>CM036242.1:38907661-40170161 GCA_020698575.1 Bostrychus sinensis
GGTCCCCGGGTAGAGGACGTATCAGATATTAAACTGATAAGAACAGATACTACACTTGATCTTAGCCAAAAGGCCGAGAAGCGATGGCGAGCTGCCAGCCGGAGAGCAGTGGGGGCTTCCTGGGCTGCGACGCCCGCTAACGGTTCAAAGTAGCATGGCCTGAGTTGGAGCTAGTTAAAATGCGCAGGCAGAGCTAATTGAGATGCGCAGGCGGCGTCTCGGCTGAACTGAACTGTTGCTTTTCACAACTGACCAGGGGAGAGCGCGAACGCAGTCCCCCACTACCAGAAATTATGCAGTTGAGATTCCCACATTTGGGGAATTCACAGGGGTCAGCACATCCGGAGTGCAATGGATGAGCCTCGCCCTGGGTGAACCGCCTTGGTGATCATGGTATCGCCCCTGCCAGGTAAGTATGAGTTGTAGGCCCGAGAGGCCCGGGCGTCTCCCTAGGACAGGCACGGCTGATTCACGGCGCCTTGCCTGGGGTCGACCCTGAGAGGAACCGGCGAGGGTCCCTTGGGTGGGTTGTCTTCCAGTATATACAGGCATCCTGTGTTTGTCCCAGCAGCTGCTACCTACTGATTCCAAATGTGACATGAAGAATGGGGATGTGACATGAAGAGAGAGAAAACAAACAAAACTGAAAAATGTGTATTTATGCACAATAAATAAATACCATAAAGAAGAAACGGCCATGCAGAACTGGATAGACACAGGACACTTTATTCTTTTCACAGGCAAAGTGGGGTGCACCGTTCCCGGAAGTACTGCAATACCAGGCCGATGCGCGGAGTGGCCGGAGCAAGCCTCTAATGCCATCTCCCTGTTGCAAAAATCAATTTAATATATGGTCCCCGGGTAGAGGACGTATCAGATATTAAACTGATAAGAACAGATACTACACTTGATCTTAGCCAAAAGGCCGAGAAGCGATGGCGAGCTGCCAGCCGGAGAGCAGTGGGGGCTTCCTGGGCTGCGACGCCCGCTAACGGTTCAAAGTAGCATGGCCTGAGTTGGAGCTAGTTAAAATGCGCAGGCAGAGCTAATTGAGATGCGCAGGCGGCGTCTCGGCTGAACTGAACTGTTGCTTTTCACAACTGACCAGGGGAGAGCGCGAACGCAGTTCCCCACTACCAGAAATTATGCAGTTGAGATTCCCACATTTGGGGAATTCACAGGGGTCAGCACATCCGGAGTGCAATGGACGAGCCTCGCCCTGGGTGAACCGCCTTGGTGATCATGGTATCGCCCCTGCCAGGTAAGTATGAGTTGTAGGCCCGAGAGGCCCGGGCGTCTCCCTAGGACAGGCACGGCTGATTCACGGCGCCTTGCCTGGGGTCGACCCTGAGAGGAACCGGCGAGGGTCCCTTGGGTGGGTTGTCTTCCAGTATATACAGGCATCCTGTGTTTGTCCCAGCAGCTGCTACCTACTGATTCCAAATGTGACATGAAGAATGGGGATGTGACATGAAGAGAGAGAAAACAAACAAAACTGAAAAATGTGTATTTATGCACAATAAATAAATACCATAAAGAAGAAACGGCCATGCAGAACTGGATAGACACAGGACACTTTATTCTTTTCACAGGCAAAGTGGGGTGCACCGTTCCCGGAAGTACTGCAATACCAGGCCGATGCGCGGAGTGGCCGGAGCAAGCCCCTAATGCCATCTCCCTGTTGCAAAAATCAATTTAATATATGGTCCCCGGGTAGAGGACGTATCAGATATTAAACTGATAAGAACAGATACTACACTTGATCTTAGCCAAAAGGCCGAGAAGCGATGGCGAGCTGCCAGCCGGAGAGCAGTGGGGGCTTCCTGGGCTGCGACGCCCGCTAACGGTTCAAAGTAGCATGGCCTGAGTTGGAGCTAGTTAAAATGCGCAGGCAGAGCTAATTGAGATGCGCAGGCGGCGCTAATTGAGATGCGCAGGCGGCGCTAATTGAGATGCGCAGACGGCGCTAATTGAGATGCGCAGGCGGCGCTAATTGAGATGCGCAGGCGGCGCTAATTGAAATGTGCATATATTAAAATTTACAGGTTTTCATTTTATATTATTTTATTTATATATAAATCGTTTTTATTGTACATTCAATGCAATTTCAAATTTGTTATAGAATTTGAAATAAGTAAAGCACACAAGACTAGCTTCACAAGATTTACATTTTTATAAATTAGCTGGGATACCTAAAAAATAAATGTAGTAAATTTATATATCTTAAATAAATAAATAAATATCTTTTGATATTTAGTTTTTTATTAATATGTACATTTCTTTTTCTATTCTATTCTGATTTTTCTTACCTTCACCATCACCTTTGTAAAATACAATGGCAGAAATTTTAAATGGCTTGTGGAAAATGATGTTAGATATATTAAATTGTAAGTAACCTACTACTACTTATTTTGTTTTTAACAGTCTACTATTAAGCAGACTATTTTGTTTTTAACAGTCAAACTGTTTCTCATGAATGTATTATGTCATACTTTTTAAACTATGTACAGTCATTCCCTCAAGTCTCCTGTCATCTTGAGATTAATGTCGACAGGGCCATTTATGGACAGAGCCGCTTCAGGTCTTTTACATTTGAAGAGATGTGGCAGTGGAATAGTCTGCACAAAACCCTTCAAGCTGACCCTCAAGCTGGAAGTGCTTACGAGCAAAAAATGGTTCATCATGAAGGAGGACGACACCACCTCCAAGTCATTTAAGCGCTTCAGTATGTATATTCTTGACAGAGAGGTAGGTTAATGTAACTATTAAATGGTGAAATACAGAATACAAATCTCAAAGCTGAAATTCACCTGTGTTTTTCAGAGACCTCAAAAGAACGTGCCTCCTCCTGCAGCAACTGTCACTGCCTCCAGCTCATCAGGGATTAAAGAAGATAGCAGTTTGCTTCACTGGTTGAAGCCCTTGTTGCTTTTGAAAGTCAAGGTACATAGTTAATTAACATCTTAATTAATGTTAGCACAAGAGAATTTGTCTAACTGTAGAATCTATTTGCTCTTTTTAACCTGGGGATGCATTTGAGAGAAGCAGAGGACCAGAAGAGGAGGAACAGCCAGCTGCTCCACAGAAGAACACACACACACCTTTCCACCATCAGCTGTGAGGCCACAGTTTATAGATTGCATTTATCAGTTATATCCACTGACATTATACTAATATACTGATGTTTTTTAAAGTTCCTGCATCAGCTTCCTGTGTTCAGCAGAATATCACATTTAATGTGACTGATATTAACATGACAGTGCCAGAAGTGACGCCTGCAGCACCGTGTCAGAGCATTGAGACAACAGTGTCAATAGCTGCTCAAGCTGAGGTACCACATATCCCATAATGGAAGAACAAATACTTTCTGAATGTTACATGAGGTTTTGTTTTTGTTGAACAAGGTGAGAATAGAGGGCTGGCAAAAAAAACAAACAAAAACAAAACTGGGAATCAGATCACCATGGGCTACCCAAAGCAGACATAAAGTGTCTAAAAGAAGATGGAGAAAACTCACTCTTTCAGAAGGCAATGTCTTATTGGGACAAGTATGGGAAGACAAGGTGGAGGAAAGTCCTGAAGGATGACAGGATGTGGTTTTATCCCCTGACTTGCATGGAGTTGTGGGTGGCAAAGTCCCCACAGCAGACTCTTTTTTTCCCAGTCGTGTTTTTTTCTGGAGATCAGTAGGAGTACGGCATTACAGTATTCTCTGTCCCAGGTCTGAGTGCCCTGCACATGGGAGTAAGAATGGGTTTCTCTACCGCTGTGGTTACTCCCACACAGTCAGGCTGATCTGTGACATATCTGGCTGGTACTCCATGCTGACTGAGGTACTGGCTTGTAATGCATGCGAAAAGCTGCCAAGGAGTCTGAGGCACTTTCCAATTGGACGTTTTCAGGCATGGGATGTAGACATCATGAAGCAGCTCAGTCCAGCTCACAGAGCTGTTATCCTTAGGCATAGACTAAAATAGAAATATGAGTACAGGTTTCTATCTGACAAAGAGAAGTGGAATGATTAAGCTCTAATGACTCACAGAATGAGCAAGAAACAATCATGGAATATTGACCCAATAGACATAAATGCAAATTCAATAAACCTTTTTCTACACTCATAGTCCAATAATATAGACAAAAAACTGACAACACAAAAGAAAAATACAGTTCTTAAGACAACATGTTATAAAAGGCCGCTGTATCAGTGTCTTCAGTGTCTGGTAATCTATGCAGGAGAGGCTCAGGGTCTTAAAGCTAATAAAAGGATATTAAATTGAGATGTTGTCAAAACTAAGTCCTTAAATGTATGAAATCTTATGAAGCAATAATTATTTAATCTGCAGTGGGTATGTTTTTTATGTATGAGTTTATAAAATAAAACCCATACATTTCAGATAATAGCACAGAAAATGACTTTATGTAAAATTCATATAGGTTATTGTTGCTTTGCCAGGAATCATGGTATAACAGTTCATTATAAGTGGAGCTACCCTGCCATAGCACTGAACCCGATATCTATATTTTCAGATTTTTTTAAATCTTAAGATAAATTTGTACTTGAGGTTTCAAATCACAGCTTGTACAGGTGTCTCCTAAAGAGGAACTCCTAAAAGCACACACAGAACATGATTGTATGCTACCTGCAACCATTGAAAAATGTATTTTTCCCATAAATTAGCTGTTTATAGTAAGGTAAAGGTAATGCTTGTAGGTAAGTTAATGTTTCAAACAAGGTCAACTTCACTTCATCTGTGCAATAACCAAACTTATGTGGGACATTTTTTTATTGAGCACTGTCTGTTAATATCATTATTATCTGTTCATAAACTGATCAAATATTAAGTAACTGCTGGAGGACAACACAGTCAACATAGTGACTGTAATGTCTTAACGTACAAGAGGAGCTGTTGGATAGCAAGAAGTGGAGCTAACCTCAGTCTTGCAAAATTCAATTCAATTCAATTCAGGTTTATTTGTATAGCCCAGTATCACAACAAAAGTCGCCTCAAAGGGCTTCACAACAGTTGATCAAACATAAACACACAATCAGACAACACAAACAACACAAACAATAACTACACTAAACTAAACAGACCCAGGACACTCCTGTCCTTAAACCCTCCTTTTCGGTAAGGAAAAACTCCTAAAAAAAAAAACCCAGCTGTGAGAAAAAAGAAGAAACCTTATGGAGCCCAACTGAAGGAGAGATCCTCTCCCAGGACGGACAGGCAATGCGTCTAGGACTGTTAGTTCATTAGCTCATCTATAGGATCATAGATCAGCTCTGTAAGGATTCATCCAGGGAGTGGGGTGAGGTAGGTTGAGGAAGTCCATAGGATGCAGCAGGGGCCTCATTCAGACAGGTGAAGTGGGTTGAGGTAGATCTGGGAAATCCTTAGAGGTGAGGTTGAGGGCCCACAGGTCGGGACAGGAGCACAGATGGGGTCAGCTAAGATCCAATCGTCACTGGGACATCTGCCAGCAGCCAGGGATCTGAAACAGTCCCCACTCCCCCAGAGGGGAGCGGGAGAGAGGGACAACTTGTGAATAGCAAGGAACTGATTGGAGATATAAAATATTAGATAATATTAATGACAGTGATAGAAGAGGAGCAGCAGATGAAACCAGAGGACAGAGGCTCAGTGCACCATACTTCCCCCAGCTTCTAGCTCCTAGAGCAGCCTAGCTTCAGCTGTGGAGTTAACCCTGTTCCTGGCCTGACCATAAGCTTTTTTGAAGAGGAATGTTTTAAGCCTAACCTTAAATGTAGAGACTGTGTCTGCCTCTCTAACATGAGCTGGAAGCTGATTCCATAAAACAGGAGCTTGGTAACTAAAGGCTCTACCTCCAACTGTACTTTTAGAAACCCTGGGAACCACTAATAGCCCTGCATTTTGTGAGCGCAGTACTCTGCTTGGTTGGTATGGCACTATAACATCATTAATGTAGGATGGAGCCTTGTAAGTCAGGAGACGGATTTTAAACCTAATTCTGAATTCAACTGGAAGCCAGTGAAGTGAAGCTAGCACAGGAGTAATATGTTCTCTCCTGTTAGTTCCTGTTAGCAGAGAATTACAGTAATCCAACCGAGATGTAACAAACGCATGGACAACTTTTTCAGCATCACTTTTAGATAAAATATTTCTGATTTTGTCTATGTTACATAAGTGAAAGAATGCTGTTTTACAGGCTTGGTTTATATGAGCCTTAAATGATAAATCTTGGTCAAATAAAACTCCTAAGTTTCTCACAGTAGAACTTGAGGCTACACTGACACCGTCCAGGGAGACTCTAGTCAGACAGAGCATCTCTCGGGTTTTTGGGGCCTAGTATAATGACCTCTGTTTTTTCTGGGTTTAGGAGGAGATAATTAATTGTCATCCAGGTCTTTATTTCTCTCACACAGGCGCTAAGTTTCTCAATGCGATCATTCTGATCAGGTTTAATTGATAAATACAACTGTGTATCATCTGCGTAACAGTGAAAATTAATGCCATGTTTTCTGATTATGTTTCCTAAAGGCAGCATGTAAAGCATGAACAGAATGGGTCCAAGTACTGAGCCTTGTGGCACTCCATAGCTAACTTTACTGTACTGTGAGGAAATTTAAGATGCTCAAAAGCAGAAAGATCATCCAAACCTTTAGCTTTATTAGACAGTTTGTGAATAGTTTTGTTGTGTTTTCTCTGCTTTAAGGAAGTTTTACCCCCCAGTTTGAGCTTCCACCACCAAGGAGAGAGCTGCCAACACCATATCTGCTGAGGAAAGCCTTCTAAACTATTATCTGCATAACATGTCGCTTATTTGTATATCAAGGAAATACAGCAAGCTGTCTGAGTGCAAGCTGCCAACATGCATTTCTATTGAGTAGGCCTACATATAGGCTACCATATATTTGGAGATCTGACTATTTAACAGTGTGCCTCACCAGCCGTCAACCTTACTGTTATATGAAACTGTCAAGTAAAACCAGAGCAGTGTGGGGTCTGGTGAAGTGTTCCCACCCAGTTTGGCTGCAGCCTGTGAAAAATCACTTCCCCTGCCTCCCAATCACAGCAATTACTCACACATAAGTAAACTCACCTGTGGCTCACTGCTCAGAACAAAGAGATTCAGCTTGACTTTAACAATAGACACAACTGGAAAGCTAAAGTGTACGTTGAAATTTGAAACTGAATTCATTTGTGGATTTCTTTAGTTTTACATTAAAATAATTGGCTTAAGTTGATTTAATAATTAGGTTTAAAAACATTAATTTATTAAACTATAAGTTAAAAGTATTAATTTAAATAAGTGAATATACAATTCATTGGGTTTATAGTTAAGATGTTTAGTTTAGAGTTAAAATGTTACTTTAAATAAATGAAGGTTTAAAACTATTCATAAAATGTGATTTAAATTAAGAGTAAGAGTTAAAATAATTTCATTGCGGTGATTTTTCATGTTCATTTTGTGTCTTTGTTGGTTATCAACCTACTCCACTTACACAAGTCTACCTGCTTAAAAAATGTCAATGAAACAATGAACTGAAACATTCAACAACAAAAGAAAACAATTAATAAAATAAATGAAAAGGAGTGAGTTGTTCCAGCGTCCTTTTGTGTGAAGCCAGCCTTTTTCAAGTTTGGGCAAGAGCTGAATGAACTTTTTAAGACTTGGCAGAAACAAATCAGTATTTTCCTTAATAAAGGTCAGTTAAGAGAAATGACTCAATATTTATGTTTTTTACAGCAGATGATACCACAGTGGACGATTCCACAGACTATGATTCAGATATTATCATTGCATCTAAGAGCACAACTGAATTCTATCGAGCAGACACTGTGGTACTTATGCTTACTGTAATAATATTTTTTTACAATTTAGAAGATCACACAACTTTTTTTTTTTTTTTTTTTAACTTTTAGGTTTTTGAACAACAAAACAAGGTTCAAAGTATTCCTGAATGCAAAGACCAAAGGTAAGATTTATTAACTTGTTACAGTTGTTACTTTCTAACATAAGCTATTGCCCAATATCTTTTATAACTAGGGTTATTAATGAAATTAAGTTAATGGGTTTATTCATTGATCGTGTTTCAGTGGTGGATTAGGGCATTTGTCCAGGATGGAGACAGCACAGGTACTTGGCCATCTGAGGGCTGGGGTTTCTGGTTTTAGGGTTCTGTTTAGCCATCTGCTTTATTTTCTAGATAGTAATATCTGATACTGATGACACGTCTGGACAAGATTTGAACAAGAGTTCTTGCTACAGGTAAGGACAAAATTAATTTGAGTGTGAATTAATGTACTTGTAATGCATGTTATGTATTAGTGTACTTTTCCCAACAGTACATACACTGACCTGTATGCACCAAGTGTGGAGGAAGAAAAAGAGGAGCTGGTTGTAGTTTGTGAAAATGAGGCACAAGACAGGGGCAATGTAAATTAATAAAACATTTTCTGTAAAATATTATATTTGTGTGAAATATTGATTGTTTTATCATTGCAGAGAAGACATAAACCTGTCTCTGCAAGACATCATCTGTTATAATGAACCAGTCTGGAGGATCAAGAGAGCAGACAAAAGGCGAAAGGCAGTTCAGAAGCTTTATTGAAGCAAGGCAAAAAGTAGTATCTGGAGTGGAGCTGGTCAGAGAGCTGTGAACAGGGCAGCAGGTGTTTCTGAGGGAGCACAACAGATACAATGAGCTAAATCCAGAAAACTCTGAGCAAAAACACAAAATCTTGGCCAAGCAGTGTAGGTACCACTGTAGGTAAACTGAAGATCTGGCAGTAAGTGAGAGAATGAGCTGGGTCTTTGTGCTGCTGAGGGCGTGGGTCTTGATGGATGAATTGGCTGCAGGTGAGTAGTGGGTGGAACCAGTGGTGAGGGCGGTGCAGGAACAGCAGACTCCGCCCAGCTCCAGACAAACACAGGAGGAGGGGGAAGACAAAACAAACTGAGAAAAGACAGGGATCCTGACATCGTCCTAAACCTGTCTAGCACAACTGAGCACAACAAAGTCATCAGGTTTAATATTTCCCGGGCCAATTTTTGGGGTGGAGCAGTGAGGGGCTTCATATTCTAAAACAGCAGATATAATGGTGAAGTTTACTGATGATAATGGGAATACTGAGGAGAGAATCAATGCTGGAGGTCCAAAACGGGAGTTTTTGACCCTCCTTTTAAAACATCTTAAAGACCGTCCCATTTTTGATGGACCAAAATGTAATAGATTTTTGGTGGACAAAGCCAATGGTATGTGATTGATTATGTGTAGAAGTGGCCTATTCTTGTAACACTATTGTCAGGGCCATACACAGAATTTTAGAAATGCTCAAGTCTATGTAGTCACTTTTTTTTCCTCTGTTAGTCCTGATCTTTAGGACTGGTTTAGACTGGTATATCCTAGTTTAGTCTTGATTTAGATGTGATTCAGTCTAAACTTATTTTCTAATTTAGCCTTGGTCTAAACATTTAAACACAGGTTTGTCCTGGTGTAAATCTGTTTTAATCTGGTTTCCAGGTTTAGTCCTGATTTACCTGTCTTAGGTGTACCGTGCCTAAGGCCCATAGTTACTGATGGGTGGGTTTTTTTTAGGAGTTTTTCCTTACCGAGAAGGAGGGTCTAAGGACAGGAGTGTCCTAGGTCTGTTTAGTTTAGTGTAGTTATTGTTTGTGTTGATTGTGTGTTAAGTCTGATTGTGTGTTTATGTTTGAGCAACTGTTGTGAAGCCCTTTGAGGAGACTTTTGTTGTAATACTGGGCTATACAATAAAACTGAATTGAATTGAATTGATATAGGCTTCAGTCACCTGTGACCCATAATGGGTGAAAGTGGAAGAAGATGAATAAATATAAAATGCATAGAATTTTACATGATTTGTGTATATTAGTTGTGGTAACGTGATGTCACAACATCAATGTGAATGCCGCCGATGTCGCTGACTGTCCTTAGATTACATACTTCATAAACATTAGACAATTTTATAGAAAAAAATTGAGTGTAGCAATATATATTGCTGACCCTGATCAATATTGATATACTGTATGTCGTTATTTTTATGACAAGTGTTCTGAACTACTTAATTACATACAGTTTTATACATGTACATACATTAATATGCTTTGTTAATCAATTCACAGCTGTAAGGAATGATGAATACGTCATAGCAGGCAAGATGATTGCAGTATCAATTGTGCATGGAGGTCCAGGACCCCATTTCCTTTCAGAGGTTCTTGTCAATCATCTTGCAGGCCTGCCCTCCTTTAAACCAACTGTTAATGTGATTCCAGATGAGGATATAGGCAAAGCTTTGTGAGAGGTGAGAATAGTACAGATCTGGTTATAGGTTATTACTTATGTGTTTGTGCACACTGACACAAACAGTTGATTTGATCTTTGTTACTCACCTACATTACGTCATGTGTTACATTACATTACACTAAATTGTTATACTTGGATGTATATAGTTAAACTTTTGATATTATATGCTTACCAATGGAAAAAAAGTTATTTGTCCAACACGTATGTTTTATTTCCATTTATAACCCCTCTTTCTTTAGATTGAGGCTGCAACATCACTGGATCAGCTGCGTGACTGCCTTATACAACACAGCACCATGTTGCAGACAGCTGGATGTCTGCCAAATGTTGTTGTTGAAGAAAAAATCAAATAACATCAGATTACCTGAGATAGTATTTGATAGATCGCAGTGCTACTGTTATTGACAGGTATTGTAATTTTTGTTGTTATATGTTTGCATTGATTGTTGATTTGTGCAGCGCCTCTTTTGGTTATTATTATCTCTAAATTAATGTGGCTTTTTTGTTTGTGTAGCCAGATAAAATGTCTAGAACTGTACCTACCACTAAAGAGTGATGCAGCAATGTTTGTCTCTTGCTAACTCTTCAGATTGAAAGAGGGTCTTGCAGCACTCCAGTTATTGCCTGCACTGCAACGACATCCAAAATTGCTGGCTCCTTTACTGTGCAAAATTGAAAAGCAACTCACATTTCTGGACTTGGAAAAGCTGTTCCAACCTGTCCTCAGTCTGACAGGGACCAACAGAAGGATAAACGAAGCCCAGACATTGGCCTTCTGGGCAGACTACCTGCTTGATTGTGAAGGTTGGTCGATCACTTGTAAAAATGTTTTCCAAAACAGTATCTCATGTGTGTTCTTTTTTTCAGAGAGGCAGACGGCTGCGTCCCTGGGGGATATTTTGATGTTTGCCACTGAATTGACCCACCCTCCACCATCTGGGTTCGAGCTTTTGCCCACACTAGAGTTTATTGATTATTCCCCCTTTCAAATGGAAAATACTGCCCCATCACAACTCTTACACTGTTTTTAAACCCCAACTAATCAAAATAACTAATTACAAAGCTCTCTACTTTTCTTGTTCACTCCTAGGGCACTGTTCAGTTTTTATTATTATTATTTTTAATTCATGCAGTGTAAACCAACAAGGAAAAAAAAACAAACAAACAAAAAAAAAAACAGTGGCATTATATAGCTTTGTCTGTTCTGATGTTCATGTTATCAAAAATAAACTTGTGTATTTTAAATCTAAAAACGTACAGGTAAAAAACTACAACCATTGTTTAAATTTGCAAATAAATGTTTGTAATTAATCTGGTTATTTGTTTAATGCATTTGTGCAGACAGGGGATAGGGCTGGCTTGCTGTGGACACAAACAAGGGTGGCCTCTGTGAAAAAAATGGTTTATAACCACTGCATTATAAGTTTGGGTTGGGCAAAATAAAAGCATTTGAAACAAACAACAAATAATAAAAAGTTTTGTTTTGCCAAAGCATATCTTTAATATACATTTAATAAGAACATAACACAAGTGTGCATTTGCAACCATAAAGATTTTGCTTATTAGCACTATAAAATACAAAATAATGATTGAGAGTGGTCAACCTAATTTGTCAACTATAAACTCAGCTTGTCTCTCAAAATGGAATTTAATAACTGATCTAATTAATCTAATTAATTTAACTAAATCTCCAAGGTCACAAAGGAAGCACTTATGTAGGCTATCTGTGTGTAAATCCAACTTTTAAAATAACTTTACTCCTTATGGTAAAGAAGGGTTCAGGAGGGCAGGGCACAATCCAGTATACACGAGAAAAACAATCCCCGTGGATGAAAGAACGCCGTGCGAAGCCGACGAGCCTGGGATGTTGCCTGTGGATTATGTCCTGTTAATGTGGATAATTAATGAAAGGCAGGAAGTTGAAAAAGACATTAATTTGCTATATTTTTGCTCGTATATAATGCTTTTTATCAAAAGCCATGTTTCCAATGCTCTGCGTAATAGTGACCCACAATAAACTGCTGCCTTTGCTGCGCTTCAAAAAGCCCTTCTTCAAATGAGAGCAAACCCGGAGCCATTTTACACAAACTGGACACATTTATGTGTCTTTTGGATTGGGTTTACAAATATAATGATAATGAAACAAGAAACCACACAGGAATAACTCAGGTACACCACGCTCTACATTTAGAGCAGGCCGCCTCACAACACACCTTACCTGCAGAGCACTACGCAGACGGTCTGTCTGCACCAAGATTAGGCGATTAGGCCATTTGGCAAGATGGGGCCTGAAAAATGGAAAACTAGATCTAGAATAGTGGTTTTCAAACTGTAGGACTAGTACCATGGTGGTACAGTGTAAAGTAGACTACTGTTTAGTTTAGCCCTAGTTAGATCTGCTTTAGTCCATGGTTTATGACTTATCCTGGCTTAGTCATGATTTAGACCAAATTTAAACCTGCTTTAGTTCTTTTTTTCCCGTTGTATACCTTTTTTAGTCATGATTTAATCCTGGTTAAACCACAGTTTAGTCTTTATTTGGGATTTCTTTTCTGAATTTGTCCTAATTTTAGGCTAATTTAGTCCATTAAAGATGGTACTTGGAAAGCCTAACATTTCCTGAGGTGGTACTTGGTGCGATATTATATATATAGATATATTCTAACTATTCTAGCCTAGGCTTAACTACACTCAGGTGAGTCTTGTGGCCGATACAGCGCTGTCCATGGTGCTGAACGCAATGCACTAATTTTTCATTCATGCAATAGCGAACTCACTCTACTGCTGCGGAGTTAAACACACTAATGGCACCGCAGTGCAGTTTTTTTCTTTTTAAATAACCCAATTCATTCATTATTTTTTCCAGGCTCTGTGTATAAACAGAGTTTAATTTTAATCGCAGTTAACAATAAATTCTAGCTGTGATGTGCGGTCACACACTGTTAAACCTTCAGATATCCATACAGCCTAGTAGCCTATGCACTCTGACAGCAGGGGGGGTGGTCCAGTCCTGGACTCTGACCCAGCCCAGCCTGATACTGCTGGACCCTATCACAAAAACACATAAAAACGTATAGCTAGAATAATTAATTCCCTACATTAAACAAACACAGGTAACGTATTTAGGCTAAGTTTTAGCTGAGCAGTGTGTGAGGGTGGGTCTGACGCCAGTAGACTCGCAGCTGTGCCCTACGCAGTCAGTGTGTTTGAAGGGCCTTTAGCGCATTTCTGTGTAATTTGTGACTTACTTACCACCCCTTTCTAAAGACGAAGCATTCCAACAACTGGCCACAGGAAAAACAAAATGGTGTGAAAGTCCCACAAAAAGGGCAGAACATTTTAGAAACAGGGCTCATTGTTTAGTGGATCCTCCACAGAGTGTGTGTGCATGTTTCTTTCAAAATTGCCGCTATTTCTCTGATTCACCTATGACACCGGAAGCTATCTTTACAAGGAGCTCATTGGCAGGAGGGGACAGGCCCTCTCATTTCAGTGACTTGCTACAGCATAAAAGTTGTGCCAGTATGTGGGACGAACTCGAGAAATAAAATTTTGGATTGCTATACAAATCTAGATTACCAACTTACTGAGATATTGCTGCAGTTTAGGGGTCCGTGTACCTTTTGTTCAATTGATTTTTGTTGGAAAAACAAAAGAAAACAAAAAAGCAAACAAACAAACAAACAAAAAAAAAGATTATTTTGCAGTTTTCTTTTTTAATGTAAAAAATGCTTAGTACAAGAAATGGACTTTTTAATGGACTGGCTCGGGGACGTACTTCAATATTTATTTTTTCTTTAATCGTTTTACTTGCCCCGGAAGTTGATTCCGTGTGGCCCGTGTAGCGTACAGTTCATTGTGATGGTAGTTAAAAGCTTTGCTTGAATCCCTCTCGGACTTAGTAAGACCAGTGGTTCTCAGCTTTTTAGAGCTGCATAACCTTCGCTGATATTTGCAACCCTCCACCAGCTGCACCCCCGCCTTGTGCGGCGTAAACGCTGCCTGTGGTGCTGAAAGCTAAAGACCAACAGAACACATTATTTCTGACTGTTCTAAATGAAAATCTGGCTTTAACTTCACACTAACATTACAGAAATTGACTCATGGTGAAAAAATAAATAAATGAAGCGGCTTATCACTGTCAACAAGTGTGTACTTATAGGAGAGAGCAAAACAGCTGCTCTGAAGGAGCTCTTAGTTTTAGCAAAACACCTCTCCATGACCCTTTTCATGCTGTTTTGTTAAATTTAATGACTTTTATAGTTTTATATTATGTAATGAACCAAGGCCAGTCACGGCCATATCGTGACCAGGTGGACGCGGAGAACTGGGGTCAGACCAGGACCAGACCTGGACCTGGATAGTGCTTGGGATTTGGGACCCTCGCAGATCATGCAGGCAGTGCACTCAGAACATTGAGAGAAATCTGGAGGTGAATCAGCTGAGAGTCTCCACATCCACCTGGTCCCAGTGTGGTGGCTGCTGGGCTTGGTTCATGTGCGCGGCTGCTCTGTGCTCCTCATTTTATGATATTTTTAAAATTTGTTTCGGGCATTTGTTAATTTTTTTTTTTTTTTTTTTTTTTTTGCACTTCTGGGCCACCGTAGGTGTCACTACCTCTTTACACTTAGACTGTGGTCTTGTTTATTGGGATTTACCCATCCAGTCCAAAGCATCATTAATTCACTGTCCATCACTCCACATGGGCCTATAGTCAACTTTTTGTCTTGGCAATGTCTTTCAGTGACACAATAATATACTATACTTTCTCCATGACTGACAGCATACCCAACACTGTGAGAATACAGTACATAAAAAATCCAGAATATTCAGAGTTAAGGATTTAGGGTTATGACAGTGATGTCAGGTATTGTTTCACATACAGAAATATTAAACTACCTTAATGTGCTCATCCAAAGAAATATGAAATCTGCACACTCAGAATCTGCACTCTCAAGACTGCAGTCTTAGGTCCCTTGTTATGTCCTTTCCCAATATGGTTAGGGTTAGGATTGGGCATAGGATTAGCATTCACTAGACAGTAGTGACTACCATAAATGAATTCAACAATGATTTCACAACCTCTGTGGCAGATATCATGCATCCTGAGGCTGCTCTGCCCTACAAAGGAAAAGCGCAGTATCTGCGGTAACAATGAAACTGAGAAAAATGGCTTTAAAGTTTTGATGTTGTCCCTCTGAATTTGTCACAGGTACACTCATGGTGGTGTATTAATGTAATACCTTCTCATTAATAGTTTTTTATCAATCACAACCATCACCCCTGATTTGACCTTTGACCTCCTAAATGTGGAATTAAAGTACTTTATATGGGGTGTCCTGAAAATCAGATTTATTAAGCACTTTGACAGTCAAAATCATAAAGTTTGTTAGTATGTGTATTAACAAAGGAAGTGTCAAAGTTTCGTGCCTGAGTTGTGTCCTATTTCAGAGTTTTAACAAAAATGTTTCAACATTTTGTAGTAACTGCACAGATCTCTCAGTGATACAAAAGAAAAGTGCTGTAACTGTGTTTGAATTTGTCAGAACTTTCTGAGCTGCAGTTAAGGCACTTTACCTTTGTTTTACTGCGAAATTCATAGTTACTCCAAATTTAACAACAGGATTTCTACAAAAGCAGGTAGCGTTGGTGGACATGCCCCGGGAGTGCATGACGGACCTGACCTGGGACAATCTCATGAGCCACCATCCAAGACAGGTCCCGCAGTCTGTTTGGGAGAGCAGGATGGTTCATGTTGCGCCAAACTGCGAGCCCGCGCACTGGACTCACTGGTTCCCGCTCCTGCACAACAGAGATTAAAAGACGATGATTAGTTAAAATCTGCGAACTCCTCCTGCTCTAGTTTAAAATGCTTTAAAAAGGTGGGAATAAAAGCATAAATCTCAGGCAGGTTAAAAGACACTGGAACTTTAAGATCAATGAGGTAAAAGTTTTCTGCTTCGTAGGTAGGAACCCATCCAGAATCTGGCGAGTGCCATGGTCTTGGGATTTCCGGATGGGTCCCTACAAAGTACAAAGTGCAGTGCAACATATTTGACTCCCAAAAAGAGGAAGAGATCGGGAACTTCTTTTCCTTCATTTTCTTTCTTTTCTTCATCGTTTCCCTCCTCAGCCGCTTCCCACTTGGAGCCCCACAGGAAGTAAAAAATGGCCCTCTCCAGTTCTAAAATCACTCTCCTAGGAGGAATAAAAACAGAGCTAATTAATAAAAACAAAAATAAAATCACTGCTTTTATAATTTTTCTTTTCTTTTTCTAGGAAAAGCTTAACTAATTTGTTGATCCATAATTTTAGAGATAAAAAGAACAGTTGCTTAATATCCTGTTAAAATAAGACTAAATGCTTACTTTGCTATTTCTTATTGCCTATAGTTTTAAGTGTAGCCAAATTTTGAATGCACGCAGAAAAAATGCATTAATTTGCAAAAAGTTTCTCGTAATTCCTTCTTTCCAATGCCATGTTTCCTGCGTAACAGTGACCTACAATAAACAGCAGCCTCTGTTGGGCATTAGGCCTTCTCCACACAAGAACAAACACGGAGACATTTTACACAAACTGCACACGTTTATCTTTATCTTTTGGATTTGGTTTACAAATAGGATAATGACACAAGAAACCACACGGGGAGCACTCAGTTACTTACATTTTAAATTTTTTTAGCTCTCTCTGTCTCTGTATTCAGCTCGCATCTCTGTCACTTTCATTAATGATCCACATGAACAGGGCAGGATCCACAGCTACATCACAGGCGCGGAGAGTTCGCACTGCATTCTTTCCATAGAGGATTTTTTGCGTGGTGCTGGATTGTAGCCTGCTCTTCTGTGAACCCTGGGAATAAAGTTATTTTAAAAGCTGGATTCACACACAGACAGGCTACATGAGCGCTTCCTTTGTGACCTCGGAGATTTGGATGAGGACGGCTCGCAGCTGTGATGTAAACTGTGTTCGGTATTGGATACTTTTATGCAGAGGAAAGGCAAAAAACAACCACCTGTTTCATGTGAACTCTAGTGTCTCTCTGTTCATTATGTCACCTACGCCACATCCTTTCATCTTCTCATTCTTCTTCTTGTAATAATAATAATAATAATAATAAATAATAATAAGAAGCCACTGCTCATTGAGGGGTTTCTCATGCTCCACACCACGCCTTAGATTTAGACCAAGCCGCCTCCTGATACGCGTCACCTGTACAGAACCACGCCCCGCTGCGCCGGTGGTGAACTGGGCAGAAAGAGCGTTCACGACAATATCAAATTACCTCTGTCTGCACCAAGATCAGGTGTGCACCAGTTGGCAAGATAGTGCCCTAAAAGTGTAAAATATTGGGTTAAAAGCACACTGTCTGTAATTTTGTTTTCTATAGATTTTAAAACTTCATTTAAGGTGTCTCTGTGTATGTTCTATTCACTGTACAAGTTTTGATAAAATGTTTCTACAATTTGTTTTTTACCTGTGTTGTTTCTGCAATTTTACCAGTCTTCTTCCTTTAGTTTTAAAAACGTTCTACTTTACTTTACATTTCTTTAAAAAGTATCTTGTACACTTTTCCCCTTCCTCTATTGCTTTTACTTTACTTTTTAAAATAACACCTTTGATTTTCATTTCTGCTAAAACTGACATTTCCTTTTTAACTTGTTGTATTTCTTCATTAAAATCCAATCCCTTTTGTATTGGGTTAAAATACTGTTGCAGGCGTTTTTGCAGTCCCAACATGCGGCTAGTTTTCTTTCTTTCTTTTCCGTTTCCCTGCCTGTCTAAAAAAGGTTTTAGTCCTAGCCTTCACCATCTCCCACCAGTGTGCTCGTGTCTCATGCAAGTCCTGAAGGGTCTGCCACTCTTTGTACTGCTCCCTGTACTGACTGACTAGGTCAGGATCTTTTAACAGGGAGCAGTTGAGTTTCCACAGACCACTTCCTAAAGTCACACCAGAAGACAGTGAAAGAGTGCAGGATAGCATCAGGTGATCGGAGAAGAAAACAGGGGTTAATCTAGCATCGGTGGGTGGGCAGTCCCTGGTAAAAACGTAGTCAATGCGAGAGGCTCTGGTGCCGTCACCACTGAACCAGGTGAAGCCCTCCTCTCTGGGATGCATGGTTTGAAAACAGTCCACTAATTTAAAATCCCTACACATCCCCTGCTTTTTCTGTCCTTATGTGTTAAAATACAGTTAAAATTACCAGCTAAAATAAAAGGTGTTCTGCCGAGCATGTGGGACTGCAAGTGTTTTAAAAGGTCACACCGATCGTTTTTGTCATTAAAACCATAAATATTTAATATCTTCTTGTTTTTTTATGAACATGTAAAACTAAGTTTGCTTCTGTTTCACAGACATCCTCAGCTCGTGAGCCTGGCTCATAACTATGCCAGAACCCTGTCCCAGCTGAACCAGGAGCCTCCTCGCTTGCTTCAGCCTAGGGAGGTGGTGATGGAGGTGGTGCCCAAGGTGGTTTACGGCCTGTGGCTGCCCCCTGCCTAGCGCCTCCTGTCTGAGCATGCCATCCAAAGAGCTGAGTGCTCCAGCCATTGGCCTAACACAGTCCGTCCTGGACCGGGTGTCCAAAACCCTGCCCTTCATGCTCCAGCAGGTCCACTTCACCCGCTCTGTACGGGACGAAATGGTCCAGAGAATTGTGGACACAATTTCTCAGATGTTTCCTGGAGACAGACTGGAGAGGAGACTGAGCTCCTTCTCCCTAGATCTTCTTAGATCCATCACCAGCGCCGCCGCAGAAGAAATCTGTGAACTGTTCCAGCCACAAACAGAACCTGATGAAGATCCAGAGACAAGCGCAGTCCTGGAGTCTGCTTCCTCCTCTGCCTCCAAGCAAGGAACTGACAGAGGAGGCTGATGCTGAGGAACTCGCTGAGGAACCAGCTGAGGATGTGACCACTGTCCTGCCTACAGATACTGTCCTGCTGGAGGAGCTGACCAGTGTCCAGTCTGACACAGAACGTCCCGATCCTGCTACGGAGACACAGACCTCTACAGAGCTCCCTGCAGCTGCCTCTGGGTCCACCACTGATGTTGGTGTTCAGACCTCATCGCTGCCTTCCCCCAGCTCCACTGAGGGCTGCATCTTCTGCCGCTTCAGCAGATGGCTCAGGAACATCTACAACTACTTCCTCTCTGTGGAGGACACTCATGAGGAATGAACTATTTCTCATTCTTTTTTCATGTATTCATTTATTGTTGCTGAATAAATTGTACACATTTGTACAACATTTCAATGGAGAAGTTTGACTTTGTATAAGTTTGGTGACCAAGTGCACGGCCGCAACAGGAGGAGGGGAAATACGCCTGCATTGAAGTCGAACAATTTGTGGCTCAGATCACACACCATCATGCCCGAAATCCACTTCTTGCGTGTGTTGGATGTGATTTTGCAAATAAATGCATTAAACTGAATTGTCAGAACTTTTCTGTCTATGGCATGAACACAGTTTGTGCATAAATGAGGAGCTCTTTAAGAGCACGCAACATAAAACACATTCAGCTGTGATTCTCAGATTTTAAGTTTACACATAAATGTTAAACAGCCTCCTATAACAGCAGATATTATGCACAGTCTCTTTAATAATACTCCACTTCACACTGAGCAGGGCACAAAGTTTATCCAGGTCAAAACTGTAACTTTAGTCTGTAGTTCACAAAAAAAAAAAAAAAAAAAAAAAAAAAGAGGCTGGGGAGGAGGAGAGGGGGCAGTGAAGTGTCTGTGCAGTTACATCTTTGATCAGCACTAAACTCAGATCCAGTCACCTGTTCACCGCTGACAGTTGAGCGTTTTCCCATCATGCACTCAGCCAAGCAGCCTCCACAGTTGCTCCTGATGAAATGCGGTGGCTCAGACGTTGGTCTCATTTGGATCTCGTGAGCTTTCAGTGACCGTCGCAGTCGTTACATCAGAGCAAGTCGGACACAAATCTAACCGGCGTGCACTGTGCATAAACCAAACTGTAGCCTGGGGGACAAATGCTGCCCGCAGAGCATTTTTTATTGGCCCCTGGGCTTCATTCTCAATTGGTCCAAAATTGATGTGTAGATAAAAACCTTCATATTTCTATGAGATGGACCTGGTAATTTAAGACGAAAAATGAAAAATAGCAGCTGGTAGAGTAACAAAAAATAAGTCTAGATCAGTGTGGAAGGGCATCCAGAGTAAAACCTGTGCCAAAGTAGATGCATGAATGATTTACTGTGGAGATCCCTGAAGGAAAGGGAGCAAATCTGTCACCTCTAGTGAATGGCCCTCCTCCACACACATATTTTTAAGTTTGTGGCCAATGAAAATGAAAAAAGTCTGGACACACCTGGCATAGACCGACACCAATGGAAACTGAGCAAGTCTGGCTCATCTAGAACGCACCGATTACCTGTCTGCACCAAGACCAGGCGTGCATACGGCTCTTAGTCTGCATAAAAAATGCAGCCGTTGTTGGAGCCGAGAACACAGACCATCAACATTACAAGATTAAATCTGAATGAACACTGACAAACTATTCATTTGAATTTATGAATGTAAACTAAGTAGCCTTTATCTTATACGCTAATTATTGCCACATTGGATTAAATGTCTAAACCTGACTTGCTAATATTTTCTAAGCAGGCACTGATACATGTGGTCAAGTGGTTACAGTTTCAAAAAAGTATATTGTTCATTCATAATTGGCAATCCTTGGTGGCTAATGCTAATTTCTTTATTGAAAATGCATCATATTTTATACTTCTGGTGTTTACAAACGTAAAAGAGAAACTTCTCCTCAACCAGCTACAGTCGCATCTCCACCTTCATGCTATAGCTTAGAAGTTTCAGTCAGGCTTTAGGTCTCAGCACAGCAGTGAATCTGCACTATTAAGAGTGCATAACGCTATCCTTACAGCCCTTGATTCTAAAAGGTCTGTCATGCTGGTGTTACTAGTTTTTACAGCTGCATTTGACACCATTGATCACTGTCCTCCTCTCCCGCCAAGAGCACTGTGTCCGGCTGCACGGTGCAGTGCTAAAATGGTTTTCATCCTATCTCACAAACAGGATTTTCTCCGTTATGCTCAATGACTTTTGCCTGGAAATTCCAGACTCACCGCTCACATTCAGCAGTGGTTCTCAGCTTTTATGTCTAAGTTTACACATTATAAATGTTAAACAGCCTCCCACAGCAGATATTGTGCACAGTCTTTTTAATAATATTCTACTTCACACTGAGCAGCAGGGCACAAAGTTTATCCAGGTCAAAACTGTAACTTTAGTCTGTATTTAAAAAAAAAAAAAAAAGGAGGCGGGGGAGGAGGAGAGGAGGGCAGTGAAGTGTCGTGTGTTACGTTTCTGATCAGCACTAAACTCAGATCCAATCACCTGTCCGTTCACCGCTGACAGGTGGGCGTTTTCCCATCATGCACTGAGCCAAGCAGCCTCCACAGTTGCTCCTGATGAATTGCGGCGGCTGAGACGCTGGTCTCGTTTGGATCTCGCGAGTTTTTGGGGACCGTCGCACTCATGACATCAGAGCAAGTCGGGAACAAGTCGGACACAAATCTAACCAGCGTGCACTGCGCACAGACCGACACCGATCGAAATTGCGCATGTCTGGCTCATCTCGTATGAGCCTATTACCGTACCATACCGCTGAATGAAACAAACTCTCGGCTCCTCGGTGCGCTATCTTGATTGTTGTCGGTGAGGAGACGCGTACGAGTAACGGTGCTCACAAAGAACACGTGACTTAAATAAACCAATCAAAATGCACGGTACGGTTGGGATTTGAGTAAACCACTGCGGACGGCTGTGGTGACCAGACTGATATTTCTCTGTAGAATAACACAGAGACATATCAGTCTGGATTTTCCAGGCAACAATGACTTTGCCTCCACAGCAGCCCCTCTTTCATCAGGTGTACCCCAAGGTACAATCCTTGGTCCCATTTCTGTTTTCCCTATACATGCTGCCCTTTGGACAGATCCTCTCCATTCAAAACACTGGTTTCCATTTCTATGCAGATGACATTCAGATCTACTTGCCTGTGTTGCTGAATGACAGAAATGCGCTGGACCCCCCTCCACACCTGTCTTCCTGTTATAAAACAGTGGCTCTCTCAAAATTTCCTGCACTTCAATGAGAAAAAGACAGAGTACATCATTTTCAGGCCTGATTCACCCCACGGCATTCCCAACTTTGGCACCTCATCTCCCCAGTTCACTCCAGCCGTGAAGAACTTAGGGGTAATCTTTGACAGAGACCTTGAAAAGCAGGTTATGTCTGTGGTGAAAGCGAGCTTTTTTCAGCTTAGGCTTTTGACTAAGGTTAAGCCCTTTCTATCCCGGGCCGGCCTCGAAAAGGCTATCCATGCCTTCATCAGCTCGGGATCAACTATTGCAATGCCCTCTACACTGGACTCAATCAGTCCCTCCTCCGCAGGCTCCAGTTGGTACAAAATGCTGCTGCTCACCATCTTTCAAATGCTCCAAAACACACACATAACACTCCTGTTCTTCAATCTCTTCACTGGCTCACAGTGAGTTTCAGGGTTGAGTTTAAGGTCCTGCTGTTTGTGTTCAAATCTGTAAATGACCTTGCCCCAGCACCTGACTGACGTTTTGACGGTTTATCATCCAGTCAGAGCTTTGCACTCCTCTGAGCACATGTCTCTGGTGGTTCCCAGGTCAAGATACAAAAAATGGGGTGATCGTTCCTTTGCTGTTGTTGCTCCCAGGCTTTGGAACTCACTTCCAGAGTTGCGGTCCATAACTGAGCTAACAGCCTTTAGATCACGGCAAAAAACGCATTTATTGAGACTGGCGTTTGATATGTAATTCTTTTTGTTGTTGTTCTTTTACTTTCGCTGTTTGTACATATCTCTGTATTTTTTTAGTGCTTTATGTTATTTATTATTTATTTTAAATGTTTGTATTTAAATTGGCTTTCTGTGAAGCACTTTGGGCTCCATTAGGTTGTTGTAAGGTGCTATACAAATAAAGTTTGATTGATTGAAATGTCTGTCTTTGTGCAGCACCTTCTTTTCAGAAAGACTCATGTTGGAAGGCACTTGTGGACTATCTTCCACGCCAAGTCCTTGTGCTCTTTCAGAAGAAAGACCAAGTTCATGTTCTTCCAGACTCGGGCACACTCCTGCTCTGGCAGCGTGTCAATAAGAATTTTATGGCTAAATCATCAATCTCTTCCTGTCTATACAGGTCTGCATAAAAGGATTGTACACAGGTAAGTATTTCTTGTAAATCTGTTCTTTCTTTACCTTTCTTATCTATTACATGTTTAGGCTTAGAATTGTATTTGAAAAAAAAAAATCGTGCATTTTTCATTTTGCTCTAGGTGTTGGACTGCTATTACCAGAAAAGCTTTGGATCAGTCCTGTCATGTTCCATGTCTGTGTCCTGTTTTCTGTGTTTTGTTTCCATTGTGTTTTATTTTGTAGCATGGTTTGTCCTCGTGTTTTTCTGGTTTACTTCCTACCTCCTGTGTTTTCCGCCTGTGTGATTGCCTGCCCCGTCTTTATGTGTTTCACCTGTGCCTCATCCCTGTGTGTATTTAAGCCCTGTGTTCTCCCCTGTTTTTTGTTGGATCATTGTTGCGTCATGTGGAGTTTTTGTCATGTCCTTGTCTCTGCACCAGCCTTCCGTGTTTCCCAGTTTCTCTTATAAGTTTTTTCTTTTTTGCTCTGCCTTTAGTTTTTGGGATTTTGACTTTCGTGTTTTTTTTTTTCCCTTGGCTTTTTGTGTGCTTTTATATTTTGGATTTTTGGACTCTTTCAGTTTTGCTCATTGGTTTTTCCCTTATGAAGTTTTATTTAGTTCATTAAAGTTATCATTTTTGCAGTGCTGCATTTTGGGTCCTTTTTCCCCCTTGTTTCTCCCCATAACCACGACAGAATGATCCAACCAAACCTGGACCCAGCAGTATTTGTATTGTATTGTAGGGACAGAGTCCCCACTGCTTTTTTTCATTAAAATGTGGGGCCAAGGACTGTCCCCGGTGGCTGCCCTGCAACAGGCCCAGGAGTATGCCTGTTTGCAGGCAGCCACTACAGGAGCACATGGGGGTAGATGTGGGGCTAATGCTCGCTGGCGGCAGCGTTCCACAGCCTGTGCTCCACCTCATTATCCTCCACCTGGGTCCCCGCCTCCTCCCCGAGCTCCGCCTGTGCCTGCAGCTCCCCCCACGAGCTCCGCCTGTGCCTGCAGCTCCCCCCACGAGCTCCGCCTGTGTCTGCAGCTCCTCCCATCACCCTTGAGTAGCCGCCACCCCCAGGACCCTGTTCCCTTTCCCCCACCGGAATGGCTGCCACCTGCCTTAGACCCTTAGACTCCGCCCAGGGCAGCCGCCGGAGCTTCCTGACTCTCCTCCGGGGCCCACGCCGCCGCCGGAGCTTCCTGACTCTCCTCCGGGGCCCACGCCGCCGCCGGAGCTTCCTGACTCTCCTCCGGGGCCCACGCCGCCGCCGGAGCTTCCTGACTCTCCTCCGGGGCCCACGCCGCCGCCGGACCTTTCCCCGGGGTCGTGTTCTGACCACAGACGCTCTTGTTTTGCCCCCTGAACTGTCTCCTGTTCCCTTCCCTTATGGAGTTTTATTTAGTTCATTAAAGTTATAATTTTTGCAGTCCTGCATTTTGGGTCCTTTTTCCCCCTTGTTTCTCCCCATAACCGCGACCAGTCGTTTGCTAAGCTTAACATTTCTTTTTTCAGACTGCCAATATCCTCTGCTACATTTAGCCCTGCATGAGCCAATGTATACAGGCTTTGTAGCTGATTTTGATATTTTGTTGCCTTTCTCCTCATCTTCACAAAGTAGTTTTTATCTCTAATCTATATGTTCTCCCACCAATTCACAGCAGAACCAAACAGGGGTTTAAAGGTCAGCCACTGCTTTAGCTTTGCCTTATTGTCACCAAGCAGAGATGTTTAATTTCCAACACTCTTTTCCTTTGTAAATATTATTTTTTTATCAGTAATTTACTTTAAGTATTTTTATTTTGTTTTCTTTTTAAACATTGATTAACAGGAACAAAAATTAAAAGCAACAGTTATGTCACAGTTAAATGGGCCTGACTTCACTGAAAAAAAAAGGTTTACAGCAGGTTCCTGTTCTGCAGCACACAAAGGGAAAATCTACTATCACAACAAGAGACACAAAAGACAACAAACCATCAGAGACATCACTCCTAAACCACATCCACACAGAGAGAGGTCTGATTCAGAACCAGGTTTGTCAGTGGTCACCACAGGAGCTGTTCACCAGAAACTGCCTGTGTGCTGTGGGAGAGAGGTCATTGTCCTGATGTGGTGAGGAACTGTATTCCACACTATGGTAAAAGGGTGAAAAAAAGACATTTGCCCATAACTGTTTTCAAAAGCTGGGACAGGGAGAAGTTCCTGAGAGCAAGATCTTGTGATTTGGTCATTTTCAGTGTTCATAGCTAGCTTTTTTTTGAGTTCATAACAAGTAGGACTTCACACTCATTTTATCCATAGTAATAAAACATCCAAGGTTAAAAAATGTTAATAAATAACAATCATTACAACATCATTCAACATTAAACACTTGCTAATATATTCATAGCAGAGGTCTTAAAAACACTGGTATTTTCCACTTTTCACATTTTTCATTATTATCTTACATTCTTTGGTCCTTCATCAGATAATCTTTAAAGATATTCATTATATTATGCAAAATTGACTCCTTGGACATCTCCCATCTTTTAAAAATGGTATATATTTCTCGACCTCCACAGGCTGTCCTGTACACAATTTATTATTATCCACCTTTTTCCCATCAGTGCAACCAAGAGCAATGTCTTTAAAATTTCTGGGTGTCCTATACAAATTGCTAAGCCAAGTTGGAATGTTGGCCCACACCTGTTTTGCAAAAGGGCAGTGCCAAAAGATATGAGCTACTGACTCTTCCTCTCCACAACAGGGTCGAGGACATTTTGCACTCCTTGTACAATTTCTTTTCTTTAGGAGTTTTATTGTAGGCAGGAATTCATGAGTAATTTTCCAGGCTATATCTTTGTGGGCATTGCTCAACATTTTGCTTTTTGCATTAGTCCATATTTTTTCACACTTGTCCTCGGTCATCCTACCTCCCGGGACTAATGTAAATAACTTTTGTTCATTGTTCTTTCAATAGTCCTCCTTGTTATTTTCTCCGGGGCAATAGCTACTACTTCATCTGTAAGTGTTTCTAATATTGCTCTCTAAAGCTGTGTTCAGCTCTCTGCATAGGGCACACTCAATGACTACCTTTTCCCCTATTTTTTTAAGGATTTTACTTCCCACCCATAAGTTGGCATAGCTGTACCAGGCCAGGCCATTCCCACTATGAAGCGCAGCTTTTATGACTGGTGTTACAAATAAGACTTTTAACTTACTCTCAACCTCAGATACCCCTTTCCCACCTTTCTCTACAGGCTTGTACATTATCTTTTAACATATTCCTGACTGGAGCTCCATATGAATTTAAATTTCATTTTTCTCACAGATCTGACAAAACATGTTGGCACTGGAAGGGCGGCTGCTAGAAATGTTAAAGAAGCTAACATCTAAACAACTAAAGTAAGATCTCTATCCTCCCACTGTGATAGTTTACCTTGAATATTTGAAAGTCTTTTTTCCCAAATCAGTTTTTCCTTGTCTTTCTCTATCTGTATTCCCAAAATGTTTATTCTGTCTTGTTTTCTACTAGTCCCTATTTAGTCCCTATTTTATCCTCTGGCCAACTGAGGCATAATGTTTCACTCTTAAATCTATTCAATGTTGCCCCAGAAGCCATGGAAAACTGGTCATACCAATAGAGTTTTTTTTATTATTATTATTGATCTGTTATCTGTACATAATATTGTCATATCATCCATGTAAACAGGTAACTTTGCTTCTCTCCCACTACTACCGGGGATGCATAAGCCCTTAATTGAGTTGTCATTTTTTTATCGCACAGGCCAATGGTTCTATAGCGCGTACAAATAATATTGCAGACATCGGGCAACCTTGTCTGATCCCCAATAGGGCCTCAATAGATTCAGTAGTGTCACCGTTCACCATCACTCTACAACAGATCTATTCATGCTCTCATGTGAGGACTATAATTTAATTTTTCTAAGACTTTTCAAGGCTAATTCAGTTGAAAGCCTTTTCTAAATCTAGACCAGATATGCATAATGATAACTCGCGTTTGTTTGCAAATAAATAAGAGACTCTAACAAGTGCAAGACTATCATAGCCTCTCTGTGCCCCCAAATAAACAGTGTTAGGCAGGTGCTTTGCTTTCCCACTCTCTTCAGTTTCACCTCCAGCTTCCTTGTTCCAGTTTTGACACCATCTGGGTCAACTTTTTCTGAGGCCCCCAGGACTTAAGATCCTCCAATCTCACCTTCTCAGAAAAGATGGAGATGTACACAAATCTTTTATCCTTTTATCTCAGTTAACATCAGAACAGTAATAATCTTGACTTGATTGTCCACAAGTGATGTTAATTGGATGTTGTTCAAGACAAGTGTGGCTTTCTTGGCTTCATACCTCTCCAGGCAAGACTCATATTTCCATGTAGTAGTAAAGATGACTTCTAATGTCTTGCTCCTCGGGAAGGCGAAGATGTAGTTTATATCTGCTGTGGAGAATTCCAGTTCTTTTGGCAGAATGTGGCGGCTAAACTGGAGACAGTCCATTTGTAACTCCCCCAAAAGATCAAAACAGGCTGCATTCCTGCAAGTAGCTGGGGTTCATGCAGAAGCCATGGCCGGCCCGCTCAGCCTGTGGGGCTTGCTGTGATTCTTGAACAGACTATTGCTGAACAACGTTTTGCATATGCATTACATATTAACACTTAACATGTTTAAAAAAAAAACACACACAAGGGAAAACATTCAGACCAAAACAGTTTTCCATAATGTTTCAGATTTTCATTAAATTATTAATCTTTTAATCTGTTTGGAGCTCTCCATTCCACCAGCACTCAATCTGCACTATCCTCCACCATCATTTTCAATACAAAATCTTTAAAATTGGTCATTACAAGTCTAATCATCACATCCATTGACATTTCATAACTTGAAAAACTCCATACATTTCTGGACTTCCATTACACAGCTGGCCACTACTCACCACTTTTCCTCACACGTCGTCATGTTCTTCTGTGTTACTCCATATGCTATGTCTTCAAAGCTTGATGCAATTTTATACAGTGTTCGCAGCCACTGAAATACCACTGTCCAAACCATCTTGGCAAAGGGGAATGTCCAGAACAAATGAGGGAGAGATTCACCACTGCCTCAGCATGGTCTCGGCCACATTGGGTTTTTTGAGCATCGTCTATTAAATAGAAATTTGCAGATGGATAAAAATGATTGGACAATTTGGCATGCAAGGTCTTTGTGTCTATTGGTGGGCAGTAGCTCAGTTGGTAGAGCCGCTTGTCCAATAACCAGAAGGTTGGCGGTTCAAACCCCACTCCCACTGTTGCATACTGTTGTTGTGTCCTTGGGCAAGACACTTAACCCACCCAAGCGCTTTGAGTACCCATGAAGGTAGAAAAGTGCTATATAAATGTGACCATTTACCTTTTTACCATTTTGGTTAATATTTTTAAATTAGTATTGGCCCATACTCTTTTGCTTTGTTCTTCTGTTAAAATTCCTGCTGGACAAAGTTTCTGTACATTAGGGGCTAATGCCTGCTTAATGTTTTCTCTCGTGATTCTCTATACCGATATCATTGCTAGGTTCTTGGAGATGCTCCTCAAGACTACCTTATAGATCAAAGGGCAACTTTCTTTATGTGGGGTCATTAACGATAATATTTCCCCCCAGGTAAGTGATATTCTTTGGCTTACCCAAAGTTTTGCAGATTTTAGAACAGCTCTTATTATCAGTGTTAAAAACATGGCCTCTACCTCCTTTTTGTATAGCTTTGTACATAATGTCTCTTTTCAACCGTTCTTGCCCCCCCAATAAATTTGTTATTGAGGCCAGAATTTCACATTGCACCACCAATATTTTCCCTGTAAATGTTAAACACCTATTTTGACATTCCATTAACTTGTATTTCAATTCTGGCAATTTTGCTTTTGCTCACAGTTTTGTGTCTTTATGCTTTTTCCCTATATACTGTATATTTCCCCAAATTTTTTTTTACGTATCTTTGTTTTCCACCAGACTCATGCATTCAACCTTCTCTTTCCAGTTAAAGTAAAGAGTTTCACTTTTAGTTCTATTGCCATTCATGCCTGAAGCAAGTGTAAAATGTTCACAAAGTTTCAGTGACTCTCTTATAGACTTATTTTCTTGAAGCAGCAATGTTAAATCGTCCATATAAATAGACATTTTTGCTTCTGTTTTTACTCCGGGTACAAAAATCTCTTTTATGTCTTTGCTTTTTCTCAATGCACATACCAGAGGCTCTATTGCTAAAATAAAAAGTGTAGGGGAAAGAGGACAACCTTGTCTGATGCCTGATTGGACGTCTAAAGGGGTAGTGGGGTGTCCATCTACCATGACCACACTACTACAGTCTGTGTAAAGTAGGTCGACCCATCCTCTAAAAACACATTACAAACAAAAATTACATTACATTATTGAAAATGTGATGTAAGGTAATGCAATGTACATTACATTACCTTTTCAAAAATATAAAGTAGTTAAAAATATTCAATACCTTGTCAGCATACAGTTACAATATATTTCATATTTGTAACATTGATCTAAAATTTGTTGGTACTTTCCATGCATTCCATTTTTCTTCATTTTTGTGTGCTTTGTCTAGTAACAAGTAGCTTTTGAAGATATTTAATATATTTTGTAAGACATTTCCCACTTTTTAAAAACATACATTTCTTGCTCGCCACAAATTATCCTTGATGCAATTTACAACGATCCATCATTTCTCAATATTCTTTCCATTTGCAACTTCTATACAACCATAAGATATGTCTTCAAAGGTCTGGAGTTTTATACAATTCGCCCAGCCTTATTAAGAAAGTACTCCTCACCAGTTTAGCACAGGGACAATGCCAAAAAACATGGGCTACCGATTCTTCATCACTGCAGCAAACTCTAAGACATTTGGAGCTACTGGTGCAGTTTTGCTTTTTTTTAAATGTTCTCATAGACAGACAAATAAGGATAATTTTCCAAGCCATATCTTAGTGATTGTTGATCAGTGTTTTGCAATTCACTTTACCCCATATGCATAGCAGTCCCCTTAAGCAGTTTTTTGTTTTTGTGGCTTCAAACTGCTTCATTCCTGGAGGATATTGTACTTTTTGCACCTTTTTGTATATTCTAACGGAATTTTTTCTCTTTCCACTTTAGCACCAGCCCATTTTTCCAGGTAAGTCCTTTTATTGTATTTATTTTGTTTTGTTTTTTTAGGGATTTTAGGCTGGTGGTGCCTCCAAAAGGCCGGCCAGCCATGCTGGCACAGTGTCAAATTCACTTTTAAGGAAATTAAGGGAAAACGTTTGTGTATGTCCAGACTTGATTTTTCTTGAAAACTTGTACAAAAGTGTTTGAAGTTCACACCAAATAATCTCAATTGCATACTGACACTACCCTTTAACAAAGGATTTGATCTGAGTTTTAGGTCCGCTGTTTTATTGAAGGAGTTTTGGAACAGGTTTGAAAATGTAAAACCTCAGTTCTCTGCCTTTACTGTTGAGAAACTGACTGATAACGCCTCAAAACACGTAACTGTCAGGATGTTCAATGAAACAGTTTGTGCAGAAGACATTTGTCTGTGGCTGGGAAGATATTGCACTGTTAAGGGCCAGGCTATCAAAGTGAGAGATGAAGATGGCATTTGGAACTGCACCTGGAGGGTCCCCATTACCCAATGGCCGGACCCTCAGGGCTTCCAGGGCCTGAAACACCTGCCATCTGTGATAGTTCTGGGAGAAAACAGGGGCTACATCCACTACCAGAGACAACCCAAGCTCTGCCGCAAGTGTGGCGAGCACGGGCACTTGGTGGAGGCTTGCACCAAAGTGGTCTGTGGTAAGTGTAGAGAAATTGGTCACACTTTTGACGAATGCACCAATGGCAGAAAGTGCAATCTCTGTGGTGAATTTAATCACCTCTTCAGAGATTGCCCTAAATCTTTTGCCAACAAGTTGAAGGCTGGAAAAGGAAAAATAAATGCAGAAAATGGCGGACAGGGTGACATGGTGGAAGAGTTAATTGAAGAGGCGGGACTGGGAAATTCAAATCTCCCACCAAAACCCATAGTTGGAGGAGAAGGAACTGGTGAGGCGGGAGAGGGGGAGGGGCCTGTGGAGGCCCCTCCCACAGGGTGCCCAGAGGAAGGGGGCAGGGGCCTACAGAAGCCCCTCCCACTGGGCACCCAGAGGAGAAGGAGCCAATGCAAACAACTGGCGGAGCTAGTCTTGAAAGTGGTTCTTCTGAGCCACTTGAAGACAGCGAGGATGCCCTCCTCAACAATGCCCAGTTCCCCAAGAGGCCCTTGTCAGAATCGTCCTCTGAGAGTATTCCACTCTCAGAGAAGAGGGGAAGAGTTGAGACTCTCTCAGACAGTAGCTCTGTGGAGGAGCCCAGAGTCTTCCCCTCCGATTCACCCAACGAGGTCTCGTTCTTGTCAATTGCTCTGCAATCAACCCCTCGGCCGAGGCCCATCACCAGAGGAAGGAGGGGAAATGTGGCTCAACCTGTTATGTTTCGTGTCTTTGTCTTGTTTTCTGTGTTTGTTTCCCTTGTTTTATTTTGTATTCCCAGTTTGTTTCCATGTTTTCCTGGTTTACTTCCTGCCTCTTGTGTTTCCCGCGTGTGTGATTGCCTGCCCCGCCTTAATGTGTTTCACCTGTGCCTCATTACTTTGTGTATTTATGTCCTGTGTCCTCCCCAGGTGTTTGTCGGTTCATTTAGTATGTTGAGTTTTGTCTGGTCTGGTCGTGGTTTTCGTCTTCCTCGTGAGTAATATTAAAGCCTATTTTGTCCGCATTTTTGGGTCCGTCCTTCCTGTGTTCTGCTCAACCTTGACACAACCGCCTTCACTCTCCCCTACAAGAGAGAAGGCTGAGCCCCATTTACACAGTCTGCAATGACGGCCTCTTTTAATTGTGTTTTAAGTTGTTTTTAGCTCATTTTACTATTTTTTTGTCTTTTAGAATGTCATACTGTTTTGTTTTTAACCATACTTATGGCAATCGCCTTCTCTACCATTAATGTGAGAAGTGTGAAGTCGCCAGTTAGAGCTCAGAGTGTTTTATCTTGTCTTAATTCTTTTAAATCAGATGTGTTTTTATTACAGGAATGTGCAATACCGTTTTTAAATCACTACAGGGACTGGGAGGACAAGTGGCCACACACTTCTATTTGGAGCGGCTCAAATGAAAATAAAAATGATGGAGTGGCCATTTTAATAAAAAATCCTCTGGTGACGGTGAAGGGCAGCACTGTGGTGAGAGACGGACGGGCACTTTTAATACATCTGACTTTTATGGGACAAGATTTTAAGCTCTTAAATATTTATGGTTTTAATGACAAAAACGATCAGTATGACCTTTTAAAAGACTTGCAGTCCCACATGCTTGGCAGAACACCTTTTATTTTAGCTGATGATTTTAACTGTATTTTAACCCATAAGGACAGGAAAAGAACAGGGGATTTTAAGCTTGATAAATCATCGGTTTTATTGCAGGGGATGTGTAGGGATTTTAAATTAGTGGACTGTTTTAAAACCATGCATCCCAGAGAGGAGGGCTTCACCTGGTTCAGTGGTGATGGCACCAGAGCCTCTCGCATTGACTACGTTTTTACCAGGGACTGCCCACCCACCGAGGTGAGTGTAGTAGTATGGTGTTTGTGTTGGCCTCACAAATTACCCTATATAAAGGGCGCTACTTTTCCGTATTCGCCCCCTCCACCTGACCTTTCACACCTGACATCAGACGCCGTTCATGAGCCGGGCCATGGCCACGAGACTGACTCAAGCCAGACTGCGATTAAGCACACTACAGCCACTGTATACCAGGTGTAAAGCCCAGTGGCTAGAGCAGAGTGTTGCAGGCATCGTAGGTGAGGAGAGAGTTTGTCTTGTCCACTTAATCGTCTTGCGTATAAGCTAATTGGGCTAGGACTAAAACTTTTTTTAGACAGGCAGGGAAACGAAAAAGAAACAAGGAAAATAGCTGCATGTTGAGACTGCAAAAACGCCTGCAATGATATTTTAATTTAGAAGAAGAAATAGAAATAGAATAGAAGAAGAAGAAATACAACAAGTTAAAAAGGAAATGTCAGTTTTAACAGAAATTAAAATCAAAAAGGTGTTATTTTAAGGCGGAAAGAAAAAAATAGTGGAAGGTGAAAAGTGTACAAGATAATTTTAAAATTTTAAACAAAAGTAAAAAGTTTTTAAAGTAAAGAAAGAAGATGGTAAAATTGCATAAACAGAGGAAATAAAACAAATTGTTGAAACATTTTACCAAACCTTGTACAGTGAAAAGGACATCCACAGAGACAGTGTGCTTTTAAACCAAGATTTTACAGTTAAATCAATGTATTAGACGTTTTAAAACAGGTAAATCCCCGGGAGCATATGGCCCAGAAGGTGCAGATGGTGGAATTTTATTTAACTTTTTAGGGCATTTTAGCACCTGACCTACTGACTGTTTTTGTGGATTTTGAACGACTAGGCCGACTACCAGACAGTTTTAGATTACTGCCAAATGCATTTTATACATGGACGACGTGAATGTTTTATGCACAGACCTTTTATCTGCTAACAGGACACTGGACTTGACGGACTGGTTTGGACTGGCCTCTGGGTCTAAACTAAACAGAAAAAAGACCCAAGCCCAATTTTACGGACCCTGGACCCCCGACGAGACTGCAGGACTCCCCCTGACCGTGACCCAAGGACAAAAAATACTGGGAATTAAATTTGACCGGGAGGGGGGAGGGAGTGCAAATTGGGCCGACGTGACAGGGAAAGTGAAGCAAAGACTGGGGCTTTGGACGTTTAGAGGACTGACCATGGAAGGGAAGGTTTTAATTATTAAGGCAGTGATTTTACCTTTGTTTTTATTAATTAGCTCTGTTTTTATTCCTCCCAAGAGAGTGATTTTAGAACTGGAGAGAGCCTTTTTTTTACTTCCTGTGGGGCTCCAAGTGGGAACGGCTGAGGAGGGAAACAATGAAGAAAAGGAAAGAAAATGGAGGAAAAGGAGTCCCCGATCTCTACCTGTTGTTTTTTTTTTTTTTGGAGCCAAATATGTTGCACTGCACTTTGCACTTTGTAGGGACCCAACCGGAAACCCCAAGACCACGGCACTCGCCAGATTCTGGATGGGTTCCTACCTACGAAGCAGAAAACTTTTACCCATTGATCTTAAAGTTCCAGTGTCTTTTAACCTGCCTGAGTTTTATGCTTTTATTCCCACCTTTTTTAAAGCATTTTAAACTAGAGCAGGAGGAGTCGCAGATTTTAAGTAATCATCATCTTTTATCTCTGTTGTGCAGGAGCGGGAACCAGTGAGTCCAGTGTGCGGGCTCGCATTCGGCGAGCCCTCCACAGTTTGGTGCAACGTGAACCATCCTGCTCTCCCAAACCTGCTGGTAGACAAGCACATGCATTTAAGACTCAGTCCGGAGGTAATCTCCAATATTGCAACTTGCTGACCACTGACCTGGAATCATGGTCCAGCTGTCCGTATTGCCTCCCCATGGCTGCCAAAGTTATTAATTTCAGCACCCCCTGGGTTCAATTGGAGGCATGTCACAACCAGCCATAAGTTCGGCCATACACACAGTTACATCAGGCTTAGTCGGACATGCCAGTGAATTCATTAAGTTCTCTATGTCTCCTGATGACCATGAACGAGTGAAATGTGATTTCTGGTTGAAATTTAGGTTCCCTGGTGTCCGATTGATTGCATGCACGTGCAGCTACGTGCCCCACCAGAAAACGCTTTGGTCTACATCAATCTCAAGGGAACCTATTCCATTAATATTCAAGTAATGTGTGATGCATTGTGTAGAGTAACATGTCTTTGCAAATGATCCTGGATCCACTCATGACTCCTTTATACTGGCCAACTCAGACATTCCTGCAGTCTTCCAGGGGAATCCTCCTCTGGATGGGTGGCTGATGGGGAACAATTGCTATCCATTAAAAACCTGGCTAATGACACCATTCATCATGCCACCAACACGGAGAGAGCTGGCCTAAAATCGAAAACATGAAAATTCGTAGTGTGATCTAAAGAACATTTGGAATGCTAAAAATGCCTTTCAGATGTTTGGATAATTCAGGTGGAACATTGCAGTATAGTCCTCAGAAAGTTGCAGCATTCTTTGTGGTGTGTTGTGTCTTGGATGTGCTTTGGAGTTCATTGACGATAGAGTACAGGACTATAGAAGACGTGATGCAGAGCTGCGTATGCCGATGCTAATTGACCCAAATGCACCAGCGGCAGCCCGGGTGAGGAGGGATCAGCTTATGGAGGAGATGTGCCGACGACAGACTGGTAAGAGTTTTTTATTTTATACCCAACCCATGTAGACTAAATTTTGTCATGCATTTAAACATAAGTAGGTATATTGTAAGCTGATACGTTGTACTTTTCACTGTTAGTCACTGTTATATTTACGTCTGTTATTATCCAAAAATGATAACGTTAGGCTAGGTTCCAGGCCTTCAGGGAACTGTATTTGGTTGGGTGTCCTGCACGTGTCGACTGCAAGAGGAGTGCTATGACATCTTTGTTGTAGGCAAAGACAAAAGCAGAAAGTACACACTTAAACAGTGGATATTTTGGACGGTGATCTGTCCAAACAGCTGCTTCAAACCTGTGAATCCAATGAAAGATGTCGAGACACATCTGCTCTCTACACACTCAACAGTTGCCCCAAAGACGAGACCCCATACATGTGACAACAGCCATGGTCCAGGGACTGTCCTCTCCTGCTCTTTTTTACCTCTCTGTGAGGCCTTTAGCATTGGTTGCATTGCGTCCAGTGACTCCTCACAGGTCATGACAGAGATGAGGATTTGACCCAGCTCATTGGTCACATTGGTGCCTCATACTGCTGTGCCTTTACCACCTCCCGAAAGTTTTTTGCATATGTGTAATAATAATAATAATAATAATAAAAAACTCATTATATTCATACGCATATAATTTTCCTGTTGTGGTTACGTTAGGTATATGTTTCAATTTACCTTTTTTGGCAAGTCATATTTTATGACTGGCAAATGTGGACATGATCTGTATATGGTAGTCCTTAATGTTCTCTTCTTCAGAAAGAGCAGCAGCCACTGCGACTGTGTGCACCACCATCTTGGAGTGTTGTTCATCTGTTCAGTTTTTTTTTTTTTTTTTAGGTATGCTAATATAACTTTATAAAGATTTACATCTGGTGATGTCAGTTTTGTGTACTTTACTTCAAAGTTAAATGAAGAGACTATTTGCATATAATGTACAATAAAATAACGTAATTGTTTACTTAATATTTATTACAACAACTTTAACTTAATTTAATACAAGCTGATGCTTTATGATTTTTTTATTTTATGAGGCAATATTTCTTTACAGGACAGTGACTGTAACAATGACAGTGAGTAGGACAGTATGACATTAGGTACATTGAGCAGTGTGCAAACAAAATCAGCTACAGTGACTATTGCCACGAGAAAGTAAAGCAGTTAATTAAAATAAATAGGCAGTGCTATAATAATCTCTGTTACAATCATATTGGTGATGATCAAATTAAGTCTGGTTAAAAGTGTTTAATTCCCCCACCTCCCAAAAAAATCCTTTCTTCTACAATGTTGTTGCAGCATATAAACACAAAAAACTATTACATCTTAATGACTCCAGCACCAACTCTGGTGGTCATTGCATACAGCAGAAGACAGTTATACACTTTTCTGATGAAAAAGTCTAGGCGGAATCTAACAAAATTGTGGAACAATTTGGCTCAATGTTGTATATGTGGATTTTTTGTTGCAACTGAACATTTAAGGTGCAATAACAAATTTTGCCACAAGAGGACACACTTTGACTGAACTAAGCCAGAACTGAAACGGGTCTAAATTGGCACTAAACATTAGTACTACATGCAGTTTAAAACTCCTGTTCTAATCAGAGTAAGGCAATAATTATTTTTTCTCACCCTGCATATAAATGTAATAAATGCCACTGTTTTAGGATCAGATTTTACAGCACCTATCTTTGTGTGGTGAAAAGAAAAAGAACAAAAAAAAAAAAAAAAGCTCCAAGCTTTCTGCACTTATTAGCTAACACTCAACAGCTGCTGTTGATTACAATACCTGGCCCTCTCTCTACCCAAACACAACTTACCATAGTGACTTATCAACTTTTTAAACTGCCATATGTTTAGTATCATTATATGCTTCCCATCTCAACAGAATTTTTATGTTATATATTGGATGGTTTTGTGGGTCAAACTTTTTAGGCTTTTTATTTTTATCCATGTCACCCCTAAATTACATTTGCATGCACTCTCAACACTACACCTGTTGGATTTTTTACAATGTGAGCATGTGTTACCACTGTGTTAACTCTTTCGATATACAAACACGTTAGTCTGGTATCCCACTGTAAGCAGCGCAACTCTGACCCAAACAAACAGATTGCTGTTTTTACCATAAAACATCAGACTACACCGTATTATGAGCAGCTCTGTACTTACTCCTGAATGGGGACAGCAGCAGAAGCCAGTTGTAAAGACTTGTGAAAAGTCAGTTTGTTTGAATGTGACATTGTCAGATGTCAGTGGGACTTTACTGTTGTTAAAATGGAAACAGGACAAAGAAAAAAAAAACACAGAACTGAACAACGCAGCCTTCAGCAGAACCAACAGATGACAAAGAAAAGCACTAAACACCGTTAATCAGGTCAGAGAAGTTAGTAAATTAGCTCGATATTAGCCAGCGCTACCTTGGTTACTTCCAACTGTTCTGCTTTCGAAAAGAAAGTACGAGGGGCTGGCTGGACAGGCTGGTGTTTGCCAGCATCTCCCCGCAAACCAAAATTAATTATTTGGTCAATTGTAACATCACTTAATTTGTCCAAGTTGCTAGGAAAAACGAAAATACTGCCTCTCTGATTTACTGCAATTTCTAATATTACTTATTAAATAAAATATATCTATTTTAAATTTCATAAAATTATCACTAAACTATACCGAGTTCTGTAGCAGAATGTCAAATCTCTGTGCTAAAAGTTACAGTGGTGTAAATGTGTTTTTAATACAAATAAAAACAGTGAGGACAGAGCTGTTTTTTGATTGGTTGATCTCCGCAAGAAACTGTACTTAAAAACGCACACAATAGACTGAGGAGTTTTCATAGATACAGTCGGCAACAGTGAGAACGCTCATAAAACATCACATTCTATTTTCTTGTGGGGGAAAACACACCATTAACAATAATGCAGAAGAGTGGCTCTGTCACCTTCTTTTCAACAAATACATGAACAAATTTTATATTTTACCTAATAAAGACATAGAGACATACAAAAGGAGACGGTGGTCCAACAGTCCAAATATGTGCATAAAATACCATCACTGGCTGACGGCCTAAAACATGCTAATCTAATCAACATAACACAGCTACTGTAGGCTATGCAACATAACTGTCTCTAATATAAATCACGACGACTTTAAGTCATCATATTTATTGTAAACTAAAGGCTAAACTATTAAGGCTTGATTGACTCATGGCTTGACCATAAAGGCCTCCATACACCAAGGCGACGATCGCCCATCTGAAGTCGTCTTAATGGTTCTTCCATGTCGCTCATATCCATTTTTTTGATATGTATGCGCCGTCAGCCCCCATCGCTTCAGGACGGAGGCCGTCTGACTAGTTTTCTGCCGATTGGCCTTGTTGTTGAATTGGGGTCTTTGGTCTTTGGCACGAAGCGCTCTGATAGGCCTAGCACTACAGCTGCCGCGCCAATCAGCTCACGGGAATTTTAGCGGAAGTGACGGAGTGACGAGAGTGAAAACCACTGTGGCAGCGTACTGTCACCATTTTTGCATTCTTCGCATTTCCGTGCGGAAAGTTATCTTCAAGTAACAGAGCAGCGGCACCTAATCCACACAAAACAATGTCCAAACCGGCCATTATCACGCTTCTGTAATGTTCAAACAAGCTGAGAACAGTGGCAGACCAAGGCGCGCTACATGCATATGTACTCTGTAAACATTGTGTCACTTCCGTTGATCTTGGTTCACTGGCTAGTGCCATCTGCCGCTTTGGGGGGGTAATTACATCACGCGAATGCGCAAGACACGGTCTTTAGGTCGATTGTCGCTTCGGTGTATGAAGAGGGAAAAAGGTCATGCGACGTGAGGAAACGGGAGGGAACGAGAGGAGACGAGAAGAGACGAGCTGTCGCTCCGTCTTTTCGGTGGCAGTCTGGGAGTTGCCTTGGTGTATCTAGGCCTTAACAGGTTGAAGACTGACGCACAACGTTAGGGCGGCTCGTTCAGTGGCACTGGCATTAGCATTAGCTTGACTGTATGAGCCCAGACCAGATTTGTCTATGGAGCAGCTAAGCCCCTATATTTACACTAACTCACTGTGACGTTCTTATTCATTATAACATAACATTAAGGGCTCTGAGTAAGACAGGACTCGTTTTAAGACTGCTTATTTTGCAAATAGTCCCCCAGAAAAATAATAAAAAAGTAGTGTTTCTGAGCAGGGCAATGTTGGTTTTTTTTAATTACCCCAGGCCAGACCCCGCTCCCCACTATGATGTGGTGCCGACTCTATCTATGCTGCATTCAAGACAGTTTGTAAACTTGGAAAACCCACCTTTGAAAAAATGTCCACTTAAAAAAGTCAGTTCATAAGATGGGATCTGAAAACAAACACAAAAATGCATTTTTAGAACTGCTTGGTGTGGTATGGAGTTATATCAGGGGATTTTTTTATTTTAGTAATAAATTATTTAAAATGTTTTTTTGCAGACTGCAAATATTTAGAATGCAAGTTAAAGGTCCCAGTTTCACAATTACAAGGGAACTTATAACATGTCTTTCTGGCAGATGAGGCCTTTCTGGTGTAGAGGAACATGATGCGGCCATTACCTGGCCACCTGAGTTTTTAAGTACAGTCTCTCCCCAGCATGGCTGTTGGTGGAGGACACCTTTGAAATCCTGTCCTTAAAGTTGAGGATCTATCGCTGCCTCATCAAGGTCCCTCAGGTTGCAGATAAGTTTTTGAAAAAAATCACACCGAGTGCCAGGAGTGAATGAATAATGCACCAAATTGTAAAGCGACCTTCAGTGCGCTATATAAGATTAATGCATTATTATTGTTTACACATTGCCATTGTTTTAGGATCAGAAGCTTACATGAAGTGAGACAGGATTCAGAGAAACTTAAACGTGCCTTTCCACTGGACTTTCATCTGAACTCCAACAGTCCTGTCCTTTTTAGTTTCATCACCTGATTAGCTAACAATCAACAGTTGGTGCTGATTACTGCACCTGGGCCTCTCTATCCAAACACACCTTTCCACAGAGACATATTGACCTTTTAAACTATCATATATTTAGTATGACTATATGTTTCCCATCACAACTAATATTTGATGTTGCATATATGTTTTGTGGGTTGTTTAACTGAGGAAATGAAGCACACATGTTGTTACAAAGGCAGCTGGTTCTCAAACTTTTCACAATCTAGTCCCCCCTTGTAGTTTATGCACTGATAAACCTCTAGTGTCATTATTTCTATAACATGGTAATCATAGTATCTTCATGATTTACCGATTCAGAAAGTTGAGATTTAAAATGTTTACACTTTCTTTCGTTCTTTCTTTTGTAAGGCAAATCGAGCCAGTCTCCATGTTTCTTTTAATATGCAATACACTAACACTGGTCCAGTCACAAACAAACAACCGCAGCACCCTCCATATACATGTAGTAGCACACATGATAAGCAAAACTGTCTTTATTGTTTAAACTTTTGATCTTTTGCTCAAAATATTTTTTTAATTATGTTGTCATTGAAACAAAAAACAATTACAACACAGTACATTTTCTAAAAAAATACTTGGTACTTGTCTCTGCCAAAATTGTTGGCTTTTTTTAGTTAATGTGTTGGGCAGCCTCCATTTGCCAAGATAACTGCTCAGTGTTCTCCTGCAACTGCTGATGAGGTTGGAGAACACATAGCAAGGGATCTGAGACCATTTCTCCAAACAGAGGCTGAATCTAAATACACTCAAGGAAAAAAGAAACTGCACCACTGCTTTTTTTACCACACTTTTGTTTGGTTACTTATTTTTGATGGAAATATTCCATGTGCACATCAACCATATACCCGTCCCTGATATTCAGACCCAATTAATCAATGCTTATGACAGTTTCAATAACAATTACATGACCAAACAATAATAATGCAGCAGTTGTGACATGTGGTCGACCAGATGTGGGACGGTCATTGGAGGATCCAGTGGTGTGGAAACGCTCAGCAAGGCGTACAACAGTAGAGTGATGGACTCCAAACTCCTGGCTACAGCCGTGTGCTCCTTCAGCTTGAAGCAGGCCAATGGCTGCCAATCTCTCTCTGGTTGCAGGAGTCGTGGCATTGGGAACAAATGTACTTTTTTTTTCCATTTTGGTGTCTTTTAATAGGGAATGGTTGTGCACAATTGAGGACAGGTCCAATCAGACATAGGTGATTAATACAAAAATACAGTTGTTATTGCTCATCAAAATCAATCAACCAGAACCAGGAAAACAGTCATTTCATTTTGACTCAGAATATTACTAAACTCATTGTAGTCTGTCATTTTTCACTGGCTGTAATATTTTTTGACAAATTGAGAAAATGAAAATGGTGCGTTTCTTTTTTCCTTGAGTGTACATGAAATTATACCATCTAACTCCAGAGTGAGGACACACTTAACCCATACATGTGTGTCTCTGGACATTTATTGTGAAGGAGTAAGACTAAGTGTATTGCTATTCTGTTCATTTATCTCAGACAAACAATTTTAGCTAGATAGTGTGTTTTCTGAAAGAACACTTGTAGCTGTTAAGAGTTCATTAAAGGTATTGCACCTGGGAAGAAGCTGGTGGAATCTCCACCAGGTGGCAGCAGTTCATCAGTCCATGTCCAGGGTGAGCTGTGCTGTAGCAGGAGCAGACCTGCACTAACACCACTATGTTACATTAGTTTAACAAGCACCAGGGTGTCTTTGATATAGGTATTATAAAGATACCTTACTTTACCTCAAATCTTGTGCAAAATTTGGAATCAGTGGCAGTGTCTGAGACAAGAGCTGAGAGTGAGAGAAGCTGCTGGGGGAGAAAAAGGACTACACATGCACATTTGAAATCAGTTTTCACAAAGTGTACATTGAGAAATAGAGTTGTGTTTCCAATTGATACGTTTCAGTGACATCTGGTGGACAAAGAAGGATACTGTCCTGTTTTCCATAATGGAGGTAATATACTGCCTGTATGAGCTGTTCTATTAATTGCTGGCAATAAATATACTTATTTTATTAGTTAATATTTCTTTTGAAAGATTTTAAGTAGCTGTACACTGATTTATGTACCTTTTTAAGGTTTCTGATGAAAAGACGTTTAAAATGATCCCTAGTAATATATGAACAGTTTTAAAATGAATGTGTAAATATCTGTGGACATAAAAGCTTATAAAATAAATCTAATACCTGATTGCTTTTGGGCATACTCTAAATACTGCGCTGACATGTGGTTGCATGGTGTAATGTTAAGCCCCCTGCGCTCTGAATCCAGCGAGCCAAGGCCAAATCTTGTCGGAACCTAACTTTCATCAACCTGACAAAAGCCAGACTGACATGTTTTCAGCTCTTGTGTAGCATAAAAGCTCATGTTAACAGAGCAATAACATACACATGTTTTCATTTCTACCAACTCAGTAACAGCACACACAATGAAAGCAAGTGATGGACTAATTATAATAGTAGTTTGTTTTGTTTTTTTCAAACATGTGCTGTGGTCCTTATAAAAACAGCAGACTTTTAGGGCACAAAGTCAGACAAGCTTCACAAGAATACTGGAAACATCTGTGCAAAAAGCAAGTGATGGGGTGAGTAATGATGTACTGAGCAGGGCTTGACATTAACTTCTTTTGCTCACTGGCCACTGTGACAAGTTCTTTTTAAAAAGGAACTAGCCAATTAGAGTTTTTACTAGCCTGAATTTAATTCATTCACATGTTTATTTTATTATTTTATCATTTTATAGGATACGACAAGACGAGGATTTATCAAATATGTGGGAAACGGGTTTACCTAGGCAGAATAATTGAACTTTTTGCATCTTAATACATGCTCTTTTTTTCCCTCAGATCATGATAAAATACTCAGTACTGAATGTGGTGGTAACTCAAACATAGCAAAAGGAATTAAGGAACTCTAAAGTTAGAATACATGCTCTACCAGCTTTTGGCCAGTTGGCTAACGCTAATGTCAAGCCCTGTGTACTGACAAAAAGTACAGGTTCAGAGTGTCTTGTCCGATTTTCAAATCAGAGCCATTTGCTTAAAGTTACACTGTGTAAGATTCCCGGTCTTGCGCCTCTAGAGGCCACAGGTGCCACTGCACCGTCGCAAAACGTAAACACTAGGGCCCCTCCTCCTTCTGAAACTGTGCGAGCGTGCAGTCTATTTCCATCATTGTTTCAACTTTAGTTGACCTGCTGCTACCTTTGGAAGTTTGGACTGGATCTTCTATAGAGTTAGCGCTAGCGTTAGCTTATCAACAAATATCGCGCAATGGTCGCAGTAAAAACAACTAATAACTGTATGAAAAAGCACGTTCTAAAGAAAAAATAAAGAGGCTAATTTACCTGTCCAACAATAAAGATGCAAAAACGTGATTCGATTTGCAGCCTTCTCTGTCTCTCATCTGACGCCAGCGAGCAAAAGTCTGTCCAATGTTGACTCTTGTCTGTGATCTGGTGCGGTCCCTTTCACATTTTCTTTTTCTTGCCTCGTCCGACATTGTCTTCATCTTCTTGTGTCCTTCGGCTCTGACGAACTGGGCAAAATAACAACGCTAAAAGTAGCTTCCTGGTTATACCTGCGCCTCAAGTCGTTCCCTGTCACTGTGACTTTTCCTGAACAGCGGAGCGCTCCCGGCCAAGTTGCGAGGGCGGTTTCTCAGTACAGAAGCCCCGCTCGGAGCAACAGATCACGCCTCAGGCCTTATAATCAGCTCAAAAAATCACAAAAACAAGTCAGTATGCCCCACATATTTAGGAGAAAAGTTACACAGTGTAACTTTAAAGGTGTCAACTTTCTTCAAGGACATGAGAGTTGTTCTTGCTACACCATGCAGGTCGAGCTCCCCCCTCTGTTTTGCCCACTATTAACCCTCCAAACCAGGGGTCTTCTGGATCCAAGGACACACTTGTTGCCAAAAATACTAAATTTGAATCTGTAATGAGCCACAACAAATTTTAGTGCACAAAAGTTGCTTGGCCTGTAACTGAAATATAGCCTATAGATGGTCATTAATTATTGCAAACTAAGCTACTGTACATGTTTTTGGTGGTCGGGGAAACCAGAGCTCCCAGAGGAAACCTAGCACTAACCACTATGCCACTGTGTTGCCTAAAGTGGCACAGTGTTAAATACTCATTGTACTGATTACCTTTTTAATAGGTCACTAAACAGCAGTGTAATATACTAGAGTCACTTACACTCTGAGAACTGGCATTACATTCAGTTACTATTTCTTGGTGCTGTTTATTTAACGTATGTGTGTTACACCTCAAATTAGTCTGTGCATGCACTGAGCGATCAATAATATTACTGCTTTACTAAGCCTTTATTTTGAAAATGTAGTTGAAATCTATTTTGAAAATTGGTGTTCATCCCTGTGTTTCCCCGGGTGTAGCTCAGTAGCTATGTATTTTTAATGGCAAGCCGTACTCGCTGGAATCATCACAGGTGTAAATTGTGAGTAATAGAAACAACCGTTTATCTGATAGTGTCGGTCCCCATCGCTGAGTTGGCGTAAACTGGGGGAAAGGTTGCACTGTTTGCATTTTCTAACTGTTCTCTAATGCATCGTGTACTGTTTATCTTTGTAGTGTTTTTAGTAAATGTTGGACTGAAAGTGCGGAAACACAGAGAGACGGTATTGTTCCTCCAGGGGCTGTTCCTTCCTCTGAGCTCACGGGACACACACCACATCAGCCTCATCAGTCACGTATCTGTACATTGACTTCATTCTCTGTTACACGTAATACACATCAGTTTCATGGACACAGGGGGATTGTTACATGGGTATGGATACATGACTTACTGTGGAAAAGACTAAATTAGCACTCACCAGCATCTGTAGGAATGAGCTCCGTGACCTTTAGGGTTGGTGCACACTATATAAGATATTTTCAGATTAAAATTTAAATGGGAAGGAAACCTTTGCAATCATATAATTGTATTTTTGGATTTTTTAAATTTTAAAAAAGCTAACAAACTTCACGAGAAAAAAATTATTTTGAAATATACCCTTTCCTGTCTGGCTTGTTCTGGTCTGCCAAACCTGTTGCCTGAGGGCTGCAGCTTCAGTCAAGAATAGAGTCCTAGCGTGTCTCTGCATTGACTTGAATGGTGTATTTTTATTACGTAGGTCATATAGGGCACCTAACAGACACGCAACACATTCAGTGTGAATTGGGTATACAGGATGTGCCAATAGGCCATTGAATAATGACTCCTTAGTGGAAGTCTATATTTTAGCACTATACACCTTGTTACAGAGAGTAACAGCGTTAAAAAGAAAAACACATGTTGGAAAAAGGGAAGCAAAGTAAAAGGCAGATAAAAATAAATAATCAGTTTAATGCCTTACATTAGTATTTTGAGGTGGCAAACTGGTTGAGTTTTACATTTGTTAGTAAAATAAAAGCAAGTCAAAAACCCTACAAGTAACAGATTTCAGTGTAACACTAACCAGTACAACATTAGTCAAATTAGATGCTCAGCTTCAAGGCGGGTCTAATTCTTACTTACTATTTAGTAAATGAGGGGTAGATTCCGACATAGCCTGTGTCTACTTATCTAAGATTGATACTGTGTCCAAAACCAGATTTGTTGCAGTGTTTGTCGACTAGTCCAAATCATATTTCCATCCTTCATTGATTTCAGTGGAGTGGCTTCAGTCCAGCGCTTGGGTCAGTACATTTTGCTTGTTCCTATGAGCTGTCCATAGCCAATATTTATACTGATGGACCCCACAGCTTGCTGGCACCATTAACTAACAACTTTTTTTGACCAATTCCTGGATCCATACTTGAACCTTTTACCTCGGATGACTTTGGATATCCGGCACTTTTCCATCGGGACTGTCCAAAATTTTAGCCTGATTGAAATATCTGGTAAGCATAACTCATAACTCATGTCATCTGAAGCATTTGGGGATATTAGCTGGCTGCATCAGCAAATCACATTACATAACTTTGATTTTCTTTGGCGTAACATCTTTGGATATAAATTTGTTGCATTTCACCCCCCACAAAAAACAACTTGAGTCCAAAACACACTGCGCCTCATCTGACCTGTGGCTGCTCCATTCCTACCAAGAATTTATTGAGTAGGATTGAACAAAATGTGGTTATGGTTAAGATGTGGTGTGAGGTGCTAAGTGAGTGGAGGTAAAATAACAAGTGTTGGTTAAGAGAAAGCAGCTCTAAAAATTTGTGAACAGATTAACAGAGCCAAGAGACCACACAGCTGTAGCCAAACCAGGAAGCATCACTGTGGAGATGGACTGATTGACCTACCGGACTGGTGGGAGCAGATGTTAAGTCATTATTTTTCTGATCATGGAACAACCTTTTTGTTCATTTATTTATTTAGCAATTTTCCTTTCCATCAGCTTTACTGGCTACACAAAACATTAACTGATTTTAAATTCCTTCGCCAAACATAGAAGGCCTTCCATAACCTCTTTGACCTCCTAAAGCCTTAAAGGTCCTCTTTTCTGCTAAATCAACTTTTTTTGCACTTTTAGCCACACAGTGTTCTCAACATAAAAAAAATACCTTGAGTATTATTTTGTTTCATTCACACATTTGAGTAATCATGTTTGCAGAAGCCGTTCCTTTCTCAAGAGCTGACAACGCTCGGTGTCCACATCTGCTTAAAACTCACTTATTCAGGACATCCTAACCTCAAGCTGCAACAATCTAGCAACTACCCCTTCTCTTGATCTTGTCTTGATCTCCTAGTTTCTAGTTTTAATCCGATATTTTTTGTAAATTTTCTGATTTTATATATATATATATATGGACCTGGAGTGCCACTTTAATTATTAGTATCAATTAATCAATGCCTTAATCACCAGGGTGATTGCCGTATATCCTTGAGGCAAGGACACCAAGATTTAGTTTGCAGTACACTTTGTACAAGGACTGCTCAACAGTCCATCACGTAAAGCTCATTATTGTCAGGTGTTTATTTAATCTCTTCTCTCGCTGAGTGTTCAAGTCGTGTTGTACATATTTCTGGGCAAGGAATGTTTTCCCATGATGCAACAGTACAAACATTTGGACACAACATCAGAGGAGGGTCGAACATGAAAAAGCAAACCCGGCGGGAGTTACAAACCGTAAACCGATCTCCAGCTGAGTATTAATGAACACAATAACAATAGCAGCTTTCCTAAAAGTCTCTGGGACAGTTCGATGTGGGACGTCCTAGTGTGGCCTGGGCTGTTGCATGGTGTCTTCTGGTAAACCTCTCTCCACGGCAGGATCTGACCAAGAAGTGCTGCACAAAATGTTCCATAACTTTTGTGAGACAAATATTCAGGGTGCACAGGGTGTGAAGCTTCTAGAAGGCTTTTCCACATTACAAATACAATATGGGATATCGTTTGTTCCCATCATGAAGTTGCTACAATAAAGTCCATTGTAGATGCCAAAAAGACACGTCTTCTTTAGATCTGAGGTTCAAATCTGGACAGAATCAGAAATAATGTGACCACCCTTAATGCCAGTGGTAGGAAATAAAATATAATAATAATAAAGTCTTGGATGTATTTATTTACCCTTTATTTAACCAGATAAGTTGATTGAGAACTAATTCTCATTTCCAATGACAACCTGGCCAAGAGGCAGCAGAGTGAGAGATTGCAGACCAGAACAATAATCACAATACAAAAAACTCACTTAAGACATTTAAAACATGAAGACCATTCTCACACAATATATACTATATATAAAACTGCACCTTAGACACAGAATACATTTACTGATTTTTACCTTAAAAGCTTTAACAAGCAAATTACCTCAGTACATTAGTAGTCTCCTAACATTTAATATAAGCACATATAATACACGATCTTCACAGAAAATCCTTTTAAAGGTTCCATCTGTTCGATCCGAACTCGGTAAATCTGCAGCATCTGTGTGGAATCAGCTGCAGGATTCTGTAAATATCCTTTCATTACCGACTGTTAGGGAGTTCAAAACTCTTTTAAAGTCACATCTTGTAGAGCACTGTAACTGCCTTCAGTGTTTTTAAATCTGTATCATTACATAATATGATGAATGTTTGAGTTTATAATTGATGAGATGTTTTGTGTTTGTTTGTAATCGTTTTATGTAATTTTGTACACTTGCCGTCTATCTTGACCAGGACTCCCTGGAAGAAGAGATATTGTATCTCAATTGGACCTTCCTGGCTAAATAAAGGTTAAATAAATAAATAAAAACAAGAGATCCCATGAACACCTCAGAAGCAGGTGCACTGATCAGAGACTATGAATCCTAACGAGTACTTGAAGGATGATAAAGGGATCAAGGTACTGAGCCTTGCCTTATAAATAATATGATGTGAGTGAATCTTTTTCCATTATATGAAAGGCTGGAGGTATATCTGTATACTACAACAACAGATTAGGGATGCAACGAGATCAAAATGTCACTAGATTTCTCATCAAGAGTGTTAGTTTTAATTTTTTTTTATTTTTTGTACCACCAGGGTGCGTCTCAGATCAATATGTACGTTACTATTCCCACAGACTGAGTTGGGAATAGTGCAATAATCCCTTATCACCAGCAAATGGCGCCAATGCGTGCCGTTAAACAGAAAACATCAGAAATTGGCAAACACAATGGAGTAGGTAGCCTACAAGGGTGAAATCAAAGATGCCCCCGCCACTTTTAAATCAGCTGTGTGCAGTGCCAATGCTCCCATAACGCTCAGGAGCTGTGCGTAGGGCACCAGCTGCTGGAGGGGGCATCAAACCTTGATCATGGCGGTGTGATTGAATGATATTAGGCTATGTCTTTGTGCAGCTGTAGCCTATTTACAGAACTCACAACACATGGAGATATCCACAACACAGATATGTGCTAGTAGAGAAGATTTTAAGCTTTCTGTCAGTTTTGTTTTCAGGAATCTAGGTGCAGGGATCGCTGTGATATAATTTCTGAAAGCTTTAAAAACAATTCAAGAGGTATTAATAAAAGATGTGTTGCACGCGTATCTAATGAACAGTGATGTCGGCAAAACCTGCCAGTCTTTTGAGATCATATCTCTAATGTTTTAATCAAAAATGATGAGAAAAGACATTTACTTATTTACTGTAGTAATAACTTTTGTTAGTGGGATGGGATGAAGGATGAGAAGGCAGTGGAGAGAGAGAGGAGGATCAAGGGCATTAGTCGTTTATGTATTAAAACAAATCCCAATCATAAAATCGTAATGGGAAAAATATTTGGTTTATTTACTGCATATAATTCATTAAAAAAAATGCTCTCACAATGCACCAAAATTTATTTGCATTTTGTAATTTTCAGTTTAAAATAAAAATAACATGTTTGAATGAAAAAAAAAATCTGCTACAATTTATTTAAAATTAGTGTAAAAATCTTTGCTCTTGTGAGCCTGAGCTTGTGTCTCATCTCCTGGGAGTTGTCTCATCACACCCCTACAACAGATGGCAAAAGAAAGGAACAAATAAAACTCATTTAGCCAGTGTTTAATACAATGATATTAATTCATAAGACTCGACTACCTAATGTAATTCTACTTACATTGTCAACTTCTCAGAACCTCAGAGGCCACAGTGAATCATCTGCCTTCATCTGACCCTCTCCTCTGTGTCCTCTTCTCTCACACCAACTAACTTCTTGTCCTCTTAGACTACATCCATAAATCTCCTCTTTCTTTGTTAAAATATCTGTTTGGGTCCTACACCATAAGCATAATGTCAATTCCAACTCTAAACACTGATATCCAGTACTTGCCCATGAGTATCCACTGGAGACAAATGATTATTACCATAACACAAATCCATACTCTACATTAACCCTGGAGTGTCCTTAGTCCAGACCTTCAGTAAAAACAGCTGCTTGATCTGCGTCATTCTGATTTTGGAAAGTTCTGTGTGTTCTTCCATCAGGGTCCTGTCCATCTTCATCTGCCCATGGCTGTCATAAAGACAGTGATGAACAAGGCCATGGGTTCTTTCCGTCGTGTTAGGTAATTTGGTGACTCTAAATTCCCCCTAGTGGATGCTTTGTGAGAGTGAATGGTTGTCTGTGTGTGTCTCTATCAGCCCTGCAATCAACTGGCCATTGTCTAAGCTGTACTCCACCTCAGGCCCAAATTGGCTCCAGCCCACCTCAACCCCTAGCTGGACTAACTGAAGATGCATCACTGAATAAAAATAATTACATAAATAATTGAGAGCCATTTCCTTTGTGGTATTTTTCACACTAAAATAATTTAATGTCACTGGTAAAACATGAATACAGCCAGAGCCATGTTTTATTACAGCAGATGTGACACATTTCTGTTTTTCTCTGTCAGAGTCACAGTAACCCAGGTAAAAGGCCCATCCACTCATACACTCTGCATTAGTCCAATAACTATAGACCAGAGATGATTACACACCAAACTAAAAAGTCCAGGTCAAAGTGGTATATGTCCCTTATACTATAATGTGTTTCATTTGCCAAAATAGTAATAATGGCAGGCTTCCTGGGACCATTTGAAGCCTGTAAAAGTCTGTTAAATTGTATCATAAAATACAGTTGTTGATTTTTTATGTCACTAAAATGTTGTGGAAGTTTGAAATGTTTTGCATCTGATCAACAGTGAAACAAAAGAGCTCTTTGATGGCTCAGTTAAGGCGGAAACGTGAACACCGAGACTAAACCCACCCAGGCACTGGGAGAACATGTAAACCTCCACACAGAGGCCCTGTCTGTCCAGTCTGGGAATAGAACGAGAGTTACAAATGTAACTGCGGTTCTATGAATCCCGGATGACTGCCAGAGGTGGTGCTTCAAGCACTGAATGATCATCCTTGCGCTTGCGCCAGTCGAGTACTAATGACAACAATGTCACCTGTGACCTCCAGGTGACTCACGTGAGTCTATATAGTCACGTGACACTGGAAGATTAGTCCCTTATTCTTCTCGCAGAGACACGAGGAATCCGAGGGACTGACCACTCTGGCGGTCATCCGGGATTCATAGAACCGCAGTTACATTTGTAACTCTCGTTCTTTCATCCCTACTGACCGCCAGAGGCGGTGCTTCAAGCACTGGATGACATATACCAACAAGGTCACGAGGAGTCCTCCAACCCAGACAAGGAATGCAGGATGCCGCCGCAGAATCCCTTCCAGTGGATGGGCGGAGGCCACGTTCACCCTGTAGAACCTGGCAAACATAACTGGTGACGTCCAGGAGGCCGCCTCACAAATTGCATTCAGAGGCACTCCACTCATAGCAGCCCAGGAGGTCGTGAGGCTCCTAGTTGAGTGACATCTCACCTCATCAGGCGGTGTACGGCCCTGTGAGGTATAAGCATGTTTAATAACCTCCACCACCCAGCAAGCGAGCCGTTGCGTAGAAAGAGCCTGACCTCAGCGGGGGCCAGCAAAGCATACAAACAGCCTATCAGCCTTCCACACATGTGCCGTGGCTCTGGGATACACCTCCAGTGACCGGATAGGACACAGAGGCTCAGCAGGGGCCCCCGTGTCAAAACGGGCCAGCTGGAGTGGACGGGTGTGACCCGCAGACGAGGCCACCTTGGCAAGAAAAGATGCATCAGGCCAGAGAGTGACGCCCGAGCCATCGGGGTTCCACCTACAGCAGGTCTCATGGACCGACAGGGCCCGCAGTTCTCCGACCCGCTTGCCTGAAGCCATGGCCAAAAGAAAAGCAGTCTTCAGGGACAGCCACAGCTCAAACGGAGGAGCCCGTAGAGCATCAAGCACCAATGATAGGTCCCAGGTCGGGGCCACAGGGCGCCTAGGTGGGTGCAATCGTCGGGCAACATTAAAGAAAGCACTCCTGTTACTGCCCACAGTAGACCCTTCTATGCTGTCGTGCCAACAAGAAATTGTGGCAACTTACACCTGCAGTATAGATGGCGACTGTCCCTGATTAAGGAGCTCCTGCAAAGACTCCAGAATAGACAGGAGTGGGCATCACAAAAAGCTTCCATCTGTTAGCATACAACCGCCGTGTGGATGCTGCTTGTGCATTGGAGATTGTGTGCCCTATTTCCCCCCCAAACTCTGAGAATGTAGGGAGCAGTAGACCGCTCAAGTGCGGCTAAGCGGGCCAGCCAGCACCGACCGGGGCATAACTGCACAATTGGTGCAGGCATTCTCAGAGAGGCCTTCTCTTAGATATTCCACCCCTAGATAAGAGGGGCACAGATCATGTCCATCCTCCAACTGGAGAGGGGCCAAACAGGCCCTGCAGCCCAGGGACTCAAGCATCCCAAGTACACCACCGCGGTAGCAGAGAGAGAAAAAACAAACAGACTTAAAGCAGACAAGTGGCTGTGCAAGCCAACAAAAAACACAAGGCAACAAGGCTGTATACCGATAAAACACTAAAGCAGCAACAGAAACGACTGCTCAGTCAACAGAAAAATAGAGCCAGGCATGGCAGAACAATCCTAGCAATTCAGTCACGGTGTGGGAGAGGGTTCGAATGACACCGTCACCACCCGGTAGTAATAACAACAAAAAATCAAATGCAAATCGTCCGAGCAAAGAGAAAACAAGACTCACCAGTCGTCGACAAACAGTCAACAACCGTACCTCCAGTGTCGAGAACGATGCATCACATGTCGACCTGGGTTAGTTAAGAAAGCTTGTGCAGCCCCTGGAGGGTGAGACATACCCGCTACACTGACCAGATACGGCCACGGGGCTCCTGGCAGCAAGCAGTTCAAAGTAATAGGTAATAGCGTACTCACACAACATCAACTCAACAACCTGCGCGCAAGAACAACAAAAGGGACTAAGCTTCCAGTGTCACGTGACTATATAGACTCATGTGAGTCACCGCGCATGCACAAGGGTGATCATTCAGTGTTTGAAGCACCGCCTCTGGCGGTCAGTAGGGATGAAATAGAACCCTGCATCCTTGCTGTAGGCAACAGTGTTAAGCACTTTGCCTCAGTGCTGTTGTTTCATGTCATTCCCCTATCTCTCCACCCAATAAAAACAGCATATAAAATATATAATATAATAACAGCAGAGGCTGTTGTATGATTGGTTTGATTAGAGTGTTTTTTTACGGGCCTCACAATGGCATTTCACTTTGCACATTCCCTTAACCAGAGACGACATTCCAGCTTTTCCAGGATGTGAGTATAAGGTCTGGACTGCTTCACATGAGCTGTGTTCTTTTTATTGGGGGATTCCTGTCTGTCTCTGCAATTAACCATACTTTCATCATTACACTGGGCCTGTGCAGAGCTGCATCAGAGGACACTTCCCACATTGTCAGCACATGTTCAAGTTTACCTGGAGAATATCAACATGTCACATTGAAGAGGTCAATTTAGCAGCTCTTAATCATGGAAACATAAATACTCCTATGCTTTTTCCAGGTGTGAGTTTGAAGTTTCTAGAATTCAAGGCAAAAGGTACTTCCAGGAATCTGCTCCGCACACGTTGTACTGAGACAAAGTTAAACATTACTTTTGATTAAATACCTTGATTGCACTTCAGGGACCAAGACGGAGATCAAGACCCAGACTACAGTTCATCATCCATGGGAAGACGTCCAAAGGAACAGTTGCATAATTCAAACAATTCAAGTGCAATCAGAGAGCACGCTTCAGCAGCAGAAAGAAGGGGAACTTGAAGAAGCGGCATCTCAGTTCTTGGTTAGGTTATTTTCAGTATCATTAAAGTGATATCGGAAAAGGTTTTCTACAATTTGTTTTCAATTGAAAACATTTTTAGATGCATCCCACATTCTTTAAGTGTTCCAGTCTGAATTTAAAACTCGTCACAGCACAGAAACGACACTGCTGAGAATTTTTAATGTCTTTTTAGCCACTGACTCTGGTCACTGTGTGGCATTGGTGCTATTGGACTTAACTGCAGCCTTCGACACAGTGGACCATCAGATCCTCCTGTCTCATCTGGAGAACTGGGTAGGCATTTGGGGTTGCGCATTAAAGTGGTTTAGGTCCTACCTAACAGACAGAAGCTTTAGTATCCGTATTGGGGCTGCTGAGTCCTCCACTGTACCTCTTACAAGTGGAGGGCTGGATTCTTGGGCCTCTCTTCTCTCTCTATCTACTTCCACTTGGGGCCATCCTCCGTAAGCATGGAATCGCATTTAATTTTTATGCTGACAACAGTCAAATATATGCACCACTAAAACACCAACATGCATACTGTGTGAAAAAACTCTTAAGGTGCATTGAGAAAATCTAAGCATGATGTTACTAAATTTCCTCCATTTCAATGATAAAAAGACAGAGGTCTTGTTTTTGGGCCAAATGATGCCAGCACAGTTCATATGGACCTGGGTCCCTTAGGATATTTGAGATCTACTGTGGCAAACCTCGGTGTGAGAATGGACAGTGATCTGAAACTTGATGCCCAGATTAGCTCTGTGGTCAAACCCTTTTTTTTTTTTTTCCAATTCAGGCAACTGGCCAAAGCTTAACTGTTTCTTCCTCTGCATCATTTTGAGTTTTTAATTCATGCTTTTATCACGAATTGGTTAGATTACTGCAATGCACTTTATTTTGGGCTCAGGCAGACATCACTTGCCTGCCTGCAGCTTGTCCGAAACGCTGCTGCTCAGCTTTTAGCTGGTGCAAAAAAATGAGAGCACATTACTGTGATTTTCATTGCGTTGGTGCCCGATTCATTTTTGTATTGATTTTAGAATACTTTTATTTGTTTTTAAATCTCTCCATGGTCTCGCCCCTCAGTATCTGACCGACCTGCTCCAGCCCTACACTCCTGCAGGCTCCCTCAGGTCAGCAGTCAGTGTCTGTTTAGGTGTTCCTAAGTCAAAGAGGAAACTCGGAGGGGATTTCTCAGTTGCTGCCCCAAAGCTGTGGCATGAGCTCCCTTTGCACCTTACACAGGCCGATTCACTTCCTGTTTTAAGTCCTTTGGCTTTAACACTTTATTTTATTGTTGTTGTTGTTGTTATTGACAAACTGTTGGTTTTGGTTCTTATATAAATAATTTCACATGCTTGTTAGTAGTTTTATTTATATACATACATACATACATATATATATATATATATATATATATATATATATATATATATATATATATATATATAAATAAAGTTGGATTGGATATTGCAAGAAGTTTGAAGTAGATTTGTACGTTCTATTACGTTTTTGTACTTGCATGTGAGGAAAACTGTATAGTATATTGAATGAATGAAACCTTTATTGCCCTGAGGGGAATTTGTCTTGCAAAACAGAGGAACAAATACTGCAAACATCATAATATGACAGACAGACCATGTGAGACTATAAAATCATAGATAAGTACAATATATAACCAAGTTTGTTGAGCAGCTGAATACTGCATGGGACAAAGGATGTGATGCCTCTCTTGATCCTCATCCGGGGGCCTCATGTACCTCAGCCTGGAGGGTATAGGAGCCCATATTCAGACCACAGAGGATGTTCAGTGTCAGCGAGTATCTTTAGAGCAAGTTTCAGTGTGTATTTGTTTGCCAAAAATGACTTGCTGTCCATTTGTTTACCTGTTAAAAAAACTCTCTCGTTTTTTTTTTTTTATAAAATAATCTCAACATTGTTCTATCTACAATACAATTTTGCAGTTTCCTTAAAGGGCCAATATTATGCTATTATTTGTATTTTTTGCTTTTAAATTAATTTAGGACACATCTAGATAAGCATTTTACGTTTTGTTGGTCAGAAAACACAACAGTTATTGAATATTGAAAAAACCTTATTTGAAGAAACTCATAATTGGACTCTGTGAGAAACACTCAGATTAGGTTTCTGTCCCTTTAAGAGCCCTCAGCCCAGCTGCCGTCATGCCTCTTCACATGTCCTGCTGCAACGCTGCAGTTTGTTTGGTTGCTGCGGGGGAGGTGCGAGCTGGGTGGGACTGGGCCAAGAGGGGAGAGGTGCGTGGTTAGGCGGGAGGGGCGTGATCAGGTGGAAATGGCAAACATTGGTTAAACAAGGGGGTTGCATCTGAAAAGGGAAAATTGTCAATGAACTTCCTAGCTCCTTAAGCTAAAACCGGATGTACGTCATTGTCCGCCATGATAAGAACTGTCCAGATTGTTTTCTCAGTAAGGAAGGAGTTAGGGAAAGGAGCTTCATTGCTTCTTTAAATAGCTCCTTTAGCATATATATATATATATATATATATATATATATATATATATATGTATGTGTGTGTGTGTGTGTGTGTGTGTGTGTGTGTGTGTGTGTATGAAGACCAAAGAGATGTGTTGATTTTAGAAAGAACCCCCCTCCCGTCTCCCCAGTGGTTTTTAACTCACAATCTGCTGAAGCGGTGCACAAGTACCTAATCAGCGGATGGATTTTTATTGCAAGCACATATATTTTATGGTTGATTGCACTTTTAGGAGAATGTTTTATTTGTGTTTTATTGAATCTGTTTTTACCTTTTGTTTTATTTGTTGGTTTGGAGCACTTTCTTTAAAAAACAAAAAGCACCTTCAGGGCATTGTGCACACATGGAGGAAAGTAGCAGGAGGAACCTTCACTGACCTGCAGGACGTCTGCAGGGCACAGATTTAAAAAAGGGCCTTGCAGATCTCCTCTGACCCGAGCCACCCTCTGCTCCGGCCTGGCTGCAGATACACTGTCCCCAAAAGCAGGACAAATAAATACAAAAACTCTTTTATCCCTGTTGCCATTGGTATTTTAAATCAGTTAATGTAGTGTGTTTATATGATTTTATTTATTCTATTATTCTATTTAGTCTTCTGTTGTTCTGTTGTGGTGTGTGTGTGTGTGGCGTGTGTGTGTGTGGTGCTGCTGCTCTGAAACAATTTGCCCCTCGGGGATAATAAAGACTCCTTGAGCCTTGAACCTTACGGGGTCACTGGTATTGGAACCCATCAAGGTAACTTTGGGCCTTAGGCAGGGTATACACTGGACAGTGGCCAGTTAGTTGCAGAGCTGACACAGAAGCATACACAGACAGACAACCATTCACTCTCACATTCAATGACTTGGGACACATGCATGTCTTTGGACGGTAGGCAATTTACTGTAGAGGTCAAATGAGGCTAAGTCCAGTTAGAGGTGCAATATCTTAAATTCATTTACCACAGTCAGCAAACGTATGAAGATTATATTGTGTGCAGTTCATTTTCAGGACAGTTCAATATAGACTTGTATTGTCTTATCTTCTCTGGTATTTTTGAGCAGGTTTTTGGCACACAACTATGAAACACTGCCTGGTGCCTTGGTACATGTGTTTAAGAGATGACAACTTGTGACATAACTGGCCGCTCTGAGCCCTAGTCCCTAAATACCCTCTATTGTTGTGCAGCTTAAAACTTTCACGTTTGCATAACTGACCTAGGTACTAAAATTGCTTGGACTCAAATGAATGGTTTAGTTTGTTATCTAGGAAAACCTAACAACAAAGTAATCTATATACAGTTTCCAATTATTTTTTGCATAACACTGACCCCTTAAAGTCCATTGTGAGTGCACAGAATCACACAGAAGAGGTATCATCCCTGAGACAGACCAGCGGTTCACCTGGTAGAGTGCATACATGAAGGTTCTGGGTTGGAATCTCTCTCACACCGTTTCCTGCCCACCATCTTCACTGTCTCTGTCAAATAAAAAGTAATAAATAAAACATAATAAACAAAAAATCTAGCAAACAGAAGCGTATCATAGTACCATTTTCTGAAAGGCTCACTGCTTGTTTTTGAAAATAAAAGATTAAAAAACCTCTCTTTCGCATTTTGCTTCTCTTTTTTTTATTTTTTTTTATCTCATTTATTTATTTATTTATTTATTTATTTATTTTTCTGTCTGTTTTGTGATGTGAGCAGTTGGAGCCAGAGCAGGAATTAGCCTGGGGACACTGCCATTACACAGCCATTACCCCAGTCCAGTGTATAAAGAACTTGAACTCAACCAATAAAAGTGTGATGTGAATAAGACAACCCCTCTTTGTTCTGGACTGTGATTGGTCAAAAAAAAAAAAAAAAAAAAAAAAATCACTCTTTGTTCTAGGTCGCCTTTTGTCAAAAATGCAATTTTTTTTCAGATATGACTTCTGTTATGCAGCTGTTGACTGAACAAGGGGAACAAATGAGGTAGTGCAAGACATAAAAATTACATTGAAGACATAAAAACTGTATATGGATTTTGGTTTTACTTAATATAATATATAATTTCTTATTTCCTTTTGGCTTTTCTCTGGGGCCTTACAACAAATCAGCTGCCTTCTAACGTGCAGTGATGTGCAGAATGACAGATTATGTCCTTGTGGCTGGATTTCTCAAAATAAAGTCATATAGGTGTTTCCAAAATTAACAAATTATTCTTTGTGTCCTTGGGCAAAGCACTTCACCTACTTTGCCTGTGTATATGTATTTGTGTGATTGTGTGTTTGGTGGTGGTCAGAGGGGTAGAAGGCACAGAATGACAGCCACATCTCCTCAGTCTGCCCCAGGGCAGCTGTGGCTAATTGGTTTTGTTGCTGTTGTTTTTAGGCTTTATTTATCGAACTGTATAGTAGGAAATTGGGGAGAGAGCAGGGAGAGACATTCGGCAAACTGTCAGAGTCTGAACTTGAACCGACATCACTGAGGCAGGTTGTAGTTGCCCTGTGTAGCTCTACCACTCAGAATCAGCAAAATAAAAATATGAATTTAGACATTTTTGGGCAGCAGGAATGAATGGTTGTTGTTTATATATTTATTAAAAATGACTCTGAATTGATCTGACCCAGAACTGAGTCAGGTCCAGTTACTAAAATTAACTTCTTAAAGTAGGATTTGTGGTGATTGATGAATTAAATCTGAGCATACAATGTCAAACTATTATGGTCCGCCACATTTCTGTGAATGCTTAACATTAAAATTAGGAAACGTAAAATGATGTATTGTTTAGCATATATAATAATTATAGACACTAATTGCTACGTTAAACAGCTAAATGTTGACACGCTCGCTAATGTTATCAAACAATATTACTCACATGTGGTCGAGTGGTTGTCAGTTGCCAAACTTTGATTATTCATAATTTGCGATGTTTGGTGGCCAGAGCTAATTCCGTCATTAAAAATTGTCTTTTTCAGCTTCCGGTAACAATTTTTGAAACGTCAACTTTCTGTTTACAAACACTAAAAGGGCCTATTGACAGAAAGGATAAAATATGTTATGTATTTCATATTTTGCTTCATGGACACACAGAGCTCCGTCTAGGAAACACTATTTCACAGAGTACCAAGTCTTTAGTTTGTTATAAAACAGGCTGGGTGTAATTGGACAATCCTCACAGCGTGCTCTCTCTCTCTCTCAATCTTTCCTCTCAGTCTCTTTGTTATCCTGCCGTTTTACGCTGCATTAAGCATTTTTAAGCCACCACACTCGCCGTGCCTGATGTTGTATGCTCATTGTGGGACAGCCAGAAGACACGCATCTGCCTCCACTTAAACATCAGAGCTATGAATGAACGGTTTGTGACAAAAAACATGTGCTTAAACCCACACAGTGATCCGCGCTCAGCCCTCATTCATTGTTGGGGAATTTCATTGTACTAAAAGCGAGTATGTGGGGCGGGTCACGTGAACAGTCATGTGGTGTGTGTTTTTTGGCTCATAAAAATAGCTGTAAACTCAGATAAACCCACCGCAGTCGATGGCCTGATCTGGCCTCTGTGGCTTTGTTTGTTGTAGTTCGTGTTCAGGTCATGTTCAGACAAAGAGAAGTGCCTCCCTCCCACCAAAATCATTGTTATAGGAAATCCAGCATCTGTGCAAGAGACCGTGCGGGTGTGGGAGGTCATATAAGGTGACTGCCTCAAAAAGTACAAAAAGTGGGACAAGTTGTGTGATTTGCTGGGACAAGGTGGGGTGGACTCGAGAAATGTTTAGATATACAAATCTACCAACTTACTGAGATACAGGTTGCTTCAGTTTAGAGCCAATAAAATGTATGATGTGCTCTTTTTATCCCAAAAACACACATTGTCTTGTACTGGGACTTTATTCTGAGACTTTATTTTTTATAAATAAACAAGATGGAACAGAAAAAAAAGCTATCAGTCTGCATTTTCTCAAAACAATCAACACCAACCAACAACAGCTCACAGCTCCATGGAGAGCCCTGTCCTGAAACACAGAGGCTACAACACAACCATATATTCCAACCTGTCAGAGCTCCTGAGGGGACATGGTAAAAAAAATAAAATAAAATACATAGTGGAAAAAAAAAAAAGGATGAGAGGAAAAAAAAAAAAGTCCTGAGAAAGTTTTGCGAGATCTCGAGAAACTATTGCGAGATCTTGAAAAGTGTTTTGCAATATCCCAAGAAAGTTGGCTGATTCGGGATGAACTGCCTCGCTTCAAATGTGGACGAGGAGTCAGTTGTTTGTGGTTCAGAACAGCAGCTCCACACATTAAAATCCACTTCTCACCTTTGCATTAAAATGTCATTCTGTACAACAAAAGTACATCTTAATACGCAAGAGAGATGCATTTTGTTTGTGGAGCTGCGTGATCTGAGCCAAACAGCCAACTTCTCTTCCCCAATCCAGGCGAGGTATGTTTATCCCAAACAGCCTACTTTCTCAGGATCTCACAAAACTTTCTCAAGATCTCACAAAACTATCTCTGGATTTTGCTTCTATTTTAATGTCTCGTCTTTTTTATCATCATGTCTCCTCAGGGGCTCTGTAAAACAGTGACCTTACATTCTAGTTGTTAACTTGAATCTCTCTTTTTTAATAAGATCCACTCAACACAAATGAAAACGTGGGACATTACCTTAATAAGTACAACCAAGTTGTTCTGATCATTTTGTTTGCACCCACTTTTACATTTTCATTTATAATCTTGTTTTATGGTATTCCTAACGAATATTCCAACACACATTATCAACAAAATTAACAATTCAGTCTAAATCAGTGGTGACAAATTTGGATAAAATGATGAACTCTCCCATGGGGCCTGGTGCTGGTGAAGAGGAGGAGATGAAGAGGGTGAGGCGGGTGATGATTCTGCTGCTGCGGCTGTAGTGGAGTTGGGGGCAGAGGAGGGTGGCAGCATCAGAGATGGAGTTATTGTCCTAATTTTCGGGACTCGACTCAAACTCGAGAGTTTCTGGGGGACAGTGACTCAACTCAAGGTTCATGCTGATGACTTAGACTTGCACATCGATGACTTGGACTTGGGCTCCATGGACTCGCCCTGGACACGGACTTGATCATAGACGCCCCTTCATGTGCAGAGCGCACCTCTGTATGTATCCATAATTATCTTTTTAAAGGTATCTATATACTGTCAGTTTAAAGTCATTGGAGTTCACAGGACAGTGCACCGTGTGAATCCAAAACAGTTCTGACTTATCCATCCAAGCATAAGTCTTGTTTGTATTCCATAGGTTTTTGTGGTTTCCATGACGTCCTGACCAGAAAGGCTTTGTTCGTCTAATTGTACTGTTTGTGGGGAACCTGTTTATACTACTTTTTTTACTGCTGCTGTTAAGTTTTGTGTTCTTTCTTATGTATACTGGTTTTAACATTTAGAATGATAGTGATTTGTGCTGTTTTTTATTGTGTTGGGCGGGTTTTAAGTTATGTTTGGGCATTGACATCTGTGAACCCCGTGGGCAGCACGTAGCTGAAACCGCTGGATGACTGGAGAGACAGCGCAGAATACTGCTGACTGGTTGAAAAACAAACATGGCAGACAGGTGATAGAGTGTTGGAGCAAAAAAAAGAAATGTCAGCCTTCTTGGTTGAATTTACACATACAGCTTCATTAGTTACTGCAATGACCCAGCAGGTTATTAAATGTGTAACTGCATGTTTCCTTCAACATAAAACAAAGTGAAGTTTTGATCTACTGATGCTAGAGTATTTTGAAGGGTTAATGCAAAAAAGAGAGAAATGGTGTGAGGTGGTAACGGAGCCATAAAATTAAATCATATGACTATTCTTTTAAAGATGATGTCCTGTCCTTTCCTACTTTGTACAGTTTTAGAGAATTAACAGGATGTGAACCTTGTGGCAGAAACACAGTGTGACAAACATAGCCTACCTTAAAATAGACCTGAGTGTCTCGTCTTGTCTGGTGTTTGGATTGGCAGCCGCTCTTTTTCTTACTCAGAACTGTGAAATCCTGGTCCTTCCTGATGTTTGTTTAATGAACGCTTCACAACTTGTTTCATAGTTGGCCTTCCCCCTGATATCACGACCTCAGTTCACCTTTATCTATTACTGTTTATTATACAAGTTAAAAGATTAGACCTGTATTTTGTGAAGTTATACAATTTATTCCCTACAGTACATAATTGTTAGTACACTTCTAGACAGGAGCAAGGACATATGTAAGGCTGCCAGTAAAAACAAATTTTAAGTATCGGTCTTCAAAAACTTCAAAAAGTAGTATGTTTTCTAGTGAACACAAACATAATAAAGGACATTACAATTCTGACCATTCCTAAAAAAAATATGCCAACACAAACCTCACCAGTTAAACTCTTATATACATTCAGGAGCATTCATTTTAATTGTAGAAAAAGAATTTACCCCCAAACTAGAGGGTCTCTGGTTCGAATTCAGGTCTGGGCATTGTCTTTACCATTGTAAGATAATGTTTTCAATGCTTTGATTGAGGTCTGCGCGTTTAGAAACACACAGCAAACTAAACAAAAAAATAAAATAGAAATAGAAGTTACACAATCATCATAATTAGGGGCTGCCTACTCCAGTCACAGTAAGTGGCTGGTTGTGACAGGAAGGGCATCCGGCATAAAAAATTGCCACGTCACAATAAGACAAGGCATAGCACTAAAAGGAGCAGGTGAAAGACAAAAAATTCACAATTATCACAAGTATTTCACTGTGTGTACTGAATCTATATAGTTGTATTTATTTATTTTTTATAGGGCTGGGAAAATTATCATGTTAATGCAGTGCGTCAATTTATTGATTTAATAGCATTAATTTCAATTGACACATAGATTAATTTGATCACAACAAAAATATTACAACGACACTGACAGAGGCAGCAACACACCACAGAAATGCACTGCAATTCACTGTTTCCTGTTTCCTGTGGGTAACAACAGTGCAACAAGTGACCGAGCTAAAGCAACATGAGACCAAAAAGACACATTGCTAAATGGACAATTCTGCTTCAAATCGTCACCAGACAGCAATATAGACAAAACAAAAGTTATGTGCAGTCAATGCAAGGATGAGTTCAATTACCACTGGAGTAACAAAGTAAAGTTGAATACTGTCAGGTCTGTAAGGCACTAAGTTTAAGGTTACACAGTTCATAGTATTTACACTGTTGTGAACCACAACAATTGTTATTAATTGAAGAATTAAACTTATTTTTGTTAAAGTTCTAAAAGAGATTACACATGCTTTTTTAGGTAAGTTTTGTGTATTTGTTGGTTGTACCTTATTTAGGACAAACTTTGTCTGAGTTACAGGTCTCAAAGAGATTATTCATTTATTTTCTTTGCAAGTTTTGTTTGCATTGCACAAGTTTACAGTAAAGTATGTGAAGGTTAATTCAAAGTAGTTCTAAATTTACAATTTTGTGTTTGTACGTGAATTCATAATACGATTAATCGCGATTAATAACAACCAGTTATTAATCGCAATAATTTTTTTTCAGATTTGCAATTAATTAGTTTTTTTTTTTTTTTTATCGATTCCCGGACCTAATTTTTTGTTATAATTTTTTAGTAGTTGATGTGAGTGTATTAAATGAGTGCATGGGGTCAATTTGGTTTACAAACTTATATTGTGTCCCCATCTCACTCCTTAATGTTTTTGTTTTGGACCTCTTTTCTCCACAAAATTTTCTCAGAACAAGACACTTTGACCTGAACACAGTGTATCATGGGGTTTTGCACGAGGACCAGAAGCTCTCACTTCTTACGGCCCTAATCCCTTCATAATGTGTTAATTGTTCCAAAATGTGAGTACTTGACTGTGGAGCAAGAGCAGAACTAGGTCCCCATTCAATGGGGCATAACAAATCCTACCCAAAAAAACATCACATAAGGTCAGCAGCATCTGGAAACTTGACAGAAAAACAAAAACACAGTGAAAGGTGGTGGTGGTGTGAAACCTGAGGAACCAGGAAATGAGTGGAGCTAACAGACAAAGGTCAAACTTTTAACAAAAAACAGCATGTAGTCCGCAATTATGTGAGGCAAGAAGGATTAATAATACTAACTCTAACTGGAAGCAGAGTGACTGTGCTCGCTGCTGGGACCTTCACAACAACAACAGGGTGATCTGGAGCTTGGAATGTTAGAGAAGTGTTAGACCAAAGTAATCCCACAATTGTCTTCATTGCGATAAACAATAAATACTATGTTACCAATATCCCTGTGCAACAATGTAGGCTAATCCCTATTATTTAAACAGCTCCTGTTTAAATTATACTAAAGACTTGGTTTAATAAACAGTGTTTTGTCAGGAATCTTAAAGGGCAGTGATATAATGTATTGCCCATATTTTTTACTACAACCCAGGTCAGCTGACAGTATTAAAATGCCATCTAAAATCCTCTAGAATACAAAGAATTACACCTATTTTGTACAAAATTTCCCCAGACCCCCTTGCAGTAAATTCTTTGTATATGAAACCTTTAAGTATAAGGCCCATACCAGACCAGGCGTCCTTTAATTTCCTGTGGTAAAAGTGGCAACCCTATATGAAACATAGAGTATAGTGGGAGAAATGTGAACTTCATGCAGGTCAGACTTTGGGCTTTTTAAATCCAGGCTTAAAAGTTATTTATTCAGACTGGCTTTCAACACCTAATAATGCTGTGACACTTTATTTAGATTTTGTTTTATCAGTGTATTTATATCCATATTTTTCAGATTTTATTGTTTTTATTATGATCTGAATTTGATTTTATTGGAAAGCACTTTGGTCACCTTGAGTGTTTTAAAGGGCTTTATAAATAAATGTTGATTGATTGAAACGTTTGTGAAGGGGCGGGACATTGAGTAGAATACTTGGAGGTGATTGGATAAAGCACCAGCTCCGTAGATAAAAAACAAACTGCTACGACAGTAAAACAACACAATAAAGACATTGTTAGAATATTTTTGCTGCTTTGTAAATGTAGATTAGCATACCTTATGTTTTTCCATGTGTTGTTAACAAATATTGCTAAATAGGGAAGTGCAAATTGATACAAAAAGTATTGATACTGTTGATTCCTGTTACTTAATTTTGGTGTTATTAGTATAATACAAATTCCACTGGATCCTTCCTGTGTGCTGGACAGTGACAGGTCCAACCCAATACATTGTGTTCTGCTGCTCCAGTGGCATAAAGAAGCCATTATTAGTAACATGTGCATGCTTCTACACTTTTATAATTTAGAGCAGGACAAGATGGATTTGGTAAATTTGTGAACTCACAAATTTCATGACAATCCAGCTGCTGTGCAACCAGGCTAGCAACAGGGAGAAAAAAAGAACAGTTTTCCTGGTTGACGGTTACACTATCGCCTCATTTCTATGATGATGGCAGCACCTGTCCCACTTGTCATCACCTGAGCTAGTATTTACAAACAGCCAGATTGTTTAGTGCCAGTGAGGCCTTCTACATTCGTATTATTCACCACTGTTTACAGAATCGCCCACCTTTGGACCTCTGTGTGTGGTGCCTCTCAGGCTTATGTCCTGATTAAATCTATCTGTGCTGCTCTGTCTCTATTGACCTTAAACTCATTTTAATCTATTAAATGAGCTCCTCCTTCTGCTGGCTGGCCCATGGCGACCCCTCTCCACAGGTATAAAGCCTATATATAAACTCTATCTCGTCCTGTCCCAGTCACCTCCTCACCCCCTCCATCTGCTGCATGGGCTCAATGTCAACTTCTCTCAGGCAGGCAAATGAAAAAAGAAACATCAAAGACATGAAACCTAATGACCTGTACCTTTTTAAGTAGCTAATGTCAGTGTGACTAATGAGAAACTCAGATCGATTTGCTCTTGATCAGTAGGAAGCATGTTGAGTCATTTGGCCTTTAGTGGAGCAGAGCTGAAAACTGCTGAAGTGACATTAATCTGTCCCTTAACCTTTATAAAATCACACTGTTGACGTTTGATTGAATATCCAAAAATAAATCATAGGTGTGGTCTGTCACTTGAACACACATATTATATTTCCATATGGTGGCTTTTTGCAGCATTATTAATATACTGTAGCTCACTTGAGTCTTGTCATCTGTCAAAAGTGTGCACCCATAACACACTGACAGTTGTTGTCCAGTAACCAAAAGCTGTCTAATGTTCAGTCCCATACAACCCAACTGTGATGCACTGTGTATTCGGACACCTTTCTATCAGAACCAGCATTAACTTCTTCACACAGCTCACCACTGTTCCTTCCTTAGGCCACTTTAGATAGATACTGACCCCTGCAGTACGGGAACACCCCACAAGAGCTGCAGTTTTGGAGACGCTCAGACCCAGTCGTCTGTAGCAACCACAGTTTTGCTCTTGTCATACTCGCTCACATCCTTACACTTACTCATTTTTCCTGCTTCTAACACATCAACTTGCTGCCAAATCCTACCCACAAACACGTGGCACGATGAAGAGATAATCTGTGTCATTCACTTCTACTGTGTGGAGGAAAAGCAAATCCCAAGTGCCATATGATGTGATGTTGACTACCTTTTGTCATCTGACCCAAAGCCATTTGTGCTGTTGTCTCACCCCCTACTGTCCCTACCCTTCTGGTTTGATTAAAACACCTGACTACTGACTACTCCCCAGCGGTGTCACTAGGCCACTTTTGCTGGAGCACATGCCTCAGTTTGAATCAGCTGTGCCCCAGTAAATAAATCATCAATAACATATTACCGTATTTTCCGCACTATAAGGCGCACCTTCAATGAATGGCCTAATTTAAAACTGTTTTCATATATAGGGCGCACCGCATTATAAGGCGCATCCACTAGATGGAGCTGCGCTAAAGGGAACGTCAATAAAACAGTCAGATAAGTCAGTCAGTCAAACTTTATTAATAGAATACAAACCAGCGTTCTTACAACTCCCTTCACTCCCAAAACAAGTTAGTGCATTCACAATACAGTACCGTACGTACCGGTAGCTCTTATTTGCGCCGCCCTCGTTGAAAACAATGTATTTCCAACTCCATTTGTCACAGTTCAAAGCTACATGAACAGCGTTCGAGCGCTCAGTTTTCTGTCCCCTCAATGTCGCAACTCTTCTACTGAGATGGAGCAGGATCCATAAACACGCCTATGGCACACATGAACAGCTGGGACTGGAATTCCCCTTTACCATTTTTTTTACCGCTGTCACTTTGGCGACGCCCCCTGAATACGGTAGCCATAATTAACCAACAATGATCCATATATAAGGCGCATCGGATTATAAGGCGCACTTTTTGAGAAAATTAAAGGCTTTTAGGTGCGCCTTATAGTGCAGAAAGTACGCATATATTTCTCTTGGCTTTCATCAGACCAAGCTCCTGCAGTAGACTGACTCAAAGCCTCTCAATGTCAGGCTTGAAACTGGAGCCAAACTGCAAAGCTATAACAAGCATGAGTCAGGCAGCTGTACAGGCAGTAGTACGTTGTGCGGTGTATACTTTTAATAAGAAAGTGGTAGGAGTAATCTGGTCTTGTAAGTAAAGCTTTAGGTCTAGTCACACCCCTGCTAACCCCTGTCACCAGATACATTGGTAGACCCACCTTTCATTTGAATGTCATGTGTACAAATGCAGTACATTCTAGTAAAGGTTTCCCAGACCCCACTCTGGGAAACCTTTCTGCTGTGGATACCATGAACCACTGAAGCCACCACTACAGCAAACCAAATATGGAGTTTAAAGTTTTCTTCGATACCTGTCAGCGCTCATAAATACAAACCCTGGGAGAAAACTGCAGTCTGTTTCTGTGTCTGTAGCTCGTATATTGTATTTGGTGGTTGGCTGCAGTTAACGTTCCCAAAGCAGGTCTTCAGGGAGAACAGTGCTGTTAGTAATTTCTGAAGCTGTGAAGAGTGCAGTGTAACAAGCTCATAAACCCACTTAATGCCTCACTGGTTTATAAAGTTTGTAATAAAGACCCTCAAAGACATTGTGTTCCCTTTTAATAATGAACTATATCAAAGATTTGACAGTGGAGACCCTTCATTAACACTAACCCAAAACATGACCTGGCTCTACTCAGGGGGACCCAGGTGAAGACATGGGCTTTAGCTCTGTCTGTTCTTTAATGAGTTTTTAAAGCAGGAGCCATGTGAAAAATGATGGCAGACTTTAGTAGTGGTACACATTATAGACTTGCAAAGTTTCTGGTTAACATCTTTTTTTTTTTCTTCCTGGCAATCAGATTTCTACATTGTTTGTTTTTTTTTGTTTTTTTTTCATGTTTCAAGTGGCTCAAAGAGGTAAGCAAAAAAGTCATAAAGTTGGGAGAAAAAAATGCTGAAAGAAAATTGATAATTAGAAACGTTTCTGCACTTTCCTTTAAGAATCTGCAGAACTGGACTGTTACTGTTACTTAGTACTTCAAAAATAGTGCACCAGTGGGATGTTTTTCAGGGCTTTTTTCTTTCGGAACATATCTTGGTTGAAAAAAACATCTATCACTGTTTAACTGTCTATGATACCTATCAACAGCAGTGTGTGAAAATGCTGCAAATAACGCGTTCTATTAAATCTTACTGCACTACTTGCACCTAATTCACACCGAGTGTGTTGCAAAGTAACAGGTCCTGCATAGCTATATGTAAACAAAAGCCACATTCACCTGTCTGACCACCATGTCCATTCATTTGGAGATTATTTCCATGACTTTTTTGCTTCTGCCATGGGTAAGTAATGCTTTGTGTATATTTTCTTTTTATACACGCTTAATGGTGTCTGTTCAGACGTAATGTTTACAGTGATGTGGTCAAGAGTCTGCACATGTGTTTTATTATTAAAAAATGACTTCCCGTCTGGGTCAATCTGGTCTACTCAATTTGCATGAGGGCTGATGCATCCACCAAAAATCCTTGTGTATTTCTGCTGGAGAGATGGACACGGAAGTCATGCATTGACTTTGACCCATTTAAAGGTGTATATTTGTTACGTAGGTCGTACAGAACACGTACTGTGAATTCAGCGTGAATTGGGAATTAGGCCAGAAGTGGAAAGTAACTATATATTCTTTAAAAATGTCAAAGAAAAATGGCTTTCTGAGTACATTTTAAACACACTTTGACTTTTACTTGAGCAAGTATTTGAGATATTTATTTCATATTTTACTCAAGTACAATAGTTGTAGTTGTCATGGTGTAATTCTTTCAGAGGTGCTTTTTGTATTAATTGTGTTGCTTGCTTTTACTTCGACCAGGGTAATTTTATTTTACATTAGCAGTACTTTTACTTGAGTACACCTCTGTCTTGAGCCTAGTTCAGGCCTCTCAGTATCAAAAGTTTAAGGGGATATCCTTGTCGAGAGAAGGGGGATCCTAAAACAGCTACAAACACATAGTCAGCAAAAGTTACATGCTGCTAAATGAAAACATGGACACAGCCAATACATTCCTTTAACAAACCATTCTCCCACACATACCTTACATCAAACATATGTGAAATATAACGTTGAAACAATAGGAGATGTGTTTTACTGTTGCTTCACAACAGCTAAAGGGCATTGTTAGACATCTTCATCATCATCATTATCTGCGCCGTTACTATGGAGACACGCAGCATGTTTCTGGACCACACAGCGTCTCTGGAGTTACCATTATTCTCATTAATTTCAGTCTTAGATGTTTGTCCTTTAATCTTTGCTGAGTTGTGTTGACTGCTCTGTTTGGACCCCCATAAACCACTCTTTTGTGGTCACAGCACCTGACAATGATGTGTCTTGGGGAAAAACTTTGTAATAAGCTAAATGTAAATCTTAAGTTTTAAGTGAGTTGACCCAATGTGTTGTTACAGTACAGGCTATGTGCATAGGGCTTAAATCAGCTATGTACAATTCTTTAGACAATATATTAATAATTATATGAATGTGACCATCTAACTTTATATTACAGCAATTACTGGACTGCACTTTAATTGAGAATGGTATAGAACGAGTCATAATAAATCTGAGTAGACATTACAGTGTAATTTATTTTTTACAATACACCCAGAGGGTCACAAGCAATTTTATTCCTTGTGCCGGTCCCAAGCCTGAATAAATGGACAGGGTTGTGTCAAAAATCTGACATCTGGTGTGATACCTATGTATGGATGACATTTTTTCAAAAGGGCTGCAGTGTATTATGGGTGATTTTGGCCGATGCAAGACAGCGAAGGATCCACTGCCGTATCTTTGGTGAATTAGCCACTTGTTAGCAAAATGGAGGACACCTGCCTGGGAAAGAACTGAACATTGGAAAATGCAGCAGGTGACGACGTGGATGCCTCCCTGTGATCCAATCAAAGCAAGGCACCTGGGCTTTGAACAGGGTTGCCAGGTCTGAAAGTCTAAACCCCTACAGCAAATTAAAAACCACCCAAAACCTGCAGAAGAGGAAATGAAAACACCACACGATCGTAATTAGTGCTGCTGCACCGAAGGAGCGCTCCTCTGGTGACAGACACACCCCCTGCCCCTCTCTCACAGACAGAACAGCTCCTTAGACACAGAGATGAGTTGATTTTGCCCAGCTTTAGTGTGATTGGCTTTGGGTTTTAAAGATTTGTCACTAAAAATATAGAGAAATAGACTATCTTTTACAAAAAAATAGCTTCGCCCAACATGCGGACAATTTTTTTCACTCATGACTACACCTAAAAGCCACCCATTTGGCAACCCTGGCTTTGAGAAACATCTATAGTCCCTCCAGTGTGTCCTTGGTCTTCACCGGGGCCTCCTTGCGGTTTATCCGGGATCTTGTCCTTTCAGTCATGAACGAAAGTCATCAGTTTTGGGTCATGACTGAAGCAGGTGAGAGTCAGAGCATAGATTGAGCGTTAAACCAAGAGCTTCGTCATTTAGCTCAGCTCCTTTTTCACCACAACAGACTGATACATTGACCACAATCCACCTGTCAGTGTCACGAGCCATCCTTCCCACACTCATGAACAAGACCAACATACTTAAACTCCTCCACTTGGGGCTGGCACTCTCTGCCAACCTGGAGAGGGCCACCACCATGCACCATTCAAAATTGAATAAATGCATTAAGTTTGGCTCTTTGTTGCTCTACAATAAGAGCAGTGTCATAAGGATTTTTTTAAAAGCACTATTTATTTCTTTGACCTTTGACAACATGAGTGCAACACAGGACTTGAACAAGCCACTGACTCACCAGGCCATGTCTCACTGAGGCTTAAGCTTATATTTTTTACACTTTTTTAACAGGTCTATCAAATGTATAAAATTCTGTATAATGTAAATATTAACTATATAAACAGGAGACATTGGCCCATTAGCTTTTTTGCATTACTTAGTCCTACTTTCCCTTGGTGCCCCTTGGCTGCTGACCTACATTCACAGAGCGACTGTTATTTGGACTCTTTTAAATGCACTACGCTTGTCGACCTGTTGTAAAGTGAAATCACGGGGAACGTGACACTGTTCTCTCTCTTTGTGTGAGTGTGAGGGTTTGGCTGCCAGCGAAGACAGGATTAGTCCCAGTGTAGTTTGGGATCGGGAACACCCTGTCCTCCTAACCATGACCGGGCCAATCAGCACGACATGTTTGTTCTTTTTCTCTTTTTTTCTTCGAGAGGCCTGCTTTTTCCCCCCTGCACCTCCAGCCCAGGCCTGAGCCAAAACCACGGCTTCCTCTCCCTCCTCACGTGTCGGCAGCTCCTTAAATCACACGCCTGACGTTCATTATCTGTTCCCAGTGAGTGAGAGTGAAGGCTTGGGCCACTGTGATGTTAAATAAGGCTAGTGTACAGTGTCAGCCCCCAATGCAGTTCATTTGGAGCGACTACTACAGCTGCACGGCTCGGTACACGATGGGAACATGGCCAACTCTCAACCATAATTTACACTAGAAATATTGGGCAAAGCAGAAAAGCATCAATTTACACCAAGGTAGTCAGAGTCGTTCCTGCGACACTGCATGTGTTGATTTCGCTCCTGTTTTGCCGACTACTTCCTACTGAGCCATGCCTTCTCCTTCTTTACATTGTCTTTGTAAAATGGGTGTTTGTAAATAAAATTAAACTTCCCCACCTTAAGAATAAACCTGCGTATTTTATTACATTTTTAACTGTATGTTTTCCAGTTCTAGGGGGCACAGTGGCAGAGTGGTTAGTGCTCTTGCCTCCCAGCAACGAGATGTGTGTTGAGATGTGAGTTTTATTGTCAGGCCTGCCATCACACAATCTCTCTGGGTGGGGTCTGCATGTCCTGCCTGTGTTACCGTGGGTTCTCTACAGCTTCCTCTCACTGTTCAAAGACATGCATGTGTTAGAGAACTGCTGACTCTAAATTACCTCCAGTGAATGAATGTGAGAGTGAATGTTTGTCTGTCTGTGTGTGTCTCTTTAGTGTCAGCCCTGCGACTAATTGGCCACTGTCCAGGCTGTACCCTGTCAAAGGCCCATAGTTTCTGGGCTAGGCTCCAGTCACCTGTGGCCCCAATAGGAGTAAGTAGAAGATTTTTATTTTTTCATTTATTTGACCTTGGGTTAGAATCTCATTTACAGGGTTCTGGCCCCATGGGGGACCTATTGTACATGTTTTTAGTGGTAGGTGAAACTGGAGCACCCGGAGGAAACTTACACAGACACGGGGAGAACATGCAAACTCCACACAGAAAGGCCTCACCTGGTCCGGGAATTGAACCCAGGACCTTCTTGCTGTGGAGTGCTAACCACTATGCCATCCTGCCGCCAAAGGAATGAAGGTTTTCCAGCAGCTATACATAGATTTATGTCTCTAATGCAAGCTGTGGTAGCCACATCTATGTCTAAGTCTCTTTTAGAATTTAAATTTTGCTTTCTACTTAATTATTATTTAGCGGATTGCACAAAAGGGATAATTGGACTACTGTTATGATCATAGCAGCAATTTATTTGTCACGCATGAAACAACAGGTATTACTTTCCTAATCCCTTTGTGCTGCGTGAACACAAACAGGAACACAGAGTAATGTTGACTGTTCGAGTAAATGGTTTTGTGCTAATCTCCTTTGACGATTTCCCCAACACAGTGTAATGGATTAGTAGCTCGGGAACATGCAGGTTACATAAAGCCGGCTCAAGGATGCTGCATGTTTTGGTGAATTGTAAACACAGCTCTCCTGGTTACTATTCCTAACCCAGTGGTCCTAATCAGTGGAGGGAGTTTCCAAAGCCGTTAAGCAGATTGTAGGTAGTAGAGAGGCGGAGTGTAATAATAAAGTGAGACTGACAGAGTGTTTCCTATGGACCCACTTTATAACTGTTAGCACACATGTTACAGGTGCAGGTATTTTATGTACCTAAGCTGATAGAAAATTAATTGTAGTCAGTTACACCAAAGCAGTAGCCTGGCCCACTCTTTTCCTATTCTATACAAAGAAGTTAGTTTGGTACCTTATGGTTTAATTTTATTTCTATAGGGAACAATCACAGGCAGAGAACCAATCAGAGAAACAAAGGGTGGGATGTAAGCAGTGCACCGCTGACCTGTAACCCAAACAAACATGGCGCCTATGAAGAATTGTTGTCAGTTTTGCCATAAAACACCAGAATATGCTGTATTATGAGCAGCTCTGTACTTATTTCCGAATGGGGCCACAGCAGAAGCCACGACTTGTAAAAAAAGTTGGTTTGTTTGAATGCGGTCGTTACGTCAGATGTCAATGGGACTTTACTGTTGTTAAAATGGAAACAAGATGAAGAAAAAAATCACAGAGGACTGAAAAACAACACACTTCAGCAGAATCAACCGGTGACCAAGGAAAGCACTAAACGTTGTTAATCAGGTCAACAAAAATTCACTCTGTATAAGCCAACAGTATCTCTTTTTTATTTTTATAGGAGATTATCTTCTGCTGTATCTGTTGCAACAGGAGAAATTGTGAAAACAATGTGCGGCTGGTTAGCTGTAGCAACCTCTTACAAAAAAGAGAATAACTAAAAAAAAAAATTTAAAAAAAGGGTAACGCTTTAGATGACAGCCCGCAAGTTCCCGTGTAAGTACAGGGTACTAAAATTGTAATTATGCATGTAAGTACTGGTTACAAGTAATAATAACTACAGAATGTAATAATGGCTTAATAAGTGTAAGGAAGGTGTACCAGCTGTAATAAAGGTGTACTAGCTTTTACAAAGGTTTAAAAAAGGTGTAAAGACTGTAAGAAAGGCGTAACAACTGTAACAAAGGTGTACCAGCTGTAACAAAGGTGTACCAGCTGTAATAAAGATTTACTAACTGTAATAAAGCTGTATTAGTTGTAATAAATGTGTATTAACTATAATAAATGCGTATGCACTGTAATAAAGGAAAATAAGTGTACAAAAGACCATAAAACATGTTTGTGGTCATATATAGTGAGGTAATAGTTACTGAAGTGTTATTAAAACTACTCAAGCTGTTTTATATGAAAGCATAATTTCAAATCATAAGGCAAAAAAGGAGAACGTCTGGTAGGTTTAATTCAGTTTATTAAGATTATGGCAAAAGCACAAAATGTTCATACAAATACAACATTGCCAGTGTCAATAGAGCAATACTTTCAACTTGAACAGAACAGACTGGACGGACACAGTGGAACAAGATTACTACACTTTAATTAATGTGTAATTACACAAGAACGCGGGCTGTAATCTAAAGCGAGACTTTGACACTGATTCCCTGTAAATAAGGGGGACAAGGATGAACAGAGGGGAATAAAGGTGTACAGAGAGTAACAAGGGGAAACAGAGAGGAACAAGGGTAAATAGAGTGGAATAAGAGTGTACAGAGTGGAACAAGGCTGAACAGACCTTATAACTACACTTTAATTAATGTGTAATTACACAAGAACGTGGGCTGTAATCTAAAGCGAGACTTTGACACTTAATCCCTGTAAATAAAGGGGACAAGGATGAACAGAGTGGAATAAGGTTGTACAGAGAGGAACAAAGAGAAACAGAGTGGAATAAGAGTGTACAGAGTGGAACAAGGCTGAACACACCTTATAACTACACTTTAATTAATGTGTAATTATACAAGAACGCGGGCTGTAATATAAAGCAAGACTTTGACACTTATTCCCTGTAAATAAGGGGGACAAGGATGAACAGAGTGGAATAAGGTTGTACAGAGAGGAATGAGGATGAACAGAGTGGAATAAGAGTGTACAGAGTGGAACAAGGCTGAACAGACCTTATAACTACACTTTAATTAATGTGTAATTACACAAGAACGCGGGCTGTAATCTAAAGCGAGACTTTGACACTTATTCCCTGTAAATAAGGGGGACAAGGATGAACAGAGGGGAGTAAAGGTGTACAGAGAGGAACAAGGGGAAACAGAGTTGAATAGGGTTGTACAGAGAGGAACGAGGATGAACAGATCATTCAAATACACCTTAATTACTGAGTAATTACACGTGTGTGTACCAAGTAAGTACACTTAATGTGTAAGTACATGTGCATGAGGGTTTGGATCTCCATGCTCCATACTTCAAAACATCATTTTAAAATAACAGAAACACTAAATATTAATAAAAACATATGGTAGGAGTTTCTTTCATGACTTCCTCCACTCGTCTGGTGTGTCAGAAAAATGTGTGGCAGAGGAGTACTGGAGCTCAGTGTGGGATCCTTGAATCCTTGAAGGAAACTGCGGGCATAAAAAAACAAAAAAAACAACAGTATCTCATTAACACACACACACACACACACACACACATATATATATATATATATATATATATATATATATATATATATATATATATATATATATATATATATATATATATATTATTATTATTATTATTATTATTATTATTATTTTATTCCTCTAAACGTATATAGTTGAGATAAACTGATATTCATTAAATTAAACAAACCTGGCGTATTGCTTCCTAGTAATGTGTGTGAGATTGCAACATTGACATTTCACCAAAAAAATGTAATGTTCTGCTGTGTTCAGGCATGCTTATTCCTAAAATACATTAACAGTTTAAAACAGTTTAATGCCCCCAATAAATAAGTTGAGTACACAGAAGTGGCCACATGAGGTCCCCTTGTACAGCCTAATGACATGTAAACAGCTTTGGTCTTTATACAGTTTTAAACACAACATTAAGAGAACCTGAATTGTAGTTTTCATGAACTATTAACCTTTATAATTTAACATATCTAGATGAAACAAAATCGGCCCAAAAAGCTAAAATATGACCTCTGTAAGACCTCTTAATCCATTAATAAAGTTCATAGGTGGCGAACAGGCTGTCCAAAGATGGCGACCGTTACGTCGCAACGCTCCGATTCATAGGTTTTACAGTGACGTCACCCCTGGCGGGAAACGCAACCTTGGAGCGAAAGAAAACTGGTAAACGTTACCCCAATGACTGTCAGCTGAAGCCATCATTTACTCGCTGAGAAAAGTGACTCTAGATGTTTTGCCCTCCAGTGAAATGCAAAAGTGACATGACTGAAAAATATTAATAGGCAGCCACCGCGAACACGGCATCTCCTGTTTATGTGTATGCAGGATAAGCGGGAACAACTTCCGGGTAACGGAAAAAAATAAATAAATAAAATAAAACAGAAATTATATCAACGTAAGTCTCCAAGCTCTTTGCAGTTTACTTTTTTCTATCAAGTATTCAAATAAAACATTTGAAAATAAACATTTCTGTCCAGGTCTTAGTTTTACACTCAAAAACAAGTAATGAACTACAGAGCCCTTTTGCATGTTATGATTTTTATCTTTCAAACGAAAATCTATTAAACGAAACATACATTTGCGTCACACTTTCTTAGCATTTAGCCCACTAGCTACGCATGTCAGAGAAAATAGTCGTTGCGTTGCGCTTTATGAACTTTCGGGTCAATTAAAAGTTAACGCGACCTTCTTGTTTTTACTAAAGAATTCTTACCTCAGGTTTAACAATATTGGCCTATCCAATTTCGGGGAATTCAATGAAATGGCTTGAAAGCATTGCGGATACAGACGCGGATACATTCTGCGTCTGTCTCTTGGAATAGCCCCAACAGGAATGTCGGCCATTTCCACCTCACGCAGGAAACTGATCGCAGCTTGGGCAACATGCGCCATCTTCTGACAGTTCAGGGTGTAGCACCAAATAGGATTTTAATAATACGGTCGGAAAGAGAATGGTATTTAGCTATATAGCACTTTACCTATGACACAAGTCACCCAAAGCACTTTTAACACAGAAGGAAAGGGGTACTTCATTCACTCCATAGTTGGCGGTGGTGAGCTACATTTTGTAGCCAGTTTTCCTCTGGGGTAGACTGACAGAAGTACTGCTGCACACATTTGCGCCAACGGACCCTCCGACCACTACACATTGACAAACTGATATAGGCAAGGTGGGCTAAGTGGGATAGTGGACAAGTGATCTACTGCCGTCTCTGGTACTATAAGTTCTTCTAATTTTGCGTTAATATTGGGCAACAGAAAGCACAATGTCATTTGATTTACTACTACTATAGTATTAATTCCATTACTTCATACTTCTACATACGGACTATTACACACAACAGGGCTTACTCTCCTACACTTAAAACCCAGAGAAGGGCTTTCCATTGATTGTAACTGGACCTGTTACATTTTCTTAACATATCTAAAACACGCTGGAGTATGTGCTTTAGTCGCATCATCTCGCTGTAGGGCAGCACTAATCCACCTCATTACAACTCTTCATGTATTAAATGTATAAAGGTCCTGTGTGAACGTTACTATGTATTTTGTTTTACCTAACACCAAGTTTGTTTGACAAACTTTCACTTTTTTACTTAACTTTTTCCAACAATGCAAACTTTCTCGTTCATATTTAACATACAAACTGAAAGAAGACTACATTTCAACAAAGTTTTTTTATTTATGAACAAGTATTTCAGAAACACAACTTAACAATGAGGGGTAGCTCGGCCAGCGAGAGGAATGCTTATCGAAACTTGTACTGCAAAGGCAGAAGGATTTTTTTTTTTTTTTTTTAGTGCAAGTATTTTCAAATTTAACGCCTGGTTAGAATTCAAAAACCTTTGTAGTTCTTTGGCATAGGCAAGAAGACTTAGACCTTAGACCCTCCACACATACCAGGTATTCCATGTCCTCATGTTTTGATACAAGAATGACCTGTGAAATGACATTTTCAAAATGATTAATTCTTTTTGACATGAATATATATGTATATATGTATATATGTGTATATATATACGTGTGTGTGTGTCTTTTTTTCTTTTGAGGGGTCGTCACAGCGAATCTCCTGCCTCCATCTAACCCTACCCTCTGTGTGCCATTCTCTACCACCAAATATTGTTGTGTCCTTTTTCACTGCATCTGTACATATTCTATTTTGTCTTTCTCTAACTGACCAAAACAAAAAGTCGATGTTCATGTTATTATCAGTTATTAACGATGTGGGGTATTCATAGACCCCTTTCCATGTCAGGTGCCAAGAGAAGACATTTAATGAGCAGTGAAGCCATCAAAAAGTAAGAGACTGATTGCATTTTTTTTTTTTTTTAAATAAAATACAGTTCTTGTAAAAGTCACCAAGAGACAAAGTTGTATCTTTCTCTGGTTCAAATTTTGTCTAAAACCTTTCAATAATATTAGCACCAATTGTTGAATTGAACGTAAATGTCAATTTATTTGAAAACCTGTCCTTTTTAAGCCAGTAGGTCTTCACATACTTACTCTTGATTCACTATGAATACTTCTATACTCTGAGATAATGATTTGACTGTTGTAGACATAATTCACAATGATGCAACAGCACAGACCTCCGCAATTATTCTTGTCAGTCGAAATGTGGTTGAGTCCACTCGATGTTTCTGGAGGGCTCCTGATGCAGACTTTACCTTGTGGTAAGTTTTCATGACCTTCTTGTACCTTTCTACTACTTGGTCAGGATTTGTCACTGGAACAATGGAAATCAAATCAAAGGGCAGTGTTGGTAACAAATAATTAAAATACAATACACAAATAAAATACACATTCCCGCTTTGTTTGTGGAAACTTACTCCTTTTTCGAGTTGTTTTCTGTTTCTTTTTTTTTTCTGAGCTCTTTTCTTGTTTTTCTGGTCAGAAGATGACGAACTGTCTGAATACGTTTGGGAAGAGAAGGAGGACGACGACGACTCAGAATTGGACAACAGGGTGGAGGAGGAGGATGGGGAACTCATAACCACTGATAAAAACAGAAATACTAACTGATAAATGTAGTATTGCAAAATAGATATTAGTTACTACCATATGTCTATTATGTCACTAATTTCCTTTTAGTGTCAATACACTATAACAATATTACTATTAGAACTAACATTATTGCACAAGTAACAAATTTATTAAGTATCTATCTAATCTAATCTAATCTAATCTAGTAATTTTACATTTAATATATGTTTACTTTCACCAGTAATTTTGTTGGGTACTTTAATAACAGTACATATTTTGAGTACCTCTGCATCCAAGTATATGCATATGCAAAACAAAAATATGAACTAAAATGGCATTAATGTAGAGAACATTCATTGTTTTAATGAATTACCTGGATACACCTGGAGTCCGGACATGACCTTTCTATCTCTGAGATAAACAAGAGGAACACGTGGTCCAGGTCTGGAGTAAATAACAACGCCGTCCAAGAAGTGGATTTACGTTTGGGACAACATCCCGTTCATGGACAGTAATAGATTAGGGCATCAGAGTGACAACAACCCGTGACTTCACAGAATCCGCTGCTAAGTAATGGACTGGTCTGGTTTGTCTTAGTCTTGAAAATAGACACCATCCAAGGTCAAATGAATCCAAAATCTAGCCACTAGGAAGTAGCGGGGGACACTGTGGCAGCATGGTGCACTCGCCTCCCAGCAAAGAGATTGTGGGTTCAATTTTCTGCCGCCCAACACGCGACCTCTCTGGGTGGAGTCTGCAGGTCCTCCCCGTGTTACTGTGGGTTCTGTCCGGGCACTTTGGCTTCCTCCCACCATCTAAAGACATGCATGGGTTAATTGTTACCAGGATAGGCTTCAGTACTTGTGAACTCTAACAGGAATAAGCAGAAGAAGATGGATGAATTGCTATTAAGAAGTTGATATCATGATTTTTTTGAATGTCTCCTGCTTTCTTGACCTGTTGTTTTGACCTTCTCCATATTGGGGCGTGAGATGTTAGTTGACGTGTCCACTGTCTCCTAGGCATGAAAGGTGAAGCCTAACCAGCTAATCTTAGTCCATCCTTGACCAGTCTACATGTAAACCCAGGGATCCTACATAAGCTGTTGAGAAACCACATTCGGGGATGAGACTTTCAGACACAGATAGTGAGTAGTAGCTCTGTCATCTCTGTCTGCTATGTCTGTTCCATTAAAGCAACCTCACTGACCACAATCGCACTATGACCTCAGTGTTTCCTGCTTCTCTGTTTTTCATGATATCAGAAGTAAGCCAAAATTAAAGAGTAAAAGTTACTTTCAGGAGTTAGTAACTTGTTGTGAATCTTCAGTTCACCCCAGTATCGTTGATGGAAAGGAGGATTCATAAAACGACTACGATTTAGTAAATTCAATCCACGTTTAATTTATTGAAGAAAAATCACAGAACAAGCTGCATGGCCATAGGCTGTTACACAGAATAATATCAGAATAGTTTCCTCAAAATAAAAAAAAAGAGCTGTCTAATACATGACGATTTCTACCTATAGCTTTTGGCCTCAAGGTGTTGTTTTTTCTAATTGGTCAGACTTCATCAGGAGTTGTGTTTCTGTTCTTTTTTCTTTACTGTCATTAGTTGGCCAGTGCGTCTTCTTCATCCCTGGGGGCTGTGCGTGCCTTTTTATCTAGAGGTCTCCAACTATGATCAGAATGTGTTAGATCTGGGCTTCTCAAAGGGCAAAATAACCTCAGTCACCTAATTGTGGGGGAGAGAAGTGAAACTCACTGAGTGAAATATACTGGAGACCTTGGTAGCGTGTTAAAACAAAAAAAAAAAAAAAAAAACCTCACACTTACCAAAGGAATATGTCACTTTTTAAGAGTAACAAGTTACTTTTTTATAATAACTTGCCCAACCCCTTTATTTGAGCACAATTATACTTGCCTCTGATCTAAAGTCTAAAAATTTTAAAATGGCTTTGTTGCCTAAATTGCACACTTGTTTGTTGTGACACATGAATGCAGCATGGCAAATTCTACTAACACAAACCTGTTTTCCTCTTTGTTGTTTGTAAAATCAGCTCCATCCATGACCCATGTGGCCACGTTACCCAAGGGTCAGTGCATGAGAACAGGACGAGCCCTTCACATGTTGTCCACAAAGGCTCACTTAACCCCTGTCAGCTCAATAATGTCATTAGAGATGATGATCTGGACTAAAGGATAGGATGGAGGGACGCTCCCCATGAGAGCTGTACAACAGGGGGACACCACAGATCTCTGCAGACCAGGGGCAGCGTAATTATTCATCAAAAACTATTACCTAATGTAGTAATTATCAACAGCAAACATGTGTGTGTATGGTACATGAATGTTTGGATACTTTTCCAAGAACACAAGTTGCATAATATACAGCCATTCAGAGTAACCTTTGTATGGACAGAGTAGTTCTAGCTTCTGTCTTGTGATATTTGAGGCCTTTTGATGATTTTTTTTTTTTTAAAGCCGCTTAGAATTACATTTATTGCCAGGATTTACAGCAAAAGAAATATATATATATATATATATATGAATTTTACACTAATGAAATATCTGTACTACTCCATGAAAACCAAGGAGTTTTATTTAAAAAGACTTGTATAAATGAAAAAATTCAAGGTACATAATACATTAAATGATAAGTATAGGTGTTTGCAATATTATGCAGCCCATATTAATAGATATGTCACAAAATCTTTCAAAAACTTACAAAATAAAAGGCACATTTGTGGGGGTAAAACTCTTATGACAGAATGACAATGAAAAAAGTTGTCTTAATTTGATAATTTAAGACCCAAATGAACAAAATTGAATGCATAGATTTTTATACTGATCAAGACTTAGTGCTAGTGTTAGGGTTAAGCCGATCAAGACGTGCTTTAACAGGTGAACTTCATAACATAGCTGAGCCAAAAAATGTTATCCAATCAGAACAAATCTGTTGTTTATAATAACAACCTAGCTGCTGTATCTCCAAACCTAAAACATGCCATCACTGTCAGTACTGGCACAACACACAGAGTTTGGAAACTCACAAATCCAGCTGAAATGTGCATTAGTACGTCAGAATACCACGTAATAGTGAGATATGCAGTTGGCTCACACATTTGGTCAAAATGGTGCTTTGCTTTATATTGCTTTATACATTGTCTTCTTATTCCAGTTATCTCAAAGCTTGTCCTGGGCAGGGTACATCCTGCACAATGGCCAGTTAGTTGCAGAGGTGACACACAGACAGACAAGAAAGTCAATCATTCACACAGTTTATTTACATTTAAAGTCACCTAATACATGCATGTTTGTGGACAGTGGGGGTAACCTGGAGAGAACCCACAGTAACAGACTCCACTCAGAGAGATCCTAAGCCTGTTATTCCAAAGACCCTTTCTCGTGCATTTTTAACCCAGATACACCCTAACCCACATGAACTCTGCACCCGTACATAAGTGCATATGTTTACTATGGCCCTCTCTGTGACACTAATGGTTAAATTAAGCGAACACACTGCTATTGTTAGCCTTCCTGTTTACTGCAGGGATGCAGTGTTTTGACATCCTCCCAATTGGGTTCAGTTCCAAGCGGGACGTCCCTTTATGTCACGCTATGTCCTAATGAGAACTTACTGATGAGTTTTAAAGGGACGTGTGGCACTGGGAAAAGCCTGGGACCCTACAGTGACTACATTATTGAGTTCAGCAGCAGGTTGACTTTGCATTGTGAACGAGCGCTGACTCCTGTGGGATTGTCACTAAATTGGGCTGGCCGCTCTTGATTAGAGGTTGTTATTATTATTATTATTATTATTATTATTATTATTATTATTATTATTATTATTGGATGTTTGCTGGCCTTGGACTTGAGGTAAATATGATAAACCAGGTCACACAGTTCAGACAAGACCTCCAGCATATCACAATGGTCTAGGGCTGAAGGGAATTAAATGGAAATTTAAACTAGAAAAGAGACATTTTTCCCACATTTTGGCTCCATTATCCAGTGTGCGCCCCACCTAAAGCCCATAGTTGCTGGGCTAGGCAGCCACCAAAGAAGAAGGTGAATAACATTATTATTTAAAGCATTAAAAAGCATTAAATTTGATTCCAATAGGCATTAAAATTTTAAATAGTTTTAAAGTCAAATTGCTGACTTTATTACTTTTATTGAATATTCATATATGTGTATATATAAGTAATAATTTACCATTTCTGTAGCCTAGCGCGATAGATGGTGAAACAAGTTTGCTTTCAGTGGGACCAAAATTATCCAAACATCAGATGTTTAACTTTTAACATATTGATAGTAACAATAATGAATTGAAATTCCACAGCTTTACAAGCTCCTCAAGCTCCTCAAAGCAGCTGTCCTGGGGCAGACTGACAGAAGCATGGCTGCCATCTTGAGCCTATGGCCCCTCCGAACACCATTAATCACATTCAAAGTGTCTTGTCCAAGGACACAACAACAGTATGCAGTGCCTGTGGTAGGGCTTGAACCACTAACCTTCAGGTTAGTGGGCCAGCGTCTGCCGACTGAACTACTGCCAATGATGCATTATGAACTGTTGTTCATGTGCCAGGAGACTACAGATGAAAAATAGCCTTTTACCTAATTTTGGCTTTTTTACTTATGTATTATCATGTATTTTATGAAATTGCATTGTCCCCTTCAAATAATCTAATCTAATCTAATCTAATCTAATCTAATCTAATCTAATGTGTGTGGCATTAAAAATGTAAAAAATCGCATTAATAATGGCCTTAAAACTCATTAAATTAGACTTGCTGATACCTGCAGGAGTCCTAAATACATAAATATACACTATTTTATATTAATCCTGGCTCTACTCAAATTCTGATTCAGTGTTAAGGCTTGCAGTGGTCTATTGTGGGTTGTTGGCAGCCCTGTTGTCAGGGGAGGGCAAAGGGGTCTGTTGTCATAGGCCACAGGATCAGAGGGGCCCAAAAATGGTCCCTCTTATGGCCTTCTTGCCCCGGGCCCCAGCAAGTCTGTTGGGGGGCCTGCTTGTTGGTATCACATAATTATGGGATTATGCTATTACTTTAATACAACCCATGACCTGCCACTTGTGATAATAAATGACTTATGGATTTACTGATTTGCTGCCAAAGGTCCAGTTCAAAGAAATCACATTCATTTTCCATGTAACAAGAACAAATGTCTTGTTTAGGCAAAGATAAATAACTACAGTTGCAATAATTACCTTCTAAAAGATATTAAATGTGTTTTTTTTTTTTTGTTTTTTTTTTTCTGTGAATGAAATGCCTCGTTGCAATGCATTTAGTACAAAAACCTCATTTACTAGCTACTGTACTGTAGCTGTACGCGTCTTGTATTGGGCAGTGTAGCATTTGAGGAGGACAGGTGGAGATTTAGCCCCCGTGTGAGACACTAAAGAGTTAAAGAACAGGGTTAAGGCTAATTTAACTTGTATAGCACATTTCATTTCATATGTGTTAGTACTTACCACATTTTAAAAAGATCTTTTCACATTTTTACAAGAAAAACTATGTTATTTTAGGATATCAGCTGATCACGTATACAAGTATTTCTAATGTAAAAAAACGTGATACACCAGTATCTTGTAGTAACATGATGAATAAATATCATGTTAAAATGGTGACACCAGTAGCGTGCGGTGACTTTTTCAAGCGGACAAGCAGACACCTTGACTTCATTAAGTTTTATATGACAACATTTTGATTAATAAAAAAAAAAGAATCACTTAAATGCAATCCCATCAGTGTTTGAGTAGTAGGCTGTTTCAAACTCTTTCTTTATAATTACTATTAGTAACACTGTTTGTATACAAAACAATGTCATTGCAACATTTTTTTCCACAAAGCTGGCCTTCTCTGTCACCTTATCAAAGAATGTACCCTCAGTTTTTGTTTTACCTTTAATTCATAAGCACTAAAATGAGGATGGATAGATGAGTGAGGTTCCAGCCTCACAGAGGAGGGAGGTTCATCAGGACTCACACTGAGATCAACACTAGACCAGTGCACTGTTAATGCTGCTTCACTGTAATAAAACCTCAGCAGAAGCCTTACACACCACAAACCTCCTTAAAAACACCGCCTCACTGACACTCACCTCTCTGCTCAAGCTGCAAATCCAATCCATGTTATGTATTTCCTACAGCTGAGTTTGTCCACAATAACCAGAGCCCAGTTCATTCACAGTTCTGTAATATTCACATCCAGTCCCAGGCACGGGCCGCTGGCTCCTCTCCACTCCTCCAGCTCCACTTCTTACGAACATCTGACACTGAACCATGTACGTGAGCCTATCATTTATATGACACGCACTTTTATGCAGCAGCATGTTCTCATGAGGAACATGAACAGGGTTTAAGCTACAAACTATGACTTATCTGTAGAAACGCTGTTAGACACTTTGGCTGCGGATGCTTGTGGAAAGTTTTGTTGTCTAACGCGGCACATGCGCACTGTAATGTATGGGGCTGTAAGCTGCACAGTGCGCTGCTTATCGCCCCCTGCTGTCAGCCAGAGATCTCTGTCACTGACCACAGCACGCATGCGCGAGCCTCCAAAACAAGCTGCTGGCCCTCTGCTTGACAAGCCCCAGGCAGAAACAATACATCATGACTCCGCCTCCTAACCCTAACCCTAACCCGCAGAAAAAAACAGAGTGACTGAAAGCAGGTAATAGACTGATTCTCTATGGAAGTGAACGGCAAAATGAAATGTTAGGAGATGTTAATTACATTATAGTTTTAATCTGTGTGTTTTTTAGATTTGATTTTTCAGGCACTGCTTGCCTTGCTTGCTCTCATGGCACGCCCATGGGTGATACAGATGAAATAGTTTTTACACACCTGGCAGAAATACACTTTAGAAAAACATACATAATAATAATAATAATAATAATAATAATAATAATAATAATAATAATAATAATAATAATAATAATAATCAGAGTAATCATAGTAATAATAATAAACATTTAAAATACCATGAGATGTAAAGGTTTAATGGTACTGAACACAGACTGCTGCCTGTGTTTTGTGAACTGTTTCCCCTCAGGACCACTTCTAGGACAGCTTACATAAAAAGTCACACTTCAGCCTCATGACACTGACAACAGACAGAAAACTGCAAGAGAAAATTGTTTTGTAATTACCTGGACGTAATAGAAATGTGTCTGCAATTACTGTATGTGCATTTTGCATTGTGAACAGAGCTGGAAAGTAAGTAAATACTTTTATAAGTGCTTTATAGGGATGGGTGATACTGCTATTTTTTTTTTTTTATTTTTTTTATCAATCCAGTATCAATACAATACTTATTATAGATACTGTACAAGCAGTGTATGTGCTTTCATGTGAAAGTTTGTGATTTTTACTTTCCACTTATGTGCATGTTAAAACCCAGAATTTATTTTAAGCAAAGTTAAGTGAATAAAAAAAGTTATTAAAATAAAATCTGCAGAAAAGAAAATAAAAATCTAATTCTTCTTTCACATTTTACATTGGTTTTGCAGAGAAGGGAGCAGGCAAATCTTTCAGTGGTTAGGACAGTAGTAGTAATAGTAGTACCTGTAGTAGTAGTAGTGGATGTCACAGTATTAATACATTTTCACTAAAGTCAACTTTCACTCAAGTAACATTTTACTCATACATGACAGTGATGTTACTATGAAGTAGCAGTACTTTTACCTGAGTAGAGAGCTTGGTGGTGTTCAAATGTGAAGCTGTCAGTATGATTGCTCAAAGTGACTCAACCGATTATTGAGTCAATCTGCCTTGTGTTACTCATACTTTTAATTAAAAGCTCATCTGAGTAAAGTAACAATTGGAGAAGCAACATCATATTTATAAAAAATACCATGACATCTTGTGAAAGGGCTAATACTGAAGATAAACCTCTCTACTGTGACCTTAGGTAATCCTTTATGACCTTCTGTTCTACTTTTCCAGTTGTTATTGTTTCTGTCTAACATTGTGACCATCACACTGTTTCTCCTCATTTGACCTCTTTTTCCAATTATGGTAATTTTTTCGCTCCAAAAGCACATTATTACATAAAAAGTAAAATGTTTATCTCAATAATGCTTACACAATGAGTACACTACACCTTACTGACACACTTCATAAACTAAAAAACAACAGTAATGTCAGTACTGTATGTAACGTAATGTAGTAGCAGTACTTGGTTAAGGCTGTGGGAGTGGAGCAGTGGGATTAGCTCTCTGACACACTGACCTTGATCTGAGCCCATTGTTGAATGTGAGCAGCTAAATGGACCGGACCAGTCCCGGCACGCATCTCCCCTGGTCACATGACCTTCTCAGCCTTCCCATGAAATTATAATGAGCCGCACCATAAGTAAGGTTTTTGTTGTTGTTGTTTAAGTTCTTGCCTGGAAAACCCACATATCAGTCTGGTCACCACGCCGTCCGCTGTGGTTGGATTCAAATCCCAACCGTACCGTGCATTTTGTTTAGTTTATTTAAGTCAGGGGTGCATGGTGGCAGAGCGGTTAGCGTTCAGCGTTCAGCAAGGAGGTCGTGGGTTCAAGCCCTGGACCAACACACCATCACATGATCTCTCTGGGTGGAGTCTGCATCAGACTCCGGGTTCTCCGGCTTCCTCCCACCGTCCAAAGACATGCATGTGTTGGTGAATTGGTGACTCTAAATTGCCCCTAGTGAATGAATGTGAGAGTGAATGGTTGTCTGTCTGTGTTCGTCTCTGTGTCAGCCCTGCGACAAGCTGGCCCCTGTCCAGGGCTGTACCCCGCCTACGGCCCAAAGTTACTGGGATAGGCTCCAGTCACCCGCGACCCCTAACGGGAGTAAGAGGTAGAAAATGAATGAATGAATGAATTATTTAAGTCACATGTTCTTCGCGAGCAGTAGTCACTCATTTCCTCAACAACAACAATCAAGATGGCGCACTGAGGAGCTGAGAGTTTGTTTCAGTCAGCGGTAAATTCCATTTTAAATGACAAAAAACATATCAAGTCATTAAAACCACAGCAGTTTACAGCACTAGAAGCCTTTATTTAAAAAAAAAAAAAGATGTTTTCGTGTTGGCTCACTTTCTTGTCGCTTTGTTAACGTCATGTCCGCCATTTTCTGATTGGCTTACTCCGCTGTCAGTTTACTCGGATTTGCTCTGCCCTAGAAATCAAATTGATTCCATGGCGACCAGACTCATCTGCTGGTCCAGCGGTGAGTCTGGAATTCCCAGGCAATTTAAGTTCAGCATCCATTAAATACAATTACATCACTCTATTACTTTATGAATCGCCTGGCTGGGCAGGTGAACTCTTTTTCTATTCTATACAAAGACATTAGTTTGGTTATCCCATTGCTTAAATTGCGTTCTATGGATGGAACAATCACAGCCATAGTAAACAATCAGAGAAACAAAGGCCGGGACGTAAGCAGCGTACCACTGACCCAAACAAACATTTGCCGTTTTTTGGACTAAAACACTAGAATATATTATGAGCAGCTCTGTTCTTATTTCTGAACAAGGACAACAGCAGAAGTTGTTAAATAACTAACTATTGTTAAAAGAAAACAAAAAAGACAGATGACTGAACAACAACGCAGACTTCAGTAGAATCAACAGGTGACAAAGGAAAGCACTAATCAGGTCAGAGAAGTTAGTAAATTAGCTTGATATTAGCCAGCACTACCTTGGTTAGCTCTTCCACATTCTAAGATGAGCTGCAGACAAACAGCTGTGATAGGCCAGTTCCAAATCGAGTGGAGAGAAACGTTTTGCTGCGAGTGAGGACGACCAGACTCTCCTGCTTTTGAAAAGAAAGTAGGAGAGTCTGGCTCGCCAGGCTACCATAGAAATTAGTTTCAGAGAGTTTTCTCTTCTGCTCTTTAGCCGTGCAGTGAAGTTTATACTTTTTAGAGGGGTCCTTTTCAAAGTTGTACAGATCCACACTCTTCGGCTTAAAAAACACCAACTTTAGTAACTAAGGGCCATATTTACTAAGACTAAATTGTGAGTGCAGATTGAAAAATAGCATTTGTTGTTTGTGGGCGTGTGATTTACTCTCAGAAACCGCACAAGCAACTGCTGCAGCAAATGTGATATGTTAATGAGAATTTTGCGTGAGCAGAAGACATGCTGATAGAGCGAACAACCTGCCGCCAGCAGCGCCGACTGTATTGTCCCCCACAGTGATGCAACGCAAAAGTCAATATAAGTACAGCCTCATAACAGGATTATGCTGACAGTAGTGGACTGAATATGTTCACCATCTTTGAGGGCTAACCATTCCATTTCAATGCTTTTAGCTTTCTTCTATTAACTGTAGGCTGTCTAGGGACGACTGGTATCAATGGGCTAGGTAGGGTAAGCCCTCCCTGTCATTTAGTTATTGTAAAATAATTTAAATTTTTTAGTAATTTTATATGTTTTATATGAGATTCTAATCTTGTATTGTATTGGCTACATGCTTGCTATTGTATTTTGTTTTAAAATAAACCAATATTGCCACAAAGAAGGGAAAAAGGGCTACTTTTTTTTTTTTTTTTTTCTGTAAAGCACTTTGAATTGCTCTGTGTATGAATTGTGCTATACAAATAAACCTGCCTTGCCTTGCCTTGCCTACTTTTAATTAGCCCAAGAATCGCACAGCACATTACATTAGTGCAGTAACTGACAGGCGCGAGTCCCATCTCTGCTCATATCTACAGCATTAAGGGCTAGATTTCTTCAGCCCAGAGAGTTGGATTTGACCAATCACAGAGCATGCACAGTTGCGTCGCCTGAACGCATTGGCTGTGTTTTCAATCGGACATTATACAGAACCCACCGGACTTCAGTGACAGAGTCATTGACGTGTTTTATTAACACATTTACCTCACTGCCAGGAGGGATAGAGACGTGAGATTCATTTATAAGATAACTCGCAAATGTCTCCACCTCCCTTACAGAACATCACCTGTAACTTTAGGTGAACTGGACTCCTTTCTGCTCCTTCTGTTACCCCAGAATTCCACTGCAAGCATGAGCGCTGCGGTGTGAAGTGCCAGCGACTGACGGTGCTGACCACAAGAAGAAGGACATAAAACAAGAGTGTAACTAGAGATCGTTTTGTTGTTGTTGTCATTGACATCATTTTACGGACTTTTCCTCTACAATGGGTGAGTTCATAGAGTTTGAAAAGGTTTTGATTTTGTGGTCGAATTGCGTGTGTATATAAAAAAAATATATAAGAAATATACATACATAACATATTTAAACAAACTCGTATGCGGATATATAGCCTATTATTATAAAAATGTGATACTCCGTTTACAGTTTCGGTTTCTGCTTTGAAAATCCAGATGTTGGACTCGTTCAGGATCAGGTTTGGTGCCATCTGATCTGTGTAGACTGACGAGAACTGCTGCGTATCTCCAACAAAGCGCCGCACACTCTCGATATACGGCACAACGCTGGCAGTGGAAACGATGTCATTCACAAGAGAGGACGTGTATGTTTGCAGTGAAAATTGGGGGTTGTGTTCGCTCCTTAGATGATACATGATGATACATACACAAGGTGCTGTTGTGCCTTGGCTGATTTGGTTTATAATTGTTAAGTAGTACCTTGAAGTTATGTGCAAGCGTTTGTGTGAGAACTTGGCATTAAATAATATTTTCTTGGTGTTGAAGTTGTACAGTTGCTGTCTATGGCCTGGTGTTGATGTTGAGTAGTGTGCGCTATTAACAATGCTTTAGCCCCTTCGCCCAGAGTCACCACTAGCCATCACTGAGTCTATCCTTGTTTAATCTCTAAAACTGAAGATTCTGGCACTGATCAGAGTCACATGACTTTAGTTCCCCAGCAGAAAGAGGAAAGTCCTATTTACTGTCTGTCAGAGCCAATAATCCTTCAAACATATAAACAGTAACAGCTATATGCAGTGCTGATGGCAACTGAATAAATATAACAATTAAAGCACCTCAGTCCATAGTCAAATCTCTGCAGTGTTTAGAAGCTAAGCCTCGATCCACTGCAGGCTGTCAATCAACGACCGCAGCACTTTTAACAAGGACCTGCGTTGTCAGGCTTCTTCTTTCAGCACTGTTCATATCGCCCTCTTCTGGCCGTCCATATCATTCCCCGGTAACTGGAGCCAGCGACACCTTCTTAAACAAACAAACAGCCTCCGGGTCATCCTCGTCCCTCTCTACTGTGTAATCCCAGGACACGTTTTCTGGAGCAGTCACACTGAAGATACTTTAGGTCCATGCCAGACGCCAGTTGGCTCATAGACCTTTGTGATGTTCTACTCTCATTCTCTGAGAATCAGAGTCCTGGCACAGTTCACAGCAATCGGGACACGTTCAACTGAGCAGCAGGGTATAAAGGGAGTACGAGGGAAAGAACACTTCATTAATTTATGAGAGTGAATGAGATTAGATAACAAAAACTGTTTGTGGAGTTTTGTTGGGGACTCTTTACGAACTGTCCTAATATATCTGCCATTTGAGGTTAATGACATTTACAACTTCAAAAGTTGCATTAACCCGCTTTCCAGCACTCTCTTTCCTCCACAATAGTTCATCTGTTTACCCAATTGAACTTTTTTTTATTTTACAATGCACCTTTATTGTTTTGAAATTTAATTTATTTAATTATAATTAAATTAACTAATTTTGACTTGAGCTGGCCAGAAAAATGCAACATTCACGCTGTTGCAGATTTGCGACTGAATGGATATGCTCAAGGTGTGCAAAAACAGTATGTGTTAAGAATCTGTAATAAGCTTGTGAGACCGGCAAGTGACGATGTGCACTGTCCCGACAAAGTTTTTAGACACCAGATGAAGTCATACCTCTGTTCTGCAACCTACACTACAACTTTTAAAACCTGGCTTTTTTCTCTAGCAGATCAGATAAATTTTGGAACACCAGTAATAATTTAAACATATAGTAACAAAATATGAATTTATGAAGCATAAAATCACTGTATTTTTAAAGTTTGTGTTGTCAGGAGGTGAACACTGGATTTTTGTAGATTAAAGGCCAATTTGCAAATGAATCACTGCATTTTTGTCAAATCAAATTGTTATTTAAGCTGTCCCTTACCCCAAACTTACAGCAGTGCAGAAGGACAGTGTCATATCATCTGCATAAAAATTGCTTTCTATTTTACTCAGACTGACAATTTACACCAGCAACAAATCAAGCATGTCCCAGGAACCACGCGCTACTCCACTCAAGGCGCTTACCGAAAATCTACTGACACTAGGAACTAGGCACCAAATGTTAAAATAAACTTCCGCTACAATGTCAAAATAAAGAATCACCAAAAACATAGCACTAATGTGAACATTGCGCATCAAGAAGGGCGAGAAATATAAATTAATTTACAACACGAAACAATCATTTTTACAAGGAGCAGACAGTAAGTAGTAGGCAAGAAAGAAGGGTGAGACCTACTTGTGTGGCATAATAAAAATGACATTCTGACAGTCATTGTTGTAATCTGACGCTTTTTGCAGATGCGCATGAAACTAGTTTGCAATGTCCTGCTGTAGTTCTTGTTGTAAATTCGGGGGTTAGTCCATCCAAGAAAAACTTGCCGATAGCAGCAGGACATTTGGAGTGGCTCTCGAAAAAACCCTAGAAACAAACAAAATACCAAACAATCAACACAACTGTATAAACACACTGCCTGGTCAAGAAAAGTCATCTGTCATATTCAGCTTAGTTCCTGTCCAAGCTTTTATTCTGGTAACCCTCCTTCCTGTGAGCGTTGTTTTTTGTGCCTCAGCTTTACACTCCTCATTAGCAGCCTGATTGTTTCCACCTGTTCCTCATTCCATGTGCTCTATTTAAGCAGCTCTGCCCTTCTTTTCAGTGCCAGATTGTTGCTCACTTTGTGCAGTACTGCCCGAGCCCGAGCCCGAGCCCGAGCCCGAGCCCGAGCCCGAGCCCGAGCCCGAGCCCGAGCCCGAGCCCGAGCCCGAGCCCGAGCCCTGCCTGTGGACCCTGACCTCTGTCTCTGCCTGCTCCCCATCAGATTTGAGAGTCTTCTTGTTTTCTGACCTTGGAAAGGATTTTGGATTGTGCTGTAGGAAATATTAACTGACCATTGGATTCTGGATTTGGAATTGAAGTTTTCACCAACCTACCTGTTCCCTCAAAGTACCTCTCCAGCCTGCCCTACTTAGTACTTTGTATTTAACAGGACCCCTTTGATGCTCTCTTGTCAGTACAACAGTTTTTGACCTTACCTTGTTACTCCTGTGTACTTACCTGTGCTGTCCTTGTAGGAGCTTGAGCCAACCGCCACCTGTTGCCCGGTCGCCTGTTAAGGACTCACCAACACATACTTGCCTTTCATTAAACCTTTTAAACTTCTCCTGTTGTTCAGAGTCGTGCTTTTGGGTCCATACTTGGTTACCTGACATCATCAGCAAATAGGTAAGAGCGCTCCATTGGATAATTACTGCATAAGTGATCATGTTTCAGCTGGCACCAAGATATTTAACCCTAACTGATGCAGTGACCAGGTTATTCCATCAATGGATTTATTCTTCCCTGATGGCACGGACATATTCCAAGATGACAATGCCAGAATTCATTGTGCTCAAATTGTGAAAGAGTCCAGACCTTAACCCCACTGAGAATCTTTGGGATGTGCTGGAGAAGACTTTGTGGTCCGACTCTTCCATCCTCAATATAAGATCTTGGCGAAAAATGAACGCAACACAGGAAGGAAATAAATGTTGTGACATTGCAGAAGCTTATTGAAACAATGCCACAGTGAATGCATGCTGTAATCAAAGCTAAAGGTGGCTCAACAAAATATTTGCGCAACTTTTTTTTAATGGGGGGTACAGTCAGTGTATATTTAAGCATCTATACATCGATGTACCCAGTGCTAGACCAGTGTAAGCCATCATGTCATGTCCCTGGTTAAATGTGTTGCAACTCATAAATCTGGTTATGATTTTAATGTCCTTCCTTCCTTGTGTTGCATCATTACCATTAAATTGAATTATAACTGCAAGGCCTAGTGTAGAGAAACCAGAGCCTATCATGTTTTGTCTGCTGCGTGGGCTCAAGTCAAGGCATTATCAGATAGTTGCTAAGATATTAAAAATAAAAACATGCCATTAAATCCCGTAAGACCATTATATCTGTTACTGAAGAGCCCTGCTTGATCTACAGCTTATGTAACTTTAGCTGATAACACACTGGTCACGTCAATGCAGATGAAGTCACTGTTCTGAAATTCACTACTTTCAAAACAAGTATTCAACTAGGTGCATATAAATCACTAAAGGCTGGAGCATATCCCAGCAGCTATGGGCCTTAGGCAGGGTACACCCTAAGTGGGCAGTGGCCACTCATTCACACCTAATGTGCGCAGTATGTCTCTGAGCCAGCAGAGTTCACGGGAAAGAAGCAAGTAAGCAGTAGTTATAAGTTCATGCAATAACAAGAGCTGCTCTGTTCAGCTTGCTCTGGCATCACTGAAAAATAAACTCCATCAGAGGTTCCGCTAGACTTTTATTTGAAATGTTCCGGCCATTAACAAGATCTATTGGCCATATACATAAATAATAGAATAACAATCATATCAAAACACATGACTGAATCAGTAATATAATACAGTCACCCTGCGCATTAGTGAGTGAAAAAACTATCAATAATGATGATGGATATTTAATTAGCCTACAGTGCTTTAACATCGAGCTTGTTTTAGCACAATCAGAATTGGTCCTATTACAGATGCAGCCACAGTTCAAACTCCTGGCACAAATCCGCGTGCATGTATCCTGTGCAGAGCGTCTTTCCTATCCAGTTCTTACGCAATTCCTCCAGTGCCTTGTGTTGTGGCAATGTCCATGCAGACATGCTACTCTATAGCAGTCAGTGCTAGTTTTAGCTCTCAAGCCGAGTGACCTGTTGTGCATAAATGCATATTGGAGGCTGGAGGTGCACCCTCCTGCACAGCGCTCCCCGAGCAAGAGCTGTGTTTGTTCCTTAACCACAAAAAAATAAATAAATAAATAAAATGTTGACGCACATAGCAAGGCACATGCTGACTACGCTAAAAAAGTTCAATCCTGAGGTGTATCCCCGTGGCCCACGGACCCAGGCTTTGGCACTTTCCTGAATGGCTCAGGGCCCAGAGAAACTCCACAGAGATGCACCGTGGAGACCGCTTTGTGTGACTGAACTCAGGTGATTTACAGATTAAGTGTAGCTCTGATAATATTCTTCACTCCATTCTTATAAAGGTACAATGTAAGCCACGGTTCCCTTGTAGAGTTTGACAGAGAGAGGAAAGCCATGTTTTACCTGTGTGATGATGCGTTCGGGTGCGCTAAGTAAAGAAAATGTTCAGCTAAAAGCTTTTATGAGCTTTTTAAGGCTTTGACAAATAATAATTTTTAAGCAAATGACTCACTCAATCATTGTTTTAGATGCTTAACAACCAACACACATTATTGCTCACAAAATGTCCTTTTTTCCCCCCTAAAAAACAAAAATTGTTGGTCATGTTAGCAAGTGCCATTCATTTTACTGGTTATTTTATTTTCAAAATTACCAAAAGCCAGCATATGCCGTCTCTCACACAGGCGCTAAGTTTCTCTACGCAGTTATTCTGGTCAGGTTTAATTGATAAATACAACTGTGTATCATCTGCGTAACAGTGAAAATTAATGCCATGTTTTCTGATTATGTTGCCTAAAGGCAGCATGTAAAGCATGAACAGAATGGGTCCAAGTACTGAACCTTGAGGCACTCCATAGCTAACTTTACTGCACTGTGAGGAATGTTAATTTACACTAACAAACTGGTACCTATCAGATAAGTATGATTTAAACCAGCAGGGGGCGCTCCTCTGACCCCTATGTCACAGTCTAATCTCTGGAGTAAGATGCTGTGGTCAATGGTGTCAAAGGTTGCACTGAGATCTAACAGAACTAGGATTGAGACCAGTTCATTGAACTTAACAAGTCATTTGTGACTCTAACTAATGCAGTTTCTGTGCTATGGTGGGGTCTAAACCCTGACTGAAAATCTACAAATAAGCTATTGTCCTGTAGGTAGCGACATAACTGTTTAACTACAACTCTTTCTAGGATTTTTGAAATAAAAGGGAGATTTGATATTGGTCTATAGTTGGCTAAAATGTCAGGATCTAGACTGTTTTTTTTCAGAAGCAGTTTAATAACTGCATATTTAAAAAACTGTGGCACATATCCTGCTTCTAAGGAGGCGTTTATTATATTCAGTATAGATTCATTAATTAGGGGAAGAGTTTCTTTAAAAAGTTTGGTAGGTATTGGGTCTAAAAGACAAGTTGAGGTTTTGGAGGACATAAAGGCTGATGTTATCTCAGCTTGGTCTACAGCGATGAAGCAGTCTAACGTTACAGATGGTTTTATAGTGGCCTCCATTTTTACAGCTTTGGCTGATCGTAGGGAGAATTTTATTTAATTTGTCTCTAGGTCTGAAAGTCAAAACCCAGCCAACAGCAAAACCGTCCAAAAGCCGTGGAACAGTGAATGAAAACACCGCGTGATCGTAATTAGTGCCACTGCGCTGAAGGAGCACTCCACAGGTGATTGGGGATTTTAATATTGATTTGTTGAATCCTTATGACCTAAACGCAATTACAGATTTTATCCATTCCATGTATAGTTTATGCTTGTATCCTATCCATCAATTACAAGACCAACTCGGGTCACAAGAAGTAGCGCAACATTGATCGACAATATATTTACTAATGTTATTGAAAGTGAAAAATCAAGTGGACTTTTGATTACTGACATATTGGACCTCCTACCTGTTTTTACAGTAATACAGAGGCCTGTCCAAACCACTAAATATAGCAAAACTATTGTTGTGTCAAGACTTAAAACTCAAGAATCAGTAAATTTGTTTAAAATGGATTTAATGAAACAAAATTGGGATGACGTTTATGTGGATGATGTAAATCTTGCCTATGAGAGTTTTCTAAATATCATTACCACCCTTTATGACAGAAATTGTCTGTTAGTTTATAAAATCAAGGAAAATAAATTTTCTGAAAAGCCATGGTTGACTCAGGGTATTCAAAAAGCATGTAAGAAAAAGAATAAATTGTATAAAGACTTTGTGAAAAAGAGGACAGAGGAGGCAGAATGTATATATAACACATACAAGAACAGATTAGTAGGAATTATTAGATCAAGCAAAAAGAAATACTTTTGTAAAGTTTTGGAAAAGAATAGAACTGATGTTAAAAATACTTGGAGTGTATTAAATAAACAAATCAAAAAGGGTAACCAAACTTCTGACTTTCCCAACTATTTTATAACAAAAGACAAAACTAAAATCAACCAAGCCAACGAAATTGTCAATCGATTTAATAATTATTTTATTAGTATTGGGCCCAACTTGGCCCAACTAAAGAGATAGGGAATTATAGTCAAGATGAAGTTGTGGGTAAAATACCCATGTTAGATAAAACTATTTATACAAGGCACAGATGAAAATGAGATCCTTACCATTATTAATAAATGCAAAAGAAAAAAGTCAGAAGATTGGAATGGATTAGATATGTCAATTTTAAAAGGAATAATTGAATGTATAGTCAAGCCACTTACACACATTTATAACCTGTCCCTACAGTCAGGTATGTTTCCTAACAAGATGAAGATAGCAAAAGTTATTCCTATTTACAAGGCTGGGGACAAACATGAATTTACTTGCCTGGAAATTCCAGACTCACCGCTGTACCAGCAGATGAGTCTGGTTGCTATAGAATCAATTTGATTTCTAGCGCAGAGCAAACCAATCAGAAAATGGTGGACATGACGTTAACATGAGGTTTTTTGTTTTTAAATAAAGGCTTCTAGTGCTGTAAGCTGCTGTGGTTTTAATGACTCGATATGTTTTTGGTCATTTAAAACGTAATTTACCGCTGAATGAAACAAACTCGGCTCCTCAGTGCACCACCTTGATTGTTGTTGTTGCGGAAGCTGCTCGCGAAGAACACGTGACTTAAATAAGCGAATCAAAATGCACGGTACATTTGGGATTTGAATCCAACCACGGCGGACGGCGTGGTGACCAGACTGATTTTCCAGGCAATTAATTTACCAGTTATAGACCTATTTCAATATTATCCCAATTTTCTAAAATTCTTGAAAAATTATTTCATAAAAGATTATATGATTTCATTGAAAAACAACAAATTCTTTGTGAACAGCAATATGGGTTTAGACCTGAAAGAACCACCTCTTTAGCTCTGATAGATCTTGTAGAGAAAATATCTGAAACGATTGAAAACAAAGAGTATGCTCTGGGGTTGTTTCTAGATTTAACCAAAGCTTTCGATGCTGTGAATCATGATTTGTTACTGAAGAAACTACACAGATATGGAATCAGAGGTGTGGCTCTCTCTTGGATCAGGAGTTATTTGGAGAACAGATCTAAGTCCGTCCACATTAACAGCACTGATTCCCAATTACTGACAGTGACCTGTGGCCTACCACAGGGGTCAGTGTTGGGTCCTTTGTTGTTTATTCTTTATATCAATGATATAGGCTTAGTTTCAAAAACTTTACATTTTATATTATTTGCAGACAACACTAATATACTTAGTTGTGGTAAAGATTTAAAAACGTTGATGGACACAACAGAACAAAAATTAAAGACCTTAAAGAGTTAGCTTGACTCTAACAAACTAACCTTAAATGTAAACAAAACCAAATATATAATTTTTGCAAATTGTGTTATTAATGTGGACAGAAATCTTATACTACATGACACAGAGATAGAAAGAGTAAATTAAATAAAATTTCTTGGCATAGTAATACAAATGAAGTTAAGTTTGAAATCACATATAAACTATATTGAGGCCAAGTTATCAAAATCACTAGCAGTATTATGCAAAGTCTTGCAAAGATCTTTTAAATCGAGAAGCTTTATATTTGTTGCATTGTTTCCTAGTGCTTCCATATATGACATACTGTATAAAGCTACAGTAAATCAAATTTTTATAGCTCAAAAAAGAGCAATATGGATTGTAAATAAAGCAGCTTATAGGGAACACACAAATCAGTTTTTCATTAAGTTAAAGGCTATAAAATTTAAAGACCTAATTGACTTTAAAACTGCACAATTCATGTAAAAAGTAAAAAACAATCAGTTGCCTATAAATATCCAGGGCTTTTTCCAGATGAAGGAAAGTGGGCATGATCTCAGAGGGAAGAATATGTTCAAAAAACCTATGGTGAGAACAAATGTAAAACAGCACTGTATTTCTGTGGTTGGGGTTAATGTGTGGAATAAACTGGATCAGGAGTTAAAAAACTGTAAATCATTAACTCAATTTAAAAGTTTGTTTAAGAGAAATGTGATTAAAACTTATGAAGAAAATGAATATTGAGGTTTGAAGCGAAATGACCAAGGACTGTTTTGTTTTGACACACGGTGACACTGAGGATGGTATGTTGTGCTTTAAAACAAAGGCAGCTATTTTGTTTAAAGTTTGCTGTTTAATGGATTGGGGGGTGGGCATAATAAGCTCAGGCTTCAGCCTATTCCTTTTCAGACTATCTTTAAGTGTTGTGTTTTGTATTGTAATAATAATAATAAGAAACTGTAAACAATGTCTGAATAAACTACTTTCAAAGAATTTCAAAGAATAAAAACCCTATGCAGCAGTGTGTAGCTCCACCTTTTCCAAAGCGAGGGGTCTCAAAAGTGGGACAGTACGGTACAGTTTCTGGGCACGTTTTGGGTGGTGAACACACCTACTTACCAACCCACCCTACACCATACCGACTATCAACCATAGAAGGAAGCTTAAGTACCCAGAGAGAACCTGCAGTAACACAGAGTGGACATGCAGACTCCTATCTGACAGATCGTGTGATGGCTCAAGGATCGATCTCGCAACCTCTGTTATTGACTCTGTATGCTTTTTGTGTGAGTCTTCCATAAAAGTCCCATTTGTGCTCACGTTTTGTTGCTTGATATTCCTGTTCTTTCATCTTGCCTCATCCTATAAGGTGTAAACAAGTTTTTCTTCTTTGACAATACAGTGTGTACAGTTTACAGTATAGTGTATTCTGTGCTTCATCCTCAGACATCTATTAAATATACCATTACACAGTTCCCGTAAATGCACTGAATCAAACTGTTTCTGGTGTTATGTAAGAAGCGGTAAAAGGCGTTCAAATCCGGGTTAACACAGGACAGAGCTACAGCACATCAAATCAGTGCATCTCCACTTTCTGGTCTATTATTCTTCATTTAATTGCATCATAAGACTCAAATTAAGTGTTGCAGAAATAGGAAGTGTAGCTCTGAAAACAATGTCAGCGTCAGTTGAAAGTGTTTGATGAGCCAGAGTCGTGAAATGTGCAACATGCTCCACAGTCATCTGCTCAAGAGAGATTAATGACCTGCAGAGACACAGGCATTTACAGCTGGTCTGTCAGATGAATCACTTCAATGTGGGTACTTTCACCATTGACAACCATTACTTCAGATTTCAGGAGGCAAACCTGGAGATATTGAGGTTCTCTTTGGGAGGGACAAGACAGATTTTCCAGGTTGAGATGGTTTGGGCATGTACAGAGGAGGGATCGTGAATATATAGGTAGAAGGATGCTGAGGTTAGAGCTGCCAGATAGCAGGCCTAGATGTAAATTAGAGAGGAGATTTATTAATGAAATTGAAATTTGGTGTAAGAAGAGGATGCAGAGCAGATGGAGGTTCAGTAGCTTAAAAAAGGTGACTAAAGGAAACAGCTGAAAGGAGACGATTTCAAGCCAGCTCTCAAAAAGTAGTTGCTTTGCTAATAATCAATACAAACCTGTATGATTTTGTGCAAAGTTAAGCCATTTACTACTGCAATAAACAGCGGCAGATGGCAGTTTTCCAGATTTACTCATAGCTTCTCAGACTCTGAGTCACATGCTTGCTTATTTTTCACTGTCAATGCGATTCATAAAGACACTTTCTGTTGCTAATAAACACTAAGATTTAGTTTTTACAAATTACAGCATTTAAAGGACACATACTATGCTTTCCTTCACGTTAGTGTTTAACAATTTTTAACATAATATGTTTACTGAAAACGTCCTCTTTTCGGGAAGCTGTTATTTTTACTTTTCATAAAACGCTTGGTGCCAAGGAGCCTGATTCTTTGCTCCATCAGCTCCCACTCCATGGAGCGCAACAGTGCCCGCCCCCCTCTGGTGCCAGGGTAAATTCCGGTAAATGCCCTGCTATAGTTTATATGCTAAAAGGTCCACACGCAGTAAAGGTCCACACGGCAGATGCCTTTCTCTGACTATTCACTGCCTCTTGATCACCTCGAGTACAAACATGAATAACGTTGGGAGGATTTGACGTCAGAGATCAGAGGCGAATCTCTGAGTACTTCTACTGAACAGTGGGGTATACACAGAGCATAATTAAATGGCTAAATAGCACAACTCTTAGCAACATGAAGCTAACCGATAGAAAAATGCTGACTGCTTTGTAGTGACCACATTTTTTCAGAACTAATCTGGCAACATTGTGTGTGTGTTTGAGAAACTACAGGAGTACTTTCTATAGAAGGCAGGGTTTCACATGTCTTCGTAGAACTGTGAGACCAAGCGTTTTCAGCTCTTGAGAAAGGCAGCTCCTCAGCATACAGGATTACTCAAACATGTGTGAATGAAACAAAACACTACTCCAGGTATGTTTTTGAGAAAGAAACATTATAATTAGGTTAAAAGCTCAAAAAAGTCAATCATCTAGGCCCTCTTTAACATTTTCTTTTGTCTAATAATATTACTTATTAATTTAGTAAATGATTTCCTCTTACCTCTAGGCCATATTGGACAAACTGAGAACTTATGTTTCCTTTCAATCACACTTTATTGCATAGTTTATATGTAATTACACTCACTAAGAATATCCACCTGTCGAGGAAACTTGACCTAAATTTTTGGCACATAATGTTTTCATTTGCAGTGTGCCCTCACTGACACATTTTTTAAAGACTATACTAGGAAACCAGTTGAATGTCGATATACAGGATGTTACTGATGCAGTGCAGAACCATCAGTCACATGGGGGGCACAGTGGTAGAGTGGTTGGTCCTCCTGGAAGAAGGCTGAAGGTTTGATCCTCAGACTGGCCAATACCTGATTTCTCTGAGTGAAGGCTGCATGCCCTTCCCATGCGTTGAGGTGACTTGGTGACTCAAAAGTTTCCCTAGTGAATGGATGTGAGAATGAATGGCTGTCAGTCAGTGCAGCTGAGCCTAAGTGGATATGAGTTCACTGCGCCTAAGGCCCATAGTTGCTGGGATAGGCATTGCAATCACTCACAGTCTCTAACAGTAACGAGATGGAAAGAGATGACTGAACCACTGTCTAATGTATAGCTTAAACAATAGACCCTTTTCACGTGACGTCAGACAACTTCCGTTTTGAGACGGTGGGATGTATCTTCATTTCCGGTGCCGCACTTCTCCCATAAGAAATTCACCAAGACTTTTTTCAAATTGCCGTTTACAAGTTTACACAATATGCAGCGATTTTCAAATGAATATTTACCCACAAAACGTTCAAAACTTGCGAAAGGATATTAATTCTTCAACAAAGGATACTTGGATTATGAAGTGAGTGCTTTGTTATGTAGCTAGATAGCGTTAGCAACATGGCTAAGTGATAGAGCTGCGCTATAAAACAGTGTTAGATCATGTCATGATCTGAGTTTATCTGAATATTGACAATCTGCTTATAAAATAATAGACTTTACACATCTACTGCCAAAACTACAAACTAATCTTTACTTTAATTCATCAGCAAATCTCTGTACATCATGTAGCCTTATATTTGGCAAATTTTTAAGACTCAGAGTAAATTCCTTACTGGTGAGCAGCAGCACTGGAAATGAAGATACATCCCATCGTCTCAAAACGGAAGTTGCCTGACGTCATGAAAAGGGCCTATTGTTTCTAAACTGCCAATTCCTACCACTAAGGCTAAATTTGCTCATTTTAGCATATGGGCCTTTAAGCCCCACCCCCTTGATCTACATCTGCTCTCATTGGTCAGTCCTTGACCTTGCACCATGTTGGCGAAAGGCGCTCCAGATGTTTTGAAGCACCATTACAGTATCATGCTTCTTCGAAGAGTTGAAGTGGATTAGCATTGCTGAGAAGCCAAAAGGTTTCCAAGTAAGAGACCTAATTCTCCAATTGGCTTTCATTTAAACAGATTAAACCACACAACCGCTGCTACTAGAAATGAGTAGTAAAAAAGGATCTGCAAAAATCGCGCTGTAATTTAAATACAATACCTACACCTGAAACAATAAACTAATGCTGCAATACAAATTCAAGTCTATACGTTGCATTCCAATAGGATTCAAAGTGAACTCTCTATAGGGAGGAAAACAAATTAGTTTATTGGACATTTTTGCAATTTGGCCCAAAAAATGTTTTAGATAACTGCAATCGAAAGTCAATGACACCCAAGCGGTGTGTCTTACGGTGCTGCAGATGTAATGGCTTGTAATCCCCATTATATTACAGTGACCAGTCGACACAGTGTAAACCTAAAGGCACACAATGTTTAGGGGAAACACCTTCTCCTTTAAAGCAGATCAATGAAATTAGGCACAATGATTCTTCACATTGAGGCAAACCTACAATATTATTATTCGCCCTCAAACAAACAGGAAGTCGTCCCACAGACAGATGTGCATGCCTTTGGTTGTTGCATGGCTGGCTCAGTTGCAAGGCCAGCTCAATCTCATGGCCAGCGCCGTCTCGTGGCGGCGTGATCGCAATGGGGCAAGGGCTGCTTATCACCGCTTGTAGCTTTGACATTGATTTGTTTTCATTTAGAATTTTTCTGTAGTACCTTCAGCCTTTTTGGTCCTTGATTTAATTCTATAGTATAGATGCTTTCATAGACAGCAAGAACAGGTAAGTGGCCAGTTATATCAGTTATTAATAACCCACTAAATAGTCATTTCAATATTACTGGAAATATTGAAATTACTCAACCCATTCACATACACATACAGTATACACATAAGCACTCTCCCCTCGGTCATGCTGCTGTTTAGCTTCATGCCACATCCGTCCTACGCCCTCAACTCCACAGCAGCAGCACCATCAGCCTCTCCTTCTCCTCCTCTTCACCACCACCAGTGTCTATGCACCTAACTAATCTCTCAAACTCTCCCTTCATTGCTGATGTCCCTATCCCAGCCAGCATTTCCATATGGGCCCTATATACATCACATCTTGGCTACAAATATGGGTCCCATGTGGGTTTGTCCATGGGTTCCATGTTGGGCCCAGCTGTGTTTGCACATATTCTCAGTGTGTTCCTCTGTAGTGCCCCCTACAGTACAATACTGTAAAAACAACACAGTCTTTAAGTTGTTTAGAGACCATGAGTCACATTGACATGGCACATATAGGGATGCAGTCTTTACTTAAAGATTAGAAGGTTTTGTTATTCAAAGTTTTCTCCCTCTTGAAGGATTTGCATTAAGTTTCTTGAACACGAAAGTGATGTGTGGGTACACCTGAAATGTGGCTATTTTATGTTTGGTGCAGCCACTGGTTGATGCTGGAGTCGTATGGGTCTGTTCTGCTGACTCATGGTTGGACCATGACTGATGTGGACATGGCCCTAAAAGAGTCACATTAAAGGAAGAAACTGTTTCTGTGCAATTGAATATGGCCCTTTTTATCTTTAAGACAGGTTATGTGTGGCGTTGTTCACCAGTGTCATGGTGCTGTGTTCATCTTAACACTGAAATATTAACACTAGAGTAAAGAGTAAAATTAGCACTAGACGGATAAGGACCATATGTTCACTGGCAGTGTTAATTTAACCCTATTGTTTTTATCACAGAAGACTCCCAGACTGTGAATACAAGTGTCTGCATCAGAGATGTATAAGTTGTCTAACACTTTATTATAAAAACTCGGTCCATTTTCTGTGGCTGTGTCAAATTCAAGCTGCATTCAAAATGTCCACACCACATGGGACAAATGTTTTTTTGTAAACAGTTGGGAGTATGAAAGCCGTTGGACACAATACTTCTGGCTTTATTCAGTGTCCTCTCTCTGTACAGCCAGCTCAGTTGTTTTGGGGGTTTCTTAAAAATTTTAGTGGCTGCTGACACAATTGTATTCAGTTAGTTCTCTGTAGGTCCTGTGTATCATGCATCAAGGTGAATGGTTAGAATACTTTCAACAATAGATTTATAAACAAACATCTATTATAATCTGTGGACTAACCCCGGTGCTAAGCTTCCTCAAGAGGTCCAACCACTGAGAAGTTTTTTTTAAAATACGTATGTCGCGGCCCCCTTAAACTTCCGAAAATCCCATGCAGACTCTCAACTATAGAGTGTCCCTCCATTCAAAGTTCATGTTTTTCTATATATATATTTCTATTTTTTTTTTTAAAGTTACAAAAAAACACAGATTTTTGGCTTAAAATTGTTTTAAAGTAATAATTTAAAAACAAGTATGTAGCTGTAATTTATTTCAAACTCTAACTTTACTTAATATAGACAGCCTCTGGGGGCTTCCCTGCAGTACTTTTGCAGCCCCCATTTACACTGACTACAAAATAATTAGGGCTGGAACTTTGACACGTTAATCACGATTAATTAATAACAGAGAAATGAACACACCAAGGCCTCCAACACACTGGATGCATCAGGAGCAGCTGCGAGTCCACTGGCATCAGAGCCGTGCCATGGAGACACAAGGTTGTTCACACCAGCTGCAACAGTCACTATGAGAGTACAGCCACATAACAGACCTATGGTGACTGTATCTGACTGAATAGATGTGTGTTTACTGTGTGAGTGAAAGTGAAAGTCCTAATTCACGGTCCATCAGAGCCAGTGATCCTTCAAACATTAAACAAACGCACCAGGTGTGTAGTACTCATGTTAGTTGCCAAACAATAAATAACAGTAAATGCATGTTTTCTATGCATTTTGGCTAAAAAATGCATCCCAGCGCAAGACACGAGTGTAAAAACTAGGCAAGAAACCAAAATCAAAACAGCTGTCATAGCCCATGTTCACGTTGTCCCACTCCTTTAACCAACACCTTTTCTTTTTGTATTGTTTTTTTCTCTGTTAAAAATAGTCCACAATCTATAGGAATTGCTCCTTTGTCTTCCATCATGTTTGTGTACGTCATGTTTGTGTACACCAAAGTCATGTTTAAACACACTCTAGGACCAAAACTGTTATATCTATGATTTTCTTATCACCATGTGTGAGGTTTTGACAATCTTCTGCAGAAGAAACCCGCTAAAACTTAGCTCTGCTCTGAGGCTCCATAGTTGCTGGTACTGACCCTGCTTCTCAGTGCCTGTGACCAGTGACTTCTCTCGGTCAAGTTCTCGTGCTGTGCCTTTAATCTGCTGCTTTAGGGTCACCTGCCTGTGGGCGGTCCCTTGAGCAGGTCTCAGGAGGTCGTCAGGTGACTAAGAGACACGTGAGCCATGAGCGGGACGTGCGGCCGGAGGCAGCGCTGCAGAGACGTGTGGGATTAGGGGAAAGGGGTTAGGGCCGTGACGGAGCACATTGGGGCAAGTAGGTAATCATGTCAGACATGCATTGGTCTGAGCCAGGACGTCTTGTGAGCTGCTGCTTTACTACTTGGCTACCTCATGCTTCATCTGAGCACACGTCAATAAAGTGGTAGTGTTATATATACACACTTACATTTATGTGTTTTCTTGCTCAGGCTTCATAGTTTAAAGCTACGAAAATGCGATTTAATCTTGTGTAGTATTAAAAATGTTTTGACAAACTGCCTTTTATTGATGGTGATAATGTTATGTGTTTTGACCACAACAAACAAATCCACTGTGTATTCTGACAACTTTCTATCAGAAGCAGCATTAACTTCTCTCGCCTGTTGAATGGGACCACACAGGCCTTAACCTTTACTCCCTACGTGCAACATCTGTCTCCCATTTACCTCTGTTCCTTCTTTGGACCACTTTTAATAGGTCCTGACCACTGCAGAACAGGAACATCCCACAAGAGCTGCTGCAGTTTTGGAGATGCTCTGACCACAAACTCACTTAAAATCCTTACACGTGCCTGGCCAGCCAACTAACTAACTTTGTTCTTATTCTATACAAAGAAGTTAGTCTGGTATCCCTTCGCTTGATCCTTCTATGAATGGAACAATCACAGGCGGAGAAACCAATCAGAGAAATGAAGGGCGGGATGTAAGCAGCGCACTGTTGATCTGTAACCAAAACAAACAGCGGATTGTGCCTGGATTTGCCATAAAACAACAGAATATGCCAAAGTATTAGCAACTGTGCTTATTTCAGGAAGGGGGCAGCAGCAGAAGCCAGTTGTACAAAGACTTGTGGAAAAAATCAGTTTGTTTACTGTTGTTAAAATGGAAACAAGACAAAAGCACTAAACGCCGTTAATCAGGTCAGAGACGTCATAAAATTTGTTTAGTATTAGGTGGCGCCGTCTTGGTTATTTTTATTGGAGATTATCTTGCGCTTTTGTAAGACAGCAGATAAACAGCTGTGATAGGCCAGTATCCAGTGAGCTGATTGGAAATAGCTCGCTAAGGCTGAGGAACCAAACCCTACTGCTTTCGAAGGCTACATTTTTCATTAACTTTAAGGACAAAATGATCACTTGCTGCCTAATATGTCCCACCCACTAACACAAAGAAATAATCCATGTCATTGCCTTCACCTGTCAGTGCTCATAATGTTATGCCTGATCAAAGTGCATAGATATTATCAGATATGCAAATCCAGATTACCAGAAACAGTTAGCATTCACTACATTCATCATTTTGCTGAGTAGGCTGAAGTTACTTGAGGCCAGAGGTTTTATAACAGCCTAATGTCATGAGGGCCGTAAACCGATGACTCTAAAGAGGAGGTGGTTGTTTATGGCCATGGTTCAAAGACACATGCTCACTGTTAACATCCATTCAGACTGTGGCAGAAGACTGTGGTTTGTGTTAAAGAGCGCGCTGCTGGGGCTGCTGAGTCATAGTTCCACCAGCTCATCTCTGCGGATCACTTTCACACACCTCTGACTAAGTTCAATCTGCATCACGACACAGGACAGTGAAACATGACAACGCCCTTTGAATCTTCAGACGAGGAGGTATGTGTAATGTTTAGTGGGGGAAAAAAAGGACACGGCCCATAAAGCTAAAGGAAATGACTTATGAAGAACTTTTTAAAGATACACTGCAATTATTCAGTCAGTTTCAGCATAATAGATGTAAGTTTGACTCTGACACCTCATCTGGGCTTCATTATAAAGGGTTTTTGACAGAGGGGCAACTAGAGCAAAAGCTGATTTATTTATTTTTTTGACCAGCCACATGCTCGGAACAAAAGGGGGTGGTCCCATTCGGATCAGAGACACTTTAGTTGGTTGAGTCCCAGCTCGTGCACTTCGTCTTCAAAAACTGGAGTAATGGCGGTGGCAAGTCCGACTGGAAAGAGACCAATTCCAGCGCTGGTTCCAACTGCTCACACCACAAAAGGAGAGAAAAAAGAAAAAGAAACAACAGAGACAGAAATAGAAGTAATGTGCAAATCTGACAATAAACAAAATATAATAATAATAATGCATTGGTCTTATATACTGTATTATATTGTATTTAATCTTTAGACGTTCAAAGCCACTTTACAATTTGGTGCATTATTTACTCCTCTGTCACACTTGGTGAAAGAAGCGTGGTTGCCATTTTGTGACTATGGCCTCTCTGATCACCACAAACACACAAGCACACTGACATATTCACAGTGGCAAGGTGGGTAAAGTGTAGTATTCAATGCCGGCAGCGGGGCTTGAACCGCCAACCTTTGAGTTAGAACCTGAATATATTCATTGAGATCAACACAAATATGTAAAGATTTGCTACGAAAGAATCTTGTCTCCTTTAGACTTTAGATTTCAATCCGTCTTCTCTCCATCTCAACACTGAAAAAAATGTGGAGTGACATTTACTTAAAGGAAGAAAGGATTTCCCCACAGAAAGTCCTAGTAATCTTTACTCAGATAACATACTTCTCATTTACACTTACTTTTTATAAGAAAATATCAAGTAAACCTTACTAGCAATATTCACAGAAAGTACTCGCCAATTTTTAGTAAATTTCACTGAGATTACACACCATGACACAGGTGAACAATGCCACACATGACCTGATGTCTTTGAGAGTAAAAGGGCTACATTCTAATGCACTCACTCCCATCATTTAATGGGCAGTGGCTGAAGTTTCTTTAATGTCACTTTAAGAAACATCTCATTGCTGGAGAAACGTAAAATGCTGATTGAGTGGTTGTTATAAATAATTGTTATTTTTGTTTTGGAAGAAAAGAGTTAACAAACTTTAAGCTGTAATTAAACTTCAGTTATAACGTGGTCCTGTCCACATCAGTCATGGTGCAACCATGACTCAGAGAAACAGTGACTCCTGTGTTAACTGGAAATTGTAAACTGTATTCTCTGTATACTTTTTTCTATGAAAAACTCGAGTTTGTGAGTCGTGTTGGCACCATGCCAGATGTGGACAAGACGATGTTATATATTGTAGCTTAGTAGTAGTTTTAAATTTCATTTCTACAGAAATTCAATGCACAGAAATCATGTTATTAGTCAAACAAGTGAAGATTTCACTTCCATTAAATGATGGGAGTGAGTGCATTAGATTGAAGATCCTTTTATCTCAAAGACATCAGGTCATGTGTGGCATCGTTCACCTGTGTCATGGTGTGTAATCTCAGTGAAATTTACTAGACATTGGCGAGTACTTTCTGTGAATATTGCTAGTAAGGCTTACTTGATATTTTCTTATAAAAAGTAAGTGTAAATGAGAAGTATGTTATCTGAGTAAAGATTACTAGGACTTTATGTGTGGAAATCCTTTCCTAGCTTTCTCTAAGTAAATGTCACTCCACATTTTTTTCAGTGCACCACACAAGAATTTCTCCTAAATTAATACCAATTTTTGTACTATGTGACGGGCTAAAGCTTGTTGGCTCAGAGACAAAGTTCAAATTCTTGTAAAGACTAAAAGATTTTAAGGCAAGACACTAAACACTAATAAGGTTTTTAACTAACAGATATTTTGTGTTAATTTTGTGTAATTTAATGTTTTAATATAAAAAGAAAAAAGTAAATTTACACATATTTCAAAAAACAATATCTGAATGAATAATTGAGTAGAGTCAGGTTTAAAACTCGTATATTTTGTCGACCTGTTTTTTTCAGAGGGAATTGTGTGTTTAAGTAAATTCGAAAATACTGCCAATAATCTTAAAGAGGTTATATCATAATTTTAATCATATATTTAAACTAATTTTGGTCACACAGCATTGCATGTTTTACAACCTTTAAAACATTGTCTGGCTAAAAGAGGACGTTTATAATTAGTACTGCACTGGGGCCATAAAGCAACAGGTGAAGAGACCAGCAGAGGGCAGCAGAGTGCAGACTGATGTGGTTTTCTGAACATATAATCAAAGAACAAGAGCACTTCCTTTCCTTAAACGTTTTGTATAATGTTAAATGAAAAATGTCTGTGAGGAATTAGTAAAAAGGGAGCTGTAAGTAGATTTTTAGATAAATAAATGAGAGCGGGCTGGATGTAGAGGGCTTGTTGATTGGTCAGTGCTTCCTGGAGTGGGCGGGGCTTCATGGGAGAGGTGGAGGTTTGTGGATCTGAGTGTTTTAAGTACTCAGACAGGTTGTGCCAGAGAATACAGGATTACTCAAACAGGCGTGAATGAAGCAAAAGACAACTCCGGGTATGTTTTTGATGGAAGAACAACAAACAGGGTAGAAAGCTCAGAAAAGCTGACTTTGCATGATATAAACAAATCCAATTTTGTTTTGAGAGTAAATTGTCCAATAAATCAGGTTAGGGATTATATGTCAACAAATCCTTCTGTAAAAACCTTTAAAATATAGTTATGTATACGATTGGAAAATGTAGTGCTTGTAGGTGCTGGAGATATTTGACTCAGGGTGTGAGAAAAACCCATTTTGAGAAAACCATTAAAGTTATTAAATTGACTAAATGTAATAAAATAAATACCTGGAAGTATAGGTTGGATTTTTATTTCAGTGTGAAAGCTATGCTGTGGGACTAAACGAGCCCAAAATGTAAAAAAAGATGGCATTTTACCTGTTTCGCCTTAAGTGATTATTAGATTTTCTTAATTAACAACTTTAATATTTGCAATACCATTCTAGTGAAGCTCTTACCTAAACTGATAGATTCACTTTTTAGAGTTTTTTCCCCCTAAAGTAACCTCTAAATGAATGTTTTGAAGGGCACCTTTTATTTATCTGTGCAGCCCTGTGTCCTTGCTCTCTCCAGCTCCACCCCTGCTGATGCTTATCTCTGCGTGGAGGCTGTGTTCTTGACCTTTTGCTGCCATTAACATATGATCCGGCCAGAAAAATAACCTGCAGATTCGAGGCTGGACTCCCCCCCTCTCTCTCCCTCTTTTTTTTTTTTTTTCTTTTTGTTCCTTTTTCAGTTCGTGTGGCTTTGAAGAATGTTCTCTGTGCAGGCACAACACAAGCTGGGAGAGACAGAAACATCTTGTCCACGTACGGTAATCCACTCTAATGATTATTTATGAGCAGCGCAGCCAGGGCAGACCGTGTGACTTGTGGGTGCGCTAAAGTGCTCTTAAACTTTGTATTCGTTGGCTGGAGATTAGATGCTGCTGCTAAAAGTCCCTCCCACTTTTGCAGCCTGGCTCTATATATACTCACTGCACAGGAGAGATACAGAGCAGCTGAGCACCGGCTTTTAACCAAACACAAGCCAAAAAAAAAACACAACAACTTAGTGCCAGTTGCTCATGAGACGTCCCTTGCTTGAAGAGATGGAGGACTACACTTTACCATTTGTAATTTACCTCTGCGTCCTGACGGTGTTCCTAGGGGGCGCTGTGAAGAAGATTTTGGCGTCCCAACTGAGTGCGGCGTCCACCTTCATGGCGTGGTTGGGGGCCACGGTTTTGGTGGAAAGACTGTGGGCGTTCTGTCTGCCCGCTGCGCTGCTGCTGGCCGCAACGGGACTCACCTGGTGGCTCTACCGCAGCGTCAAAGCCAAGCCGGTCGAATTGTTGTCGGCCAATGGGAAAGCAGTCTTCATCACAGGTAAGGCAAAAATATAAGCTCCTCCCTTTGGCTAGGAGTGCAAGTCTAGTTTTGATTAGTGAGGATTTTAATCAGCTGGGACACTCCAATAAGAGACGCTCTGATTGGCTGTTAAATAATAGTTACTGAGGGATGTTACAGACAGCCTCCATTTTAGAGCTAGATGCGTCTTATTACTCAGAGAAACAGCGCTAAAAAGATACGTAGTTTGAAAAAGCAAAACACAGATTAAAAATTGACGATGCATGATAGAGATAATCGCTTGTTTGCTTTGGGTTGATGCTAAACTTAGCGCTAAAAGTTTGAAGGTAAGCTCCAAATTTCAGTTTAATGTCATATATTTGTGTTTTGAGGAGCCAGATTAGTTGAGGTTTGCAGTTGTCAATAAAATAAAAGCAGAAAAGTAGCTATATTGTTGCTGTGGTTGGGTTGGAAATGCTGCAGGTAACAGATTTCGGGACGGCAGTAGCAAAATCGGGTCATTAAGCTTTAAATGGAGATGGCAACGAGTGTTACTCTTCATTCATTTGGATTTGTTTATGGTCTACTCTTACCTCTGCTGACTACAGTATTTGAAAAGTATCCCTTTCCATAGATATGATTTCCATGTTAATAATTGTTTGTGTGTAAGTTGTGTCTGTCTGCAAGTTTAAAATGCTGAAATAATGTTTTTACTAAGTGTCAACATAAAGTATTTAAATAGGCTTATGTATGATTGTAATGTAAACATACTGATATTCTACACTTTTTGTGAGTATTAGGTCTAAATGCATTCTTGAGTCCTCTGTAAATGTGGCTGTGTGAGGGATTTTTGGAGCTTTTTTATAGTACGGCTGTCTGCACAATCTCAGTTTGGAGAAAGAGACAGGAGCAAGAGCGCAGAGACTAAAGTATGTGCTGTTATTAATGGGATAAGTGGACAGTGCACTCAGTTTAAATGAGAAGTCCATAAGTAAGTGCATTGGAAGTTTCTGCAGTTTAAAAGATGAGGAAGACAATAAAAACAGCTGTAAAATTGTTGAAGCCTTGTAAATGAATTAAGTGTTAAATGAAGTGTTTTTGACTGCCAGTATTTGCAGCTGTACATACATAACACAAAGCCAGTGGCGTTGGTCCTGTCGTCTTCTGCAAAACGGGAGCCGGATCAAACGCGATGCAAAAAAAAGGTTGTGATAAAACTTTGCCTTCCAAAAATGGATACACAACTATGTACATAAACTCTGCAGAAGACGTTACATATTACAGTACTGTGCAAAAGTCTTTGGTAGGTCATAAGGCTAAAGGCTTTAAACAACGAAAAGTGTATCAATGTAGCAAGAAAAATCAAAGCCAAAAAGCACTCTTCCAAGGCACTGGTTTTATTGGTCCTATAGCAATGGTGCCCAGACCAGGACTCAAACTCTTCAAATGCTCTTCTCCAAAAACTGTATATCTCACAATGGTAAAAAAAAAAAAAAAAGATTTATTCTGTCATTGAGTTCTTTTATATTTCATATTCAGTCGAATGGTACAGAGTCCTTTAAAACACTCCTGGATCTGAACAGTGATCTGAATCCACACCTAAATTATTTTGTCCCTGTCTTTTGCTGACCTTTTCAGCACATTTCAACAAAAAATGTATTCTGTTAAAGTTAGTTTCTAAAACATTTGCACAACACAGTATGTTGGTAATCTTAGTGGGTTAGGTTTATTGTCATTGGCAGATTATATTGGACATAATTGTTATTGGTAAATTGGCTGTTCTGCATTGTCACGTACTTACTCTAGTAAAGTATGATTCTAGGTGAAAAATGTCTAATCCGCTTCCGTCAATTCTCAGAAGCTCATTGTGAGTAAAGCAGATTTTTACGACAATTATCAGAAATTAACAGTAATCTTTTAATATGACTTACGTGCTGTTCCCAATGCTACAGCGAGTACGCACACAACTGTGTGTTTAGAAAGCTGATCCCCGAGAGTCCAAAGACCTGAGAAGTGGCTTTTGACTGAGGTTATGGTCCACTTCACACGGTGCATTCACGGGATTGTCCCACTTTGTGTTATCAGAGAGAGCAGGTAATCCACTCCAAGGAGGACAATATTGAACTGCTGTAGAGGCGAGTAGTAATGAGTTCATCTACTCTGTTACATTTCCTTGAGTAGTTTTATCTCAACATACTTTTTACTTCTATTGAGTAATATTATTTTGAAGTAACTTATGTTTAACACCTATATGTTGTGAAGAAATGAGATTTAGAAATTTATGTTTCTTGTGCCTTACTTTGTTATTTTGGGGCGGCAGCAGCTGAGTTACTAGAGGCGTTCACCCACTAACCCAAGGGTTGATGGTTCAATCACTGCTTCTGGCATTTCATAATGTTGTTGTGTCCTTGGGCAAGACACTTCAACCACCTTGCCTATGTATGAATATGTTAGTTTGACTGTGTTTGGTGGTAGTCTGAGGGGCCATAGGCGCAGATTGGCAGCCATGCTTCTGTCAGTCTGCCCCAGGGCGGGTGTGGCTACAGAAGTAGCTTACCAACATTAAGTGTAACTGAGGAGTGATGAATAATGCACCAAATTGCAAAGTGCTATATAAGACTAATGCATTATTATTATTATTATTATTATTATTATTATTATTATTATTATTAATAATAATAATAATAATAATAATAATAATAATAATAATAATAATAAAATAATTATTAATAATAATAAAGATGTAATTTTTTAACAAATTTTCATTGTGATTATTATTCAACAGAATTTTATTTATTTATGTTTTGTCTGATTACAACAACACTAAAACATAAATCAGATGCTACATTACTCAGTATTTGAGTAATTTTTTCACAAAACACTTTTTTACTTTTATTTAAGTAATTCTTTGGATGACTACTTTTTATTTCTACCTGATCTGTTCACAGACCCTCAGTGCTTGATAATGCTGCAGTATGTCAGCCCATCCACTAGGGCCACTGTAAATCCACACCTGCACAGTCATTATGCACAAAAAGAAGTCTTGGCAGAGGTATAAAAAAAATTAAAAAAAATAAAAAACTTTTGTACTTGGCATTTTTGGGGAACAAGACATTTTGAAAAACAATGGAACTGTATTTTGTATTTGTTGTTGTTGTAATTGCTCTCTAAAATGTGTTTGATTCTGAAGTTTGTGTTTTTAAAGAGAAACTGCATGGTGTAAATGCAAATTGAAAATGAGCTAAAGATTTGACTGAGTCCATGTTAAATCAGCACTAAAGCTTGACTAATCTGAGAATAAATCAGGACTAACCAAACACTAACCAAATATGCTCTAGATTAGAACTAGAGTGAACAAATCAAAGGTTATACAAGGACTACAAGATTAACGTTCAGGTTAAAACCGCTGCCAGCAAACGTGCACACGACTAATGCACCGATTTTAACCATAGCTCCCTTCAATACCCAGTGTAATCAGATCAGTGGACAGCTGTTAAACTATTTATTTAATTTGGCTAATTACTAATGAATTTTGTAGCTTGCGTTGTCCACTTCCCCCATGGCTCTAGAGCTTATAGCGATAGTGGGAACCCACACGACAGCATCAGGACCTGTTCACATTGATGAGCTAGGCCAGACATCTGGAATCTATGGTTTTAGCCTCTCCCACAAATCCCAAAAAAGCAACAATCCCAGGAAGCACTGACCAATCAACAATAAGCCCTCTACATCCAGTCTGCTCTCATTCATTTATCCAAAAACTGTGTACAGCTCTGTTTCCACTGATTCCTCACAACAATTTTTTTTTCATTTTCTGATAAAATTGCATCATACAAAAAGTTTAAAGAAGTAAAAAGATTTTGTTGTGTGTTTCTGTTCAAAAGAGTATTACAAAGCTGCAATGCTTGGTTTAAAATGATAAATAAAAGCATTATATAGTTCCTTTAAACCAAATAAAAACAGTTTTATCCTCAATTGCCCATGCAGTTGCACGCACAGACTCATTAGAAGTATTTTCAGGAACAATTGACTCTTTGGATGCAGAAGCTTGCAGATCTAGTCCCACATTTCACTTTGAGGCTTTGGGTTAAAAATTATAAATGTACTGTATGTCTTTCAGTCTCAGCCAAAGATGCCATGTTTTCATCTGCATTAGCTGTTAGTTTGTTAGTTTGTTAGCAAGATAACTCAAACCATAACGACCAGACTTTGATGATATTTTTAAGAAAGGTCAATAATGGGCCAGGGAAGAAATTTATTGATTGATTTTTGGTGTAATCCCAGACCGCCATCTGGATTCTAGATTTTTAAAGGATCCTGTAGCATTGCACATTTGGGCCAAAGATACTAACTCCAGCCACAAGGGGTCAGTAAAGGAACAAATGTTTACTTTTTGGTTTAAATCTGGATCCAGAGTGGAGCTGTGGTGGCTTGGCGGAGGTCTGTGCCAAGGTTTTGAGTTTTTTTTTAGTTTTTTTTTTATGCACCCATCTTCTCAGGGATCAGCATGTCCTCTTTCAAGACTTCCGTACGTCAAATCCGAGCTTATCTCATGACATATTTGCAAATTGTGGGTTACACTAATACAGCTATTAGTGTCCCATGATGTTTTTTCAGCTGGTAAAGTAATCTATCTTGTATTTTAAAGTATGAATGAAATACTATGGTCCTCCAGATGATTTTGCTTGGGTTGGATTGTGTGGATTAAAGCGATCTCCTCTCAGAGTGTTTTATGAAGCAAGGATCACGTTGCTGGCGAGCCTCCCGTCGACTTTGAACAGAGGTGTGGTCCGCGCTTCCTACAGTGATCTCCAGCACAGGAAGCTGTTTGATCCAGAGGAAGCTAATGTAGGTTACGCAAATAAGTGAGGCAGCAGATGTAACGCTGCGTCAGCCAAAGTTAGCTCTGTATACAGAAGAGACTGCATAGGTTTGAATGAAGGGAACTGGCTAAGGGCTCGAAGTACTGACCTACAATTTTTTTTTAGCGCTAAAGCCTGATCCAGCTACCTTGGGCCTGAAGTGGGGTACACCCTGGACTATGGGTAGTTAGTTGCAGGGCACCATAAATAATGTTTTTTTGTTGTTTTTGGGGGGAGAAGTGTACAAGCCACAAAAATATGGTAAAAGAGTCAAGCTAGACACATATTATTGGCTTTGGTTCTCAGTTATAAAGCTATACTGACAATATCAATATATAGATCAAACTGAAGTGCTCAATAAGCACAGACCTCCACCAAGGCATTATCCCCATCTTGCAAAGCTAACGATACACTGCCCAGACCTGCACCTTCTAGTCCTTATTTCTCACAATGGTAAAGAATAGACTAAAACTAATAATTACCTTTTTTTACTGCCCCCTTGTGTCTAATGTTAGTATTTCTAGTTTTACATCACAATCCTTAAGAAAAACCTTGGATCAGAAAAAATGTATAATTTTATTGTTGGCCCAACACTGACCTTTCCTGAAAATGTAATAAAACTCTTACAATATCTTTTTGAGTTCTGACTAACAATATATAATAATGACTACATTTAGGTGCAGAGCTGAGTCATGTGGTGTTAAGTGAATTTAACTGGACTTTTGAAGTTAACACTAAATCTGACTTATTTGAGTTATACATTTATTCATTCATTCATTCATCTTCTTTTCCACTGTGACCCATTTGAGCTTTACATTTTTTCCTTTTATTTGGATGTCAACCAACAAGCAAGCCAGTGTCATCATTATGTAAACTAAATACCTTTCTTATAGGTTTGAATACAAGTTTTGGCCCTTTCACCTGTGTACACTGTGCTACTTTCTCTGGCTCCACCCCAGGTCAGCAAAACAACTGACCTCTATACATCTAACAATAGTGCTGCTATGAATTGATTGCATTGCTGAGGTGCTGCTATATTCCAATCCACATAAGATGTCCACATTAGTGCTTTTATACTCAGAGTAAGGCCATATTTTCAGTTTATATAGAATTTTATATAAGCATACTGGCTAAATGTGCAGTTACTTTGCTACTCTAATCAAATCAAGTGTAAGCCTTGTTATGTCACATTTACAATCAATCTGAAGACTGACCTTTGAGTTTGAGGCGCTAGATTTGAAGTGGCAATCTGATGAATCACATTGTTAATAATGTCTGCACGGGTTCAGTAAGATCACCAACATCTGCAGTCCCAGGCAAGTTCAGTCAAGAAATCGTTCTCGCTGATTGGTATCATTTTAGTGAAGTAATCTAGCACTATTGTTTGGAAAGCCTCTAAAATTACACACTGCTTTTTAAACCTTCTGTTGTGATTCAGTTAGCCTGGATGAGCGAGAGTCTTGACAGACATCTCATATTGGTAGCTTATTGGTAACACTGTGTGGAAAGTAAAGGTCTCCTTTCATGTTTTTTTCAGGCTTTTTGAAATAGTTCTGGACACCTTTGCATTAGTATTTAAAATAATGTATATGTATAGGAAATGTCTTCTTTTAGGGAGCTGTTACTTTGACTTTGCAGAGAACGCTTGGATTAGGTGTCTGTTGTCCTCCCCTTCTGGCAATGGTGGAGACCGGGCAGAGCTTAAAATGGCTAATTAGCATGCAAAATGATGCTAACAGATGGGTAAATTAACTGACTGCTTTGTAGTGACAGCGATTTAAGGCTGAAATGATCAGAACAAGTCCGGTGACCGTGTATGGGCTTTAGAAACGCGCATGTGCACTTTCTGGCTTCTCGTGTCTATGTAGAGCCTTGAGACTGAGCGTTTTCAGCTCTGGAGAAGGGGACAGCCTCAGGATACAATGACTTCTCTCGTTGGTCTTTCTTAGTTGCCATACTTCCAATGTTAATGTATAGATAAAAGTTGAGGAACTATGACCTTCACCATATTTGTATATAAATAAAATTGAAGAACTGGGAGTGTGCAAGCCCCCATGTAAGCCCTGGCCCTATCTCGCAATAGCAAAGATGTAATGCTGGATATGTCCAGCCAAGACCCAAAGCCTTTATACTGTACCCCACAATGTCAACAAATGTACTAAAACTAATCATTCTTCTTTGCTGACCCCTTGTGGCTGAAGTAAGTATCTTTGGCCCTATCTTGCAATGGTACAGAAACCCTGGATCCAAATTGTGATTGAAGTCCAGACCAGAAGCCAATAATTTCTTCCTTGGTCTATTAGTAACCTTAAAATGTTGCTTATACGTACTATTACAACTACAAGTACTACTTATGTTAGTACTAATGCAACTTTTACTACCATCATCAACTCTACTCGTTTAGAGCTGCACGCAGAAGCTGACAATAGGCTTTTCGCAATCTGCTGAGTGACCACAACATGACGACTCCTGGACTTGTGCTCAAAGCGGGGCAGGGTGCCAAGCTAAGTCAGAGTAATAGAGCACAGACTAAGCCGATAATTGGCTGAGCTGGGAGGCTGCAGCAGGTTGTCTGGTCACATGGCAACACTGTCTGAAAATACCATAAGTTGCACATGACCATGGCCTAAACTTGACTTTGCATCATGTGGTGCTCAGGAAGTCATAGATTTAGCAGACATATACTGTAATACTGTAACGGGGTGCTAACCGCAGGGCCTGTGTATGGAAATAGACCAAAAAAGTGATGTTGGTGATGTTAATCTGGGTTCATTTGTTTTGGCCGCTGGAAATCCACATTAAAATTGTCAATGGTCAGACACATTTTGGCATGTTAGCCTATCAATCATGTTATTATTGCAGACATCTACTACAGAAACACACAGCATAAGTAAGTTTTACTGAGAAGTTGGGGCGATGGTGGCGCAGTGGGTTAAGCATTCGCCCAGCAACCGGAGGGTAGCCGGTTCGAATGCCATCTGAAGCGCATACTGTTGTTGTGTCCCCCTTGCCTGTGTGAATTTGTCAGTGTGGCTGTGTTTGGTGGTCGGAGCGGCTGTTAGCGCAGATTGGCAGCCATGCTTCCGTCAGTCTACCCCAGGGCAGCTGTGGCTACAGAAGTAGCTCACCACCACCGAGTGTGACTGAGGAGTGAATGAATAATAGATCAAAAATTGTAAAGTGACTTTGAGTTGTGTGGAAAGTGCTATATAAAATTGATGTATTATTAAGTTTCATAAGTAGTTTAAAAAATTCCCTTAAGTAAAATAAGTAGTAGTAGTAATAGTAGGGTAGTAATAATAGTAGTACTAGGTATTGTATAAACCAGAGATTCTTGAACTTTTTACACCAAGTACCACCGGACAAAATAGGGACTATATGCAGACCAAACAGTATTTATCCAAACCAGGACTATTCCAGGATAAATAAAGAAGTCAACCAGGACTATGCAGTGGACTGAAGCAGGACAGAGTAAAACTGGCTCTAATTTCAACTAGAATAGGAATTGAATGGCAAGAAGTTAAGGGTTTGTCCTCTGCATTTGACCCATTATTCAACCTGTCAGGAGCAGTGGGCGACCACAGAGCACCCCCTGGGACCCTTCTCCAGATCTTGAGCCAGGATCCTGATCAGGAGTACCCAGCTGGAGGATTAGTGTATTGTGCATGTTTTGGGTTGATTGGGGAAACCGAAGCACTTGGAGGAAACCCACCCAGACACAGGGAGAACATACAAACTATACACAGAAAGGCCCCCTTCTTAGTGCTCACGACTCTGCCACCATGCCACTGTGTACCAGCAGAAGACATCTTCACTCATGGTACAACAGTTTGAGAGCCCTAAACTATTTCTAAGGATAAGTTTTGCTAACTTGGGCTGTTTGTGCTTGTTGTGCTCAGTGTCTAATTCAAGTGCATTTTCTATAGACTTAGAACTCAACACTGGTTAAACAACAACATTGGTAATTTGATAATAGGATTCTCTCATAAATGGTTTGAAACACAGCAATCATCTCAATTAACAGCTCACAGTTAACTGGCTCTAGCTCCTAAATGCTGCCAAAACTCGCTGAGGGTTCTCTGTGTATAGCAGCCCCTCTTGACCTCTTTATAAGCGCTGATTTAAGTGTCACACAAAGAGGCCTATTCTTTAAAGGAAGAAGGCTGACGTCACAGAGATTTGCTGAGCTTTGCATTTTAGCGTCATGTTGAAGCGAAACTTCTCATCAGGGCTCCAGGAAGGAAGTAAAAGGGACAAAAGTGGTCTGGACTGATGCTAAATGTTTGAATGCGAGCTTGTTCGTCTGCTCTGAGGTATATACGCCACACAATGGGCAGTCTTCTGTGGAGTCTGTACATTATGTAAGGAAAGGCCTGTACAGAACATTCATGCATTTATTCCAAGAATCACATGTTTATATATTTGACAGTCATACATTAGCCTTGAGCATAAACAGGGAACTGTATGCACATAGGAAAAATAAGAGCTTGTTATTGAATATTTTTACATATACATAATATTTCAGTGTTGAAAAGGTAAAGTTGAGTTTGCATGAGCGCCTCTAAGGTTGATGATTAAAAGTCAATTTATGGTCATTATCTTTGGAGTTGTTGGTTGAATGGTGTCAAAGGATTATTTTACAGTGGCCCTGAGAGGCAAGTCATGACAGACACAAAACAGAATCAAAAACACACAAGCCAAACCTGAAATATGCAAATAAATATTTTTTAAAAAGCACACAAATGTGAAAAAAACGCATACGGACCTGAAAAAGTGCTCACAAATCTGAAAAAACCACACAAATCTGAAAAAACAAACAAATCTGAAAAAATTACACTAACTGAAATAAACACTCACAAATCTGAAAACGCACATAAATCTGAAATAGACACACACAAATCTGAAAAAACACACACAAATCTGAAAAAACACACACAAATCTGAAAAAACACACACTAATCTGAAAAAATACACACATCTGAAAAAGAAATTATACAAATCTGAAAAACCACTCACAAATCTGAAAAAAAAAAAAGCACAAATCTGAAATAAACGCACACAAATCTGAAAAAACACATACAGAGAAAAAACACAGATTTGGAAATCAGCATAGTATTTTTATGGCTTGGGGGAAAATTATGTTTAAAGCCACACTTAATACTTTACCATAAATTATTACAATCATAATATTTATAGTAATAGGTCACCATTTTTATAACAGATGACAATTATCACTACTATTACTACTACAATATTACTACTATTACTATTATCACTATTTAAGAGCAGAGCAGAAAGTACTACTACTACTATTATTGATACTGCTGCTCCTATTACTTATCATCTGAAGTTAAATTATACAGTTAAGGGTATGTTTTAATTGTAACACTTTAAACTAAATTACCCAGTTACTTTGCACTTTCCACAACATTTCTATATTATCCTATAGTCTTGTTGCGTTACTTATTGACCTCACAATGTAACAGGAATATCCAGGCCATCTTCCAGGTGCAGACGGCTGCTAAATATTCCACGTTGTAAGAAGCTTGGGAAACTTGCACACCATATCATTACAACAAGTCCCTCACAGACCAAACTAACCACTGCCAACATCCACTGGTTACGTTTTGGATGTCATTGGGTTCTTCTCCGAACAAGATGAACTTAGGAGCCAGGGTTTTTTCCCAGGACGTCCCATTCGCTCGGCCAAAGAGTTCACTCTCACAGCTGCAGTAACGGCAGTCCAACAGAAACACCATTACAGCAGCTATTACAGGATTTCTGCTTTAGTCAGGTTAACCACTCTGAACCGTTTCCCCCCATCTGAGCGAATAGCCTCATTTTACCCTGACTGTCAGTGAACATTTTCAAGAGATTTAAACACACTTCCCATTTATTACATTTTTAAATATGTGAATAACAACAAATCTTTAAAATTGTTAAGAGAAATGCAGCCCTGCTTTTCACAGCCTGCAGTGAGCTCCTACATGGGCATGCATTTGTCTATGAACTAGGTGACAAGTGCAGTTTAGACATTTAGTATAGATATCCTAATTCCTTATGCCCAAAAAAAGCAATGTGTCTTTTCTAGGATCCCACAGGAATAGAAACAGGAAGTAAAAATAATTACACTGACATCTGTTAAAGAGTGTTGCAGGGACGTGAGCTGTACAGAGCTTAAAATTTGGAAAGTTCAGAGTGTGATTTCCTTTGTTTATTATATACAGTACACACACAGTATAGTTATTTAAAAATAATATTATTTAAGTAGAAGTAAAAAGTAGTCATCACAATAATTACTCATACATAGAGTAAGAGAGTACTACAGTAAGAGTTACTACAGTAGTATGTTGCAATAAAATGACTCTTAGAAGTACGATATATTTAAAAAGTTACTCAGGTAAATGTAACTAACCCATACATACATAAAAACCCAGGCTATGTAACTTATATATAACACAAGAGACATATAAAATGCTGGCATCAGTTGAAACAACGATGATGACACAATAACTTTATCATTTCTGCAGTTGCATTCAGTCACTGACATGCTGCAACATGCTGGTCTGCGGTTTGGGAAGAGCTATTTTTGCAGATCTATTTTTACATGCGTATTATGTGAGTGATTTCTAAATGAAGATCCATACTTTGAATGACAAAGCTGAGCACAGCGAGTGATAAATCAGCTCTGTGTCTGAGGAGCAGCTCCTTGTGGAACAGCGGCACTAATTACAGTCGTGCGGCGTTTTCATTCACTGTTTCGTGGGTTTTGGCAGGTTTTAAGTTGCTCATGGGCAGGTTTGGACTTTCAGACCTGGCAACCCTGGCGTGGTTGGTTCTTGGATGCTTGTCTTTTAAGATGAGAAGTAGTTTTTCCAACTTTCTTATATCTCGGAAAGTCGGCCTCACTATTTATAAACCACAGGTATTGGTCAGTAATGTTATTTATTAGTGTTTATCACAGCTGTAGTCAGATATAATGTAAGCATTCAGCTTGAAACCTGAACGTTAATAAATTTGGCATAAATAGCTTTAGCTAAAGAACTTGTCACTTAGGGCTATATGATAAATAAGCAGCAATGATTGTAATTTATAACAATATTCTTTTACTCTTATGTTAGTAACAGTTCACAGTAAACTCATATTATTAGCAATGTTTAGTCAAAGAGCTAATGCAAATTAATTAATCAGCTTTTTTTCTGCTCTGTCCATGAAGCCGAGTGGGAAAGTTCAGCTGCAGGTTTTGACACAAGTTTCTGAGTTATTTTTTTGTGACTTGCAGGCGTTCATGTGCATTTTTCAACTTGGAAAAAAATTTTCTCCTGAGTTTCTGAGGACCAGATGAACGTTGCAATAGACATAGTCATTTATCATCGTCAAAATGCAACTTTATGATTTATTTTTGGCTCCTTGGGGGACAATATTGGTTCAAATGAGTTTACGGCAGGCCACCAGTCATGTCGACATATGAGGAACACTGTCTCTATAATCTATCAACCTCTTTTCCCGATTGATGTTATTTTAATACAGTCATTTTCGGCTATTTTTCCAATCCCTCTGCTTCCATTGCTTCCTCCACCTCCCCTGCTGTCAGTACGGCTCTGATCCCAGCTGTTTAGTAGCAGGATTCACTTTGAAGAGATGACCTAAACGCATATACAGACCAGCAATGCACATGGACCAGGTTATATTTCTTTTCTCCTACAGTGCATTTCTCAGATGCCAAATAAAAACTAAAGGATTATAACTCTAATGTCCCCTGTCTGTACTCTGACACCGCAGCAGGGGTAATGGATGGATACGGAGGCCAGAGAATGTCCTGTTCTTGAATTTTATTATTCAGAGTGAAGCATTAAGACAGATGTGCATGGCAAACTCCAAAAAACACAATTTCTACTATTTCTGTATACAGATCAGAAATGTTAAACCCCCTGACAATATGACATTAAGACATTATAACAAAAAAAAAAAATGCAATAAAGAACAATATCTGAGTTAATTTCACTTAAAATTCAAATGAAAAATGTGACGCTTTTAACACAGTCCCGTGAGCAGTATTATTCAGCCCTTAGCTTCAGGACTTTTTGGAGCATCTTTTCACTTTTATCACTTCTAACAATTGTTTTGGGTCATTACTAACAAGCTTCTTACACCTCTTGACTCAAATCTTTGCCCATTCTTCTACTGCAGAAGCCTCTAGCTCAGTGATGTTTGATGGCCTCTGGGCTGCAGCTGCCTTCTTTAAATCCCATCAAAGATTTTCAACGGGATTTAAACCTGGAGACTGAGCAGGCCGCTCAAGGACATCCCAGGATCCTGAAGACACAAATTAGTTTTACAATTAAGGGGTCAAAAACACAGGCTTCTATTGGTGGTACTTTTGCAGTTCTGGTTTAATCCTGGTTTAGACCTTGGTTTTGTCCTGCTTTAGACCTTGTTCTGTCTTTGTTTAGACCAGGTTATGATCTGGTTCTGTCCTGGTTTAAACCTGGTTTAGTCCTTGTTTTAATATTTCTCAGTGATCTATGAGTTTGCACCAAAATCCAATTAAAACATCAGTTAGACCTTGATGAAGACCTCATTGTATTTACTGACCACATTTGGGTTTAATGCTTGTTCTTTTCTTCCTTGTAAGTTATATCTACTGTATATAAATGATCACATAAACTCTCCTTCCTGTGTTTATGAACTTGGAGAACTTGGTTTATAACTGTTAAGTAATTAGTAGAAGTTTTATGACTGTGTTTCTCATGCTCTCTCTTGATAACTGCTATGTGAGGGAAAGTCTTTCCAGGAAATATAAACCAACATAGATTTTATACAATGAGTGGGTGAGGAATGAGCATGAACCCTGAACAAAATATGGCAATAAACTTGGGTTAAAAAGCAGACAACCAAAAGAGCCAAAAACTGACCACTAAAACCTTCATTAAACTGGAACTTATGTGTATTATATTCAGCTGATAATGTTAAATATAAATATCTACTGTATAATAATATTGGTACATCAATGGCGCCGGAGGATCACTTTCCGCTCGGTCTTTGTGTCCATGGGCAAGACAGTTCACCAGTATGTGGCTGGGGCATCCGACATAAGCAATTGCCAAATCACTGTGCGACTGATCTGCCGTGACAACCCCATAAGGGAGCAGAAAGAATAAAAAACAAACTGCACAATGATCTTCAGACCATTTTTTACAACCTTGGTCTTGCCTCGGTCTCGGCTGCAGTTTTACTCGGTCTTGTCTTGGATGTGTCGGTCTCAGCGATTTTTTTATCCAAACGTACGTCCAAAATAGTATACTTTTGAATATGTGTAATGTTTGTAAGTCATTTGTTTTCAGCATTAGAAGAACCAGGAGAATGTCTGTTGGCTTGGACTGGACTTAGTCTTGTTTAGTATCATCTTGACTACAACACTAATTGGCACACATGCAGCCTTTTGACCAATGACTGAGCAGGATTTCTCCTCCGTTTTTTCTTCAGTTTAAAGTATATAAATATTGATGCACTCCCCCTACAGGTTAATTGTGTTACTGCATAGTCAGTTTGTTTGTTTGTTGTGTATGTGAACCAGACCAATTCGATATGCGTCACAGGTGCAGGCTTTCGTCCCCAATCCCACCAAGTCCCTCGAACCTGGTGTGGTTTGGGACTAACTGTGGCTGCGATATCTTTTTTAAATCAAGTCAGGTTTGAATAAGTAGATTTATGTCTCACAGAGGAATGTATAGCTCTGATTATTATCATAAACCTTTGACACGCAATTCTTCGTCTTGTCTTATACGATTTATATCTTTCATTTGGTTCAAGTTTAAAACCAAAACCACTGTCAGTGCTTCTCCCTTTGAGCCTGACTACTCGGGACCTATGAAAACAAACAGGAAAGACGTCACAGTGTTGGCTTTGATCAATGTATAATGGCCACAAAGTCAGCTCTAGTTAAATTATCCACAAGTAATGTTCATCTCCTGTCTCTGTCTGTTGCTTTTCTAAACATCCTAAGTTTAATATATACAGATATTGACAGAAAGGCCTCATCCAAATTCAAAATAGCCCACTGATTTTGACACCGGTTTGATGAATACACCAGACCAAAGCCAGACTTTATTTTATCTCGCCACGCGTGAAAAACGATTGTCAAACGTTGCCAAATAAGGAGACGTCTCGAGTTAGAGTCGATGGCAGTGAACACAGCTACTCCGTTGTACTATGAACATGATCTCACCTCATGCTTGTATTTTAGAAATTAGTGCCAGTACCTTGTATGATGCCAGAACCCATTACATAATTTGAAACAGGACATACATAACAGTGGATGTTTTTCAGTCTGTTTACCTGCACCAAAGACTGCTATCTCTATGAGGGATTCAAAATCAGTGTTTGGTTAGGTACAAAACAACTACTTTTATCTAATTAGTGTTTATTTGAAAGGAGCAATGCACGTTAATGAAGACTATTACAAATATACACTCACCGGCCACTTTATTAGGCACACCTGTCCAACTGCTCGTTAACATAAATTTTTAATCAGCCAATCACATGACAGCAACTCAATGCATTTAGGCTGTAGACATGGTCAGGACGATCTGCTGCAGTTCAAACCCAGCATCAGGGGAAGAAAGGTGATTTAAGTGACTTTGAATGTGGCATGGTTGTTGGTGCCAGACGGGCTGAGTATTTCAGAAACTGCTGATCTACTGGAATTTTCACGCACAACCATGGTCCGGAAAAGGGAAAATATCCAGTGAGCAACAGTTCTGTGGGCGAAAATGCCTTGTTGATGCCAGAGGTCAGAGGAGAATGGCCAGACTGGTTCGAGCTGATAGAAAGGCAACAGTAACTCAAATAACCACTTGTTACAACCGAGGTCTGCAGAAGAGCATCTCTGAACGCACAACACGTCCAACCTTGAGGAAGATGGGCTACAGCAGCAGAAGACCACACCGGGGGCCACTCCTGTCAGCTAAGAACAGGAAACTGAAGCTCGCACAGGCTCACCAAAATTGGAAGATAGAAGATTGGAAAAAAGTTGCCTGGTCTGATGAGTCTTGATTTCTGCTGTGACATTCGGATGGTAGGGTCAGAATTTGGCGTCAACAACATGAAAGCATGGAACCATCCTGCCTTGTATCAACGGTTCAGGCTGGTGGTGGTGTAATGGTGTGGGGGATATTTTCTTGGCATACTTTGGGCCCCGTAGTACCAATTGAGCATCGTTGCAACGCCACAGCCGACCTGAGTATTGTTGCTGACCATGTCCATCCCTTTATGACCACAGTGTGCCCATCTTCTGATGGCTACTTCCAGCAGGATAACGCGCCATGTCACAAAGCTCCAATAATCTCAGACTGGTTTCTTGAACATGACAATGAGTTCACTGTACTCAAATGGCCTCCACAGTCACCAGATCTCAATCCAATAGAGCACCTTTGGGATGTGGTGGAACGGGAGATACGCATCATGGATGTGCAGCCGACAAATCTGCAGCAACTGCATGATGCTCTCATGTCAATATGAACAAAACTCTCTGAGGAATGTTTCCAGGACCTTGGTGAATCTATGCCACGAAGGATTAAGGCAGTTCTCAAGGGAAAAGGGGGTCCAACCCGGTACTAGCAAGATGTACCTAATAAAGTGGCCGGTGAGTGTACATGTGTTATTGTGCCAAAGTTAGCATACAAAATCGACTTTAATGAGCTTTCTACCATGTTTTAATGTCGTTCCCTCATCTAAAAAACACCTGGATTTGTGTTTTGTTTCAATTCACGCCTGTTTGAGTAATCCTGTAGTCTCGGGCACTGACTTTTTGAGGCCCCAAAACAGTCTTTTGTATGAACCTCTGCCTTTCCCATGAAACCATGATGCACCAACCGGTGTACAGCTCTGTTTCCACTGATTCCTCACAGGCATTTTTCATTTTGTAGTAAAATGGTGTAATACAAAAAGGTAAAGTTAATAATCAGCTCTTTTTTATGTTTATATTCAAAAGACTGTCTTGGCTACGCACTCTGCTGCCCTCTGCTGGTCTCTTCACCTTTGTTTTTATTGCCCCAGTACTTTTTTTTGGTCACATAATGTTTTTGAAGGTTGTAAAACTTGTAATGGGTTGTAATAACGTTGTTGTAGTGGTGACCAAGATTGTTTTAAAAATATAAATATTATTAGAGTAAATGTGTGAATTAAGATTGAATCCAGATGTGTTGGTTCTATATGTATGTATGTATGTAAATATGTATGTATGTATGTATGTATGTATGTATGTATGTATGTATGTATGCATCAAATGCAGTACACCACTACAGCTTTAGAATTTTATGAAATACATTTTATCTAAGGATCATGTGTGAATACTGCCACAGTATTTTACAAACAAGTCCCCCACCCAAAAAAAAAAAGAAATGAAAATGAAAGAATTAATATAGTGTCAACACTCATCAAAGTGAAATTAAAATGTAACTAAATCAGAGTGAGAGGGACACCATCAATAATACTTGAATGTCTAAGTAATCATCAATCTTCCTGTGCAACAGAATTAAACAAAACTAAGACCAAAACTAAAATTAGAAATGAGCACTAACCCTGCACCAATTGCATACCTACATATGTATTATATATGTATGCATGCACCGCTCAAGAACAGTACACCACATGCAAAAATTGTATTAAAGACATTTTATTTAATGATAATTTCACAAGCACATTCTCTAAAAAAAAAAGAAAAAAAAAAAAGCAACAAAATGAAGTGCTGCAGGAATTTTATTTTAATCAAACATATCGTCAACACTCAGGATTTGATCCTGTTTTTTACAAGATATTTTTCAGTAAAAGAAAATACCAAAATATCAATACTATCATAATTGGTTTTGATATTGATTCAGTATCAATATCAAATGAACAGACGCTTGAGGGTGCATTTAAAAGGCCTTTATTTTAATGGCAAAAACATACAGTATTGCCAAATAAAATAATGCGATATTTCAATATTTTCTTACATCCTTAGCATTGAATAATATAAGCTTGAATCGAAACGTATCATAAGTGTGCATCTTTTCTGACAGTACACAGTTTGTTTGTTATTGGCAATAGCCTCTTTCTGTGTTTCCTTTAGATATCACATCAGTGCATGGGCCGCTGTACCTTGAACCACGACCACTGCTCAATTTACCACCACCATCATTTTATTTATCCTGCGTGTTCAACTTTTGACCTTTAAATTGAGCAACACATTTTCTACATTTCAGTACATCTTCCACTTCAAAGCTCTGGTGTAAGCCCCCTTTGGGAATGCTTTAAGGCCCATATGTTAAAGGCTATGGACCGTGTGGAGGCCACGTCCCGGGACAGATGTGTTATTTGACCTTATCTCTGTCTGTATATCTTACCTCCATCATACTCGCTGACTCGTTACGTGGTGTTTCCACATCTGGGGGCCCCCTTATGTAACACCTGCCCTCCACAGTTCCCCTCCAGAGCCCGCTGCGATGAAAAAGCCACGTCCCACCACCAACATCTACCCCGAAAATGATTATTACTGAGAGCATCGCTAAACAGTAGAAGAAAGTTGAAGAAAGGTGCATTTCGTAAACAAAATGTGCACAGTGCAAAATTCCATTAGCTCTATTTGCAATTGCAGTGAGAGGACAAACTGAGCACTACTGCAGGGCCGGCTCTAGGGCTTTGGTGGCCCAAAACAAGATTTAGTGGCCCACTAAATGACACATACACATATGTAGACAGTATATAATATAATAAAGATAAGAAATGAAATAAAAAGATATAATATGATAAGAAATGAATTAATCATAAATCTATAACTTTGTTTGGACTATTGGTCTATTGTAGCAAAGGAACCAATAAATATATTTTTGGAAGACTAGAAATAAATAAAGGACTGCAAAATAATGAATAAATCACAAACAAAAACTGAATTGTTATCTTTATCCTGTGCTCTTTATTTCCATGTCCAATCTCCTTTTTGTCCACCCTTCAGCGCTACAAAAATCTTCTTTTAGGGCCCATTTGAGTCTTTAATATTACTTGGGTTTAATATTCTAAGTTGCAAATCAATATGAACTTCACACATGCCACTAGTAATTGAAAATGAAAATGATGAGCATCTATATTGAATGCGGTCAGAGCCTTTCTGATCATGTGGCCCCCTAGTGGTTGTGGCCCTAAACAACTGCAGAGTGTTTATGCTCAAGCAAAGCGACTTTTTGAATCAGTTCCAGAGCTATTATTTTAAGCATTATTTCATCAATCTACACAGAACAACAGCCGATGAGAAATCCCTTATTCTTTGGACAAATCTTGATGGTACAGGTTTGTACATTCTCATCTATTCAGATATTTGATAACAAAACAAGAGCCAATCTACTTTTCTGAGCTTTCTACCCTGCTCTAATGTTGTTCCATGTTTAAGCAATCCTGTATTCTCTGGCATGGCTCTTCTGAGACCTCCAAATGTTTGGTTCCACAAACCTCTGCCCACTCCAGGAAGCACTGATCTATTAACAAGCCCTCTTTTTCCAGTCTGTTCTCATTCATGTATCCAAAAAAGAATGTACAGCTCTGTTTCCACTGAAAAAGTTTAACAGAGAAATGCTGTTTTTCTTTGATTATGACCAAAGACCACAACATTCTGCACACGTTTAGTCAGATAATGTTTTCAGTGTGCAGTGCTGTTCTGGAGGTGACCAAGATTGGTTTAAAAACATAATAATATAGCCCCATAAAAGCAATAATACCCAATTTTCTTAGCCACACAGTCCAGTATCAGATTCTTTCATCATGTCTCCCTAAGTTAGACCTTGTCCAGCCACAAGGGGTCACAAGCCTGGAAGGGCATACGGCATAAAACTGATGTCACATCGATATTCAAATCTGTGCACACTAAGAGACCGATGGGTAAAGCTGAAAGGAAAGAAGATCCCTAAGTAAGACCTAAGACAGGCGTCAAAACCAAGACCAGTTCTGACTTCTGCAGTACTACTTCATCGGTCGTACTTGTCGAAGGATTCCCTCTTTAGTAACAGTCTCCCAAACCTGTTCCACTGGCTTACTTTTGACTTTTTACAAGAGTCAGGAGTTGTGACAGAAACAGCTGGAGTTGATCACCTGAAGCTTTCACTCAGAACAGTAAACACCACAGGGTTACATTCTTTCAGACCCACACCGTGTTGGACCATGTGGGTAGAGAAACACTAGTCTTACGTGATTGAATTTTATCTACATTGATCAGGCAAAACATTATGACTACTTGCCTGTTGTGCGCTGTTACTACCTGCCTAATATGTAGCTCCATATGCCATTGTTTCCCAACCAGAGGTACATGAGTACTTTCAGGGGGTACTTGGAAATTATTACATAATTTATTTTCAAGATGATGAAAAATATTTGTGAAACTGCAACAGAATATTATTTGAAAATTATTTTTATGTGTCTTAATTTTTTTTTAGGTTTAAAGGTGCTATGAGTAGTTTATATTTTTTATATTTCATAAAAATTAACCACGTGTCAAATATAAGTTTTACTGATAACAATTGTACAGTTTAGTTATTAACAATTAAAAATATATTTTACATAAAGTTGTTTTTGTTTACATTTTTTGTTTTGGTTCTAAACACTGCCTTGCTGATCGTCCAATCAGAAAAGAGACCACTGTTCTGATTTAGACTGCAGTACTGTTTTCAAACCAGTATGAGCGCTGGTGCTTACAGTGCCTTTACAAGAGTGTTTATTTCATTTTTTTGTAGTTAAAAAAATTTAAACATAAAATATTTATAAAATAAGCCAGTTTAATAGAATTTATTGTTATATTTTTATGTCAAAAGTCAGATTATTCATTTTATTTGTTTATTTTGATTTGGAGTTTAAAAGAAAAATACAGAATTATTAGTATTTAGATTAAATTAAGTAGTAAAATGTCTTTTTACTAATAAACACAGCTGTTTTATATTACACTTTTTGGAGAATTACCAACAGTGTGTGAGTGGGGGGTACTCATGGTATGACACAAAAGCCCAGGGGGTACACGAGACCAAAGAGGTTGGGAACCACTGCCAAATGCAATAAACTCTGAATAAACACAACGCACCTTCCATTCATTGATCTCAGCTGCGTCCCATGAGCGGTGCATTCCTGCATTCCTACCTTCCTATCAATCTTCTTTTCGGGACGTGGCACTGGAACCCCTCCAAGGACACGGAGCCGAGCGGCGTGCCAACCTCAGGAGAGCGCTCTGACGCCTACGGTCCATCCTCCTTACAAAACACTGCTGGGGTCACGGCAAACGGTACGCCACGTCCCACAGCTGATCAGGGAGTAGAGCTGGTGCTACTGCGTGACCGTCCCAGGCTAACCTTATGCTTAGATAAAACATAATATCCAGTATGTTAATTTACAATATTTTGAACGTGGATGGACAAATATTTTTCTTCAAGCCACATTAGAACCTCTGGCCTCCTCTGGTGGTACTCAGGAGTCCTTTGCAGTTCAAATCCTGATAGTTTAATTTAGAGTAACTTTATTCTTGTTTTAGCTCTGGCTGGGTCTTAAATTTGATTTGAAGTTTCCTGCTTTAGGAACACTTTAGTCCTGGCTTAGACCTGTTCTTGTCCTGGATTTGTTTTTGTTTAGTCTGGGTTAAGACCTGGTTTAGTCGTGGTATAGTTCCTATTTTTTGTCCTTGTTTTTACACTTTTCTGTATTTATTCCTGTTTTATTCCTTAGTTTAGACCTGGGTTTGTCAAGATTCAGGCTTATTTTAGTTTGTTAAAGATGGTACTTGGAAAGCCAAATATTTTCTAAGGCTTATATTTATTTATTTATTGCAAGTTATTTTGGAAAGGTGAAATATTTATGTTGATATTTCTAAATTAAATGTTTTTTTATGAACTACTCAGACCACATGACTGTGCCTCAGGTGTCTCTTCGGTGGAAACTGTGAGAAATAAAAAACATGTTGTGGCATTAGATTAGATTCAGATAGATCCCGAAGGAAATTCAGACCTTTATTGAGTCATGGGTGTATGCTCCTTGTCCAAACTTTTCATGTATTTTTAAACATTTAATTTGATTTTAGGTCTACATATACATACATACATAAGTCAAACCATATCCAAGTACAGTTGGACATGGCTTAAAGTTTCAAGTTTAGGGTCTATTCTGAAAACTATGAAAGACTCACACAGTGTTGCCATTGGGCTGCTTTCCACCCAATTGGGCTTCTTTTGAACACCTTGGGCTGGAAAAAATAGCATCAGGCTGGTTTATAAATCTAAGGGCTGCTGCCTTTTACAACATTTGGCAGATTTTAGTAAATATTCTGGAGAAAATACCAACAAAATAGCTGTAATTTTATGGTAAATGAAGTAGAAGTTCACATTTCAACAATCTGGCATGTCCTCCCACTCCTATCATCAGTTCATTTGTTTTAAAATGAGTGATAAATATGTTTGGTCGCTCACATTTAATGTTGGTATTTCATAAGTTTTTTTGTGTTTTCTATAATGTCCCCTGAGTGCACTCTTTGTGGGTTTTACTCTTTTAGTGCTGCTCTTAAGTTTTGTGTTCTTTTTGGACTATATTTTCTTGTGTTGGGCTTCTGTTTGGAAAAACAGAAGAAACTGTCAACCCTGCCCTCACACCATTGTACGCCACTGACCGTAAAAACACCATTAATTAAGCTGTATGCAACTTCCTCTAACAACATCATAGGACACAATCTTAATGCTGTTCTCTTTTCTATTGAGAGCTCACAATCACTCCTTTGTCAATGAAATATCACAACACAACACTGTTTCCAGCTGCTTCCATGTGACACACTGTCAGATCAGTGAATTATTACACCTGTATGTATAAACAGAAACACTGGCCTTTGTTCTGACAGGATTTCAGTCAGTGTGTCACTTATATGAGAACAAGGACTGGTGGAAAGTTGGCACAAAGGAAATCTGTTTAAATAATAAATATGCACCTGGATATGGGAATCTGGCAGGTTAAACAAAGTTATGTAATTTGCTGGATCAGATAAGGTACTGTTGAAATATTTGATGCATTTTATTAAGCTCCCTGGAAAATCATAACGGATAAAGTAGTTTTAATGAATCCTATGCTCAGTCATCCTCAACACTTCCTCAATTGACTACAAGTTCTCTAGGAAAATACATGTTGTAAGCAAACTGACACCAAACTTGGGTGAAGAATTTGAAGGGTTGGAACAATGACAACAAGGAGATTGCAGTGAACAGAATGCATGTCCAGTGAAAGAAGACCTAAAATAAACCTTCTTCAAAGCAAGTTTTGAAGCTAAAATTGTTTATGTAGTTTGGAGTTTGTGAGTCTAACATGAAATTTCCAACCTGAAGGATCCTCCACTCTAGGTCTACTGATTAATTCTGGTTTAGGCATAGTTAAGTGCTGGTTTAGACATGGTTAGGTCCTGGATCCTAGTCCTAAACCCTGATTTAGTCCTGGTTTAGGCCATGTCCCTTATTTAGGTAATGCCCATTTTAGTCATACTTTGTCAAATATTTTCTGAGGCGGTATATGAAAGATTTGAGTGGACCAAAACAAATGTCAGGCAGTCACTAAATAGGGCTTTAGCCACACACCTCCAAATATTCTACCTAAAGTTCCTGCAGTTTTCTGGTCTGGAGAAAGTCTTGGGTGAAATGTCTCTATCTCCGAAAATGAAAGGGTCTTTGGTCTTGTGAGATGTTCCAGGGATTACTGTCTGTTCAGTTTGATTCAGTCCACAGGTGAAAGCTTATCACTCTGATCCAGTATTAGCAGCAGCTTGGACACATTGATCCAATTTGTATGTGGTCCCTGGGCCAATCGTGCGTGAGGAGTCCTGTACTGGTCTGTCCTGGTCCAGTTGCCATAAAGGAATTCATGCGTTTCCTCCAAAAACAAATGGATTAAAGTTATACTGTTACTGTGTGTCGTGTTGATAATAACTGGACTGAAGTGTTGCTGGTGAAGCTCAGCGAGAAGCCAGACTCTACTATGATACAATGGTGCTTTTGAACAAGTGTAGAAAATGACCTGATATTATAAAAATGCATCAAACATGGCATTTTTAATTTTTCAGAGTTGCTGGGTTAGGCTGCAGTCACCCTAGGCCCCTTAACAGGATTAAGCAGAAGAAGATGAAAGTATGAACGAATGCCATAATATGACACTCAAACCATGTCTCTTGTCTCCTGTGTCTCCTCAGGCTGTGACTCTGGTTTTGGGAAAGCCACAGCCAAGTGTCTGGACTCTCTTGGGTTCGAGGTCTTCGCCACAGTGCTGGACCTGAACGGGCACGGGGCCAAGGGAGCTGCAGAAGACCTGCTCTCCTAGACTCACCCTCTTCCAGGTGGACATCACACAACCACAGCAGGTCCAGCAGGCTCTGATGGACACCAAGGCCAGACTGGGACTCAGAGGTGAGTGCTGTCTTTGGACAAATGCAGTGAAATGATCAGAATGAGTCAGCTGATGGTGTATGGGCTTTAGAAACGTGCAGGAGCACTTCCTGGTCTCTCGTGTCTACGTAGGACCTTGAGACCTAGTGTTTTCAGATCTTCAGAAAGAACAGGCTCAGTAAACAGGATTAATTAAAGTATAATTAAAGCATGAATGAATGTAATAAAATACTACTCCAGATATGTTTTTGAGGTGAAACAACATTATAACATAGTAAAAAGCTAAAAAAAAAAAAAAGTAGATACAGCAGAATAAGGGACCTTTAAGACATGTTGACATATGTTGAAAAAAATTTCGAAAGTATAAGCTGTGTCCCAATTCAACAGCCGCAGGCTGATTACATCACAGTTGGTGCGACAGGGGTGTCCCAGTTCGAAGGCTACTTCAAATGCAGCCCATGAATAGATAGATAGATACGTTTATTGTCACATGCCCAAAAAAGTACAGTAAAATTGCGTTTGGAGCTTCCATTCCCGCTGAACGAAGGCTGCATCAGGTGGATCCTTCGCGGCCCAACATATCCCATGATTCATTGCGCGCTGCTTGTCTTATGTTCGAAAATGGCAGAGGCCGGTGGAGAGAGCTGCTCAAACTCCTCGAGGAGTAAATTAAACAAAATAAAAAATAAAATAACAATAATAAAATAATTTCTGGCTCCATTTCTGCTTATATGACCAATGAATGAAGTGAATCAGCGAGCAGCTGCGGTCCTGGTTGCTAGGCGACAGTGGCGGCAAACGTGAGAGGAGGAGCAGCTGTTGACGTACGCTCCATGGACCTAGACCTGTCCCGTTTCAGCTCGGCCATTTGCGGTCCACGAAGGCCACAAGAAGGAATAGCCTTCAGTGGATCGCGACTTTCGAAGGCTGCGGCCGTTGAATTGGGACATAGCTATAGTCTTAAATATGCTAATTCAGCCACAATGGGTTTGTTTGTTTGTTTGTTTTTTGCCAGACCCAGGCCTAGATAAATAGAGAAAGTTGCATAAGGAAGGGCATCTGGTGTAAAACCTCTTGGCAACTGAATAGGCATTATACTGCACACCAAAAGAAGGAAAGAAAGAAGACATCTTAGCTTGGTTACAAATGATCTGGATGGAGCTTGTAGACTTTTTTCACCCTTGTTTTGTTCGTGACTAGGAATAACCAGTTTTAGCTCATGTACTGTAGCCTTTAAAAATTTACACAACGCAGCTTAAAAAGAGGGTGTGTTTTTTTGATGATGCCGCACAACACAGTTTACTCAAGAAGCGCCTTTCCCAGAACAAAGTCTGAAGTCCAGTTGTGGGAAAGTTGTATAATAACAGAGTTAAGTGCTAACAGCTCGGCTCCACTCAGACAGAAACCTGATCTAAGGCATTTGTGCTTCAGTGTGAGTCGCTCCATTCAGGTTCGTCTGGGGTCACAGTCAGTGCTTTTACACACACACAGGGATATCTGACGCTATTTGTCCCATTAAAGTTACCTTTCTGTCTGACAGGAGGTGGAATATAGAAGTAAAGGTGTTTAGGACCTTGCTGGCAAAGTGGGTAGTGTTAATAGTAATAGTAGATATAGTACTAGTAGAGTAGTAACAGTAGCAGTAGTAATATTAGTGTTAGTTGCAGTTGAAAGAAAAAGTATTGGCACCCCTTGGAAATCCTAGGATTTTTGCATGATTTGGTTATAAAATGTGATCTGATCTTCATCTATTCACAACAACAGACAAACAGTCTGTCTGCTTAGACTAATGCTGCAAAAAAAACACAACATTTTTTCAGGTTTTTATTGAGCATTTATGTAAACATGTAAACAAGCCCCAGCGGCTTTGAACGATGGGTCAAATGCAAAGGACAAATTTCCCTACGGGGACAATAAAATATATTAAAATTATTCATTGTCCCTGTAGGGAAATTTGTCCTCTGCATTTGACCCATCCTTCAATGCCGCTGTGGCAACTTGGGGAGCAGTGGCTGACCTCAGTGCAGCGAACCGGGACCCTTCTCCAGATCTTGGTCAGGAGTATCTGGCTGAAGGTTTAGACTATTGTGCATGTTTTAGGTTGATGGGGGAAACTGCAGCATTCAAACTCCTCACAAAAAGGCCCTGTGTCTACAAACATTTACAAGGATCTTTACTTTATAAGCACTGCGATATCCCATTGAGAAAGCTGAATATAAAAGAGATCTACTCAGATTGCCTTGATGTGGCAACACAAAGACTTGTATCACACACTCTGAGTCACTTCAGGACACCCCAGCTCCTGTGTAGGTGGTGCCAAGTCATAAAAAGTACAACTAAAGGTGGCTGCAGGCCTCTCGCTGTCGCTGCTGTGTGAAAGATACTCTAAGATATGAATGGTTTCAACTGCTGCCAAGTATTTTATCTGTAAAAATGGCTTAATTTTTTTTCCCATTCTGGGGACACAGCACATCACCTGACTCCTGGTGATTCACATGTTGATTTGGCAAAGGTTATACGCCAGATGGTCTTCCTGATGCAACCCTCTAACTGAATCACAACAAAAGGTTTAAACAGAAGTCATCTGGACTTGTTTTTTAAGGTTGTACACATTTCATCCAGAGTGGACTGGAAGCCTCGCCAATGACCCAAAACTAGTCCAAAGCTTTCATCCACTCTAGACCTATAGAATTTAGTTTCAGGTCAAAACTCATCCCACCAAGGAGTAATAACGACCAATTCACACTGAATATGTTGCATGTCTATTACGTCTCCTGTACAACCTCTGTTAAAAAGTCAATGCATGAGTTCACACCGTCATGTCCTGCTCTCTCAAAAATACGCAAGGAGTCTATTTTTGATGGATGCCTGGAGCTGTCATACATAAAATTTAAAAGAGCAGATAGAACCAGACAGGAAGTCAGACCCGGGACCAGTGAAGAGGATCTAGTGAATTTCAAAATAAAAGACATGTGGAGACTTTTAACCACATTGTTATAAACATTACGCCTTAACTGGGGACACAAATGACATCAGACACCATTAAAACACAAGTAAAAGTATTTATATATGTAGGAAGCTTACCCATGGTAGAAGCACAAAAGTCACAGAAATACTCTCCAAATGAAACAGGAGATTGTGGTCGGAGGTAAACGTGGCTTTTGCTTACATGTAGCTCTCTGAACATAGTTGTTATCACGTGAACTCAACTTCCAGCTTAAACTTGCTATTCTTCCGGTGCTGGCTGTTGTTGGATACGTACTGCACACGCAACGCATTCAGTGTGAAGGCTCTCAGCTCTCTGACCAGGTTACTTCAGATGCAAAACAGCAAGTCCAGATAACCTTTTGTCGTGTGTAAAAACATGCAGCCATGCTCTAATAGTGAACACAGTGAGTAGCTGTGTAAACTGCCTCTACATAAAATAAGTCTGCTTCTTATTTTATGTAGAGGCAGACATCAATATATGCAAGTGATTGGCTAAAGCTCACTGTCGCTCGCTATAGTAGCTACAAAACCAATGGTCCTGGAAAGGGTCACAGTTCATAAAGAAAACAGCAGGATTCAGGCATTCACTTGGCTTGAAAAAAAAGTGTAAAAAGCCTTTCTTTCATGATTTAATTCATAGTTAATACAGTTTAGATTGTTTTATTATAGTCTAGGTTTTTCACAGATCCTCCTAATACACTGAAGTGGTTAGTTACCCAAAGCACAGAAATTTCCTTCAGGGATTAATAAAGTTATTTCTTATCTTATATTATCTTCTTATCTTCTTAACATCAGTCACAATATGTGCCAGTTCCAAGCCCACATACATGGAGATAGTTGCATTAGGAGGAGCATCTGGTTTAAAAACCTGCCAGTGTACCCATGCAGAATTATTTGATGTGACCCTTGAAATAGGAGCAGCCAAAAATGACTTTTATTTTCCTGTTTAGATGTTTTTCTGCAATAATTCACCGAAATAAAAGTAAAAATATGGTTTAAAATGCTCACAGAAAGCACATTATCTTCAAGTATCTAAGTAAATTAAAAGGTTAATATCTATGTCTTGTTGTTAGTAGCAGTCCAACTTTTTTTTCCCATTGGCTTTCCTCGCCGCAGCCCCGCTCTTGGCTCTGCGAGGGTTCTGTGTAAACCAAAGCAAGTGTAGGAGTCTAGGGTTAAACTTCAGTCAGATAAGACGTAGGGTGAGGCAGGTTCTCACAGACTGGCACATGAATGGCTGCTTTACTATGGTGTTTGCACTCTACTAGACATTTATCATCATTTATCTGTACGCTGTATCTGAGCAGGAATGATACAAAACACACTGGTAAACATTGACAGTAATGGGCAACTTTCCCAAAACAGTAATTTGGGAATCAGCCTCTTCTACCTTGACTTTGCAACGGTCCAGTGATTTAACAGGAACCAAAGATAATGCTGAAGTTACATATTTTATAAAAAGATGAGGGTTTCACGTTTGCCAAAAAAACATCTTGTTGATCTCCAAGACTTTTGTATTCTGTGGACAGATGTTGTAAACCAAACAGCATTTCACCAAAAAGACGTCATACCAAAAGTCAAACAGGGTGATGGTAGTGTGCTGCTCTGGGACAGTTTTTGCTGTGTCAGCACCTGGGCTTCTTCCTGAATGAGTTGTTGAATGCACACGTTTGATATTTTAGTGATCTCTCCATCAGCACCCTGGCTAAAGTCGTGTTTGAACCAGAGATTTTCATCCTTGGTTAACCCATATGAGACATTTCAGGATAGCAGAACACACAACCTTCCTCCAAGCAATTTAATCGAGAAGCTTACTCTCACATTACATAAAATCCACTGTCTTTTCATGTTTCCTGTAGTAAATCGAGGGTAATGCCTCCAGTTTATTGGCTCTCACTGTAACACAAGACATTTTACAGACCTGTAATGCCCTGTTTGTTACTGAGAACCTGAACATTCTCCTGTTGAACTGCATGATCAAACTCTGATTTTGAACTTTGTATTTATTTGGACTGCCTCTAAACTCCTGTGGACCACTGCCACAATTTCAGACCCAGTTTGCCAACAATGAGGTTAACTCAGTTCAGCCAAGTCCTTTGACATAAACAGCACTTCATTATGGCTGTACACACTACTGTAGCTTTTCTGTGAAGGCTGATCTACAAAGCATCCTGAATGTTGATTTAAAGAAAAGAATATATAACTGCATCATTGTGAACTGACCAAATGCCACCGTTTAAAGACAAGCAACAATTTCAGTGGGCGAATTACTCTGAGCGGAGCTGGAGCCAGTCGTCCACTTAACCCAAAGGTTGCCGGTTTCATCCCCTGTTGTGTCCCTGGGCAGGAAGCTTCATCCCACCTTGCCTCCAGTGTCTGTGGCATTCTTGTTTGAATGTGTTAATGTGATTATGTGATTGGTGTTGGTCGGATTATTATTATTATTATTATTTGTTAAGAAAACCCATTACAATCGTTTATATTTTTAAAAGAAACTTAAAAATATATGGACAAACTGAGCCTAAAGGAGAAGCACATTTGTCTTTCATTTTGAGCACACATGTTTTTTGTATGAAAGTTTCAGGGAAATCAAAATGCTGTTTCATTTTTCACATATTGGTGTTATGAACCTACAATAAAAATAAGTAGTATAAATATATAAGTTGGCAGATAATAAAAGTCAAAAGTAAGTCATACTCTACAATCATGTGCACAAAAGGTAACAGTGCAAAGACAGCAGCAGCGTGCAAATATTTGAAGATGAGTGCAATGGTGCGATCAAAGAGTTCCTTGTCAAATATCATGTTTCATATCAAGCTCTTAATCCTCAAACTCACCTGTATTTCTCGTACATTGGATCTCTCCAGGTCTGTGGGGTCTGGTGAACAACGCCGGCGTGTGTGTGAACTTCGGGGACTCCGAGTTGTCGCTGCTGTCTAACTTTCGTGGATGTATGGAAGGTCAACTTCTTCGGGACCCTGACCGTCACGCAGAGCTTCCTGCCTCTGCTGCGACAGGCCAAAGGTCGAATCGTCACCATCTCCAGCCCGGCCGGTACGTCTTTACAAAACTGCGCTAGATCTGAGATTGTTAAATTGTATTTCTTTGTGTGTTGTGCGCATTCATTGCCACATATCTCATTTATTTTGGATAATAGAAGTCGCCCCAACCTTCAAGTTCAGATTTAAACATGTGACTCCTCTCTAACACAGGCCCATGGGTATTAATATTCACTCCTTAGCTGCAGAACTCTGCAGAGCATCTTTTAACCTCTACAACTTCCAAAGCGCTTACCACACCTTTCAAATGGAATCCCTGCACACTCCCCACACACAAAAGCCTCCAGCTCAGTGATGTTTGATGGCCTCCAGGCTGCTACCACCCCCTTCAAATCCCACTAAAGATTTTCAGTCTGATTTAAATCTAAAGCGAAGTGACACTAACACATTCATAGAAGCAAGGTGGGTAAAGTGTCACAACGGCAATATGCAATGCCAGGACAATGTAAAAAAAAAAAAAAAAAAAGTTGCAAAAACTCAAGGCAACAGGATCGTTCAAGATTTTTTAGTTTTGGGGCCAACTCAAAATCTCAAGTTTGCAACAAATATTTTATTTATTTTATTTTATTTTTCAATTTAACGTTAATATGTCTAAAAACTTTCAATTTTAAGTTTTACTCACTGTCATTTTTTTAAAGTCATCTTACAGCCTATCCAGTATTGTTCAGAACAATGGATAAATAGATAGATAGATAGATAGATAGATAGATAGATAGATAGATAGATAGATAGAAAAATTAGAATAGTGAGTAAAACTTAGACATATGAACATTAAATTAGGCGAGCAAAAAAATATAATAAAATATTAGTTGTTCAAAACTTTGAGTTGGTGCCAAAACAAAAAAATCTTGACAGATCCTGTTGCCTTGAGTTTTTGCAACCTTTTTTTTTTCACTACAGTGTAGAATCAGCATCGAACCGCCAACCTTGCAGGTTTAACCCTAACACTAAATTCAACATGCACCCATTCAAACCTATTTTCTTCCCCTTCAGCCTTACTATTTTTATCCTCTGACTTGATTACATACTACAGGAACTTATTACACTGCTGGATATAAAAACTCTATAACTATAACTATAATAGCGACAGTAACAGTAAAAACAGTAACATTATCTATAAACTTCACCTCATAAAACCTCCTTCTGCCAGAGTTTACTGAGGCTGGCCCTAGTTTGGTACGGTCCATTGGTCTGAACACACCTCCTCGGTCTCTGCTGGACTTTGAACTGTTTTCATTAAGTTGATTTTACATTTGCCTCAACGGCTCGCTGGAGATAAGCAGCAGCAGCGTCTGACGTCCATGTTTGTTTTGGTACAAGATCAGTTACAGTAGCAAATAGTGAACTTTTTACACGTTTGTTTTTAGGACAGTAGCTAAAACAATCACCATTAATTGTTGTATTATATTTGTTTGTTATTGCTGCTCTGTGGGTTTTGTATTTTGTATAAATCAGGTCTGAACCAGGACTAAACTAGGTCTGAAAAAGGTCTAAACCAGGTCTGAACCAGTACTTAACTAGATCTACATCAGGACAAAACCAGTAAAAAATAACAGGACTAAACCAGGTCTAAACTAAAACAAAACCAGTAAAAAAAACAGGACTAAACCAGGTCTAAACTAAAACAAAACCAGTAAAAAAAACAGGACTAAACCAGGTCTAAACTAAAACAGGACTAGACCAGGACTAAAAGAGGTCTGAACCAGGTCTAAACCAAAACAAAACCAGTAAAAAAAACTGGACTAAACCAGGTATAAACTAGGTCTAAACCAAGGTTCAACTAGGTCTAAATCAGGATTAAACCCTGTCTAAACCGGGACTAAATCAGGACTAAACCAGGACTAAATCAGGTCTGAACCAGGTCTAGACCAGGACTAAACCAGGTCTGAACCAGGACTAAACTAGGTCTGAAAAAGGTCTAAACCAGGTCTGAACCAGTACTTAACTAGATCTACACCAGGACAAAACCAGTAAAAAAAACAGGACTAAACCAGGTACAAACTAGGTCTAAACCAAGGCTCAACTAGGTCTAAATCAGGACTAAACCCTGTCTAAACCGGGACTAAATCAGGACTAAACCAGGACTATATCAGGTCTGAACCAGGTCTAGACCAGGACTAAACCAGGTCTGAAGCAGGACAAAACTAGATCTACACCAGGACAAAACCAATACAAAAAACAAGACTAAACCAAGTCAAAACGAGGTCTAAACAAGGACGAAATAATAAATAAACCAGAGCTACACCAGGACTAAATCAGGATTAACCCAGGACTAAAAAAGCCTCTACACGATGGATCTTGGTATTTCTAAATTCCTGTGCACAGCCTTGACTGTGGCCTCATGTAACCTGTTTAGTGTTTCCTGTAACCCTATCCCATCACCAAACACATGTTGCACCCCCCTGTTCGAGTACGGGACAGGCCCTGACTTGGCATTTTATTTACTCAAAGCTAAATCACGTCCCGATCGAGTTGCTTCCAGCTGGCTCTGTGTCTTTGCTGTCAGGATGAGCCTGAAACTGCATTTCCCAACTGCGTGGACGGGGCCAAAAACCTGGCTCCAAAACACGATGTAGAGCCGTAAATCCAACTCAGACTTCAGGGAAATGGATGTAATTTGGCATTAGTTTACATGGATATTATCTGTCGACTTTTCACATTTGAATAATGATGATACAGATACGGCTGTGAGGATTAATAAACCACAGAATTACTGCTTTGGTACATTTTGTTCTGTAAAACTATGTCTTTGCAGCGTTTCATTGGAAACATTATCATTTGCGATAATAGTAGCGTTATGACTCACAGTGATGCTTATTTGTACTAATTTAATTTATTGCATGAACCTTTTGAAGTTGTTTTTCATGGCTAAACTAGGAGCTGAGATAAGCTCCAGCGCCAGTCTGTAAAAGGAAATCAGAAAATAATTACCATTCAAAATGAAATTGCAAAAACTCTCAACAGTGTGTTCCTGAAAATAAAATAATTTGTCTTACAGCTATACTCAAAACATCGCATAGTCTAGTCCACATCAGTCAGGGTCCAACCATGACTCAGGAACAGTGGCTCACATGACACCTGCATCATTTTTAATCTACACTTTGAGAATAAAGTGTTTACTGAAATTTGCACGATCAATATAAAAACTAAAGTAATGTTTCTGTCATGTTGAAGTCACTCATGGACCTGGACATGGACACAGAGTGAAATTTACTGTGTAGGTTTAACGTAAATATCCAAATAGAAAATCCCAAGATATTGAATTATAAAACACTGCCTGAAGGATTCTTTTGTTTTGATTTTTGGCTTGTGTTGTCCTCAGGTGACCTCCCGTTCCCGTGCCTGGCGGCCTACGGCTCCTCTAAAGCGGCTCTGAACCTCTTCATGAACACCCTGAGGCACGAGCTGATGCAGTGGGGCGTTCACGGTGTCCACCGTTTTACCCGCTGCTTTCAAGACAGGTACGAAAACAAAAGAATCCCCACACTGAAACTATACTGAGTGGAGTTTAAAGATGCACTACACTGTAGAAAAGAAAAAAATGCTGCAAAAACTCAAGGCAATAGGATCCCTCAAGATTTGTAAGTTCTGGGGCCAAAGTTTTTAACAATGAATATATTTTGTTTGCTTAATTTAACGTTCATATGTCTAAAAACTTTTACTTACTATCAATATTTTTTTTAAATCATCAGTTTTCTAAACTACTATTCATTGTTCAGAAAAAGTATCATTGTTTTGTAAAATTTTGTATATTTAGCTTTTATTATTATTATAATAATACCTTTTCTGAACAATGGATCATAAGTTGGCTGTAAGATGAGTAAAAAAAAATGATGAAAGAGAGTAAAACTTATAATTTAAAGTTTTTAGACATATGAAGATCAAATTAGGTGAACAAAAAGATATATATAGTTGTTGAAAACTTTTGAGTTGGCCCCAAAACTCAAAAATCTTAAGAGATCCTGTTGCCTTGAGTTTTTGAGTTTTCACAACTTTTTTTTTTTTTTTTTTGGGAGTGTACCCGTTTTTTTTGTTTTTTTCCACTTGTATTTTAGGAAAACAAATTATTCAGTCAATTGCGACATAATATAAAAGCCATCATAACAACACACTAGTAGGCAGCTTAGAAACACACAGCACATAACCCATCATGATACAGGAGCTTTACCCAGGCCCACCACTCAAACCCAGCGTAAACAGAGCTGGTGTCACTGCAGCGCGGTCTCCTCTCCTCTGGTCCGACTGCGGTTTGGCCCCAAAACCGTCACGGACCTCCAGCCGAGTCCCACACAGACATAATAGATCCCACATGGAGCGGGGGGCCATCTGTTTCCACTACAGCGCTGACAAAGCTGCTGAGTAATCATCTGCTCAAGATACGGAGGGAACAGAGCCCAAAGTGACCAATGCATCGCCATTACTTACTGACCCACTCTTGTAACGCTAGTTTTATGGTTTTCAGTCCGATGCCTTGAATGTGGCGGTTTGTTGTTTGGCTACATTACATGGGACACAGAGAGTACAGAGATTAGCATTTCATTCTGTTCATTTTTGCAAAAGAGCAAAGTAAAAATATTGATTTAGATGTTTTGGAACATATGGTTGTTGTTTTTGTATTTGTTACAATTTAAGGGTGGCTAGATGTCCCTATTTAACTGGAACAGTCAGAGTTTTTGGCTCCTTGTCCCATGTCCCAACAAATATCTGTAAAAACACTCATGTCCCAGTTTTTAACAAACCCAAGTCCCAGTTGTTCCTATTTTAACCCATAAAAAAAAAGTATAGAAAACTTAAAATCATTTGCCTAAAGAGTTTTGTCACTAAATTTATTTACAATGTCATTATTTTTATCAATAATTTTCCATTATATTCAAAACTTAAGCCCTAGTGTTGTGGATTTCGGAAGCTTTTTTGTCTCTTGATAAATAAAAATGCACTGTGATTTATGAAATAAATAAGGCTAATTTCTCCTTTTAAAATGTATTATGGTTGTTTTAACTTCCAGTACCATTCTTTAAAATGCAGATGTTCTGTTTATAAACACTAAAGCGTCTACAGTGAATTGATTCAGACACTCAGTAATAGCTTGAGCAGATTTTTAGACCCAACAACTGGGACATACATTTTTTCCACTAATCATGGTGCACTTGAACTCACCAAGTGGCAAAAAGGCTTCCGACATCCAGACAACTCTCTGTCATGCCATTAAACATGAGGCTAGGACATTTTGAATTTTAATAACAATTGATTAATAGAAAATAATGATTTAATTGATATTGATTATTATAATAATTTTGTGACAAAAGTCTTTAGACAAATGTGTTTTTAAGTGTCCTATGCTTTTCTTTTGTTGTTAAAATGGGGACAATTGGGACATGGGATAAAGAGCCTAAAACTGGGACTGTCCCAGTTAAATAGGGACATCTGGTCACCCAATTCAATCATTTTCACTCACCATTGTTCACGTGACACTGGTGTTTGTGTAAAAAAAGTTTGCAGAACTCTGCTTCTGTAATGAAGCTCGACCCAACTTGAGTCATATTTATTTATAAAGAAATAATAAGCGTATGTGTTTGTTATAACATGTATTAGCACGTTAGTGAATAAAACAGAACATTATTATTGCAGCTGTTTCTGCCTTAAGAGGGAAGCTATCATTTATTCATTCAGAGACTGTCAATATTAAGTACATAAGAATTTTTTTTTATATACCAATGTACAAAACAAGTCAGGGAAGTACATCTGACATAAAAATGACAATTTTCAATACAAAAATGGTGAAGTAATTAAATACTCTTACAAAACAAACAAAAAGTAATAAAAGAAAAACAAATCTGCCACAAGCAAGGCATCATGTTTAAAACAACAAGGACTTTGCAATTTTTTGGTAGATGATGGTAGTTTTCTTGTTTATGTTAGAGAGTTTATGTTAGAGTTTATGTGACTTAAAATATTCAGCAAAAAACAGTAAACAATTGAGTATACTTTTCCATTTACAGGTATATGAAGATATTGAGTTTGAAATGAATTAAAACACTTTTTAGCCAACAGTAAGTGTTTTTTGTTAGCTTTTTACAAAAATATATTGAGAAAAAAAGTTACATTGTTTTTGAATAGAGGGAAGTTGTAAACTTGGAGGTGCGCGTGGGATTTTCGGACATTTAAGGGGGCCACGACTCTCTTGACTTTGGGAACAGCTGCAGTAGAACATTTGACATTTCTACAAACCCCAACAGGACACAGCCTATGTCTAATGCAAGAAATAAAAAAAAAGCATTCCCACCATAAACAGTTAATAATCAGAGGGACAGTGACCTGACTTGACTTGTGCTCGAGGTGAACACACTGCACTTATGCCGACACATTAAACACACTCAAGGATAGTGTGGAAAAATACAAGAATCAAGGAAACGGCTTAGACTTTGTACTAATGCAAAGTTAAAAAAGATTAAAAGCATCCGTCCAAGTTAAATACCGCTCTTTCAAAGTAAAACTGAACTTTTAAACAACTTTTAGCATAAATATCTCTAAGAAGTTGCTTTTTGACAGCGTCTGTCTGATTTTCCTGTGACCGATTCGGACGTCAGCCAAGCGCCCCATTCGATGCACGAGTAACTCCGAGATTAGGCCTTAAATCCTCTCTGCGGAAACCTGTTCTTCCAGGATTAAAATAAGAACGGTGGGATCAACTGTGCCGGATCAGGACTTCTCTGCCCTATTACTCATAAAACACCTAGTTTTACACAGAGGGACCAGACTGAGTGGACAGGGCTGCACAATTTAAGATGACGACAAATGTTGTAAAATGCAAGTTTAGTCACAGCTGGTGCTCATTTTTGCACTCTGTAGTAGCTTGGGCATAATTTTGGTGTCTGTGGCCATGTGTGTTGTATTCCTAGAATGCTCCAAATATTTCCAGTAAGTATTTTGGAAACAATAGAATCTAATTAAAAGCAAATAAATAAATAAATAAATAAATAAGCCAAATGGGACTGTCCTGAGGTGATAAATCCCCTTAGACATAAGTATGCTTATTACTGGGATAATGCAGAACTACAGTTATACTCTCACATCCAAAATAATATATGTTTGGTTGAATTATAAGGGCAAGCCAGTGTACACTTTGTGCCGGTCCCATGCCTTGATAAATGGAGAAAGTTGTTTCTGTTGGGGAGCTGTTATGCTTGGCTATTTAGCACAACGATTAGCAACATGACGCTAACAGCTGACTGCTTCGTAGTGACGGCAATTTATGACCGCGCAGAGTCTCTTTTTTTTTTTACCTTTATTATGCTACTGTTGACTGAATATTTACTTTTCACAAATACAGGAGAAAACACAGAGAAGGGCATCTTTAAGGCAGGTCTATTTAACTTTTTTCTAACTTGCATCCAGTAATAAACTACTGTATATATGACTGTACATGGTTCTCAGACTGATACAATAATAATAATAATAATAATAATAATAATAATAATAATAATAATAATAATAATAATAAACTGCAACCCCTAACCGGTATTAAACTCCCCTTGAATGCAATTAACCATAAAACCAAAAAAAAAATGTTGTTGGTCTTAAATGACATTGTCTGGTACCCTTGTGTTGTATGGAAAAAAGTACTGAAAATAAATAATCAAATACATAATTTAATAATGAAATAATGTGTCATTAATTAATTGCAACTTTAAATAAATTTATAAATAATTAAAGGTGCTATGAGCAGTAGATATTTTTTATATTTCATAAAAATGACAAACATGTGTGCCAAGATGAGGTAAACATGTTTAAATCAAATATTACTAATAACAATGGTACAGCTGATTTATTAACAATTAATAATATGTTTTAAATAATGGCCAAGTTGTTTTTGTTGACTGCAGTACTGTTTTCAAACCAGTACGAGCGCTGCTGCTTACAGTAAAAACAGTTAAAAACAATTCATTTTATGTAAAGAAAAATACTAATAAACTTATTTATGATGCACTGCAGTATAGTTCCGTGAAATAATAATTTAAATGGTTAATGACAATTATTTATTAGCAGTATTTATTTCCTTTGGCCTCTTTAGCACTGACTCCACTGCTCCTGTCCTCCGCAGGTCAGTCCAGTAACCACGCCTACTGGGAGCAACAGCACAAAAACCTGCTCCAGTCCCTGCCTCCGTCCCTGCTGGAGGAGTATGGTGAGGACTACCTGGCCGAGACCAAGGAGCTGTTCCAGAGCCACGCCCAGACCGCCAACCCAGACCTGAGTCCAGTCGTGAGCACCATCGTGGAGGCGCTGCTCACGCCGCAGCCCCACGCCCATTACTTCAGCGGGCCCGGGGTGGGACTCATGTACTTCATTCACAGCTACTGCCCGTTCAGCATCAGCAACAAGTTCCTCCAAAAACTCTTTGTACAGAAGAAGCTGATGCCGCGAGCGCTGAGAAAACAGTCCGGCTTTAACCTCAACCTCGACCTTCACAACAACAACAACGACGAGAAATTTGTCAAGTAGAAAACTCATGAACAAACACTTCCTACAGACGTGGAGAGAAAGTATACTGAAGCCATGTTTTATTGTTTTTGGGGTAAATGTGCCTACTTTAGCTGATTTGTTTCCATGTTTGAATATGTTTGTGTCAGGAATATTAAGCATTTTGTGGTCACAATACAAACTGCATTTCCACATTTTCAAGTAACATAATATGATAAATTGCACATATTTCTTAAAGGTAAGGTGATTTCTGTGTATGACAAAACTCTATAACAGATCAGAGGAAATCTACACAGATACAGGGAGAATATGCAGAATCCACACAGGAAGGCCCCTTCTGGTCCAGGAATCAAACCCAGGACCTTCTTGCTGCAAGGTGAGAGTCGTAATGCTTATGCCACTGTGCCTCCCTGTTTCCCATTAATTTATATGAGGGAGCAAACCAAAAAACTTAAATTAGACGTTTTTAAGACAGCAGAAACAAATGTTTTTTGTTTATAGAGTGGTTAAACATTACTTTAACTTAATAGCATCCAGATATGAGTCAGTTCTGTTGCTCAAGTGAACTTATTCAGGAAGGATTTGTGTGTTAAATCTGAGTGGACTCTGACAAACTATCATAGTCCGACACATTTCTGTTTCTACTTATCCAAACATAACAATTAAGAAACATATATCATGTGCCTTTAACTTTTATAGATGCTAAATGGCTTTCTGGTGTTCTGTTTAGTTTATAATCCAGCTGTTCAGTTTACAAACATTAAAACGGTCTATCGCCTCTGAGCACCTACGGTAGCCCGCCAGGGACATGGAAACAGGTCAGCTGTCACAAAATCAATTCAAAATGTTCATGTTGATAAAAAAAAAACCTGAATGTGAAACTTACACAGTACACAGTGTATATTTATATTTTCTGGTTATAACCTTTTATGCCTTGGGGTTGTCTGGAGCATAGAGATATCTAACACTAGAGTGGACTCTCTAATGGTGAACTGCAGTAACTGACTCCATGTTATGACTGTAGCCATTCTACCAAATGCTATGTAAACAAACAGCTGCACTTTCTTTCACAATATTCTTTTAATTTATTTTGTTATTTTGATAACTTTTTATATTTTTGCTTTTTGCTCTTTGTGTCCTTGCTTCAGCACAGAGACATTTTGGACAGTTCTCAGTTTCCAGCTTGGTATAATGGCTCATTTTGATTCATTGTGATTATTCTCTTATACATCTGTTCTAACACCACAGCAATTATTTTTTATTTAAGTCATTGTTTTTACATTATTCACCATTAGCATTAGCCTTATCCTACAGTCACAAGATGGGCGCCGGAATTGCCACTGAAGAGGTTGCCATGGCCACTCTAGTGTTGTATTCTATCTCTATGGTCTGGAGCCTTATCGCAGCTGCTTTGGGCTTAAGCCAGGCTACATCCAGAGCTAACATTTAGAGACAGACTTGTGATTGAGATTCACCAGTTCAGATGTATGTTGAGCAAAAATGTTTTCCGATTTAAAAAACATCTTAAAACATGGGAACAAATTTCTTCTGTGCACACACCAAGTATAAAAAACATGGCTATTTTTTTTTTTTTTTTTTTTTTTTTTTGCTCTGGAATCTGGACGTCCATGGATCTTGAGGACCACTTCTGTAACACACTCAGAGCTGTTTTCTGTAAATTTATTTGTAAAAGAAAACGACTGAAGGGAACACATCATAATGTTTGTTTTTCATTCTTTTCTATCCGTCGATGAACACATTGACCCTCATTTATCAACATTGTGCAAAGTCTGTGTGTAATACAGTCTACACGCCCTGCGACCATTGGGCCAGTGTCCAGGGTGTCCCCCGCCTAAGGCCCATAGCTGCAGGGATAGGCTCCAGCTATTTGCAAATTCTGGGATTTAAGTGGGAAAAAAGAAATATATGAGCACATCTAGGTTTGCACTATGTTTTTATGTCCACTGCATGTTAATGATGAACAACCAATGTGTCTTGGTCACAATCTGAATTGTTTTTTTTTTTTTTACTAAACAATATCAATGCATTTTATAGGTAAACATGCATACATTTAAAAAAAAAACTACTTTCTTTGCTGATATAGATAAAGGTTTTGTTTGTTTGTTTGTTTTTTACAGAGGGAAGAATAGATATGTTAATGTCAGTTTCCATAAATGAGAAAATACTGCCAATAACTTAGAATGTATATGTTTTTCGGAGTTAAAGGCCCAATAAATCAGGTTAGGAGTAATATATCAACAAACCTCTCTGTAAAAGACTTTAAAATATAGCTAAGTTTAATAAAACACGCTGCTTGTGTGAGCTACTGGAGTGGAGATATCTGACTGAGAAGATCTCATTTTGGGAAAACAGCCTTTGAAGTTAATATTTCACATAGAAATCTAAAGACATAAGTTGACAAAATGTAATGAAATAAACACCTTAATGTGAAGATTAAACATGTTCTCTATTTTAGTCTGAAAGCTTACATTTGATGGGCGGAAATTGGCCCAGAATCTCAATATTTACCATATTGTGTTTTTCCCTGTAGTGTCTCACCTTAAGTTCAGAGAAAAAAGATTTATAACCAATATTTTCAGGGTATGTTATTGGCCAGAGCCAAAAAAGAAAATGCAGAGTCATGTGACTTCCACCCAGAAGCCAATCAGGTCACTCTGCTCTTTATGTGCACAAAACATGGCTCTATCAGCTGAGGCGTGGGTTTATACTTAAGTTAACATATGGTGCATAATTACTTTACATTTCTTTCTGACTGTGGCTCAAACTTTCAAACTTTGTGTAGTTTGTGTAATGGTCATCATATTTTACTCACCAGAAGCAAAAGGCACATGCTAAACCTTTAATAAGTTTAAATTAATGTCTTTGTTTTTGCATTATAATGAAGAAAAAGAAAAAAATATAAATGTATTTTTTACTTATCTGAAGCACAACTTTATATATTATTTTGTTTTCACATAAAGAAACATGACATAGAATTTGTTCAGTGAATAGTGCATTTTTTGTTTTTCCAGTACAAAAATTACAAGTCAAACCTCATAACCATGGCATATTCCACATTAATGTATTTATTATGATGTAAATTTATGACACATATGATAATACAATAAGGTTTTTCAATATTTTTGAGATATATTTGCACATGTATTGTGTCTGTCTGTTTAAAAAAACAAAACAAACACTGAACTCTGGTCACGTCCGAACCTCCTCCAATGGTTAAGTTCACTCATAATTATATTTTGTTTTTTGAATCAAACTATTTATGTTGTATTTCTTGTATCCACATAAACTGTGAATTTTTGTAAAAAAAAAAGAAATGTAAAAAAAACAAAAAACAAACAAGAATAAAAAAGATGTAAAATGTTCACTTTCTGATAGAATAAAGTTGAATTTTTCATATCTTGGTTAATGTGACTTTGTTTTTGACAGAAGTTATTGAACCCTCATTTGATATTTGCAATTAATAATAATAATAATAATAATAATAATAATAATAATAATAATAATAATAATAATAAAGTGGGTCTTCTCAAAGCACTTTACATTATTCCATTATTTATTTACTTCTCAGTCACTCTGTGGTGGTGAGCTACTTCTATGCACTGTAAAAAAAAAAAAAAAAAAAAAAAATATGTTGCAAAAACTCAAGGCAACAGGATCCCTCAAGATTTTTGAGATTTGGGGCCAACTCAAAATCTCAAGTTTTCAACAACTAATATTTTTTGTTCACCTAATCTACCATTCATATGTTGAAAAACTTAAAATTTTATGTTTAACTCACTATCATTATTATTTTTTTACTCATCTTACAGCCAACTTACTATCCATTGCTCAGAAAAAGTATTATTCTTTTGTTAAATTTAGTATATTCAGTTTTTATTAATATTATTTAATAATAATACTTTCTCTGAACAATGGCTAGTCAGCTGGCTGTAAGATGAGTTAAAAAAAAAACAATGAACTTAAAATTGAAAGCTTTTAGACATACAGTATGAACGAAAACTTGAGCTTTTGAGCTGGCCCCAAAACTTAATCTTGTGGATCCTGTTGCCTTGAGTTTTTGAGTTTTTTTTTTTACAGTGAGAAACAAGCCCGGACTCTTGAGGAGGAAAGGCACATTCCTCTGTGTTCATGAATAATGCTTATAAACCTGGAAACAGGACCTGACCCATTGACCTAAATTTCAGTCACACCTCGTGGTCTCGCCCCTCTCAGAGCTGTGTTCCTGTACATTAATATACAATAATGTAGCTTACATGTGATACTGAACAGATGTAACAACACGAACTGCTGAGAGCTCACAATAAAACAGGCCAAGTGTACAATAACTGTACACACATGTATTTTATTAACAACATGTAGCTGTGGCTCATGTATCCGCAGTGTGAAAGGCCTGAAGAACAAATCTGGGTTTAATCAGGTTTAATAGCCAGATATATGACAAGTATTACAGTAATCTGTCAGTTTGAAAGCCCCTTATTAAAATGTATTAAATTTGAAGTGTGTGGTAATTAGTTAGTCATGTGATTTTTAATGTAAGATGACAAAATGTACTGAACTGGTTTCTGTGTATTGTAGTGTATTCTGTGTATTTTTCTGTGAATTGTTTTTTCAGGTTTCCTAAAATGCTTAGACAAAGAGATATACATGAAGTAAAAAAATGGTGATAAAAGTGTGTGGATCAATGAGATACTAAGGGTCTAAGGCAGGGAGGGCCAAACTTTTTCCAATGAGGGCCAGATCTGAAGATGTGCAAATCTTCAAGGGCCAACAGTCGCTCCTGATGTTTTCTAGGAACTGAACACACACATAATAAATATAATGCTCACTGTTTTATAAGTATTTATACATAATTATAAGCCAAATAATTATAAATTATTTTCTCTGACACCACAATCTAACAGAAGTCACTTTTGTCTTGCACCTTTTTGTCTGTGATATATGCTCACTTTATTTTCTTGCTTTCTGCACTTTATTCTGTATAAGATCTGCCTGAACAAGTGAATTTCTCTACTGTGCAATTAATAAAGCTCAATCTAATCTAAGTCCCAACAAAATAATATATTTGAACATAAAAACTACAAGTGCAATTATTTTGCAACACAATTTGAAAATACAAGGCAGAGAGTATTAGATGAGACGCACAAAAGTACAGAGAAAGCTACAGAAACACTGTACAAAAGTGCTGGAGGGCCATAAGTAATGCATTTTGTCATAGAAGCAGAGGGCCAAATCTCAAACTGTGCCACAAATGGCCCCTGGGCCGCACTTTGGACATGTCTGGTCTAAGGCTACCAGTGGTGGAATGTAATGAAGTAAAAGTACTTAGTTTTTTTTACTTGAGTAAATTTTACAAGGGGTACTTTTACTTTTACTTCACTACATTTCTGAGTTTGTACAAAGTATTTTGAGTTTTGTTTTAAAATCATGTTTTGTTTTGTTTTCTTTTTTGTGCCCTCATTGTAGACTCACAGTACTTAAATATAACAGATGCAGTAAAGTAGTACTGCTTTAGAAACATCAGAATAATACAGAGCTCAGAGCTCAGAGACAGATTCAGTCTCTTCTACTGCAGCAGTTTGTTCATTTTATCTGGAATCAGCAAAATCCCTCACATTTAACTCATTCATGAATCTGTGAGAAATACTTTTACTTTTTTACTTGCAAGTACATTTAAAAGTACTTTTACACTTTTACTTAAGTAGAAATTTCAAGGTGATGCTTTTACTTGAGTAAGTCTTTGCACATTTATCTGTACTTTTACCTAAAGGGCCCATATTATGCTTTTTTGTTTGCATCTTTTAAATTAATTTAGGACACCTCTAGATCAGCATCTTACGTTTTGTTGGTCAGAAAACACAATCATTTTTGAAAAAACTTATTTGAAGAAACTCATCATTTGACTCTGTGAAAAATGCTCAGAATAAGTCCTTGTCCCTTTAAGAGCCCTCCCTTCCTGCTGTCCTGCTGCTCTCCCGCCCCTTCAAGGCTCACAACATGTGCTGCTGCAACGCTGTAGTCCACAGTGGGGTTTTTTCCGGTTCCTGTGGGGGAGGTGTGAGCTGAACAGGACTGGGCCATGAGGGGGGAGAGGCGTGGTCAGGAGGGAGGGGCGTGGTAAGGAGGGAGGGACATGGTCAGGAGGGAGGGGCGTGGTCAGGTGGAAATGGCAGATATTGGTAAAACAAAACGTTTCTGTCCTTTCAGGAAGTCAGTTTAAATAAATAGAGGACTCAAACATGCATGAATGAAACAAAAACACAACTCCAGGTATAGTTTTGATAGGAACAACATTAAAACATGGTAAAAAGCTCAGAAAAGTCCATTTTGTGTAATAGGGCACCTTTAAGTAAAGAAATTGAGTACTTCCTCCACCACTGAAGGCCACTAAGTCAGGATTTTTGCAGAACGTTTTAAACTATTAGCTATAAAATGTATAAATTATTATTATTTTGAACAAGTATATCTGTATGTGGGGGGCACTGTGGTTCCCAGCAAGGAGGGTTGTGGGATCGATCCTCGGGCCGGCCATCACACGATCTCTCTGCGTGTCCTCCTTGTGTTACTGCATGTGTTAGGTTCTCAAACTGTGGTACAGGGATCACTTGTGGTACACAGACGTCTTCTGGTGGTACTCGAGAGTTAGCTCTGATTTAGTTTAATTTAGAGCTATTTTTCTTCCTGTTTCAGTCATTTGAAGTATAGACCACTGCTTTGTCTTGCTTTACTGTTCAGTTTCTGTATTCGACCTGGTTTAGAAAAAGAATACAATTAAAAAAAAAATGTATTTGTCCCTCAGTGGGGAAACTACATTGTTGCAACAGCAGACGTACAGTTAGCAGTGATGTCAAACACTGTGACTGCAGTCTGAATGGACAAGTCACATTTCATCTGACTTTTACTCAATTATAATGCAACAGATGCCACAATTCTGCACTGGAAGAGGTGGGAACTGGACAGATCAAGAAGTAACAAGCAGACAACAGTGGTGGAGCTGGTCAGAGGAAAAGTGAGGCTTTGAACTTATTAGTATTTTGGGTAAAAATAAAATAAATAAAAAATATTCAGAAGTTAAATTCTGAGGAGTGGCACTGACAAATGCATTAATATCTGCTTTGATATCCTGAAATTGTGTCAGTGAAGCCCCTCGTATCCCACCACTCCTGGCTCAATCAGGTCTTTTTTCATTTTGTGCATGCGGGTCACTTCAGGGCTGTAGATGATTTTTTTTTTTTATTTAACCATTCTTTAACCAGGAAAGTCCCATTGAGATTCAAAGATCTCTTTTTCAAGGGAGTCCTGGCCAAGAGGCATCAACAACACAACCCACAGTGCATACAAAATACAATAAAAGAGAAATAAGAGTTAAAAACAATGAGATAAAAAGACACATTTAAAAGCAGTGGCAGGTTAGTGATTGCATCTCCAGGTCTTTCAAAATAGACTCAAAATGATCCAAAGGGACAAGATTTTGTAGTTTTAAGGTCCTCTGTAAATCGTTCCAGTCTGGAGGAGCACGATACTGAAAAGACATTTTTCCGCTCTCTGTCCTGACACCGGGGACAGTCAGAGTGTGGAAGTCCTGAGAGCGTAATGCATAAGGTCCATCAGCCTTCTGCTGAAGATACACAGTCAGGTACGGAGGGAGCAGACCAAGAAGTCCTTTATATATAAATCTGTACCAGTGTCAACCGACGGGTCGCCAGAGCAGGCCATCCAACCCGAGAGTACAGGTCGCAGTGATGAGTTCGAGGTCCACAGTTTGTTATAAAGCGTAAGGAGGCATGAAAAACTGAATTCAGCATACGCAGCGCCTGGCCTGGGGCATGCAGATATAAAAGGTCTCCATAGTCCAGCACTGGTAAGAATGTAGCAGCAAAAAGTTTCTTCCTTGCATAAAAAGAAAAACACAACTTATTTCTAAAATAAAAACCCAATTTAAGGCGTAACTTTTTTACAAGAGAGTCAACATGAGGCTTAAAAGTCAATGAGTCATCAATTAAAATACCCAAATATTTGAACGTGTTAACAATCTCAATGACTGATCCATCAGGGGTGACTATCGGGGGAAGATTTAGCAGCTTATTCTTACTTTTCGAGAATAGCATCAACTTAGTTTTGTTTATATTGAGAGAAAGTTTCAATTCAGAAAAGGTATTACAGACAACATTAAAAGCACTTTGTAAATGGTTGACAGCTTCAAGAAGTGTGGATGCGAAAGAATAAATAATCATATCATATGATTCACACAAGACTAATGAAAGTCACATTTAAACTGTAATGTGAACCACCACTTTTAAAAAAAATCTGATTTCAGCCAAAAAATCTGAATTGAGCATTAAGACCTGCAGTGTGACCGTAGCCTCAAATACACTATGAGCATTTTAAATATGGCATAAATATGTACAGTATATGAACTAACAGAGTATGTACAGTGTATGGATGTTCATAAATAGCTCATAAATCAGCTATGTGGTAACTCATGATGATTTCTGACACAATTGACACAATTTATTTCTTTCAAAAAGATTAATGAAAACCTGAAAATTCAGCAAATTGTGTCTGTAACTTTGCCTTTTGACAAGTTTCAGATTTGTGTTCATAGTGAAATTAATCATTTCTGGCCATGAGTTACCACAGAGCTGAGCCTCCCTCAAGCTGTTGAATTTTTAATATACAGATTTTTCAAAAAGTCAATGGGAAAAAATATTGGGAATTTTACTTCTGGAACCGGGCGTGGCCAGTCACTCGTGAGGTCTGTTATCTTAATTAGTTGCTAGATCTTCTTCCAGCTGAATCTTTTCAAAATGTCTTGCTTTTTTAGCTATTTGTTGCTTTTAGTTTTTTATTTTATTTAAATTTAAAAAAAAAAACCTACAGTCATTAGCGACCTGCCTCAAAGTTTGGAGACCCTCCAGGAAGAGTGCAGCCCACAGTTTGTCAATTTCTGCTCTAAAAGGTGCTAATGAATAATATGTGTGGAATGCAGAAACAGACATCTCCTTGAACAATAAGTCTAAAACAAAAACACATTGAACTAACCTGTTCTGTCTTGACGTGTCCAAGCAACCAGTGTATCCAAAACACTTGTTACATACTTGAGTGATTTTTGTACTGCACTGCCTGTTTACACAAAACCAACCCCATGGCTGTTTAATTTTCCATTTTAAACCGCAACTAGATGCCAACCACTTTACGCCCATGACCAAAGAAAGATGTTAGTGGTAATTCCTAAGTGTGAAAGGCCATAAATGTTAATTTATATGTATTTTAATTATCAATAAACCACATCTGATGTTATATTGGGATCTGTAAATCCTTTTGGGCAAGGTTTTTGGGGGGCTTTTTTTCATATTCACTCTAATGGCTTCCTGGTGTGTGATCTTTATATAGAAGAGTTTGTGTGAATACGTGCTTCTCTGTCCGTACTCTGAAAAGTGCCAGAACATTTGTATTGTGTCTAAAACCTGCCTGAAGCATAAAGTACTGTGCTCCATGTTCGTTGTATTGAAATAAGTTTTTCTAACAAATCAAACAAGAGCCAGCAACGTGACAAACCCCACATACAAACACATGGACATGAAATATGGAGACAGGTTGAGGCTGGGGGTGGGACACGACAATTAGGACTTTATTCAAACCTGACTCGCCAGATGGTCTGCAACACAGAACCAAGGGGAGATACTTTAGCTACGCACAGTTGGAACCAGAAATGTTCAACCCCGTCACCTCAAAAGACAATGTAATGATGTGAATGAAAGATAATCAGAATAAATGACAAAAAAACTCATTAAACATCTGAGTTATTTTGACTTAATTTTGAAATTAATCATCAAATCAAAGTTTAACTCAGTAACTCTGCTCGTTTCTTGGTTCCTTTTGCCTTATTTTCCTCTATAAGGCTCCCCCTACAGTTCGGAGTAAAGCACTATCGTAAATACTCACAAGCCCAGTTGACTCCTGTGTGACCCTTCACTCTTCTTTATTTTCGTTTTCCCTTCCGCCTATGTGTACAAAGTTTTTCTTCCATCCGCTCTGGAACGACGAAAATCGTGAAATAAAGCCACCTCTAGCTTGTTGTTTTGCTAACCAGGATGTGACACTTTCTCACGAGACCCGAGACTTCTGTGACTCTGGGTCGACGAAACTCGGACTTACGAGTGTCACTTACAGCCCAGAGACACCAGGGGGAGATGCCGCACACTTCATTTAACCCACAATAACTCATTTAACCATCACACGCACAAAACTGTTTATATAAGGTAAAAAACTTACTGAGTTCTGCTTTAACATCAGTAACTGTAAAAAAAGTTGATTGTCAAACCTGAAACAGGCCCAACATCATGGTTCTGATGTAAACTCATTGCGCACTGCATTGGTAGCCTGGTGGGCCAGACAAACTCTTTTCTTATTAAAGAAGTTAGTCTGGTACCCCTTCAGTCACATCTCGTTTCTGAGGTGGAACAATGACAGGCGGAGTAACCAATCAGAGAAACAAAGGGCGGGACGTAAGCAGTGCACCCAAACAAACATGGATTCTTCACTTCTTTTTTTTTTTCATAAAACACCAGAATACACCAAATTCTGAGCAGCTCTGTACTTATTTCTGAACGGGGACAGCAGCAGAAGCCAGTTGTACAAAGACTTTTGGAGAAAGAGTTTTTTTAATTTTTTTTTTATTATTATTTTTGTGTGGTCATTACATCAGATGCCAGCGGGATGCTGTATAAGACTGAGCCATTTACCATTATCTTAAATGTTTGATATAATACCCAAACATGCCTACAAGCCTACAATAATAATAAAAAATGCACTGAAACAAATCCTTTGTTCCTTTACTGACCTATTACGGCTGGAGTTGGTGTCTTTGTACCGACCTCGCAGAAAAACACATATTGTATTTCTTTTTCTTCTTCTAGTATAGGCCCTTACTAGTCTTCAAACCCTACAGAAACAGTTTTTCCCACAACATTTTACATTTCCTTACAACTGGCTGTATCTCTAACAGTGATGCTTTGAGGTTATAGGAGGTATAGTGCTGGAGCTATATGATGTGTTTACTCATTCATTGTCTTTTAATGGGACCTGTTATTGGAGCGATCTGGGACAGGACTCACTCCATCAACCCGAAAGTACAAATAACAAGACCTAATACCTAACATAATACCTAGAAACACACCCGCTTAGGTCTTTCCACGAAACAACTGCTTTGGGATGATGAAGGTGGACAAGACGAATTGTTTTTTCCATTAAGTGTAGACTGTGCACCGTGGATCGTTTCTTTGCAGTACACGTCTCCTTTAGCCCACTGACCTCCTTCTGCACGCATTAAAACCATTAATAACTCCCCTCACCTCCAAGCCAAGTATATGTCATTATTACTGCAAATAACTGTACCGTATGGACTTTGTTCAAAATGGCTAAACAGAGGAAGTGCTTCAACAATAATTACTTCCTCATATGGATTTTTCACATAATGTACATTTTATGAGCTCCATTGTAAAGGTCATACTAACTCTGCTGCTGTTACTAATGTAGCTTTTACAGCACAAAGAGGTCCCATATGCAAAGTTTTTTTTTAATTTTATTCAACTGTGGATGTAAATCAAAACAATAAGCAATAGGCCCGTCTGTGAATGACCTATTCAGATACACTGCACACAGTTTGGAGACAAGAGAAGCATTCAGTCCCATTCATTTTTACAAGGAAGCAAATTTAAAACGTTAAATTCCCTAAGAAGTGAATTTTCCGACTGTGATCGATAAAGTTTATCTTCTCTCATGCTCGTGCTAAACTACTGTCTTCAGGTTTTTGTTTTTTTGTTTTTTTGTTTTTTTGCTCACTGGCCACTGTGGCAAGTGTTTCTGTAAAATTACAATCCAATTTATGTTTTTAGCCGCAATATGTCATAGTATACTCTCAATGACATTTGAAATATTATTTATGGACAGGGATTTATCAAATATTTGAAAAACAGGTTTATCTTGACATGTGCATGTGTCATCTCGTACATGTTATTTTGTTTAAATTATTATTTTTGTCTTTCTTTATGTAATTATTATGAGTTACAACATAGTAAATTAAGTGTACACTCAAGCAGAGAAACAGAAATTCAGACTTAACTTTTAAATTTAAGACACAATTACATAAAATTCAACCGGCCATGGCTCATGAGAGTAAATGTGTTACAAGCCAAAATGAAAAAAAGCCTGCATTTGGCTGGTTGGCTTGAGTGAATGTCAAGCTGAAAGTATTGAATAAAATGTGTAGAAAGTACTTTTAAAAATACTGTTGATTTTTGAAACCGCAAAGCAAAAACTACTACTAGGCCTACTACTACTGATAATTATAAATTCTGCTACTACTATTGCTACTACTACTGCTAATTATACTACTATTACTACTAATTTTACTGGGCTAAACTCAAATATTTCAACCAGGAGAGACTTAAACAGACAAGAGAATCAGCTGCAATGAATGATTTATTGAGAAAATAGATTTTTGGGGCCCTTAGACCCAGGCCAGTAGAGCATGCAAGGTAGAGTATGTTAGATTGTTGGGAGAAAAGCTCTCCCCCCGGGGCCTAGACAGTGGTGGCGGTGAAGAAGAGAAGAAGGAAAGGCTGGAGAGGTCGATGCTCTGCTGCTGAGGTGGCGATGGGGACTGAGACGGGCAATTACTTAAATAGTTTTGTACAATTGTTTTGAAACATTTCTGGAAGATGTAAATGTGTATGGCTGGTCAGGGTAAGAGATTACAGTAGGCTTTGTGACAACATGCATCCTTTACATACTTTTATTAAATACTATTGCCCAAAGAGTATTGTACCATGATTGATAATTTTGGACGTCAAGTCCTGACACTATGATGTCTTGCAGTGGCTTGTATCCATGTACCTGGTTACAAATTTCCATAGCCTATAAAAAAAATGCTACTCAACATTGACATGGCTTTTTCATGTCACTGGTGTCCCCTACTTTACAAATGCAAAACAAAAATCCAGAGTAGCCCTGGTCAAAATCACCCCGAAATGAACACACATTCCCCCGTTTATGGACAATTCATTCTGGACATTTGCGCTCTTGATGTGTGAGCTGTTAATTCGGTTGTGTGGAAGTACCGACCGGTGCTGTACTTTTCCTCCTGTTCAGGGAATATTCCTTTGCACTTGCTGCGACTTGTTGTTTGTTGTATTTGGTTGTTCAAATAACTTGAATCTTGTCTGATGAAATGTGCACTTAATCCATCTACTATTTCAACCAGTTTCTCTTTAACTGCAGTACTGTAAATACTGGGGTTGTTTATCATTGTTTGTTTATTGTTTTTGTTTTTTGTTCACTTCATAATATATGGTACCATCACCAACTCATATTCAAAGTCTCTGTCCTTTTATTAATTATTAAACCACCAGCTACGGCAGTCGAACCTGGTTCTCTGACAATACTAGCCTACACAACTAAACGTATTAGCTTAGCTATTTGCTACAATATTATTAACTATTAATAGCAGCTGATATGTCGACACATGCTACACCAGCCTTGAGCTTGGCCTTGGTCTTGACTAGGTCTTTGTCACTAATAGACATGAATTGAGCTTTATTCAGTGAGTCACCAAAATTGTGGTCAACATTTTGCATTCAGTAAAATTTCTGTGGATTATACAATGGCTCAGACCTAAATAAGTGTAGCCATAGTTTGTGAGCCTCTTGCAGTAGGATTTCTGTCTCCATATATTTATAGACGGTATTTACTGAGGATATTTCTTTGTCAGAGTTATGAACACACCGCGACTCATTCATCTCTGCTCACACTGAGATTCATGGTCAAGGACAGACATCCATCAGGAGGCCCACTGCCAGAGAGAACACTGAGGTCAAAGGTCAACATCATATGGTACATCCTGCATCCTGTTTACTTTTGCCCCCTGTCCATGCAGCAATACCTTTCATTTAAGTAGACCCGCTTTTGCATTAAACATGAGCAATATCTGTGACAAAGCTGAAAAATACTGAAAATCTAAATTTCTTTTTGCAGTGTATGACATGATGATATATATGGTGTATTATAGTATAACCAGTCTGTGATTTATGAAGAAATGTGCAATATGTGTTGCGTCTAAATAAAAAAAATAAGTGAATCACCTTATAGCATACTACGTCTTGTGAACATTTAATCAATAGTGGATAAAAATGCTTCTGGAAACATGTCTAATCCAGTGATAGGTTCTTCTGCTTACATGGAACAATGTTGTGGCTGTAGAGCAGTGGCTCTCTAACCTTTTAGAAGTACCACCTCAAAAAATATTTGGCTCTCCAAGAACCATCTTTAATGGACTAAAATGAGCCTATATTATAGGACTAAATGATGTCCGAACCAAAAAGTAAAATAAGAATTAAAGGTATTAGGGAGGATCTTTATAAATTAATTTTTTGCAATATTTATTAAAACTACCTTCATTGCCCTGTATAAGGCTTATAAATTGGTGTATTAGAAAATATAATATTAATTAATATTAATATTAATAAACTGTGGACTCTGTGGGACTTAAAAAACCTCAACCAATCGTTTTCGTCATGAGTACGTTAACCATTGTTCCACGGACTTGCCATTTATTTGTTCATCTTCCTGGTTTTGGTGATACGTGCGTGTTCTTGTGCCTGCGCATGCGTACACAGTTTGTTTATATAGCACGGCGTTAGCTGAGCCTCATCGTAGCACAGACAGCCTGACTTTGAAGAGCACAATGGCTGAGGAAAACTGTGGAGGTCGCAAAAGAAAAACTGTTTTTGAAGTGTACCAGAGGAGGAGGAGAAAAACTGTAGAAGAGCAGAATAAAACCCGTGTGGTTCTTGGCGATTCTTTCCAACGTTGGCGTGCGCTGTAAGAAGAGTAAGGGCTTCAGACGATGCACTGGTCACCAAGTTTCTGCTGGACAGGTTCGTTTATCTTATCGTTTGAAAAAAATGCCTTTTTTCTTTATCTGTTGAACCATTTCAACTGTACAGCAGCGTCAGTTTGCTAATGCTACCAATAGCAGGTGGACAGATATTTGTGCTGTGCATGACTGGGTCTGTGTGGGGAACTAGGTCAAAGGTTGCGCAAACAAACAATGCAGGTCTAGGTTTAGACGAATCTCCCCGAATTTTGGATGCCTTCACTTAAGTTCAGTTGTGGAGGCTGCAGGCGACTTGCACTTAGCAGCCGCTCTGAACAACGCCGCGGTGCTGACACACACACGCCCAGGCTACCAAGGAGGAGAAAGAGAGGAGACAGGTGAGGAAGGTGTTAGTGCCTGACGTATTCCTACTTGTCTGCTCTGTTTTTGTCTTTCAGAAAGTAGTTTGTTGTGAGCCGTGAGGAAAGGTGACTTTGTTAAAGTCTCACAAAGCTCCTCCCCTGAGCGCTACCATGGAGCTCCTGTCACTCACCAATATTACTAAAATAATGTTGAGCTTTAATGATAAACTGTATTGATAGTGCAATTTATTCTTTAATGCTGGCCTAATTATAAATATAATCCACAATAATCAGCTGTTTTAGGAGATGACAGAAGATTAAAGAGGTTATTTTCTATTTTTATTTTCATGTTTAACCACTGCAATAATAAAAACTCTGATAAACGCCCATCACTCTGTGCCTAATAGAAATAATGGGTAGATCTCCTGGCCTCAGTGATTTTAAAAGTAGCTTGCAAGCCAAACATTTTGGGCACCCCTGGTCTAAACCAACAACCACGACTAAACAAGAAAACCAAGACTAAATCAGGTCTAAACCAGGTTTTTATCATGACTCGACCTAACTGTGTAAACCAGGACTAAGCAGTGGTCTACACTTCATCAAACTTGAAATTAAACTAAATCAGGGCATGAACTGCAAAAGACCACCAGAAGAAGCCTGTTCCACAGTTTGAGAACCACTGCTCTAGAGAACCAAAAAGCAAGAAGATGCACAGAGACAATTGAGAAATCACATTAATCTAACTCTGAATACCAAAGCAAGACATTTTAAACTTTTTATTCTCTCAGTTAAAGGTCGAGGGTCAAGCCTATCCCAGCACCTATGGGCCTTAAGCGGAGAACTCCTTGGACAGTGGCCATTTAGTCACAGACACAGACAACCATTCACTCTCACATTCAAAGCTCCTTCTACTGCACTGGGATTGTGTTCATTTAATACAATAGGCCCTTAATACTAATAGCAAAGACAGTGGATGTCTGACAAAGCCCAGAGCTGCAGTATCTGTGCAGTGACGTGGTTAGAGCTTTTCTCTGCTCACTACCTGATAATTCAGTCTTTGTTTTGGATGGACTTATGACACTTTTGTAGGGAACATTTCTGTTTCCTGGAGTCTGTAGAGTGTTAAAGACCGAATGGTATAGATTTAGCTGTAATCATTCCAGTAAAAAAACAATAAAAAACAGCATATGTCTATCAAAATGCCATTAAATTTGTTTCATGTGCTACAGTGAACTTGAGGCATAGGACAAATTGTTCTAGATGGTGATTTACAGATGGTTTCTTTTATTCTGTTCCCCCCCTACAGTGTTTGTTCCTTTAGTGAAATCACAGAAGATGAATACAATACCATTTTTATTTAATAAAAATGAAGATTTTGAGAAATGGCATCTGACAGCCTGAGTATGTTCAGTCACTCGGTGGCAAAGCGGCTAACACTGTCACCTGTGTTTGTGTGAGTTTTGCATGCTCTATTCAAGTAATATTCAAGTGTTTTCTGTACTTTAAACTTTTTTCACTTTGTAACATTTCATTATTACAGTCTAGACTTTCTTTTGTTTTTATGTCAACAAAAGTGTTAATTCTTAAAACTAAAAATATTCTCTATCATATTGCATTTCATTATGACATTTCTAGAACTATATGCTGTATATGACTGCAACATTGTAAAGAATGTATCACACTGATCAGGTAACCTTAGACTGATAAAAGCAGGAGTGTCTCTAATGTATATTTCATGTCTGATGAAGGGTGAGTGTCCAAAACATCACTTGTGGTAAAACAATAATTTAAAAAAATTGGAGCTAATAAGTATTGTTGTGTGAGTCCATACGCTTTGTTACATTTTGGTGTACTCATTTTGATCCAGCACACAATAAAAAAAAAAAAATGTCTGAGCGTGTCTTTTCTCTTATTTTTTGCATGATGTCTCTGTGTTCAGTTTTTTTAGGAGTTTTTCCTTACTGAGAAGGAGGGGCTAAGGACAGGAATGTCCTTAGTCTGTGTGACGGAGCGCCCCTAACCCCGTCACTCAACGGGCCTCCCTGCGCCTTTTCTTCTCCCGTTCTGGGCCCACGGGAGATGCAGGTGCTGGGAGCGGATACTATGTGGCACTTTGGCCGTGGGGCTAAGCGCTCACAAACCTTTCTACTCACGTGAGCATGCTACTGTTTCAAACGTTTGGACTTTATCACCCAAAATAAACATTTCTATCACTCAAAATAAACATTTCTATTCCCGGTTTCCCTGTTTGGAGTGCGTTCGAGGGTGCACACTCAACGCCTCTACACACTCACACATGCCTATGGACAAACTAGCCCCCTAACGTAGACCATCATGCATCATAAATAGCGCATCCCGGCGCGCTTCTGGTGGTCATATGACTTGAGGGACGTGCTCACTGTATTTTATATATATTCTGGGGATTTAATGGGTCTAAAGCACAGAGAAGACCATTTCTGTTGTAATTGTTGTGCCATATTTGTGTGAAGTTTTCTTTGGGGACAAGGTTGATAATATTTGTTAAAACCCAAAAACCCCCCATGTCCAATTAGAATGGTTTGCCCAAGGGAGGGGCTAAGGGGGTATTTAAAGGGCCTTTTTTCCCCTCTGAGGGAGTGGAGTGGTGACGCTGAAGGTGACTGTCTGGCTCTGGCTGTGAGTTGTTATTTGTGTTTGGTTATTGGAGTTGTTTTTGTTTTTTTTCTTCACTGTCCATATTCTGGCACTTTTTGAAAATATTTCACTTTTTGGGAAGACAGCGCAATAAAATGCAGAAAAAAACATTTGAAGACTGAGCCATCATTCATTTTTTCAGTCCTTTTTAACCGAACCCCGACAGTCTGTTTAGTTTAGTGTAGTTATTGTTGTTATTGTGTGTTAAGTCTGATTGTGTGCTTATATTTGATTATCTGTTTGTAAATACCTTTGAGGTGAATTTTGTTGTGATACTGGGCTAAATAAATAAAATTGAAATGAATTGGTGGGTACTTTGGTGTCCTCCAATCAACCTAAAACATGCACAGTACAGGCCAATCTTCCAGCTATACTCCTGACCATTACACCTTAGGATTTCACAGTGCAAATTCAGACCCAACCTCAGATGGTTGCCTGTGACATCAGAAGAAGCTGAGAGTGCGAGCCGGAGGTGAGTAAAGCCTCATTTGTTCTTCCATTTTCATACGATCATCAAAGATTTTACCAAGAAGAAAGAAAAATAGGCAACAACAACCACAACAACAAACATGATGGTGCTGGTGGAAGTTTAAACACCCCGTTTATTGAAAAAGAGACAGGAGGAAATAGTGGTGGTCTTTTCATTCTTTGAATAAACCGTGACTAACTTGCTCAAGTCACGACCTAAAAAGTTCAGCTGTTTCTTCTTCTGCGACTGTTGAGCAGTGTTGTGTTCTCCAGCGCCCCCACTAACGTCAGTTCTTCTGTATCGCCAAGCTCTGGGAAAATGGACCAACATATGACCAAATGAACGCAGAAGACAGACAGAACACTCTAACAGAGGATAAATGAGCTTTTAGATGTAAACAACCCTAACCCTTTGGCGACAACTCTTGGTTGCTCTCGTTGGCTGTTGCTGTAATTCCTTTGGGAGGAGAAAGAATGAGATTAGACATGCTTCAACCCGATCAACAGCAGTAAATCATACCGACTCCACACATGTGAAGACAGTTATGAGAAATAATCAGTTACAAGAAGCCCATAATCAGGCCAAATCTTTGGTGGGATTTAAAGAAGGCAGCTGCAGCATGGAGGCCATCAAACATCACTGAGTTAGAGGCTTTTGCAGGTAAAGAATGGGCAAAGACTCCAGTGGAGAGGCATAAGAAGTTTGTTAGCAGTGACCTAAAACGTTTGTTAGAACTGATAACAGTGAAAGGATGCTCCACAAAGTCCTGAAGCTAAGGGCTGAATAATACTGCCCATGGATCTGTGTTAAAGGATTTTTCATTTGACTTTAAGTCAAAATAACTCAGATATGTGACGATAAATAGTTTTTGTTTAAGTAGTTTTTGTCATTTATTCTCATAATCTTCCATCATAATGCCTTTGAGATTAGGACTGAACATTTCTGATTGCACCATGCAGTACCATTGAAATACCACTGAGAAATACATTTTAGACTTGGATAAAAGTAACATCACACAGAGACAAACAGTTTAAGATGTTTAAAACAAGTACCTGCTATATTCTCTTAAGCTCTAAATCATTGCAGTAGAGCTTTCTTTGACGCCTTCAGCTTTAGCCCTTGTCTGACCTCCTCACTCTCCATAATCATCCTCATTAATGCTCTCCTCATTACTGTAGACAATGACGTTTGGCGGAGTCTGTATTTTGGCAGACGGGACGTCCCGTTGGGTCGACCTGCCCCGGGCTTGACCTGGGCCCGCACAGTGCAGCCTAATGACGTTCCAATGAGGCCAGTAATTCATATATTCAGCAGAGTGAGTTAACAGATTAATGTTATCTCATCTAGGCCGGTGTGGATGGACGTCATTGGAAAACAGGACTCCAGAGTGTGTGTAACTAAAGCTCCCAATCAGGATAAGCACCCATCTGCACTGGGTTGGTGTTTCCTTAACACTGGGGTCACACAAGAGTCATTTCCAGAAGGATTATTGAAAAAGCACTTCTAATAAACATTATTTCAAATCAGGCGATAGTCCTATACTGAGGCTAAATCGAAAACATAAGCTCCCTTAAAGACAGCAGTGCGTTTCTGTGAAGTGTAAGGTTAGGGTTAATGTTGAGTCTTGAATCTCAACTTGAACTTTAATAATAAGAAAAATTTTATTAATCTCTCAGTGGGGAAATTGCATTGTTGCAAGAGCAGAAGTACAGTGAGCAGTAGCACACAATGGTATCACACAAGAGCACAAAAGAGTATCAGAGACCAGTCTGGCCAAGGAGAATTTAATAAAAAACTAAAATAAACTAGAACAAGTAAAGCTAAATAAACAAAAATATAATATGGGCAAATTAAAGACTTTATAATAAATATGTACAGTATATGGTCTGACAGAGTATTAGCTGTAATTGTGCAGTTTTCATTGAATCAACAGAAATAAATTGCATAGGCTACAATATTTAAATAAATTATTTAGATTTTACACAAAATAATTAAATTCACGCAATATGAAAAAGGTTGTTTTTTGTTACTGTAACATATGTAAAATATGTGCATTTAACATAATTTGATCACATTTTATTAACATGAAATATTTACGTTATACGTATTTACGTTGTATTATAAAAATGAAGTTTTAGTAAGAATTATATAATTAAGTTTAAAAGCCTAAACATAATTGAATTACATGCAACCGATGCACATAATTTTTTTACGTAAATCCAGCGACTTTTTTTTCAGTGTATGTACAGTGTATAGATGTTCATAAATAGCAGAATTATAACTGTACATTGTGAATAGCTGCTTAAAAATAATTATTGCACATAATAAATATTGCGTCGTAGTGGGCAGTCTAGTTTTGCCTGGACGTTGGCCTCAAAAAGCACTCTCATTGTTGCCGTGCACTATTCACAATCTGTCATACAGCTCCTGTTTAACATTAAATTATGGTATTTTTGTTCAATAAACTATTCAGCATATTTCCTACAAGCTTACCTTAGCTTGTAGCCTTGTACAGACAAAAACGTAATAGCCTCCTTCTCAAGGGACACAGCTGTAATAATAGTCCAAATCAATACAAATACAAATCCACTTTATTTGTAGAGCACATTTTACAAATTAAACCGTTTCCAAAGTGCTGCACATACACAATAAATACCGATAATTCACTAGTCCCCATTAAAATAATAAGAACCAGTAAAACCAAATAAGAGCAATACAATAAAATAACAATAATTATGGACAAAAACAATGTAGTCAATAAAACAAAACAATATAAAAGACACAGGACCGCACAATTCATATCGAGTTAAAAGCCAGAAAATAAAAGTGGGTCTTAAGATAAGACTTAAACATTTGACCATGGGGGCCTCTCTGATGTGGGGCAGGCAGAGCATTCTAAAGTCTGGGGCCGACCTCAGAGACAGCCCGGTCCCTTCTGGTTTTAAATCTTGTCTTAGGAACGACGACCTGGAGCTGGCCCTCAGACCTCAGTGAAGCTCTGCAGTGTAAATTTGTATGAGGTCTGTGATGTACTGTGGGGCCAGTCCATTCAAGGCTTTAAAAACAAACAATACAATCTTAAAATCAATTCTAAAGTCTGTTGTATGTATTAATGGGATAAGATGTGTTTATAGTAGCACGTGTAATTATCATTTATTGATAAATACTTACGTGTTGCCATGTTTATTTACAGAAGCCCATTATTAGCAGAGTTTAGCAACTAGCACTACCTAAATAATCATTATATCTCATGTATACACAGAACGTACGCACCGCTCCATGGTCGCTCTGGGTCGACCCTGTGGGTCTGGAGACACTTTTTGTGCCAAACCCGGGGCAAAACTAAACTCATGGTTTATGTGTTTTGGGAAATGCTTTTCTATGTTAATGTTAACAGCTCTCAGATGCAAGACTTGGCTCTTGATTTTCTCTTTTAATTTTGTTAAAAACTAGAATATTTTCAGTCTTTTAGTGATGAGCACAGTCATGGTTATTTCTCACTTACAACTCTGAACTCAAGTCTGGCTTATTTTTGAGAGTCTCGAGTCATTGTTTGGAGGTCTCAGACTTGGACTAGTGTCCTCTCACAGTCCAGGACTTGTGTCTTCAAGTATTCAAGGAATCTTTATTATCTCCAGAGGGGCAATTTGATATGCAGACAACAATGAACATAAAAACAGGCATATACATACAACATAGCATGAAAAACGACAACAACAACAGCACTAGAACACATTAAAAGGAAGCATTTGAAAAGCTAATTGAAAAAGGAATTTTTATACCTATTGGTCCTGCACCTGAGCACATTATACTGCTTTTGGATGGCAGCAGTATGAATTCCTCCCAAAGGGGGTGGCTCAGGGTGGGCTTAGCAATAGTTGCTTTTGCTTTCCTGACTGATCTGATTTTGTATAATTCATTCAGGTCATTTAGTGTAGTGCCTGCAATTTTCTTGCACACTTTGACGCATCCATTAAGGCAGATCCTTTGTTTAACTGAAAGTGGCCTGTGCCAGCAGATAAAAGAAAAGGTAAGAACAGATTCAATAGAACAAGAATAAAACATTTGCATAAAAGATGAGTCCACATTAAAATTCCGAAGTTTACGATAAAAGTGCATGCGCTGATGTGCCTTTTTGACTGGGACTGGGTCTTGAACGGGACTGTGAACAATATTTTGGATTTGCAAGTCATTAAAAGCTTAAGACAAATATGTACATTAATATTTTTTTCTACTTTTTTTTTATCTTTTAACCCTCTCAGGCTCAAATTAAGTTTTAGTAACAGGAAAAATCAGATATTTGGGGGACATTATCATATGGGGTAGTAATAAACATTTCTCACTTTTTTTTTTTTTTGTAATTAGGTAATGAGCATTTAGCTGTTGCAAATCTGCAACGCCTGCCTGGAGAGGGTTAATCAACTTCTGCCCTGACCAAAAATGTTTAAATTCCAAATGTTTAAATATTTTCAGAATTTTAACCCTTTTTATGCCAGCATATGTAATGGCATCTCAATTTGTTATTATGGATCATATTTCCCTGTGCTATGTACAATCTAAAAACCAACTCTCATTAAAACCAATTAAAACTGGTTGTAATGTTTTGTTGCAATATAAAAATCTCAAATCCATCTAAATAAATGTAGGTAATCCTCAGACCTTGAACACAAGGTTGCTCACTGAACAGGAGCAACATAACAAATTTAGTTAGAGTGTAAAAATTAAGATTTGTGTTTAGAAAATCAACATTAGTCATAAATTACACACCTGAGCCACATTTCATAGAAAAGGTAAGAACCACTGCAAAGTTATCAACAAAATAACATTTGAGAAGGACACTTTTGTCCTAATTGGGACAAAACTAGGGCTCACCTTCAGTTGGACTCAACTTCAACATGAATTAAATTGATTCGACTAGACTTGGACACGATTAGGAGACTTTAAGTGACTGTGGGACTTGGACCGGACTTGTCACACAACTCAACTTGGACTCAACTCATTTATTTATTTATTTATTTATTTATTTATTTAGTGCTTAGACTTGCACCTCAAGCTGGCCTGGCCCTTCCTGTAGGCAAAGTAAGCGACTGCTTAGAGCCCCACAGGCATCAGAGGGGCCCCCATAGTTTAGCTTTGACTACATATTTGACTGATTCTTCAAATCTATTTGATTTTTATTTTTACATTGTCTTTAGAGGTAAGTTTTTACAGTTAATCGGAAACAAAGTGGCCAGTGCCTTTAAATCATTTCATTGCCTGTTTATCTGGGCTTCCTTTTGTTGGGTTAGTTTTGTAAGTTTGCAAGTCAAAAATGAAAGCATTCCTAATCCTTGTACTCTGTTTTGGGGTTTTAGGTATACTGTGTTCATTTGTACTCGTACAAAATGATTAAAAGGTTGGGCCCCCAATTCTATCATGCATAGGGCCCCCAAATGTGTAGCACCGGCACTGACCTCAAGTTATTGTGCACCTGTGTTTTGTAACTCCGTAGAGTCACCGAGCCGCTCAAAAAATAACTAATGATGTACAAAGTAAAAAGTTCACCAGACTATTTTTTATTGCCCGCTAATTCCACCACTAAACCTCAGCAAAGGCCCCAAAGTCATCAAACCTACTGAGATATCACTCATTGATGTGGCTACTGCAGCGTCACATTCTGCTTGGTTCCTGCTTTAATTAAAAGTAAGGTCTGGTTCATTACAAAGAGGACACAGATAAAGTAACATTGATGTGGTGGGGCCAAGGGCAGGACGTGGCTGGTCTCTGAGTTAAGCCAAGGGGGTTCGGCTGAGAGCAGGCTAAGTCATCACAGAGCCACAGCGGGAGGTCTGGAGCAGGAAGAGGTTTGGAATTTAAGAGACTTCGGAGTCCAGTTTACAGAGCGTACAGGATGGAGATGTAATTCAAGCGTGTGAGCATGCTGTGAGTTTAGTCGAGGTATGTTTTACAGACTGACACTGGGCTCTACAGCAACATAGGCCACAGAGTCAGAGTGAGCTTCATTGTAAAGGCAGCGCTAAACTGTGGTTAGTCTGCCAGGCCAGTAAGGGCGCTGTAAACCTGCCACTGTTGACATTTAGATATTACAGACTAGAAAAAATAATGCAGGAGTTTGGTTCTAAAAGCTTGCTTGAAATAGCACCGATAAACCCTAAAAATAAATTTGAATCTTTGAGGTTCTAGACCTGAAAGTAAAGCTAAATCATTTACTACTACTACTACTACTACTACTACTACTGCTACTGCTGCTGCTGTTACTACCACAAAACCCAGGCTCAAACCCACAACCTTCTCATTGCACAGTGGGCATGGTGCCCTTTGTAAAACTGATTTTAAAAGATAGATGTTTTCCTCAAAAATGCACTTGAGTAAAAGTAGGTAAGTACAGAGGTGGGACATAAGAAAAGTATTTGTACTTTGTTACTCTACTAAGTAGATTTTTGAGTACTGTACTTTGAGTATTTACTTATCTTACAGCGTTTGACTTTTACTCTGTACATTTAAACACAAATATCTGTATTTTCACTCAGAACAGGCTCGTTACTCTGCTCACATTCACGCTCAGCTTTGTGAGTTTCTACAGAGGATGACACAACGTAAAACAGTGAACCTCCAATCTCCAACAGAAAACTCCACCACAAAATTATCTTACTGCCTCCACCTCAGTCCCACAGTACAGAAGCTTCAAACTGATGGGTCGGGCCCCAAAAGTGGGTCACAACCATTTTCAGTGGGTTGTGGGCCTTTGCCAGGACTAAAAAAAGAAAAGAAAAGTTTAAAGAAAGACACCAGTTCTATAATGTTATGGTTACACCTCAGGCTGAAGTGAGTGCTGCTTAATTTTTCTTGTCTTTTTTGGGTTGCCGCTTGGCATTATAGGAAGATGGTGGGTCCTGAAGCGAGGCCAGTTGAGAACCACTGCTGTAAAATATGTGACTAACTAGAGAGGGAAAGTCAACTACGTGGAGAAAAGGAAAACGAAACTGAATACTGCATCAACTGCACTTTTGATTCCAAGAATATTATTATTTTGAGTGCTGACGACAAAAATTTATTTAAAGTCAGTACATCTACTTTTAACAGAATATCTGTAAGTATCTGTATTTCTATTGTGTGAGTATAGAACGCTACATTTGCTACCTCAGTATGTTCTCAGAAAGAACATTTTATTCAAGTTCGAGTTTTTACTTCTTTCCAATATTGTTCTCTTTGTCCGAACAGGGACGCTGTTGTAAATGGCCTGTGATATAACAAAACACAAAGAAAGCACTTGTTTTTGTTGGACTTGAAACCCTTTTGCGTGGAGGTCACGTCATTTCCTCTGTCACTTCTTTCATGTCTTTTAGTGAGATTACATTGTTTTGGAGGACAGAGACAAGGTGAGTTCATACTGTTTTTGTGTTAGCCATGACATAATCAAATTGGGACAGTCTTCAAACGCATTCTGAAGAAGAATTGAACAGCAAAAAACTGAAAAGAACTGCAACACAAACGGCAAAGGAAAGTCCACAAAGCATAATGATCAGAACACCATCACTTACGCACTTTAGAGAACGTCACTACCATGTCATAATGTTCCCTCGTCAAAAACATACCTGGACTTGTGTTTTGTTTCATTTACGTCTGTTTCAGTAATCCTCAAACACTCCACAGACCACACCCACTCCAGGAAGCACTGACCAATCAACAACAAGCCCTCTACATCCAGTCTGCTCTCATTCATTTATCAAAAAAAACAAAAAAACAAAAACAGTGTACAGTAGTGTTTCTCAACCAGGGGTGCGGGGACTCCTAGGGGTACTGTGAGCACATTGCAGGGGGTACTGTGGAGTTATATGATCATTTATAGTACCTTTGTATATTTGGCTTTTAAAGATTAACATAAACCTAAACCAGGACTAACCCAGGACTATAGACAGGGATGGGACACTAAAGAAGAACAAAACAGGGATTAAACCAGGACTAAACCACGTCTAAACCAGGTCAAACCAGGATTAAACTAAGACTAAACCATGTCTAAAACAAGGACTAAACTAAGACTAAACCAGGCTTAAACCAAGACTAAACCAGGACTAAACTAAGACTAACCCATGTCAAAAACAAGGACTAAACTAAGACTAAACCAGGCTTAAAACAAGACTAAACCAGGACGAAAACTAAGCCTAAACAAGGACTAAACTAAGACTAAAGCAGGCTTAAACCAAGACTAAACCAGGACTAAACTAAGACTAAACCATGTCTAAAACAAGGACTAAACTAAGACTAAACCAGGCTTAAAACAAGACTAAACCAGGACGAAAACTAAGCCTACACAAGGACTAAACTAAGACTAAACCAGGCTTAAACTAGACTAAACCAGGACTAAACTAAGACTAAACCATGTCTAAAACAAGGACTAAACTAAGCCTAAACAAGAACTAAACTAAGCCTAAACAAGGACTAAACTAAGACTAAACCAGGCTTAAACCAAGACGAAGGATGAAAAACTAAGACTAAACAAGGACTAAACTATGACTAAACCAGGCTTAAAGTAAGACTAAACCATGTCTAAAACAAGGACTAAACTAAGACTAAACCAGGTTTAAACCAAGACTAAACCAGGACTAAACTAAGACTAAACCATGTCTAAAACAAGGACTAAACTAAGACTAAACCAGGCTTAAAACAAGACTAAACCAGGACGAAAACTAAGCCTACACAAGGACTAAACTAAGACTAAACCAGGCTTAAACTAGACTAAACCAGGACTAAACTAAGACTAAACCATGTCTAAAACAAGGACTAAACTAAGCCTAAACAAGGACTAAACTAAGACTAAACCAGGCTTAAACCAAGACTAAACCAGGATGAAAAACTAAGCCTAAACAAGGACTAAACTATGACTAAACCAGGCTTAAAGTAAGACTAAACCAGGACTAAACTAAGACTAAACCAGGCTTAAACTAAGACTAAACCATGTCTAAAACAAGGACTAAACTAAGACTAAACCAGGTTTAAACCAAGACTAAACCAGGACTAAACTAAGACTAAACCATGTCTAAAACAAGGACTAAACTAAGACTAAACCAGGCTTAAAACAAGACTAAACCAGGACGAAAACTAAGCCTACACAAGGACTAAACTAACACTAAACCAGGCTTAAACTAGACTAAACCAGGACTAAACTAAGACTAAACCATGTCTAAAACAAGGACTAAACTAAGCCTAAACAAGGACTAAACTAAGACTAAACCAGGCTTAAACCAAGACTAAACCAGGATGAAAAACTAAGACTAAACAAGGACTAAACTATGACTAAACTAGGCTTAAAGTAAGACTAAACCAGGACTAAACTAAGACTAAACCAGGCTTAAACCAAGACTAAACCATGTCTAAAACAAGGACTAAACTAAGACTAAACCAGGTTTAAACCAAGGCTAAACCAGGACTAAACTAAGACTAAACCAGGCCTAAACTAAGACTAAACTAAGACTAAACCAGGACTAAGCCGGGTCCAAACCAGGACTAAATTAGGTCCTGGGGGTACACGAACCCAAAAAGGTTGGGAACCACAGGTGTACAGCTCTGTTTCCACTGATTTCTCTCAGACTTTTTTCATTTTGTCATAAAACAGCATCATACAAAAAGTAAGGAAAGTAAAAAGCTTTTTTTCTATGTTTCTGTGCAAAAGAGCTTAACAAGAGCTGCACTCTGCTGCCCTCTGCTGGTCTCTTCACATGTTTCTTTATGGGACTAGTAAATGATTATAATCTTATAGTCAGTCAGTGTTTTTTAAGGTTGTTAAACATGCAATGCTGTTCTAGAGACGACCAAGATTGGTTTAAAAATGTAAATAAGCACATAATATAGCCCCTTTAAAAACAAAAGTCATATGCCGTGGCACAAACAACTTTTATTTTGGAAACCATTTAGTGACCAAACAGTACAAACACAAAATATAAAGCTGTAGAAGTGTTATCCAAGCTTTGTTATGGACACAAGGCCTAAATGTGGAAAATACTGCCTTCCTGAAACACCAGCCTCCACTTGAACCCATGTAATTGTTTAATAGCTTGTTTATAGTAATCATGTTTCTATATTTACCCAATTAAACGACTCCAGAGTGAGTTTTAATAATGTTTCTAGGCACTGGCTTTTATGTGGGCTGCAATTACACTCTTATCAAATAGAAATGACTGTGAGATAACAAGAGCAAAGTCTGAAGTAAAAATGCACTAAACAAATGAAACTTTTTTGTAATGATGTGAAAAGTCAATAGCCTTTGTTTCGTAACGTCTCTGTGGGAGAAAATACTAACAATATGTAAACATAGCAGGTATTTTATAACAGATAACAGAGCTGAAGACAAAATTAAGAATTAGATTGTAAACTAAAAACTCAAGCTCAAATGACATGTAATTTATTGACAGGACAGAAACTTGTATGGAGTCCGGAAACTTTTTTGCCACTTGGTCAGTTCAAGTGCACCGTGATAAGTGAAAAAAATATGTGTCCCAGTTTTTGGGTCTAAAAATCTGGTCAGCCTATGCAAGATTGAAGTGCGGCTCACCAGGCTTTCAGTATGTCATTGCAAGCAAGTCTTCAAAAGTCTTCATCTCTTTTCTGGTCTGAAGTATTGACCTATTTCTTAACACAACACCAACAACAACAACGACTTAGAGCCCAGTATAGTTGTCTTTGTGGTGACAAGCTTGGTGAAAACACATCCACCCCAGACTTAGCTGTAAAGACTGACTTTTAATGTTCCTTTGCATGTATGACTCAACTATATTACACAGAGTAAATCACTACTGGTTTTAACATACTAACCCTACAAAAACTGTTCTTTTATTCAGTATTATGGTGTTTTATGATTGTAGAAGGTGAATTAGCTCACCATAGGTATCAGAAAAAGTATTGATCAGGCACCAGTATCGAAAACCAGGTATCGTTTAACTGGTATTGAAAAAATCTGAACAGTACTCAGCCCAAGTGATTAATTACGCATTCAAGATAATTGTTGCTCTTACCTTCTTTCACATGCCACATACTGTGAGAGGAGTAGGCAATGTGGATGAAGTGTATTCCCAAAAGACACAACGGCAGTATGTGCTTCAGGTCAGTGGGTAGACCCACTGCACCACTGTAGCCCCTAGCCAGCCTCTCCTAGGTTCTGTCTGAAAGCAGGACAGTCTGGTTCCTCACTCGAGGTGGGGGTCGATTTGGAACTGGCCTATCACAATCTTTTATCTGCAGCGCAGCTTACGAATATGGAAGCTAACAGTAGCCAAGATGGCACCAGAGCAAATTTAATAACTTCCCTCACCTGATTAACTGTGTTTAATGCTCTCCTTCGTCACCTGTTGGTTCTGCTGAAGTCCTCGTTGTTGTTCAGTCCTCTGTGGGCTTTTTTCTTCTTCTTGTTGCTATTTTAACAACAGTAAAGTTCTGCTGACGTCCGACGTAACAACCGTATTCAAATGAGCCCACTTTTTTTGTATTCTACTGTTTTATGGCTAAACCAGCAAGAATCAGCCATGTTTGTTTTGCTCTTCATTTCTCTGATTGGTCACTCCGCCTGTGAGTTATCCGCCCATAGAAATTAAACTTACACAATACCAGACTAACTTATTTGTACAGAATAGGAAAAGAGTTTGGCTACGTCACCCCTACGCTAATGTAGTCTTTAACATCTTTAAGGTAATACACAGGACATGTCAGATGAATAGAAAGTTCAAACTGGTGAAAACCATGAGCGGCATGTCACTCAAGGCCTAAGATTTATGATTGCAGGTATCACTGGAGCAGCCAAGTAAGCTGGAGGAAGACCTGACATCTGTAACACTGGCTTTGTCTTGTTTTGATCAGAAGAAACGTATTCCGTGACACTGACTTTGGATGGCGGTGGTTCACACGAGGCTGAGAAACACGTGAAGACGGATGGAGGAGAAACTGCAGCTGTGTTTCTTTAGGGACCAGTAACTGAAGGCATCGCACCCACTTATAAAACTCACTATACGCCCGATCTGGGAACTGGCAAGGAATTATATAAGGTTTCCCAACGTACTTTTTGATTTATAGGTTTAGAGTTGGACGTGAGAAACGCAAACCACTCCACAGAAACCCTGTAGTTACTGTGTGTTTTCCATGATGTGTTAAATGGAAACATATCAACATAGATTTCACATAGATCAGGGGTTCTCAGACTGTGGTACAGATGCAGCTGGTGGTACACACAGGCTTCCTATGGTGGTACTCAGGAGTCATTTAAAGGTCTTTTTAGTTTTTTTGAATTTTTCTTTATTTTTATTTTATTATTATTATTATGTTGGCCTTTCAATGATTTATTAGATAGGACAATCAGTGAAGTAGTGACAGAAAAAATGATGGGAGAGAGATTCGCCAACAGCGAGGCGAGCCATTGTCACTCTCTGTGCCTTACCACCTGAGACAAACCGGCAGGACATGGTTTAGTTTTATTAAAGAGTGTTTTGTTATTGTTTAAATCTTGTTTAGTCCTTGCTTAGACTTGTTGTAGACCTGGTTTAGCCCTGGTTATATCCTGGCCTAGTTGTGGTTTAGTCCCTATTTTGTCACAGGGGAAGCTGAAAACATGAGCTGAGGTGGTTCTTGGTGTGAAACGTTTGAGAATCACAGACAAATAGATCTGAAATAAAAATGGTTTTCACAGTACAAGAATGTGTCTTCTTTAAAACAAATGCAGTCTTGGAAAGCCATTTGTAGTCAGCCAGACAGATGCAGAGATTTCAGTCTCATTAGATGGTATCTTCAGGAAACACAGTCCAAGCTTCTTCTAGGAATCTCATATAAACAAACCATTTTCTCGGCAGTGTTGTATAAATATTTCTGTCTGAAATGCAAACAGAGGGGAAACCTCCTCAGACTACATGTACCAGCAACAGAGTGTTTTAAACTTTAACCTGTGATGTATTACTTTAAACATTTTCTGTTGGCTTCGACTGAGGGCCCACGATGTCTGAAGGCCTTATCTAAAGGTTTACTGTGTTTATTTGTAACTTTACTTTGTAGCCTCTTGCCTTTTAGAAATACCTGTTGCTGACAATTTAAAACAATAGCTAATATCATCATAATTAATAGTAAATACTTTGAAACACAAGTGTTTGCTTAAAGATGCACAAAAACACTATTGTCTGAATACAATACTATCATCGATCCTTTGGTCGATACAATTTGTATCACAATTTATTGAAATGCTGAGAAATGTTTTCTTTTTAAAATCAAGTTCACTTACTTAATTGTACAAGAAACCACGCAATGCTTCCAAAAGTCAGTCTGACATTTATTTATTTTTTATAAATAAATTATTTGTGTGACAGTATTTTGCCCTTTACACTCCTGGCAGCGTTCTTTAGCATTTTTAGCCCAGATGTGACTGCGAAAGTAGTGCCACCCTGTAGCACACAGAAGTACCGTATTTTCCGCACTATAAGGCGCATCGGTTTATAAGGCGCACCTTCAATGAATGGCCGATTTTAAAACTGTTTTCATATATAGGGCGCACCGCATTATAAGGCGCATCCACTGCGCTAAAGGGAATGTCAATACAACAGTCAGATAAGTCAGTCAAACTTTATTAATAGAATACAAACCAGCGTTCTTACAACTCCCTCGTTGAAAACTAGGAATGCACCGATACCACTTTTTTCAAAACGATACGAGTACGAGTACTTCCATTTGAGTACGTACCGATACGAGTACTTGTATAGAGGTAACTTTATAGTTTATACAGTCACACTACTGTATCTCATTCATCCCATACCGTGTCGTCTTTTTCCCGTCTAAGTTATTTTTACAACAGAGTGGTTTGAAAACAACTAACCATGGCTAAAATTTGCTGAATATGGACGTTATACCTCATTTTAAAGCTTAGATTCTCCTCTATTCAGTCGCTAAAATAATTTTAAAGACAAATTGAGCATCTGCACATCACCTGCGGAGATTCGCCATTACATACAGGAGCTAACACAATTAGCAACGGTACTTCTTATGTTTTATCAGACAACAACTGCTTCAGACTCCGCGCTTATATCATTTTCGGGACAACTAGGACAACAAAAGGACAACTGCTTAAGTTTTAGGACTCGAGTATGATTTGGGATAAGTCTGGTTGAGCAGAATGTAGAGTCAGCTTTGCTTTTAAAACCTGTCACTTCGGCGACGCCCCCTGAATACGGTAGCCATAATTAACCAACATTGATCCATATATAAGGCGCATCGGATTATAAGGCGCACTGTCGGTTTTTGAGAAAATTAAAGGCTTTTAGGTGCGCCTTATAGTGCAGAAAATATGGTATCTTAGTATTACATTACAAAATATTGCAATATATTGTATTGCACACCTTATAGGCACATGTATTTGCAGCAGAAATACCAACCCTCTCCTTCTCAGGGATCTTTTGTAGACATTGTTCTACCTCAACACCTCAACACCACATTTATCCCTGTGGTGAGAAGAGTTGATTGCCTGCATGCATACAACCAATAATCATGGAGTCAAGAGGGATTTGTGAGAAAAGAACATATAATAGACAGGCTCATGCAGGACTTAAGTTCTTATAACAAATTTGAACTATTTGCATCAAGTAAATCTCCTATTTTTTGTCAGATCTGCAATAAAACATGGTATAAAGTTGACAGTAGATTCCATATTCATCAAAATAAATCTCTTGAGTGTACTTTTTCTGAACCAGTATCACAGACACTCACTGCTTGCATCTTTCTTTCCTGGCTGTGTTAATGCACTCTGACGTGGGCTGGATTTACTGATTGTTCCCATGACTGTGAAGGATATGCCGATGATATGTTTTGATTTGTTCCACCTCAAGACTTATTATTATCACTTTTATTTAGGCTTGAATTACTGGAAATCAAGAAGCGGGCTGATTTTTACTCCACCTGGAAGACTTGTAAAATGGGGTTGGTTTCTGTCAGCAGCTTGTGGCCTAATCAAAGTATTTACGACCTGAAAAAAACGAAAAAAAAAAAAAAACTCTACATCACAAAAAGCCGGGAGAGGTTTTCTGTGTGTTGGATGGATTCTTGACTCCAGTTATGCAACCCTGGGCAAGGCAGAGGAGCACACTTTTCCTCCATCGATTTGTAAAAACATTGGCTGGTTTTTGCAGAGGGCCCCCGCTGAAGGGCTGTGCTGTGGTGGGATGCACATCTGTCAGCTGAGTCTGGCCTTTTACAGCCAGGGTTTAAGAGCATGCAGAACCAGACCAGAATGGGGAATTACTGTGTATCTGGCTTTGGAAATGCACGATGGGTATTGTAAAATGTTCAGAGTATTAAACATTATTAACATTTAGAAAACAGATCATCTGCTGGAGCCGTTAAAGTGCTCATAAAGGACCCCTATAGAGTAGCTTTATTTACTGGTTTTACCTTCAAATATTAACAAAAACAGCACTATAGGCCTGTGGGACAGATACAGACTTTCTTACAAATTTCTTGTACTTTCTCACTCACGCAAAAAATCACACTGCTTTGCATTTGTAACTTATCATTTATAAACTTTTATATTAATAATGTGGCATCAGCCTTACATAGTGCTTTTCTTGGTAATCAAAGTTGCTTTACAATTAGGTGCATTATTCAGTCGCTCCTAGGTCACACTTGGTGTTGGGGAGCTACTTCTGTAGCCTGCCCTGGGGCAGTCTGACGGAGACATGGTAGCCATTCTGCACCTACGGCCTCTCTGACCACCACCAATCACACAATCACACTAAGAAATTCATATATAGGCAAGGTGGGTGAAGTGTCTTGCCCAAGAACCCAACAACAGTATGCACTGCAACAGCTCTATCTACTGAGCTACTACCGCCCTCTTAATAACCTCTGCTGTAAACAGTCTCTGGAGGGTTTTGGTTGTTCAGGCCATTGTATGTTTACAAACATCTGTTATAAAGTTGAACTGAATTATTTAGTTTTGATAAGATTGTATATATATATGTATATGGTTTATGGTTTATATATATGTGATATAGTTTATTGTTTTGATATTTCTTTAAAATGCTTATTGGTTATTTCATTGCATATGTGTGTGTTGTGGAAAAAGTGGGTTTGTTTGAATATGATTGGTACATCAGACATCAACATCAGCGGGACTTTACTGTTGATAAAATGGAAACAGGACGAAGAAAAACAAATCACACAGAAGACTCAACAACAACGCAGACTTTCAGCAGACTTTCAGCAGACTCAACAGGTGACAAAAGAAAGCACTAAACACCATTAATGAGGTCAGAGAAGTTATTCAATGAATTTCCGTAAGACACGCTGCACATAAACTGCTGTGATAGGCCAGTCCTAAATCAACCAAAGAGAAACTCTTTCCTCCAAGTGAGGAACCAGACTGTCCTGCTTTTGTTTTTTATTCTGCTACATTTACTTTGAATAATTCATGAATTTGAATAAATAGTGTGTATTTATTTATTTTTATTTTTTTTATTCATGTTGTGAAAAGGTTAGACCTAATCATAAAGTTAGGTGTGGATCTTGTGCCTAATTTTGTTATTTTATAAAGATATAATTCATTTTTACTTACTTTTATTTTTTTATTGTTAGGAAAATGCCTGAAATTGCACATTATGTCCAAACAGTTTTGCTGAGTAACGTAATTTTTTGACCATATCGTTTTTTTGTTTTTTTTTGTTTGTTTGGTTTTTTTTTTTTTTTTTTGTTTGTTTGTTTTTACTTTTATTTGGGAAATTTTTTGGATGGCTACTTTTTACTTAGACATGAGTAATATTATTTCGAGGAATTAATAACTAATTTGTGGCTACTCTACCTATCATCCAGGGGCGGACTGGCCATCTGTGCATTCTGGAGGATCACAGAACGGCCGGTTGTTGAGACGGCCGGTGGGCCGTTTTACATAGACTCCATAAACACATACACAACCAGACCAGAGAGGGCGCAGCCGCGCAGATGCGCAACAGCAGAGTAGAAGAAGAAAGCAGAACAGCTGCAGCCACTCAATGCAGCCAGGCACTCGAACAAGTCCGCAAGTCCGCCGACAGGTGGCCGTGAAGATGGCGGTGGCGCGTGAGCAGAGGCTGCCGTGCGTTTACGTCATGGATAAAAAACGGTTAATAAAACGAAAGGAGAAGGGCGGAGCAGAGAAAGTCAGGGAAAAGAAGCTTAAGTCACTTGTATGTGAGGCGTTCAAGTGTAAAAATATAACAAAACTGTTTGACAGCAGCAGTGCTACAGCCACATCCACCAGTACAGCACAACATGAGAATGAAGAGGCTGAGAGTGCGGTGGTGGGGGCCCAGCGCTGCTCAGGCTCAGGGACCCACAGAACCAGATGAATTTTTACCTCAGTTAGAGCCGTGTACAGAGCAAGTGGTGAGTATAGCTTACTGTATGAAACACAGGGCTTTCATAGCTATTTAGGCTACGACATATTTATTCCACTTCCTATACCTAGCTCTAAAACACTATCATAACAGTAACAATATGAATAATATTATATCTAATATGTCTGTGAAGACTCATTCATCCAGGCTGATTCCATTGCAATCATAGGTTTAAAAGCTGTCATCTGGACTTGGTTTTAAAGAAAGCTCTCTTACCAGCCTCTTGGATAAAAGGTGAAACGTCTTCAACTTTAAAACCCAGTCCAGATGACAGCTTTTAAACCTACTATTGCAACTATATCTAATGTGAATTAAATCCAGGGATGTTCCCAAGCCCTCCAATAATAAGTCATAGTGTAATCCAGGACTAAACTATATCTAAAACATGACACAACCAGGTCTAACCAAGACTAAACCCTAACTAAAATAGGTATACGCTGTCCAAAACTATAGCTAAACCAGGTTTAAACTAGGTCTAAACAGGGACAAAACCAGGTCTTAATCAGGTCTGTGCCAGGATCAAATCAGATTAAAATCTGGGACTAAACCTGTACAAAACCAGGTCTAAACCAGGACCTAATCAGGTCTAAACCCTAGTGATGTCCCTGTATGAATCTAAAGGTAAGCTTTGGTAGGAAAAGGGATGGAGTAGATTACATATTGACCTCTCTGACATTTATACAACCCTACATTTTATATTGTTTACCCAGGTTGAGACCCATAAACAACTTCTAATTGAAATTGTGCTTTTTGCTTTATACAATCCAAGACAACTTTGTAAAGTTTTTTTTTTGGGGGGGGGGGGCTGGGGGCTGGGCCGACTCCAGGGCTGTTTTACAGTCCCAGTCCGCCCCTGCTATCATCTGATCAAATACGCTGAAGTGGGGGTGGGTACCCGTCTTACCTTGCTTAATCTTTATTTTTCAATGTAAACGTCGCCATCTGCTGGTCACCTTTCGTAATCACGTCTCGGACCCGTCGGGAGAGGGAGGGCGTGGTCACGTTTCCCTTTAAACCAATCAGAACCCGCCTGGAGCGTTACCAAGGAAACAGCGTACAAGGCTGTGAGGCGGTGGAAGGCAGACCCACAGAGGAGGCTAACTGCTGCTGCTAACTACACAGCGCTGTGTCTGCTGCAAAGATGGCTGATGAATTTTTCACACAGCTCCGCGTTAAAAATTAAAAAAACACATTTGGCTTACGATTGTCGGTCACGCGGTGTTTCTCTGCGTGACTACCCACTTAGCATGGCTCCTCCACACACGGCAGAGTCCAGACTAGCCTGTTCAGATTAGCAGGCTAACGACTCAAACACGATAATCTTTACCACGGAACCATAATCACAATATCGCGCATAATTATTTGTTCTTTGTATTCGCGCGTTTGCTGAGTGGAGTGGCTTTTTTCTTTGTTTTGAACTCTGTTTTTTTCTGTCGGGATGTATTTGTGCTGCTGAGGAGCGGAAGAAACACAAACGACGGGCAGAACCAGCGGGGCTCTTGTGGGACTGAGTGAGGAGCGGGCAGGTTTTGGGAGCTCCAGCCCCGGCCGCCGGACAAACAAGGAGCTCCACTCCGACAGAGGGGCCAGGAAACCGGACTGAGATGAGGATGTATGGGGCAGGAGGGTCGTACCTCATCCAAAGTCCCGTTAGCTGGTTATAAGCAGGTATAGTGGTTTCTTAGGAGTCTATGTGATATTATAAGGATCATATACTTACTTTTTTTTTTAGAAAATATAATAATATTACACCTTTACTCTTTGATTTTGGTCTTTAGTGTCTTTAGATTAAATCAGGCTCACTAATAGTATTAATTCAAATAATTCTTCTAATTCAAAATTTGAATTAGAATGAGCCAAGTTTATAGAATTACTTGGTTAAAAAATGACTCAGTTATCTTCACAAGCTGCATCTTTTCTTGATATTGTAGAGCCATATGTAAAGGGTTAAGGACATTATGAACATACTGTTTTAATGCAAAGGGTGAAAGCTGCTTGTTGTCAGGTGTTTTGACCTGGTTTATGGCTAGAGCTGCAATTTCTGGACCCAAGGACATGAATGAAACAAAAACTGTCACAAAGTTTAACGCCTTGTCAGTGAAATTATTATTTCGCATTACCATCAAGAAGAGGTGATATTATTCTAACATACTGGCGTGGCATAAATACAACAAGGTTATGGACTCAGTCAGTGACAAATAATGATCAGATTGAACATTTGTGGATTTTCTGTCCAGTTATTTATTTTAACAATATGTCTAACCTATTAAGAAATACTGGTCCCTGCCTTGCATTCATCTGCCCTCCAAAAAGTGATTAGTTTGGCCTTAAACTGCAAATGGGACTTGAGAGGGTTCCATGAAATATTGCATTTAAACTATTTACTTATCTGACCAAGAGAAAAGTCTAATTTTGTACTGCCAACTGTTAATATCCACCACAATCAAATTTGAGAAAATGAGCCTACAATAAAGCAATTCATTAGGCTTCCTCATAGAATATGAATTATACAGTACGCAGCTACTTACGTTCTTATATTTCATGCTGACTGGTTTCATAAACCAAGGTTTAGTCTCTGAAGAGTATAATTATCATTATTACGGATAACAGGAACAGATGGATTCAGGCTAAGCCAGAGAAATGGGACTTTCCCTGAGTATCCCTCTCATAGAGCTCTAATGGAGGCTAATTATGGTCATTACAGCCCAGCACTGATGCCTCTGTAGCTGCCGCAGAAATTAGGATTTTCCGCTGCCAGGCGACCACGGTGAGGCTCAGATCTAAACAAAGATGCTTCTGATTCATCTTCAAACTCAAACTCATGTTCTTTGTCATGTAATAACATCTATAGGGAAACTAAAGGAGGTGTTGACAACTTGCTCTTAAAAATACTTAACATTTTGGACAAAATTGAACTGAAAACAACTTGACTCTTATTTTGGAATAAAATATTGGACAGGACAAGCTCAAATCTTTTTATTGAATCATTCATTAAAATTATCATTGTTCCATTGTTATCATTGTATCCTCATTATCATTATATATTATTTTTGGCCATAGTCCTCTAGAGATTTTGCTACACCAGGACTATAATTTGTATAAATAACATTACTCCTACATTAACAATAACTTTTAACATAAAATATTTTTGTTAAAATTTTAGGCTTGAACAATAAGTTAGTGCACTTTATATTTCAGCATGTATAAGCTGTTTTCTTATTTCACATTTTGGTTACATTGACAGGACTGACAACAAACGCTGTTATTTATTTGTCTAACATCAACCTGCTCAGGGACTACAGGTGGAAACTAGCATTTGTTTGCTATAACCTGGCACCATGCATCCTTTCTTATGATTTTTTTTCTAGGTCATTGTTGTTGTTTGTACAAATAAACCATGCACTCCCACTGTTAAATTGTGTGTAGTTACTAAAACATATCACCGTGTCTATGGTAGACCGGATCAACGCATATTTATTGTGGAAATTTATTATAAACATACAATTATTTTCCTTATACCTTACTAATTTGTGTTAATTTTTTCAGAAGGAGATCCTGATCTATGGATGTGTGCACAAAGAACCCGAACAGGACGGCCCCAGTGGGAGAGGATGGCCCTCGTCGAGCTGATGCCCCGCTCTGCTCTCGGACCAACGGCTGGACCTGGCCTCCTCACCCCTTCCAGATGTTGGCGTGGCTGCTCTACGCGTACTTCGCCATCACCGGCTTTGGCGTGTTCGTGCCCCTGCTGCCTCCCCACTGGATCCCCGCTGGATATATCGTATCCTTTACAGAACATCACTTGTAATATTCATGTTTCGAGTAAGGGTTAAAATAATACAATTATTTGTGATGCCATTTTATTTACCAGGCATGTGTTATTCCTCCACCCAAAACTACTAATATAACCGGTTCATCTATGATTACACAAAACACACAGACTTTATTTTCACTTCACTCTTCTGACAATATTGACAGAATAATCATTTTACTGTACACATTGCAACTGGTGTCCGCCCATAAGAGTAGGCACAACACTGTAAACACTTAACAGGACTGAGACCGTTTAAATCCAAGACTAAGCCAAGACTAAACAAAGACTTAACCATGACTGCAGCAGTTTAAATCCAAGACTAAACCAGAACTAAACCACAACTCCAGCAGTTTAAATCCAAGACTAAACCAGGACTGCACCCATTTAAATCAATAACTAAACCAGAACTTAACCAGGACTGCAGCAGTTTAAATCCAAGACTAAACCAGGACTGCAGCCGCTTAAATCAATAACTAAACCAGAACTTAACCAGGACTGCAGCAGTTTAAATTAATAACTAAACCAGAACTTAACCAGGACTGCAGCAGTTTAAATTAATAACTAAACCAGAACTTAACCAGGACTGCAGCAGTTTAAATCCAAGACTAAACCAGGGCTGCAGCCGTTTAAATCAATAACTAAACCAGAACTTAACCAGGACTGCAGCCGTTTAAATCCAAGACTAAACCAGAACTAAACCACAACTCCAGCAGTTTAAATCCAAGACTAAACCAGGACTGGAGCCGTTTAAATCAATAACTAAACCAGAACGTAACCAGGACTGCAGCCGTTTAAATCAATAACTAAACCAGAACTTAACCAGGACTGCAGCCGTTTAAATCAATAACTAAACCAGAACTTAACCAGGACTGCAGCCGTTTAAATTAATAACTAAACCAGAACTTAACCAGGACTGCAGAAGTTTAAATCCAAATCTAAACCCGGACTGCAGCCGTTTAAATCAATAACTAAACCAGGACTTAACCAGGACTGCAGCAGTTTAAATCCAAGACTAAACCAGGACCAAACCAGGACTAAACTACAACTAAATCGGCACCAAATCAGGTTTAAACCAACACTAAAGTAGAACTTTCAAATCAGGACTAAATCAGGTTTAAACTAGACCTAAACCAAGTCTGGCTCTAAAGTAAGCTAAATCAAAGCTCCTTGTACATGCATCATACAATTGCCTTTGAATACACTTTAAATGAACAACATAAACCTAAATTTTGAACGCATAGAGCTAATAAAATACAATAGCTCTATTATGCGGCTCCTCTGTGAATGGTTATCATTACTTTGGTTTAGAGGAAGCATGACGCACCCTGAGGCTAAAACATAAGGGTCACTACCATCTTTAGACAAAGTAGTGTATTTAATAAAATAAGACAGGACAAATAAAGGTTTTCTTATCCAAGTAGGAGGATTCACAAATTTAAAAAAAAGTCTGTCAGGTCTTCTTGTGTAATAAATGAGGAAGCTGCTGTGTTCAGATAAGATAAAATATATTATTTCACAAGAATATTACAAAACCTCACTTTGGACCTGGAAGTGCTCTCACCAAAAACAGCTAAGTTCAAATCTGTGTACTGTGAGAAAAGAAGAATAAACAATATAATATTAAACAATCAGGTTTTGAGACACATCTCCAAGTGAAATTGTCCATTAAGATTTGAATGTGGTTAGAAAAGTTACACTAGATGTACTCTAAATGTATGATCATCTGAATTTAAATACTCATATTTGTAAATGGTAAGCGGTCATGGGTACTGAATTTTTTGTATATCATCTCACAAAACTAGCTTCATGTTTTGTATTTTGGGTGCTCCTCTTCACTGCTACAAGTTTTTTTTTTCTGTACACTTAATGATAAAACTAATGTTTTGTTAGCATCACAGGCAAGTACGTTATGTAGTATTTAGACCTTAAAATATTACTTACAAAATTGTTTTAATGTTAGATCAACTCTTAATAGGACAAACTGCCCAACCCCCAACATATGTCGTAATCACCCTCTATCTCTAGCTAACTTGAACTGCTAGCAAAAATGCTAATGCTAACTAAAGTAACTAAAATGTTCTGTCTGTCTTTATTAGTTCACTTCTGAAAACTACCTTTTTTGTTGATATTCTTAGTGAGGTATCTTGAAAAAGAGCACAAAAGTTATTGCATGTCAAAGCCCAAATAATAGATTGTTTAGATGTAGGGCAGGAGCCAGTATTACTCTATGGCAGGGTTGCCAGATCCCACTGACAGTTTCCAGCTCAAACAGAACTTAAAACCTGCCCAACACGGTAAAAATCAGCCCAAATCACAACCACTCTAAATGTTAAAACATGAGAAATAACACAAAACTTAACAGCAGAATTAAAAAAAGACAACACACAACAGGTGCCCAGCAAAGACTGCAATCAGACAACCAAAGCTTTACTGGTCTGGGCATCATAGAAACCACACAAAAAAACAAAAAAACGTATGAAATACTAGTAAATAACAATACATTTAAAAACAAATGAACTAATTATATGTATATATAGTGGAAGAACACAGCAGTTAATTGAAATTGGCAACTATTTTATTGGTAATTTCTCCAGAATATTTTCTAAATACCTGACAAATGTTGTGAAAGGGTCATTCCATGCCAGATTACGCAGGCCTCTTCCAGTCACCATCTCAAAAAAAAATGAAGTTCTCGCATGTGGTACTAGAAATTTAAACAAGTGTGTAAAATTTCAGGTCTGTACTGCCAATACTTACTGAGATATATGTATTTCACTTCTCACATATTTTAGAATTTTTACATTTTTTTTTCTGAGATGGTGATCTGGGGAAGTATTCAGACTCTGGAATGACCCGAAAAGGAGCTCACATTTTATAAATCAACCCAATGCAATTTTTTTCAGCCCAAGGTGTTCAAAAGAAGCCCAAATGGGTAGAAACCAGCCCAATCTGGCAACACTGCTCTATGGCTGAGACACTATTTTGACAAGAAATAGCCAAACAGAAAATCCACAAATATTAAACCTGATCATGTTTTGTTTGTGATAGGGTCCATGACTTGACTGTATTTAAATTATGGCTGAAAGCTGCCTTTAGGGGCCATGGGGAAGGTGTTGCAACATTTTTGAACGTTTTTAATCATACAGATATAAATTAACAAAATCAGATATTGCCTATAATCTGTCCTCCACACTGGTTTTCCTGAGCTGCCGGTCAGTGCACGGGGATCATGTTCGTGTGCCACCTGTGCGTCCACGTGATGGCGGTGTCCATCGACCCGGCCGACTACAACGTCAGGAGCAGGACTCACAGAGGCCCGGTGCCGGTGTTTGACAGGTCCAAGCACGCCCACGTCATCGAGAACTGCCACTGCTACCTCTGCCAGGTCGATGTGTGAGTAACAGCACACTCTCAGGCTTCAGGGTCAAGATTTTATAACTGAGATTGAGCCCTATAAGATACAGGTTGCAATCATAAAACTCAATAGACCCTTTTCACGTGACGTCAGAAAACTTCCGTTTTGAGACAATGGGATGTATCTTCATTTCCGGTGCCACGCTTCTCCCATAAGAAATTCACCCAGACTTTTTTAAAATTGCCCTTTACAAGTTTACACAATATACAGTGATTTTCAAATTAATGATTGATTATTTACCCACAAAACGTTCAAAACTTGCGAAAGGATATTAATTCTTCAACCAAGGATACTTGGATTGTGAAGTGAGTGCTTTGTTATGTAGCTAGATAGCGTTAGCAACATGGCTAAGTGATAGAGCTGCGCTATAAAACAGTGTTAGATCATGTCATGATCTGAGTTTATCTGAATATTTGACAATCTGCTTATCAGGAAATACCACTGGATAGTACTGCAGTATATTTTCATTTAGTAAAGCTCTGTGCTCGGACACTGACTCTGCTGTAGTGATCAGTCTGTGACAAAATAATAGACTTTTCAGGTCTAATTAGAAGTTCATTGCAGTACTATGCAGTGAGCCTTTCAGACAAGCAGATTGTCATTCATTTAGATCGTAACATAATCTAATATTGTTTTATCGCACACCCCGTTAGACCTATTGCTAATGCTACAGCATTAACAACTACTAGCTTTAGCTACAAGACAAAACACTTACCTACATAATCAAATAAGTAACCCTCAATGAAAAATGCATATCCCTTTTCGAGTTTCTGTACATCATGTAGCCTTATATTTGGCCAATTTTTAAGACTCCGAGTAAATTCCTTACTGGCGAGCAGCAGCACTGGAAATGAAGATACATCCCATCGTCTCAAAACGGAAGTTGTCTGATGTCATTGTGAAAAGGATCTATTCATTCAGTCATTTATCTTGTGCTTATTCCTGTTATCCCAGTAACTATGGGTCACCCTGAACAGTGGCCAGTTAGTCACAGGGCTGGCACAGAGACAACCATTACTCTCATATTCATTAACTAGGGGCAATTTAGAGTCACCAATTCACCTATCTAATTGTCTTTGTCTAAACCTTACACCATGATTTATTGCTGAACTGTATTTTTGGAGTCTACCAGGGCTCTGTAAACATGAAGCTGTTAGTTTCTATAGCAGCAGTGACTCAGTGTGACGTCTTTCTCTGCATTTAGGTGGTCCCCAGAGAGAGGTGTCCCAGCAGCAGGTCCCTCTTCACACTTCACATGATATGCCAGTCTCTGGAGGCGTTTAGTTTCCTGTTGGCAAACATTTATGACAGCACCAACAACACATTACCACAATACACAGCACTCTGCAGTGCCCATTGTTAATATGAAAATAATTTTCCATTCGTGATACAGTTTAGGAAAAAGAAGTGTGGCTGCTATACAGGTTATCATCAAAATGAACAAGAACATTTTAAAGAGTAACTCAGCCCTAAGCAACTTTTTTTTTTAGCTGATCAGCTGTACAAACGAGGCTTTAGTGGAACATTTCACCATTTATAGTTGACCTGATCAAAATTTTAAGACCAGTTGAAAAATTGCAAGAATTTACATTTTGCACTGTTGGATCTTAAGGAGGTTCTAAGTAGAGCTTCATAATGAAAAAAGAAGAAATGGGAGTGAGACCAATCAAATTCTGACTAAGCAATTTATTGAAAACAGCAATTAAACTGAAATAGGCTGTTCATCAGCTGATCAAAGGTTTAAGACCACAGCCTTTAAAACCCTAAATCTGTGCAGAAATGTGGATTGAGTGTCATTTTCTGTCAGGTACTCACACTGTCATGACCCCCTGATGGCAAAGGCAAAAAAGCTACAGGTGTATATCTTAGACCGTTTGTCTAAATACACATTTTTGTGACATCAGAGTGCTGCCCTCCTGAGGTCAAACCTTCCAGGAGAGACGAATTTAGAAAATTTGCGCACGCAGCCTGGTACTGAGATTAATGTTCTATTTCATTCATTTCTACGAATGAGCAAAACAAATATATTAATTTTGACATTTTTGGAGCAGGAACAAATGGTTGTTGTTTATATATTTATTAAAAATGTCTCAGACCCAGATGACCCAGATCTGAGTCAGGTCCAGTCTCTAAAGTGAACTTATTAAAGTAGGATTTGCGGTGATTGATGAATTAAATCTGATCTGAGCATACATTTTTTAAACTGTTGTGGTCCAACACCTTGCAATTAGCATCTTTAGATGTTAATTGCTACATTAAAGAAAAAGGCCAAACATTGAGACACTCGCTAATGTTTACTAACCGGGCTCTGATGTTACTCACATGTGGTCGAGTTGCCAAACCTGTCTTGATTATTCATAATTTGCAATGTTTGGTGGCTAGTGCTAACTCCTCCATTAAAAATACATTATTGTCTTTTTAACTTCCAGTAGCAGTATTTAGAACGCAGCTGTTCTGTTTACAAACAATGGAAGGGTCAGTAGTTGCAGATAGACAAGTGTGGCTTAGTATTTGACCTTGTTAGCACACTGCTGCTAACACCTGTGCTGCTTGTCCTACACCTTCCCTGGCTCTCTGCCCTGCGCGCTTGTCCCAGTCCCTTAGGTGTGAGTTGTCATTTTCCACATCTTGACAGTAAACATGAAAAATGTCAGTTTGATGCATAGAAAACACAATAGGGTCACTGTTTCTTATTGATCTTGACCAGGTGTGTGACCTCGGGGGTCTCCACAAGGGCGCATGACTTACACTCACTATTGTCTTTACGTAATGTTTCTTAGCCATCAAGCCATGCGTATGCTTCTTTAACAGATATGTAATATGTATTTTACAGCTTTAGCCCTTGTATAATGGTTTATAACAGTGATTCTCAACTGGTGGGTCGCAGTTTTCAGTGGGTCATGGACCTTTGCCAAAAAAAAAAAAAGATTAATAAAAAAGTTATGTTACTGTTACACCTAAGGTTGAAGTGAGAATTCTCCTCAAAGCACAATGTCTTAAGGTTATCAGAATAAAAGTACATTTTACTTTTTAAAAAGTTTTAAATTAAATGGTATCTAATAGAATGTAGAAGTGAATAGTTCCTCCTCTGGCATGGCCTCTTGCATGTTTTATGTGGGGGTTTTTTTTGTGTGTGTTGTCATACTGTGATATTCTGTCATTATTCTGCCTCAGGCTCAATACATTTGATCAGATGAAATATATTTTTTATTTGGGTCGCAGCTTGTCATTATTAGGGTGATGGTGGGTACCAAAACCAGACCAGTTGAGAACCAGTGCTTTATAATATACAATTTAGCCTTTTCTTGATGAGTAAGTACAAGCAAGTCAGCATTCTCCATGTGGTGTTGTTTAGTGCTCTGTACAAGTCCATGCATAACCCCCCTACATATGAAGATGATTTTTAGTTATATTGAGTTACACTGAATATTGAGTTGCTATGTTCTCTACCTGCCCAGTAACAACATTTTTTTTGGTTGGTTCCAAAATGATCTTGTTTGAGCAGAATTGTTATTTTGATGGCTAATGCCCCTTTGTCTTCTGATAATGTACTGCAAGTCTCCATATGCTTGTGTTTTGACGGCGGCAGACAAGTCCACATGCATAATGCAGCGGTCGGTTCGTGTAAATAAGTAAAATTGAAGCCAGCAGTGACTGTAACTCTACTCAGGAGTCGGTCAGAAGCAGGTCAGTGGGCCGCCTTGTCCCAGCAGGCTTTGGGGAGAACTGGGTTACATCCACAGGAAGCCCACCCACCCACCTTCTTATTCCTGAGCAATTTTGCTTTACCATACAACCGTGGGTGTGATGAATTACCCAGGAGCCCCAGCAGCTGGTGTCTTGAATCAGACCCCAGCCAGATCACCACAACAACTCAAATCTATACATTTGAATAGCCATAAACAAAACTGTATGTAATTTCAGGGCTGATGTATTGGATTTTATGAAGGGGTCACATAAAAAAAAAAAAATCCAGCCTCTGAACATCACCTGAACCCAAACCATTACCTATAATCATAAGCACAACCCAATCCTGTGCACACTCTAACTGATGTTACGTACAACCCCAAGTTTTTGGATTTCTCTGCCTTCTCTGCTCTTGTCTCTCAACTGTGGGGGGAACAGGGGAGATCCATCGTTTTCTCCAGAACCAAAGGTGTTTATGTCAGCTGAGGTTTGAGTTCTACTAAAGTAAAAAAGGCACAAAAAAAATCTTGGCAGATCCCTCCCTATCAGGCAGGAGATAAACTGTATCCAGGTGTAAAACAAACTGAAGAACTGTTTTATTCTAACTGCCATTGGCCTTCTAAACAAACTGTAAACGCTCTGCTGCACTTTACTGTGACTCCTTTAGTGCCGTTATACCTTTATACCTTAGACCGTCCTCTTTTTATCTTATGGAATGCTCTTGTTTCTTGTCCTGTGTGCTGTTGTGTGTTATATGCTGATGGCTGTTAATACTGGCTGCACAAAAACTGCCCCTCGGGGATCTAATAAAGTACTGATTGATTGAGTAAGAGGGGTTCATGCAAACGCCACATGCAAAGGCCGCCTGGTTCAGGAATCAAACCCACAACCTTCTTGCTGTGAGGCGACAGAGCTGAAGCCGCCACATATAAGAAGTGTAACAAGAAAGTGGATGGGTCTAGTGATGATTTTGAGTAATTAGTTTGCAACTAGTTTAGACTCTAACCATTACTTTTTTAATGTAGTTGAAGTAAAGAATCAAGTGGGTATGATAATAGACATAATATTTATTTATTAGAAATCATTTTGTAACTGTAGTGAAATTTAAACCCTCTTTGAACATGTTAAACAGCTTAAGAATCCACATAGGGAACACTAAGTTTGAGAAACCTTGAGTGTTTAAGTGTCTTGCTTATCTTTTTGTTTTGTGTTGGCACATTTATTTATTTCTCACTGATAGCATGTGTCTGATGGTTGCAGGGGGCCCAAGTCAAAGCACTGCAGTGCCTGTAACAAGTGTGTTGCCAACTTCGACCACCACTGCCGCTGGCTCAACAACTGCGTGGGAAGCAGGAATTACAAGTCAGTGTCCACAAGAAACATGGTATTGTTACAGTCAAATGAAATGCAACCCAACCTCTGTGTAAGACTGACTTAATTCATAGGGTCAGTTAACTGTAAAAAGATGTTAACACAATGAAAACAAATTGAAATATTCATGTTTTGTGTGGATAATGTGAAATATTTTGCCATTTTGTGCTTTAGGCTGTTTCTGCACAGCGTGGTCTCTGCTCTGTTGGGCGTGTGTCTTGTCCTCATTGTGGCCTCCTATGTTTTTATTGAATTCTTCCTGGATCCCTCTAAACTCCGCACTGACAAACATTTTCAAGGTGAGCTTTGACCGTTCATGTGTTGTAATATATGAATACAGTCTAGTCCAAGTCTATTTAACTTCATTTGCAGGGGGGCCAAAAGATTTATGAGGGCTGGAAGGCCCAGACTAATTGAACCACAACAAAATGTTTAAAAAGAAGTCGTCTGGACATTTTTTACTGGCTAAACAATATTAATAATACTAATGTACATTACACCTGGGAAATATACACGTGATACACATTCTTCTTTTCTTTCCCACTACATTATCATGTTCATATGAAAACAAATGCACTGTAAAGGTGCCATAAGTGCAAAAATGCAAATGTAAAAACCCTGACACACTTAGGCCTATGTCAAAAAAACATATCAAGTACCAAGCCTCATTTGGGGCAATACTAACATTCAAAAGTATATCCAGAAATATACCCAACAATGAACACATTTTTAAAGCTAGATGAAAATTTCAACGAACAGCTTATCTTTTTTTTTTTTTTTTTTTTTTTTAATACTAATGCACTATAAGGCCAGTGGCGTGCGCCGGCTCACACCAAGCGCAGGCAAAATAATAGAAGTTGCCCCAGGCTGTTTGAGGAGACACAGGGTTGAAGTCTGTCGCTGCCTGGATGCAGTTTGAGTAGGGTCAATTCTTGCCCCCAGGCTGCAAGTTGTGCAGGCCTGGTCTAGTCGCATGTTTTCTGTAAAAAAAATCTTAATTGATAAATACTAATTTAAGCTGCCTACATCTTGAAGACTTTAGTTTTTTATTAATTAAATCAGGAGCAATTTAAGTTGTTCAGGTTTCAGTGGCTTCAACTTTGATAGGTCAGAAAACTCCTGCACACTCTTGCCTTTCATTAATTCATTTATTTATCGAGCATCGTTTCAGTCCATCCAACCTGCATCAGGCTCGAGGACTGCCCCTTACGCTCCACCTTTTATAAAGTGGGTGCTGCCTCCAAAAACATCAGCCAATCAGTTCTGAGAACAGTAACCTGATGTCATGACCCTACACCGTATGATCACATGACATGCAATAATAACATTATTCTTTTTAATATAAGTTATATATCAGTAATTACTCACATAGTTCATGACAATATACATTCACTTTTACCATTAAATTTATATTCCTATTTAACTTAAAATATCTACAAGTAAAGGGGCAGTACATCTGCTCCCTAATAATTCAAAAGGAAATCCTTTAAAGTAAAGATATTAAAAAAGGGCTTTGAAAATATATCTAAAGTGCATGGTACACACAGTACCACACAATTGCAATTATTTCACTCTGTGCAATCTGATTCTGCTACAACTGGTAATCTAATATATGTCACACCCTGCAATTAGAGACAGCAATGGTAGGCAAATACTAAATTCCACTACAGGCAGTGTTAATGTGAGTGCAGTAGACAAAAAACAAACAAAAAGAAATGTAAGCTACTTTGGAGTTTAAAAGAGCTTGAGGTACTTCACATTATCATTTAAGGGGCTGTATTCTGGAAAATTGACTTTTCCAAGCTTTCTCCCATTGTTCCCTCATCAAAAATATACCTGGAGTTGTGTTTTGCTTCATTCACGCATGTTTAAGTAATCCTGTGTTCTCTGGCACGGCTGTTTTGTCTTCAAAACGCTCAGTTCCACAAACCTCCACCCAGTCCAGGAAGCACTGAGACCCTCTACATCCAGTCTGCTCTCATTCTTTTATCCAAAAAACGATGTATATCTCTGTTTCCACTGATGCCTCAGATATTTTTCATTTTGTAGTAAAATTACATCATACAAAACGTTTAATCATGTTTTTCCTCAGTTTCTGTTTAAAATAGCATGACACTCTTCACTCTGCTACCCTCTGCTGGTCTCTTCACTACCATTACATACTTTTTCTTTTAGCCACATAATGTTTTTAAAACTTGTAAAACGAGCAATGCTGTTTTAGAGGTGGCCAAGATTTAAAAATATGATTAAAAGCAGAAGATAGCCTCTTTAAACAAGTGTCACTCATTTTCCAACTTTCACTTAGTGCTACATACAAGAGATGGGAGAATTTGACAAGCAATTCAATTCATGTTGAATTTGCACACAGCATGACAGGGGGCTTTATGGAGTTAGCCTTAGAGGAAGAAACTTGTCCATTTGTCATCTGTATGTCTTTGTGTCATAATTAAAACATATAAATCTACATCTGCTGTCTGTTTCTGTCTGTGTCTGTCTGTCCAGTCCGTAACGAGTCAGCTGTCTGGTTCCTGTTCCTCCCTGTGGCTCCCATTAGCTCGGCCGGAGCAGTCATCCCCAGTCTGGCGGCCATCACCATCGCTCTGGGCCTGCTGTCCTCTGTGCTGCTCTGCCACCTGCTCGGCTTCCACATCTACCTCAGTAAGAGCCTGTATTGCATGTTTTCCTCATATCAGACATTGCAGGAGCACATAATAGTGTGGCTAAGGAGCGCACGCATGTTTATGGTTACTGCCTACCTGTTAAGCCTGAACCAGAGAGAACAAGAGTGGAGTTTAGAGGAATAACCACCCCAAAAGATACTACGCATTTAAATACAAAACATAAAAAACAAGCAACGACAACAACACCTGTGTCTGCAGCAATAGAGGAGCTGAGCTAATGTTAGCAATGTAGCATTTGCTTTTTATTTATTTTATTATACATTTATCCATATTTACTGTATTTCACCCATCCTAACGCTGTGGAAATGCTGCTAGGGCTTTGAAAACGGAGCGCGCACGCCGTGGTTTGCAGTAAAGTCGAAGGAGCGCACAGCTGCGGTGTGTCACGTGATCTTATCATCTTGTCAAGGCTTCGTGATCAGTGCGGAGTTTAAAATAGGTGATTTTACTGTGAATAGCCCGACGAAATGAGAGAACTAGGTCCAGGAAGTGTATGGAACGACTGGAGTTTACCCTGCTCTCGTCATTGGAGCAGCAGTCCAGGCGCTGCGCTCTCACAGAGCAAGGAGCTGGATGTATTCAGTTGTTACTCACGGTCACAACATATCTTGATTCTTTTGTTTGTTTAAATTATTATTCTCAGTATTGTATAAAAACAAAAAACTTGCAATACAAGACTCTACGTTAAATCTCCAACTTTCCTATTACAGTAAAATCTAAATCTAAGGATGAATCAAAGCCATGATTATTACTTTTTAATTGTAAAAATAAAATTGACCAATATGGGGAAAAAAAATTGTGATTAAATTTTTTGCCATATTGCCAAGCCCTATACAAACATGCTATAATATATATGCTGTGTTTCTTGTTTGTCCAGTGTGGAACAGACTGAGCACTTACGAGTACATTATTCGTCAGCGCCACCGCCTGAACCCCAGAGACTCGAGGAAGGCCCCAGCGAAGGAACCCGGAGCCGCCTCAGCCAACATCAGCAAGGTGAACGCTGTCTACTCAGCCCTAGTTTCATCAGGGACAAAGCTGGTGTTCTGGGTCTAGCTCTGGTTTGGTTCTGGAGAGTTTGTCAAAGGGGCAACTGAGATGTGGCCTCTCATCAGAGTGGTGAAAATATTCTCTACCCAGACATTCAAATTCAGTGCTAATTTTTACATTGTAATCAGAGCTTGACGTTTACTTTTGTGCTCACTGGCCACCAATACTAGTCTTTGTCAATGGTTACTAGCCAGTTAGTGTTTTTACTTGCCACAATTTAATTTGTTACATTTTTGTGTATATTTTACAGTATCCAATAAGCTTAAAGAAATGTAATTTTTGGTTTTATGCAAGGACAGGGTTTTATCAAATATTAAAAACAGGTTTACCTATAGATAGTATACCATAGTACAGTTTATCTCTGTGGTAAGTAAGCTTTATTTCTATAGCACCTTTCCCAGACAAAGTCACAAAGTGCTTCACAATGAAAGGCATAAAACAACATCATAATAAAATACCAGTGGAATAAACACATAACAAAATACAGTCAGTCATAGCAGCCCTGGTCTGTGGTGTCACATCTTTAAAACCCTCCTACAACCCTAAGCCATTTTCTGATGTTTTGCAGTTTTTTGTGGATATCTTTTATTGTGTTGATTCAGATTGTATAGATTTTGCCTCAGGTATATATTTTGGGATAATATTCAGGATTTAAAGTTTTTTTTTAGAAAAATCATTTAAAAATGTTCTCTAAAAAATAGTCACACCTTTACCTTTTAATCCCATTCAAATGACAAATGATTCATATTTTTTATTGTTTTCTACTAGGTGGTGCCATGGCAATGGCCCCATTAGTGTTTGTATAAATGAGTTTATTTGTGTTTGCGTGAGCACGAATCCATAATGGAGTCTTTACTGAGATTGCATCAGTGCAGAAGCCTCTGTGTGAGCGCCACAAAAACTGGAATTTAAGGGGTTAAGTTTCATAAACAGAATGAATTTTAATCATTGTAACCATTAAAAAAATTAATATCGGCTATTAGATCATTTTTCTCTGGCAGTCTATATTGCTGCATTATTTTGTGCCTTAAGGCGAAAGGTGTGACTAAAAAGTTAGGGGTGTAGGAGCATTAAAAACATGTGATTTTGTTTAAATTAATATTTGTCTTTCATTAATCATGATGGATTACTATGTACTAAATGGTGTACACACCTCATAGGTGTATAAAATTCAGCTAACCAAATTGGCAGTGGGAGTCAATGTGTTACAAGCCAAAATGAAATGTTTAACTCAGGGGTCTCCAACTTTTTTTTTAAGAGCTACTTTAACAAGATGAAAATGACAGAGAGCTCCTTTTGTTTTGTAACATTTTTTTCTCATAATTTTATTCAACCCAAAAGAAAAGTTTACAAAATGTTGGGCTCCACAACTTTCTATTAAAACAAAAATATTTACTTCAGCCGATGAGACACAAACTTATTGTTTACACTCAAATCAAACCTCCGTCCCTTCCCTTGCTTTGACTCAATAACTAATCTTCATTAAAATGTTTTTAGCCTCTTAGCTGCAGTCATGCTGCCACCGATCTCATATCACCACTGACTCCTCAATTTTGACTGCAGCGTAACTGTTTGACTGACAACTAATTGGCGAATAATCATTTTGTGCATAAATGGGGCCGGCAGCTCTAAATCAAATTTGACTAATGAAGCTTATGTAGGATTCATTAAACCTTTGGAGAGCTACTGTACTTGGAAAGAGGTTGCGAGTGAGTTACTTATTGGAGACCCCTGGGTTAACTCCTGGCACCTAAATACAAGTGTGGCCTACATTGTTTGTTGTTATTTATGTCAAATCAAGGCTAAAAGAAGTCATCCGGGTGTAGTTTGTAGAATTTTTTTCAATTCTAAAGTAAAAATTGGAGGAATGTCTTCATCTCCACACAGTATATGGAGATAACTTATTTTTAACCATGGTGGTGAGGGTGACTGAGGAACTCCACACAAGCAGATCAAATACAGTACATATCATTTCAAAGCATGATAGATTTAGTAATCTGGCTAAGCTTGACCTTTAAGTGTCATCTAATTAGCACTGAGCTATCTCTGACCCTGTTTTTATCCCAGCAGGAGGCGAGCTATTCAGGCACACTGGGCTACACCAACACGCAGATGGAGGTGGAGGAGCCCAGCACACGAGGAGACGCTGAGTACGATTTTATCCTCTTATCTTTAACATCACTAACACCACTTGACTTTAATGGTGTCTGTTTTACTTTTATAATTAAAAAGTAGTTAAGCTGTCCATCAGTGCAAAGTTACACTAACAGCCAAAAGGTCTGCGCAATGTCAGACCTTTTTTATATATATTTAATCATTTGAATAGGCATATTTTGAATACACCAAAATATTTTGACCTACAGCAATTTAGTGTTTGAATGAAAATATAAATAAAAACACAACTTTGAAATATCTTCCACTCAACAAGCATGAGCTAAATCAATATTAAAGCTCTGGATTTTTGTGAAAAAAAGTTCAAGTCTTTCCTCCTTTCTTGTACATATTTGTGTTTTATTTTATTTGTTGTCAGATTATCATTTACTTTTTATTTTTCTGTGTCTGTATTTCTGCAGTTTTGTGGCACAATTGTAGTCAGACTTGCCGCCGCTGCCACCATCCCCATTTTTTCTAAGCGTGTGATTGGTCAATAAAAATTCAGTCCCTGCTCTAGTTCCCCCTCTGTCAAAAACGGTTTTAATAAATCCCAGATGAGGTTTCAGAGTCTTTTTTCAGAGATGACTTGTCTTGTGCAACTGAATAAATCATTTTCAAACAAAGTGGAAAAAAATCATGTAGTGCATCTTTAAGCTCTTACCAGAACCAGGACTAAACAAGGTCTAAGCTAGGACTAAATTTAGGACAAAACATGTCTGAACAAAACTATGTCTAAACGTTATTGCAGTTCCTTCGAGCAGCATTATACATTTAGAGAAAGACAGAAAGAATGGGCTCTTCCGGGCCCCCAGACATTTTTCTTTGTGCTCTTTAGCAGATGGTCGTCTTTAGATTTCAGGCAGTGGGTGTTGAGATGCTGCTCCGGATTTCCGCTTGTGTTAATGAGACACTTGTCTTTCATCAAGGTAAAAATAAAGCGCTCTTCCCACTCCGGAAATGATAGGTTTTCTTTTTCTTGCCTTGACCCCCTGCCATCCTAGAGACATGCAGCAAGATAGTTTCTGGAATATTTTAAACACACATTAAAAGGGTTGCACATTACTAGGGTAACTGCATATGTGATGCCTCATCTTCTTCTGCTTATTCCAGTCAACTATGGGCTGTAGGTGGGGTAAACCCTGGACAATGACCAGTTAGTTGCAGCGCTGACACAGTGACAACCATTCACTCTCACATTCAGTTTAGAGGGCAATTCAGAATATCCTGAGGTAGGATAGCTAACCACTCTGCTACCGTTCACCCCATGATACACATGCAAGTTATGAAATAACAGTTTACAAATGGCTCAGAGACTGTATTTCTTAATATATTTATGATAGGAATTATAAAACAGACATATGAAATACTTACAAATCTAATTTCATATACTGTCATTTTATATATATATATATATACAACGTACGAGTTTTTTTGTATGTTCTGGTGTATGTAAAGTTCAAACAGGCCAATATTCAGCGTTCATGCATCGCCCTCTGACTTTGACTGTACGTACTAACATGGGAGTGTACTTAGTAACACAGGAGTGTACACAGGAGCACATGGATCTGTCTCTTCTCTCCTTCGCGCCTGCTTTCCATACAGTTCAAAAGTTTCTTTTGGTCAGACAGGAGTGTTTGTTTACCTGCTTTACTAGTTTCGGCTACTTCCTGTAGCCTTTGTCAGAAGCGTCACGTGATGTCGCTGTGACGTGTCTTGTAGGCTGCTTATGTTGTTTTGTCAGACAGTAGGGAAAGCTTGCGCCCCCTACTGTCTGACACCCTCTCCAGGACCGCATCCCAGGAAGTAGCCGAAACTAGTAAAGCAGGTAAACAAACACTCCTGTCTGACTAAAAGAAACTTTTGAACAGTAGTTTACTTAAGAAGACAGTATGAATTTCCACAAAAGAAGTGCTTTCCACACATCACTGCTCCTGTCTCCTCTGAGTGCTTGTGTGAGTGCGCAGTCAGCAGTGAGAGCAGTCAGAGATGCGTTGAGCAGCGCCTTAAAAAAGTCTTTAAATGTCGTGAAGTGAAAGAAAATAAAGCCATGTGCTCAATGTGCACAAGCAGGACTTCCAACTGGCCAAAGCTAAAATACACTCACAGATTTGACTCTAGAGCCTTAAAGCTTCATCACTTAATTGTGTTCCTTTGCATTTTGGGGAAAACTAATTATTCAGTCAGTAGCAGCGTAATCTCAGAGTCATCTCTACAAAATTAGAGTCTGAGATCTCATCTGGGCTTTGATATAAAGACTTCTTGACAGTGGGGGAACTAGAGCAGGGGCTGAATTTTTTTACCAATCACACGCTCAGAACAAAGGGGGATCGTTCCATTCGGATCAGGGACACTTTCATTGGTTGAGTCCAAGCTCCTGGACGTCTTTATACTCTGGACTAATGGCGGTGGCAAGTCCAACTGGAAAGAGACCAATTCCATCGCTGGCTCCAACTGCTCACACCAGAAAACAAAAACAAAAAAGAAAGATGGAGCCAGAAAAAAAGAGACGCAAAGCCCAAATCTCACATTAAACAAAATAAAATGTGAAAATATGAGAAGAATGAGGAGATTTTTGAGGCTTTTAAGTAATACATAATGTGAAAAAAGTCATCTTTAATGTTCTTGAAAAGTCCTTGAAAGCTGTGGGGCTGTGTTGTGATTGGATCCGTGGCAGGCAGCACATCGCCCTGTTTCATAATACGATCAGAGCCAGTCACCATGGACACTGGTTCTGCGCTGTAAACAAAGTGTATGAGATGAGATTCTTGGGATGTGACTTTGAAGAGGCGAACAAAGTGTGTCTTGTGTGTTGGGTGGAGCTGTGGGAGAAGAGGAGTGGTTAGCGTTTTGGTCCGACACCAGGTTTTCATAAGTGACTCTGCCCCGAGCTTTTGGTGCTCTACCGGGAACAAAGTCATTTTTATTCAGGGAGTATTTTTAATAACACTGCGTTACAGATGAGGAAACAGAGCCGAGGCAAAGACTATAGTAGATTGTAAGAAAGCCTTGAAGTTAGAACTGTTTTTAAGCTGTTTATAACTGGGGTTGTGTCAGGTGGAAAATGATTTATATTCAAAGCAAGTAGCATTGTGAGTGAAAGTGATGCTCTGGTCATTTTGCAGGAGCAGAGTATTGGGCTCATTCTGTTTTCAGGGTTTCTGCAGGGTCCTAAAAAGTCTTAAATTTAAAAATATGAATTTAAGGCATTAAAAAGTCTTGAATTTGCCTAGTATTTGTCCTTAATTTTGTTTTTAACAGGTCTTGTTGCACACATTTGATGCAACTACCTACATTTACTAGACCAGTGATTTGGTCATAAATTATTTATTATCTGTATTTGTTTTTTTGTTTTTTTAATAAAACCCTCTAGTGTCAGAGTAGTATGAATATTTAATTAGTGTAAAATTCATATTATAGATTACTGTTCTTTTATCAGCAATTCTGGCATTAAATTTCATTCTAAGTGGCATTAAAAAGTCTTAAAAAGGTCTTAAATTTCACAGACAAAACCTGGAGCTACACGGCATAAGCACCTACCACCATGGCTAGTATTTAATATAGGCTCTATAAAGTAATGTATACATTTAGTTTAACCCAATTGTAATGATTTTATGATGAAGTGTTTATGCTAAATTAACTTTTTGTGACATTTAGGAGTTGTAAGTGCAGCGTTTTAAGGACATTAATTTGTAGGTTCATAATTTAGAGGTACTATGAGTTGGCTATCACCTTAACTGACAAACCTTTTCAGGGAAAGCTATACATTAATTACAGTATTTACAGGAGGTTGACTGATATATCTGGCCATTTTTTTTTTTTTTTCTTCTTTTGGGTCAATCAGCCAATTCTTGCACTTTAATCTTCAATGCTGAATTTTGGTCAGGCACATGTCCGGACAACTATCTGACAGAAGGATCTTACTCTGCAGTTCATAGGAAACATCCAGAATCATTTTATCTCGGCCTGAAAAGCTCAAAACGGCAATAAAAAGATTTTGCTCATTTCCCAGGAACAGAACCTTGAAAAACAAAAAAATCCAAATGCATTTTGTAGCTCTCCCCAAGCTCTATCTGCACAGAGAGTTTGATTGAGATGGACTTATTGGTTTTCTAAAAAAAAAAAAAAAATCTGCTTTAACTTCTCTCACTATCCAATTCTAACACATTTGTTTCAATTTTAATAAGCATTACTAAAACAAATGGCTATATTAAATTGATTCCTTTCATAAAATAAAGAAAATTGGCCCAGCATATTGGTAAAAAAAATCTGCAGTGATATCAATCAGCAGCATATCGGTCAACCACTTACATTTACACACTCAATGATTTCAGCCCTGCTTCCCAAAATTTTCCTTAAATGTCAAAATGTTCTGATAGGTATAATGAAATTAGTAGAAATCTTGGTTTGTAATTTTAAATGGAAAATGTATAGAGTAAGACAGTGAGAATGAGCCGGCGCTACTAAACTCCAACACTTTAAGATAACTCCCCTCTGTTAAGCAGTAACCCATATGTAATTAACAATTTTTGAATGAAGAGTTTATAATTTTGCACTGATTGACATGAGTGTTGTACTCAATAATTTAACACAATAACAATGTTTATTACTCAGTGGTGTTTTTAATAATTGAAACTAATGCCACACTACTAACTCCCCACTATTAAGAAGTAATAAAGCATTAGTAAATATGTAATTAACAATATTTTAACGTACAAATAGTTTAGATACTGAATAACCACTGATGTTTGAATTTTCTGTGATTTACATGAGCTTTTTACGCAATAATTTAACATGTTTATGATGTTAATTTTGTTTATATGTTTTGCTTACATGTATATAACTCAATGGTGTTTATTAATCTTGAACTAATGCTTACTAACCTTTAACTAATGCTGTATAGTGTGAGTTATTCTAAAGTGGTGCTGATATTTCTCATCACAGACAAAGTTTAAAGCTGTTTGATGAAGTCTTAAAGATAATTGTGATGTGTGATTATGTGGTATTGTTGCCATGGCATGTTGCCTTCTAATACAACACTGTCCTCTGGTGTTGATACCGGGAATTACATGTTTTAACTTTAAATAAGTAAATAGGTAAGAGCCTCCCTGCAGTTGGTCAGGACCTGGACCTTAACCCCATTGAGAATCTTTGGGATGTGCTGGATTGACTGTCTGCCCAAGTCACATTCTAGTATTCTGTTGGACCTTTAGCTTTGATTACAGCAGGCATTAGCTGTGGCATGGTTTTGATAAGCTCTTACATTGTCACAACATTTATTTCCGTCCAGCGTTGCATTCATTTTTTGCCAAGATCTTGTACTGATGATGGGAGAGAACCACTGCCCAAAGTCTTTTTTTAATTAACATGTTCAACATTTGTGGATATTTCCTTTAAAAATAGTTTGACGATGTATAATCTGATGATGTCAAAAACTCAGTCAGGAGCCAGTATTACTCCCTGTCTGAGATTCTGTAAAAAAGACGGACTTCCATAGTGCAACAAAAAACATCTAGAAAAAAGAAAAGGATGTCAAAAGGACCACACTTTGTAGTAAAGCAATGGACCACTTCATCTTAAGTAGCGGAAATTGCTCCTATATTTCAGGTAAAGTCATATTATGCTTCTTGTAAAAAGCATTTCAGTGGTGGTAGTGACTTATATGTTACTGTTCTTTATCAAACACACCTGACATTGTATCTTGACATTGATATACAAGAATTTTGCACTTGACACTTGTCTTGTCACTGGCCCTAGCAGCTAGTTTTCAGGTATGTGAGGTTTGAATGTGATTCTGCTGACATCCTCCAGAACATATGTATGAAAAAAGGCTTCAGGGTCTCCTAAATAGAACCTACAGAGTCATTTTTTTCTTAAAGTTGATCTTTTTTGCATTTGTTTTAAAATGGACTGGTAATGTTTGCAGGCGTGTGGCTAACGGCAGAGTGAGGAGTGCGTCTGCTCCGGTGGTGGAGGAGGAGGAAGTCCCGCCCCCAGCCCCGACAGAAGTGAAGGCAGCTGTGACCCCACAGAGACGCACACAGGTCAGCTCTGTCAGATACACACAACAAATTCACTGCAGCAGGACGGGACAGCCATTCACAAATGTTTATTGTTATCATAAAAGAGCATGCACCTAGCCATTATAACATAAACAATAATGCAGGCCTTTTTTATCTCAAAGACATCAGGTCATGTGTGGCATTGTTCACCAGTCTCATGGTGCTGTGTGCATTTTAACACTGAAATATTAACACTAGAGTAAAGAGTAAATTTAACACGAGACAGATAAGGACCATATGTTCAATTTGTTAATTTAACACTTCTTACTGTGTAGGTCTTAAATTGTGAAATTGGTCAGGTCTAGGTCAGGTTTTTCAGTGTTGTACTTATCAAAAATATACTTTGTAAATAACAGCAGAGAAGTGTCTTTTTTTCTGAGTTTGATGTGAAATTTGGTGACAGATTCTCTCAGTGGTTTTATGAATATCTCCCACTTGAATTATATTATACGGGCTGCGTACTGTTGCAGGCATATTTGTGGCAAAAAACATCCCCACAATGTACTAAATGCTGTTGCCACCAAAATTTATGATTACATTTTAAGATTTTTAATGCAGAACTGGAGTTATTTTACCTGTATTAGACTTGTAAAATAAAACCAATGAGTTTCAGAGTAATACTAATATTTTTTTAATTCAATTCAATTCAAATCTGAAAATGGTCTTACATTTCTCAAGAAAAAAACCTGGAGCTACCCTGCTTTTTTAATTAAGCAATTATTGTAAATAGTATAACCAACAAAATATACAAGATTTAAGTATTTATCATCTACAAATACCAACAGGTTAAATTTCTACTAAGATCCTAAATGCTGCCTTTTTACCAGCAGCATTTGTTTTTCATATTATCTGCTGTTCACATTTTTGTAGCGCCTCTCTACCTCCATGGGCACTCAAACAGCTTTACATCAAGGGGCCATTCACTCATTCAGTCTCACACATTCATACACCAGTGGACATATGCACAGGAGGAAAGATGGAGGAAGTGTCTCGCCCAAGGACACAATGGTAGTACGAACTGGGGGTGCGGGAAGTGGTCATATTTGTACATACAGTACTTTTAGATGTACTGATCGTGGTTTTATTCATTTTGCAGAAAAAGAAGAAAAAAGTCTGTAAAGTCCCGGCTGAAGTGACACGAGAGCGGCCCCTGAGTGCCGTCCCACCAGGTACGAGCACCCACACTGTCAAAGGGCATCACTACTGACTTGCGTACGCTGTAAAAAAAATCGGTAAATTTTACGGTAAAAACTTGGCAGCTGTGGTTGCCAGAATTCTACCGTAAAAATTACAAGAGGCCTCTATTTAATTTTACAGTATATTATTCTCACAAATGTTGTTTTTACGGTTTTAGAGTTGGTTTTTATTATTATTTACTGTAAATTTTAAAGTTATTTTCTTTCAAAAATATATTAACTGTATATTTTACAGTTTGTGACTTAGGTTTTAATCAACATTTACTGTAAAATTTAAAGTTATTTTCTTTTTTAAAAAGGTGTGAAACACAGGACTCAATTATTTTAACAGTGCTATACTGTATAAATTACAAAAAATAAAACTAAAAGATACAATTTTGCCTTATTTTTAATATTACAGTTAATTACCGTAACCAAAACAGTATTTTACCGATATATCAATTACGGTCTTTTACTGTTGAGATTTTACAGATTTTTATCATGAAATCTACAGATATTTTTTACAGTGTACTAAAATGTGACGCTGAGAGGTTGATGGTTGCTGATTGGTTAGAAAATGTTGTCAGTTGTGAGCCATTTTTAAAAGTCCTGACAACCAGCTGCTATAAACCCATAAAATGTGCTTAAGCCTACGTAAAACACACAGCAAAGTAATAAAATGCTTTTATTTTGTAAGCGTAAAAGCAACATTACTTTGCTACTTTTCACCACTGTTACGCAGTTGCCCTGACTTCCTCTCAAACGTTGTGTCTTAGCAGCTCGCAGCTTCTCATCTTCATCTTGATGTTGCTGTGTGGCTTCCCAAACTCTCCTGTATTTCATCACAGTATTTCTCCTCACTGCTTGTAGCCTTTTCCAACTCTTGTCTTTGGCTTTGCGGGTGACAAAGTATGACATTGCCTCTGCGTCCTCCATTGTTGTTGTTTATGTCGCGTTACAGGACGTCACATCAGTTAGGCCCACGATAAACTGGTACAACAAAGTAAAGAAAAACGACCCAAACCGAGTACAGTAGAGTAAAACCAAGTAATTCAAACGGCTTCACAAACATAAACACACAATCAACACAAACAGTAACTTCACCAAACTAAAAAGACCCAGAACATCCCTGTCCTTAGACCCTCCCTCTTGGCAAGGAAAAACTCCTAAAAAAAAAAACAGCTGTGGGGAAAAAAAATAAGAAATCTTATGGAGACCATACTAAAGGAGAGATCCTCTTCCAAATGTGTTTCGGAGTGTTAGTCCTTTAGCTCATCTGTGCAGCAGGTGGGCCACATCCAGACAGGGGCGTGGGGAGTGAGGTAGGGGTCCGGGAAGTCCATAGGAGGTGAGGTTGAGGGCCCACGGGTTGGGACAGGAGCACGGATGAGTTCAGCTAAGGTCCAGTCATCACTGGGTACAGCTGGTGGAACAGGGCCAATAGATTCTGTTAATTAAACCATGGTCAAAAGTATACCCCTCTCTCCTCTACAGATCTCAGCACTGTGTCCACTGTGTCTTCAGGCCAGCGCCTCCAGTTCCCCACCTTCCCTCTGAGGGCCTCTCTGCCCCCTCTGACCCCCAGTCCTGTCCCGGTTCAAGCTGCTGCCCCGCCAGCTGAGTACCACTCGGACTCTGCCGAATCTCTGGAGGAGATCCCCGTAGCTCTGGCCAAACTCGGCTCTTCGTCTTCATCAAACAGAGACGCCTCCACGTCCCACCACAGACTGGCCCTCCCCTTCCCCCTGCCGTCCCCCCTCCCCAGGACTAAGAGGAAGGGCTCATCCCGGGCCAATCGTAGCGCGGGGGACCTGAGGTTTGAGATGGCGTCTGCTCAGCCCCCCTTGGTCTTTGTAAGCAGAGCCAGTGGGGACACAGCGGAGCCTAGAAGACACATGGAGTCCCGTACCAGCTCTAGGGCCTCCCTTGGGACGTCCTGGAACAATACTCTTTCTACAATCACCTGAAGCAATGCACAAGCTTTGTTTTAAACATTTTTATATTTCAGATTATTTATTGCTTTGACTAATGATTTATATTTATTTTTTAAAGCCAAAGTCACTGCACAATGTTTCTAAATGAAGGAATAATCGGGGTTCCCACAAGTCCTGGAAAATCCGGAAAAAAGCTGACCACTTTTCAGTCACGATAAAAGCATGAAGGAAAATAAGAGAAATATTGTTTGTTGTTTAAATTGTTTAATAGTTACTTATCTTGGCTGATTATCGATACATCAACTGAAGGGTTAGGAGTGTCAGATAAAGCAATGGCCAATGTTTTAACCTCAATTTACAGCAACTTTCTGTTTCACCCAGTCTGACTATTTACACTGGCGACAACTCAAACGCATCCCAGAAAGAGGAAAAGATGGAGTTCTGTTTTTTTTTTTAAGGCTCAGAGACAATCCACAGAGCTACAGCCGGGCAAACACAGGAACTAGGCGCCAAGTGTCAAAATAAACTTCAAAATAAAAGCTTACAGAAACGTAGAAGTTAATTCTTTTGAGGGAGAAATTTAATCTAATTTATTGCACCAAACACCCATTTTACAAGGAGAATATAAAGACGGAGCAGGTATGGGGCTCAAAAACCAAAGCTTTAGGTTTGGACGGTAAGTAGTCGGCAAAACGACTCGTGCAGAGTAGCAGGAGCGGCTTTGATGTCCTTTGATGGCAGACAAAGGCATAAAACTAGTTCGCAGAGCCCTAATCCCATTATAAAGCCCAAACATCTTTACATCTTATACATAACAGATGATAGGCAGATAAGTTTAGAGTCAGCAATTTCTATGTTAATAGGGTTAAAGCCACTTTTTACAGTAATTTGTAAACAAACCTGGTATCTATCATAGTGCTCTTCAGTGAGTGTGAGCCAAATCCAAGTTCACACCAGCCTTGAAGCTACACACTCAAAAGCATCCTTCGTGTGAACAGAAGAGGCCGCTGGTTACAGATTCATTTACATTGTTATAAAAGGCCTTAGACGCTGACGTAAAGGATTAACCATTGTGTGAAAAAAGCCATAGAAAATGACTGAATGTTATATGTATGTAGCAAAGAAAAAAGTGAATTAATAAAACTGTTTCTGGTATTCCCCATTTCACTGTTAAGATGTTTGGTTTGTTGGAAAAGAGTGGGGACCCTGAATATGTAATAATAATAATAATAATAATAATAATAATAATAATAATAATAATAATAATAGGTAGGGTTTTCTCAGTAGATTTGCACATAGTGGTTCTCAATCTGAAGAGCTGCTTATTAAAATAAGCTAAAGTGTATTCACACAATAAAAATGTTATTTATTCCTGACAAACATAGCGCCGTAACAGTGCAGTGTCTCATGAGGGCTGCACAGTAAATCAAATCACAATATCATCAACTGCAATATCCACAAGTTCTGCTTTTTCTGCAATACTCTTTTGGTGTGACATAATGTAAACATCAATGGCTTCAGTTTAAAATTAGTCCAAACTGTGTTTCTAGGAAGCATATAAACATCAACAAAGTCAGCTATTTCAGAATGTGTTTCCCTCTTTAAAGGAGTTGAGCTAAATCCTCCACTAGGTTCTGTTGAGCTTTAAATGTATTTTTAAGTAACGAAGAAGTGATATTTTAATGTGATAATTAAAAATAACATTGATCAGGCATAACATTATGACCACCTGTCTAATGGAGCTTAACAGTGACCACCCACCTCTCAACCCGGAAGTAAATTTCCCAATAAATTTGGAAAAATTAGATCCAGCTCCATAGTCAACAAACTGTGATGCGATGGTGTATTCTGACACCTTTCTTTTTTTTTGAGAGAGAGAGATTTTTTCGGCTTTATTTGATAATTGTTCGATATCCATATCAAACCCATGATGCTGAGACCAATGGTGGAGAAAGTACTCAAAAGCTGTAAGTAAAAGTACTTCAAAAATAATATTACTCAAGTAGAAGAAAAAGTACCCTACAAAAAATGTACTAAAAATGTAGTAAAAATAGAAAAGTATTGCCTAATAAATTTACTTAAATAGAAAGTGCATTTGAATGTCTTTGCAAATTCTGATTGCAAGTGAGCTGTGCTGCCCACTACACCACAGAGGACAAAAACTACTTTTACCTCTTTAGACAAATTATTGGTTTAGTCAAGTAAATGTATGTTCTAAAAAAAATATTCAGAAAGTACTCTTTCTTCAAAAAATTTACCTGAGTAAAAATATCTTGTTACTGTCCACCACCGCTGAGACGGGCTGTAGTTTGCCTTTTTTTTTGAGGAAAAAATGTTCACTTGCTGCCTAATATGTCGCACTCACTAACAGGAGCCATGATGTAGAGATAATCTGTGTTTCTCACTTCACCTGTCAGTGGTCATAATGTTGTGCCTCATCGATGTATACTACAACACAGCGCACATTATCCTGCACAGCTCTCCAGTGTAGTGTTACTTTCATGGTTATCTATTGGAGCTATTACTACCTTCAGCCTACTGAGCTAAACCTTACGTTTTTCCGACATACTGTTTATTCTGTGAGTGGCAAAACTTCTCTCTGTGGACTTTTTGTACCTCAACATGGGAATAGACCCTCATCACCATCCATGAACAACAAGGCAACTGCTTCCTTGTTACCCGTGAAGCAAACGCCGCTCTGGTGTTGCATTGGTCTCTGTAGCAACCTGGACCTATAATATATGCATTTAAACAGTGACACAAAGAGCGAGAGAAGAGCTGCCATCCTCTTACGTTGTTATTAATAATGCCTGTCATGTCTGTTGTGTTGTGTCCAAGTCTGTTCTGATTGACTTAATGTAAGACCCTCAAGCTGCTGTTTGGAGTTCACGTTGGTTTTTAAAATACACTTTGATTAATAAACCTTTGCAGAGGGGCAATAAATGACTACAATCACTGAGTACTTCCTTTTATTTTTGGCTTCAGACTGAACACACATAGATGTTTCTGCTAATGGCTGACAGAGTGCACGGCAGGCGAGGGCCTACCATTGCCGCTTGCGGCTATATTTACTTTTTGTTTGTCTGAGTTTAGTGCTGATCAAAAATGTAATGCACAGACACTTCACTGCCCCCTCTCCTCCTCCCCCGCCTCTTTTTTTTTTTTTTTTTTTTTGTAAACTACAGACTAAAGTTACAGTTTTGACCTGGATAAACTTTGTGCCCTGCTCAGTGTGAAGTGGAGTATTATTAAAGAGACTGTGCATAATATCTGCTGTTATAGGAGGCTGTTTAACATTTATGTGTAAACTTAAAATCTGAGAATCACAGCTGAATGTGTTTTATGTTGCGTGCTCTTAAAGAGCTCCTCATTTATGCACAAACTGTGTTCATGCCATAGACAGAAAAGTTCTGACAATTCAGTTTAATGCATTTATTTGCAAAATCACATCCAACACACGCAAAAAGTGGATTTCAGGCATGATGGTGTGTGATCTGAGCCACAAATTGTTCGACTTCACTGCAGGCGTATTTCCCCTTATCCTGTTGCGGCCGTGCACTTGGTCACCAAACTTATACAAAGTCAAACTTCTCCATTGAAATGTTGTACAAACGTGTACAATTTATTCAGCAACAATAAATGAATACATGAAAAAAGAATGAGAAATAGTTCACTCCTCATGAGTGTCCTCCACAGAGAGGAAGTAGTTGTAGATGTTCCTGAGCCATCTGCTGAAGCGGCAGAAGATGCAGCCCTCAGTGGAGCTGGGGGAAGGCAGCGATGAGGTCTGAACACCAACATCAGTGGTGGACCCAGAGGCAGCTGCAGGGAGCTCTGTAGAGGTCTGTGTCTCCGTAGCAGGATCGGGACGTTCTGTGTCAGACTGGACACTGGTCAGCTCCTCCAGCAGGACAGTATCTGTAGGCAGGACAGTGGTCACATCCTCAGCTGGTTCCTCAGCGAGTTCCTCAGCATCAGCCTCCTCTGTCAGTTCCTTGCTTGGAGGCAGAGGAGGAGCAGACTCCAGGACTGCGCTTGTCTCTGGATCTTCATCAGGTTCTGTTTGTGGCTGGAACAGTTCACAGATTTCTTCTGCGGCGGCGCTGGTGATGGATCTAAGAAGATCTAGGGAGAAGGAGCTCAGTCTCCTCTCCAGTCTGTCTCCAGGAAACATCTGAGAAATTGTGTCCACAATTCTCTGGACCATTTCGTCCCGTACAGAGCGGGTGAAGTGGACCTGCTGGAGCATGAAGGGCAGGGTTTTGGACACCCGGTCCAGGACGGACTGTGTTAGGCCAATGGCTGGAGCACTCAGCTCTTTGGATGGCATGCTCAGACAGGAGGCGCTAGGCAGGGGCAGCCACAGGCCGTGAACCACCTTGGGCACCACCTCCATCACCACCTCCCTAGGCTGAAGCAAGCGAGGAGGCTCCTGGTTCAGCTGGGACAGGGTTCTGGCATAGTTATGAGCCAGGCTCACGAGCTGAGGATGTCTGTGAAACAGAAGCAAAGTTAGTTTTACATGTTCATAAAAAAACAAGAAGATATTAAACAGTGTCTGTCATGTGACTTACTGGAAGCTCGGAGGGATGTCGTTTGGAGACGCAAGGAACCTTCTGGCCTCAAATACAACGTCTCTCATTTTGAGGGAATTGATCACGTCCCAGGTCTGAGACAAAAAAATAAAGAAAATAAAGAAAAACATGATCAGCGCATTCACAGAATATAATGGCCATAGGCCTAGTTTACAGTGCTCAGGTGATTTAGCCTCTTACCGAATTCAGGAGCGGTTTGGCCACGTCCTCATCTTTGTCCTCAATCTCAAACTGCCAGAGTCTAAAATGACACACAAATATATGCATTAGTCTTGTGCTTCTTCAACATTAAACAGTGTTAAACAGTGTGTAACTTACTGCACTCGGAGGGACTTCTTGCCCTGCTCCAGCAGCAGACTGGTCATGTCATCATCAGTGACCTCCGGAGACAGGAGGTGTTCCTGCTGCAGCCTCAAGAACTCAAGCACCATCGCGATCTGAGGAACACAAGAAAAACAAAAGACATACAGTATGACATTTATATTTTCATAATTAATATGAGTGCAATAGTACAAAACAATGTATCCTTACGTTGGTCTTGTAGGATTGCAGGTGCCAACACGTCTCCAAGGCTCGCTCATAAACCGGGGTGCTAAACAACACCTGAGGAAAACAACAGAGTAGAAAATTAAAACATGTAAAGATAACTGCTGCATTATCCTATCTAATTATTAAACACTGTATTAAAGAAATATTTATTCATTTAAAAGTGCAGTACTTGATATTACTTTTTATCCACTTGTTTTTTACTTTTCCTAACTTAGACTGGACTTTCTGATTTGATTTCCCACTATATCCAAAGCAGTTCAGTAGATTTTTCACTAGTATTTAACAAACTTATGGTAGCCTTCTTTCTAAACCTCTGTTACTAAAAACAAAGACACTTTGAACTGAGAACAAATGTGCCCTTCACAAAAAGCTCAGTCAGTATCTCCAGAAATGTGTGGCTTACCCTGATCGGTTTGTAGAGGCCTCGAGTTTCTTTGAGAGCATCCATGATACTCGCTACAGGAAGTTTGTGAAAAAACACAACCACCAAAGCAGTGATAAAAGGCACTAAAAACAAATGTTTAACAACAGAGAGAAAAAGCAAACCAACACAGCTGAGTTCAACTCACAAAATGAGCATGAAGTCTTCGAAAGGTGCATTCTAGAAGTTTGGCCTATGACACACTCATAAAGGCACAGTTGCTATGAAACTGCCCATTTGTTTAATATTATTAGTAGCCTACTTTAGCTGATGGTACTGAAATGTCTAATTAAAATAAACCCTGTTAGTGTTTGTAAACAGAAAGAATGGTACTGGAAGTTTTTAGCATTAGCCACCAAGGATTGCCAATTATGAATGAACAATATACTTTTTTGAAACTGACAACCACTTGACCACATGTATCAGTGCCCGCTTAGAAAATATTCAATTCAGTTCAGATTTATTTGTATAGCCCAGTATCACAACAAAAGTCGCCTCAAAGGGCTTCACAAACAGTTGATCAAACATAAACACACAATCAGACTTAACACACAATCAGCACAAACAATAACTACACTAAACTAAATAGACCCAGGACACTCCTGTCCTTAGACCCTCCTTCTCGGTAAGGAAAAACTCCTAAAAAAAAAACAGCTACGGGAAAAAAGAAGAAACCTTATGGAGCCCATACTGAAGGAGAGATCCTCTCCCAGGACGGACAGGCAATGCGTAATATTAGCAAGTCAAGTTTAGATGTTTAATTCAATGTGGCAATTAGCGTCTATAATTAGTGTATAAGCTAAGATGCCTTGTCTTGGTGCAGACAGGTAATCGGCGCGTTCCAGATGAGCCAGACTTGCTCAGTTTTGATTGGTGTTGGTCTATGCCAGGTGTGTCCAAACTTTTTTCATTTTTATTGGCCACAAACTTAAAAATATGTGTGGAGGAGGGCCACTCACTAGAGGTGACAGATTTTCTCCCTTTCCTTGAGGGATCTCCACAGTAAATCATTCATGCATCTACTTTGGCACAGGTTTTACTCTGGATGCCCTTCCACACTGATCTGGACTTGTTATTTTTTGTTACTCTACCAGCCGCTATTTTTCATTTTTCGTCTTAAATTGCCAGGTCCATCTCATAGAAATATGAAGGTTTTTATCTACACATCAATTTTGGACCAATTGAGAATGAAGCCCAGGGGCCAATAAAAAATGCTCTGTGGGCAGCATTTGTCCCCCAGGCTACAGTTTGGTTTATGCACAGTGCACACCGGTTAGATTTGTGCCGCAAGGGCAAAAATAAAGTTTATTGGAAATGTACGAAATTTGGCAGCAAACTCCATCAGCTCACAACAATGAAAAAAGTCAATCGGACTCATGCTTTAGATTGTATGGTTTTGCCATGGCAATGTCAGAAACTCCCCATTATATTCCAATGGGAATCCTATACAATGTAATCCTATGGAGCCAATGAATTATGTCACTTTTGGTAAATTTTTAAAGAGCCACATCTAACAATTTGGCAAGTTTTGGCAAATCTGCCCCAGCTCTGGGCGCAGCAGGCGAAGGCCTACCATTGCCGCTCGCGGCTATATTTATTATATTGTATTATTTTGATATTTTCTTCTTAAATTTTAAATCAAGTTCACTTATAGACTTAAAGTCCCTTATTTAAGCTTTTAACCATGTTATAATGTTGTTTCCACCTCAAAAACATACCAGGAGTAGTATTTAGTTACATTTCCCCATGTTTGAATAATCCTGTATGCTGAGGCTATTCCCTGCTCAAGAGCTGAAAATGTTTCTAAAGCCCATACACCGTCACTGGACTCGTTCTGATCATTTCAGCCTTAACCTCCATCACTACGAAGCAGTCAGCTCATATCTGTTAGCCTTATGTTGCTAATATCTGTGCTGAATAGCCATATTATGCTTTGCCTATTCCTCACCATTGCCAGCAGGAGGCGACAGACACCTAATCCAAGTGTTCTCTGCAAAGTCAAAGTAACAGCTTCACAGAAAAAGAATTTTTCCATACATATACATTATTTTAAGTAATAATACTATTCCAAATGTGTCCAAACTATTGTAAAAAAGCATAATATAGGAGCTTTAATTATTCAAGAAACCAAGTTATGTTTCCAAAAGTCCGTCTGATATTTATTTAAGTATTTAAATATTTACTTTTATTTGTGTCTCATTATTTGACAGTTTTTAGAAGTGCAGTGCTGCCCTCTACAGGCCTGGCAGGATTCTTGACCACTCTTTTCACAGAAGTACTGACACAGGACGATAACCAAAGCACAGGTCAGTGGATGATAACCCACAGACAGCACAACGCTTTCTGCAGAGACTCACATCCTTCTGCTGTAAAGCTCAGGGGCCATTGTTCTCGCAGATAAGGTTTGTTTCCTGGTGTGCTCTTGTCCACTGTATTGTGAGAGTATTGTGAGAGTATTGTGAGAGTATTGTGGGTGTATTGTGTGCGGGTGTATTGTGCGTGTGTGGAGTGATTTATGGACTCACCGAGGCCCAGAGGAAGCAGCAGAATGTGATCTCAGTGAAGGAGGGCCTCGGGGTGAGATCATGTTCAGCAAACAAACTTCTACGTCTCATAAATCAGCCACAGTTTGACAATGGCTGTAAACTCCACTCAGGGTGGATTTACAACAGATTTTATCACAAGGGAGGGCCACGGTTGATTTTAATTAAGAACAAAAAGACAATGAGTGAACAATAAAACCATCTCGACATGTCTCTGATGCTTAATAGTGCTCACATTGTCTCATTTATTACTGTGCCAGGAGCCTTTTGATGAGCTCACTGGATCAAACCTATGTATGTTTTTAGGTATATTTTTCCATTTTCTATTTATAATAAACACTTTTTTTTAGGAATTAAGAAAACATTTGAGTAGTTCAGCTTTAAAGGTCCTGTATTATGCTTTTTTTGAAATATGTATTGTATGTGTTTGAAATAATTTTGGACATTTTTGCATCACCACTTCACGTTTTATCTTAAATAATGTATATGTATGGAAAACATCTTCTTTTGGGGGGCTGTTACTTTGACTTTGCAGAGAAGGCCTAAATTAGGTGTTTGTCGCTCCCTGCTGGCAATGATGGGAAAAGGACAGTGACCAAAATGACTTTTTAGCACGGCTATTAGCAACATGGCGCTAACAGATAATAGCAGCACTTCCTGGCTTCACGTGGGGACAGCCTTAGCAAACAGGATTACTCAAATGTGTGTCAATGAAAAAAAAATACTTCTGTTTTTGACATGTAAACAACATTATAACATGGTTAAAAGCTCAAAAAAGTTGACTTAGCAGAATAGGGAACCTTTAAAAGTCATATTTAGAATGCACCTGGGCTAAAGCTACAGCCTCTGAGCACCATCAACTGTGTTACTTTGTGCAGCTGCAGGATTCACAAACTCTAAAATCCATCTTGTTCTGCTCAGGAAAATGCATTTTCACCTAAACCACTGCCAATTCAGACCAATAATGTAGCAGTAGTATTGAGAATAGTGTTTGTGAGTTTTAGATTTAATCATGGAGGAACCGTTTTATCATTATGCAATGTAAACAACATGGATGAAACCAAATAAAAAGTTAATAAATGTCACACACACACACACACACACACACACACACACAAACATTTTAAATTTAGCCATTTGCTAACCAACAGTAGGTGTAGTCCTAGTTAAGGGGGAACCTGTGGATGTATTATAGAACTAGAGTGTATGGCGTCATGACCACTGTTGTTTTTTAATTGGTACGTGATGCCAAAAAAATGTTTACTTCTGTCATAATTCCACGTTATGCAGCCCATAAAGCAGGCATGGTCTTGTTTCTTGTACCGTGTGATTGGTTCTGACCAATGGGAGCGGTAGCAGGCTAGAGTGGTGACATCACAAACCATAAAAAGTTTTTTTTTTTTTTTTTTTTTGCCAATTTAAGGATTTTAAACAGAGAAAAAGTCCACAATATGAAAATATATAATAGCACTGACTAACCAAATCTGCATCAGGGGAAAGGGGGCATTCATGGGGGAACCATGTAACTTTGCTTGTTTCTGTCTGTTGGGGCACAGTGGCATAGTTGTTAGCACTCTCTCCTCACAGCAAGAAGGTCCCAGGTTCAATTCCTGGGCTGAGTGGGGCCTTTCTGTGTGGAGTTTGCATGTTCTCTGGATGGGTTTGCCACACTTTCCCCCATCAACCTAAAACATGCAAACCTCCAGCTGGGTACTCCTGACCAAGATCTGCAGGTTTGCGGGCGCTGCACTGCGGTCGCCCATTGCTTCTGACAGGTCGCCTCAATGGAATTGAAGGATGGGTCAAATGCATGAAACAAATTTCCCTAAGGGGACAATAAAGTCTAAACTTCTCTGTTTTGAAGAGTTTTCTCTACAGAGCTCCCCCTACATTTCAGAGTAAAGCACTATCATAAAAAACATGAACTATTATTAACTAATTATTTTTATAAATATAATTTTTTTACACAAAGCACCTTATTGAAAAAAAAATTCAGCTTTTGTACATCCATCCTTTGGCTTTTCTTTCTATTATGTCATTCAACTGGGTGGTGCCTTCATCCTTACAAAGAGCTCTCTGAGAACACACAGCTTCTCACAAATGAACACAGTACAAAACTTTGGCTCCTTATTCTCACTCTTGTCCCAAAAACAAACAGACACACTTTATTCACCTCTCAGTGACGTGACCCGGCCGAGTCACGAGTCTCATCGAAGGTTAACAGAAGTTTTAAGTGGGGCATTGCTAAGTGTCCAGGAAGAGGATGTCAGAGCCTGTAATGTCCACACAGAGCCCCCGCCGCTCTGCCTCTGACCTCATCGCTCTCAGCCCACGGACGCATCGTCATGGAGACCAAGGCCATAACAAACCGGTCGCCATGAAGACGAAGAGGATGGGACGACCCGAATGCTTTCCCACACAAGCCAGAGTTTTAACAGGCCAAAAAGAAAAAAAAAAACAGTGCTTACTTACTTTCAGTGCATTTCTGCTCTCTGTAACTTTTGGGTATAGATTAATTCCCTTGTAACTGCTAACAAGCGTCTAAAGGCTCTTCAAATGTCTGAAAATGTCACTTCTTCTGCATATGCACGTCTTCTCTGTGTAACTGTCGGATGTTTCCGGGTTCCTCACATCGTCCCAAGACATGCATGTGTTTGGAGAATTACTCTTTGTGAATAAATGTGAGAGTGAATGGTTGTCAGTCAGGTGTCAGTCTTGTGGTTTTCAATCTGGACAGTGGCCAGCTAAGTTGCAGGGTTGTCACTTAAGGGCAGCTTAGACGTCAACGCGTTTTGACGAACTCGCAAAGGTTCAATTGCGGTCTGGCCTTTCGTTTACACAAAGACGGGGTTTACATTTTCTGAATTCAATTTCTTTTGAAATTGCTGGAAGAAGTGTTTCTGTCTTGCAGCGGGAGTTGCTCCACTCTCTGTAAACTGTGAGATCAGCGTACTCACGGAAAATGACATAACAGCCCCAATCTGAACTTTGATAAGTTGCCTGCCTGGCGCTTGTCAGCTGACCCACGATCACAAAATACAAGGCTTTTAAGTCTCATACGTTCATATTTAGTCCAGTAACTGTCAGTAATATCTGTACAAGGACTTACTTTTAATGACGACTTTATGAGAATGGGTCCAAAAAAACACAAAATCTTAAATGTGAAGTTGTAGACTGGAACTATGATTTCCTCTACTGTTTACTCACTGTGTGGTGTAGAGCATTTGCTGGACAAACACAGGTACTACAGTTTACACTTCAGTTCTAAATATGAATCGTAGGTGGAACTGTTGCGTTTGCCAACCGTTCTCACATTCATTCACTAGGGACAATTTAAAGTCACCAGTTCACTTAACACATACATGTCTTTGGACATTGGGAGGAAGCCGGAGTACCAGGAGAGAACCCCTGGTAACACGGGGAGGACATACAGACTCCACCCAGGGAGTTCTTGTGTCGGACGGCCTGAGGATCTTACCCACAATGGGAGGCGAGAGCACAAACCACTAGTCGAATAGTCTTTTTTTTTTTTTTTTTTTTCTTTACTTATGGACTCACCGAGGCCTTTTCCCTTCCAAGATTGCCACAGCAATTACCTGCCTGCATTTACATAGTGATTTGGTTTAGGTTTTATCCTTTTTTTTTTAAGTTATTTTGAGGCCTTTTCAGCTTTTTTAGAGAGTGCAGTTCAGAAGTGACAGAAATCATGGAGAGAGACATTTGGCAAAGTGTCAGAATCCGGACTTGAACCCACTAAGCTGAGGTAGGCAGTAGTTGCCGTTCATATACCATACCGCGGCGCCAGATGCCAGTCTTGATGCAAACCTCTCTCTAATTTATCTGGGCTAGGAACTGGCACAAAGCATACACTGGCTTGTTTTTCAGCTCTGTAAATGTGCACACTTATAGAAACAATTACAACAACAATAAGACTATAAAAAAGTCATGATTGGGTGAAGGCTGGCTAGTAAATATGGAGAATAAACTGTTCTTTAATGTAGTGGTGTGGCTGTGGGGGGCTATCATGTATATTGATAAATGGTGGTGTGGATATGTTGGGACATCACAGATACTGGTCCGAGACAGGGAGTTGAGTCCCAGTTCAACCAGTAGAGACTTAAAACAAACACAGACAAATGAGTGAAGTGTATCAGATGATTTATTGAAGGAATAAACTTTGCCCCTTAGACCTCGGCAGGAAGAGACGTCAGAGATGAAGGGCGATTAGTTTAGGGAATTTTATCTCAGCGGGGCCTAGAGACAGTGGTGGTGGTGAAGAGAGGAGAAGGAGAGGCTGAGGGGGCTGATGGTTCTGCTGCGTTGGAGGCGGAGAAGGTTTGCGGTGCGTAGCTGAACAGCAGGATGACTGAGGAGAGTAGCTTTTTTTTTTTCAATTCTATAAAAAGAAGTCTGGTACCTCTTGGTCTGAGTTGTATTTCTGTAGGTGGAACAATCACAGGCAGAGTAACTAATCAGCGAAACAAAGGGCGGGACGCAAGCAGTGCACAGCTGACCTGCAACCAAAACAAACATGGTGGATTCTTGCCGGTTTTGCCATAAAACAACAGAATACGCCGTATGCATAGCTCTGTACTTATTTCTGAACGGGGACAGCAGCAGAAGGCAGTTGTAAAAAGGGTTGCGGTAAAAGTGGGTTTGTTTGAATGTGGTTGTTATGTCGGAGAAGTTATAAAATTTGTTCTGGTGCCATCTTGGTTATTCCCAGTTGGAGATTAGCTTCCGTATTTGTTAGATGCGCAGCAGATGAACAGCTGTGATAGGCTGAATTTACACTGCAGCTTCATTTTTCCTTTGTGCACAGAGCAAAATGCGTTGGAGGGCCTTTCTGTCTGCAGCTACAATGCAGTGTAGTTGGGTTAGGTGTGTTAGCTTAGTAGGTTATGTGGATCTAACTCTACAGTAGACGTGTGTTAGCTCAGTAGGGCTTAATTAACTGGATATACTTGAATAAGCTTCTCTTTTGACCTGTAGCTTGTGACCTCTAGCCTGCAGCTCTTCGGGGACGTCCCATGGTTGCAGGCTCTCGCTCCGTCCCGCGCCCCTCCCCGATGTTACACACTGTCTCCGGGACGACGGGGTAAACAGACGATAACAGTCCCGCAGCGTTTTAAAGCTCATTTCAATGGGACAGAGCTGCTGAAGGGGCACAGAGCAGGAACACACAGGGACACAGGTAGGACTCTGCTCTGTCTGGGATATTTATGTTTTATATTTTTATAGTTTTTTTTTATGTGTTGTTTGTTTTTGTTTTTTGTAACTATAATGCATTTGTCATTTGTGCAATATTTTTTACTGTGTTGCATTTTTATTTAAGTAGACTTTATTGTCCCTACAGTGAAATTTGTTCTGTGCATTTGAGCCATCCTTCAGTGTAAACAAATTTTATTCGGTGTTAGACTTAGATTTAGACAGATTTTATTGCTCCAGAAGGGAAATCACAGAAGCTCAGTTGCATAAAAACACTAGCAACAGGTAAAAAGTAAAATTCAACAGAATAGATAAAAAATATTTTGAAACAATTTGCATATTTACTAATCTACAACAATAAAAATAGAAAAGTAGAAGCAGGGCTGTACACAGAATTTTAGAAATAGCAAGGTCCTGGGTTAATCCTGATTTAGTCCTGGTTCAGACCTGGTTTACTCCTGTTTTTTACTGCTCTTGTCCTGGTTTTAATCTAGTTTTGTTCTGATATATTTTAGTTTAGTCCTTTTTTTTTTTTTTTTTTGTACTGGTTTTGTCCTGGTTAAATCTAGTTTAGTGCCGGTTCAGACCTGGTTTGGCCAGAGTTTAGTCCTGGTTTAAACCTGATTTAGTCCTGGTTTAAACCTGATTTTAACCTAATGCAATGTTTGAGTTTGTCAAGTTTGTTGCACACCTGTTCTCTGTTCTTTGGCATTTCAGCACAAGTTAGACAGAGACTTGACTTTTTAATCCTACTTTTATTCCCTTTTGTTCTTTTTTATTTTTTAATTTTTTGTCATTTTATTGCGCTATGCTGTTGTATTTTATTGATTTTATTGTATTTTGTGGTTCTGTTTACTGTTTACTGCCCTATTCAGTCTGTACAGCACATTATTCAGGTCTTAAATGTAGTTTAAAAATGAGTTTAATACAAAAATCTCAGTCACTTATTAGTTATTCAAATAATATCAAGTTATAGTGAGTTGATTAAAGTTGAATTTTGTTTCTTAATGCTTAACTGAAGCAAGTATTTTGGTTCAGGGTAAATCACTTTTTGTGGTTACTCTGACTTTGATGTGGACAGATAGAAAAACAACGATGCTGTAAACACACTTCACATGCTTCAACTAATCATTTTACTGCTTTATATTATCTTTCCACGGCTCTCTTTTTTGCTAGGGGGGGGGGGGGTCCAGTTGCCTGATGATTAGGCAGGTTTTTACACCAGATGCCCTTCCTGTTGCAACCAGCCACATACTGTGACTGGAGTGGGCAATGTAGGTGAAGTGTCTTGCTCAGGGACACAATGACAGTATGTACTTTGAGTGAGGTTCGAACCATCGACCCTCTTGTTTGATGGTGGGCATTTGCTTTACCCACTGCACTACTGTCACACTGTTTTGTTTTGTTTTTTACATAGTACTATAATGAATGAAACTTTGAGGCCGATGCATTTAGTGCTCATTTTAAAAGCGCTTAAAAGTATTAAACTTTTTCCTGTAGCATTTGAGGATCAAACTGCTAAAAGCAATTTGGGAAAAACCTGAGTATGTGAATAAATTTATTGCACTGAAGTCATGGGTTCGAGCCTCAGACCGGGCCATGTCTCTGAGCAGAGTCTGTGTGTCCTGGGATCTCTCCGGCTTCCTCCCACCGTCCAAAGACATGCCTGTGTTAGGTGAACTGGTGGCTCCAAATTGCCCCTAGTGAATGAATGTGAGAGTGAATGGTTTTCTGTCTGCGTGTGCATGTCTCTGCGTCAGTCCTGCGACTCACTGGCCATTGTCCAGGGTGTACCCCGCCTAAAGCCCAAATGGCTTTTTCTTCTAAAAACTGAGCCAAAAAGATGTAAACAGCACTGACTAATAACTGTACTGACGACAATGAGAGAAATTCATTGTAATGAATTTTTCTCATTGTGCCATGAAGTCACTTTTTGTGGAGAACTGCACTCCTACTCATGCAAACATGTTTACTAAATATTAAGACCAATTTTGAACTAAACTTTCTTTGTGAGCTGAGCCAGACTGAATGAGGAAAACTACACAGCTGTATTCAGAAAGGGTCGACCCCTTCACCTCAAAAGAAAATTATGTTAATGAATGAAAGATGAGTAAATGACAAAACAAAAAACAAAAAAAACTCTTGACTGAAGTCTTTGTCCATTCTTCTCCTGCAAAAGTGATGTTTGATGGCCTCTGTGCTACAGCTGCCTTCTTAAATCCCACCAAAGATTTTCAATGGGATGTAAATCTGGAGACTGAGAAGGCAACTCCCAGGATCTTCTTGTCTTCTTGAAAAATCTTTAATTGATGGATCCTTAAAATCTTTGGGGTTGAATATTTCTGATGGCAGCTGTAAATTCTATTATATGAAACAATGATTTTAAATCCCGTGTAGGAAACAGCAGTGTGTCCTGGAGACAGTAGGCCACAGTAGATGTGTGATCAGTGTGTTTGGTACCTCCAACAGCTGTTTGTCCCGCCGGCCGAGATCTTGGCTCAGGTCCAGGTCTGAGCCTCTGGTCTGGTCTTTGAGGGCTGATCCAGACCGGCCTCATGTGGGGAACATATGGCTCACACCTGGTCCCATCTTAGTCCTGTTTAAAGACCGACAGGCAAGAGCTACTGGGCTACTGTGAATGTTACAGCTCAGGTCACAGACAGGTCGGCCTGGAGAAATGTTTCTTTTATTCACCGTGGTTAAAGAGTTGTTAGCGCTCAAAACAGTTGTGCAACAACAGCAATATCTGTGTTTCCTCTCCATACTGCATTTCTCTGGGCCAGCAGAAGCCAGTTGAACAAAGAGTTTAAAAAAGTCAGTATGTTTGAATGTGGTTGTTACGTTAGACGTCAGCAGGACTTCCCTGTTCTTAAAATGGAAATGGGACGAAGACAAAAATCACACAGAGAACTGAACAACAACACAGACTTCAGCAGAACCAACAGATGACTAAGGAAAGCACTAAATACTGTTAATCAGGTCAGAGAAGTTAGTAAATTCGCTCTGCTTCTGCTGCAGATAAACAGCTGTGATAGGCCAGTTCCAAATTGACCGAAGAGAAACGGCTCACTGTGAGTGAGGAACCAGACTGTTCTGCTTTAGGAAAGAAAGTAAAGGCTTGTTCGCCAGGTTACCAAAAACTGGATGAGGCTATGTGATTTTTGACAAAATCCATCCATCCATCCATCCATCTTCTTCCGCTTTATCCGGGACCGGGTCGCGGAGGCAGCAGTCTAAGCAAAGATGCCCAGACTTCCCTATCCACAGACACTTCCTCCAGCTCTACTGGGGGGACCCCAAGGCGTTCCCAGGCCAGCCGAGAGACACAGTCCCTCCAGCGTGTCCTAGGTCTTCCCCGGGGCCTCCTCCCGGTGGGACATGCCCGGAACACCTCCCCAGGAAGGCGACCAGAAGGCATCCGGAACAGATGCCCGAGCCATTTTTGACAAAATGAACAATCCAATCCTACAGTTGCAGCCCACCAGGTTCACCACTAGGAGGCACAGCAGTGAATCGGAACCAGCAAGTAACAAATAAATTTACTGTAAAAGCACATTCCCACTGGAGCAGTATGGCACAGGTGCAGTCCAAACTGAGGCGTTTCCACTTTTCAAAGCAGTCCGAAGCACCACCCAAAAAGTGTACCATACCTCCCTACCTTTGGGACCCCTTGCTGCATGTTAGTTTGACAAATGCAAATCCAAGATACAAGAGATCAAATGGGTCTTTTTTTTGTGATAAACATATTTAAAGAGAGGACATGCTAAATCTTGTACCAACTTTTTTTAAAAACAAAGCTAGCGTATATTAACAGCTGTTTCCGATTTAGCATCACAGCGCTCTTGCGTTGAGAATCCAAACATTGCATTTATAGATTATGATTGCATTAAACACTGGTTAAACTCAGGGTTATATGTTCAGAGGTTAAAATGTGTTCAAGTGGAGCAGAGAAGCCTCACACATACACACACTGGCCTCACACAGACACACACCAGCCTCACACAGACATACACCAGCCTCACACAGACATACACCGGCCTCACACAGACATACACTAGCCTCACACAGACATACACTAGCCTCACACAGACATACACCGGCCTCACACAGACACACACCGGCCTCACACAGACAAACACCGGCCTCACACAGACACACACCGGCCTCACACAGACAAACACCGGCCTCACACAGACACACACTGGCCTCACACAGACACACACCAGCCTCACACAGACACACAACAGCCTCACACAGACACACACCAGCCTCACACAGACATACACCAGCCTCACACAGACATACACCAGCCTCACACAGACACACACCGGCCTCACACAGACAAACACCAACCTCACACAGACACACACCGGCCTCACACAGATAAACACCAGCCTCACACAGACACACACTGGCCTCACACAGACAAACACCAGCCTCACACAGACACACTGGCCTCACACAGACACACACCAGCCTCACACAGACAAACACCAGCCTCACACAGACACACTGGCCTCACACAGACACACACCAGCCTCACACAGACAAACACCAGCCTCACACAGACACACACCTGCCTCGCACAGACACACACCGGCCTCGCACAGACACACACCAGCCTCACACAGACAAACACCAGCCTCACACAGACACACACCGGCCTCACACAGACAAACACCAACCTCACACAGACACACACCGGCCTCACACAGACAAACAACAGCCTCACACAGACACACTGGCCTCACACAGACACACACCAGCTTCACACAGACATACACCAGCCTCACACAGACACACACCGGCCTCACACAGACAAACACCAACCTCACACAGACACACACCGGCCTCACACAGACAAACACCAGCCTCACACAGACACACCGGCCTCACACAGACAAACACCAACCTCACACAGACACACACCGGCCTCACACAGACAAACACCAGCCTCACACAGACACACTGGCCTCACACAGACACACACCAGCTTCACACAGACAAACACCAGCCTCACACAGACACACTGGCCTCACACAGACACACACCAGCCTCACACAGACAAACACCAGCCTCACACAGACACACTGGCCTCACACAGACACACACCAGCCTCACACAGACATACACCAGCCTCACACAGACATACACCAGCCTCACACAGACACACTGGCCTCACACAGACACACACCAGCCTCACACAGACATACACCGGCCTCACACAGACATACACCAGCCTCACACAGACATACACCAGCCTCACACAGACACACACTGGCCTCACACAGACAAACACCAGCCTCACACAGACACACACTGGCCTCACACAGACAAACACCAGCCTCACACAGACACACACCTGCCTCACACAGACACACACCACCACACCCCAAACCTATGGCAACCCCAGAAAGGAAAAGTCATGTTACAAAAGTTGTGCTGGATGCAGAAGTCAAATGTTTACCCTGGAGAGAGACAGCCACCGAACAGACTTGACATCAGCATCTGTTTTTAAGTCTTTTGTTGCTCTCAAATGTTGGCACAAAGATCCATGAGATTCTTAGTGAGACATAGGTCATTTTCAGATATTCATAAATGGTTGGACACATGAATAATTTTGATCCAGTGTCATTTATCTCCAGCACACATGCATACAAAAGTTGCAAGTGCTCTGGGCCACACCTGTAGTGAATAATATACCCATTGTTTTCCCATCTCAAAAAACACAAGCCTGCCCTAATCCCAGTTAAAACAGGTAAAAGCTGCTGAACCAGAAGTTACTCACAGTGATTGATTGAAATGATATGAATAGAGCAGCTGTAATGTGAATCACGACAGTCACGTACAGTCTTTTTCTAATGGAGAGCGTTGTAAGCTCCTGGTTTATTGAACATTTGAGCTCACCCGAAGAACCTACTGAACTTTATAAATAACATTTCCGTTTTTTTTCTCCTGACGTCCCGCCTCATGTTGTACCAAAATCTGTGGCTTAGCACTTTGCACAAAACCCAAAATAACAGCTGAGGTACCAGTCCTGCTTTTATTTTGATTTAAAAAAAAAAAATAAACCAATGGGCCAAAAAATACTAATAAATTAGATTAAATAGAAGTTTGGAACTTACCTTAAACTTCTATTTAGCTTTACTGATATGAACCAACAATTTTCTTTACCTTATTAACCATGATCATTTTGTTTTGGCACCATTTAACCACAGGTGTTGGTTGGGTAAATTGTGTGTGGTGGTTCTCAGCCTTCTGCACAGTAAAACAAATCAAAATTTGCCCAGAATTTTGTATGAAAGCCTGTCTCTGCCATTTAAGAAAAAGCCCCACAGGAAGTCATAATTAGTCATTTTAAAGTAAAAATTACAAGATTTAAAGTAAAAATTATCCATTTTAAAATCAAAATTACAAGATAAAAAGTTAGAATTTTGTATTTTAAAGTCAAAAGTACGAGTTTTAATCTTGTTGTAGCCATCTATATGCCAGACATAGTTTGACCGTTGACTGTGGTAAATACGTCTCTGCAGCTTGTTTATTGACCTCAGATTAACACCATCACTGTCCAATAACTGTAGTAATATTCACACAGTCTCTCTGTCAGTCACAAATCCATTTACCCAACATTTTTTGTACATCTGTAACCGTGGTACTCACATCTCCAATTGTCATTCAACAAATGCTGCAACTTTGGCCACATGTTTTGTTTTTACAATGCCAAAAACCCTTTTTGCGTTTACTCAGTATAATTCCATTTGAATTCTCAATTAGGTATTTTGTTTGTTGCAAAGCCTTCTCTAAAGTATCATCTCACGCCATCCTTTGCTAAATAACCCTAAATGGTTGTGAAAGCTACGTTGCTACTTGTAGTTATACTTTGTAACATGTAATTATGACTTAAAATTTGTAATAATAACTTTTAATTCCCATAATTACGATTTAAAAATGTGTATTTTGATGTTAAATCTCATAATTATGTTTTCCTGTGGGGCTTTTTTTTTTTTTAAAGCGACGGAAACGGGCGAGTTCTGAATTCCAACTCTTTTTTTTTTTCACCTAAAAACACATTTTTTCTTTGTTTTACTTTGAAAGTGTCCACAGCACCATTAAAAACAACAAGTTGTTGTGCTGGTGTTAGATTATAGATTTGTTTTTTCAGTTTGTTTAAAGGGTGTTTTTATCAGAAAAATTTTGATTTTGTAAATTGTAATTTTCTGTCAACATCGGTGTCTGTAAGAGCCCTTTACTATGAATCTGGTTGAACTTATCCCGTATTTGTCTCTCCCCCTGGATAAGGAAAACTAAATATGAGTGTCTCCGGATTAACAGTGCACTATATAAGTCGCGCCGGAGTAAGTCGCATCGGTCAAAAAATGCTTCATGAAGAAGAAAAAAACAGATTTAAATCACACTAGACTATAAGTCACATTTATTTAAAAATGTATTTAACAAAATCCAAGACCAAGAACAGACATTTAATCTGGAAAGGCAAGTTATTCAACTACACAACAGCACACAGAACAACTGCATCTGCGGCGTGTTAACGTAACACATTAACAGTTTTGTGTTTTTTTTTTAACCTATATTTAACCAGGAAAGTCCCACTAAGATTCAGAATCTCTTTTGCAGGGGAGTCCTGGCCCCATGGGGGACCTGTTGTACATGTTTTTAGTGGTAGGGGAAACCGGAGCACTCAGAGGAAACCTACGCAGACACAGGGAGCGCATGCAAACTCCACACTGAAAGGTCCCACCCGGTCCGGGAATCAAACCCAGGACATTCTTGCTGTGAGGCAGGAGTGCTAACCACTCTGCCCCCGTGCCATTATTCAGCTACACAGTTACATAAAGAACAAACCTGGGAGGCTGAAGAGGCTCAATTAACAAAACAAGCCAGCGAGTCTGAAGAAAGTTACCAGTAAGGAAGTTGGAGCTCTCCAGCTTGTTCTACAATTCACAAGTCTAGAGCGCCCTCTCGTGGCTGTAGACGGTAATGTTTTCTTCTTGATTCATGTTAAAGTTGATATTTAAGTCGCACCGGATTATAAGTCGTAGGACCAACCAAACTATAAAAAAAGTGTGACTTATCGTCTCAGAAAATATGGTACTACAATGTGGGTTATTAACCCTGGGTTCCTCTGTGAAGCTGTGAGTGTGTTCATGTGGAACAACAGGCGGAGTCCGCGCCTAACAACCGACCTCGCCAACTTCACACATCATTCATCTGAATATCATCTAGAAACAATACTAAACCATAGATCCATTCACACCAGTACCACCTCAGAAATGATTTGGCTTTCAAAGCACCATCTTCAACAACAGCTGAAACAAGAACTGCTAAGTAAGGACAAACCAGATCTAAACCAGGACTGACTTAACCAGGTCTCAACCAACACATAACCAGAACTACATCAGCATAAGCCAGGATTAAACCAGGTCTAATTTTGGACTAAACCAAGTCTAACGAAGGGCTAAACCAGGTCTAATTTTGGATTAAACCAGGTCTAAACCAGGATTGAGGAGTGGTCTGCATCTCAAATGCAATTTCCAACCAGAACAGCACTAAAATGTGAATAAAACTTCCCTAGACCATGTGAACAGCACATACAGTAGGTCTATGTTAAAAACTAAGACCAGACAGGTCTTAGGTGTGCAGGACTTTACACTTGAGCCTCCTGTGTACATCTTTAACACAGAGTTTAACCAGAGCGTGTTTCCTACTATTATTTTTTATGTTTTTATGCACAAAAACAAATGGAATAAAAATGGTGGCATACATCAAATGACTTCAAAAGGCTTCAACAGTCTTTTGAAGTCATTTGAGCTCTGCAGGACATTTTGGTCAAAGAAATCAGACACAGTAGCTTTGTTCCTGGAGCTGAACACAGAAAGGTGAAGTCATAAACGTTGGACCGACAGGAATCTGACACTAACATACGAGTGTCCCGTCTCTGCACACAGACCAGCATAAAACACATCACTATCTTCTCACTCGGGCTCTATGAGAATGAATGAAATTACTGTACCAATTCATTTTTACCAAGCATTTAGCATAAAAGTATTAACAATTTATTTGGCTAACAAGCTTCTTTCCAATAGATGTTGAGGCAATGAGTTGACGTAAGACGTACTGAAGTATAAGTACTGCTAATATAAAGTAATACTGCTCAAGTACAAGTAAAAATTACCAACAAAATTACTTTTTTTTTGCCTGACTGTGCAAACGTTTATAATTTAATTTAATATTTTATTGCAGTTGCGCAGACAAAATCTTCAACTGTGGTCAGTGAGCTGGGGCTGCATTTTAGGCAGGTGTAAAGAAGGACTAAACTAGGTCTACATTAAAACTAAACCAGGACTAAACCAGGGCTAAAAGTAGAACTAAACCAAGAGCAGGATTGAACCTGGACTAAACCAAGACTAAACTAAAAATAAACCAGATCTAGACTGCGACTCAACTAGAACTAGCAAGAGTAAAGCAGGAATGAACCAGGTCTAAAACAGGATTAAACTAGAACTAAACCAGGTCTAAACCCAGTATAAACTAGAACTAAACCAGGACTAAATCAGGCCCAAACCAGGAATAAGCTTAAACTAAACCAGGAGTGAACTAGAACTAACCCAGAGTAAAGCAGGAATGAACCAGGTCTAAAACAGGATTAAACTAGAACTAAACCAGGATTAAACTAGAACTAAACCAGGATTAAACTAGAACTAAACCAGGATTAAACTAGAACTAAACCAGGTTTAAACAAAGTATAAACTAGAACTAAACCAGGACTAAATCAGGCCCAAACTAGGAATAAGCTTAAACTAAACCAGGAGTGAACTAGAACTAACCAAGAGTAAAGCAGGAATGAACCAGGTCTAAAACAGGATTAAACTAGAACTAAACCAGGATTAAACTAGAACTAAACTAGGTCTAAACCAAGTATAAACTAGAACTAAACCAGGACTAAATCAGGCCCAAACCAGGAATAAGCTTAAACTAAACCAGGAGTGAACTAGAACTAACCAAGAGTAAAGCAGGAATGAACCAGGTCTAAACAGGATTAAACTAGAACTAAACCAGGTCTAAACCCAGTATAAACTAGAACTTAACCGGGAATAAATCAGGCCCAAACCAGGAATAAGCTTAAACTAAACCAGGAGTGAACTAGAACTAACCAAGAGTAAAGCAGCAATGAACCAGGTCTAAAACAGGATTAAAGTAGATCTCAACCAGGACTAAACCAAGAGAAAAGCAGTAGTGAACCAGGACTAAACTGGGACTGTATGGGGCTGTATTTTAGGCAGGATGACATTAGTATGTTGTGAAGGTTTTGGTCAGTCTGTATGTAAAGACCAAAGTAAAACACATATTAAAGTGTTTGAACAGCCTGTCTTTGCTGTTGCAGTTACCAGGCGTCATGGCGGAGAGCTCGGACATGGAGGAGCTGCTGGCGTCCTTTAAGAAGTTTGCGGTTCATGGCGACCCAAAAGCCACCGGGAAAGAGATGACCGGGCAAAAATGGGCCAAACTCTGCAAAGACTGTAAAATTATCGACGGCAAAAACGTCACCAGCACCGACATCGATATCGTCTTCTCCAAAGTCAAGTGAGTTAACTTAGCTTTTTTTTTTTTGTTATGTGCGGCTGCTCATGGGGCTAGTAAATGTATGATGACTTTTTAATTCAGAAATTTTTAAGTCCACTTTTTTTTGTCGCTTGTTTTTTTTTTTTTTTCTGCAGACCAAAGACGTCCCGTGTGATAACCTACGAAGAGTTCCAAAAGGCCCTGGAGATGTTGGCCCAAAAGAGGTTCAAGGACCAGAGCAAAGAGGAGGCCGTCCTGTCCATGTACAAACTCATCGAAGGCCGAGAACCAACCAACGCCGGTGTTACGGTCAGAATAATAATACATACTTATTACACACTACTACTACTACTACTACTACTACTACTACTACTACTACTACTACTACTACTACTACTACTACTACTGCTACTGCTTCTGCTGCTTCACAGCCTCCCACAAAGGAGGTTGTGGGTTAAATCCTCACAACGGCACAATCTTTCTGAGTGGAGGAGGCATGTCCTCCCTGTGTTACTGTGGGTTTTCTCTTCCTTCCGAAACTCTAACTCAGCCATTCCCAAAGTCAAGACGGTCGTGGCCCCCTTAAATTTCCGAAAATCCCTCGCGGACCCCCAAAGATAAAACTTCCCTCTATTCAAAACACTCTGCCGTTTTTTTTTTGTTTTTTTTTTTGTTTTTTTTATAAAAACATTACAAAAACACTGATTACTGACTAAAAGTTGTTTTAAAGTAATATTTTAAAACAAATATACAACTGCATTTAATTTCCAATGTTTTTAGGTACTTAATATTTTCATTGACTTTTTATATTTTTGTATATTTTATTTGTTTTTATGAACCAAAACCATGTGTCTGAAATAATAATAATAAATAAAATAAAATAAAATAAAATAAATAAAATAAAATAAAATAAAATAAAATTGAAATTGAAATATAGACAGCCTCTGGGGGCCCCCCTGTAGTACCTTCGCGGACCCCCAGGGGGCCCCGGACCCCACTTTGGGAACCACTGCTCTAACTAAACCAGGACTAAACCAGGGCTAAGACAGAGTAAACCAGGAACAAAACTAGAACTAAACCATGAGTATGAATGAGAACTAAGCTAGTATAGTTTAGTCTTGGTACTAAACCAGGACTACACCAGGTCTAAATCTAGAACTAAACCAAGAGTAAAGCAGGAATGAACCAGGGCAGAACCAGGATTACACCAGGACTACACTAGACCTAAACCAGAAGTAAACCAGTACTAAACTAAAACTAAACCAGGACTAAGCTAGAATTAAACCAGCACTAAGATAAAACTAAACCAGGACTAAACTGGAACTCAAACCAGGACTAAACCAGATCTAAACCAAGACTAAACCAAATCTAAACCAGGACTAAACTAGAACAGAGTAAAGCAGGAAACATCCAGGACTAAACCAGGTCTAAAACTAGAACTAAACAAAAAGTAAAGCAGGACTAAACTAGAACTAAACCAGGGCAAAGTTAGAACTAAACCAGGACTAAACTAATACTAAACCAGGACTAAAACTAGAACTAAACCATAAGTAAAGCAGGAATGAATGAGAACTAAACCAGGACTTAACTAAAACTAAACGAAGACTAAACCAGGACTAAACCAGGACTTAACTAAAACTAAACGAAGACTAAACCAGGACTAAACTAAAACTAAACGAAGACTAAACCAGGACTAAACCAGGACTTAACTAAAACTAAACGAAGACTAAACCAGGACTAAACCAGGACTTAAATAAAACTAAACGAAGACTAAACCAGGACTAAACCAGGACTAAACCAGGACTTAACCAGGACTGTCTGTAAATTAGGTTAACCAGAACTCAAAAGACTCCTCCTGAGTACCACCAGAAGAAACCCGCGTACCCTCAGCGGTACCTCTTCCACAGTTTGAGAACCTCTGCCATAGATGTTAGACTCTCTTTGTTTCCTAAACCACAGCCCATTACACGAGTATTACAGTTAATTGCAGTCTGTCCTGGTTGTAATGACTTTTAAACCTGTATATTTCCTTCAGCGCTGTGTCCTGAAACGGCCCGGGCGCTGAGTGAAGTGTGAGGCCAGTGAACCGTTTTATCCAACATTACTTCAGCACTTGGCCCAAACCGGTTCACTGACATCATGGTGCAGAATAAGAGGGCGCTCTCACCGATACCTCGTGTGTCGCCGCAGGTTTAATTATCACATTACACTGCTCTGACAGCTGCTTTTGAAATCTGAGTAATGAGCGAGGAAGTGGAGAGGTTTGGGCTTGTTTTATGTCCAATAAATATAAAGAGGCTTTGACAGGACAGAGGTGAGGTAACGCTCTGCTGCTGGGGGCTTCAATGGGACACACACACGCACATGCAAAATCTGTGCTCGAATAACAGTACTTTTACTTCAAAAAGAATATTACTCAAGTAGAAGAAAAAGAACTTAACAAAATCTTTACTAGGGTAAAAGTTAAAAAAAAGGTATTGAGTGTAAAATTGACTTAAGTAGAAAGTACACTGGTACGATGGTGTTTTAGGGCCACATCCAAACATTTTTATATGGGCGCTACAAGGACAAGTCATTGCCAAAAAAAGTTATAATTATGCAAGAATAAAGCCTAAATCTTCAAGAATAAAGGTTTAATATTTCTAAATTAAAGTCATAATTTTAAAAAAGTCCTTCAAAGTCTTTATATTAATGATAATAGTGATGCTGGGCCAAAAGGCTCAGGATTTCACCTGCGTGAAACCTAAAGGAAAGTTTAACCTCACAAAATGCTCCAAAGTCCCCAGGACGAAAGGAGAGACCACAGACGGACAGCCTAACTTTATTCTCTAAATATTACAACTTTATTCTTGTAATATTTTGACCTTATTCTCATAACATTATGACTTTTTTGGCTATGACTTTATTCAAAATAGTATGCCTTTATTCTCAATATATGACATTATTCACATAAAATTATGACTTTATTCTTTTGAATTTTTTTGGGGGGAGGGGTGGGGTGGGGGGGCTGTGATTTTATTCTCAAAAGATTGTGACTTTAATCTTGTTATTTTATGACTTTATTGCCGTATTTTTTTTATTTTTTTCAATGTGGCCTTAAAATACCGTCATACATTTGCATGTTTTTGAAAATTCCCCTTCTTTTAGTTTAGAACCCAGATCTTTGTAATTGCAAGTCGAGTACTCTACACCACAGAGGACAAAAACTACTTCTACTTCTTTACACAATTTCAAGTTTTACTTAAGTAAAAGTACATTTATTTCATCCAAAATTTACTCAAGTAAAAGTGAAAGTATGTTCTACAAAATGAACATTTTTCCCCCATAAAATTAGAATAAAAGTATCTAGTTACTGTCCACCACTGCACACATGATTTTAGATGCAGTTCTCAATACTAATAACAATACCAGGCCAGTCCGTGCCAGGACAAATGGAAAGGGTGGTGTCAGGAAGGGCATCTGGTGCAAAACCTATATTCTAAATCAATTTGCAAATCACTGTAAACTATACAGAGGTGGAAGAAGTACTCAGCTTCTTTACTTAAGTAAAATTACAGGCAAAGGAGCAAAAATTTACTCAAGTAAAAGTAAAAGTTTCCTCTTTAAAAGTAAAAGTATAAAAGTACTTACTTTCAAATGCACTTCTGAGTAAAAAAGTCAAAGTATTTCTCACAGACTCAACAGCTCATGAATGTGTTAAATGTGAGGGATTTTGCTGATTCCAGATGAAATGAACAAACTGCTGCAGTAGAAGAGACTGAATCTGTCTCTGAGCTCTTTATTATTCTGATGTTTCTAAAGCAGTACTACTTTGAAGTAAAAGTAAAAGTGTACCCCTTCTAAAATGTACTCAAGTAAAGTACAGATACATGAAAATTGTACTTAAGTAAAGTAACTAAGTACTTTTACTTCGTTACATTCCACCACTGAAACTACAGGAGGCAGATGACTGTGCTGTGGTGACCCAGGTAGAGTCAAACACCTGCCCGCCCAGAGCCCAAGGTTTCCATCTGTCCAAAGAAAAACATTTATAATCAAGATTATTTAGGTCATAAATGAAGCTGTGGCGTAAATTCAACCAGGAAGACTGATTTCTTTTCCCTGTCTACACCCGAGCACCTGTCTGTCACTGTCAGCCAATCACAGCCTGCCACATATACAGTATACACATACGCACGCTCCTCTCAGTCATCCTGCTGTTCAGCTATGCACCACATCCCTCCTCTGCCCCCAACTCCACCGCAGCAGCAGCACCATCAGCCTCCTCAGCCTCTCCTTCTCCTCCTCTTCACCACTACCAGTGCCTATGCACCGGGGGAGAAATTTCCCCAAATTAATCAATCAAACTCTGCCTTCATCACATCGCTAACACCAGAGTCTAAGCGCCAGCGTTTTTTCCTTCAATAACTCATCTATTACACTCATTTGTCTGTGTTTTTTTTAAGTCTGTCCTGGTTGACTTGTTGACGGTTATCCATGTACTGCCAAAAATAACCTTGAGAGGAGTAGTTTTATCATTTCTTAGTGTCATTTTGAGTGATGAGTCGAGCCACTGAAAGAATCGGCTGTGACTCTTTTTGAGATGTTTTGGACAAAGACAAGAGCGTGCGTAGCTAAGTCAACAACACATGCACACGTATTCACTTTTAACTTTCACTTTTACACCTGAGTAAATAAACACACCTGCTCCAAGTTCACCTCCTCAAACCGAAATCTGCTGCCAAACAACAGAATGTTCTGGCTTTTCTCATCGGCTCACCAAGATCTTGTCTTGTCCAAAGACAGTTTTTCCTTTGCCATTGTTGCCAAGAGTATGCTCCTGGGAAATGTTAGCTCTCTTCAACTAAAATCTTTAAATTATTATTTATTTATTTATTTATTTATTTATTTATTTATTTATTTATTTATTTATTTGTTTATTTATTTATTTATTATTATATATTTTTATTTTGAAAAGGGTTAGTGCAGTATATCAGTAGAAAAATGCCAAGTATAGCTAAAAAGTTTCATACACAGTTTACAGCAGGACAGTATAGAAATAAGGCTTATTTTCATATATTAACATTGTCATGTGAACAGCAGCCACGTTTTTCAGATCTCTATAAAGACGTTAATGTCAGTCTGCAGTTTTAGAGCAGTGGGAGGAGAGGTCCTTTAGAAGAGAAGCTGGACTGTCCCAAAGATGTTCTGAACTTTTGGAACAACACAGTCCTCAGAGACAGAGGCTCGAGTGGAGAGAGCTCTGACGTCTGACAGTGACAGCAGAAAACAGTGACAGCACACGAGTATGGTCTAGATCTGCTTTTAAAGTGCTATTCAATTCAATTCAATTCAGATTTATTTGTATAGCCCAGTATCACAACAAAAGTCTCCTCAAAGGGCTTCACAACAGTTGATCAAACATAAACACACAATCAGACTTAACACACAATCAACACAAACAATAACTACACTAAACTAAACAGACCCAGGACACTCCTGTCCTTAGACCCTCCTTCTCAGTAAGGAAAAACTCCTAAAAAAAAAACAGCTGTGGGAAAAAAGAAGAAACCTTATGGAGCCCAACTGAAGGAGAGATCCTCTCCCAGGACGGACAGACAATGTGTCTAGGACTGTCCATTAACTCATCTATAGGATCATAGATCAGCTCTGTAAGGATTCATCCAGACAGGTGAGTGGGGTGAGGTTGAGGGCCCACAGGTCGGGACAGGAGCACAGTGCTATGAGCAGTATATATTTTTTATAAATATTTTATTAAAATATTTCCAAAAAATTACCCACAAAAAAATGTATAATGGCCAAGTTCATTGTCCAATCAGAAAAGCAGAAAGACTATAACCCACAGATCATTGTTCTGGTTTAGACTGCAGTACTGTTTAAACCCAGTACGAGCGCATGCTGCTTACAGTACCTTTCATTTGGAAAGCGCCTTGAGACATCTTGTCATAATTTGACACATGATTCATCCTCATTCATTCATTTTCTACCGCTTATTCCATTAGGGGTCATGGGTGACTGGAGCCTATCCCAGTAACTTTGGGCCGTAGGCGGGGTACACCCTGGACAGGGGCCAGCTTGTCGCAGGGCTGACACAGAGACAAACACAGACAGACAACCATTCACTCTCACATTCATTCACTAGGGGCAATTTAGAGTCACCAGTTCACCAACACACGTGGGGGAAGCCCGGAGAGAACCCAAATGAACAAACTTGTACAAACTAAAGCAGGTGTGAGTTTAGTGTGAGTATTTTTGTACTTCTAGTTATTCTAACCCAAAAGAAAATTAAAATCCTAATTTGAAGCACTGACCTGAACTGACTGAAACGCAGACCTTCTCAAAGCGTCGGATCTTCTAGTTCAGGGGTAAATGCTCTATCCAAAAAAAAAACAAAAAAAAAAAAACATGTATTCCATTTTTGTTTTTTCAACAGAAAGTGGCAAAGACTGGAGCCGTGGACCGCCTGACCGACACGGCCCGGTACACCGGGTCACACAAAGAGCGCTTCGACGAGAGCGGGAAAGGCAAAGGTCGAGAGGGGCGAGAGGAGATCGTGGAGAACACGGGATATGTCGGCGCCTACAAACACGCCGGGACGTACGACAGCAAGGTCAAAGGTGACAAATAACAGCAGAACCTGGGGTTAAACCTGGAGAGGAGGGGGGCGTCTCTGCAGTGGTTATGGGACTGGACCAAAGTTTGAACTCCTGGAAAACCTTTACTCTTGTGATGGTCCTGGGCTAAAACTGGACTGAAAATGCACTGAGGCTTTGAACAAAACAAAACCCAAAGGAAAATAAAATACTATGCAGGATTTACAGCCAAATGTTTGTAACAAAGTCATGTTTTCATTGACTTTTAAAGAGTAACTCATCCCTAAAACATCTTTATTTTATCCCTCATCCTCCCAACTATTTTACTTTCATAGATTACTGAAAAAAAGAAACCAAAATAGCTAAATATTTAGCTTTTTTTTTTTTCCCTCGAGTGTTAACTGTCATCTAACGACATTTAAAAAATATGTATAATTTTGGTAAATTTAGTTTGGAATAATTTAAATTATACCTTATTTTTCAGGTAAATGGGGCCTTTTTTATAGTAAAAATGAGAAGGGCCACAGTAGCTCAGTAGGTAGAGCCGTTCACCAGCGTTACATACTGCCATTGTGTCCAGGGGTGTCTTGCCCAAGGTTCATGCACCGCCCCCCAGTTTGCCCCTCCCCCTTAGATCTTCCACTCTGCCTCTGCTGGGGGCGAGTTACTCTTTAAGTGAACAAATAACTATGTCATTTCTTTTTGCTGTACTTTATTTCTATGAGCTGTGATGGTCTACGCAAATTTTCTGCTTTGCTAACATCAATGAATAATTGGTCAAGGCCAACTTGTATTGTATGATGTTGCTTTAAATTGTTTTGTAAAAAAATAAATAAAAACATGGCCTAAGTGTTATCTAATGTCTGACCAAAGAAACAATACGTTGGATCATGTTTAATGTAAACTTCTGAAGACTACTATCTGCTGTTGTTGACCAAATGATCCTGACGTCATGTCCACTGTTTTTGACAATGTTCATTCCTGTTTTACACTCACAGTATCTGGCAACATCTGGAGTTATGTCAATGTTGTTACTGAATTTATGCAATAAATAAAGGCTTTACCTGTAACTTTAACTGCTCTGATATTTTACATGTTTACCTGTAGTCAACTTCACTCACTCCAAGATCCCAATGCTTCTGATCTGTGGTGTTTCAGAGGGAGTGAGGTTTCAGTGTGTGTTGTGTTTAATTATCCTTTCATCTCACAGTGTCACAGTATAAATTAGCGGCAGTAGGTCAGTCGGTAGAGACCTAACCCACTAACCTGGAGGTTGGCGATTTGATCCCATACTGTCATTATGCCCTTGGGCAAGACACTTCACCCAACTTGGTATGAATGTGTCAGTGTGAGTGTGGTGGTGGTTGGAGGGAGCATAGGCGGAAAATGACAGCCACATCTTCATCAGCCTGCCCCAGGGCAGCTGTGGCTACAGAAACAGCACCATCACCTTGTGTGATTGAGGATCTAATGAACAATGCATCAAACTGTAAAGTGACTTTGAGTGTCTAAAAAATGCACTGTATTAGACTAATGTGTTATTATTATTATTATTATGAATATAAATTATTAAAAAATAAAATTCTCCAGAGTCCAGATGCCTCTAGAAGAGCAATAATTCATAGTACAACAATCTTATAAGCAGTTTTTGAGTCTCTGTGCAATTCCCCAATGCAGCAATATATATTGTATATTGTAGCCATTCCCAAAGTCAAGACTGTCGTGGCCCCCTTAAATTCCCAAAAATCCCTCGCGGATTGTTGAACGATAAACCTTCCCTCTATTCAAAGACTCTGCCATGTTTTTCTCCATATGTTTTTTTATAAAAACATTACATGACTATTGACTAAAAATTGTTTTAACATAATATTTTAAAACAAGTATACAACTGTAATTCATTTCAAATGTTTTTTATGTACTTAATGTTTTTAGGTACTTAATATTTTCATAGACTTTTTATATTTTTGTATGTTTTGTTTGTTTTTATGAACCAAAACCATGTCTCTGAAATAATAATAATAAAAATAAATAAATAAATAAAAAATTGAAATTGAAATATAGACAGCCTCTGGGGGCCCCCCTGCAGTACCTTTGCGGACCCCCAGGGGGCCCCGGACCCCACTATGGGAACCACTGGTATATTGTATAAACATAGTATTTTCCCGCATGGTTTTTTTTTGTTTTGTTTTTTTGTCCTAATCTGCCAAAAGCCAGATTGATATGTGTAGCACTCAGCCCCACACAGAATGCTAACGTTATATATAAACCTGTCTCTCTTTTAAACCTTTTAATGACCCATTTATTCTCTACGTTAGATAAGCTTTCGGATACAGACGGCACTCTGTCTGCCTTCTGCATTAATTCTGTCATACATTGGTCCGTTTTCCCAGAGCTTGACACAGACAAACAGAAGAGTACACGTGTTCCCTGCAGGGGGCGCTAGTGAACACAGCTCATAAGTCACAGCCTCATTTTCTTGCCGCTTTTTCAATAAATGTGGCGTAAAAACCTCCTCCAGCGCTGCCATGTTTGTTATTTTTGTTGCTCATTTTTTTCTTCATCTTGGATAAAATCTTGACGATCGCCACCTACTGGTTAATTAAGTTAACACACACACATTGACAGAAAACAGTTGGAAGTATAAATGCTGTGAAAAACACGGCGCTCGGAATGAACGGATGAGCCTTCCATAGATAATTTGGAGGTGACAGGATGAAGCTCCAGTTAGTGACCATGACATAGCTAAACAACAAACAGCTATGATAGTAAAACAATATAATCAAAATGTTGCCTGAGAATTTATCCAGTTCTTAAAAATGTTTAGCAGCATGCGTTCCTTTTTTCAGCGTCGCCATGTTATTTACAAGTATTGCTAAGGGGCCTGTTGCTGTCTGCAAACCTAAAAAACCTGCCACACCACTGGTCCAAGGTATTTTTATGCAGTATATTTGCTCGTGTGCTTAGAAAATGTCTTATGAAACAACTTGTCAACACACCCATCTGCAGCATGTTGCTTAGTCTACTGCGAACAGCCGTTTCTGTCCCATCTGGAGATCTGGAGGTCCAGTACTCTCCGAGATGACAGAAGGACGTGGACAAGTGCAACGGCAAAAGAGCCATGTGTTCGACTGGAGAGGTTTATTTTTAGTGAAGTAGTTTGTGGATTTTCTTGTTTTCTTGAGTTGTGTCTCTCTTGAACCTGGCAACCTTGGACACTGAGCGTTATGTGCGTGCGTGCGTGTGTGTGTGTGACGTGCGTGTTTGTGCGTGCGTTTTGTGGTGTGTGAACAGGAAGCAGATGCAGCTGTGGTCGTCCTGGAGACACAAACACAACAGAGCGGCACCTGGCCTCGTGGCTCCGCTCGGTTCAGAGGCTCATGGTAACACACTGTTGTTTGGGTCTGAATCAGAAACACATCTGAGGGACTGACACTCGCTCTGTGAATGTGAACGTGGTGCTAGATATGCGTACATTCAGAGGGTATGGAAAAGCAGACGGGAGACAAAACCATGTACTTTGGTAAATAAGGTTAGGAATAGTATAAATAGTCCCATTATCTACTTTTTTGAGCTTTTAACCATGTTATAATTCTTTCTTCTGCAAAAACATTCCTGGAGTAGTATTTTCTTTCATTCACACTTGTTTGTGTGATTCTGTGTGCCGAATCCGTCCTACGGTGGCCCTGAAGGACAAGTCACACCAACAAATACGAAAACACGCACACAAATATACATATTACATATATTTCTTAATCTCATTTGCTGTAGTGATTGTAGAGTGTGCATGTTTCCACATTTGTGAGCGTGTTTCTGAATTTGTGTACGTGTTTTTGTATTTGTGTGCATGTTTTTGTATTGTTGTGCACGTTTTTGTATTTGTGTGCATGTTTTTGTATTGTTGTGCACGTTTTTGTATTTGTGTGCATGTTTTTGTATTGTTGTGCACGTTTTTGTATTTGTGTGCATGTTTTTGTATTGGTGTGCATGTGTCTAAAGTTGTGTGCATATTTCCAAATTTGTGTGTGTGTATTTCTGAATTTGTGTGCATGTTTTTGTATTTGTGTGCGTGGTTCCAAATGTGTGTGTGTGTTTCTGAATTTGTGTGCATGTTTTTGTATTGGTGTGCATGTGTGTAAAGTTGTGTGCATATTTCCAAATTTGTGTGTGTGTATTTCTGAATTTGTGTGCATGTTTTTGTATTGGTGTGCATGTTTCCAAATGTGTGTGTGTATTTCTGAATTTGTGTGCATGTTTGTGTATTTGTGTGCATGTTTTTGTATTTGTGTGCATGGTTCCAAATGTGTGTATGTGTTTCTGAATTTGTGTGCATGTTTGTGTATTTGTGTGCATGTTTTTGTATTGGTGTGCATGTGTCTAAAGTTGTGTGCATGTTTCCAAATTTGTGTGTATGTGTTTCTGAATTTGTGCGCATGTTTGTGTATTTGTGTGCATGTTTTCGTATTTGTGTGCGTGGTTCCAAATGTGTGTGTTTGTTTCTGAATTTGTGTGTGTGTTTCAGTTTTTGTTTGCATGTTTTGGATTTCATTGGTGTGACAGGGCCACCGTACCGTCCTCTTCTCCAGAGCTGAATCTGCTACATATATATTAATTTAAGTTATAAAACATGAAATACTAATGCAAAGGTGTCCAAAATTATTTCTAAAAACCTGAAGAAAGTGTAATATGGCTCCTTTCAAGAAAAATGAGATCCAACTATCAAAGCATTTAAACTGGCAACATACATTTATATAAATTGCCTAAAGTTATAAAATAATGTGGAAAAAAATGTTAAAAAACAAAACACTGTTTCATGCTGGCCCCATTAGCTGCCATAAGTGCCACCATACTCCTGTGTGCTTCCTCAAACTGTAGTCAATAAGTTGCCTCTTCCTAGTGTTTTATAATGTAACTTTTGTGACACAGAGCTCTTTCTACAGTGTCCACTAGGGGGAACCAGAGGGGCGTATCCCTCTACTACAAAATTAGTTTTATTAGAAGATAAGAGGCTTGGTTTTGCAGCCTGCTTTGCTACAAATATCTATATTCTTTGTGCTGTGGCTGTCAGTGGAAAAAACAACAAACTCCTTTTCACTGATTGCATTTTTATTTTCAAAGACATAAAATAGCACAGAGGTAGTTCTCATTCCCTTTCATCCCTGCTTTCATAAAGACATTTAAATGTATACAAGAATAAGTTAGAAAGAGGGACAAACATGAACAAGTTACTCTGAACATATACTCAACATGATTTAGCATTTAGACTCTTATACACACAACTATGGAGGAGCGTGAGCGCCAGGCGAAAAGGAATAATGCTTTTATTAAAAGAGTTTTTAAAAGAGCCTTTAATAAATGGACTACTAAATGCTTTTATTAAAAGAGTTTTTATAACTTTAGTTAATAAAGAGATTACTAAATGGTTTTATTAAAAGAGTGTTTAAAAGAGCCTTTAATAAACGGATTACTAAATGGTTTTATTAAAAGAGTTTTTATAAGTTTAGTTAATAAAGAGACTACTAAATACTTTTTAAAAGAGTTTTTTAAAGAGCATTTAATAAATTGATTATTAAATGGTTTTATTAAATGAGTTTTTAAAAGAGGATTTAATAAATGGATTACTAAATGGTTTTAATAAAAGAAGGATTAATAGCGTTATTCATTAATCCATTTAGGAAACCGAGTTCTAAATGTATTTACAAAACCTTTTTGGAAAAGCATTTGCAAAACATATTAGCTTCTCCGATTAGCTTCTCCTTTTAGCTTTTCCGTGGCTAAAGTTAAATAAAAGAAAAAGGAAAGCGATGTAACGAGCTCTGTGATTGGTCAGAGCTACTCGCGCTCTGATTGGCCAGAAAACAGGGGTTATGCGCTAAATACTTCCGCATTTGGCTAAACGGAATGATTCACTTCTGGTCACAGCTTGTAAGCGAGCAGCCGGACAAGGGCAGCTTCAAAAAACATATTTATGTCGTACACATCTCAAAATAAAATCACCAGACTAATGCTGCATTGGACTAACGCGGTTTTATCCTTCAAACAAAGGTTTTAGCATTTGTGTGTTAAATATTTCACTAGTCGCTGAGCGCAGAGGCAGGATATTGTTGTGTCAATTAACTAAAGCCGTCACTCGGCGCACTTTATTTCAGCGGATATAAAACACACAGTAAGTTAAATTACGTGATACACAATCACAAACAACACAACCGCCCCTTTTAGCACAGTCTTAATTTATTATACACCTATTAAGGCACTTTGACGTATTTATTAATTTCTACACTCCGAGGCTACAACCGTTGTTTTGAAGCTGCTTTCACAGCTCTTCTAGTGCTTTCAGATGTTTTTGCGCACACTGTGGCTGTTTTTGGTCGCATACTTTAGTGAAATGTTCCTGTGTGCTTTATATCCGCTGAAATAAAGTGCGCCGGGTGACGGCTTTAGTTATTGACACAACAGTATCCCGCATCCGCGCTCAGCGTACAAATGCTAAAACCCTTGTTTGAAGGATAAAACTGCGTTAGTCCAATGCAGCATTAGTCTGGTGATTTTATTTTGAGATGTGTACGACATAAATATGTTTTTTGAAGCTGCCCTTGTCCGGCTGCTCGCTTACAAGCTGTGACCGGAAGTGGATCATTGAGTTTAGCCGAATGCAGAAGTAGTTAGCCCACTATTGTCACCGGGCCGGCTAAGGATGACGAGGAAATTGTCTGGCCAATCAGAGCTCGAGTAGCTCTGACCAATCACATAGCTCGTTACATCGCTTTGCTTTTTATTTTATTTAACTTTAGCCAGGAGGACCAGGAACGCCACAGAAAAGCTAAAAGGAGAAGCTAATCGGAGAAGCTAATACGTTTTGCAAATGCTTTTTCAAAAAGGTTTTGTAAATACATTTAGAAATCGGTTTCCTAAATGGTTTAATGAATAACACTATTAATCCTTCTTTTATTAAAACCATTTAGTAATCCATTTATTAAATCCTCTTTTAAAAACTCATTTAATAAAACCATTTAGTAATCCGTTTATTAAAGGCTCTTTTAAAAACTCTTTTAATAAAAGCATTTAGTAATCCAATTATTAAATGCTCTTTTAAACACTCTTAATAAAAGCATTATTCCTTTTTGCGTGGCGTTCACGGTCCTCCATACACAACTGCATAGAAAAAAAGACAATTATCCACTTTGAACTATATCACTATCCCCCTAAAATAAACTACAGACACTAACCATATTTACAATATTCAATAAATTAAATAAATATAATTTTATAAAGTTTTCTTTGTATCCATGGAAGACATTTTGACTTAGAAAATATATTTTAGATGTTTTAATAATTACATAGCCTTTATTGCTTCATTGCTTTATTGCATCAACAGTAAATCAAAATAACAAGAGGAACTCTTATAGACAGTGTACACAATCACATGATATGTTTTAAACAGTTAGGTGAAAAAATAAAACTTAAAGCTGTAAAAGCCTTTTCTTCATTTGTTTGATAATTTTGAACAGGCAACATTGGAGCCTTAGACCAAGGACCCCAAACTGATTGAGAGATGGAGCAGGAACCAAGAAAGTTGTGCAAGCTACAGAAAGTAGAGTGGCCCTTGGTATTTGTAAACACAACAATTTAAACCAATGCCAATATCAAACACTGTCAATTCCCTGACAATCATGCACACAAGCTAATGAAATTGTTATTTTTATATAAAAATTAAATGTGGAAACTAAACTAAATCATTTCTGCATGGACAGAAAGTTTTAAGACTTTTGGAGAGAGTGCAATATCTTCTAAAAACAATACTTGTCCAACCTTTTTACTCATATTAATGTTTATGTTTTTAAGAAAAAAGATACTAATGGTCTAATCAGTAAACACAAGGATTTGCATTAAAAATCAATTATCTTTAAATAGACCAATAATTGTTGATCTGATTTCCTAGAGGTAGATTCAGTTGGGGACGGTGAAATGTTGCCAGATAACCAAATTAATAAATGTTAGTAAATGCTTTTCTAGTCATTTGTTTTCCCTGTCCCTACTGATATGGAAAAGTGCCATAAACTTCAAAATTCTTCTTCATGAAAAGGTCAAACTTCTCAGTTCCTTATGTTGTTTATGGTCTGTTGTAATTAAAATGCAGTTTTATGAGATTAGCGTTCTGTGTTTATTTACATTTGACATTGTCTCAACTTTAGAGCTGGGGTTGGTAATGATGACTCTGCTTCCCAAACACAATCCAGCCACAAGGTGTCACAAGCCAATGTTTTGTGCCTGTCCTAAACCTGGATAAATAGACAGGGTTGCGTCAGGAAGAGCATCTGGTTGTTTTAGGGCCTGTTTTCATGAAAACGATGGCCAGGAAAACGCAACAATCATGCAGCCCACGATTATTATATACAAAAACGCTCAAGTGTGAAGAAAACTAAAGTAAACTGTAGTGCCAGGAAACGGTGCTGTGGGCCCCGCAAATGCTCTGCACCACACAGAGAGTAAACAGCAGAGGAAGTGATAGCTCCACTCTGTAACTGTCCAACGACTTTAGGATCTTGTGGTTTTCTTTAGCCATTCTTCATAAAGACTCTCATCAAAGTAAGTACCTGACAGTTACTGACTAAATATGAATGTATGAGACATAAAAGCCTTGTATTTTGCACTTGTGGGTCAGCTGACATGTGACCTGCACACAGCCAATCACTGTTCAGATTGGGGCTGCTATGTCATTGTTTTCAATGAGGACGGCGTTTTCACAGTTTACAGAGGAGCGGCTCCGAGCGACTCCCACTGTGAGACCAAAACGCCTCCTCCAGAGTTTTCAAAAGATTGTGGATTCAGAAAACAGAAACCCCGTCTTTGTGTAAACAAAAGACTAAACTGCAATCAAACCTTTGCAGTTTCGGCAAAACGCGTTGTCTTCTAAACAGCCTCTTAGTCTTGTTGGCCTTCAGTCCGGGAGCTGAACGCCGACACCAGATCTTTCACGCTGCTGGCCGACCGTGGCTTCTCCTCTCCTTTCTTCTTTCTGGGGTTTACGTTCAGACTTTTGGACCTCAGCGTTGGATACAGCCGCTCCTCTTCCTCTGCCTCCTCTGTCCGCTCCTCTCCGGCACATTTTACTTCAGTGACACCGCCTCGTGCCTCACATTTCTCCACTGACACCGTCGGCACGTGGTCAAAAGGGGAAGGGTGGATTTTGTATTCGGACCCCCAGTGAGGCATGCTGGGAGATTTGGAGCCCTGTTCGAGTGTGAACCTCGTAGCCCATTGATTCGGATCAGTCGGGTTGTACACAATACTACTCATAGACCTTCTTCGGGACGGCGGGGAACTGCTGAGCTTCGGCGACGACAGAAATTGCATGACTTTGGACTTTTCGAGAGGGAAGGAAATGGCCGCTTCCAGTTTGGTTTTCTCCACAAATATTTTGTCCCCTGTTGTTGTGGCTGGACTCTGGTCTGGTCTTTGGGTGTCTGAGTCACTCGGTGTGATCAGAATGTCCACGTTAGATAGAGACTGTCTCCTCTCTTTTTGTCCCGTCACCTCCAGAGTCGAACTGTACTCCTTCACTGCAGGACTGGCATCAGCTGTAAACAAAACACAAAGAAATTAAGTCAGAGTAAGGATTCATGTAAACTAACTGCATCTTCTCTGGGCTAGTCAGGTTTGATTTTTCAGATTTGGATTAATCTGACCATTGAACCGTTTTCTAATTTGCACCAGTCAATTTTAAATGAGCTTTGGTCCAGAGAAGACGGCAGTGGCTGTTTCCACATTTCCAGGATCCTTCCCCCAGAGGGTGCTTGGAGCTGTTTCCTCTGGAGTGTCCTGCTATTGTGTGTGATGTGTGAACTCATTTCAAAATGCAGGAGCAGAATATGTCCTCTGTGAGTTTGTTTGAATGTGGCTCCAAAAGCAATGATTTTCTTCCTCTGGGTAATAAAAATAGAAAACTAATTGCTTTACAAAAATACCATGTAAAAGATAAGATGTGGACTGTAAGCACATGATTTTGGTATCTACCTTATTTTCCGCACTATAGGGCGCACTTAAAAGCCTTCAGTCTCTTCAAAAAATGACAGTGCGCCTTATAATCCAGAGCGTCTTATATATGAATTTATTTACGGCTACTGTAGTCAGGAGCATCGCGGAGTAATACATACTGTGCTTCACCATAATATTGCAGTAATCACCCAACTGTTTAACTCGGACACTGACGATGAAGAATTTGAGGGATTTGTGGACGAGGAATGAACTGAAAAAGTGAGTGTATTGTGTTGTATTTTGTTATAACATTAACTGAACAGTTATGACTTATTGTGAATACGCTATCGTTTGATTTAGCTGTCTCAGATTGTTTTTTATTCACGCGTTACAACAGATCAAGTTTGGGAGTTATGGTGAACGTGTTGAATAAAGTTTGACTGACTGACTTATCTGACTGTTTTGTTTCACCTTTTAGTCCGGAGCGCTTTATATGTGAAAAAAGTTCGAAAATAGACCATTCAATGTGCGCCTTATAATCCGGAGCACCCTATAGTGCGGAAATACGGTAACTCTTTTTTTAAAAACAGCTATGTATGTTAAAAACCAATACCTAATACATATATATATATAATATAGCCTAATACATTAATATGAAATGTTAAATATGCTTCACAACTTTGGGGCCCATTCTGAAAACCTGCCCTGGGGGCCCACAATACTAAGTTATGCCACTCCAGACAAACCTATTACTGAAAGACTCTTCAAGAAATGTGTCTTTTTAAGATTAAACAGTTAACGCATGTACTGCTCTGTTTGTCCGTATCCACAAACTCTGAGAAAACGCAGAAAACAGACAGCGCTCCATCTGCATCCAAATGCGTATCTTTTACAGTATAAATGAGCCTTTGACCTCATGCAGTGATTTCCTGTACAGAATCATGTCTGTTTTTAATGCATTGTTGCACGAGGACCTGAAGATCTAATACTAATAATACAGACCCTGATGTTCTGGTACGCTCCTTTTTTACCCAAAATGGGTAAAAAAAATGTTACTAATCAACTTAATAAGATGCAAAAATCCTCACTGCAGTTGTTCTTTTTGCTTTTAGTTGCATAGTTAATTTTAAAATCAGCTTTTATTTTTAATGAAATAGTATATTTCTTATTTTCAACACCTAATACGTTGTTTATGGTCCCCTGTGAATAAAATATAGTATTTATGAGATTTGTAAATTGCATTCTGTTTATCTTTACATTTTACATATGTCCCCACTTTTGTTAATATGAAAAAACATGTAAAGAAATGTCCCAGAAAGCATTCCAACAAATTTGAAGATTGCTCCAACCTTGTGTCCCACCTGAGCTCCCCTCTGTGGTCCCGGGCCCTTTCCTCTCTGGACTGAGCTGGCCTTTCCTCTCCTCAGTCTCTCCGAACACAGACGCTCTCTCCTCGTTGTCGAGCTGGTATCGGTACAGACTGTATCCGTCGGCACTGTTGATGCTGCTGTGTCTGAGCAGAGCGCCGGGTTCGCAGATGGATGAGTCCCTGGAGCGCGTCCGTACCAGCTGGGACCGGTCTATCCCCGCCAGTTTCTCCAGAGCGTTCATCATTCGCCCCGAAAACTCCTCGAGCTGGCCCAGGCGCAGGTCCACTGTCTGCAGAGAGGCCTTCATGGAGTGCTCCCTCTCGTTCACCTCCTCCAGACGCATGAACATGTTCTCCACCCTGGGAACACAGCAGGAGCTTGGTCAATCTACTGTAGCTAGAGATGACGTTATAGTCACCTGATATTTTCTACTTTCAGAGACACAAACCTCTCAGAAGTGACTCGGATCCTCTCGTTGTTGGACGACTGTTTCTCGTCATCCTTTTCTCTGAAATACTCCTCCACACATTGCTCCTCGAACTCATACAGACTCTTCAGCTCCTCAGGGTTCAGCACCAGCTCTGTGTGGACAGAGACAGACATCTTGTATAAAAATATGACAAATGATAAAAGGAACATGTATTATGTTGAATACTTTATAGCATTTCATTAAACTGTTTGGACAACAGAGCCAGATCAACAAGTATTATTATTGCCCATTATTATTACAGCCCATGCTTTGAACAGTGAATTTGAACCGTTTTCGAGAGCCCTGCTGCAGAAGGAATAATTATAAAAAATTCCTTTGTGCCATACTCCATCACACTCCTGAACCAGAGGAAGAACACATGAGCACTGTATATTGTATTTATGATGAGTGAATGAACGATGAATGCTTGTTGTATGCTTCTTATGTCTTGGGGCTGTCTGGTAGATGTGTAAACCAAATTTCTGTCTGTTATTGATATTCACATTTCACGGCTCATCCTTGACACTTTAATGGGGCCCCACTGTAGAGAACTGCATTTTAACTAACATTGCAGATGCACCATACAGTATATGATTCTGTTGAAAACTGTCTTTTTGTTTACAAGAGGGCTGCATTCTCACCTCATAAAAGCCCAAACTATATTTACAGCTGATTTTAACTGACAGTGAGATCGATGGTGATGTTTTGTAAATAAAAACATGCTCATTTGTGTAAATAGAGTAATAATATGTAATAAACTGTATCTTTTGTCTCTGCATCTGTATAGGATAAAATGTATGCTGGCAGGGCAAAGGCTTTTTTTATTTTTGGGCTCGGCTATTTTACACCACTTGTAACCACTACCAGAAGTATTCTGACACGACTTCCGCTTGAAAAATGCAGATATCTGAAAAAGGTCTATTGAATTTTTTTTTTATTTTGTGCTCCATAAATCAACTTACAGTTTCTGCTTTCTCTGCTGTAATGATGTCTGTTGTCTGTACACCCGTGAGTGTCCTTGTGAAGGTGAAGGCATGTCTGTTTTTTTTTTTTGTTGTTGTTATTGTTTTCAACCAATGCTCTTGTGTTACCAGCCCTGAGACATTGACAGTTTTTGACCAATAAATTGAGGGTGTTAACTTAGATTTGGGAGCAAAGCCACCCCTCTACTACTGCTACTTTAAAAGCATCTTTAGTGTATTCTCCGTGAGTGTCTCTTACGTAGCCCTCGGTCCCGGTCGTCGTGCTCGCCCTCCTGTTTCCTCCGGCAGTGGCAGCACAGACTCTTGAGGACGATGTAGATGTGGGGGAAGATGATGAGGGGCGGGGGCAGGATAGGACGGTCGTGGAACGTCATGATGAGCTGGTAACGCTGGAACTTCCACACCTGGTTCGAGATCGACTTCACCTCGAAGAACGTGTTACTGAAAAACAAAACAAAAACAGGTATTTACAACCCTAAATGCAAAAAGGTTAGAAGACTACCCGCTTCCTAACTTTTGTTCTACTTTTTGAAAATAAACAGCACAGATGTTTCAGTAGTAGCGATAATAACTCACTTGAAGACAGCAATGAGCAGGTTGACCAGCAGGATGTTGGCCACCAGCAGGTAACAGGCCATGATGGCAGGAGTGAGCCAGGCGCCAGGGATACAGGGGGGCAGCTTCTTCCCGTCCTCGTCGTACATGTTCTCCCCACAAGGAGCTGAAAGTATACAGCAGCTTTTCCTAACAAATATATTTCTGATGGTGTCTTGGGTGTCCTTTTTAAATTTATTTTTTCATTATCATACATTTTTTTTTATTTATTCTGGTTTCTTTGTGGATTACTTAGGTTGTTACTGACATTTTATTTTATTTTTTGAGAAATGCAGTGACACCCAAATCATCATCAGAGGTGGAACAAGTACTGCAAATCTTGGAAGTTGTAATACTTGAGTAGACGTAAATACATTTGTTTCTTGTGTGTGAATTAGAACACATACTGCTACTGTATTATTACCACTACTAGTACTACTACTGTTAGTAATGCTGCTACTGCTGCTACTGCTTAATTTGAGCCAGATCTTGCCGGAACAGGATCCGCAAACTCCCTTATTTTGACGCGGTCTGATCCAGCAACTGTTTGCTTAGATTGATAACTCAGGCACAACTCAGAACAAAGTGTTGACTACATTTGACTCTTTTGACCTCCTAAACCTGTGTTGAAGGTCGGAGGTGTAATTACACTGAAATGCAATGTTTTAAACATAAAAGCCACGCTTCATTTCCACGTGGGCGCTTCAACATAGACTGTCCCCGGGCTGTAATTCGTGTCTATAGAGTGTACAGGGAATCCGGTGTTAAAGACTTTCACGTCAAACTTAAAGATCTATTCACCACTGTTAATACCAGTGGTGTCTGCAGGTGTACAGCAGTACGCACTGTGTGTACCTTGAGATGTCCCCTGACCCCGCCCAATCCCCGTTGCATCCACAGAGCTGCACAGAGCCATAGTAGGCTGTGTTTTTACAAACGGAGTGGAGCTACAGCTGACTGCTGCTCTTTAAGTCAAAAGTGATGTGTTTGCTAACAGCCAGGGGACAGTAAATCTGTTGAGGTTTGTCCTGACTTTGGTTACGCGGAGGGGACCTACGTGATGCGCTTTGGATGTGCCGCGTTATTTCCCCACTGCGCCCGAGAGCACACGGGACCTGGCAGTGCCACGTCAGTTTGTTCTTTTACTCAAATGCATATGGAAGCTAGAGCTAACACTGATTGTGGGTCACAGGATGAGACCCGGGGCCAGTTAAACTCCAGTGTCACTGTTACATAGCCATAGTTACGCAGAGAAACCTTACACCACGCGCCCTCAATGTGCGCTTTTTATTCCTCCATTATATCCCCTGTGCACACGGGACATAGATCCACAGCAGTTTATGCTTTTTTGCTTGTTCAAATGCATCTGTAAGCTTGAGCTAACGCTGAGGCTCACAGAGCCTGGAGCCATGAAACGCCATTTTGCAGAGAAGACTGCGCTCCACAGCAGTCACTAAAAAGAAGCGAAAGCAAAAAGAGAAACACAGGCTGAAAGCTTACTGCTGCTGTGTGCTCCCTTTCCCAGTCTAGACTTTGTTTCTACAGACCACAGCTGCATGAGTCTGTGTTCTTGCTTCAGACTGGTCGGTGGCCGACCGCAGGTCTATGACAGAGTGAGTCTAAAAAAGCGCAGTAATTATGCGTAGCAGCTGATTTCTCGATCAGCTGAGCAATCACACAAACGTACACTGACACATTACACTGAAGTAAAACGCTCTAATGTATAATAATGTTAACAAATATGTTAAAATATAATTTAAAACTGAGTATAAATGAGCAGTCGCTTGGTATTTTGGCATGTGTGTGCGCCTAAGCATTGTGTTGTGTGTACGTTCTGGGATCAGTGTTAGCCTTGTGGACTGCAGTGTCAAAGCGCAATTTTTGTTCCGGCATCGTTTGATTTACAAATTAAGCCCTGTGCTACTGTGACAACTATGACTACCACCACTGTTACTGTATTATTCCAAAATATCAAAATTAATTTCTTTTTACATGTTTAGAAATTCTAAAAATAAACCTGAGTAAAAGCAAAAAACATGAAATGAACCTCAAAAACGTACTTAAGAAAAGTTTCAAACAATGCAGTCCATAAAACCCAAAACATGTCAGATCTGTTCATCTTGTATGTATAATGACAAACAAGGCACTTTAATGAGATGAAAGAAATGCCAAACCCATTTAACTGCAAAATGAATGAGTTTGGTCAGCCATGTTAGATTTAGACAAGGAGCACTTGTGTCTGCAGGTTGGCTCTCCTCTCTCTCTTTATGTTCCCCTTCCCTGTGTGTGTGGGCGGAGTCTTCCTGGGAGCAGACTGACTCACCTGTCTACAACCTTCAATCAACTCTGCCTCTACTTCTACCCGGCTCTCCAACCAGTCAGTGCCAGATTGTTCCGTTACCTTGATGGTCAAAACTTACCTCTGGGCCAGCAACTCTTGCATTTCAATTCAATTCTGATTTTAAATTCAATTCAATAAATACTTACCTTTAGCCTCAGTTTTTGGTCTCTTTTTGGGTCCACATCCATTGTGCCGTAACAGATTGCTGTAATCTCACAGATTTTAAGAATCTAGAAGATTGCATATTTGCCAAAATGAAGTAAAATTGCTCAACTTAGGCGGTGGGCCGAAGCCGTCTATCTGCTTTCGTTATCGAAAATATAGATCTCCATCGAGGGAGGACACAGAATTTCACATATAGAAAGTGTATATTATCCTCAGTTATATTATCATTGTCGCCACTTGAAAATCTTGCACATTTTTACAAACGCAATACATTTAGCTCATTATTTTATCAGGCAAACGCTGCGGCCGACTACACTTCATGAACCAATAGTACGCTCAGATTTTGACGTCTGACCAATCAGATGCGCCCTAACACAGCCGTTGGACTGACAGAAGCAGGATCACGTGACTACAGGGACAAGTCTCCATGCAGTATAACAGTATGATATTTTTCTTTCTAATCGCCTGTTTTTCCGCACGCGATTGCATGCTTAAATGTCGCTACCACAGGACTGTAAAGAAATAGAAGTCATTAAGCCTATATCTTTAGCCATAGAGCAGGTCACCAGGACACTAACAGCTGAATAGGTTCTGAATTGAATTTCTAAATAAAGAGCCACCTTACGTGACGTGCGATCGTAAAAGTTACAATTATCAACGCTCTAATAGCTTTATAATACAGTACAGACCGTTTAATATCAGAATTTGTCATAATCTCTCTCTGTCTTTCTTTACAGATACAGAAATTAAACAGGAGTTCCCGTGTAATTATAAAATAAAACGACATTCTCCACTTTTCTGAGCTCTTTTTTATCTTGATTAAACGCACTCATAGTGCCTTGTAGCAGTGTATGCCTCTACTATACTCATTTAGTCTATGTTTACATCTGAAGTGTCAATATAGATTATAGAGTTTAATCGAGAGAAATTCTCACCATTCACTGGGTGAAGTTATACAACAGATATGTTATTTGTTAAGTGTAAAAAGCACACTCACAAAAGCATATGGCTATCAAATTAATGAATAGCCCTAACATTACAATTAGATGATACATTTTGCTAAAAAAAGAATCAACTCAAAGGTCTTAGACTTTACTGCTAACTCTATAACTAAACCAGAGGTTTGGTGACAGTCGCTCATCTTCTCATTAAAGCGCAGGTGGGCGGGGTTTAGTGCCGGTGCTCCAGCAGCAGGTGGTTTCTCAGCGTGTGATTGGCTGATAACAGATAGCTGCCCACTGTATTCGCCTTGTAAAAGTGTTACAGAAAATATGCAAAAATGTGCAAGAAGTACGACAGGCAACAATTTTATTTTGATTCCTTGAAAACTGTAGCTGTTGTTAGAAAAAAACTGGGTTCTCCCTCGATAGGGATCTATCAAATGCACAATAGAGCCGCTTGGCCCACCGCTTAACTCAATTATTACTTGAGTAAAAGTAAAAAGTGTCAAAACAGTGATTAATAAAATGTATTTTTTAAAGATTTATTTCACAATTTGCAGTAAAAAATAACTACCATCTCACCCAAATCTGGCTTGGACCCAGGACTTTGTGATTGCAAAGTGAATGTAATGGCCTCTTTGCCATTTGACATTTTTAAATAACTGTTTTCTCTCCAAAGTTTAAGTATAATTTAAGTAAAATACTTAGAATGTTTTTAAAGTGAATAAATTATGCTTCTGGGTCTCCTCTAGAACAGCAGCACATTTTACAACCTTTATAAACATTATGTGACTAAAAGAGAACGTTTTTAAAAACTTCTCTACTGGTGCCATAAAGAAACAGGTGAGGAGACCAGCAGAGGGCAGCAGAGTGTTGCAGTCTTTTGAACATAATTTAAAGAATAAAAGAAACTTCACTTCCTTCAACTTTGCTATGATGCCATTTTACAGCTAAAGAAAAAAGGTCTGTGGGAATTTACTGGAAACAGAACTGTGCACCGTTTTTGGATAAATAACACAAAACATGACACAAAACACAACCCCAGGTATGTTTCTGATGAGAGAACAACATTATAACATAATAGGAAGCTCAGAAAAGTTGATTTTGCAGAATATAGCCCCTTTAAGTTAAGTTACTTTCCACCTTTATTCACTGACTATTATCAGCCTAAAACAACTCTTTGGGTAACTTTAGGCTGAGTTGCCCTAACATTATTCTTAACATAGATATTACCAAAACTTGATAGATGAGTATTTTTTTATTTAAAGATACTTACGGTTGATTTCCATGGCATACACTGTTCACAGGAGAAAACAGGAGAAAATAAACACACATTATTAACAAGTAGACAACATTTTTCAAACTGGACTAAAAAAGGCAGGTGGTTTTATTTCACTTTTACAATGAATTTAACAAGATGTTTAACACATATATATATGGGCCAGTACAGTTTAAACTGTATTATTCATATTTATGCATTATATATTTTAGATATTGCGTTTGTATGTTGTTTAAAACATGTTATAGGAATTTTTATACCAGAGATTTATTTATTCATTTATCAGGAAGATGTTTGAATGGACAACATCCACATTAATAAAAAAGAACACTGTGTCTGCCTCCTCTGCTGTTCAAAGTTATGTATAAATTCATATAAGTTTGTGTTTATTTCTGAGAAATAGCCTGTAATTTAAAAATAGTTTATAATGCATCTTTGCGGCCGGCAGAGGGCGCAGAAGCAGCACTAATTTTACAGACATAACACCACAACCCAACAATGGTGACAACTCTAGACACTAATCTTTAAAACCACTTAAGGTAGACATCTGTACATTTCTTTGAGGTTTTTTTTTTTTTTTTTTTTTTTTTTTTTTTCAGGGCATCAATGACATTCACATTATTGTTAATTTATCAGTATGTTTATGTTATTATTTAGGTTTTAGTTTAGCCACATCTGGAAAACCTTTATATTTTTGTCTTCTCTTCCTTCAGCGGTCCCTACAGTGAATCATCTGCTTTCATCAAACTCTATCCTCTGCATCCTCTCCTCTCACACCGACTAGCTTCATGTCCTCTTTCACTACATCCATAAATCTCCTCTCTGGTCTTCCTCTAGGCCTCCTGCAGCTCTAACCTCAGCATCCTTCTGTCCATATATTCACTGAGTGCTTTTACATGTACTTGAGTATCTCGGTTATAATCAGGTTCCTTAAATATCCTGGTTTTGTCTTTGTGCATGTAAACCATGGATATATTATAGAACTGGAGAGTGAATGATGTCACGACCGCTGTTGTTTTTAGTTGCAGTGCTCATTGGCGCATGATGTGAAAAAAGTTTTTTTTACTTCCGCGTTTCTTTCACGTTCCGCACCCTCTATGGGCTGCACAAAATCCATGGTGTGAAAATGGATAATAAACACTACAAAATCCAACCATTTTCTTAGCTGTAGGTGCCCTCTCAGCCAAACACTAGGCATTTGTTTTCACACTGCACTCTGTGGGAAAAATCCTTTCTGTGCCGCATGGGATTTTTTTGCTGCAGTTCCATGGAGCAACCACCAGGGAAGAGGGGGCGATGGCCTTTCCAGGTCTTATTATACATCCATGATGTGAACACAGTATCCGGGGTAAGCCAGTATCCTGATTATGAGAGACCGGGATACTGTACCTGGGACACTCCGGGATACTGTGGCAGGTGTATGCAGTATCCTGGTGTCTGACCGTGGCAGGTGAGCTGAGCATGTGCGAACTCCTGAGATGCAGTAAAACTAACATGCTGTGAGCGGCAACTTTCACACAGAGACTGTAACTTGTACCTGGGCTTTTAAAGTGCCTGATCTAGTGATATTCAACAAAGCGTTGCAATCTACTTAACAATACAGCCACCTTTATACTTAGAGCTGGACCTGGTTACAGTGTCCACGTCCCACTGCTTTCAGACTAACCTCTCTACAGCTACAGTCACTGTGGGACTCCACTGGAGGCTAAATCCAGGATACTCAGATTTGTCATGTTTACAGGGATATGAGTTCTGTTTTTTTCGTGTTATTGTTCAGTCCTCTGTGGGATTTTTTTCTTCGTGTTGTTGCCATTTTAACAACAGATAAGTCTTGTTGACATGTGACATAACGAATACATAAAAAAAAAAGACTTTCAATGAATCTTTGGTCAACTGACTTCTGCTGCTGTGTCCGTTCACACAACATGAAAATGCAAATATGGTTTTGTTGTTATTGTGCTGATCCACGTGTGTTTTCCGAGGTGAACTCGTGAATGGATGTTTTTCGCAAGTCGGCTTTTTAGTTGGGACTTCCAAGATTCCGATGTATCATGAACGCAGCATAACTTCTTTGTATGGAATAAAAAGCGAGTTTGTCATAAACAAGATACTCCCTCCTCTGTTCATGTCCAAACCATCTCAGTCTGGCCTCTCTGATTTTGTCTCCAAAACGTCCAACATGAGCTGTACCTCTGATGAACTCATTCCTAATCCTGTCCATTCTTGTCATGAACAAAGAGAACATTAATATCTTCAGCTCTACAACCTCTAGCTCTGCCTCCTGTCTTTTTTAAACATTTAAAGCAAGAACAAAAATTACTTTTTATTACAAACTGAGCACTGCTGGAGAAGAACCACTTATTAAGGCTAAGCAATGCTATGTGAATAATGTTTGTTTCAAGTTAAAATCACCGTCAGACTTTTTCAAAAGCACGTTCAATGAGTTCATGAACAATCCAGCCACAAGGGATCACACTGTGCCAGACCCAAGCCCAAATAAATAAATCAGGAAGGGCATCCGGAGTAAAAACTATGCCATCTCAACCTGTGAATAACTGCAAACACAAGAGGTAGATGATTTGCTGTGAGGACCTAAGAAGAGAAAAGCCCAAAGGAAAGAGAATGAATCCAATTAATCCATAATTTATTATTAGGTTTTCCAAATGTTTTTGAAAAATGCTAAGGAGCGTTTTTATTCCCAGGACCGTCTCTAATGCACAGATGCCAGCGGAGGTTAGACGTCTGACTGACTGGAAAATCTTACTATGAACTCTAGTCTTACGGTCTATGGAGTCTGCAAACACCTCGCCGTAGATCATCCAGTACGGCATGTAGAAGATGTTCCGGGCCAGGCGCCACGTGGGCTCCTCGTCTGGGTGGAGGATGGCCTGCCGCGCCACACCGAAACTCATCAGCACCACCAGCATGATCACCACAAAGTACAGCATGTCAATCATCTGGAAAACAGGGAAAGGGGAGGCACAAGGAGCTTAATGTGGGTGAGAATGTCCCGGGAGTAACTACACCTAAGACCCATGGTTGCTGGGATAGGCTCTGCAGTACCTGAAAAGACCCCGAAAAGAAATCTGCAGAGGAGAATGAATAAATGAATATAAATGTATGGCATAAATGGGCACTGTTGCCCAAGTAGAACACAAATATTAAACAGGTGGTCATTACATTACTTATTTTTTCTCTTTTTTTTTTTTTCTTTTTTTCTTATTTTTCCTTTTTTTCTCTTCTTTTTTCTTTTTTTTATCTTGTTTGTCTTTTTACTCATTTTTCTTTTTTCTTATTTTTTCTTTTTTTCTTCTTTTCTTTTTTACTTTTTTATCCAATTTTTTTCTTTCGTTTTTCCTTTTTCCATCTATTTTTCCCTTTAATGTTTTTTCCCTTTTCTTTCTCTTTTTTCTTTTTTCCCCTCTTCATTCTTTTTGTTCATGTTTTTAATCTATTTTTTTCTTTTTCCCCCCCTCTTTTTATCTATTTGTACATTACACCTTCGAAAAACCCATAGGAGCTTGTTACCATGTTTTTTTTTCTTTGTTTTTTTTTTCTCTTTTTTCTCTAATCTCTCTTTTTTTCTCTCTCTTTTCATATTACATTACATCTTTGAAAAAGCCATACATAGGAGCTGGTTACCATTTTGCCGATCATCATGACGTAGGGCCCCAGGTACTTGTTGACTCCAAAGATGTCCAGCACTCGGATGTACCAGAAGATGATGTCCACGCAGTAGATGACCCGGCCGTAGCCCAGGTACGGCTCGTTCTGCAGCCTCAGCAGCAAACCCAGGAGGAACGTGGAGATGGCGGCCAGGTCTGTGATGTTCCAGTAATCCTCAAGCCACACATTTATCTTCTGTTTCAGCTTCCCCGGCTCCGACATCAGGATCTGAAGATGGAAAAAGAACCATTTTGATACAGGCTCTTTGATTTGAAAGTTTATGAAAAGAAGATTTTGTAACCCAGACAATTTAAGCTGCACATGAATGTGGCAATTGTACGGTGGCCCTGGGGTGCAACATCAACATTTTTTGACTAAACACTAAAAAAATAAAAGCAGAGGAAAATATTTTTTAAATCTTGCCTTAAAAGTAAAAAAAAAAAAAAAATGCTCAAATTTAAAAGAGCACATGAAAAATGAAAATACATTGCTTAGCTGAACTGCTTTTAAATTTTGTGACAGGGTTTTCTTTTTGTGGCAGCCTTAATTTAAAAGGCGGAGACATTTTGGGAAAACAGTGCTCTTTTTAAATTTGAATTTGTTGAATTTTCTTTTGAATTTGTTTTTATTTTTTAGGAAACCTATGCCTCAAATTTAAAAGAGTACACAAAAATTTTACAACATGTCTTTATTAAAATGGAGCATCATCAAAATTGTTTTTGTCCACTAGAAAAATAAAAGCTGGTTGCCTCAAAACAGAAACCCACCTCTAAAACTTAAAAACAAATCCATTAAAATCCATATATCACTTTTTTAAAAGGTTTTTCAAATGAAATCATTCAAAATAAATAAACTTGTCTAAAAATTAAAAAGTGCTATTCAAAATAAAAAGTATGTCACAAAATAAAAAACAAAAAAATAAGACATTCCTCTGATTAAATAAAGTTTGTCTAAAAAATAAAAAACATAGCCTCAAATTAAAAGAGGGTGCTGTTTTCCCCAAAATGCCTTCGCCTTTTTAAATTAAGCCATAAAAAGAAAACTCTGTCACAAATTTTAAAAGCATTTCAGCTAAGAAATGTATTGGTGTAATATTTTTTTAAATTTATGTTGCTTTTTTTTTTTTTTTTTTTTTAAGACAAAATAAAAAATAAAATAAAATCTTACTCTGCTTTTATTTTTCCACTGGACCGTCATGTTGCACCTCAGGGCCACTGTACAATTGACATAGTACAGGGCATTATATATATTTACTGTGTGAGCGGTAACAGTGTGTCCAAACCTGTCGAACTTTCTCCAGCCCCAGTGTGATGATGTAGGAGATAACCATCCACTCCTGCAGTGACGGCCATCGCTCCATCTTCACCAGAATAATGTAGTTATACAGCATCAGGTAAACCAGGTACGAGATCTGACACAGACAGAGAGAGGGAAGAATACAGATCAGATAGATTTGTTTAGGTTTAGGTTAATTTATTTTAGGCTTATCTTGTCAAAACAATAGCAGAGAAATACAGACTAACCATACAGGGAGGTTCAATATTTAAACAGTGCTGAACTTTTTAATAAAATTGGGCAGGACTCACAGAATAAGATGTTATATTTAGTGTCAGGATGGATCTATACCAAAAGCAACATGAGCAAAGCAACCAGTAACCATTTATTTCCTTCAGATGTGCCGAGTGACACAAAATAAGTGAGTTTTGAGTTGAACAGAAGTCAACTTTATGCAAATATGGAGCGACATCTCCAAAGCAAACACCAATCACAAAATAAGATCTGATAGACACTTGAGAGGAAATGGTTCAGGTCTAATACTTATTTTACCAGTTGTGTAAAAATAAATATTTAAAACACCCAAACCTTCCTTAGAAGAGTCATAGTCATAGCCACAGAACTGGGGAAATCAGTGCCTCTAAATTGTTTCCTTGTTAAGTGTTGTCGGTAAGTTTAGTCTCTTACAAAATGGTGCATTTATTTACTCTTTAGTGCACTATATAGTTACTAGTGAGAGGTTACTTTATATTATTTTATATCATCTGTAATGAACCAAATATTTACTCACAGTGTTGAACCAGAACTTGGTAAATGGAGCGTTGTAAAACTCATAAATCTTTTTCCCAATAGGAACCCTTTTCTTTTTGGTCTTTTTGTTCTCCTCCTCATCTCCTTTCTTAGATATGGCGTCCACGTTTGAGGCAGCATCCTTAGTAATAACAATAAACACAGTAGTGAGGGTAAATGAAAGAAAGAGAACAACCAAAGGGAAAGGATTTTTAATGTGAAATATCGGCTGGTTGTAGTCCATACCTTGCAGGACTTGTTGTCGTCGTCTTTGCCTTTCCCCTCCTCACTTTCTTTGTAGGAGGCTTCGTCTCCAATACGAAAATCCATGAGTAAGATGAAAGGAGGGAATATGATCCCCAAAATCACCTGGTGAAGACACAACATTACAGTCAAAGGAAATGCTCTTATAACAAGGAGGGAAAACACAACCTTCTTAAAGTAAATAAGTAAACAGTATGCAATGCTGCACATGCAATATAAAGGCTGATAATTATGTTGATTATTGCTATAACTGGTGATAGTTGGATATACTTTTTAAGATAGTTCAATGTAAGTAGATATATAAGTAGAAAGTGTTTGCATTTACTATTTACTAAAACTGCATCAAAATCAATGCAAACCTCACTTATAGCCTCAAAGAGACAAAAGCGTTATTGTTTCAAAAACGTTTTCCATAAACATGGCACCATCTCAGGGACTGTGTGTGTCCACACAGTCCACACAAAACCACTGAAAATGCTGTAATACATATACCAGGCCTGTTGGTGGCACACCAACAACAGACAAGAACACAGGGCATGAAACTTGTCTGATGTAAACATAAGAACATGAAGGTATGAATGTGCGAGCTACAAAGAGGACCTCTGTAATAAGAGGAGCTGAAGATTTGGCTGTAAAAGCCATAAAAAGCTCAGAAACCTCTGCAGCTTGAATCAAACACTGAGAAGCACCATTGTTGTTGTTGTTGTTGTTGTTGTTGTTGTTGTTGTTGTTGTTGTTGACGGAGTATATCGGATGCAGGTTAATGAAAAGGTGGGGCTATGGCAGCATCATTTCAGAAAAGATGTGTATGGGTTGTGAACACAGAAACATGTAACCAGCGTTTTGAAATCTTTCCACTCTGGGACCCAGTTTTAAAAAAATATCATATTCAGACTCCCAAAATGCCGGATTTGTGTGGACAAAACACCTATATGATAAAAAAACCTTTGCGGATACGCCTGAGCCTGTTTCCGGGTGGACAAGGCCTTAGTCGCTTTACTATTAGGTGCATTATTCACTCACTACTCAATCACACTCAGTGGTGGTGAGCTATCTCTGTAGCCACTGCTGCCCTGGGACAGACTTTAGTGCGTACTTTAAGGCTGTTGCTCTTGCCCATTCGCAGGCAGCCCATCCACATGTCAGTCAGCAACATCTGGCTGCAAGTGTGGGCAATGAAGTCTCGGTGTTTGGCGGCGACAGCCAGTTTGAGGCACGTGGAGTTGCTCCAGTTCTTCAGCTGGTAGGTCAGGAGCTTCATGGCCACCTGCTCGTCGTGTTTGTATGACTGGTCCAGCAGCTCGTAGGCCAGCTGACCAAACTCCCTGCAGCGACAAGACAGGAGACATCACATAACTCTTTTGTTTGACTATTGTTACTGTTAAACTTCAACAAACTACAGCACCTTATAGGGTCAAAACACAAACTACATCAGTCTCAGGGGGTCAAAACTAAATACTGAATAACTAGTTTTCCTCAAATACAAGAGAAATAAATCAGGTAATGCATCTTTAAAAATACCCTGCATCTTTAATAAAATTTACCTATTCACCTGTACCTGCATATTTTGGTTGGAACTTATAAAATGGTGGTGGTTTGGAGTTAGAGGCAGGGGTGAAAGTAAGCCGGTACGGCCCGGTACTACGTACCGGTATAAGATTTAGAGGGGGTACGCAGTACCGGGTGGAAGGAGATCAGCTGTCCGGTCTTTGCAGCTTTAACACACATTAGAAAGCAGCGCGTATAAAAGAAAAAAAATCTGACGCTAAAGCATGTGACCCAGGCAGTGCTTTATCTCATCATATATGTGTCTGTGTGGTTTTTAGTGGCTTATGATTGCTGTGATGTGATTTAATGCACAGAATGAGCATGCGCGTCTTAAGCCCAACACACACGGGAACTCCACAGCGCATCAAATTACACTGAATGCGGCGCGTCTCGGCATTTGAGAGGGTTTTAACATAAAAAATGTGGAGTTTAAAATATGTGTTTTATTTGTTAATAACTGGACATAGTGACAGAAGTGGCCCAGGCTGTGTGAGGACAGACTGGGCTGTTCTATTAGTGAGTTATTAGCGAGTTAGCAGCAGAAAGGAGTTTCCCCATGCTCTGACTGCAGCAGGAGTTGGGAGCCGCTGCCTGTGTCCCCCCGAGCAGCAGCTACTGTCCCTCAGTGTTTACAGCTGTGTGTCTGTGTCACACGGAGCAGAGAACCATCTTTGTTACTGCAGAAGTACGGGGGGCCATGTGTTTTCAGCCACGGCCACACGCCCGGTGGCTCTCACAGAAAACAATAGGGGCCTTTTTTTTTGTTTGTTTTTGAGGCGCATCTGCGCGTCCGGTGTGTATTGGCCTTTATAGGGCATGTTTGATTTGTTGTCAAACCGCATATAAACCCTGTCTATATTTTTCATTTATAGTCAAGATTCATTCTCAACCGCGTATCTGCTTTTTCTGCTATTAAAGATATATATGTAGGCATAATTTGTTATAGTACCGCATAAGCAAAAATCTACTTTCACCCCTGGTTAGAGGTCTGGGTTTTTCTTTTGCTGATGCCTTTTTTCAAAATTCAGAGATGCTGATGGACGATTAACATTGCCCTGACAAAATAAAGTGTTGATTTTCCCTTTTTTTAACCCAAATTATATGACAAAAGATTATTACTTCCTACATCACGTTTTTCCTTATACTGTGCATCCATGGCTTTTCACAGCTGTCTCTACAGCGCACTGCTGTTGTGCCTTTGGGTTAAAGTCATTTATGGGTTTGTAAGATTAATATGTTACTTGAATAGCAGTTCATAGCTCATAATAAAAGTTAGTTTTATAGTAAAAGTTGTTTAAAGTATTAGTTTTGGAGACTCGTCTGTACTTTAAAGGTTTTTGTAACAGCCGAGGGCAGTAGTAATAATCTTGTGCTTCAGCAGCTGACCTTTGTTGTCATTTGTGTTTGTAAAAGATCAAACCATCAGTGTTCTCAACCGTGAGAAAACTCACAAGTGCTGAATATCCTCTAAACATTTTGTGCCTTGGCAAACTTTCGCCCTTGTGAGTAAAAATGTGGCAACTGTTGCAAAGCTTAATAAGCTTAATGTGGGCATGTAGTTAACCGGCTGGTGCGGGAGTCAAGCTAACGTTTTCAGATCATGTACCACATGTATTTAGCTATTTGTGTTGAATGTTCCACACATTCGGGTGTATCTGATATTTGTTTTTGTTTTTTTGTGTGTGTTGCAGTTACAAAAGGAGAACTTCCAAATAAGAAAAAAAAAGCCTTGTGCGGAGCCTTTTTTATATTTGTTCACTAACTGTCTAGCAACACTGAGTCACATATTGTGAGGACAGCATAACTTCTGTAGGCTTGTTTACTAAATGGCTCTATAAGACAACATTTTAACCACCACCAAGTTACAGTACAGCACCTTCCTTCTCACTGACTGAAGCCAATGCTGCAGACTTGCACCACAGCGTTCAAACGACTCCTTCAGTCACATTGTTGTCTGAATATGTGCCTGACCAAAAATTAGCCTTAAAGCTTAGTCAGCTAATGGCCGATCATATTTTAGATCTATCTCTTGTTGCTGTGGCGCTAGCTATAATCCACTATTTTAAATGAGTTACATTTGATATTATGGATAATTGTGCACCATCTAGTTAGATATCCAAATATATCTCTAGATGTATGGGCTTTTAATTGTGCATCAGAGAGCTTTGGTTTGGCAAAATGACAATTGGCAACTTTGTCATTATAATAAATGAATATGTGTTATAATACATCTTCTTATGTCTATACACCATCATTGCCACTCACTTGGAGTTGTTTTCGAGGTCCTGGTAAATGTCGTCCACCAGTTCGCTCTGTGAAGACTCGTGGGCCATGGCCTTGTACAGTTTACAGGCCACCAGCGCTTTGGCCATGGCCTCCTCTCCGCGCTGCCACAGGAACAGCGCCATCTTCTGTCGCTTCATGAGAACTGCCCACACCATCAGCTCGTGAAACGGATACTTGAACCTGCTGACCTCCGGGTCATCCACATCAATATCAATCTCCTCCTCTTTCTTCTTCGCCTTCTTGCTCTTTCCTTTCTGACAAGGCTCATCGTCCTGGGACCAATACAGTACCATTATAAACAAACTGTGTCTACTATATGTATGTTTTGGATGAAAGGTAAATGGTGCTACATACCTCCATCCCGAGTAGTTTCAGAGCTTTGGGCTGAAATGAAGAATGAAAAAGGGGTTTGTAAGCCATTTATTTTAAGAGTATGTTTATAAGCCTGCTAGACTAGAGTTATTGTCCATCAAAGGCACTGACAGCAGGAAACTTACATGTACCACTGGTGGTACGTCAGCTTCTTCAGGTGGTAGGAGATTTTTCCAGTCCTGATTTAGTTTAATTTAGAGACAGTTTTATTCCTGTTTTAGTCCTGTTCTGGCCAGGGATTAGTGTAGACCACTGCTGAGACCTGGTTTTGTCCTGGTTATGTCCTGTTAAAATCCAGTTTTAGTCATTGTTTAGGCCAATAATCACTCGGATTTAGTCGCCTTTTTTCTTCTTATTTACTAATGGCTTTTTTAAGGATGGTACTTGGCGTGAAAGGTTTGAGAATCTCTGCCATTGGCTACATCACTAGTGCAGAAACAGTTTATATCAGTCGCTCTTTCATGACTTTCTCTTTCTTAAATAACACTGAAAACATGACATGATTTAAGTTGTTAATAATTCAACAGTTACACTTCACTGTGAGAAATGTCTCCTTTATAAACTCATAGCAAACCTGAACTCCCCACTGATCCAAGGAGGTGCAGGAGAGGTTGCAGAATCATGTAACCCAGACAACAACAGACAGTGTCGACAGATGCAAAATTAACTGCATTTGGGTTGATATAACAGCATAAGTTAGTTCTGCATTGATTATGAACACAATGGCTGGTCTGGTTCAGCTCTCTTGGTGAAACTAAAAGAGTTTGTTAATGGTAATGTAAAGCATGTTTGTATAAATGTGCAGTATGTGCACTCACTCGTTTGAGGCCGTACAGGTTGTTGTACAGAGTCCTGAAGCTCTTCCTGGTGTAGATACAGCGATAAGCTCCGCCCATCAGGAACTCCAGCACCAGCCCGATGTCGATCAGAGTGATCTGGTAATCAGGAGGGAGGTTTCCCTGCCGGCCAGGACACAGTCATTTCAGAAAGTTACGTTTAGTAAAGTTAAAGTTTTTAAATATTTTTAAGATAGTTTGACAAGTTATACCTTTTTCACATCTCTGACGACAAAGTGTAAAGTGTTGGCAGGTCCCAGTTTCTGTAAATCACAAAACATATTCTATAGATAGTCGGTAACGATGGGAACGCCCACAAAACGTCACTTCCGATTTTCCCGTGGGGGAAAATCTTTTGTTCAACAAATACACAAAGAAATGCTGGACTTAAGGTTTATATTTTACTTAAATATAAAACTCATAATAGTGGTCCAACCGTCCAAATTTGTGCATAAAACACCATCGCTGACTGACATTAGCTGCTTAAAACATGCTAATCTACTCAACGTTAAGGTGTATTGTAACGTAACTGGCTTTAGAGTTTAATTCATCATATTTATTGTAAATGTAAATATGCCTGTGTACTTTTGTTAAAGCTTGACTGAATCATAGCTCGCCCTTAACAGGCTGCTGACTGATGCACGGCATTAGTCCGGCTCAGTCAGTGACGTTAGCTCAGCAGTATGAGCTCAGACAAGACAAGTCAGTCTTTTAACATACTCACAACAATAAATTTCATTTTCTAGCATTCTTTTTCATGTCATAACACTGGTAAAGACTCTGTAATCTATACAGTCTCAGGCAGTCAGGGCAAAACACTGCTGTGAAACCTGAGATAAATTACCTGAGCTGTAAAATTATGAAGCATTGATGTATTGTGGAAAATTTTAGTTCATTCACTAGACATTTGGACACCTGTACAAAATGATGTGGTCACTAAAGTGCACTATATATGGATTGGGGATGACATCCGGACACAGCCATAGCCTCTTTGCATGCTGCCATTGCTGTTCACATGCAGCTCACCGTGTTGTAGAGCTCCTCCAGCCGGGGGATGGTGAGGAAGTGGTGGATGTTCACCCCATTTTCTATCAACAGTTTGACAAAGTCCACTCTGTCCAGCACCAAGGCGTCCATCATGGCCTGCTCCAGAGCGTTCACCTGTTGCAGCATCAGAGAGCATCACTACACCTGTACTACACACCTGTACTACACACCTGTACTACACACCTGTACTACACACCTGTACTACACACCTGTACTATACACCTGTACTACACACCTGTACTACACACATGTACTACACACCTGTACTACACACCTGTACTACACACATGTACTACACACATGTACTACACACCTGTACTACACACCTGTACTACACACCTGTACTATACACCTGTACTACACACCTGTACTACACACATGTACTACACACCTGTACTACACACCTGTACTACACACATGTACTACACACATGTACTACACACATGTACTACACACCTGTACAACACACATGTACTACACACCTGTACTACACACATGTACTACACACATGTACTACACACCTGTACAACACACCTGTACTACACACATGTACTACACACCTGTACTACACACATGTACTACACACATGTACTACACACCTGTACAACACACCTGTACTATACACCTGTACTACACACCTGTACTACAGACCTGTACAACACACCTGTACCAGCAGTTTTAACACATACTGAAACTGACAATAAAGACTAATCTTAAGGGAAGGGTAGACTTTTTTTGTCCCTATAGGGAAATTTGTCCTCTGCATTTGACCCATCCTCTAATGCTACTGGGACAACCAGGAGAAGCTTTACATAAACACATTCTGTACATTAGTTACCTCTTGAGATATAAAATATATCTGAAGCAGAACTTTTAAAATGTTAATGTGTTGTCAGTATTTAATAAAAGGATGAGAGTAAATCCTGGAGTGTAGCAGTGAGAGGCTGGAGGTAAAGCTAATGCTAACGCTATGGTAGACTTCCTGTTTCCTGTTTAGTCCCACCTTTCTATGCATTATATCGTCCGCACTGTACAACTGTACTAACCCTATATTTAACCTCACTAGTTTGACTTGTGTTAATGTAAATGTTAAGAATAAATGTGATGTTTGTTTTAATGAAGCGAGAGACCTACAGTGCCATCTAAAACCAGAAACAGTTGTTGCTAATAACTATAAGCTTGAAAGAAGAACAGCACTTTGGATGATTTCTCTTGTAAAATTAAAGTTTTTTATCAGTCACATAGCCACTGGTATCTTATGCAAAAAAGGTGAGAACAAGTAGTTATGCGATTAAGGCATTTCCATGGCTCAATAATGCGAGATCAGAATGCACCAGGAGTCTTATTTTGATTAAGGTTTATTCTGAATTTGACCTCTGGTAAAGATGTTTACCTGACAATATCTTAATAGGAGCATGCTCATATTCAGATTCATTTTGGAATATTCTAGTACAGTGTCTGGTTAACTGCACCAAATGGAAAGTGCTTAATAAACTTTTGTAGCCTGTGTCTTGCTGTTAGCATTATAAGCTAGCAACAACTACAAGTACAAAGTAGCCTACCTTTGTTTTAAGTGAAACCAAACATTGATCAAATTAACAAACCTGTTCAGTAAGTTTTTGTTTATTAAACTTGAGAATACAAGCCTCCAAGGTTAATGTATAAAGGGAGTCAATCTTGTGTGGTTGTTGATTAAGACCTTTAGCAGGACCATAGCTTTTAGCATTAGCGAGCATCAGTGCACTTTGCGCACTTCTCAAAACTATGCAAATATAAAATACTGTATTATGGCTCAGTGAACACCAAACTCCAATGTTGTCTGAATAATTGACTTCTAGTCCTCTCATTTTTCTGTCAAAACATCAAATGCACATTGAGTATTGTTGGTACCCAGTTGAGCAGCTCCAGTTTGCGAGGGTCGGTCTCTTTCGGAGGTTCAGGTTTGTCTTTGGCTTTGCCCTTCTTCCCTTTGTTTTTCCACTTCCCCGCCACGACCACCACACGCTGGGCGGCCCCCGGGCTCTTGGGACGGTCACTGGCGCTCCCAATCACAGGCTAAAAAACACAAGGCAAATAGTGCTTACATGCATCTTAGACATCAGTTTCAGAACTTCTACAACTACTACTAACCAAATTTCCAGAGGTGTACTCAAGTAGAAGTCATGTTAATTCAAGATATTATTTCTTAAGTAGTAGTAAAAGTAGTCAACTTAATGATGAGGCCTACTAGACTATAGCATTACTGTAAACCTTACCTAAGTACATAGTGTTTTTGAATATTTTTAGGTGAAATAGCTTATTTCAAGGGGAGGTATTTAAATTATTTTAATTTTCTTTGTAGTAAATTATGTGTTTATTATTTAGTTGTATTAATTATTTATTTTTAGCATAAAATATACAGTAAAATAAATAAATGTAATAGGAGTTTGTATTGAAATATTTGTAATAAATAATTTTATTTTAAAGGCAGGCAGATTTTTTATTTTATTTAGAATTTTGAAAATGCAGCAAAATTAGTATTTACAATAAAGTAATGATAACATGTCTTTGTACTAGCAGTTTTTTTTTTCCACTTTTTATGCTGAATCATGCACCTGAGTGAAGGGGTACAACTGCAGTGTATAAAGACGAACTGCACAAGCTTGGACTCAACTAACGAAAGTGTCTCTGACCCAAAATGGGACTCTTTGTTCTGAGCGTGTTGGTCAAAAAATTCAGTCCCTGCTCTAGATCCCCTCCTGTCAAAAACACTTCATATCCACACTTCATAAAGTCTTTTTTTTTTTCAGAGATGGCTTCTATTGTGCTGCTCTTGACTGAATAATTGGTTTTATACAAAATACAAGGGAAAAATCGCTCGCTGTATCTCTGTGATTTGTGACAACAGTGGGTTAGCTCAGTGAAGCAATGCAATCATCGGAGAGTGAAGTCAGACCGGCCAGTGGCGTCCGTAAACAAAGATCTGGTTGCGGGCGATGTCCACTCTGTTCCAGGCCAGAGCGAGACTCAGCTGGTCTGTGGCGCAAGCGTTGGTCCCTGAAATCACAAAGAGGACACGCTGTACCGGGATGTACCGCTCAAATCATCATTGTAGCTGATCATGGCAATGACGTTGAAGAAAAGTCCTAAAGACGTTTATTTACCTTTGAGCAGAGCAGTGAGGATGGACATCTCAATATCCTGCTGCCCCTCAGAGCCCATCCGAAAAACCGTGATCTGCCCCAGGACACAACACAAACAGTCAGGACCCCTTCTACAGGCACGAAAAAGGCTGCAATTGTTCTAAGTGTATTATTTTGTTTGTACGAGCCAATGAGGGCAACATTGAATTTGCTGAATCTCTGTCTTTCTAATCTAGACATGTTTTACTATACAACTAGACAACTATAAGTGCACCGGGTGGCAGGGATGGAATGTAACAAAGTAAAAGTACTTTAGTTACTTTAAGTACAATTTTCATGTATCTGTAAATTTTACAAGGGGCACTTTTACTTTTCCTTCACTACATTTTAGAGGAAGTACCTATAGTTTTTACTCCACAACATTTCTGAGTTGGTTTGAAGTACAAAGTATTTTGAGTTTGGGTAAATCATGTGTTTTTGTCATGGCCTCATTGTAGACACACAGTACTTAAATATAACAGATGCAGTAAAGTAGTACTGCTTTAGAAACATCAGAATAATAAAGAGCTCAGAGCTCAGAGACAGATTCAGTCTCTTCTACTGCAGCAGTTTGTTCATTTCATCTGGAATCAGCAAAATCCCTCACATTTAACACATTCATGAACTGTCGAGTCTGTGAGAAATACTTTTACTTTTTTACTCACAAATACGTTTGAAAATTAATACTTTTATACTTTTACTTAAGTAGAAATTTTAAAGTGATACCTTTACTTTTACTTATACATTTTTGCTACTTGTACTTATATATGTAATGTTTACACAGGACGACCAGATTTCTTGACCTAAAACCTGAGACACATTGGCTATTCATTTAAATCATAGTGTGTTTGAACATAGAAAAAAAAAAAAAAACTTGAAACTGAAATCCATATAATTTTCTGTCATGAAGTTAGGGCTTAAGTTTTGAAAAGAACACAAAAATTCAAGGTTGCACTAAATAACCAAAAGAAAAAAGGGACACAAACGGGCTCCTCACAAAGACTGCAACTAGACAACCAAATAGCCCAAACTTATCCAATAACAACATGAAAAGTGGGTGAGAGGACGCAGCAGTTTGTTGAAAAGTATTTCTACTTTGCCATAAAAATGACACTTATTTTGTCAGTATTTCCTCCAGAAAATTGTCAGAAAAAACAGCAAATGTTGTGAAAATCAGCCCAAATTTTATAAATCAGCCCAATGCAAGTTTTTCCAGTCCAGGGTTTTCAAAAGAAGCCCAACTGAAACCAGCCCAATCTGGCACCACTGGATATCACTCAGATGAGGTCTCAGGTCTCAGTCTAATTTTTTTCAGAGATTACTTCTATTATGCTGCTATTGACTAAATAATTACTTTTTCCTCAATACAAGGAAAACATATCAGGTAGTGCATCTTTAGCATGGTTACTGGACTGCTTCTTCTTGATTAAAGAAATGAATGGAGTTTAAATGCAGAGAAATGACACACAAATGACAATGGAAGATGTTCATGGTTGAGTATGGTTTTATTTAATGAACATGAAAGACGATACAATAAATTCTCCTCAAACACACAATAAAGTCTACCAAAAAGTTTATGTCCACCCCCTTTTTGTCCATTTATTTGACACACAACAGTACACCAACTTCTGAAATGACTCAAACTGTGTCTCTTCCCTTTAAAACCTACCAGAGCCTTCTTCTTCATGCACTCGATGACCATGAGAAATATCTGCTGTGCCTGGCTGCGGCTGTAGTTAAAAGTCTTCTGTATGGTGACCAGAAGTTGATCCTTGACACCGTCGCTCACCGTCCTGGAAAAAAAACAACATAAACAACATTTATGATGAGAGAAAAATGTTACTCTTAACAGACAGATGGCTTAATGGTTTTGAGCTTGGGTGCTGCTCTGACCTCTACCTTTTTATCTATTGGTACATTACTTTGCTGTTTCGCTGCATTAAACTATTCCTCATTTGAACCTCTGGTAATCTTTGACCGTGGGTTCTGTGTAATGGATGTAGGGCAGATTTAAAAAGGTCAAATGTCTGAAAATACCTGCCATTTGGTGGAGCCTTTAATCCAAAGGCACAGTGATGTCATTGTGATGGCCCAAGACAAATTTCCCCCATCATACAGCATTTTAGCCTGATTTTTGTGTGTTATGTTGGTATAGGGGACATTTGATGAGAACAGCAAGGGAGGGAAAAGGAGGAAACTTTGGTGTGCGCAAAAATAATTTAACCAGGAGAGACAAATGAACACAGACAAATAAGTACACAGGGCAATGTATAATTTATTGAAGGAAAAGGCAGGTGGAGACATCAGTGGCATGGAGAGAACTCCACACAGACACGCCCTCAAACCCATGGCCTTCTTGCTGTGAGGCAGGAGTGCTACCCACTGTGCCACTGTGCTGCATACATGAATTTGGGATAAGGGGAAAAGCCAGAAGAGCAATAAAACACTTAGTAGTGAGTATAGCTCAGTTGGTGGAACATACTGTGAGTTCATGTCCAGACTTTGACTTTTACCATGTCTCTCCCTGCTCTCTCCTCCATAATGTTTTCATCGTATATTCCGCAATTTTGTCTCATTTGTCCCATAGTTGGCATAGTAGTGACCTTTAAATACGTACCCGTCTTCATCACAGTACTTATGAGCAAAGGAGAGTATATCCGAGGCCCGTCCACTCCCATCACACACCACCACAGGGACTGGGGGCTCCTCTTTCAGACTCTCCAACACGATGGAGATCACGTTAGGACCTCCCTCCAGGATCAGACAAACCACCGGGACGCCCTGGCCCAGACCTGCAATGTCAATTTAACAAATTTTACCAATAATAGCTACATTTTTTGCACACAGGCGTGAAATGAAAAGTGCAGTTTCACCATCAGTAACCATACTGTCCTCCTGTCTCAAAGTTTTCAAGTTAAAATCCCGACCCAAGTTTGTGTTCAAGGCCGTTTTTCCGAGTGAAAGGTCTTTTATATCATGAATGCAGAATGAGTCACAAAATTTACCACAGAGTAACAACATTGCAGGCCATCAAATGGAGCTCACCAGTGACCATCCACCTCCAGAAGGTGGTTCCCGAAATACATTTTTCATCATTATTTTCCCCTGAAAAATCTAAGTCAAATCAAATGTATGTTCCAATGTCCAATAGCTACAGCTTCCTTCGTCACTGCTGAGCTCCATGGCAGTAAGAGAGAGAGGCAGAAATTAGCAAAATATGCAGTTGCAATCATAAATGTTCAATCCCCACAAAGATTTAAAGTAAGTATTCATCAATTTAAGATTTTTCAAGAAGACAAGAAGATCCTGGAATGTCCTGGCCTGCTCAGTCTCCAGATTTAAACCCCATTGAAAATCTTTGGTGGGATTTAAAGAAGGCAATAGCAGTAGCAACCATCAAACATCACTGAGCTAGAGGCTTTTGCAGGTAAACAAGGGGCAAAGACTCCAGTGGAGAGGCACAAGAAGCTCATTAGTAATGACCCAAAACGTTTATTAGGAGTGCTAAAAGTGAAAGGATGCCCCACAAATGTCCTGAAGCTAACAACTGAATAATGCTGCTCATGGGCCTGTGTTAACAGAGTCACATTTTTCATTTGAAAAATTCAGAGTTACGCCAAAAGAAATCTAAAGAAATGCATTGTCTGTGTCCCGTTGTCTCCGGTCTGAAGTGAGGGGTGACAGCTGAGCCTCCCTTTGCTGTCCCTGCCTTAATAACAGCCCCAGGCATAGGATGACAAAGGGAAACCCACAGGTCACATGACTGATGATCATGACACAGGGCGAAATGTTCAAACAAGGCCTCAAACCACTACTGCTAATATTACCACTTTGTCGTTGTACTTACGAGTGTTGATTTTCTGCAGAGCGATGTGTTTCTCCAGCAGCCTCCGGAGTCGAACCTCTGCTCCATACTTCCCACACGTCCCGTTGTCGGCCAAAATGAAGTGAGAGTGACTGCTGTTGAGGACCGACAGTTTACTGAGAGGGTTGGACATGGTCTGGTACGGACGCGTCACCTGCAAACAGACAGCGATTCATTATTATTACTCAAATGTCTCACAAACGTTTTTCTTCTTTCGGCTTTTCCTATAGGGGCCGCCACAACAAATCATCATCCTCCTCGTGTGCTGAGATTTGGATGCAAATTTTTTACACTTTTACTTTTACTTGAGTAAATTTTGAATGATTTTATTTGTACTTTTACTTCAGTAAACCTTTAAATTGGGGAGAAAAAGGAAGAAAAAGTATTTTTTGTCCTCTTTGGTGTGGGGGGTAAGACATCTGACTTCCAATCATAAGGGTCTGGGTTTGAAACTCGGGGAAGAAGAAGAACCCTTTAATGGGAATAAGTGGAAAAAGATGAATGAATAAATGTTACAAAGCATGAGTAGCTCTCTGTCATTTTCATTTAATAAAAGTATCTCTTGAAAAAAAAGTTTAGAGACCCCTGCTCTAGTTCTTTAAAGGTCCCATATTATGCTTTTAAGGCTTTTTCAAATAGCTTTGGTCACTTTTCCATTAGTATTTCATGTTAAAAATAATGTATATGTATGGAAAATGTCCTCTTTTAGGGGACTGTTACTTAGACTTTGCAGAGAACACTTGGATTAGGTGTGTATCTTGTGTATCTTCTTGTGTATCTTGTGTATCTTGTGTATCTTGTGTATCTTCTTGTGTATCTTGTGTATCTTGTGTATCTTCTTGTGTATCTTGTGTATCTTGTGTATCTTGTGTATCTTGTGTATCTTCTTGTGTATCTTGTGTATCTTGTGTATCTTCTTGTGTATCTTCTTGTGTATCTTGAGTATCTTCTTGTGTATCTTGTGTATCTTCTTGTGTATCTTGTGTATCTTGTGTATCTTGTGTATCTTCTTGTGTATCTTGTGTATCTTGTGTATCTTCTTGTGTATCTTCTTGTGTATCTTGAGTATCTTCTTGTGTATCTTGTGTATCTTGTGTATCTTCTTGTGTATCTTGTGTATCTTCTTGTGTATCTTGAGTATCTTCTTGTGTATCTTGTGTATCTTGTGTATCTTGTGTATCTTCTTGTGTATCTTGTGTATCTTCTTGTGTATCTTGAGTATCTTCTTGTGTATCTTGTGTATCTTTTTGTGTATCATGGACTTACATCTCTCCCAATCAGGTCCTCCTTGTTCTCAATGATGCCCCATGGAGCGATGCCAATGGCGCACACTTTTCCTCTCGATTTGGATGAATGCTCCTTCAGTGCGTCTCCAACATGGCGGATCACTCCTGCAGCATCGCCCCCAAAAACAAACACAATCTGATCACTCATTAATTAAAACTGTGTTCGAGTAACGACAGTGGCAGGATCTGCTGAGCTAATCCATACAGTGAGGATTATATGGATTATGTATGTATTATATATGTTCATAAAGCTTCACTACAGTTAACTACAATCAGCTTAAGATGAATACTTTACTGATCAGGACTAATGTTACTTTCAGAGGTGGATGGTATGAGTTACATTTACTTAAGCAACTTTTTGAGTACTTCTAAGAGTATTTATCACAACATACTTTTTACTTCTGTTGAGTACTGTGCCCACGTCTCTGTTACCTCTGTGTAAAAGCTTTATGTTGTGAAAAAGTGAGAAGATTTGGAAATGTGTGTTTCTTGTGCCTTATTTTGTAATCATGTATTTATTTTCAAATGTTTATTGTTTTTCTTCTTTGGAGATACCAGCGTTGTCACATTATTTATTATCATTTTCAGGGCACATGTGATTTTTTGCTCACTGGTGACTGTGGCTAGTCTTTGCCAAAGGTTGCTAGCCATTTAGTGTTTTTACCAGCCATGATTTAATTAGTTTAACATGTTTTTGTGTATATTTTATAGTATACACTAGGCTTTATGTATGAACAGGGATTTATCAAATAGGCACAGACATATTGGCCTTATACCATGCTTTTATCCAATTTTGTCTTTTAATTGTTTCATCATTTTATATTTTTATACTGTTGTGTTTTATTGCTTTTATTGTATTTTGCCCAACTCTGCTGTTTTTATAAATACATGTGATTTGAAATACTAAAAAAACAGGTTTACCTTGGCCGAAAAAAACATGCTAATCATTTCAAACATTTTTAAAAATGCTAGTTTGTTCAAATTAATATTTTTTCTTCTTTAATCATGATAAATTACTATATACTAAATGGCATATACTCAAAGCAAAAAAATCAGGCCTAACCTGTAAAGTTAAGATATAAATATGCATTGAATTATTTCAAAGTGACAGTGGAAGTACTTGTGTTACGAGCTAAAATGAAAATCTACCTGTATTTGACCAGCTGGGTAGAGTTAATGTCAAGCCCTGGTCACTATTTATTTGTTTCGTTACATCAACACTAAAACATAAATCAGATGTTATGTCCAAGTTACTTCACACTAATAACTTTTTTAACTTCACTTTTTCTTTTTATTACACTGCTTCAAATGCTTTAGTTTGGGGTTGGGCACAGTAGAGCACTTTTTAATTTGAGTAAAATAAAAAAAGAGGCATTTAAAGGCCCACTACGAGTTTCTGAGAGTGTGGTAAAAAAAGTTCAAGTTAAAAAAAATCTCCCTCTCCTTTTGCAGATTTTATTTTGTTTAAAGTCAGATTTGCTTCTCTGTTTCTGTCTCTGTTTCTTATTTTTTCTGCAGTTTTGTGGTGTGAGCAGTGTTTGTTCTGAGCGTGTGATTGGTCAAAAAATTCAGTCCCCCTCTATCAATAACACTTTATAATGAAGCCCACATATTACTTCTATTATGCTCCCGTTGACTGAATAATTAGTTTTCCTTTGGGTAGCTTCATCTGACCTTCATCTTTACGTAACTATTCCTTTAATCATCACTTTGATTTACAGACAACGGCATGTCCCTTCAGAGCTGCCGTAATGCCCTCAGCGTCGGTCGAGCCCCACCTGTGCTGACTCCTCCGGTGAAGATCCAGGCTCCGGTGGTCACGCTGGCTTTGATCAGGCCTTTCCCAAAGACCTGCTTGAGTTTGGGGGGCAGCTCGAAGTTCTGCAGCCCCCCGTGGACCGAGATCAGCAGCGTGGGGAGCTCCAGCTGCCAGTCCTTCACCATCAGGTGGAGCAGGTTATCGGGTTTGGAGTCATAGGACACGCGGATGTACTGCACGAGACGGGACAACCAAACACTGTCTTATTCCCTTTTGTCTTTTGCCAATTTACTAACATTTTTCTTTTTTTTTTTTACTCTGGGTGTGTTTTTATATTGTGTAACATGACGTACCATGGCCTTGTTGACATGGCCCCCTCCCTGAAACTCCACCACCCCGTAGGCGTCTGTGGGCGTGGCCTGAGTGTGCTTGAGCGCGCTCCACCTCTCTCCGGGCTGGACCTCTGGGGCGCCGCCCTTCTCCATGTTGTCCAGGGGCAGAGTGGTGTGTTGGGCCACCATCTGCCCACAACTGCACCTGAAGACAGCGGGGGACCCATGGATTTTGTTATTGAGGGTTTTCCCAGACTCTTAAAGGTGCTATGAGCAGTATATATTTAATAAAAATGGCCCACATGTGTGCCAACATATGAGGTAAACATGTTTAAATCAGATATTAGTTTTACTGATAACCAATGATTTACTTAAGTACATTTTTTGAAGAAAAAATACTTTCTGAATAATTGTATTATTTATTTATTTATATTTATTATATTTGTATTTTGATGCGGCAAAGTGGTTGAGTTTTGCATTTGTTCATAAAATAAAAGTAGAAACATAGCTTTACTGTCATTGTCAGTGAGTGGTGGGAATTGCTACAGATTTCACTATAACAGCACCTGGGATGGCAATATAGTAAATGTGGGTACACTGTACAAAAAATAAAAAAAATTAAAAGTTACCAAAATTCAAAAACTCAAGGCAACAGGATCCCTCAAGATTTTTGAGTTTTGAGACCAGTAAAACTTAAAATTGAAAGTTTTAGATATATAAATGTTAAATTAGGGGAACAAAAAATATTAGTTGTTGAAAACTTGAGATTTTGAGTTGCCCTCAAAACTCAAAAATCTTGAGGAATCCTGTTGCCTTGAGGTTTTGAGTTTTTGTAACTTTTTTTTTTTAACAGTGTAGTTCAGCTTTGTGAATAATAAACTCAAATTATCTGATCGTTTCAAATAAAAGAAATGTATAAAATATTGTTATGCATTACCAGTCTACATTAAACCAAAAGGATGGACTGAGCAGTACCTCAGTGGCTCTTTGCTGGGGATCACATGGACGCATTCTCTTTTCTGGAAGGTCTTCTCTATCCAGACTCTGTGGACCTGTGAAGACAAAAGTACAAATTTATGTTTACAAATTTTCTAATGGTTCACCTGCAGACTCCTGTCTGAATTATCTCTGGAGAAAAATTAAATCTAGGTTTTATTATTATTATTTGGCAAGTCACATGTTGTGTATAAGGGATGTTACCACTGTTTGTTTGTCCACGCAGCTTGTAAACACTGAAGCAATGGAGGTGGGAGAATATCCAGGGAAAGTGTGGACACCAGTGTTTGCTCTGTGTCTGCTGATGCACAGACACAGCACCAAGAACCTGGACACTGTCTACAAACAGGGCCAAAGCCGTCTCTATTTTCTGAGGATGATGATGTCCTTTAACATCTGGACGACGATCAGGATGTTCTCCTGATCGTCTGAGGGACACTAACAGACTCTGTAAGATGATCAGGAAGAGGAGCTGGACTCTCTGACTGTGAGGTCTGAGAGGAGGGTGCTGTCCAAAATCAGGACAATACTGGACTTTCCCTCTCACCCTCTCCACAATGTGCTGATCAGCTGCAAGAGCTCGTTCAGCAGCAGACTTTTACTGCCACGCTGCACCACAGACAGACTCAGGAAATCATTCCTGCTGTCGCCATCAAACTCCTGAACTCTGCTCTGTAACACACACAGACAGTGTCCTCCGTTTAAACACTTAGTTTCTGTTTCAACGTTATGTTTAAGATTGAAAATTCTTTATTATATTTTAAAGAGAAATATATTTTCAACTGCATGTTTTTTACTGAGGTGGTTTAGACACATCTGAGGTTTTGTGCTTTTGATATTTATTTGATTTTGATGTTTAATTCTTGGTTGGCTTGTCTGTAACAAAAAGGAATTTCCACTTGGGGATAATATAAATTCTGATTCTGAATCACCACCAATCACTCAGTCACACTGACACATTCTCACAGGCAAGGTGGATGAAGTGTCTTGCCTAAGGACACAACGGCAGAATGCAATGCTGGTGGCAGAGATGGATGTGTTAACTTTCCGGTTTGTGGGCGACCAGCTCTACCGACTGAGCCGCTGCCGTCTTCAGCTCACACCCACAGAGCATTTTCTCCATGTCCACCCTCTGTTAATGCACCGAGGCATCTGGCTAATTTCTGCAAGACCCAGTCATTTCTTTCTGCTTCAAATCCTCTTTGCTCTTTGCTCTCTTAATCCTGAGTAAACGCTGAAAACGCCCCTCTTTTGTGCATTTGTGTGTGGTTAAATCCATACACTGATGACTCTGTCCATTGTGCTGTGGCTAAGTAGAGGCTCGAGGCTTGCTCTTTAGAAAATTCCTTCAGTCCGGATAATGGTGGATTAAAGTTGGCTCCTCACATGACTTCCATTTGCTCTGGGCCTGTCCCGTGAACGCAACAAGCTGCTCATTCGACCATTTTTATAATCAAATATTGTATAGTGAGTTAAAACAAGAAGAGATGCATTGTAGACAGTTTAAGCTGGCATTTTATTACATTAGGACTCAAGTTTGTCTCATATTTGTGTCCCAGTGAGAACAAAAGTGTCCTTGTTAATTTTATTTTTATTTTTATTTTTTTGTAACTTGGCAGTGGTTCTATCTTTTTCTATGAAATTTGGCTCAGGTGTGTATTTTATCACAAATTTAGATTTTTTAAACACAAATATAATATAACTGAATGTTTACACTCTCTGTACTAAATTTGTTACATTGCTCCTGTTCAGAAACAGAAGTGTCCTCGTCAGCAAAACATCATAAAAAATGCATACATTCATATTTTTTTCTCCTTTTTTTGCACAAATCTTTTAATCAACTTGCGTCCTAATAATAAATACCAATTTTTTTTTTATTATTTTCAGAATTTAAAATCCTTTTTATGTCAATGTGTGTAATAGCATCTTAATTTTTAGAAAACAAAAACACAAAAAATGAAATATTTTCAATATTCTCAAAGCAAAGTCAATTTTTCTAGGGGGAATTTTTACAGCTTTGGGTCTGTAACAACATTTATTTAGATGGATTTAGGATTTTATTTTATTTTTTTATTTTTTTTGTCGTTTATTTGTCCTTGTAGTCTTGGTTTAGACTTGGTTTAGTTGTGGATTTGTCCTGGTTTAGCCTGGTTTATTCCTGGGGTCGCCTGGTTTAGTCCTGGTCTTGGCCTGGTTTAGTCCTGGTCTTGGCCTGGTTTAGTCCTGGTCTTGGCCTGGTTTAGTCCTGGTCTTGGCCTGGTTTAGTCCTGGTCTTGGCCTGGTTTAGTCCTGGTCTTGGCCTGGTTTAGTCCAGCTACAGTCCTTGTTTTGTCTTATTTAGTGGTGCATTTTTCTTTTAATCCCTGTTTATGCCTTGGTTTAGAGTTTAGAGATCAGTGTTGTTGGACTAAAATGTTGGACTAAACATTAAATCAGTTTATGGATTTTAACCCTGCAGTTTTAGAGTATGTACATTTTTGTACACAGACATCATGAACGATGCAAAATGTGAGAGGGGCACAAATGTTAAATTCATTATGTTTCCACTTCAATCAAAACATACTCCTATTTTTGGATTAAAAACATGCAAAAAAAAAAAAAAATGTAAAATTTTGCTAAAACTATAAAAAAATATTTAAAATATTTCAACATATTTCCAGTTTAGTAATCAAGGTTTTTGTGGCATAGTTTTTGAGCCTTTGTGCTGCCCTTAAGCACATTGTGTAGACACAAACTTTATTTACTCTGTAGCTCAGTTTGTTGTAACGAAACACAAGTAAGAGATTTATGATCATATTTAGACAAAAAATAAATAAAAAAAATAAAAAAATTATTTAACACCAAAGCAAACAAACTTTTTGTGCTATAATAAGAAAAAAAATTTATTTGATGATAGTAGAAAAAGCCCAAAAAAGATGGCTCTAGGTTTGAGGTTCAATGCCATTTTACGAACATTAACTCTTTTACATGAAACAAGTCGTAATGCAGAATTTGGCAACTTTGAATATTTTATAAAATTTTGCAAATGTACCTAGATTTTTTAAGTATTATTTTTTATTTTTTACTTAAAATATACCTATACTTTTTTGTTCTTTTTCTTTCTAGCCATTTTTGGTTTCACAAAAGCAATTTTTTGTAATGCAAAAATTGACAACTTTGAACATTTCATTTCATTTTGCAAATGTACTTAAATATTTTTGGGAAAATTTTCTTCACACACCTTTACAAAGCCATGTCTTGCAGTTTGGTTGAATTATTGTTCATCTCACTGCAGACTCTCGCTTCCTTTCCAGTCCAAACTCTGGTCTTGTGCAGTCCAGATCTTCCTCGCCGGTCCGGTCCATGGTCCTAGCTCTGCTCCTGTCCCGCGGTTACACCTCCGCTCCGCTCTGAGGCTGTGATGGGACGGCTGTTGCTGCTGGGGTAGACTTTATGCATTCAGGACGTTCATATGATGAGCATGTGAGCAGCAGGCCTCTTTGTTGGTCCCATGACTGGGGCCAATATAATCCTTCAAGGAGTCCCATGACCCATCCCGCCCGAACACTGGCCCGTGGTCTTCCACAACAAATCCACTTTAGAGAAATCCAGCCCAAACTCAAGTCTTGGCGAGGTTTAATTGGCAGGAAAAGTGTTCTCAAAGATTTTGGTCTTACTGTGTGACTCAATAACAAAGATTCATCTCCACATTTGCTTGTAGCACATTTTATTCAACTTGTTTCAACAACAGAACACAAACAAAAATTACAAACACACAAAACCCCACTAGTATTCCCCCCAATATTTTTTGGGGGAAACTTACTACTTTTATTCCACTCCATCTAAAAGATAAATATAATACTTTTTACTCCACTACATTTCTAAAAAAGCAAAAGTAACTTCTGCAGAGAAATTTTCTTAAAACCAAAAGACACTGCCTTACTCCCTAAAGATAATTATTTACTACATAATACTACTCAGATTTGCTCTCAGGAACTAAAAAGAAGCTCTGGACACAATCTGGAAGTGATTTAGTTTTTGCGTTGAACATTATCTGCACAATTCTATAATAAACCAATTTAAAAATAATTTATTAGTATGATCTTAATAGCCAGCCTTATTTATAATATGTATGGTTCGTTTTTGCTGTAGAACAATCTTATCTGTTATAGTTTTATAAGCTGATCCCCACATTACCTCACTAAAATAAGTCTGACGCCTCATCTTTAGAGAGTAGGATTAAGAATGTATGAAAATGTATTTTATTTAATTAATTTAATTTTTATGAGCTGTAAATTTGTGACTTGAATGTAGGAGAAATTTTATTCAAAATTCTTCTTCTTCTGTACTCATTTTAAATACATTGTACTTTAAATACTTAAGTATTTTGAAAGCACATACTTCAGTACTTTACCTCAAGTAAAAATTTAACTTAACAACTTTTCCTTGTATTGCAGTAATATTTGACCTAGAGGATCTATACTTTTACTCTAGTAATGAAGTTGAGTACTTTGTCCACTGCTGGTTACAGGCAGCCATCATCTCTACGTTTGTGTTTAAGTTTGGATCATTAAAAAGTGATTTAGTTACTTACTTAATTAGGTATTTGTGGATCGCTGCCAACTAAACCAGGCCTGTGTTGTCCCGTAACAAAATAAAATATTTCATTATTTAAAAGATTAAAGAAAACATGTTGCATTGTTTGTTGAAGTATGTATTGAAATGTTTGATGGTGGTCGTTGAGGCTGTAGGCGCAGCCATGTCTCTGTCAGTCTGCCCCAGGGCGGGTGTGGCTGCAGAAGTATCTCTGTAGCCAGACTTTGAGTCCCTATAAAAGTACTGTATATTTCAGATGCATTATTATTATTAAATTTAATAGTCCTTTAATCCACTTTTATCAAATCTTTTTTACAGGACACTAAAGGTTTACATTTAAAGACATTTAAGAATTAAACTCATGTTAATATTGCCATAACAGATCCATTAACAATGTAATTAAATTAGTATTTTATAGGAGGAAGAAAGAAAGAGAATGGAATATTTATGCCTAAATTTGTACTGTTGGACCATTTTGTTCCCCTATATATCTCTGTATCTTTATAGGAAACATATAAAACTTAAATCCAGCATCTGTTTGTGTATTTGTTGAGCAGAATTCCACGCAACAACTCCTGTTCATCTAACACAGGACTAAAACAGGTCTAAAACAGGACTAAACCAGGTCTAAAACAGGACTAAACCAGGTCTAAAACAGGACTAAACCAGGTCTAAAACAGGTCTAAACCAGGTCTAAAACAGGACTAAACCAGGTCTAAAACAGGACTAAACCAGGTCTAAAACAGGACTAAACCAGTGTTGAACCACTCCATAACACAGTAAACACATCAGGGAGTTCCTACACCACAGAAAAAAACATATTGCTTTTCTTTTACAGTGTTAAGGCCTCCTCCAGCCTCAGTAAAGTCTATGAAAACATAAATATATTTTTGCGGTGCTGTTCAGTATCTTCTCTGCTGACTGAGTGCTTGTCTTCTGTGCTTTGTGGCTCGGGTCCGGGGCAGGTCTAATGAAGTGCATGCGCTCTCTGGTCCCATGAGCCGCAGGTCACACTCGTTACTGCCTTACACCGTTTTACACCAGTCAACACGGAAATCCCTCCAACAATAAAGAGCTCTTTTCAGTCCTGCTGCAAGCTTCTCTCTGCCTCAAAATCAGCTCCTGGCTAAACACCAGGGCAAAAAAAAACGAAAAAAAAAAAACTTCTATTTTGAATTTAACCAGAAAACAATAAACAAAGAAGGCTCATGGAAACACAGATCTGGCTTAAAGGGTTTGGTGAAATGAGATTACAGATGATTAGAAGTGAATGGGTCGTTTGCATAATGAGACGTTATATCACAGGCTGCATGTGATCATGGTTTAGAGACAGGCCACAGCTTTAACAGTGAAGAACCCGCAAAAATCACAGTGGGATCTGTATTTACTCCTCAATAAATGGATGAAAAGAAGCAGTGGCGAGTATTTATTTCATATTAAGATAAAAAGGGAGGACTCTTTCATGACACCTTCTTATGTGCAAATTTGTACTGAAGCCCTACTTAGGACAATTTTTGGCATTCACCATTTTTGTTTTGTTCTTCTCGAAGAACAACTCCAAGAACAGGTCTGAGGACAAATTGAAACACTGCAGTTTTACAATATTATCAAACTGATAACAAACATATATACATCTGACTGTAGATTACGTATTTTTACAAATTATTCCTTATAAAAATAATACTATTTTTTAAAAATAATACTGTTTAATAAAATAACAGTGATCAGTGGTGAGAGCAGTTATAGAGCAGTTCAGATGTCACCAGCAGAGACCAAAGACCAGAGAGACATCTGTAGTTGGTGTGGTCCTAAATGAGTCGTCTGCACCAAACCAACGGAGACAGTGGACAATTCAAATGTGCTTACAGGCACAGGCCTGGACTGGCATCAGGACCCCCAGTAACATCCTGGGAACATCCAGGTGGGCCGAGGGATACTTTTGCGTGTTGTCTCAGCCCAGTCACTACGCTCAGACGAGCAGTTGTTGTGGCACAGCAACGCCCCCCTCCCACTTTTAACTTTCCTGTCCTGAGGCCACAGTCTATGGTCCCCGCAGCCCCTTGGTCACGTGGACCAAGCCCCATGGCCCAGGGCTGACATGAGCCTCCTGAAGCGCCAGTATTTTTGGGACCAGAGAGATGTTTTTTCTCTTCTTCAGTGTCTGTGGGCATTGGGCTGCAGTCACATGTTTCCACTGTGCTGCTCATTAAAGGCAGCAGGAGGTCACATGACTGGAAGGAAGAGGAAGGGTGAGAGGCTAAGGTCTGAAAATCGCAAACTCTTTTCCCTCTGATCAAATCTTGGGAGGTACAAATGTGTGAGTTTTGGGGCATCGTAATTTTTTCCTTATAAGAGTTAAATAAGAGTTTTCCATATGGTTTTGGGGATCACATCAACTTCATCACAACCAAGTCAATAGGGTGACCACCTCAAAAAGTGCAAAAAGTGGTACAAGTTGTGTGATTTGGTGGGACATGGAGGCACAGACATGAGAAAGAAAAGCTTTGATCAGGGTTTCTGCTGGGTCTTAAAAAGTCTTAAATTGTAAAGTCTGAATTTAAGGCCTTAAAAAGAGTCTTAAATTTGCCGAGATGTGGTCTGTTAGGCCTTAAATACATTTAAACAGGTCTCAGATATGTCATGTACATTAGATGCAATGACCTAAAATGTCCACTTTAATGCTCAAAGGCATTTTACCAGCAACATTACGAGAACTTAGCAAGATTTTGTGGCACTCACTGTCACGAATGGTCTCAGCTTTTTGTGCACTGCATGCTTTTTTTCTTCAACAGTGGTCTTAACCTTCCTATTCCTTCCTATTTTTGGCTGAATTTTCAGATTTCATGATTTTTAAAATGTTCTCTAAAAAAAGAGACTATAAAACACTGTCACTGCAGTATGATTTCACATTTTTATCAAATATTTCTTGGATTCATGATAGTGAGGGATTGAAATTTTAGTTTTGATTGTTTTCAACTAGGTGGTGCCATTTCCCCAAATATGGCAGACAGAGGTATAAATGGGGAAATGGCCCCACTAGTGTTTGTATAAATGATCTGCCTGCAAGGCAAATAAAAACTAGCTTGAACTAAAATTATTTGGTGTGTTTTAGGGTTGTCATAAATTGATGTGAAAGTATTTATTGAGAAATGAGTTTATTTGTGTTTGCGTGAGCACAAATCCAAAATGTAGTCTTTACTGCGATCTGCATCAGAGCCGAGGGCCACAGAAACTGGAATTTAAGGGGTTAAAGTTCATAAATAGAATGAATTTTTGCTTTGTATGGTGAGGACTGAAGTTAATCATTGTAACCATGAAAAAAATGAATTATCTATTATTAAATCATTTTTCTATGGCAGTGCATTTTTATTTATTTTTTTATTTTTTTGCCTTAGGACTAAAGGTGATACTAAAAATGTTTCTGTCACTACACAAAAATTTTAACTCTAATAAAATCAATCATGATGCCATTTTTTGACACTGCCAAGCTCTGATAATCCACCACAAAAAAATCTACTTTGCACTTACAAAAAGGATTTTGCCATAATTTGAAATCAACTTTTAATCAGAAAAACTGAAATTTAAGAGGTTAAATTTTATAAATAGAATTAAATTTTGCTTTATATGTTGAGGACTGAAGTTAATCATTGTAACCATGAAAACAAATTGGAATTGTTGATATTTGGATAATTTTCTATGGCAGTCTTCACCCTTGGAATAAAAAGGTGGAACTGATCTCGTCTAAAATCTAAAGATGTTTTTTCAACAATGCCCAACAGCAGGCCGTCCTGAAACACAGGGGCAACACCAAATACATATACTGTATATACTCCAACCCAGTGAGTTGGACGCCCACAAATATTTATCCTACATTTTACACAAGGAACACTGATCTCACCTTGTTGTTCTTCACTTGAATCTCTCTTTTTATAAGATCCACTGAGCCCCAATGAAAAAGAGGGACATGCTCTGAAGAGTTTGCATGTTCTCCCTGTGTCTGCATGGGTTCCCCTACCACTAAAAAACATGTGGGTCAGGTTGGCCCATAGTGGCACCATAGACCTTAAATAAAACACTTTACTTTAAGATGATGATGCCAAAAACTTAGGATCCTGGACCCCTGGACCCAGGACTGAGACAGGACCCTTCCACGAGTGACGTATTCAGATTAAAAACATTAAATTTGATGTTTTTGAACCGTAGAAATAAATAGAGGATGGTGTTTCTATAGGATGACCACCTGTCCCTCTTTTGGTTTTGGCTTTGGTTGTACTGCGCAGCCATTCAAGCATCTGTCCCTGTCTCACTTATGAAGATAATGTCCCTCTTTTTAATTGGTGCTCAGTGGATCTTAGAAACAGAGATTTATGTTAAAAACAACACGGTCAGGTCAGTATTCTTTATGTAAAATGTGGAATAAATATTTGAAGGCGTCCCATCTTGAGAAGTTGAATACAGTATGGTTGGTGTGTTGTTGCCCCTGTGTTTCAGGACAGGGTTCTCCATGGAGCTGTGAGCTGGGGTTGTCCTGCTGCTGGATTGTGTTGAGAATATACAGACTGAGAGCTTTGATTTTTTTTTCTGTTCCATCTCCAATGAATAAAACATTACTTTGCAAATCTGTGTTTTTGGGATAAAAACAGCTCATGATGATGTTCTAAAGGCTCTAAACTAAAGCAACTTGTATCTCAGTAAGTTGGTAAGTTAGATTTGGGTAACAAAGCATGTATTTCTCGAGTCTGTCCCACCTTGTCCCACCAAACCTGCTGCTAAAGACTTAATGCAGATGTCTTGGTGTGATTTATTTATATCTCTGTGATTACTGGGCTTATCCACATAAAACAAAAACTGGCACAAAGTGTTGTCAGTACAAATGACCTAAAGTGAAGTTATTTCTTCACTATAAAGTTAAAAAGTGGTGATATTATTCAAACACACAGGTGTGATTGCTGTCAGGAGACTCAGCATTAAGCCTCATAATTATTATGGTGGGGTTGTAGACGTTATCACTCACAAAAAATGATCAGGTTCAATGTTTGTGAATTTTCTGCCGGATATTTCTTTTAAAAATAGCACCTCACCTGTACATTTACAATGGCTAACAAGCTAATGGCTGAACGTTGGTAGACTCGCTAATGTTTTCTAACCAGGCTCTATTCTTTGGGACACAGACATTTTTTGTAATCTTCTCATTACTTTATGAACAATCCTTTTATGGACTGACTTTTCCACAGTTCCTGTTGTACTGTACTGCGTGTACTTCCACGTGTTTCCTGTTGTAGGTCTCATTTGGAGAATTAGTGAGAATTAGTATCTTCCTGTTTTTTGTGAATGAAGTGCGTCAGAAGCTCGTCGTCTGTGATTGGTCGGTCGTGCTCTGAGTCATTGATGAGTGATTACTGTCAGCGGGGATCAAATCCTGATCACGTTCACTATGTTTCCAATGGGATTGTACTCATTACTCAGCCGTCCCAGGATACTACTATGAGTTACTTTTGTATAATCCAAGTAACTGAGCAATAAAATGTGTTTTCTGTAATACCAGTGGAGGCTGGTGGCATCTGTCATATCAATCATAAATTTAATTTCATTTTACATGTAATCAAACATACTGTATAACATGTACAAACCTATAATAATGTTATAGTAATAATGGCTTTGATTTATACAGCACTCTTCAACGCACCAAAGGTCATTTTTCAGTCTCTCCTCAGTCACATTCAGTGGTGGTGAGCTTCTTCTTTTGCCACAGCTGCCCCGGGGCAGACTGACAAAAGTGTGGCTGCCATTCTGCTCCTATGGCCTCTCAGACGACCACTAATCACACACATTCATACACTGGTGCCACTGACACTGGAGGCAAGGTGGGTAAAGTGTCTTGCCTATGGACACAACAGCAGTATGTAATGCTGGGGGATTGAGCTGCCAACCTTTCAGTTCTACATACTAAGCTACTGCTGCCCCAATAAAATGTTCACATACTGTAGCTTTACTTTACATGACACACCTTTAACTTGATTTTGTGCAACCTACACAGAATAATGTTTTTAAAGTCTATTGTAAATAAAATTAGTTTATTTTATTCTTTCATTTTTATTTACTATTTTAATCAACTCAGATTTGTTTTAGTATTTTATGTTAAAATAGAAAATAGGCTCTCTCAATATCATCTGAATATCATATATTAAAGAACATTCACAGAATGATAAAATAGAAAACAAATACTCCTTTTTTACATCTGAACATCCCGCTGTTCACCACCTGGGATGCTGTTATGTTAGGACTACAGAGTATGGGATATTTCACCACAAGTACCACCACAGAAAATATCAGGTTTTCAAATATCACCTTAATAAATGAAAAAAAGGCCTTTATCTTAACAAACCCAGGAATAAAAAAGGCATAAAATAAAGCTAAATTACTAAGTAAGGACAAGACAGAGACTATAACCAGGACCAAACCAGAACTAAACCAGGACTATAACCAGGGCCTGGTTTAATCCTGGCCCTAGTTTTACCCTTGGTTAAGTTATTGGCCAGGGCCAGGTCTAAACCAGGCCAGACTAAACTAAACCAGGTTGCTCTAAACATTTAAACCAGGATTACACTAGGTCTAAACCAGGCCAAAACCAGGGATTAAACCAGGTCTAAACCAAAAATAACACTGGCTCTCACTCAGGAACTACAAAACACTCCACTAAAAGCAGCCGTACTGTGTTAAATATTCCTATAATGAGATCTGTTACTTGCACTAAATGACTTTTATCTGAATTTACTTTTTAAATAAAGCTGAATGATATTATACTTTACATAAACAAGAATCTGCACCTTCCACCTGCGCAGGCCACGTGACGCTCTGCCCGGCCCACAGCCTCTAACAACAACTGCCCTAACATTATCACAGACAGTTCTTTGGGACACAGGCGATGCATTTAGGATCACAGTTCCATCCACAGGTGTATTTTAAGACAGTACTTTGATTAAACCAATGCACCATAAAAACAAACACAAAAAATAACACAAAAATCAAAAGAAAAATTTGGCTCTTACCCTCTGCGATGCTGACGAAGCACTGCGTTTGACTGAGTTGCGTTTCACGGACCCCCCAGTCCCTCTCCGGGCCATCAGACCACGGGCCTCCATCTTTAATCAAAACCTATTTCCAAAACTCCAGATCTAGTTTGGGTCACATTCTGGAGGAAAAACCCTTGGTCCCCTGGTCTTGTATCCTGCTGCTCTTGAGCCCAGTCGGGATGAGCTGTGATGGGATGGGGTCAGACACAGAGAGTCGTCCTGCCTCTTGTGTTATAATCAGGATTAGTGGGCCGAGGCTGAGGACGGGGCACTGCTCTTTAATGGAAGCAGATTTATTAAATGGTGATTGGAAGGTAAATCTACTTTAGGACAACAAAAGCAAACGCACGGCTCACGGGACGCGGCGTTGGGAGACATGAAAGTTTGCCATGTCCAAGGTGCATGTGTTAGGTGACTTTAAATTGCCCCAAAGTGAATGAATGTGAGAGTGAATGGTTGTCTGTCTGCGTGAAGACCTCCTGTCTATTTTACTCTAAACTTGTGCATTTTTTGAGTGTATTTTGAGTTAAAGTGAATGGTTTATGTTCATGTGTGTCTGTGAAATAAACTCTGGGGGCAGGGGCACAGTGGCAGAGTGGTTAGTGCTCTTACCTCTCAGCAGGATCCTCGGGCTGTCACATGATCTCTCTGAGGGAAGTCTGGATGTCCTCACTATTGTTACTGTGGGTCAAACTTGTGTCATAAAATTTTGAATCTTAAAGCGGAACTCAGTAACTCTGCTCTTTTCTTTAATGTTTTGCCTTATTTTCCTCTATAGAGCTCCCCCTACAGTTCAGAGTAAAGCACTATCCAAAACTGTTTATTTAAGGTAAAAAAGTTACTGAGTTCTGCTTTAAATATTTTGGATTTTTTACCACTGAATTTACCACTGAACACTGAAAAAAGTGTCTGATTTATTTTTTTGTTTTTGAACTTAAGTTACTAGAATTTCAGTTTCTTATTTTCATTGAGTTTTTTTCAGTGATCAAAATTTAGAATTAAAAAATGTGCCTTTTAAAAATTCAATGCATATATTTTTGATCTGTATTTTTATTGAAAAGAAAGGGCATCTGGTGTAAAAACAATGCCAAATCACTGTGCGACTGGTTCATTGTGGCAACCTTGAACAAGAAAGAGAAGCAGAAAAAACAGTATTGTCTTGTTTGCTGAAATCATACACAGCTTACCGAAATAAATAAAAACACAATTAATCACAAAAATACCTTGCTGAATACATTTCTGTTGTGCATGCTTCTGGTACAAATGGGGCATGTGGCTTCAGCGTTTCATGTGCATTTTTTGACGGCATATTCTAGACTCAAAAATAAATGCATTGAATTTTAAAAACAAAATAAATACAAATTTTGATCACAGAAAAAAATACAGTGAAAATGAGAAGCTGAAATTTACAGAAGAGGATTAGGGCCATTGTAAAAAAATATATATATTTTTGATGTCTCTGAGATTAAAGTCAGAATTCTGAGAAAAAAGTCAGAATTCTGAGATTAAAGTTAGAATTCTGAGAAAAAAGTCAGAATTCTGAGATTAAAGTCAGAATTCTGAGAAAAAAGTAAAAATTCTGAGATTAAAGTCAAAATTCTGAGAATAAAGTCAGAACTCTTACACTATGTCTGCAGATGTGGTCCCCGCCTGCGCTGCACAAATGAACATGACTCAGGTTTGATCCTTCCAGGCACTTGTAGTGAAACTACGGTAGCCTGTAAGGAAGGCTTCTGCTATAATATATTACGTATTGAATGTAAAAATTAAACATTTTTACCCACAGAAACATACAAGAATGCACTTAAACACTTATTGGGGAAGTAGTCACCTTTTAGTCATTTAATTCGCTGCTTAAGAATTTGCGCTCTGTTTATTGTTGCCACAGCGACGGCCCGTCCATTACTGTCGCTGAGGCAACAGCGCAAGAGAAAGTGCTCTAGAACGTATAAAAAATGTATTTTCTGAAACAAAGACAACATCACAACCTCATCAATAACAATGCATTTATATAGTTTATTGTATGGATTTTGTACTCTTTTTCTTGCACAACGTCAGTCCTTACAGGCACCCATACTTCTGACTTTAATCTCAGAATTCTGACTTTTTTCTCAGAATTCTGACTTTAATCTCGACTTAACTCTCAATTTTTTTTTTTTTTTTTTTTTTTACAATGGTCCTAATCCTCTTCTGTAGAAATTCAAGTGACTCAAATTCAGAGACAAAAAACAAAACAAAAAAAGACACACTTTTTTCAGTGTTAAAAAAATTCAGTGATATAAATTCAAAGACATTTAAAATTCTAAATCTGATGACACAAGTTTGCTTCCATGGTTCTCTCCTCTTCCTGGCTCCTAGCTGCTGGGACAGGCTCCAGTACCAGGCTCCAGTACCCATGACCCCTGACGGAACTAGGCAGGAGAAGAAGATGAATGCATGAACTGATATTCGTAAACGTGTGCTCACATTGATCACAGTGGTCTGATATAAAACAGATAAGGCTCAGATCAACCCTGAAGGCCAACTGCAGCAGACTCTGGGTTTAAACGTCTCTAATCTGAACACTGTTGTGAATATATGTAATGAAACGTTTCAATGAAATTAAATTTTTCGCTTTAATATTGCTTCTGTTTTATTCCTGTTGTGGTCTTGATCTTGGACTGGGATTAGAGTGGTCTCAGTGTAATCTGGTGTTGATATTTTGAGCCGGTCACAAATGTTAAGCGCTACACTGGTGGTTATCGAACGAAGCACCACCTCGGAAGATATTTGGCTTTCCAAGTACCAGCTTTTATGGACTTAAAGGAACCTAAATCTAAACTAACCCGGGTCTAAACAGAACAACAAACTTAGGATTAACCCAGAAAATGCAACAAGAACTGAAGTGTGCCTAAATCACAACTAGGATTGAACCAAGTCTAAAGTAGGACCAATTCTAGGACCCCTGAGTACCACCAGAAGAAGCCCAACGTCACACCACTGCTTCCTGTTGGCCTTTGACTTTATACACATGTTAGACCAGACCTATCCATCCAAAAATGCGGCCCAGGAGACATTTGTGGCATGGTTTGAGATTTCATACGGCCCTTGGCTTCTCTAGGAACATGTATTACTTAGGGCCCACCAGCACTCGTACAGTGTTTCCATAGGTTTCCCTGAGCATCTCATCTACCGCTCTCTGCCTTGTGTTTGTAAAAAAATTGGTCTAGGTGCAGTTGGAGTGCTTATGCTCAAAGATGTGTTTTAGATTTTGTTTTGTAATTTATCATTATTTGCCTTTAGAAAACAAAATACTTTTAAAACAGTGTGCATTTAATTTATACTGCATGTGCGCTCGGTTCCTGAAAACATCAGGAGCGACCGTTGGCCCCTGAACATTTGCAACATCTGTAAATCTGGCCCTCCTGGGAAAAAGTCTGGACACTCCTGCTCTGAAGCACTCACCTTCATGCAGCCTTCATCCAAGTACTGAGTAATATAACGTCTGATTTCTGCTTTAGTTTTGATGTTTTTTTGTTTTTGCTTTTTCTTTTAATATAACATTATCATTGTTTCTATCATATTTTATTTGGGGCGACAGTGGAGCAGTGGGTTAAGCATTTTCCCATCAACGGAGGGTCCAAACCTCCCCACAACCGCGTACTGTCATTGTGTCCCTTGACAAGACACTTCACCCACATCGCTCACTCCAGTCACAGTATATGTTGTGACAGGAAAGGCATCTGGCATAAAGACTTGTCAGATCGCCGTGTGTTTGGTTTGCTGTGCTGACCCTGAATTAATAAAGGGAGCAGTAAGAAAAAATTATGTGATGAAACTACTCCTGGATATACAATTTATTCAAAAAGTTTCTCAAGTAAATGTAACTCATCACTACTCACCTCTGTTACTGTAGATACTTGTGCAGAAAGGGGCAAAAAAAATAAAAAATATATAAAAAGTGTATCGCTTATGAAATTGTGTTAAATATGCATTGTATTATGGTGCATTTTAATGAAAGAAACAGATAAAAAATGAATGAGTGAATGAATGACAGGATGTATCAGCAAAGTCTCTGTATGAAAACTATCAATAGATAAAGAAACACAATACCATTCCAGTGTTGTTAGTAATGATTGTAAAGATGTCTCCCTCTGCTGGACATGAACTGACATTACACCTTCTCAATGATCTTAAAGGGACAGATCCAGGTGAAAATCTGCGTCCTGCCACTTCCCTTTAGGGTCGCAGGTACTGGAGCCTGTCCCAGTAACTTTGGGCATTAGGCGGGGTACAGGGGCCAGGTCACAGGGCTGACACAGAGACACATACTGACCATTCACTCATTCATTACCTTAGAGACCCTTAGAGGTACGCAAGAACTTTGCCGAGGGTATGTGGAAATATTTCATAATTAACTTCCTAGAATAGATGATAAAAAAAATGTTTGCAATTTTTTCAAACTGCAATATTGAAATTTATGACTAATGAAGGAGGCAAAAACTGCTAAAAAATATATTTGGAATTTTTGTGTTAGATAATACATATAATAGCTTGCTACGAACAAATTTCTTTGTTGGGCATTTAATATATATGAGTTTAATTTACTTTAATACATTTTTTAAGTTTATTTTTAACAAAATATACAGTAAAATGATTAAGTGCAATCAGAGTTAATATTGTATATTTATTTTAAGTTATATTTTTATTTTAAAGACAGGTTTTTATATTCTTTATTTTTAAATTGAGTTTAAACAAAAAATGCAGAAGAATTAGTACTTACAATTTAAAAAAAAAAAGTCTTTCTGTATCTTTCTGTAAGTATTTTTCTGAAGAATTAAAAACACATGTGAGTGAGGTGTACTCGTAGTGTAACAAAAAGCCCAGGGGGTACAGGAGACAAAAAGGTAGTGAACCACTGTACTGCAGGACATTTTAGAGTGACCAGTGACCTTTGTGTACAGTGGGAGGAAGCCGGAGAGAACCCACAGTAACACCAGGAGCTTTTTAAATATTCAGTCAGACAAAAGGTGCTGAATGTGTCTGATTCTGTGTAAACAACAATATTTCTGTAAATAAACCTCTGCAGACTAAAGTGGCCTGAGCTGGAGCGGCTGTAACAGAAGCTCAAATCCATGAGTATGTGTTTTGTGAGCGGGAAGATGACAACACAGAGACAGTAACGACATTGATCTGAAGTAGTGACTGGAAACATGAGATTTGTTTTGTTTTGGGACAGACAGGCACTTAAACAGCACCGGGGCAAAAACATCAACACCTCGTTCTGTGTGGGACAGTGAACAGTGGTTATTCATGTTCTCCTTTTGAATGAGATGTTTTTATTATTTTCACATAAAGTCAGTGTTGAGGACGAAAAGTGCCAAAAGGGAAATAAATAAAAACATCACTGAATAAATAAACATGTTATTCATTAATTAAAAATACAAAGAAATGTCACAAATATTTAATTAAATGTGTCATTACAAACATTACACTTAAACAAAATAACATTTCATGGCCCTGTGTTGTGTGTTTTATCTGTCAGCAACACCCATCAAAGTCAGGGGGCGGGGCTAATGTTGATCTGGTCACATGTGAGATGGATCTGTGTTGACTCCCTGTGCAGTGTAACCAGTCAGGTGTTCATATTCAGCAGTGTTGTAGTTAAGTCACCATTTCTCAAGTCCAAGTCACTCTCGAGTCCTCATGAGGGCCGGTCCTGAACATCTGGGGGCCCTAAGCAGAAGAGAGCCAGCAAGAAAGCTCACCAAAAGAAGCATTTAACACTAGCTACAACATAAGAAAGATGTGATTTTCTATATTCTGCTACCTTTTATAGAGTTGTAGCAGTCTATAGTGTAGGACAGCTATTCCCAAAGTCAAGAGTGCTGCATCGCCCTTACATTTCCGAAAATCCCACGTGTACCCCCAACAATATAACTTCCCTTTTGTTAGTCTGTCATGTTTTTTCTATATATATTTTTATTTTAAAAAAACTTACCAAAAACACAAAAATGGCTAAAAATTGTTGACGTAATAGTTTTTAAACAGGTATATAACTGTAATTAATTTCAAACTGAATTTCTTTTAATGCACTTAATTTAGACAACCTCTGGGGTTGCAGTACTTTCGCCAACCCCCAGACCCCACTGTCAGAACCACTGGTGAAGGATTATGGGTAGCCTTGTAGAAACCTTAAAAATGTTATGGCAAAGTTTATAAAAAGGTATCTTTGTGTGTCATGTGTTGTCAATATTGGTACTATATATTTTTATACTGTGTACTAAAATCACTTTGTCACTGGGTTATATCTTGGACTAAAACCTGCCTTAGGGGGTGCTGTAGCCCCCTAAAATTGGTCTAACCACGCCCATGGTTTACACAGCCCATTTTAAACTGCAGTGTTGTGTACTGGGAGTCCTCTGCTCAGGCCCAGTGTCAGGTGATAATGTGTTAGCCACACCTTTTGTTTTTTCATAAATGCACAGCAGTATTATGTTCACAGTAAGCGAGTACTGCAGTATTGTCTACTCAGTATTACAGTATTGTGTACACAGCTGCTCTGCCCCGGCCCGGTAACAGTAAGGTGCTGAAGCGGCAGGACACGGTGTTATCTCTCCACTCCACTGCTCGCTGTAATCACGATGAATGTCCCACTGGGCCTCAGCGCTGCAGATCCCAGACCAGACCAGTCCTGCTGCTGCCACTGGGGGTGCGGTTTATACATGCACCCATTCACCTACACAGGAATTAAACTTTCATCAGGCCCGGAACTGCAGGTCTTGCTTCCCATTTCCCCTTATCGACACAAAATATTTTAACATTTTACCTGGCTGATGCTGAAATCTGCTCCTGGGTCACCTGCCCAAAACTGAGACCCACAAAGTGATTAAATACAGTACACTATACTCTAGGACAAGTCACAACTGTATTTCTGGTCTGTTAATATGACCTAAATAATATAATATAACATGATTACCATTAGTTATTTATTTTTATTAGTTATTATATATTGAACCATAAAACAAAATTAAATGCGCTGTATGTTTTCAACAGTGCTATTACATTTATTACATGTAAAGTACCCAGAGAGGACAAACTGAGCACTGCTGGATGAGAAGCGCACTCATGTTTCTATCTGAGCACCTACACTGATTTACTTTCAATATCTTTGCAGGGGATTCAACATCAGCCTTGTTATCATGGAAATTGTGTACAGAATATGGACCACAGCGTGTCCCTACAGGGTTACCATAGCTGTTCACATACTCCAACATGAGGCGTGTAAATTGCAATCTCCACTTTTGCCACCAGATGTCACTAAAACAAGCCAAAAACTAAACACACTCCACCTTTAAAGCAGTTTGACCATAGTGAGTGAATGTGAGTGAATGGATGTCTGTCTGCGTATTTTTCAGGCTTTGTCCAAACGGAGACGGGATGAGGCATATATGCAAATGTTTTTTTATCGTAAAAGCGTTTCATCCACACAAATCCAGCGTTTTGGGAGCCTGAATCTGAGTATTTTTTAAACCGTGACCCAGAGTGGAAAGATTTCAAAGCACCATTGACATGTGTAACAACCAATAATGTAATAATGGCCAATATTGTTATAAAAGCCAGTAACATAATAATTTGCCAATAATATAATAATGTTTTTGAACCATTAAAAATGACTATGCAACATCCAACAGAGACACTGACAAAACAAACATCTAAAAACCCTAAAAACCAAGTGCAATTGATTTATTTGTTTGTTGTTGTGATTTAGAGTTTGAATGACTCACTGACATACCTGAGTAAATTAATAATATTCTGAATAGAACAATTTGTACAAGAAAAAAAATTCTCAAACTGGCTCTTACAATCTTAATTAACTATGCCATCCACTAAACCAATTTCTGATAAGCAAACTGCACAAAACTGAAAAAAAAAAAAAAAAAAAAAAAATGCAGTTCTTACATTTTCATTTACATAGGCCAATACTGTAAAAACTTATTACTTTATTGGCAAAATTTTATTACGTTATTGGCTCAAAAACATTGTTACATTGGCAAGTTATTATGTTATTGGCCATTATTACATTATCGGTTGCTTTTCTCAAATGATGACACCATAGCCCCACCTCTCCCTTAATCCACATCTGCTTAACTCCAACAACAACAACAACAACAACAACAACAACAACAACAACAACAACAACAACAACAACAACAACAACAACAATGGTGTCTTATGGTCTGCTCCTCTCAACTCAGACTAAGGTCTCATTTGTAGCCCGCACATTTATATTCACCGTTATGTTCTTATGTTCACATCGCAGTAGCTGTAGCAGAAGTTTTGTGCACAGGAGACTCTAAAAACCAGGCGTTTCACCCGGGTGGGAGTGGTGGTGACTCATGTAGCATTTTTGCTAATTTAGAAAAAAAAAATTTTGTTTATTTGTCAAACTGGTTAAGGTTAGGGTTAGGGTTAGGGTTAGTTTGTAGTATGTGGCAGTAAAATAACAATTGTTACTTTTTTTCCTCTTATTCTGTGCTGACAACACAACAATAACCCAACCCTAGCCTTATCCCTTCATCTGATACCAAATTAACTCTGTATTTATTGTTTATTACTTGTTTATCCAAGAAAAGTTGACTTTAATGGTCACCAACTGAGTGTGTGACATACTTCCCTGATTGCTTCAAACATGCCATTATTCACCCTCTATTAAAAAAGAATTCTCTTGATCCCTCAATTTTAGATAACTATAGACCTAACTCAAAGCTGTGTTTTTTATCTAAAGTACTCGAAAAAACAATTGCAGCACAACTTATTTCTTTTATGAATTTTAACTAAATTTTTAATAAATTTCAATCTGGTTTTAGATCTAAACATAGCACTGAAACTGCCCTTGTCAAAGTAGCAAATGACCTCCTCATGGCTGCTGACAAGGGCGAATCCTCGATTTTAATCTTACTTGATTTTTCTGCTGCGTTTGACACCATTGATCACAGAAGTCTTTTAGACAGACTTGAACACTGGGTGGGGATTAAGGGGACTGCACTGTCACTTTTACACTCGTATATTTTTAACAGGACATTCTCGGTGGAAATAAATGGCCATAACTCATCACACTCTCCTTTAAGCTACGGCATCCCCCAAGGCTCAGTGCTGGGGCCGCTCCTTTTCTCAATTTACCTGCTCCCCCTTGGCACTTTACTGGACACCCATCATGTTTTTTATCACTTTTACGCTGACGACACTCAAATTTACATGCCCACATCTCACAATTCACTCATTACACTACAACCCTGTCTTACAGATATTAAATCCTGGATGGCTACAAACTTTCTCAAGCTCAATAACAATAAAACTGAAGTCATTTTAATAGCCCCCCCATTAATCCAACAGAACTCACCCCCTACCTTGGGGAACTCTCAGACAACCTCACAACTTCTGTTAAAAATCTTGGTGTTTTATTTGATTCTAATTTGTCTTTTGAAGGTCAAATAAATAGTGTGGTCCAATCCTGTTTTTATCATCTTAAACTCATATCTAAAATTAAATCGTTTTTATTCCCCTCTGATTTAGAGAAGATTATTTATGCTTTTATTTACTCACGGTTAGATTACTGCAATTCCCTGCTTGTTGGCCTCTCACAAACCTCTCTCCGCCGCCTACAATTAATACAAAATACAGCTGCCAGACTCCTCACAAACACACCCAGACTTCAACACATTACCCCTGTCCTTAAATCCCTTCACTGGCTCCCCATAAAATTTCATATTGATTTTAAAATTTTACTTTTGACTTTTAAAGCACTTAATGGTTTAGCACCGCACTATTTATCTGACCTGCTTTTACCTTATATTCCCACCAGACCCCTTCGCTCTGGGGAGGGAGCCCTGCTGGTCGTCCCCAAAACCCAGCGAGCCACTAAAGGGGACCGGGCTTTTGCAGTTCGGGCTCCCTCCCTCTGGAATGCACTCACCCCAGAACTCAGGCACATCAGATGTCTCAATACTTTTAAGAAGCATTTAAAAACCTTCTTTTTTAGAAAGGCATTTGATATTACCTGATTTTATTGTTTTATTGTTTGATTTGTTTTTATTGTTCTGTCAATTCTGTTTTTATATTGTTTTCTCCTGTTTTATTATCTTTTTCTTGTATTTTTACTTGAAGGGTCTGTTATGGGTTTTTATGTATTTTGGACTGTAAAGCACTTTGTAACAATGTTAAGAAACGTGCTATACAAATAAATATTATTATTATTATTATTATTATTATTATTATAGGACATTAACCCCCACCCCTGGGGAAAATGCCTGGTTTTTAGTTAGTCCCTTTGCTGCACATGCCCTGTTTTTTCCTCTTCTGTTTCTGATGCATTTCGGTGACAGTATTACAGCGCCACTAGCAGGCTCGGCGTATGTATTACAGCGTTTTCAGTGGTTTTGTGTGGACCCATGTGGACACAGTTGCTGGGATAGGCTCCAGGCAATCGCCCCCAACCCCTAACAGAAATAAGTGAAGGTTGTATGGTGAAGAAGCCCTAGACTAAAAGAGCGCAGTGCTTGGTTTGGCTAAAACAATCAACAAGTCAACTTTTTTGTTGTAAAGAAGCTTCACGGCGCATCAAGTATCGAGAGAAAAGGATTTATTTCATTCATTGCCGGAGGACATTTTTGCTAAATGTCTAAACATGTTTAAGAGGCAGGAAAAAGTTTATCAAAGCTGACATTACAGACAACAGAGAGCCCTTGAACTACAGAGGATACTATGATTGTCTTAGGCACCGGTCACAACACCACGTGGTTAAAAAATGAACAACTATAGAAGCAAATTTACACTGCGTCCATGCACTTCTCCCAGAGGTTTGCATAGCTCTTAACTGTGTTGCCCTTTAAAACTGTGCTTTGAAAAACAATAATATAATAATAACAATAATAATAATAAGGGCTTTTCTGTCAAGCACTGAAATCAGAAAAGCCCTGTACTGTCCGTTTTTGCAGCCTCATCTTCTCAATATACATGTTACAGGACGTCCCAAAGACATCAGACGTAGCCCCGTGGAGTTTTATCAGCTGTGGATAGAGTTCAGAAGTGTCCGCTTGTAAAATGTGAGAAATATTCATGCATCAACGTGGTTTTCTCTTCAGCGCTCCACTGTGTGCTTGTGTTGGAGGAGGCTCTCAGCAGATGGGTGTTTCAAAAACAGGCACTGGGTCGTAGTTTGGAGACCACTGGATCAGGTCAAAGAAAGGGTTCGTCCTTCACCTCTGTGTCTCATATTCGTATGTGGAAGTTACTGCAAAAAACAGACAAAAAACAGAAGAGAAATTGTCATTGTCATTATGATTGATCATTTTGATAATGTTACTCGATGGATTACTAGCTCTGGGTTTAAGGCAGCGGTTCCCAACCTTTTTGGTTTTGTGTATCCCCAGGACCTGACTTAGTCCTGGTTTTGACCCGGCTTAGTCCTGGTTAGTTCTGGTTTTAGGCATGGTTTAGTCCAGATTTAGTCTTAGTTTAGTCTTAGTTTGACCTGGTTTAGACTTGGTTTAGGCCTAGTTTAGTTATGGTTTAGTCCCTGTTTTGTTCTTCTTTAGTGTTGCATCCCTCACTACCATAGGTTTATTTTAGTCTTTAGCCATATAAAGGTACTATAAATAACCACATAACTCCATGTACCCCCTCCAAGGGTTAGGGTTTAAACAATTAAACACTGGTAGGTAAATAAGTTTTATAAAAGTACCATCTTCAGCCAACTAAAAATAACAAGGACTAATGTAGGACTAAACCAAAACTAAACCAGGTCTATGCCAGGATCAAACCGGGACTAAACCAGCACATGACTAGGACTTATCTAGGACTAAACCAGGTCCCAACTAGGACTAAACTGGGCCTAAACCAGGACTTAGCAGTAGTCTACACTTCAAATTCAATCCTCCATCAGAGAAAAACTAAAACAAGAAGTAAAGTGCCTGTAAATTAAACTACTGTAAATCAGAACTGCAAAAGACTCCTGAGTGCCACCAGAAGAACCCTGCGTACCACCACTGGTACCCGCATCACAATTTGAGAACCACCACAGGGCTATTTCTTTATGCTTCTTATCCCTTCCTCTCCCATTGTACTACTATAAAATCTGTTGTGACTCATCTTACATAACTTCTTTCTAAAACTTCAACAGTTTTGTAGTAGCAAATCTTTTCAATTGATTGCAAAAAAGCATGCATCAGGTGAACTACCCAAAGACATAATATTTTTCTTGTGTATGGGTTTTTTGTTTGAATATACTAGATTGTAATGGGTAGTGCTTGCAGTCGTTCACTCAACATCAAAAAATACATGAAACCTTGCATAGAGAGAGCTCATACTCTCACTGGCTGTTGGTCTAGAAGTCGTTCTCAACCTGGGGTTCTGGGTGTGTTTGTGTGGGCAGGGGTTAAGGTTGCTGGGGCCTGCCTTGTCTTGGACAGGAGCAAGGGGGGCTTTGAGGAAAAAAAGGTTGGGAAGCACTGGTCTAGAACACTTGTCGGTAGTGACTCAAAAATATAAGAGACTGTTTCTTCACTGGCTACATGTGTTTAAGGGGAGAAACAAATAGAGAAAAGGTAAGTAACATAACATTTTTATTATTTTGGCACCACATTCATAAACTGTTTAACAAGACAGAGATAATCTCAGTGGTATATGGTATGGTCTAAAGCTAAAGTCTTAGCTAGAAGTGTAAGCTCTAAATGCCATGTATTAGTATTTTGTCATGTTACTATTTAAAAAAAAAGGAAATGCAACTTTGCTGTCGGAGATGGGACCATGACATGACTATTAAATTCAATGCATTTGCCAATTTCTGCCAATTTCTGCGTCCCTCCCGGCGTGACTCATCATTTTACTGGAACCACTGCTTTCTTCCTTTATCATCAATGCACAGGTTCACTATGACAGACACATTTACTGCCTGTGAGTCAGAGAGTGGCTCAATGGCCTCCTCTTTAGCTGAATTTTTACTCTGGGCTCGTCCTCTCATGTGCAGGGTTTGGGCATGTGAGGAATCAGGGCCCGTTTACTGCCGCCCCTTGATGAATGTGATGCAGTAAAAATAGTTAGATCAGACCGCGCTCTCGAGGTTTATCTGTGAGAGTGCAGCTTTATGCAGAGCAGCTTCCAGTAAAAAAAAAAAAAAAAAAAAAAAAAAAGAAAGAGAGAAGGGACAGGCCTGGTCCACTGCCCTCTGTGTGTGGAGGTAATGTAATTCACAGTATCACTGGGAGGCTGAGGATAAATAAAATGTGTAGAATGCAAAAGACCTATAGTCAGAGGTGGGTAGAGCAGCCAAACATTGTACTTAAAGGTCACAAATTATGCTTTTTTCAGTTTTTTTTTGTTTTGTTTTTTTGTTTGTTTGTTTTATAACTTAAAATAATGTATGTGTATGGAAAATCTTTTTTGGGGGAGCTGTTACTTTCACTTCACATAAAACGCTTGGATTAAGTGTCTGTCGCTTTAAGACCCTGTTGGCCCCACCTACTTCACTCTGTCAGCTGCTACTCCTTTGCAAACACCGTAGTTTGTACCAGTATATTCTCCTACAAAGAATAAAGTTGGGAGGATTTGAGTTCAAGGATGAGAGGAGAATCTCCGTGTGCTTATACTGAGCAGTGGAGGATAGACAGAGCAAACAGATAAAATGGCTAGTTAGCATCACTATTAGCTACATGAAGCTAAGAGATAAATGAGCTGACTGTCTCATGTGACCACAATTTAAGCGCTGAAATGACCAGAACGAGTCCAGTGATGGTGTATGGGCTTTAGAAATGCGCACGAGCACTTCCTGGTTTCACGTGTCTATGTAGAGCTGTGAGACCGAGCGTTTTCAGCTCTGGAGAAGGGCAGTGCCTCAGCATACAGGAATACTCAAACTTGCATGAATGAAAAAAAATATGACTCCAGCTATGTTTTTGATGTGCAAGCAACATTATAACATGGTTAAAAGTGATTTAGATATAAAAGATCTCTAAAGGGATATGTTATGCTTTTATTAATTTTTTAAATCAAACTTGGTCGCCTCTAGAACAGCAACACGCAGCAACATTATCTGACTAAAAAAGAAAATTTTTAATAAGTTCTCTACTGGTGCCGTAAAGAAACAGGTCAAGAGACCAGCAGAGGGTGCCACAGTGGATGTTGTCATCTTTTGAACATAGTTTAAAGAAAAAAAAAGCTTTTCACTTCCTTAAACTTTTTGTATGATGCCATTTTACTACAAAATGAAAAATAGCTGTGAGAAATCAGTGGAAACAAAGCTGTACACCTTTTTTTTTTTTTTTTTTTTTTTTGAGAAAAATTAGAGCAGACTGGATATAAAGGGCTTGTTGATTGGTCAGTGCTTCCTGGAGCGGGTGGGGGTTCAGAGTGGAACTGAGCGTTTTGAGGCCTCAAAAACTCACTACAGAGAATACAGGATTACTCCAATAGGTGTGAATGAAGCAAAACACAACTCCAGGTCTCTTTTTGATGAGCATGAACATTATAACATGGGAGAAAGCTCAGAAAAGTCATATTAGCAGAACAGTGGACCACACTTTACACTGAAAACTCCTGGTTGGGTTTCAGTGTAGATGGACGCTGGTTGTCTTTCTTGACTAATAGATCATAATATGCTCACACCATACTTTTCACCTCTGGCTACTCTACCAGTCTATCTGATCTTGGTTTTAGGGCTGACAGATGTCGCCTCAGCCTGGGATCCCCACTGACCTGAGGAAGTCCGGAGCCTTAGAGATCATGTTTTCGAAGTCGGCGAATGAGAGTTTGCTGTCTGCATCCAGGTCGGCCTCCTCGATGACCTTGTCACACACCAGGGTCACCTCCTCCGGACTCAGCTCCCCTTTGGTCAGTTTGCTCACGGTCTTCTGCAGGTCCTCCTTACAGATGAAGTTATCCCTGTTATAGTCTGTAACGCAAAAGATTGCTGAGGTCAGAGACATGTGGCAAGAAAACAGAGCTTTTTGTTGTTGTAATGATAATCATTTTTTCCACAACATTAATAGAAGAAGGAGCTGTAGGACCAGGTTTTGCTGTAATAATGCAATATATTCCTTTAAAAACACTAATCAGGCTTGACAAAATGACCATCTGCATTATACTGGTGGTCAAAACGTTATGTGTTATCTATAATATGCAACAAACTGATGCACTGTGTATTCTGACACCTCTCTATCAGAAGCAGCCACTGAGCAGCAGTAGCTCGTCTGATGGATCGGTCCACAGCCTTCGCTCTCTACCTGCATCACCTGTCACTGGTTCACCTCTGTTCCTTCCTTCGACCACTTTTGATAGAAACTGAACACTGGGGACCGGGACCACCCCACAAGAGCTGTTGCAGGTTTGGAGACGCTCTGACCGTGTTCAGGGTTCCCGCAAGGCATTAAGAAGCATTAAAAGTCATTAAATTGATTTAGCGAAAATGTATTTAGGCATTAAAAAGCATAAAATATTTACCTTTTTTGTAGCCTATACTAGAGTGACAGACAGTGAAAAGAGTCTTTTTCCAGTGGGACCAAATTATCCAAACACGGGATGTTTGACTGTCAGCACTACTGGTGCTTTATGAACTGTTTTTACAACACATAAATTCATTTTGACAATTTCAGCTGCCCCGACTGTATGTTCGTGAGCATGGCATTAAAAATGTTAAAAATAGCATTAAAAATTTTATTCAAAAGCATTAAATTAGGCTGTTTTTTCCTGCTTCTAGCACATCAACTTTGAGGACAAAATCTCACCTAACGACTACTAACAGAAGCCATAATGAAGAGATAATCTGTCAGTGGTCATAATGTTATGCCTGATGGCTATATGTGCACAACACAGTTACACTTTACATATAGCAGGTGGTGATGGACCTTTCTGTTGAATGCTGTGCTTTCCTATATATTGTGATTATGTATGCAGTCCGTGACCCAATGCTGTCCTTACCATAGATCTTGAAAGCGTAGATGGTCTTGAGCTCTCGGGGTGAAGCCTCACACAGGACGGAAAACATGTCGACGAAGTCATTAAAAGTGAGGTTTCCCTGGCCGTCTTCTGAAAACGTCTCCACGATGCGGTCTCGAAAGGGATTCTCCTGTGGGCAGCCAACAGAGACAATATATTTGTGAATATGAAGAAATAATAATAGTATAATAGCCTTTATGGCAAGAACTGACTTTTCTCAATTATGAATGAAGTAGGCTTGTTGTGGATGAACTTCCTCACCTGGATTGTGGACAAGAAAAGACAGAGGAGGAGAAAGACGTGAGGTTTGCTGTTTGTGGCTCAGATGACGCAGCTTCACACATGAAATGCACTTGTCATGTGTGTGTTAAGATGTAGTTTTGGAAGTAAATGTTTTAAAAAGATAACAACTTTTACTGTGGACATGTGGGCGTTTCCCCCTTGATGATGATGGCTGGTCTTGTTTAGATTTCAGGAGCTATCTGGTACTGCTGCATTCATGACATCAGGGCAAGCCAGGAGCAAGTTGGCCACAAAACTATCCAGCATGCACTGCGCACTGATCAACACTGAACTCTCCTCTCGCTCGTGTTGAACAAGGTTTGTGAGATCCAAACGGGATCACCTGTCTGAGCCAGCCAACACAGTGCATGGCTCAGTGCGGGGATTTGGTCAAATTCATAGGCTACCTGTTTGCGGTGAACGGAAAGGTGATGGTGACTGGATCTGAAACATAAATGCATTTCCCTATACTCCTCTACCCCTCGCTCTTTTGCTCTATGCTACAGTTTTGACTGTTTGCCTCACTGCGCAATGTGAGCTGATTGGCGCGGCAGCTGTAGTGCTAGGCCTATCAGAGCGCTTTGTGCCAAAGACCAAAGACGCCGATTCAACAAGGCTAATCGGCAGGAAACTAGTCAGACGGCCTCCGTCCTGGAGCGATGGGGGGGCGACGGCGCATACATATAAAAAGGACGGAAATGAGTGACGTGGAAGAACCGTTAAGACGGGCGATCGTCGCCTTGGTATATACCCCCCTTAAAGCAGAGTTTTATTTAAAAGAATGTGTGGACATGAACACAAAACCCAAGAACCATTGCTGATTGGGCATTAAAGCAGACTGGGGTCAGTGTCATGTACAGGAAAGTTGTTACAAATAATTTTAATGCATTTATTTGCAAAAATACATCAAACACACACATGTGTAGGCCTATTTCATGCATGCTGCCTTGCAGTGTAATCTGAGCAGCAAACAGCCTCCCATTGCAGTTGTCCTCATGACCACAGGCAGTGTGGCAGTTCATCCCAAACAAGCCTACTTTCTCAGGTTGTCAAAAAACCTTTCTCAGGATGTCGCAATAGTTTCACAGGATGTTGGTTTCTTTTTTTCATCATGTCCCCTCCCAGGCTCCGTACAATTGTTATGCATCGCCGGGGCCATTTATATGTTCTCAAATAAATGCTAAATTGCTATAGAAGTGGTAGAACTCAAAGCAAAACAAAAAGTGTAATCTATAAATGAGCACAACGTTAGTACATTTGCCCGATATAAAATGGATTTGGTGTACAGCGCTGTACCTTTAACTCTGGCATGGTGACGATCAGAGCCAGAGGGACCCTGATGTCTGGGTTGTTGGTGTAATCCAGCGGCACTAAATGTGGAGCCAGCTCTCGGTATCGGCCATGTAACCTGCAATACACACATAAAGTTTTAGTGATGGGGGAAAAAATGAATCACATAAAAGCACAAATCATAATGCAGATTTGACATGTCTTTGGGGCAGGGTCACAAACATTATCCCAACATTTTTACCAAATATGACAACATAAGAAAAGCTGAAGGTGCCTCTGTGGCCTCTCCTTGTGTGATGAGAAATAGCAACATGCAGCATGTGGGGTTATTTTTATTGTATTGTAGCAAATTTTCTTTCCTTTCAACTTTTCATGATCTCATAGGTTTGCCACTGCCCTTCCTGATGTAACCGTCTCCATTTATCCAGGTTTGGGACTGGCACAAAGAGTACACTGGCTCATGGCTGGATTATTATCGTAGCAGAACAATTGTTAGTATTTGTGTGTGATTAATGAGTAAGGTTTTTTGTACAAGCACACACAAACGTAAACAACAGAAGTACAAGACCAAATAGTAACAGGCCACAAGCAGTACTTGGCTGTGATATCTGTGTCCTCTAGAAGCAGAGGAGAAGTTTTTTTTTAAAGCAATACTATGTCAAATATATCGATTAAAATCCTACATAGCTTCATAGAACATACTGTTATACTGTCTGTGAAGACCATCATCACTGTTGCTAGTGCTCCGCCTGCTGTTTTTGTTTTGGTTTAGCTGAAATTATGGAAAAGCTTGGTTGACTGTTTGATATTTAGTACAGCTATGATCAGTTAGCACCATTTACTCACATTCAACACTGCTTTACTAGTTTTACTACTGGACTTTATTTCCTTTGGCGCTATAATACTTTCATAGTTTCATAGTAAACTTATAGGGGCCTAAATTCTGCAAAATCAACTTTTTTTGCGATTTCTACCATATTATAATGTTCCTCCAGTGTAAGGTGGTAATGTACAGTAAAGTACAGGTTTTCAGAAGGGGCCCTAAAGTTATGAAGCACATAACTTTAGGTTCAGGTTACTGTGGATAGGCTGACGTCCTGCAATGATTCAACTCATGTAAGCTGTGGCCACTATTGGTCTTCAGCTAAAAACAGCACATTCTGCTGGTCTCTGGTGTTTGGTCTGTCCCCAGAGACATCAGTCAAAACGCTAACACTGCCCCCAGTGGTTGTCAGTGGAACAGGATTTCCTTTGAATCAATCCAAAGCTGTTGATTAATGTGGAACGAATGTTTTAAAATGATCCGCAAGCGCAAAACTGCAGATTTATAAATGACAAACATGACTGATTTGTGAAATAATTGCAAATAATATATTTGCAAATTAGAATTTATTTGCAAAAATATTATGCAAGTCACAAATTAGGCATTTTGAATAAATCATTCTAGTTGCATCCATACATTTATTGTTGCATCAATTCATTTTAGTTTTGCATCAATTTATTATATTGAAACAAATATAGCACCGCCCTGCATCAGATTTGCTGAAAAGGATCTGATAGTTGTTTCTTACTAATTTTTAGATGCTGAGTCCAGATATGCTGTTAGTTTTGCTCTAGAACACAACTCACAACTTTTCACAAAGTCTGATGTCCAGTGTAGAGTTTTTTTTTTGCCTAAGATGGACCATACACATTAGAGCAGATACACTGCCACAACACAGGAAACACTTGTACCTTTGCAATAGGTGGGCAGCATTTATCACTTTGATTTATCACCTCTGATTAGTGCTTATATGAATGCTCGGCACACAAAATTCCTGATTTGAGGGATTTATAATGACCAGTGAAAGATGGAAATGCAAGCATAGCCCAGATGATTTCTGCTACATCTGTGACAACAACATCCAAACAATGCCAGAAAATTACCGACTTTGTAAAAAAAGGCTTATTCTGCATATTTTGGAATGAAGCTTGGTGACCAGGACAAACCATGGGCTCCTCATACAGTGTGCCGGGCTTGTGTTGAGAACTTTAGACAGTGGACCAGAGGAAATAGAAAAAGCTTAAGTTTTGGCAAAACCAGAGTGATGACTGCTATTACTGTATGTATAACCCTGTCATTTACCACAATTATTAACAACTTAATTCTTATTTTGTGGGAAAACAGTATGTGATAGGGAATTTTCAGCGGCATATTTGAACTCAGCATAACCAAAAAAGGTAAAAAAAAAAAAAAAGTGTGATTTGCAAAACAGCATAAACTTCTTTTCTAGATACAGGGCGGTGTTATTTTGTTGCTTTGGTGATGTCGATTCACAATCCTACAACCATTGACCAATTCTACAGATACTTATGAAGCCTGAAAACAGATGGAACAAGCCCAAATTGTCCATTATAAGCAGGTTGGAGGCCGGTGCGCAGCGACGTGGACAGATCGGCTAATCAACCTGAACGAACGTGCGCTGCCCAAACGAGTGGAAAAACATTGGGCTGATTTACACAAAGGCAAATGTTTAAAGAATTACCTGAAGCAGCAACACTGAGCCGGCAGCGAGCAAGTGTTCATTACCGAGCCGCGAGCGTTAATAACGACCATAAATCCCCTCGGCTTTCATAGAGCTACAGCCAGAATAACCGTGACCTACTGTACGCTCCCGACTTAAACAAACGGAGGCCGAGGAGAGAGGCGGTGGTTTACAGGCTTTTAATTGTAGCCGAGGAGGTTTTGAAGCCATAAGTCACTGGACCATGAGGCTAACGGGGATTTAATGGCTTTAAATACGAGCCAAAGAAACGCCGAGATGGAAGAAAAGTGTAGAAAATGCGTATATAACTGAACAGAGAGAGGAAGAGAGTGCATGTGTATCATTATCGCAATATTGACTGACTTTTAGTGCGGGTTTGGACCTAGTTTAGTCCTGATTTAAACCTGATTAAGTTTTAGCTTAAACCTGGTTTAATCCTGGTTTAGTCCTTGTTCAGTCCTAGTTTAGACCCGGTTTAGTCCTGATTTTGTTGTAATTCAGTCCTGGTGTAGTCCTGGTATAGTGCTAGTTTAGATCTGGTCTCGTCCTAATTTTGTCCTGGTTTAATCCTGGTTCAGTCCTAGTTTAATGTTGGTTTAGTCCTAGTTTAGACCTGGTTTAGTGCTGGTTTAGTCCTTGTCTAGACCTGTTTTAGTGCATTTTTAGTCCTGGTTTAGTCCTTGTTCGGTCCTGGTTTAGTCCTGGTTTAGTCCTGGTTCAGTCCTGTGCTTATCCCATGACCTAACCCCATAAGTCATACTCCATGAGAGGAGGAACTGAGTAGAACATTGTGTGTAGAAAGCATTTGTCGTCTTTCTCATGTTTACATTTTAAACTAATGTCAGCTCAAATGACCAGGACGTCCTGGATAATGATGAAAACCTGTTTGTCAGTGTCAGTGTGTAAATAAAACTCACCGTAGGATCTCTTTTCGGGTGAAGAAGGTGCAGTCCTGAACAGAACACAAAACTGTGTTAAAAGTCCATTGTGTGAATGTCTTGAAATACAATTAAATTTCCTTTCATAACACATTTTACATTTGCCCGTCGTAAAAATCTATTTACATTTTCATCTGAACTTGGAAGAAGCGGAAGATGCCAGTGGGGGGTTTAGGGGCCCGTGGGAGTCGGCCATTGTCCGTCTATGGTCACGTTTTTACCTCAAAATAATTTTATTTCATGTTAAGTTTAACCAGCTCATTAAAAAATTGGCTACATCTCTAACCTGGCTAGATCTGTCTTATCTGTGAGTGGTTTATCTTAGAGGAAATTAATGTGTTTCCTTATGATTCATTTTAACACTCATTTTAAACATAATAAGTATTTTGAATAAAACTATGCAGACTGTTGAATCCAGCAAAAAACAGATGACCCTCACATGTTAAAAGTTAAACAGTTATTGCATAAACTTAGTACTAAACTTAAGTACTGACTGACTTTATACAATTTGGGCCCATTCTAAAAATCTAAAGTACGCCACTGGATGAGAACCACTTTTTTAATAAAAGCTTTAGACTTTGGTACTTTTTAGACTCACCATCAGACCTGTTTCCAATAGTTTTGTTCTCAGACAACAGCATGTCCCTGCAGGGCTACCGTAACTATTTATGGCAGCCCTGCAGGGACATGCTATGGTCACTACCACTCAGTTTTATTTGCAGTTAATTAAATAATCACATTACCCACATTACCTGGCCTTATAGTGAAACCTACAAGTCAGGTTAGAAATCTCGGGGTAATCATGGACTCTGACTTGAACTTCAGCAGTCACATTAAATCTATAACATCATCAGCATTTTACCATCTCAAAAACATTGCCAGAATCAAAGGTATACTGTCTAAACCAGACCTAGAGAGACTTATTCATGTGTTCATCTCCAGCAGGTTAGACTACTGTAACGGTCTGCTCACTGGACTCACTAAACCAGCTGTGAGACAGCTGCAGGACGTCCAGAACGCTGCTGCTCGGGTCCTGACCAAAACCAGGAAGTACGACCATATTAGTCCTGTCCTCAGGTCTCTGCACTGGCTTCCTGTTGCTCAGAGAATAGACTTTAAAACATCTCTGCTTGTGTACAAGTCTCTCCATGGCTTAGCCCCAAAGTACATCTCTGACCTGTTGGTCCCATATGAACCATCTGGGACTCTGAGGACCTCAGGGACAGGTCTCTGCTGGTCCCAGAGTCAGGACTAAACTCGGTGAAGCAGTGTTTCAGTTTTATGCAGCTAAACTCTGGAACAGTCTTCCTGACGATGTTAGACAGACCTCTACTTTGACAATGTTCAAGTCCAGACTTAAAACTGTTCTTTTTAGCTGTGCATATGACAACTGACTTCTTAATTATACTCTTTAATTTTGATTTTATTGTTTTAATTGTGTTTTGTACTTTTAAATTTGCCTTTTTTTCTGTAAAGCTCTTTGAATTACTCTGTGTATGAATTGTGCTATACAAATAAACTTGCCTTGCCTTATAGTGCCATGAAAGTAAAAGCTGTGTATTTTTTTATTATTATTATTTTATTTTAACCATTCTTTAACCAGGAAAATCCAATTGAGATTCACAGATCTCTTTTTCATGGGAGTCCTGACCAAGAGGTGTCAACAACACAACCCACATTAGTAAGGTGGTTAAAAGGTGTCTATAAGGTATTATAGTTCCTGTTAAAAATTGAAGATAATTCTACCAAAAATCACTTTGGTATCAATTTTTTACAAAATTTGAACCAGATGGAGCTACAAGTCTGCTCCTTGAGTATGTGTGGATCGAGCATATATACACACAAAAATATTGAAGTCCTTTGTGTGTATTTTAATCAAAAATACAGAACGTACATTGTTTTTAACTGTTTTTGTTGCTTTCCTGCTCTGTTCTGGTAATAAACCCTCCTCTCTCAGCACAGGGCATGTTCCACAGTCTATGAATATCACAGTTAGCGATTAAACGATTACTAAATTAGTTGACGATTATTTCAATAATCAATTATTATAATTGATTATGCCATACAATAACATAAATTTCTCAAAAGACACATTTAGAAGCAATGGCAGGTTAGCTAGTTAGTTAGTTAGTTAGTTTGAGTTTGTTAAAATTACAGTAATAATAATAAATGAGCTGCCCACTCACATCTTGCTGAATATGAAAGATGTTTTTAGGGCCAAACTTAGCCCCAGGGCCTTACTTTTGTTTAATGTTTTGTCTAATTTTCTGTTACTCATATTTCCATTATCACTGCTAAATGCTCATACACGATTAGACAAATAAATCTGGTTAAATTGAGATTATGTAACTCTAAAGATGCTCATTATAGCCACCTTCTCAAATCATAATAAATACAAGTGGCTATGTCAGCTCTTCAGATCTTATTCAGGCTTTATTATATTTTAAAAGAGTCTAAAAGGTCTGTACCTGGTACGCCTCCAGCTGCTCGTCGGTGAAGGTTGTCTGCTTGTTGCCCATCCTCGTCGACTGGCTCTGGCTCCACACAGAGGCATCACACTGGAGGTTTCGTTCAGTTTAAAACCATTCACAGAGAGAAATGTATTTTTATTTTCACTTTATATCCAGTCCAGGAACAGTGTCCACGCGGCTAAATCCATCCCAGCGCGTGCATCGTGTTTGGTTTTAGTCCAGGTCAGCAGCGCAGAGGAAAAGCTTCTCGCAGATGCGGAGGAGGAGGAGGAGGAGGAGGAGGAGGAGGAGGAGGAGGAGGCGGTGCGGGGCAGGAGAGAGGCGTTCAGGAGCAGAGAGAGAGAGTGGGAAATATAAAAGACTGTCTGGTTACAAGACAGGTCCCATCGGTGTGGCGGGCCAGCTTTGGAACTTTGGAATTTCACTCAATATATGGTGTCAATATAAAGAGCACGTTTACTACAGGCCTTCAGCACCTGACTCATATTCAATATCACTACAAACACAAATATTAACATAAAATCAGTATCTATCTATCTATCTATCTATCTATCTATCTATCTATCTATCTATCTATCTATCTATCTATACATACATACATACATACATACATACATACATACATACATACATACATACATACATACATACATATATATATGAAAGCAATGGTACAGCTGATTTATTCACAATAACAAAAAAAAAAAAAGAAAAAAGTTAAACATAATGGCCAAGTTGTTTTTGGTAACTTTTTTTGTTTTGGTTCTAAAACTGCATTGCTGATCATCCAATCAGAAAAGAGACCATCGTTTTGATTTAGACTGCAGTACTGTTTTCAAACCAGTAGAGCACATGTTGCTTACAGTAACTTTAACTCCCATTTGAAGCAAGCTGTTTAACTTAAAAAAAGTTATAAAATATATTATTAAAATAATATTCTTTACCAGTTTTACCTCCTTTTCTTCAGTCAGTGATACACTTGAGCTTGTCTTTCATAAGCTTTTAAAGTGATGCTATTTGATAATGATATTTTCATATATTTTCACATTTTTTCATATCATCTTGGGAAAAAAGTCATGAAATAATTCTGCGTACCCCTAGGGGCCCCTGTACCACTGGCTGGGAAACACTGGCCTATTGCAGCATAGCCAATTATCGTATGGTTTTTAAAAATTTGATTTTTAAAATTTTGAATCAAATGGATAATAAATTCCTTATTCCATTTCAGCTGTGTTCAATAAACCAAGCAGCTCACCATATGATTTTAATGATAAAGGCCATTCTACTGGCAATTACACATGATTAGATAGATAGATAGATAGATAGATAGATAGATAGATAGATAGATAGATAGATAGATAGATAGATAGATAGATAGATAGATACCAAGGACGCTTTACACACAAGTAAAAAACATTCAACATAGACACTACATTCATAGACTCTGCTACAAACCATTGCAACATCTGCAACGCAATACAACCATAAAAACATACAAATACAATAAAAATCAACCATAAAAATTTTCATAAAAAGTGTTCATTATTAAATTAATGCATTGTTTTATTTACCTTTTTCTTGATTACCTAAATGTAGGCCATATACAAAAGTAATGTATTGTTTCTTGTTTTGTCAGATGTTTTTAAAGTCCCTGAAGCCAGCACGGAGGGTAATGATGTTGCAGAGCTGCTCTTGTAAATCCGAGTTCAGTCACAAGATGGCGACAGTGCTCAGGTCTTTACCAAAACGTCACGGCAACCTTGCACTAAATTCTATTTTTGCTTAAAAAGTATCTGTAACTTACTTTGTGTGGCACTGGCACTTTATATTAAAATATTAAACTGGACGCGCATCGAGTACCACCTCAAAAAATATCTGGTTTTAAAATAGCATACCTCTAATAGACTAAAATGAGGACAAAAGGGACTAATGACAGTCTAACCATGGACTGATTTAAGACTAAACCAGGTCAAAACCAGGACTAACCTACGACTAAACCAAATCTAAACCAAGGTCATCTAGGACTAAACCCCTAGTCTAAACAAGACTAAACTAGGTCTAAACCCAGACCAAGGAGGACCAAACCAGGACTAAACTAATCTAGAACAAAACTAGGGCTAAACCAGGTCAAAACCAGAACTAATCTAAACCTATCCTAATCTAAACTCTAAACCAGAACTGGCAAATCCAGGTCTAAACGAAGACTAAACTAGGTCCAAACCAGGACTAAAACAGATTTAAGGTCTAAACCAGGAGCTAAACTCATCCAGAACTGATCTAACCAAAACTAAGCAATTGAATACATTCAATCCTCAGAGTAGGACTAGAGTCTAAAAAAAAAAAAAAGTTTCTAAATTGAACTAATTAGAACCGCTAAGGACTTCTAAAAGTGCCACCAGAATAAGTCTGAGTACCTCCCGTCCCACAGTTTGAGAACCACTGACTCATTGTATTAAAAGCTTGAAATAAGGCAACAGCGGACGCTCGTTGAACGTATTTTATGTCCATCAATAAAAATGCGACACTTTTTATCCATGGACTTGAGATTTTTAGACAAACTTTTAGTCAAACAAATCTGGCAACCGCGCCAACGTCACGGATACGTCTGCACTTCCGCATTGAGCGCCGCACTCCGACAAAGATCGTCTCTTGCCAGCGTAATCCCTCATTAAACTTCTACGCATTTCTTAAACGTGCCACTTTACGTAGAGCACGATCAGGAATTAGTATAAAAACAGGAATATTTTGGCTTGAACACGTTCTACTAGCTATATTGTGCTAAAATAAGTTTTGAGCTGTGGATGTCGTGTTTTTATGAGCTTGACACGCCTCTTCGGAGTGAGTTTCTTTGTCCACAGACAAGCTCAGTCCCGGCTTGTCCTCAGCAGCAGCAGAGCATCTATCTTCAGTTTGTAGCATGGCAGGCAACGCGTGGAGGTCAATGGTGAGTAAATTAAGTTAAAAGCCCGCGTGGCGTTATATTTCGTCTTTGGCAGTTTTGGGTTATGTTTAAATAGCAGATAAATGGTCTTATCCTCCTTATTTCTCCCAGAAGCAGGCTGGTGTGCGTGGTCGTTAGCATTTAGCTCCCGTTAGCCCGTTACCTGTGTCCTTCAGTGGGATGACAGCCCCCTGCTCAAAAGAAAGTTTACATGTGACTAGTAAATCCCATCCCATACCTAACACTTTCTTTCTACAACAGCGTAACAGCAACTTAAGCAACAGTACCATATTGATTAACAAAAGCAAGTATAACATTTACTATTACTATAACAAAGCCTATACAGTTTTACGTTGTTGAGACTTGAGAGCTGTCCTTAACTTGAAATAGGGCTGTTTGTTAATTAATTTGTTATTTATATTCAGTGTTAATGATAGTCACAATTTAAAAAAAAACAAAACAACAACTGTAACTTAAAGCTAGATCGGTCCAATGTGTTTCTGGGAGAACTCGACCTTGTTAAGGAGTTCGGGTATCTCAGGGTCACACTAGATCCAATACTGTTGACTAAAAATCCAGGTCATTTCACCACTGTAATATTTTAGACAAATATAAAATTACTAAACTCCAAAACTTTATTCACTCTAAAACCTGCTGTTTACTATTCAAAACTCTTCATGGACTTGCCCTGTCTCAACTTTCTAAATACATTAAACCAAAAACTGTGAGAGGTTTTGGCACCAGAGCCTCATCGAGAGGAGATGCTGAGATCCCACACAGAAAAACCATAGCTGGACAAACTGTCCTGTTAGCCAGAGGAAGTCAGTTTTTGAACAGCCTGCTGACAAATAGAAGATAATGTCCAACTTATCTCTCCTTTAGAAAGCAACTTAAAGAGTTTCTTAAAAGAAATCAGTCCTGTGATCATTTTAACTAATTTTACACTGTCCTAATGTCCTCATGTGTGTCTATGTGTTTTTGTTTGTCATTGTGCACTGTTCTTTGTGCTGTTCTGTTTTACCTGCCTCGGGACAACATATGAAAATTAGCAACTATGCTACAGTCTGGCTCATTTACAGCCTGTACATATGTATATGATTCAATAATGTGCATTGTCCTGATTAAATAAATTTTTAAAAAGTTGTAAAAGCTGTTTGTTTATTAATATTTACTCCTGTAAAATAGATTTTGTGGTTGCATTTGTGTGACAGTGGTACATTTAAAGTAAGAATATACACTGAACAAAAATGTAAATGTTTTGTTTCTGCTCCCATTTTCCATCAGCCAAACTCAAAGATCTAAGACTTTCCACACAAAAGGCCTATTTCCATCAAATATTGTTCACAAATCTGTAGAAATCTGTGTTCGTGAGCACTTCTCCTTTGCTGAGATAATCCATCCACCTCACAGGTGTGGTATATCAAGATTCTGGTCAGACAGCATGAACATTGCACAGGAGTGCCTTAGGTTGGCCACAATAAAAGCCCAACCTAAAATGTGCAGTTTTATCACAGCCTAATGCCACAGATGTCACAAGTTTTGAGGGAACATGCAGTTGGTTGCTGACTCCAGGAAGACTCCACCAGAGCTGTTGTCCATGAATTGAATGTTCATTTCCCTGCCAAAAGCCGTCTCCAAAGTCATTTCAGAGAATTTGGCAGTACATCCACCCAGCCTCACAACCGCAGACCACGTGTAACCACACCAGCCCAGGACCTCCACATCCAGCATCTTCACCTCCAAGATTGTCTGAGACCACCCACCTGAATAGCTGCTGCAACAATGACATGAATTTGGTTATGGCATTTTAAATGCACAGAGATACCGTGATGAGACCCAGAGGCCTATTGTTGTGCCATTCATCCACGACCATCAGCTCATGTTGCAGTGTGATAATGCATGGCCCTGGTTTGCAAGGATCTGTACACAATTCCTGGAAGCTGAAAACAGACATGTCACCCATTGAGCATGTTTGGGATGCTCTGGGTCGGCGAATACGACAGCGTGTTCCAGTTCCTGCCAATATCCAGCAAATTCGCACAGCCATTGAAGAGGAGTGGACCAACATTCCACAGGCCACAGTCAACAACCTGACCAACTATGCAAAGGAGATGTGTTGAGAGAGTCCAGCCTAAGGCACTCCTGTGCAATATTCAAGCTGTCTGATGAGCATCTTGATATACCACACCTGTGAGGTGGATGGATTAGTGCTCACTAACACAGATTTCTACAGATTTGTGAACAATATTTGAGAAATAGGTCTTTTGTGTACATAGAAAAAGTCTTAGATTTTGTGTTCAGCTGATGAAAAATGGGAGCAAAAACAAAAGTGTTGCATTTAAATTTTTGTTCAGTGTAAAATGTTATAATATTAAGCTTGGCCTAAGTTTTTTTTTACTTGAAGTGACCTTGCCTTGTCTTCTCCAGCTGTCCCAGGCGGTGGGGGTGGTCAGGAAACCCGCTCTGGCTTCCTTTTCTAGGGGGGTAAGTCGTCCCACCTGACATTAACCCGACACCAACAATGGATCACACTGCCAAACACACACACACACACACACACACTGTAACCTTTAATAACTCATGCCCCACTACCAGCAAACGGGACAAGAGGAGGCTCTCCAAGAACGTCACTGGTTCTCTACCTGTTTATCCTTTACTGAATTCACCAAATTGTTTTTTTATCTAACAGTTTTCACACAATACATTAAGATACTTTTCTCTTATACCAGACTGAAAGACTGATAAAGATAAGGACTTTATTTTGAACACTATAAAAGGAGGCATAAGATAAGTGTGTATTAAGTCACCTGGTGCTGGTGTTTGGACAGCATTAAAGGTAAACGGACATTGGAGACATTTCTTAATCTGTTTATATATTTGGCAAGTAGACAAATGGCTGGGTAAAATGATAGTTAAATTATAATAATAGTTAAATGATACCTTTGTGGTATTGAAAGAAAGGTTACTTATACTTTTGGTATCAGAAAATTATTTTTTATTCAATCAATACAAAGTTTCAATTCCTAGTACCCATATTTGAATAAAGGGAAATTCAAACATGGTTTTCTATTTTTGAGTTTTGGTGCACAATACACTTTTTATTGGTGACAACATTAGCAGTTTTTTAATGATATCTAGAGTAAGCAGTAATAAAAACACCACTAAAGCAAAAAACAAGCTCTTATATGTTACTGACAGCAGTTCCTAAAGTTACTGTAAGCAGTACGTGGTCTTACTGGTTTGAAAACAGTACTGCAGTCTACATCAAAACAATGGTCTCTTTTCTGATTGGATGATCAGCAATGCAGTTTTAGAACCAAAATTAAAAAATGTAAACATAAATAACTTGGCCGTTATGTAAAACATATTTTTAATTGTTAAGAACTCAACTGTACCATTGTTATCAGTAAAACTAATATTTGATTTAAACATGTTTACCTCATATCTGGCGACACATGGGCAATCTTTATGGAAAAATATACACTGCTCATAGCACCTTTTAACTTGCGCAGCTTGAAATAATTTTATGGATAATTTGAAAATGTGAGAAGAAATCTTACAGACACTGCCGTATTTCACGCCTAGAAATTTCATTATGGATGACTTTAGATGGGATATAATTGAATATTCGGCACAGATAATGTCAGGCAGAATAGTGGCCATGGTATGTCGATGTCTTGGTCTGACCCTTACTGAGGTGTAAAGGTCGCAGAGTGTAAAGGCTGTGTAATCCTGATGGTGTGTGTGAGAGAGAGAGGGGCTAAATCCTTCCCTGTTTGACCTCCTCAGATACAGACTGTCACTCTGATTCCTGGAGACGGCATCGGGCCTGAGATCTCCACCGCCGTCATGAAGATCTTTGAGGCTGCCAAGGTCCCCAACCACTCACTTTACACCAATTATCTTACAGTATTGTGACTATCCAGTTGAATAAGTCGTGTCATTTTGGCTTTTGATGTAGGCTCCAATCAGATGGGAGGAAAAGAACGTCACAGCTATAAAGGGACCTGGAGGCAAATGGATGATTCCTCCTGACGCTAAACAATCAATGGACAAGAACAAAATGGGACTTAAAGGTATGTCACACACACTCACACTCACATATATTTCTTTTGCTTTTTGGGATGTTAAGGCTATTATTTTGACTGCTTTTGTTGGGTTTTTTATAATGATACTGCATGTTGTGGCCATATTAGACAGAAAAGTTGCGGAGTGACAGAAAATCATGGAGGAACTTTTAACTTGTGTTTGTGGGCAAAAGCCTATTAAGTAGTCCTATATTTCTAATTCCTTAGCAGTATGCCAGAGTATCACATGGCATAGGAAAGCCAAATGGACAGTGGCTTTCCTTTCACGGAGAGGCAGAAGGCTGAATGATTGTTGTAAGAAAGTGGCACTGAATATAATGGAAAGAAAAAGAGCGGTTATGTAACAAACTATTGAACTGTTTAAATTATAGAAGCGTTTACATATTTTTCTTTAACTAAACTAATCTAAATTTATCTGAACCGCTTTATATAAACTTGCTTAACTCTTTCTTTAGGACCCCTGAAGACTCCCATCGCTGCGGGCCACCCCTCCATGAACCTGCTGCTGAGAAAGACCTTTGACCTTTACGCCAACGTGAGGCCGTGTGTGTCCATCGAGGGATACAAGACGCCCTACACCGACGTGGACCTGGTCACGATCCGCGAAAACACGGAGGGAGAGTATAGCGGCATCGAACACATCGTGAGTTTAGACTTTTAAAAAGACGGCATATTCGGAACAAAGCAAATCTAATGACCAAATAGAAACAGACAGGGGTGAGTCAAAGTTACACAACAGCTGTAGTGACATTTTCACTCTGGGCTGTTTCTGTAGGCTGTGTATCCACTGCAACAGGACACTTTTCAGGGTAAGGGCCAAGAGGAAGTGGTTTAGTTTTATTTACAACTACAGACACATTCTCAGATCCTCTGTGCCATGTGCTCAGCCTCAGCACATCCCCAGGTGTTTAGCTTCACACTGTCAGCCTAAATAAAGCAAAACATGATATTAATATCCATACACTCTTGTTAATGTTTATGATACATGACATTATATTCATGGGAAAACAGAGCTTCAATTCAGTTTCAAAATCATGTTTCAGCTGATTGTAACTGCTGCCATGCCATCCCTGTTGTTAATGTCGGTAACTTTCCACTCATAACGAACCTTCTACCCTGTACATTTTATTATTAGTATTGTATTGTTGAAGGGTACACCCTTAAGCTTCTCAAGTTTACAGTAATAGTAATTATATTAAATGACAACCTCATAAGAAGAACATTTTCTGTGTTTTCTTCATAGCTGTTCAATTTTTTGTGTAAATATTTTCAAGGTTGACCCAACCATGAGGTCTAACTGGACTCAACTAAAAAGTGTGTCCTGTGTCTTGTTTTCAGATTGTGGACGGTGTCGTGCAGAGTATTAAACTGATCACAGAAGAGGCCAGCAAACGCATCGCAGAGTACGCCTTTGAATATGCCAGAAACAACCAAAGAACCAGTGTGACGGCAGTTCACAAAGCCAATATCATGTGAGTATAGACTTTACAGTTCTGTCCTGTACTCGTCCCTCTAATTATTCTTAAAGCTCTGGAGCTTGTTTCTGTGTTGACTTTACACTGAAGATAATGCAAGTTTTATGATGCTGATGTAATATTTGTTTCTCAAAATACTGTCTCTAACACTGTCATCTCTTCTCCTCAGGCGGATGTCTGACGGTCTGTTTCTCAGGAAATGTCGTGAAGTGGCAGAAAACTTTAAAGATATCAAATTCACAGAGATGTACCTGGACACAGTGTGCCTCAATGTAAGTTCACTGCTGACTGTAATTACCCTGTCAGTCAGTCAGGAGTTTCTCTTTTATTAAAACCACTACTGACTTTTGTTTTTGTACAGATGGTGCAGGACCCCACTCAGTTCGATGTGCTGGTCATGCCCAACCTGTACGGCGATATCCTCAGGTTGGACATTAATAAAATCATTCAGATGACATTTACTTATAAACTTGTCTGTTCTTAATAGTACAGTGCTGTTTTGTTTTTCCATCAGTGACCTGTGTGCTGGTCTGATTGGAGGACTCGGAGTCACACCCAGCGGCAACATCGGAGCAAACGGAGTCGCCATCTTTGAATCGGTTTGTGTTCCTCTTATTTTTCATTCTAAATGCCTCTTTAGGAACCGTTTCAAAGTGTATCTGAAGTAGACATTTAAAAGATACCAAACAGGATTTTCATAGTGCTAATAGCCAGGCTAATTAGACGTTAGATTAGTCCACCTCACTGTTCAGTACAAATACTCAGAGATTCTCCTTTCATGTATGAACTCAGATTCTCCCAACTTTATTCGCATGTGACTCAGAGGAGAGGATCAGGAGGCAGCACTGTCTGTAGAGGGCTTTGGTCAGAGGAAGGCTTAGCAGTGCTGTGGCAGCTGCACTTTTCTGCCATAACTTAATACTACTTTCTAGTAGTACTGATTATGTGAAGTGGGAGGGGCCAGCATCTAATCATTGCGAGAAACCAACAGTAGTAGGCCTCAGTCGGTTGATATCGGCCATGGATGATGCACCCTTCTTGTTAGCATGACTGAGCTGTGGGACGGCCCACAGCTGGTACAGTGTTTACTGTGACTGGTCAGGCCGATCTTTCATATCTGGTGCAGGTATGGATGTTTGCAGGGTAGACTTCACAGGAGAGTGCCTGCCGACTGGGCCACATTTCTTCTGACAGTTTCAGGATTCTTCTTTCTTTCCTCTCTTACTTGAAGTTGCCTCCCAAGCACATTTTGTTATTTATTGCAGTCGGCTGCTGCGTACTGTAGTGGAGTAGTGGGCGCCCAAGAGATCTTTTGTCAGAGCTCCCCATGGGTTCATCTTTTGTTTGCTGCACATGACCGAGCAAGGGCAGCCTGTGTTGTCTGAGCCCCAAGAACCCCCAACCCCCCACCCATGAAAGTAATTTTCAATAAATATAGACTATAAAAAGTGAAATGCTAATGCAAAAGGTGTCCAAACTCAAAAGCTTGCCAAACAGCATAAGGTACTTTACTACTATGTGTATGGATTTGAGTTGAAACTTGAAAGTCATTGTACTTTTTTAGATGTATTGAAAGAATATATCATACTATAACTTACAGTTGCCCCAGACTGACAGTATCTGAACTAAAGTGATCCTGTTTGTGTACATGATCTTATTTAGTCACGGCATGTTTAATCACCTCCAGGTTCACGGCACTGCCCCGGACATCGCTGGGCTGGACATGGCCAACCCCACTGCTCTGCTGCTCAGTGCTGTCATGATGCTGCGTCACATGGGCCTCCACACTCACGGTGACAAGATCCAGATGGCCTGCTTCGACACTATCAAGGACAAAAAGGTGGGTTTTAAAGTAACACCAGATTAGATGTTTGTTGTGTGGTTTTATTAGGTTTGTCTGTCCTAAAAAAAAAAAAGCAAGTCCCAATTTTACACTAAATTTAGATGTAGAGTTCAAATAGAGGTGTGTAGAGAAGCCAATGTTGCCATAAAAGTGCTCTTAGAAGAAAATAAAAGTAATAATACAGATATAATGATGCTGTCTCTCTGCACTCAGGTTTTGACTAAGGACCTGGGAGGAAACTCGAAGTGTTCTGAGTTTACAGCGGAGATCTGCCGTCGCGTTCAAGACATGGACTGATCTGGACGTCCTAACACTGAGCATCACTGAGGCAGCTCTACGACGCCCGTTTTCTGAGCTGGAGGTGCCACTGTAGCTTCACTCCTCTCCGCACCGACCGACCATTTGTTCGTTATTTCTCTGAAGAAGCAGAGAAAATGGAGGTCAGCTTCATCGGGAGAGCTCTGTGCTGCCACATTACGGTTTTGTTTTTTCTTTTTTTGTCTGTAACGTTTGACTTCACTGATCATGAGAGCCTAGGTCCCTGCGTCTTCTGGTGAATCCCATTAGAGTGTACTTTAAGGGAGTTACACACAGCTCTTTCCAACTTAAAAACATCCTAACGTCCACGTATGAGTTGAGCAGGACCCGTGTAAGTTTGAGGCCTAGACACCAAGCTGCCTTTAACATGAGCTGGCCTTGTAACACACCTCACTGAATTGCCTAAACTTATTTCCATCGACCTACCATTGCTTTTATGAGAGGATGTATGGGCTGAATTTTAAGCAATCAGAGGTTTTCAGGTCATTTTGAAGCTATGGCACAGGACGTTAGACTATGTTATGCCGTCATAATCATAAGAAACACGGTCTGCCTTGTTATCTTTAACCGGTTAATTGTGCTAAGGCTTACAGCGTCTTGTTTAATGGTATCAGTTTATTGGAATTCAAAGAATAATCAAGTATTTTAAATGTTGAGTAACTACAGTAGAAGCAGACAGGAGCAATGAGTTTGTGTTATGTGTGGTTGCAAATGGGGCCTGTAAGAAATACTTTACTATTGGTTCAAGTGTGTGGATATATGTGGAGCAGTGATTCTCAAACTTTTTACTCTCAAGTACTAGCTCAGAAAATGTTTGGCTTTTCATCTTTAAAAACCTGCAATGAGCCTAAATAAAGACTAATGACAGGACTAAACCAAGACTTAGACAAACCCATGACTAAACCAAGACTACATTAGGACTAACTAAATCAGTACTAAATGTGACCTAAACCCAGACTAAACCAGGGATAATCTATGAATAAACCTGGACAAACCCATGACTAAACCAAGACTTAACTAGGACCAACTAAATCAGGATTAAACGTGACTTAAACCTGGGTTAATCCAGCTCTAACTTGGACAAAACCAGGATTAAACCAGGTCTACACTTCAAATTTAATCCCCAACCAGAACAGGACTAAAACAGGATCAAAACGGTCTAGAAATTAAACAAAATTAGGACTTGAGCTACAAAACACTCCACATTTGGTTTTCCACACTCCACAGTCTGAGAACCACAGAGATTTTTTTCTGTTTTACAGCAACCCCATTTAATTCTACAAGCACTTCACTGCATCCATTTGAACCAAACTTTGGGCCTTCTTTCATCTTAACAAATCCTTTTGATACACTCTCGCTATAGTTCGGTGTTATAATTAGTGTTTAAAGTCAAAATGTCACTGTCCCCATTTGCATAGTACATGGTTTAGTCCCAGTGGCTTGGCTCCTGTCTGTTTCCCCAAATGTATAGTAATAACTGTGTACTGTAAATATCTAACAGAGCCACGTTTAAAAATACTGAATTATCTTTTTATGCAAATTAACTAGCTGTTTCCTTTTTTGACCACTGTTTTTGTATAATTTTTGTAAGTTCCCAGTGAGCTTCACCATTTTTTTGGGACTTGGGCTCTCTCCTCTCTGAGACATGGCTTCTGCCGTTGTTGCCTGTCTTTATCGTTTTGCATTGATTGCAGCTTGTGGACTGAAACATTCACTTAAAATACTGTTATACGCACAAATTTCCACCACATGACCAAGTACGACTGAGATTATTTCTTACCAAAAAGAAAAACTATATTGTCCTCTTTGCTTGTGTTGTCTCTGCCGTTCAGATGATCAGATATTTTTTTAACGGTAAACCAGTGTAAACCGTTTTAAATGTTGTCTTTATTTATTGCTCATGTTACTGTCACATGCTGCTCTCTTCAAAGATACAGATTTAAAATATATACTTATAAAGATAATCAATGCAAGCCGCACCCCACTCGTCTCTCCTCTGTTACGCAATTTACGAAACTGACAAAATGCACATAACATAGTGCCACTGTTCACACACTCCACAGCTGATATCACTGTGACTGCAGCAGGAATGACTTTGAATGTGGTTGTGTGATTACAAAAGCTCAATAAATCTGGTATTTATCAAAACAGCTGCTTTTATTTTTAAATGGAAGGTGCTGCACAGGGTTTCCGTGAGGTCTTACACATGTTAAAACAGGTCTTTCATACAGGGTTTCTGCAGGATCTTAAAAAGTCCTAAGTTTGCAGAGATGGGTAGTATTAGGTGTTAAATATGTTTAATCAGGTCTTAATAATGCCACATAAATTTGATGCAATTACCTGCCCTCTGAAAAGCTCGAAGGCGTAATACTGTCGCTGATACCAAAATGCTTTGTGGCATTCATATTCGCAAATGTATTTATTCATTTGAAAAGGGACAGTGTACATTAATCAACATTAAACAATGTAAATGCACCTGAGTTAGCTGAGTTAGGCTCATTTTCATCAGTTGTCCCTTTGCCAATTGTAAAAAGCAAACTAAAAAAACAAAAGCAAAGGGTGTGCTTATGAAATGGGTCTTAATTTTTCTTTGAAAAGGTCTACAAAAGAAACCCTGTAAATATGCATTTACAAGCTTACACTATAATGCTCAAAGCTGTACGAGATATGAGACCTGAGATATGAGACCTTAGATCTTACCAAGACCAAAATGCTTTGCGCCGCTCACTGTCGCAAATGGACGCAAGTAAACAGCACAGAGGCGTTTACAACTTAGCTTTATAAATGTCTGACTTCATAGATTTGAATTTGGTCTGTTTTGTAATTTTTTGTTTTTGTGCTTATGAAATAGGTCTTAATTTTCTTTAACAATGGTCAAAAGGTCCAAAAAAAGTATTAAAAAAACAACAACTCTGGTTTCATTCACAAAAACTTTATCATCAGTTCAGTTTATACAGCGCTACATCATAAGTTGTCTAGACCACACTCTTGAATTTTAGTTTTAGAGAGAACACCTAACATTTTCCACATGAGCATGGGCTTGGTGACAGTGGCAAGGAAAAAACACCTTTTAACAGGCAGAAACCCTGGACTGGCAGGGTTTGGATTAGTTTCTATCTTATTTTTAACTTTTACTTGTCTTTTTTCTACATATTTCTACTGCTATTTACTACTACTCTTACTACCACCACAGCTACAGCTTACTGCTCATGCTACTATCACTTCTAAAGAAAAAGTGTTTGTTTAGACATCTATTAAAACACACACACTTGTCCATACTTTTAACATCTTTACATAAAGAAATGCCATATTGTTCTGCTTTATGACTTATATGACTTATGACTTATATGAATGTAGACTACCACTATTACTTTGTTAATAGTGTGGTAATAAAATATAATGAATAGGCATTATTGTGTTATAATTATGTTTAATTAGTAAGTAGTTCCCTGTCCTTTCATCAGGTTGTAGGGTTAACAGGTTATACAAGCCATAAATGTGGGCAATTAAAAATAATTAACCCTCAGGCCATCTACTTTCTTCATTACATTCTTCCTCTTAAAGCCCTTTTAGGTCACTGGGTCACATTTAAAAATATAAAACACAAAGAAAAAACATTTTTTTGGTTGTCTTTTGATCATTAACCCCTGTCCTCATTATACAGAGCAAAAGATTCAGAAAATTCATTTTTATATTTTTAACCCTCTAAAAGCCAGTTTGGTCACATAATTCCAACATATTTGTAAATAAAACTTGCCTTATTTCATATTTAAAGTTGCATAGTAATTTTTGTATGTGCAATAATAACTCTGGACAGGACTCTGATTAGTCCTAACACTGATGCATTTTACTTTTTGTGCCATACAAAAAAAAGGGCAGAAACTCAGGTTCTTCCTCTTAAAGCTCTAAAAGCCCTGGTCTACACTCACACTGTACTCACTGTACATCTAATGGAATTATGAGGAAATTATTCCCACAATGCAATGAGAAAATGGTGGATGTGGTGGTGATTTTTTGTTTGTGTGAGGAATTAACATGATTTAACATTTCTATATTGCAATGGCAGCAGAGTGAAAATAAGTGATTTTAATGTAAGTCAATGGGATCAAAAATGGCTTTAAAAGGAAGAATGTGAGTTTTTTGCCCAGACAGTTAAAAATTCTTTTTTTTTTTTTTTTTTTGTGACACTGAAATTCTAAAATTCATTTATTAATGAACATCTTTGTCAAAAATCATCACCCTAGCATAAGAAATGACAAAATGAGAACAAAAAATACATTTGAAAAACCCTAAAAGGCTGCCAGGAGGGCTGAGGGTTAATAACTATAATTATATCTAACCACTAATACCAGGCTAGGAGCAGAGATATTGGATAAAGATGCTACTCACAGAAAAAAAAAAAAAAAAAACTTTGTCACAACCACAAACATTTTTCACTTTTAACGAGTTGTGTGTCAGACAAATCTGACTGACTGTGCTGTCCGCCTTGTTCTCTCCAAGAAAGTTTTCAGAAGTCACAGGAGGCTGGATATTTGTTCAAACCTGGCAACCCCGGCGCAACGACACGCCCCTCGGCCTCTTCCTGTGAGCACTGCCTGATGCCACGCCTCTCTGGAGTCAAACTGCGGAAAACAGGCTGGAAATACAGGAAACACCATTTCAAAATAAAACTAAAGGGAAGACAAAAAAATAACAGAAGGAAGATGTTGAACTGAAGGAAAAATGTTTTTTGATCCAAAAATGTCTTAACTGCATATGTTAATTTAGTAATTATCATGATGATGTCTTCCATAAAAAATGTAAACATATATTTGCACCACCAATTAGGCACATGAGTAACAGAACCTTTACAGCAAAAGTCGTCATTATTGGGCTTGGACTGAGGATAAATAAGCCTAAACAATAAACTATTATTTTGTTTAACAGTAAATTTCCCCCAAGAGTCTTACAGCAGTAAAATGTATTTGATCTCTCTGTCAGCGCTGGGGTCTAGCCTGAGGCAGAAAACGCAGGTTTTCTTTGCCACTCGCCAAGATTATCAACACTCAATGGTGTTTTTTTTTTTCTCTTTAGAACTAAAAAACAATAACCCATCTGTACATAAATTAAAAGTTCCAAATGTATGTAGGAATAATGGTTATTTTGGACACAGAAGCTACATCTGGCAGTATATACAGTATATGTTCTTCTATTGCATATAATTCAAATAATAGAAGTAAATACCATTCATTATAAGTTGATTTTAAAAATGCACCTAAATAGTTTTGCATATCATGATTTTCAGGTAAATAAATTACATTTTTCATTCTTGTAAAATACATATTTCTATTGTGTATAAATCTCATCTCGTTCTTGTTAACCCCAGTGGTGGACTGTAACAAAGTAAAAGTACTTAGTTTTTATGTATCTGTACTTTACTTAAGTAAATTTTACATGGAGTATTTTTTAATTCTATTCCACTACATTTCTGAGTTGGTTTGAAGTACAAAGTATTTTGAGTTTTGGTTAATATTATGTGTTTTTGTCATGGCCTCACTGTAGACACACAGTACTTAAATAAATAAAAGCTGCAGTAAAGTCGTACGCCTTAGAAACATCAAGATAATAGAGAAAATAATCTTCTATTGCACCTGTGTGTTATTTTTTATTAGTAATCAGCACAGTTCTTCAGCAAAACACATTAATGAGTTGTTGGATACTTTATATATTATATAATACTTTTACTTTTTTACTTTTAAGTACATTTAGGTACTTAGCTGAGTTTTTATGGTTTTACTTTTACTTGAATACATTTTTGCTCCTTTATCTGTACTTTTACTTAAATAAAGAAACTGAGTACTTCTTCCACCACTGGGTAACCCTGTCTCTTCTCGTGGTATGTGTATTATTGTTGTTATTTAGCTACCTCTGTTTTATTTTGGAGATCTGACCGCGGATGTGAGTCGTCTTCAGCTGACTTTCGCTTCACTGTGATGCGTTTCCTGCTCTGCTCGGTCCTACTTCGGGAAAACCCAGAGAGGTGTGACCCGCAGCAGTGAACCCTCCGCCAGCACCAGCACCACCAGGACCACCGCGGGCTGACGGGACACAACAACAGCAGCAGCAACAGCAGCAGCAGCGGGGGCTCGGTCTACCACAGGACAGCGCAGGGAGGGAGTGTCCAAGAGGCCGCCGCACGGTCCGCTGCCGCAGAACCACCGCCACTTCACCTTTAACCGGACCGGACCGGACTCTGGGCGCGGAACCATGGCCAAAACCTACGACTATCTGTTCAAGCTGCTGCTGATCGGAGACAGCGGCGTCGGGAAAACCTGCCTCCTGTTCCGCTTTAGTGAGGACGCCTTCAACACCACCTTCATCTCCACGATCGGTGAGAAATACTTCGTAAAAATTGCAGTAAAAGTACACGTTTTCCCACCCGAGTCAGGTGACATTTGACCTTTCAGACAGAAGACGGAGCTGGACACTGTCACTGATGAGAAATGTCCCGGTTATAACGCGTTTATTAAAGGAACAGTGCAGGAGTCAGACTGGAGTGGACAAGTTTGGAGAAGCAGACAGGAGTAAGGAGGAGAAGTGTCCCAAAAAGAGAGAGGGGTGCCTGTGGGCCTGTTGTCAGGTCCTATATTGTGCTTTTTTCAGGCTTTTTCAGATAGTTTTGGACACCTTCCCATTAGTAGTTCACATTTTATCACTTACAATAAAATATATGCGTGGAAAACATCTTTTGAGGAGCTGTTACTTTGACTTTGCAGAGGACGCTTCGATTAGGTGTCTGTCACCCCCAGCTGGCAACGGTGGGGAATGGACAGAGCATAAAATGGCTATTTAGCACAGCTATTAGTAACAGGACACTAACAGAAAGATAAATGGTGTTTTAAGTTTCTTTTGGTCAGACAGTGTTTATTTACCTGCCTTACTAGTTTCGACTTCTTCCTGTAGCCTTTGTCAGAAGCGTCACGTGATGTTGTGACTTGTTTTGTAGGCTGTTTATGTAGTTTTGTTAGACAGTAGTGAAAGTTTGCGCCCCCTACTGACGCCTGCTCCAGGACTGAATGATTATTCCAACTTGATTATAATTTACTCAGTCAGTGTTTCCCACAGCGCTCAGTATTTTAGTTAGTCACATGCAACAAGGACTCCCCTCATCTTGACTATGATTTAACATAGACCACTGGTTCTCAAACTGTGGTACAGGTCCCACTGGTGGTACACAGGCTTCTTCTGGTGGTGCTCTGAAGTCTTTTGTAGTTCAAGTCCTGATTTTGTTTAATTTATAGCCAGTTTCATTCCAGGCTCAGTGACTTCGTTGTGGTTTAGCCTGGGTTAGTCCTGGTTTAGTTCTGGTCCAGTTCTGGTCCAGTCAGTCCTGGGCTGGCCTGGTTTTGTCCTGGTACAGTCCCTGTTTAGACCTTAATTATAATGCATTTTTCTGTTTTTAATCCCTGTTTTATCCCAGATTTAGTTTTGGGATAGTTTATTAAAGCTTGTACTTGGAAAGCTATAGAATATAGACCAATTAAAATAAGTCTTTGTAAAAAACAAAACAAAACAAAAAAACATTATTGTGATACTTGTGTAGTGCAGTGTTTATGTTAAGTTGGCCATTTTAAAACATTTAGTTGTAATTGTGATTTATCAATGTTAGAGGTACAATGATTAGTACACAGACACTTTATCATGGGGCCTTCTCTTCTGGAGCAGCTAGTCCCGACTCGACAGGGATGCAAATGTTTGGATTGAACCTCAAATTTCTGCAGCCTAATAACAGACTTGAAGAATACTTTATATTTTACACAGGGTTAGTATAACAGTGACTTCCTGCTGTATCTTACTGCCAAATTATAGACAAATAGCCTACGTCACTGCTTCTCTATGTACCACCTCAGAAAATATGTGGCCCTTAAATTTCCAAAAATTCCATGCAGACCCCCAACAACAGGACATTCTTCTATTTAAAAGACTACGTCATGTTTTTCTCCATAAATTTTTTTATAAAAAAATTACAAAAAACACTGACTAGTGGCTAATATTTTAAAACAATATATAACTGTAATTCATTTCACAGTAGATTTTTCTTAATGTGCCTAATGTTTTCATTGACTAATTGTCTTTTTATATTTTTATGTTTTATTTGTTGTTATGGACCAAAACCATGTGTCTGAAATAAAGAATGAGTTAAAACTAATTGAATTAAAATATAGACAGCCTCTGGGAGCCTTCGAGGACCCCCAGGGAGCCCTGGACCCCACTTTGGAAAGCACTGCTTTACTAAATAAGGGACTAATTCATATCCTAATCCAGGACTAAAAATGATCTAAACCTGGATTAAACCAGCCGGGACTAAATGAGGAATAATCTAGGACTAAACCAAGTCAAAACCAACACATAACCAAGGCTAAACAAGGACAAACCCAGGTCTAAACTGTGCCTTAACCAGGTCTAAGCAGTGGTCTTCACTTTGTTTTTATTCCCAACCAGAACAGGGATAAAACTGCCTCTAAATTTAACTAAATCAGAGCTGCTAAAAGACTTCAGAGCACCACCAGAAGAAGCCTGCGTACCACCAGTATTACCCGTACCACAGTTTGAGAACTACAAACCTAGGGTGGCAAATTTAGGCTGGGTTGCTTATACTGGGACACTAAAGTCACTGTAGCTGTGATCAAGTCAGAAATGGCTCCTATTAACTCATACATATCATTGCATTTTTATTGAGCGCTGCTTTTGCTAAAAAATAATTCTTATCTCCTGTAACTATGAAGAGAGAGATGAAACTCATGATTGTGGTCAAATGCGAGAGGAGAGAGACAGACAGTAAGTGTGTTTCCTGTGAGTGTGTGAAGGTCTTCCTCAGGAAACAGGAAGTGGGTACGCTCTTCTTTTGTGTCTGCTAACAAGACACACTGTCATAGTACCATTTATGAAGTGGGATGGATTCAAATAACAAACATTTAAAGGGGAACAATGTTATTTTTAACCTAAATTAACAGTTTTGGAGTCAGTGCGATGGCTAAATGAGTTGTCGCAGGGTAAATAAAGCCCCCTGCACCTCCCTTAGGCGTAATGTTATCAGCCTTGCAAGAATGGGAGCACTGGCCTGGTGTCCCTGAAGTCTTGGGTCTTGTGAGAAAGTGACAAAAGGCTGAGGATACCTTTATACAGATGCGAGGAGGAGAAAGCGAAAGTCAAAACAACAAAATTACGATCAAAGTTGCATAGTTCACCTTTAAACCAGGGTTTCCCAACCAGGGGAACGGGGACCCCTAGTGGTACGCAAGCACATTGCAGGGGGTACTTGGAGTTATGTGATCATTTCTGGTACCATTATTTATTTGGCTTTGAAACCCAGGATGACAGTGAGGCGACACTAAAGATGGACAAATTAGGGACTAAACCAGGTCTAAAACTAAGACTAAATCAGCACTAAACCAGGTCTAAAACTAAGACTAAATCAGCACTAAACCAGGTCTAAAACTAAGACTAAATCAGCACTAAATCAGGTCTAAAACCATAACTTACCCAGCACTAAACCAGGTCTAAAACTAAGACTAAATCAGCACTAAACCAGGTCTAAAACTAAGACTAAATCAGGTCTAAAACCATAACTTACCCAGCACTAAACCAGGTCTAAAACCAGAACTTAACCAGCACTAAAACAGGTCTAAAACCAAGACTAAACCAGGACTAAACCAGGTCTAAAACCAAGACTAAATCAGGTCTAAAACCAGAACTTACCCAGCACTAAACCAGGTCTAAAACCAAGACTAAATCAACACTAAACCAGGTCTAAAACCATAACTTACCCAGCACTAAACCAGGTCTAAAACCAAGACTAAATCAACACTAAACCAGGTCTAAAACCAGAACTTACCCAGCACTAAACCAGGTCTAAAACCAAGACTAAATCAGGTCTAAAACCAGAACTTAACCAGGACTAAACCAGGTCTAAAACCAAGACTAAATCAACACTAAACCAGGTCTAAAACCAGAACTTAACCAGCTCTAAAACAGGTCTAAAACCAAGACTAAATCAGGTCTAAAACCAGAACTTACCCAGCACTAAACCAGGTCTAAAACCAAGACTAAATCAGGTCTAAAACCAGAACTTACCCAGCACTAAACCAGGTCTAAAACCAAGACTAAATCAACACTAAACCAGGTCTAAAACCATAACTTACCCAGCACTAAACCAGGTCTAAAACCAGAACTTAACCAGCACTAAAACAGGTCTAAAACCAAGACTAAACCAGGACTAAACCAGGTCTAAAACCAAGACTAAATCAGGTCTAAAACCAGAACTTAACCAGGACTAAACCAGGTCTAAAACCAAGACTCAACCAGGTCTGAAACCAGAGCTTAACCAGGACTAAACAAGGTCAAATCAGAACTAATCTAAAACTAAACCAGGACTAATCTTAGACTAAATCAGAACTAAGCCGGGTCCAAATCAGGACTAAGCTGGGTCCAAACGAGGACTAAATCAGGTCTTTGGGGTACACAAAACCAAAAAGTTTGGAAACCACTGCTGTAAACTACTTGATATTGGCTCAGTCTAGGCATCAGACAACAACTGCATCATTTATCCACATTATTAGGGCAGAGGGCACCACTAGGGGTCACAGTAAGTGCCACACCCAAGCCCAGATACATGGAGAGGGAAGGGCATCTGGTTTGCCAAATCAATATGCAAGTCACTGTGTGCTAGAGGCAGATGATTTGTTATGGCTTTTCCCCAGAAGGAAGAAAAGCTGAAATTAAAAAAGTATTAGGACAGAAAGAAAGATGCAATAAGTCATAATAACGATGTCAGATGATTGATGATATGATATGAAAACTCACCTTGCCATAGTTAAAGTTAGATAGGATTTATGAAAGGCACTGGTCAGACTACTTTTTACTGTGTTTCCTAATAATCATCTTATTTTATTATAATAATTAGTTTTCTGCTTTAGACAAACCAGGAAAATGATCTGTCTCTGTTTGTTTGTGGAGTCTGTTGCTTAGATCAGTGGTTCCCAACCTTTTTTGTCTTTTGTACCCCCTGGGCTTTTTGGACATACCCTGAGTACCCCTTGATCAAAAAGGTTAAAATGTTCATATATCTTGTACATGATCATTCTTCTGCATTTTTAAACTAAACTAGAAAATAAAATAAAAATAATAATCAGTCTGCCTTTAAAATTAAATATAAATTCTATATTTTAAATAAAAAAATAATAATAATTATTACCTAAAAATATATAAACCTAAACATGATGTAAAAAACATATTATTCTGATAATATTCTTTAGTGGTTTCACCTTCTTTTTATTTGTCATTGAGACACTTAAGGTTTTCTTTCATATGTTTTGATAGTTCAATATGACAAGATTGCAATTTTTTTTCTTATCATCTTGGAAATAAATCATATTATAAGTACACCAGAGGGGTCCCCGTACCCCTGGTTGGGAAACACTGGCTTAGATTATTTTAAATACTCCTATTTGAACCTTTTCCTTTTTAGTTATATTAATTCGCTGGGTTTGGTCTCAACCTGGTCTCGGGGTGGCCTTGATCTTGGTCTCTGTCCTTAAAAGCTTTGGTCTCTTTAACCCTGAAAGTCTCAGCCTTGTCTTGGTCTCGGTTCACTCTGTTCTCGGACTCGGTCTAATTCTCGATTAATACGGTCTTGTCTACAACACCAGCCTGTACTTCAGAGTTTAACTTTTTATCCAAATATATTTTAGTTCAAACAATCCAGCAACAGGAGTTCACCACAAGTCAGTGTACTTTTTGTGCCAGTCCCAAGCACCGATAAATGGAGAGGGTTGCGTTGAGGAAGGGCGTCAGGTGTAAAACCTATGTAAAAAGAAACACTAAGGTCTAAGCAGTTGTCCAGTCATTCCAGTGCATCAGCGACTAGAGTTAAAATTAACATACTGGATTTTTTTTCTCCCCACTGGTTCTAGCTGTGTATGGTGAATAATAAATGATTTCCCATGATGCCTCGGGGCGGGGTCCTGGACAGAGGGCGCACTGTGATGGCTGGGGCCCGGGCCTCGTGGGTGTCAGCTGACCTCTGTCACAGAACGAGAGAGCGCAGTGGGAAGTGTCTGAGTGCATGTGTCAGACATTCACTCTTCATCAGATTTGAGTTAAAGTTTGTCCCACCAAGAAACAATGGAAGAGTTTAGACTTTGAAACAGACAATTGTTAAGTTCACCGGGTTCAATGTGTTATACTGCAGTAGTCATAGTCAGTAGTTTTCTGAAACCAGTGGTGGGAAATACTTTTTACATTTTTACTTAAAGGTACGGTGGCCCTGATGTGCAACATCAAAACAGTTTTTGTTCACTAGAAAGATAAAAGCAGCTGAATCTTGCCTTAAAAATAAATAAATATAAATATATATACACACACACAAAATGTTTTTATAAATGTCCATATTAAAAAGCAGCATCATCAAAATTGTTTTTGCCCACTAGAAAAATAAAAGCAGAGGAAGATTTTTAAATGTGTTCCCTTAAAAATGAAACCTGCCTCAAAAAATCCATTAAAGTCCATTAAAATAAATTAAGCCATGTCTCAATTTTTTAAAAAGCTTCTTCTTCTTCTTTAGATCTGGTTTAAACCTTGTTAAGTCTTGATTTAGACCTAGTTTAGTCTTGATTTAGACCTGGTTTAGTCTTGATTTAGACCTTGTTTAGTCTTGATTTAGACCTGGTTTAGTGTTGATTTAGACCTGGTTTAGTGTTGATTTAGACCTTGTTTAGTCTTGATTTAGACCTTGTTTAGTCTTGATTTAGACCTGGTTTAGTGTTGATTTAGACCTGGTTTAGTGTTGATTTAGACCTGGTTTAGTGTTGATTTAGACCTTGTTTAGTCTTGATTTAGACCTGGTTTAGTGTTGATTTAGACCTGGTTTAGTGTTGATTTAGACCTGGTTTAGTACTTGTTTAGTCTTGATTTAGACCAGGTTTACTCTTGATTTAGTCTTGGTTTAGTCTTGATTTAAACCTGGTTTAGTGTTGATTTAGACCTGGTTTAGTACTTGTTTATTCTGGATTTAGACCTGGTTTAGTGTTGATTTAGACCTTGTTTAGTCTTGATTTAGACCTGGTTTAGTGTTGATTTAGACCTTGTTTAGTCTTGATTTAGACCTGGTTTAGTGTTGATTTAGACCTGGTTTAGTGTTGATTTAGACCTTGTTTAGTCTTGATTTAGACCTGGTTTAGTGTTGATTTAGACCTGGTTTAGTGTTGATTTAGACCTGGTTTAGTGTTGATTTAGACCTTGTTTAGTCTTGATTTAGACCTGGTTTAGTGTTGATTTAGACCTGGTTTAGTGTTGATTTAGACCTGGTTTAGTGTTGATTTAGACCTGGTTTAGTGTTGATTTAGACCTTGTTTAGTCTTGATTTAGACCTGGTTTAGTGTTGATTTAGACCTGGTTTAGTGTTGATTTAGACCTGGTTTAGTACTTGTTTAGTCTTGATTTAGACCAGGTTCACTCTTGATTTAGTCTTGGTTTAGTCTTGATTTAAACCTGGTTTAGTGTTGATTTAGACCTGGTTTAGTACTTGTTTATTCTGGATTTAGACCTGGTTTAGTCTTGATTTAGACCTTGTTTAGTCTTGATTTAGACCTTGTTTAGTCTTGATTTAGACCTTGTTTAGTCTTGATTTAGACCTTGTTTAGTGTTGATTTAGACCTGGTTTAGTGTTGATTTAGACCTGGTTTAGTGTTGATTTAGACCTGGTTTAGTACTTGTTTAGTCTTGATTTAGACCAGGTTTACTCTTGATTTAGTCTTGGTTTAGTCTTGATTTAAACCTGGTTTAGTGTTGATTTAGACCTGGTTTAGTACTTGTTTATTCTGGATTTAGACCTGGTTTAGTGTTGATTTAGACCTTGTTTAGTCTTGATTTAGACCTGGTTTAGTGTTGATTTAGACCTTGTTTAGTCTTGATTTAGACCTGGTTTAGTGTTGATTTAGACCTGGTTTAGTGTTGATTTAGACCTTGTTTAGTCTTGATTTAGACCTGGTTTAGTGTTGATTTAGACCTGGTTTAGTGTTGATTTAGACCTGGTTTAGTGTTGATTTAGACCTTGTTTAGTCTTGATTTAGACCTGGTTTAGTGTTGATTTAGACCTGGTTTAGTGTTGATTTAGACCTGGTTTAGTGTTGATTTAGACCTTGTTTAGTCTTGATTTAGACCTGGTTTAGTGTTGATTTAGACCTGGTTTAGTGTTGATTTAGACCTGGTTTAGTACTTGTTTAGTCTTGATTTAGACCAGGTTCACTCTTGATTTAGTCTTGGTTTAGTCTTGATTTAAACCTGGTTTAGTGTTGATTTAGACCTGGTTTAGTACTTGTTTATTCTGGATTTAGACCTGGTTTAGTCTTGATTTAGACCTTGTTTAGTCTTGATTTAGACCTTGTTTAGTCTTGATTTAGACCTTGTTTAGTCTTGATTTAGACCTGGTTTAGTGTTGATTTAGACCTGGTTTAGTGTTGATTTAGACCTGGTTTAGTGTTGATTTAGACCTTGTTTAGTCTTGATTTAGACCTGGTTTAGTGTTGATTTAGACCTGGTTTAGTGTTGATTTAGACCTGATTTAGTACTTGTTTAGTCTTGATTTAGACCAGGTTCACTCTTGATTTAGTCTTGGTTTAGTCTTGATTTAAACCTGGTTTAGTGTTGATTTAGACCTGGTTTAGTACTTGTTTATTCTGGATTTAGACCTGGTTTAGTCTTGATTTAGACCTTGTTTAGTCTTGATTTAGACCTTGTTTAGTCTTGATTTAGACCTTGTTTAGTCTTGATTTAGACCTGGTTTAGTGTTGATTTAGACCTTGTTTAGTCTTGATTTAGACCTGGTTTAGTGTTGATTTAGACCTGGTTTAGTGTTGATTTAGACCTTGTTTAGTCTTGATTTAGACCTGGTTTAGTGTTGATTTAGACCTGGTTTAGTGTTGATTTAGACCTGGTTTAGTGTTGATTTAGACCTTGTTTAGTCTTGATTTAGACCTGGTTTAGTGTTGATTTAGACCTGGTTTAGTGTTGATTTAGACCTGGTTTAGTGTTGATTTAGACCTGGTTTAGTGTTGATTTAGACCTTGTTTAGTCTTGATTTAGACCTGGTTTAGTGTTGATTTAGACCTGGTTTAGTGTTGATTTAGACCTGGTTTAGTACTTGTTTAGTCTTGATTTAGACCAGGTTCACTCTTGATTTAGTCTTGGTTTAGTCTTGATTTAAACCTGGTTTAGTGTTGATTTAGACCTGGTTTAGTACTTGTTTATTCTGGATTTAGACCTGGTTTAGTCTTGATTTAGACCTTGTTTAGTCTTGATTTAGACCTTGTTTAGTCTTGATTTAGACCTTGTTTAGTCTTGATTTAGACCTGGTTTAGTGTTGATTTAGACCTGGTTTAGTGTTGATTTAGACCTGGTTTAGTGTTGATTTAGACCTGGTTTAGTACTTGTTTAGTCTTGATTTAGACCAGGTTTACTCTTGATTTAGTCTTGGTTTAGTCTTGATTTAAACCTGGTTTAGTGTTGATTTAGACCTGGTTTAGTACTTGTTTATTCTGGATTTAGACCTGGTTTAGTGTTGATTTAGACCTTGTTTAGTCTTGATTTAGACCTGGTTTAGTGTTGATTTAGACCTTGTTTAGTCTTGATTTAGACCTGGTTTAGTGTTGATTTAGACCTGGTTTAGTGTTGATTTAGACCTTGTTTAGTCTTGATTTAGACCTGGTTTAGTGTTGATTTAGACCTGGTTTAGTGTTGATTTAGACCTGGTTTAGTGTTGATTTAGACCTTGTTTAGTCTTGATTTAGACCTGGTTTAGTGTTGATTTAGACCTGGTTTAGTGTTGATTTAGACCTGGTTTAGTGTTGATTTAGACCTGGTTTAGTGTTGATTTAGACCTTGTTTAGTCTTGATTTAGACCTGGTTTAGTGTTGATTTAGACCTGGTTTAGTGTTGATTTAGACCTGGTTTAGTACTTGTTTAGTCTTGATTTAGACCAGGTTCACTCTTGATTTAGTCTTGGTTTAGTCTTGATTTAAACCTGGTTTAGTGTTGATTTAGACCTGGTTTAGTACTTGTTTATTCTGGATTTAGACCTGGTTTAGTCTTGATTTAGACCTTGTTTAGTCTTGATTTAGACCTTGTTTAGTCTTGATTTAGACCTTGTTTAGTCTTGATTTAGACCTGGTTTAGTGTTGATTTAGACCTGGTTTAGTGTTGATTTAGACCTGGTTTAGTGTTGATTTAGACCTGGTTTAGTGTTGATTTAGACCTTGTTTAGTCTTGATTTAGACCTGGTTTAGTGTTGATTTAGACCTGGTTTAGTGTTGATTTAGACCTGATTTAGTACTTGTTTAGTCTTGATTTAGACCAGGTTTACTCTTGATTTAGTCTTGGTTTAGTCTTGATTTAAACCTGGTTTAGTGTTGATTTAGACCTGGTTTAGTACTTGTTTATTCTGGATTTAGACCTGGTTTAGTCCTGGTGTCAGAGCTGGAGATGTTGAGGATGGACAGGATCAGGAGTGAGTCCATCAGAGGAACAGAGATAAAGTCCGAGAGGCCAGACTCAGACGGTTTGTTCAGAGGAGGGTTGGTGAATATTTGTGTACCGCTTTTTGACAGTATCCACAATATTCTGTAATGACCCGATGCTCTGTGGTAACTGCTGTTTGATCAGGGAGATATCTTTAATAACGTCCGTGAGTCAGGGCTGTGGTATCTGTTTGACATTCATCACTGAGACTCGTTCCTGATGCTGTTTCAGTAAATGTCACTGTGAGCTTAACTTTACATAATAATCCTCCTCACACAAGATCAGATGTTACTGCGGCGTAGGCGGCTGTCAGCTAATGCTAATGCTTTTCTCTCATCATCTTTTTCCTTCTGGGGATGCCACAGAAAAAAACAAAAAAACAAAAACACCTGCCTCTTAGCGTGCATTCTGATTTGGCAAAGGTTTTATGTCGGATGCCCTTCCTGACACAAGCCTCTCCTTTTTTGTGACCCCCTGTGGCTGATTTTAAATATCAGCTAATGCTAATATAAGACTAATAATTTATTGCAAGAAAATGTATGTGAACTAGGGCTGCAGCTATCGATTATTTTGGTAATCAAGTAATCTATTGATTATTTTGTTCGATTAATCGAGTAATTGAATAAGACTCTTGCGGGCCTGCATATTTTAAAAGGTAACACATTTTAATGCACATCTGTGAATCTGTCAGTCTAACATTAAGAAGTGTTTTTTCATATTTTAATGCATTACATTGCAAATAGCTTTGTAAATGTAGGATTTATTATTATATATTATGATATGTTCTACTAATTATATACTTACTTATACTTTATACTTACTTATACTGGGCTACATTATTATACTAATTATATATTTAATCAGAATATTTGTAAATACCTATACAAAACAATGCAAAAGCTGCAGCAGTGTGCATTCCCCTCACAGTTTAAAAAGTATTTTAGTTGTAACCCTCTCTGCTTCTAAAAGTTCTATCTATTATCATTTATACACCAGGGGCCTGTTAAAAGACGCTAAACACCACTGAGCCCACCCGGCTAATTAGCATACATAAACTAAGTTCGCAAGTTACTGCAGCAGATTGCACATCACACTACGCTGTTCATTTCTGCCAGTTTGCTGCCACCTACTGAACAAAGGCTTTACAGAGGTAATAAGAATACTTTCTCTGTGATTATTAGTGTTTTTGTCGTCTGCAGGGTCTCCAGAGTCAGTATTTAAGCTGCTGCATTAGCCAAACAGTGCGACGCTTGGAGGACGCAGTTTCCTCTAAAACCTCTTTCACGATGGTGCTGTTCTCTACGTTAGTTTGTATGCACATTTAAAATGCGAACTACAACTCAAATTTATTCAGTTTATAGTAAGGGTGCTCCGATCGATCGGCCGTGATCGGTGATCGGCCGATCATGGCTAAAAATAGAGTGATCGGTGATCGGTAAAATGGGCCGATCAGAAGGGCCGATCAAATTACAACAAACACGCAGGCTCTCACATTTACTGTCCTGCAACTCCGGTTTGATTAAACAGCAGTAGCGTTATTCTAGCAGTGTTTTTAAGTTAAGCCCTGGTTATAACTAACACAAACCTGCCCTGGAGCTGCTGCTTGATGTCCCTTTATTGTCCCCACCTGCTCTTGGAGCGCACGGGACAGAACCGAGGCGCAGCAGTGCGTGTATTTGCAAACGCCAACGCAAACAGAGCTACAGCTAACCCGCTAATATTTACGTTAAAAGGATTAAGAAAGTTCAGAGTCTGCCTGTGTCTTGTTGCGTGGAGAAAACTGTGCGTTTTGTGGCTTAAACTGCACCAAATGGCTGCTAATGGAAAGAGAAAGTAAAAAGGCAGCCCATGTGTCCGTGTGTCTGAGAGGAGCACCTTTCATCGTTGTCTTCTCTGCTCTCTTTGCACGTTTTCTTCGTTCAGACGTTGTCAAAACTGGCAGCAGGAGCTGTCTGCTCTTTAGTCCACTGTGTTTCAACCTGGTTTGGCTGCGCGTTACGCGGACACAGGCGCTGCACCCGCGGACTCGCATTAAAGGAACCAATTAAGAAGAACAGCTGATTTTTACATCAGCGGAGCATTCAAACAAAGCCACACAGACACTGGGCACACATTAAAGGCCGATAATGCAACAAAATCTCTTCTAAAACAAAAATAAGTAGAATTTTGTTGTACTTTTACATTTACAAAGGCTACAGTATTTTTCAAATGGAATTAATAATAGCCTGCATACATTACATTACTACATTGAAGACCACGGCCATGATCGGTATCGGCCAATAACAGCAAAGGCTGATCGGTGATCGGCCTCAAAAATCCTGATCAGAGCACCCTTAGTTTATAGCCCAACCACTGCATTACTGTCGCTAGTGTGTTGTGCATTAACCGTGCAGAAACTTCGTTACGTGCATACAAAGTTCCCAGCGCTATGTGCCAGTCTTATTATTAATTAAACAAAGCTTCGACTTCAAAGAATGCTAATCGAAGCTTTTTACTAATCGAATTACTCGAATAACTCGATTAATTGTTGCAGCCCTAATGTGAACCTTTTGGAATTACTTGGATTTCTGCATGATTTGGTCATAAAATGTAATCTGATCTTCAAGTCACAACAATAGACAAACACAGTGTGCTTAAACTAATGCTGCTCCAAAAATATATGTCTTCATGTGTTTATTGACCCAAAGCATAGAAGCAACAGCAGAATGTCTTCAACAGAAGAAAATACACCTTCTGGAGTGGCCCAGTCAGAGTCCTGACCTCAACCCGATTGAGATGCTGTGGCATGACCTCAAAAGAGCAATTCACACCTGACATCCCAAGAATATTGCTGAACGTAAACAGTTTTGTAATGGAATGGAATGGTCCAAAATTCCTCCTGAGTGCTGTGCAGGTCTGATCTTCACTTCAGAAAACGTTTGGTTGAGGTTATTGCTGCCAAAGTAGGGTCAACCAGTTATTAAATCCAAAGGTTCACATACTTTTTTCCATCCTGCACTGTGAATGTTTAAATAAATATTCAATAAACCAAAAATGTCTTTTTTTTTCAGCATTAGTTTAAGCAGACCGTATTTGTCTGTTGTTGTGACTTAGATGAAGATCAGATTACATTTTATGACCAAATCATGCAGAAATCCAAGTAATTCCACAGGGTTCACATACTTTTTCTTGCAACTGTAGATCTGGTTTTGTCCTAGTTTACACCTGTTTAGACCTTGTTTAGACCTGGTTTAGTCCTGTACTAGTCATGTTTAGTCTTGGTTTTAGTCTTGGACCCAGTTTAGTTTTGGTTTAGACCTGGTTTAGTTCTGGTTTAGATCTGGTTTAGTCCTGGTGCAGCCATAATGGGTTTGTAATAATACAGTATTAATATAAGTTTGGACCTTCCCATTTACTTCTCATGAGAAGCTGTGTCCATTCTTCTGCCTTGTGCTGTGAATGTTGAAATACTGTGAAGTTTTCTGTCATTTGGAGGAGGAGCGGTCAGCGACCTCAGCAGCACGTTTCCGTTACAGCCTCCACCAGCTCGGTTTCACTTCCTGGTTACACCGGGACAGGCCTGAAGAATGAAAGGAGCGGCACTCAGATCAAATGTAATAATGACCGTTTGTACTGCGCAGTACGGAGTTACTGTGAGGCCTGGAAACATTCGGAGAGTTTTTTTTTTTTTTTTTATAATTAATAAAGGTCCCCTGTTTGATCTGATCTGGTTTAGTCCTGGTTTAATCTTGGCTTAGACCTTATTTAGTCCTGGTTTAGACTTGGTTTATTTCTGGTTTAGTCCTGGTTTATACTTGGTTTAGTCCTGGATTAGTCCTGGTTTTGACTTTGTTCAGACCTTGTTTAGTCCTGTTTTTATCCTGTTTTTAATGGTTAAGACCCGGTTTAGTCTTTAGACATGATTTAGGATTTAGGTTTAGTCCTGGTTTAGATTTGGTTCGAGTCATGGTTTAATCCTGGGTTAGTCCTGGTTTAGACCTTGTTTTGACCTGGTTTAGCCCTATTAGTACGGGTTTTGTCCTGGTTTAGACCTGGTTTAGTCTTGAATTAGTTCTGATTGTCTTTATTTAGACCCAATTTAATGCCAGTTTAGTCCTGGTTTAGACCTGGTTTTGTCTTGGTGTAGTTTTTGTCAAAGACAAAATATTAGCTCCCCAAAAGAAGACGTTTCCCATAGATATACATTTTTTTAAGTTGTAAAACATGCAAAGGTGTCAAAAACTATTTCAAAAAGCACAATATGGGACCTTTAAATTACTTTTTGATGATCGTGTGCCTCAGAAAATGCTGTTTCTTATATTCATTCATTTATCATCTTCCTCCTTTGTTTATTTCTGTTAGGGTCACAGATGGCCTTTTTTTGCAATTGCAAAAGACTAAAATGTGGCAGTTATCTCCGGCTTGTTTAAGATCACCACCTCTGTGGCCTCATTAGCTACATCCAGGAAATGCAGAGATTTGAACCAGCATCCTCCCAGTTATGAATCAGCTCTGACCCAAAGAAACACTCACTCAACTCTACATGATTTTTTTTTCTTGGAGCAGGAAGAAGTATTGAGTCACATTCATTTGTCCAAAATATCTTCCACATCCTCTCGTCCTTATACAGAGGGACACACCCAGTCGCCCCACAGAGAGAGCGTTTGCGTAGATGACCTCTGTGGCCTAGCCGGGTGGAGTCAGACACTAAAACATGTGAAGACAGAGTTATTAAAGCCACAGGAGGAAGGAGTGCAAGTCCTTGATGAAAGTTTGTTGTCAGCAGTTGGTCTTCCTGCTGAAGTGAGCATTGGAAACACAACGGACCTGACCACACAAGTCTTTATATCATCTGTGAGTCTAGATGTCAAGGTCCAGTGGTTCTCAAACTGTGGCACGGGTAACACTGGTGGTGCGTAGTCTTTTGCAGTTCAAGTTCCAATTTAGGTTCATTTAAGAGTCAGTTTTATTTTTACATTAGACATTCATTTGTCCTGGTTTAAACCTGGTTTAGTCCTTGTTTAAACCCGGCTTAGTCCTGGTTTAAACCTGGTTTAGTCCTTTAAACCCGGTTTAGTCCTTGTTTAAACCGGGTTTAGTCCTGGTTTATTCCTAGTTAGTCTTTGGTTTAGACATAGTTTAGAACTGGCTTAGTTCTAGTTTAGTCCTTGGCTTAGACATTATTTAGGACTGGTTTAGTCCCAGTTTAGTCTTGGTTTAGACCCAGTTTTATCCATATTTCATATTGCCCACTTTCATTCCTTGGTTTAGACCCTGGTTTATCCCTTGGTTTAGACCTTGGGTGTCCTGGTTTTGGCTCATTGTACTCAATGGAAGGTGGTACTTGAAAAGCCAAATATTTTCTGAGGTGGTCCTTGGCTTCAAACATTTGAGAATCACTGCACATAGTCCAATCAGGATTTTAGAAAATACAAACAGTTCGGGTCAAATGTTTTTTTTTTTTTTCCCCCAAATGAAGTCACCATAAGATTTCACTTTTTCAGGTTTTTTACAGCACCTTCACAGAAAAGAGAAGTGTAAAAATGCAAACAGCACTTAAAATGCAAGTACAGCAAGATTAAAATATATATATATTAGGGCTGGGAAAATGATCACATTAACGCAGTGCATTAATTTATTGATTTAATTGTGTTAATTTCAATTGACGCATCGATTAATTTGATCACAACAAAAATATTACGACGACACTGACAGAGGCAGCAACACGCCACGGGTCTTCCAGCGGAGCAGAAATGCACCGCGCCAGCAGTAGAAGACGACACATTTCCGTTTCCATCCATCAGGCGCATTCGAGATGAGCCAGACTTGCGCAGTTTCAATCAGTGTCGGTCTGTGCACAGTGCTCAGGTTAGATTTGTGTCCGACTTGTTCCCGACTTGCTCTGATGTCACAAGTGCGACGGTCACAGTGAGATCCAAACGAGCCCAGCGCAGTTCATCAGCAGCAACTGCGGAGGCTGCACGGCTCAGTGCATGATGGGAAAACGCACACCTGTCAGCGGTGAACGGACAGGTGATTGGATCTGAGTTTAGTGCTGATTAGAAATGTAACGCACTCTCGTTCACAATCCAGGCGAGGCGCAGTTCATCTGGAACGAGCCTAATGCAACAAGTGACCGAGCTAAAGCAACATGAGACCAAAAAGACACATCGCTAAATGGACAATTCTGCTTCAGATCGTCACCAGACAGCAATATAGACAAAATAAAAGTTATGTGCAGTCTATGCAAGGATGAGTTCAAATACCACTGGAGTAACACAGTTCATAGTATTTACACTGTTGTGAACCACAACAATTGTTATTAATTGAAGAATTAAACTTATTTTTGTTTTATTTTATTACTTTAAGTGACTTTGAACATGGCATGGTTGTTGGTGCCAGACGGGCTGGTCAGAAACTGCTGATCAACTGGAATTTTTACGCACAACCATCTCTAGGGTTTACAGAGAATGGTCTGAAAAAGAGAAAATGCATGCTGCTATCATGTCAATATGGACAAAACTCTCTGAGGAATGTTTCCAGTACCTTGTTGAATCTATGCCACGAAGGATTAAGGCAGTTCTGAAGGCAAAGGGGGTCCAACCCGGTACTAGCAAGGTGTACCTAATAAAGTGGCCGGTGATTTATACACATCCTTCAGTTCAAGCACTCAGAGATTCTCCTCTCATGTCTCAAATCCTCCCAACTTCAGTTTCAGTTTATTCAATCACATAAAGCATCGACCACAGTAAACCACAACATAAAAGTAAACATGAAATTGTGACTGAAAAGGCTCAGGCAGAAGCAGAGCTTATTAATGCCAGCCTAGTTACAACTGCTTAACCAGGGCTTAATTTGAGCCAGATCTTGCCGGAACAGGATCCGGAAACTCCCTTATTTTGACGCAGTTGGATCTGGCAACTGTTTGCTTGGATTGATAATTTAGACAGAACTCAGAACAAAGTGTTGACTACATTTGACTCTTTTGACCTCCTGAACCTGTGTTGAAGGTCGGAGGAGTGATTACACAGAAATGCAATGTTTTAAACATAAAAGCCACGCTTCATTTCCGTGTGAGCTCTTCAACACAGACTGTCACCGCGCTGTAATTCGTGTCTATAGAGTGTACAGGGAATCTGGTGGAAAAGACCTTCACGTCAAACTGAAACATCTATTCACCAGTGGTGTCTGCAGGTGCACAGCAGTACGCACTGTGTATACCTTGAGATGTCCCCGACCCCGCCCAATCCCTGCTGCATCCACAGAGCTGAACAGAGCTGAACAGAGCTGCACAGAGCTGCACAGAGCTGCACAGAGCTGCACAGAGCTGCACAGAGCTGCACAGAGCCACAGTAGGCTGTGTGTTTTTACAAACGCGAGTGGAGCTACAGCTGACTTCTGCTCTTTAAGTCAAAAGTGATGTGTTTGCTAACAGCCAGGGGACAGTAAATCTGTTGAGGTTTGTCCTGACTTTGGTTACGCGGAGGGGACCTACGTGATGCGCTTTGGATGTGCCGCGTTATTTCCCCACTGTGCCCGAGAGCACACGGGACCTGGCAGTGCCACGTCAGTTTGTTCTTTTACTCAAATGCATATGGAAGCTCGAGTTAACGCTGATCGTGGGTCACAGGATGAGACCCGGGGCCAGTTAAACGTCAGTGTCACTGTTACATAGTTCTACAGACCACAGCTGCATGAGTCTGTGTTCTTGCTTCAGACTGGTGGCCGACCAGCAGGTCTATGACAGAGCGAGTCTACAATAGCGCAGTAATTATGAGTAGCAGCTCATTTCTCGATCAGCTGAGCAATCACACAAACGTACACTGACACATTACACTGAAGTAAAACGCTCTAATGTATAATAATGTTAACAAATATGTTAAAATATAATTTAAAACTGAGTATAAATGAGCAGTTGCTTGGTATTTTGGGATGTGTGTGCGCCTAAGCATTGTGTTGTGTGTACGTTCTGGGATCAGTGTTGGCCTTGTGGACTCCAGTGTCAAAGTGCAATTGGCATCGTTTGATTTACAAATTAAGCCCTGTGCTTAACTTACACTTGAAAATATAACAACAAAAAAAGAACAAAACAAAAAAAAAAAAAGAAAAGAAAAAATCATTTACAGCCATAACTCTCAAATATAGAAGTGTATAGAAAAGTATACTTTTTTAAACATGAAAAGAGAACTACATGTTTTTAATGCCAAGTTAGCACTGTTCCTCAATTGAACCCCAGTGACAGAAATACATCTCCTCTTAACTTCCTTTTTAGCTTTTTGCAAAGTGAATTTATACAAATCTCTCAACTCACATTTGCTCTCTGGAATTGAAAAGAACCCTTGAACACAATCTGGGAGTGTTTTAGCTTTTGCCTTGAACATTATTTGCATTATTCTATAATAAACCAAATCTCTGAATTTCAAAACCTGAGAATTTAAAAATAATAGATTAGTACTGGTCGTAAAACCCAGCCTTATTTACAATATGTGTGGCTTGTTTTTGATGTAACACGATCTTATCTATTACAGTTTTATAGGTTGATCCCAGCAACTCCACAGTTGAACTTTATTCACTAACAAACAAAGGATAGAGCAGTAACAAATCATCTTCTTTTGCAAAGATATATTGGTGTTTTGGTGCTTTCCTGGTTATAAAACATCATATATAAACATCTGAGTTCTGGAAAGCTCTGAGTTGTCATTTTCTCTTGTGTTTTTCAGGCATTGACTTCAAAATCAGGACGATCGAGTTGGACGGCAAGAAAATCAAGCTGCAGATCTGGTGAGCTGAGCTGTGTTTCCATCTAAAACCTCTTTTATTTAATGACCTTTAATTGAGGCGTTTCATGGATTAGACTGTGACACTCGTGACCTCAGTAGCTGCTTTTACCATTAATTATTGTATCTGTTTTCTATAATATCAGTGTAACGTGTGTTGTTTTGTTGATGCAGGGACACAGCGGGACAGGAGCGCTTCAGGACCATCACCACGGCCTACTACAGAGGAGCGATGGTGAGGAACATGACACCGGCCAAAGGAAAAATACATCACAATGGTTTTTTAAAATACATTTGAGAAAGAAAAGGAAAATAACTGAATAATAACACAGATATTAGCAGAGCACTAAATAGTTCACACCTTTAAGTTTATAAAAGGAGTAGCTGTAAACTGGTACATTAAACTAAATAATTTTGGTTGTGCAATGTGGAAATGAACGTAATCCTTCTAATTCTCATAGCGAGAGGCGTAGAAGTCATCTCTGAGACACAAACAGCAGCTGCTCATAAACATTCGATCTTTGGAGTTTATTAAAAAAGAATATTAAGCAATCGAGAAATAAAACTGTTTATAAGGAGAGCGAGTCACAGAGAAAACACTGCTGTGGTGTGTTTCGCAATTCTGGCCCAAATGGATCTACTATTATTTAAGTTTGATTATGAGAATGCATTGTTTCAGATGAATGGATACATTAGGCTCTTTGTCACTGTAGGAACTTTTTGCAGTTCATATAAGCTTTTGAGGAACTAACCCGTTTTGTCGCAAGTTTGCACATGATAGGAACGATTAGAGGTGGGCACTGCTGCGAGCTTGATTAGACGAGAGAGAATCCTCACTCAGGCAAAAACAACAAGCCAAAGAACAGAAATAAAAGTGAAAATATGATAAACAGCTGTATTCCATGAGAGGACGACCTAATGTTGAGGCGAATTTTTCTTAAAAATAAAGCTAGTGTATATTAGCAACAGCTGTTCCCAGTTTAGCGACGTACGGCTCACATTTCGAGAATCTAAACATTTTTAGTTTAGACTGGATTAAACACAAGTTTTAATCATGGCATTATATGTTCAGAGGTTAAAATGTGTTAAAGTGAAGCAGAGAAGTGAATTTAATGCTCAGAAAGCTGATTGTAAACCTGAAGTAGTCTCCTGTTTACTGACACTAATACAGCTTTAGCTCCAGCCTCACACAGACACACACCATCCTCACACAGACACACACCAGCCTCACACAGACACACACCAGCCTCACACAGACACACACCAGCCTCACACAGACACACACCATCCTCACGCAGACACACACCATCCTCACACAGACACACACCAGCCTCACACAGACACACACCATCCTCACACAGACACACACCAGCTTCACACAGACACACACCAAACTCACACAGACACACACCAGCCTCACACAGACACACACCAGCCTCACACAGACACACACCAACTCACACAGACACACGCCAGCCTCACACAGACACACACCAGCCTCACACAGACACACACCAAACTTACACAGACACACACCAGCCTCACACAGACACACACCGGCCTCACACAGACACACACCGGCCTCACACAGACACACACCGGCCTCACACAGACACACACCGGCCTCACACAGACACACACCGGCCTCACACAGACACACACCGGCCTCACACAGACACACACCAGCCTCACACAGACACACACCAAACTCACACAGACACACACCAAACTCACACAGACACACACCAGCCTCACACAGACACACACCAGCCTCACACAGACACACACCAAACTCACACAGACACACACCAGCCTCACACAGACACACACCAGCCTCACACAGACACACACCGGCCTCACACAGACACACACCAGCCTCACACAGACACACACCAAACTCACACAGACACACACCAAACTCACACAGACACACACTGGCCTCACACAGACACACACCAAACTCACACAGACACACACCAAGATTTACGCTCTTCTTTTTATTAAATGTTGCCAGCACCTTTATGTTTTAAGAGTTTCAAACACATTATTTATCTTATTTATTAACACAGCTTTTGTTGTGCTTGTGTGACATCAGTGTTTACATAACAGACGTGGGCCTCCTGGACCCAGAGTCATGGAAACATTCAATTCAATTCAATTCAGATTTATTTGTATAGCCCAATATCACAACAAAAGTCGCCTCAAAGGGCTTCACAAACAGTTGATCAAACATAAACACACAATCAGACTTAACACACAATCAGCACAAACAATAACTACACTAAACTAAATAGACCCAGGACACTCCTGTCCTTAGACCCTCCTTCTCGGTAAGGAAAACATCAGCAGGTTTTAGGGCTACCTGTTCTAAGGTATCCTGTACTGACATGTCCTATATCGTTCTGCCCAGTGGAAAGGCGCCTATAATTCCTGTAACATTTTTAGCTCCATTTTCAGAGCAGGTGCTGTACTGCCCCTTAGAGTTTAACATATTTATATTAAGTTAATGGTACTAACCTGACAATTTATTAATACCAAGTCAGATTCTTTTAGAATAATAATACATTAGTCTTATACAGCACTTTAAAATTAGGTGCATTATTCATTCACTCCTCAGTCACACTCAGCTTCTGCTGTAGCCACAGCTGGGGCAGACTGATGGAGACGTGGCTGCTATTTTGCACTTATGGCCTCTCTGACCACCACCAAACACACAACGGCAGTATGCAAAGCTGGTAATGGGGTGCAGTCCAGTCAATTTGGGGGATTTTTTGTTTTTTTTTTTGCAATCAAAAATATTGTCACTAACGATCCACTAGATGATATTATAATTAATTTTAACCACACACATAAAATCTAAAAATGTATGAAAACTTTATTAAAAGAAGGGTTATTCTTCTTGCTTTAAAACGAGAAATGACTGACTTAGAAACTATATTTTATTCATGTAGCTGTTTTGAAAGTTATGTATTTAATAATTTATAATTTATATATTGTAAAAAGATACATAAAGTTCAATTCAGTTTTTGACTATTGTTGAAAATAGATCACGGTGGGCCACCACAGCTACAATACAAAATTTAGACCTGACTTTTGACTGGTTTTGGTCCTGGTTTAGAGTAGAGCTGGTTAGGTACTAGATTAGTCCTGGTTTACAGTAGTTCTGATTTAGCCTGGATTAGACCTAGTTTAGTCCTGGTTTATTGAAGGTTTAGTCCTAGATTAGTTCTGGTTTAGTCCTGTTTTCTTCTTGGCTTACCTGGTTAAGTCCTGGTCTAGACCTGACTTAGTCCTAGATTAGTCCTGGTCTAGTAATACTGTAGATCAGTTCTGGTTTAGTTCTGATTTAGCCCTGGTTTACAGTAGTTCTGATTTAGCCTGGGTTAGACCTGGTTTAGTCCTGTTTTTTTTTTAAGGTTTAGTCCAGTTTTAGTCCTAGATTAGTCCCAGTTTTTGCTGAAGATGTAGATTTGGGCTAGTTTTTTTTCTGTAGACAGTTATGATCCATGGTCTGTCTCCTGGAGCTGAACTTCTCCCTTAGCCGTAGTCCAACTGTTTGTGGTGAGATTACAGCTGGTACTTCCTGTGCTGCTGATGTCACTTCCTGCCCCGCTCGCCCTCTGACCTCACTTCCTGTCTCGGCAGGGCATCATGCTGGTGTACGACATCACCAACGAGAAATCCTTCGACAACATCAAGAACTGGATCAGAAACATCGAGGAGGTCAGTCCCACGTTACGTAGTGATGTCATAACGTCACAGACACCAGCTCAGTCTTTGGCTGTGCTGTCTCCTAGTGGACATAAAGAGTCACTGCATTGCTAAATATTATTAACCACTGATGCAACTCTCCACTGTTTCGACTGTACTTGGACACACAGGGCAGCTTTTACACCTTACAACTTTTTAACCTGGAGTCTAATTTATTTTCATGGTTTTGTCATCAATTTGTGGGAATAATCCATATTTTAACATCAAATACAAAATAGTGACGTATTCAGATAAGTTGCACAATGTAAGATATTTTTGAAATAAGTAAAAAAAAAACATTAAGTATAAAATAAAGAATCTTTTTTATGATAAATATAAAATGCTAAAATATTTTATTATAATTATTTTAACCCTCAGGCCCCCCGGCTCCCTTTTAGGGTTTTCATTTGTATTTATTGCTCTCATTTTTGGCATTTATTATGCTAAGATGATGATCTTTTACAAAGATGTTCATTAATAGATTAATTTTAGAATTTCAGTGTCAAAAAATACTTAATTTTCTGACCTTTCTTGTAATTGCACAAAAAGTAAAAATGTATCAAACACAGTGTTAGGGTTAATCAGAGACCTATCCAGGACTGGTAATCCCTGCACACACACAAAAAAACAGTCTTGTATCTTTAATAGTAAGTAGAACTTTATTTACAAATGTGTGTGAATTAAGTTAACAAACTGGCATTTAAAGGGAAAAATATGAAAATGAATTTACTCTTGCACTCTGTGATGAGGACAGGGGTTAATAGTCAAAAAAACAAAAGAAAAAAAAACCTTTCTTCCTGTTTTATATTTTTAAATGTGACCCAGTGATCTAAAAGGGCTTTAAGAGGAAGACATGTTTTTTTTTTTAAAGGAGGGACAGGAGGGTTAAAGTATATTCCTTTTTTTAGTATATAAATAGGTCATACACTGCATGCATATTTGCATATTTTAATAGGATTGTGACAAGATCTCGCAATCTCGTGAGATCAAAATGTTATAAGATTTTGGTGAAGGTGAAAATCTGTTTCCGTTTGTAGTTTTTACATGGGAGAAGTGAGACAGTTGAGTTTGTGGCAAAACATTTGGCAGTATTTATGTTTTACTGTTGTATATAATTCAGATAATAGAAGTAAATACCATTCATTACATGTTGGTTTTAAAAATGCTTGATTTTCAGGTGAATAAATTAAATTTTTCACAGGTGTAAAATAGATATTTCAGTGGTGTAAAAATCTCCTCTCGTTCTCGTTAAGTCAGTCTCGTGTCTTGTCACACCCCTATATTTAAAGCTTATATACCGTATTTTTCGCACTATAAGGCGCATCGGATTATAAGGCGCACCTTCAATGAATGGCCTATTTTAAAACTGTTTTCATATATAGGGCGCACCGCATTATAAGGCGCATAGAATAAAAGCTGTAAAAACTGTAGTGGCTGGGGTTGCATTATGCATCCACTAGATGGAGCTGCGCTAAAGGGAATGTCAATAAAATAGTCAGATAAGTCAGTCAGTCAAACTTTATTAATAGAATACAAACCAGCGTTCTTACAACTCCATTCACTCCCGAAACAAGTTAGTGCATTCACAATACGGTAGCGTACGTACCGGTAGCTCTTATTTGTGCCGCCCTCGTTGAAAACAATGTATTTCCAACTCCATTTGTCACAGTTCAAAGCTACATGAACAGCGTTCGAGCGCTCAGTTTTCTGTCCCCTCAATGTCACAACTCTTCTACTGAGATGGAGCAAAGGCCGTGCCTCCTTGTTCTTTCGCGGCAGGATCCATAAACACGCCTATGGCACACATGAACAGCTGGGACTGGAATTCCCCTTTACCGTTTTTACCGCTGTCACTTCGGCGACGCCCCCTGAATACGGTAGCCATAATTAACCAACATTGATCCATATATAAGGCGCATCGGATTATAAGGCGCACTGTCGGTTTTTGAGAAAATTAAAGGCTTTTAGGTGCGCCTTATAGTGCGGAAAATACGGTAATCAAAATGTAATCATAAACTCTTGCATGAAGATTTACAACATTTACATAGTCTGAATATTTCTAAAGCTCACTCAGAACTCATAATACTTGGTTTAGCACACAACAAATACTGGACTAGTGTTGGTGCTCTTTAATTCTGCTGTATTTCTAATGTAGTCTTCAAAATACATAAAATGAAGAGATTACTTTGTTTATTTTTCAGCATGCCTCCTCAGACGTGGAGAGGATGATTCTGGGAAACAAATGTGACATGAACGACAAGCGACAGGTGTCCAAAGAAAGAGGAGAGAAGGTATGGACTCGTGACTGTACAGACTGCAGTTTATCCATTCACATTTTCCTGTTATGGACAAAGTGACGGCTGTACTGATGAGCGTTTGTGTTTATTTTTCTCTAGCTAGCGATAGATTATGGCATAAAGTTTTTAGAAACCAGTGCGAAGTCGAGCATCAACGTTGAAGAGGTGAGTGGAGGCTTGTCCTGTCAGTGATGGTTTTGTGGTGCGGTGTACTTCAGTATAGTCACAGCTTTCTTGTCCCCCTCAGGCCTTTTTAACTCTCGGTCGGGACATTATGACGAGACTCAACAGGAGAATGGTGAGTTTGTGCAGAGATACAGTTAAAGTTGAACTCCTCCTATTCTTCTCTTGTATTTGAGGAAAACTAATTATTCACCAGTGCTAGAATGCTCCACCACAACATTGTTGGTTTTATGAGCTGAGATGACTTCGGTTTATTGCACAGAGGTGTGTAGTCACAAAAAATTATACTTAAGTTTAGGGCTGGTACCGTTCAAATTAAACAATACCCGGTTTTTGATACTGGTACCTGAACAATACTTTTTTGATACTTTAAGTTCTATAACCATCAATGTAATGAAACAAAAAATAATATTTTAAATAAAACCTTTAACAAAACACTTACCTCTGGGTAATAAAGAGTATAGTGTTGTCACACAAAGTGCTAGCCTGGCGAGCCAGACTCTTCTACTTTCTCTTCGAAAGCAGTACAGTCTGGTTCCTCACTTGGAGTGAAGCATTTCTCTCTAGTCAATTTGGAACTGGCCTATCACAGTCGATTATCTGCACTCAGCATCTTACATAAGAGGAAGAGCTAACCAAGGTAGCACTGGCTACTAAGCTAATTTAAAAACTTCTTGAGCTGATTAACAGTGTTTAGTGCTTTCCTTCGTCGCCTGTTGGTTCTGCTGGAGTCCGCGTTGTTGTTCAGTCCTCTGTGGGATTTTTTTGTCTTCGTCCTGTTTCCATTTTAACAACAGTAAAGTCCAGCTGACGTCCGACGCAACAACCACTTTCAAACAAACTCACTTTTCCAACTCTTTGTACAACTGGCTTCTGCTGCTGTCCCTGTTCAGAAATAATCAATCAAACTTTATTTATAAAGCACTTTTCATACATGAAAGATGCAGCACAAAGTGTTTATAAAAGTGTTAAAGTGTTAAGTGTTAAATAAAAACAGAGCTGTTCATAATATGCTGTATTCTGGTGTTTTAGTGCAAAAATGGCAAACCATCATGTTTGTTTTGATTACAGATCAGCTGCACACTGCTTATGTCCTGCTCTTCATTTCTCTAATTGATGACTTCATCTGTGATTGTTCCGCCCATAGAAACCACACTAACTTTGTATAGAATAGGAAAAGAGCTTGTCTGGCTGGCCAGGCTAACAAAATGCAGTCTCTCTTTCTCTTTCTCTCTCTAGTTGCCAAAAACTTCCAAAAACTATTTTCTTTTTTCCTCAGAATGACAACAACCCGTCCGGTGGTGGAGGTCCGGTCAAAATCACTGAATCTCGTCCAAAGAAGAGTTTTTTCAGATGTTCGCTCTTGTAGGCAGAGGAGTCTTCTATCGTCCTGGGACCGCTCGTGCTTTGGCTCGTGCTCCTCACTGCTACTGTAGGCCTATTCCAGCAGGACATCCTGCTGAGGAGACAGACTTTGGTCACTCTTTTAAATGGAAAAATGTGGAAAAAGGATAGTTTTCCAGTGTGAAGACAAACCGCTTTTCTGAGCTTCTGAAGTGACACAAACCCTGCCTTTTTTTTTTTTTTACTTTTTACTTATTTTTGCGCATTTCGTCCTCTAAGTGTCTCTGCAGCTGGCTCTGAGCGGATGCACCAAAACTAACTCACATTTTTACAAAAAGAAGAGAAGATTTACATCTTACTCACCAACAATGGAGACTGTTACATTATACCAAAGCCAGTCAATCTTTTATCCTGTTACGTTTGTCTGTTTTTGTGTCACATTTCAATCCTGTCCTGTGGCTTTGACGACTCAAGAAGAAGAAATTTAAAAAAGTCAGACATTTTTGTTTTTCCAAAGATCAGTATGTAGCAAATATGTGTTGCTCTTGCCATTACCGACACTCTGAAGGAATCTATAAAGACTGCGTTGTAGCTTAATTACTATTTTAAGTCATTCATGCCCAAAGACACTGTACACCGACCAAGCATAACATTATGACCACTGACAGATTTTCTCTTCATCGTGAAAGGAATGAATTAAGAGACGTTACACAACAAGGAAAAGTAATGTTTATACATTTTCTGCATCTAAATAAAGTTTTTGATAATGATAAATTATAATTTTAAAATTACTTTTACAATGGTCATTGTCAAAAGGACTGCAAAATAAAATTCTAGCACATCATTGTCTTATCACACCTATACTACACATTAAACAACATTTTAACGCCTTAATTGTGGCCAGTGAAAATCTCAAATGGCTAGTAACTTTTGAAAAACACTTGCCACATAGGCCAGTGACTAAAGAAATTAGTGTCAAGCCCTGCGTCCAATGTAATGACCACATTCAAACAAACCCATTTTTTCCACAAGTAAAAAAATAAGTAATAAGAAATAAGTACAGAGCTGCTCATAATATAGTGTAGTTGTTTTATTGTTAAAAACGGCACGAATCCACCATGTTTGTTTGGGTCAGCGGTGCACTGCTTACATCCCGCCCTTCGTTTCTCTGATTGGTTACTCCGTCTGTGATTGTTCCACCAAAGAAATGAAACTTACGCAAAGGGATGCCAGACTAACTTCTTTGTATAGAACTGGAATAGAGTTTGTCTATGTATGAGGCAGGTGGTGGTCATAATGTTATGCCTGATCGGTGTGTGCTCTGACAGTGAAAACAAGCAGTAAGTTAGTGATCAAAAATGTGACAAAGAACAACTGGTCTGCAACAGCAATAAATGTTGTTGTATGGAACGCATTAGATTTACAGTAGGCTTTCTACTGTTTTATAACCAAATACTTAATGGTCAATCGTTTTGAACAATGGGTCTTTTAAACAGTGCAATCTTAAATAAGTGCTTATAAACACACATGAATGGAAAACACATTTATATAGACAATATTCAGAAATTTACTATAGAATGTTAGATTTTAACGCAATTAGTGACAATGAAAAACTGACAATAGTTTTTTTCCCCCGTGAAAAGTGCAATATTTAAAAACATGGGTCTAAATCCGAGCCAAAGACCTCAATAACTTTTCAGAATAGTTTTCAGTATTTTTCTTAATTTTTATTTCCTATAAAACAGCAGTTGTAGATCACATTTCTTTTTTTGAATAAGTATATATGTATATTTAAAAACATGTTATGCACTGTACTCGAAAAACACAACAAAATGCCTAAATCTGATTTGTTTTGTTTTGTTGTCTGGCCTTAACATTTAACCGCAAAATCTGTGTTCATTTATAAACATATAATCCTAATACAAGAATGACAAGATAAATTTATATACAGTATTTACTCTATGGCGTTTTTGCATTGCCTTTGGTCCAGACATCATGTATAATTTTTATTTGTGTGGGTTTTTTGTTTTTTGTTTTTTTTTGTTTCATCCAACCACTCGAAGGAAAACCACTCCATGTGTTTGTGCTTTCGGACTGCAACATTTTAAATTTATATCCATGTTATTGTGAATTATCTTAGTAACCTGACAAACTGTGTATATGTTATCTTATGTAGAAAGGTCAAGAAATTTTACATATATGCTTTGTAACTTTATTTTTTTCCCCATGTTTTTTATCCGAAGATGAAGGAATAGTGTGAGTTTGAGAATCAGGAAGTGGCTAACAGACTAGCATAAGTGACGCAAATCCGGTAACGACATTTGCGTCTTTTCAAATGTTTGACAGCAAGTTGTTTTTGTTTTTTAACTCAGTAGTTCTCAACTGTTCTGAGTATAGGACTCATCTTATTGTGCAGTTTTACTCCTGCCTCTATGGCACATGTATCTGAAGTCAGTATTTAGATTTCTCAAAAAAGCTGACCATTTAAACTATTTTCAATCTTACTCACTTTTGGGTCTCAAACTCATAGACATTAATATGTAGACACCGCAGCATGTAAGCTAAAGGCTAAATAATATAATAATAGGTTTCTGAATGTTGTGCTGACAGGAGTTGCTGAAATATCGTATAGACCACAGTTTATGCTGAGGTTAAATCTGTCACCACAGCTCCTACTTTAATAAGTTAGCGTCAGATAATTAGTCAAAATGAATTGGTCAAACCCTGTTGTCAGGGAACAGCCACTTGTGGGAGACTCTTACTTAGAAATAAATTACTTTATTGAAGAAAAAAAGTAATTTCTTGCACAAGTTCTTACACTTATGGTTATAGTGGATTTTAATCTTAAAAAAAACGTGAGACCATTAACTTGCATTGGTTTATGTCATTAGAGCCGCCCATGGTTCTGGAAGTACATTTCCCATTCATTTTCTCCATTGACTTTTCAAACAAAAAAAAAAGAGATAAAAGCTTGACGATGGCTAATCCGTTATGTGGTAATTTACAATTAATTTCTATTAAAAGATAACTAAAACATGAAAATTCAGCAAAATGGAATTGTAAGTTTGCTGTTTGACACGGTTCAGATACGCGTTTAGCCGCTGAACTTTTGATATACGAAAAGTCAATGGAAAAAATGAATAGAAATTTTACTTCAGGAACTGGTGGTGGGCGGGCACTATTGAGCTCTATTGGCCCAGGTGACTGCTGGCGGCGTCTACGTATTTTATGTCTATGCCCGAGCCAAGTTGAGAACCACTGCACTAGCATAACTGATGCAAATCCGCTAGCAACATTTGAATAATCTCAATTTTAACAGTTGGTTTGTTTAGTGCTGCACCCATGGGTGCTCGTCTTTCCGAGATGAGAAGTCGTTTTCCCAACTTCATCTTTATAAAGTCGGGATACTGATATCACCAGACATAGACCAACAAGATTATTGGTCGGTAATGTTAAGAAGCGTTTAAACAAAGCTAACAAGTCAGATTTAATATTAGCTTTCTCACTACTAAAAAGCTGAGCGTTAATACATTTTGCAAATATAGCTTTAAAAATAAAAATATAGCTTTTCAAACAGCTTTGAGGTTAGGGGTAAAATAAATTAACAGCAATGATGGGCATTTCTAACGCAATTCTGTTTTTTTCTATGCGTGCAACAGCTTAAAACTCATATCATTAGCAATGTCTAGTCAAAGAGCTCATGTATAAAACGCAAATTATAAATCAGCTGCTTTTCTGCTCTGTCCATGAAGCAGATGACATCAGGAGGAAAGTCGGGAGGAAAAGGAAAGTCAGGAGCAGGTTTTGTTCCGAGTTCCTGAGTTTTTTTTCCGACTTGTGCAGACGTTCATGTGCATCTTTTAACTTGGACGGGGGAAAAAAAACGTTTTCCTGAGTTTTTGAGGACTACATAAACGCACTGTAACTGTCAGTTTCTGTGGTGTGTTGGCCATTTTCTTTCATGAGCACTTTGTTTATCGTCACACATCCCACACACTCCTCCATCACTCAAATAACATTATCAGTACTTATATTTTTGCACTTTGTGTCTGGATATATTCAATATTTACAAAAACTGCTATGTTACTAGCCATCTGACTCCTTTTAATTGCAAATCTGTCTATTAAGATTAGCGTTAACTTGTTAATTGAATGATCAGTGAAATTAAAGGTATTAGGATAACCATACGCTATGAAATTAGTGACAAAGTTACATTTAAAACTGACAAACAATTGTTCTGAAATAGCTTACATTATATTGTACTGATTTTTACATTTGCCACTTTTTGTCTTATATTTTTCTCTTAAGAACTGTCTGTCCCATTTGAACCTTTTGTTATTTTTTTGTAAAATGTCTTGTATGTGTTGTGTTTACAGACTGAAGTATTATTTTCCTTTCACAAACCTCATTTCAGATGTTTATGAGATTATTTGTATTTGGACGCCATATTGGATAGGGCAAAGGTGAAACGCAGTCCTGGTCCTAGTCCTAGTTTGATACAGTAAGATTTAGTCCTGGCCTAGACCTGGTTGGTTTATTACTACCAGACCCATTCACTATCTTAGCAAAAATTGAAAAACAAACTCTGACTTTGGTACTGCCGCCATTTTCTGATTGGTTGTAGGTCTATCCAGTTGCAATCAGAGGTAGTTTAATCTGTGTCTGTCAGTTTAGTCTTGTTTTTAGTGGAGTTCCCAGCTGATTCACAACTTCCAAGTCTGAGTTTGTGAACATGACGCTGCGCAAAACTGCTAAACTCTTCATGTTTTGTACACATTTCTGTTCATATTGTTTGCCAGTATTTTTCTTTCATCGCCTCTATGCAAAAAAACCTCAATTCATTTTGTTCCTGAACCAAATATTTTGAGTTAAAAAGTTGTATTTGAAGTATGTCTTTCTTAAAGATTTAGTTTTATAGACTTTTTTGATGCCTTTGAACGGTAAAGCTACCATCATATTGTGTTGTGTGTTGTCAAGTTGAACCAACATATCATTGCAGTAAAGAGTGAAGTGCATTTCTTCAAATAAAATTTATGTTATGCTTTCTATACGTTTTTGAAGGTGGTGCGTGTAATTTTTTCTTGCAATGTGTGGTAGTGGTAAAAGTGAAAAATAAACTATGGCAGCCCTGAAGGGACATGTTGTCTATGGCAGATTGTTGTAAGTGTAGCATCAAAATGCAAAAAGAAGAAACAGGAGTAAGAGATTAATAAAAAAAAAAAAGTGGATTTATTAAATTTATTAAAAACTGTTAAAACTCACCAGCTTTCAAGAAACATGAAGGTTGTTTTGTGTCTTTATTACAAAAGCATTTTTTAGATAATGAATTTAATGCAACTGAATTTCTTACAGTTGAATTTTGTGAATACATTTTTTTTTTTTAACAGATTAAGACAAGGAGCTACTGTATCCACAAAACCAATGGTGCTCATGGAAAGGGTAACAGAAGTTGAAGAAAAACAAGGACCAGGCACTCACTTGGTTGGAAAGATATAAAAGGACCTTTATTTCATGAGGGCTGGAGACCTTAAAACACACCAACGCGTGTCGGCTTGCAAGGCGCAGGCTTCAGGGTGTGAACGAGATTTTTTTTTTACTTCAAATTTCAATCAACATTTCTGTAAATACAATTTTCTGAGCCAAATCCAGTGTAAAAAAATAGTCTCTAAAAATTCAGTGATATTAAAATTCAGTGTCCCAAACTCGCAAAGGCCATGGCCAGTTTGCCACAACGAATTGAAAGAACCGCATAAATTTCAAATTTCAAATGCAAAAAATTCAGTTACATGAATTGTTAAAAAAAAAAAAGCTTTTGTAAAAAGCTTCAAAAAACAACCTTCATAGAAACACACATTTTTGAATTGGTCATCATGAATAGATTTTTTGGAACTTGGAGTTCTGTTTTACTTTTCAAGAAGAGGTGGGTAGAGCTGCCAAAAATTGTACTCAAGTCAGAGTATTATTACTTCAAAATAATATTTCTCAAGTAGAAGTAAAATGTAGTTCATCCTAAGGCACAACAAACACATTTCTGAATCTCCTCACTTTTGTGAGATGCACATCTTATAAAACCAACACCTGGATAACGCAAAGATGTGGTATTCTTACTTCAAAATAATATTACTCAACTAGAAGTAAGAAGTCTAGTGCAATTAAACTACTCTTTATAGTACAATTTATTCAGTTTATTTATAGTTAATGTAACCATATAACACTACCCACTCTGTTTTTCCTCGCTCCCCTCTGGGGGAGTGGGGACTGTTTCAGATGCCTGGCTGCTGGCAGATGTCCCAGTGTCGACTGTCCCCATCTGTGCTCCTGTCCAAACCTGTGGGCCCTTAACCTCACCTCTATGGACTTCCCGGACCCCTACCTCACCCCCACTCACCTGTCTGGATGAGGCCCACCTGCAGAATCCTTACAGAGCTGATCTATGATCCTATAGATGAGCTAATGAACTAACTCTTAGACACATTGTCCTGTACGTCCTGGGAGAGGATCTCTCCTTCAATATGGGCTCCATAAGGTTTCTTCTTTTTTTCCCACAGCTGGGTTTTTTAGGAGTTTTTCCGAGAAGGAGGGTCTAAGGACAGGAGTGTCCTGGGTCTGTTTAGTTTAGTGTAGTTATTGTTTGTGTTGATTGTGTGTTAAGTCTGATTGTGTGTTTATGTTTGATCAACTGTTTGTGAAGCCCTTTGAGGCGACTTTTGTTGTGATACTGGGACATACAAATAAACCTGAACTGAATTGTTTTGAAACCTTTGATCAGCTGTTTGAGTTTAAATGCAGTTTTTAATAAATGTCCTACTCTCGATTTTCTGTGTTTTTGCGTCAGTTTGTTCTTTTTGGATTTTGGAGCTCTAAACCTGGTTATTATATCCATAAGAACAAATACTTTTAATTTTTCCTCCGGTCTTAAGATTTTGTTCAGGAGAGTATTAGTGTTGAAGCATCAGTACTTTCTCATCAATAGCAACTGATTGTCTATAAAGGAAACCAATTCATTGATCAGAGTGAATCAATAAATTTAAAAGGTTACGCCAATATTTTGTAAAAGATGAGTGTATGGGATAGCTCACAGTTTGGAGAAGCAGACATGAGCAGTCATACTGCCAAAACCTTTGTCTAAATTTCCAAGATCCTGAAATAACTTACACATTAATAAATAGTATTCAAAATGCCCAACATGGTACATTAGAAACATACTTTTGTTGCAGTTTAATTTAGTCAGTTAAAGAAAAAAAAACTGTTGGGATTCTTCAGAAATATATTATTCCACTAATTTTACTGACTTAACACCTACACACTACTGATTAAAACTGATAAAAAGCTAATAAAAATATAAACTAATCATCTATGCTGTTTTAAAGCATTACCTAAACCAAAAGCCAAAGACCATCAAAAGAATAATTTAGTTCAAACAGTCTGATAAAAAATATAGGTCAGATTTTTTTTTTTTTTTTTTTTTTTTTTTAATAGTAGTGGCTGAATGTTACCCACACTGGTTCCTCTGTCTGCTTATGGGCAGGTAACACTAGGGCGGAGCTGGAGCGACATTGAACTTCACCTTATATTAACTTTTCTGTTCATTTCTGTTGGTTGGTGTCCTTTTGTCATCACCCTTTAAGCGAGTTATGACAACAACATTGTCAGTCTTATGTGATGGCACTTGACCACAGATCCGCGTAGCAAAAAACAAAATTGTAACACTTTTTAATCCCAACATTTAACAATTTATTTACATCAACAAACATTGTGAACATTACATTAAAATAGTGTTTTTAAGTTTCAGAAAAAAGGCAGAGACAAGTAGAAAAAGGACATTGGAAAACATCACCACCATAATCTCTGTTGTGCCAGTGCTGGGACGTCAGCAGCGTAAACCCGCCTCGGAGGATGAGACCTTACCAGTAACATCCAAAAAAAACACTAGGGGGACATTTTGTTACAGGCACCAACAGCTCCTCCTTTCATGTGTTGATTTTAGGCACTTGGGGAAGTGTGGTTGTATGTTACTGTGAATAGTAAGTAAGAAAATGAACTGCCCTCCCAGTGTTACAAAATATTATGGTAACTAATTGTTAGAGCAAAATACAAATGTACATTGACATTGACATGACATTCAGAAATGCTAATCTCTGCAGCTGTTTACTGCCTCGTGCCAAAAGCAAGGATCACAAGCTGGGACACTCAGTTAAATTTCTCCCCCTGATCAATTTCAATTATTTGATCTTAAGTTTAATGTAATTTTTTTTTTTTTTTTACAATAAATTTAAAGTAATAACATACAGCTCTCTGTGTCAAAATAAATTAGGGTTGCAACTAACAATTATTTAAATAATCGATTAATCTGCCAATTATTTTTTCAATTATTGATTAATAATGGGATAGAGAAGCTCAAGTAAACGCATGATGACCTGCTGGCAAAGGTCGATTTTTACTACACCTTAACAAGACAAAACTACAAGTCTTTTACTTGAGGATGTTTTTTCTTCAAAAGAAACAAACTGACATTTTATTTTATTGTTTTTGTGGCTTTACAGTTCGGTTTTAGAAAAAAAACTCTTCTCTCAGCACATGGCATGTTTCAAAGACAATGTATGCTCCAGACAGAGCTTAATCGATTGCTATAATCTATTGATTCGATTAGTTGTAGCAGCCGTAAAATAAATAATGCATTTTAACTGTCAAATACAGGGTATCCATAAAGTCTCTTTACAATTAAAAAAATATATTACAAAGGCAACTGATGAGATTTCTTAATCAGATTTGTTGTATGTACTCAGTGGTTATCAAAGTTTTTAACCACATCCGTCCTGCTGCAGACAGTTACAGCTCCACCTTCAACAGTACACAAAGTCCCACACAAGAAGCTTACAAAGGTCAACTCTTACAGCCTGCACTCGAGCCAAATCATAAACCAAGACCAAAAGAGTTTGCAGTTAACACTGGAACCAGTTTCTGAGGATGAAACTTTCCTCACCCGAGTTTGTTTTAGTGATGAGTTTCAGGGAAACTGAACACACATAATGTGAGAATCTGGGATCAGAACAGCCCCATGTGACTCAGGAACTTCACAGAGAGAGTCCAAAGGTGAATGTGAGCTGTGGGATCATCATTGATGAGGCTCTGCTACAGAGAACATGGCAACAAATCCAGAACATGCTTCATACAACTAATGCTGACCATACAGAGGGGGATTAATGAGGCAAAAAACTTCAGCATCTGCTCCTCATTTTGTAATAATTTCCACATATTTGTCTGTTCATTTGCTTTTTACATTGTAAAGAGTCTTTATGGACACTGTACATTTTCAGACCTGACAAAGACCAGCCACACATTGCTCTGATTTCTCCACATCATTATTGAGAAAATAAAACCAGGATTTGTACTTTTGTTTCTACAACAACAGCAGCTTCCACAGCCATTCTTCACCAAGAGTTAGAGTTTGCAGGTAGACTGATTTTGATATTTGATCTGAGACGATATACGCAATGTAATTGTTAAGCGCTGGTTTTGGCCTTTGCTAAATGTCTTGGTCCCTTTGGTAGGATTTTAAAATGTCTTTTAAATATTTTGGCCCAGCTAGCAGCTTCAAACAGTTTGACCTCTCGCTTTCTGTCACTGTCATATCATGAAAATATTACATACTTCACAACAATACTAAACCCAATATAATACAGTCACACTTCACAACATTTTTTGGTCCAGAAGTGCAATATTTTTGAAGGAATAATTGAAATGTATATCTCAAAAACTGACCCGTTCTACTTTCCTCAGTCACAGGAAATGTCTTGTACGCAGAATGATTTATCTGTAATTAAACCTGCTTCACTGCACTTACAAAGCCTTTATTCTGAAATTCATCTTCGGGCGACTGCAGCAGGCACATCATGAATCACAGTGGTCCGAATGTAAAATGTTTGGTCAAAAACATCCCATGTCCCGTTAGTGCTCGGAGTGACAAACCTCTGGGCGAGCCTGAATCTCCAGCAGCCTCTGAAGTTTGTTTATTCAGTCCAGTGTTGGTCTGTTCTCGTCTCAGAGCGTGTCATCGAGCGGAGCCATGAGCAGCTGCAGCTCTTTGAAGGCGCTGCCATGTCGACCCACGTACGAAGACTTGTTTTTGACAATGTTACTGAGGTTTTTCAGCTGTCTACAACACACCCGGCACTTCTGGTGTCTGAAATAAAAAACACAAGCCATTTAGCTCAACTGTATTCAATATACAACCAGACAAAGAAGAAGAGGAATCACATGTGCTGCTGTGTCTCTCTAAAGTTGAGGTTAAAGGTCCCCTGTTAAGCTAAACCAATTTTTTTGAGCTTTAAATCATGTTATAAAGTTTTTTCTAGGGCTGCACGATACGGAAAAAAAACATGCGATATTCCATAACTATGTTGCAAATTGCGACAACGATATTATTGCAATATTCAGTGGTGGAACAAGTACTCAACTTAAGTTAAAGTACAGATAAAGGAGCAAAAATTTACTCAAGTAAAAGTATCACCTTTAAGTTTCTACTTAAGTAAAAGTATAAAAATACTCACTTTCAAATGTACTTCTGAGTAAAAAAGTAAAAGTATTTCTCACAGACTCAACAGCTCATGAATGTGTTAAATGTGAGGGATTTTGCTGATTCCAGATGAAATGAACAAACTGCTGCAGTAGAAGAGACTGAATCTGTCTCTGAGCTCTGAGCTCTTTATTATTCTGATGTTTCTAAAGCAGTACTACTTTACTGCATCTGCTATATTTAAGTACTGTGTGTCTACAATGAAGGCACAAGAAAAACACATAATTTCTAACCAAACTCAAACTTTGTACTTCAAACCAACTCAGAAAGGTAGTGGAGTAAAAAGTACAGACACTGTAGTAAAATGTAGTGAAGTAAAAGTAAAAGTACTCCCCTGGGTGCCATTAGCAGAATTACTTTGTGATGTCCCCAAAAACACACTATTTGTCAGTGCAGCTATCTTTATTTCGATAGATAAGAGGAAAAATGAATACAAATTATATCTCTTCTCATCATTCTGACCATTAAAGTTAAGTTATGGAAGTAAATATCTCTTTTCTGATTGTTGAGTAAAACTTCAGAGGTACTATTTGAAAACAACCGCAAGTTCCTAAATTGGTAATTTGTAGTTTTCATATTGGAAACTGAACAAATGGTACCTAAATAACCAAATACTGTATTTTTAGATGTGTTTCTTTGTAAAAAATGTAGTGTACCGTTCTTCTCGCGTGATGTCGACTCCGACCGACGGCGTTGCCTTTAAAGTGTCTGAGATCAGGGACCAGAAGTGCCTCATGATGAGCTTCAGCGACGTGCAGCCGGTCTGCATGTAGCTGAGGAAACACAGCGGGTTACTCTGGGCTCTCACTGGCATAAAAGATTTCTGTAAAGTAGTAAAAGTGAAGTGTTGAGTCACCTCTCGTATTTGCTCTGCAGCAGTTTGTCGATCTGAGGAAGAACAGTCGTACACAGATCCAGTTTCCAGATTGATCTGAAAGTAAATTAAGTTACATTAGTGATACTGAGATGTGCTGGAAGTGTCATATTGCTCAGTGCAAAGGTCACTCCTTTAGTTAAGTTTATGTTTTAAAGTGCACCGTGTGAAACCTTTTCATTAGGGCTGGGACTTTAATGCGTTCACAATTAATTAATTACAGAGAAATTAACACAATCGCACTTGTCTGTGACAACGGAACTTTTCTCAGGGACCTAGTTTCTGGTGCAACCAGAGCTGGACATCCACACCGGACAGAACACCAAATCTATGTAGATTTCAGCTGTGAATAGTTGAATAATGCGCCTACAGACTGCACTACAGGTAACTGCGGAGCCGAGGTTGGCCGCCTCTGCACATCCAGCGCACAGCTTCACTCCTTTCTTTCACTTTCAAACGCGCTGCTTCAATGCGCCGCTCATTGTCTCTGCGATCATTCTCACAGCTGACTGACCACACAGGAGACAGCAGTCCGTTGGGTTCAGATGCGAAGGAGAGGGGACAGGTCCACGAGGTCACAGGCGGCGCACAGAGGAGGAGACAGAGAGGGGTGCACCCCATGTTACTACATGCATGGGAGGCAGAGGTCGGTGCACAAACGCTGAATCCTGCTCAGTTTGAAATCAAGTTAAAATACGCCAGAACATACAAATAAGCTCCTATATTTAATTTTTGTGTATATATGTGTGTGTGTGTGTGTGTGTATATATGTATAGATAGATAAATATATTTGATAAAAATGCAATTAACTGCGATTAATTAATTACAAAGCCTGTAATTGAGTCCCACCACTATTTTTCAAATAGTGCCATTTAAAGCCATAAAGAAATAGGTGAAGAGACCAGCAGAGGGCAGTCAGTTACACTCTTCTGAACAGAAACAGAGAAGCGCTTCACTTCCTTCCTACCTCCAATTTTACTAAAAACTGTCTGAGGAATCAGTGGAAATAGAGCTGTACACCGTTTTTTGGATAAATGAATGATGGCAGTTGACTGCCATTCAACAGGCAGTGCTTCCTGAAGTGGGTGAGGGGGAGGTTCATGCAACTGAGTGTTCTGAGGCCTCAGAAACAGGCGCGAATGAAGCAAAACACAACTCCAGGTATGTTTTTGACGAGGGACCAACATTATAACATGAGAGAAAGCTCAGAAAAGGTTGACTTTGCAGAATATAGTGTCTTTGAACCAACAGATTTTAGGTTGTGAGAGTTGTGTGACTCACGGCTGGAGGTTGATGATGTTGAGGATGTCCACAACAATGGCCAAGTCGTTCATAGAGACGGCAGAGTCCAGAGCTTTCTGCAGAGTAAAGGCATATTTTTCATGACTGCAGTAATTCTCTACAGCAGTGTTTCCCAACCAGTACGGGGACCCGGAGGGGTACGCAAGCACATTGCAACAAGCATGCAACAAGAAATAAACCAGATCTAAAATCAGACCTAAACCAGATCTAAAACCAGAACTAAACAAGGTCTGAACCAGGTCAAACCAGGACAAAACTAAGACTAATCCAGCACTAAGCCAGGTCCAAACCAGAACTAAACCAGGATTAAGCCAGGTCCAAACCAGGACTAAACCAAGACTAATCCAAGTCCTGGGGAACCACTGCTCTACAGTATTGTAGTATTATAGTATTACAGTATCACAGTACAGCAGTATTGCAGTATTTCCTGCTGACGCTGGTGGACGGCGTTACCTTGATGTCCTCTCGGGTCCAGACGCTGCGGACCGTCTCCAGGTTTTTGTGTCGGCTGCTGAGCATCACACACATTGTGTCGTGACCTTTCTTTATCTGGGACAGGGCCTCCTCGTCACTCAGCGCCCCGGGACGGTTGTTGGGGGAAGACTGCAAACAGTATAAAGAAGCAGTTGTAAATCTGTAAAGTTGTTTAATTACACTTGAAAAATACAATAAAAAAGGAAGTCAAAGTGTTGATACAAACAGGCAGGAAGTCGGCCACGTTGAGTCCAATCGGCTCGTTCCTGGAGCTGAGGATGATCTTCGGTGGTTGTGGTTTGGTTTTGGTGACGGGTGGAGCGGGCTGAGTCTGAGGCTGAGGGGCAGGGGCAGGAGCAGGGGCAGGAGCAGGGGCAGGAGCAGGGGCAGGGGCAGGGCAGGGGGGGGCCAGGCTGTGGGGGGAGGGGGACGCTTTGCACATGACACCACTGTGGGCTCCACTCTCTGCACCGGAGTGGACTGAGCGATGGGAGGCACCTGGGAAATAAAACATAAACACAATAATGAATAAAGGATAATTAAGTTACAGTTGCATTACAATAAACTGATCAATTTCCTCCCGTACCATTGCGTCTAATCTAAAAATTTAAAATTACAGAGCTGGATGTTTGATAACTCAGTGGGTTAGGTTTGTCGTCATTGGCTGTGAACAACTTTATTTTAACTAAGAGTGCTCCGATCAGGATTTTTGAGGACGATCACCGATCAGCCTTTGCTGTGATCGGTCGATACCGATCACGGCCGATACCGATCGCATGGTCTTCAATGTAGTAATGCAATGTATGCAGGCTATTATTATTTCCACTTGAAAAATACTGTAGTCTTTGTAAATGTAAAAGTACAACAAAAACACAACACTACTTATTTTTGTTTTAGTAGAGGTTTTGTTGCATTATCGGCCTTTAATGTGTGCCCAGTGTCTGTGTGGCTTTGTTTAAATGCTCCGCTGATGTAAAAATCAGCTGTTCTTAATTGGTGCCTTTAGTGCGAGTAACGCGCAGCCAAACCAGGTTGAAACACAGTGGACTAAAGAGCAGACAGCTCCTGCAGTCAGTTTTGACAACGTCTGAACGAAGAAAACGTGCAAAGAGAGCAGAGAAGACAATGATGAAAGGTGCTCCTCTCAGACTCATGGACACATGGGCTGCCTTTTTACTTTCTCTTCCCATTAGCAGCCATTTGGTGCAGTTTAAGCCACAACGCGTAACAAATGTTAGCGGGTTAGCTGTAGCTCTATTTGCGTTGGCGTTTGCAAATACACGCACTGCTGCGCCTCGGTTCTGTCCCGTGTGCTCCAGGAGCAGGCGGGGACACAGCGGGGACACAAAGCAGCAGCTCCAGGGCAGGTTTGTGTTAGTTATAACCAGGGCTTAACTTAAAAACACTGCTAGAATAACGCTACTGCTGTTTAATCAAACCAGAGTTGCAGGACAGTAGATGTGAAAGCCTGCGTGTTGTAATTTGATCGGCCCTTCTGATCGGCCCATTTTACCGATCACCGATCACTCTATTTTTAGCCATGATCGGCCGATCACCGATCGCGGCCGATCGATCGGAGCACCCTTAATTTTAACCACCTGATACTGCATTTGGTTCTAAGCCTAAAAAGGCGTTAAAAGCTTCCAACATTAAGTTACAGCAACTACAATGTTTTTATAGATACAAAAATGTTATAGATAAAAATTATGTGCCAATCTTTAAGATCTACAATCTTGAAATCAAGAGATTTAGTTTAAGTGAATGCCATAAGATGTTTTCCATCCAAAAATCCAAAAAGTGTTTTACTGACCTGTTGCTTTTCAGAAAATGAGGCGATTTCCTTCATCTTGCGACTTATTCCCACAATAGACTCTGTCAAAGAAAAGTAAATTTTCTGACTGTCTAATTTCCTTCCTAAAGCATGAGATTTAATTCAAATATATTTGGCTTTCTGTTTCTGTTTAAAACAATGTTACTGGCTTACCATCCTCTGGTGGAGCAGGAAATGGTTCAGGAAACTTTGGAGGAGTGCGAGCTGCAAAAAGAGGCACAATAAAATGAATCAAAATGGTTATAAATGTTTTAGAGTTGGGCATCTCAGTCAGTCTACATTTAAAATATTCCGTAAGTCAAACTGAAGACGTACAGATGGCGTTTTTCGGCTGGAAGATCTCCTTGTAGTCCTCGGCGTTGTGGATCTCGGCTGAAGACATCTTCTCATCCCCCTCATCTTCACTGGGACTGCGCGTCTCACCTTCGGGACTGTGTCTGTCCCCCTCTGTGCTCTGCTTCACCCTGGACACACAACAACAAACAGTTCATTTATAAACTACACAAGATAAATAACATAACACTGAAATTAAAAATGAATGAGATAGATACTAAAAATGGCTCTGCATTTAGTTAACCAGTTTGGGATGTCCCCGTTTTGGCGGCTGTACCTCTGTGTGGTGCAGGTGGTGGTGGGCCTCTCGTAGCTCCGCCTCAGAGCTGCTCCTTTGGGATTGCTGGGCACCGACAGAGGCTGGTTGTCCCGGATAATGCCCTGGATCACGGCTCCACCGGTCTTCTTCACCCTCTTCAGGTCGACCACGAACGTCGAGACAGTGGAGAGCTGATGGGACGCACCGATCTGAAGACGGGACAGACCAAGGTAATGTGTTAAATCTAACTAGTCAAAATCAAAATACAATACGTTATGCACCAGTGTTTCTCAATCTGTGGTACTCAGGAGTCTTTAGCAGTTTTATTTCTGCTTCAGTCCTGCTCTGGCTAGGGGTGAAATCTGAGGTAGACCACTGCTTAGTCCTGGATTAGTCCAATGTTAATCCTGGTTTAGTCCTGGGGTCGTCATACCTGGTGTAGTCCTGGCTTAGAGCAGCTTTTGGTCCAGGGTCAGTCCAGGTTAAGTTCAGGTTTAGTCCTTGTTAAGTCCCTGTTTATTCCAGGCTTAGGCCAGGTTTAGGTCAGGTTTAATCCAGGTTACATGCAGGTTTAGTCCTTGTTAAGTCCCTGTTTAGTCCAGGTTTATTCCAGGGTTAGGTTAGGTTTAGGTCAGTTTTAGTCCAGGTTTAGTCCATGTTTAGTCCATGTTTAGTCCATGTTTAGTCCATGTTTAGTCCATGTTTAGTCCAGGTTCAGTCCAGGTTCAGTCCAGGTTCAGTCCAGGTTCAGTCCAGGTTCAGTCCAGGTTCAGTCCAGGTTCAGTCCAGGTTATGTTCAGGTTTAGTCAAGGTTACATTTAGGTTAAGTCCAGGTTAAGTCCTAGTTTATTCCCTGTTTTTCTCTTGTTCTGATTTTACTTGGAAAGACATGTTTTCTGAGGTGGTACTACTACAATAATCCTGCCAGAATGCTCGGGATGATTTTGAAGAAGCATGGCCGGCAATCCCAAATTTATTAGGCCTCTGTCAATTTCAGTTTAATTTTTAGGGAGCATAACGTATGAATGCAGAATCAATGCAACAGAACAAACCTTTAACCTATCAGAAAACAGCCCAGTGCCCTGCATGGGGCACCACTCACCAGCTGCTGGTTGCAGATGGACAGGTCGGACACTTTGCCCCATCCCACCGACACCACGTCGAAACATCGGTCCGGCTCCCACCCAAACACCCTCAGCGTGTCTGCGGAGCCACTGTACAGGCAGCCGCCGTCCGGACTGAAGAACAAACACCTGCAACACAGGGTCAGGGGTCAGTGTCCTGAATGGAGTATGAAACCCATACTACAGCAGCACGCACCTGACTGCACTGGTGTCTCCCTCCAACGAGCCGACCATCGTGAACTTCTCCAGATCCCACAGCTTTATCGTCCTGCAGCAAAAATTTTTTTATTTTTTACAATTCGTCCTACTACAATTTGCTTAAAAATAATATTGTACAGCCTGCTTTTTAACATATTCATCAATCCATGTTGATGTTCAATCCATTTTTCCCAAATAAGGTTTATCAGGTTGGGCCTTGAACACAGAAATACCGCTGCATCAGTGACATTACTACCCACCATGTCTCTGTGTTAACCTTGCTTCAAAATAAAGCTACTTTCTTATAAATGTGTAATACCATAGTCCAGTGCTTCTCAACTGGTCTGGCTTCAGGGCCCACCATCAGCCTGTAATGACGAGCCGCGACCCAAATAAGAGAGTAATAAAACATAAAACGAATAACACACAGTGCAGTTTGAACCTGAGATAGTAATATTAGAATATCATAGTCTGCAAAACAAAAAAGAAAGATAAAACCAAGCAAGTACTGATGCTACAGAGGGAACTAAAACCTCCTACATTCAATTTAAAACCACAACTCCGGAACCTCAACCTTTTCAACAGACTCAGCTGTGCTTTAATGCACAAACACACACAAAAAAAAAGTCTCAGTGTCCTGTTAAAACTCTCCTGCCACTTTATCAGAAAAGAGTTAGTCTGGCTGGTTTAACAGACTCAGGTCCTGTTTTTATGCAAAAGGCATGAAAAAAAAGTGCAACTGAGAAATAAAAAGTAACGATCCAAGAACAAAATGAATTTTTCCTCTGCTGAATCTTTTCCGTGTAAATACTGAAAGACTTCGTGCTTTGAATAAAATGAAGCAGCTCTCACTTCTCATGTGTAACAGTGACATTTTTTACTCTTTACTCTTTATTATTTCTGCCCCGACAAAGGCCCGCAACCCACTAAAAACGGTTCTGCGACCCACTTTAGAGTCCCGACCACCAGTTGAGAATCACTGCAGTAGTCAAATCTTAACACGGACTGGAGGCGGCTCTCACCTGTCGGCGCTGCCTGAGGCCAGCAGATACTCGTTTGGATGAAACTGGACGATGTTGACTGCTCCGGTGTGAGATTTGAACTCAGTGATGGCCTTCCCCTGACCCAGGTCCCACAGCTGCAGGAGGGAAGGGAACAGAGAGACTTCTTGTTGTACATGACCCAATGCATTAACATCATATTAGTCCAATAGTGCTCTTTACATTTTTACCAAAATAGAACAACAATTGTTTATTCCTGGCAATTTTTTCTTTATTTTGTATATTTGAGGTTCTGTCAGCGGAACCTTGTTTCTGTGTGAGGCAGTCGAGCATTAACAAAACTTTGACAGTCAAACAAACATCATCCATTAGACCTTTTGTTACATGGCAGCCCCCAGCTCTGGCATGTTGAGAGCGTATAGGCTGCATGTAATCAGATTAACATTTTTCTCCGTCACACAGTGGAAATGTCTCATTACTTTAGCAGTGCGTGCCCAGTGACTGACCCGCTTAGTAGGGCTGGGCAAAAATATAGTTTTGTGATATATACCAATATTTTGTAAAGCAATCATAAGTATCACTACTTCAATACTGATACTGATATTGATACTTTTGTGACATCATGCATGATAACGGTGCTACAGTGCTGCACTGCTTTCAAAGACAAATGTGGCTTGTATAATTAAGTCTATAAATGAACTTTATTTAAAATTTAAGGAGAAAATATTGCAGTAATTGACAATATTGAATATCAAAATTACAGTACAATATGTATTGTGGCAAAATGTTATTGTTTTATTGTAAAAAATTATTCATTTTATTCTTGTGGAGCTGGATGAAACCATTTTTTATAAGATTTTGTATGTGACACAGGGACAAATATCCTACTCCAGCCACAAGGGGGTAGTAAAGGAACAAATGATGAGCCGATTCTTTTCCACTGTGAGCTAGAGCAGTGGTTCTCAAACTGTGCTATGGGTGCCACTGGTGGTACACAGGCTTCTTCTGTGGTACTCTGGGGTCTTTTGCAGTTCAAGTCCTGATTTAAAGTTGGTTTTATTCCTGGTTTTGTGCTTGACTTGTCCTTACTTGGTAATGCATTTTTCTGTTAGTCCTGATTTTTCTCCTTGGTTTAGACCTAGGTTAGTCCAGATTTAGGCTCATGTTTGTCCAATAAAGATGGTACTAGAAAAGCCAAATATTTTCTGAGCTGGTACTTAATGTGAAATGTTTGAGATTCACTTAACTAGAACTAGAAGAGCCCAAGTCCAAGAGAAAAGCTGTGACTTGTGACTGAAATGCACTGTGTTTTTACCTTCACTGTGCAGTCGTCACTGGCTGAAGCCAACCATTTCCCATCAGGACTGAAGGCCAAGCTCCTCACCGCATCTGTGTGACCCTGAAAACAAAAATATTCACCTGTTTAATACTTTTTACTTATTATTAAATTATTAGACAACCACTGTTCATTGTTTTGTTCTTCGCTCATTACAAACAGTCATGTCACCAGGAATCCATCACTTCTAGTCTCACAGATAGACCAACTTACCTGATATCTAAATATGTATCCTTTCCTCCGGACGTCCCACAGCTACACATCAAACAGAAGAAAGGTTATAACATCAGTCTTAGTCATTTATGTTTAAGACTTTTGTATAAACAACTCACCTTAATATTGGTGTCCATCGAACTGGAGGCCAGAAAGTTTTCGGATAATGGGTGACACCCAAGGCTGGTGATGTTGGCCTTGTGTCCCATCAGTGTCCGTAAAACTGAACAGAGGCAAACAGAAAAGTGAAGAGTCTCTTTCCACTTAGACTTGCCGCTGTCATCCCTCCAGAGCAGTCATTATCAATGTCAAGAGTCCCCCCTTAAAAAATCAGAAAATCCCATGTGGACCCACAACAATAAAATTTCACTTTATTCAAAAGACAATGCCATGTTTTTAACCCTAGATTTCTAATTCAATGTAAAAAAACAAACAAACAAAAAACAGTAAGACTTTAGAATAACTTACACTATTAAGCATTATTTAAGTATTAGCTTAGAGTTAGTAACCTGTTAACTGAATATTTACAAAACATTACATTTATAAGCAACAATGAGTTATAAACATTGTTATTAATGTTTAATTATTTAGGAATCAGCTCATGCACAATTAAAAACATCAGTGGTTATTCAGGATCTAAAAACAATTCTAAAAACTACTTAATTATTGTCATTTTTACATTACATGTTTAATAATGCTTCATTACTGCTTCATAGTTCCAAGTTTTTCTAAAGTGTTACCAAAAAAACACAGACGGTTGGCTAAAATAGCTTCAAAGTAGTATTTTAAACACCTATATAACTGTACTTAATTGTAATTTGTTTACAAACTCACTTTCTTTTTTATGAACTTAATGTAAACAACCTCTGGGGGGACCTCTGCAGTAAACTCACAGCCCATCAGGGGGCCCCGGTCCCCACTTTGGGAATCACTGCTCCAGAGTATGACAACGAAGTGCACAAGCTTGGACTCAACACAGAGAGGTCCCATTCAGATCAGGGCCACTTTCATTGGTTGAGTAATACATGTGACCAACAGACAGACTCACTTTTTGCAGCCTCCAGGTCCCAGATTTTGATGGATCCAGACTGGGACCCGGCAACCACCTGCTCCTCAGTGGCGTTCAGCTGCAGACACTCCACTGGGCTCTTGCTGCCGGTCAGACTCTGCGCAAGGAGAGGAACTCATTTAGCCACTTAAATATTTACACACAACTGCTTTGGCTGCTATCAAACCAGCCGACAGCTAGGAAGAGTAACCAAAAAGTATTTTTGAGAGAAAGTATTGAAACTAAAAGCACAGTCCCCACAACCTCAAAAGTCATTCTGCTTGCTTCTCACACCTCTTCTCTGGAGTCTTTGCTCATTCTTCATCTACAAAAACCTCCAGCTCAGTGATGTTTGATGGCCGCTGTGCTGCAGCTGCTGCCTTCTTTAAATCCAACCATAGATTTCCAATGGGATTTAAAGCTAGAGACTAAGAAGGCCACTCCAGGACGTCTCAGGATGTCTTTCATAAATGTTTTATAAAGATTTTCCTCTGATATTTTGAAATTCATGTAAAAGCTTATAAAAAAAATGAGGATCCAGACTGAAATATGGAGCCTAAATGTTATTTAAAATAGATTCTAGCAAAGGTTAAATGTCTGTACAACTCCTGGTTCTGGACTAGACCAAAAAAGAACAATATCTTCCTTGACACGACCGTGTTTTTATCGATAAATCAGTGTTGTTGGATTGTACCGTGACATGTTTCAACTACTTCCCAGAGCAACAGGACTGCGAGTATCCCAGATGTGAGACAGCAGGCAGGCCCCTCTCTCACCCGGGATACTGTCCTGAAGATAGCACTGTCATTTTACCGCTCCAGGTTGGAAGACTGCGCCAAAATCTGTTTAAATCAGCTGAAACATGTCACAGCAACATCACCTTGAATCACATGACCTTTCTGAGGAATCACATGACCTTTCTGAGGTAGACTGCAGGAAGTAGTTGAAACATGTCAAGGTATGATACAACAACACAGGTCTACTGTCAAGATTAGTGGAAGACCAAATTAACCTACCCTTTCCTAAAAATCTCCTAAAATTCAACCATAACCTTATGAGTGTTGTTTACATGGAAACCAACAAACAAAGGCAAAACCATAATCTCCTCGGTGGGGTGGATGTAACAAAAACACATTAATGCACCATTTACTTGAGACCAGGGTAGCAACTAACAATTATTTTGATAATCAATTAATCTGTCGATTATTGGTTGGATTAGTCTATTAATAATAGAATAGTGAAGTGTGAGTAAAGTGGTTAAAAACTCGAGGTGTTTTATAGTAGAGCTGTACAATTAAGCTAAATCAAATCAAAATCACAATTTTCATTGTTGCAATTAGCAAATCGCAAAGGCTGCAATTATTTATGTGATTAATTTCCACTGCAGAGAATAAAATATCCCATCTCTGCAGGGTCTTAAAAATCGTGCTACAGCTGTAGACCTCTACAGACATGTTCTGAAGGCATGTGATTCCTTGTATTAGTTGAGCAGTAAATATTTCAGTGTTTTCTAAAGTGTCAGTGCTCCATCAAATGCTTAAAATGTAAACTGTGAACTGTATGTTGATTTTAGAAAATATATCGCAAATCTAATTGCAACAATATATATCAGAAAAATCTCAATTAGATATTTTTCTAAATCATTCAGCCCTATTCTACAGTTCCTGTTAAAAAATGGATAATTCTACCAAAAATCATTTAATTTTAACAAAGTTTGAACCAGATGAAACCATGAGTTTGCCACTTGACAACATTTGGATAGCGCATATACACAAAGCGATTTTTAATCAAAAACACAAAATGTACATTGTTTTTAACTGTTTTTGTTACTTTACTGCTCTGTCTTGGTAATAAACCTCCTCTCTCAGCCAGGGCTTAATTTGTAAATCAAACGTTGCCGGAACAAAAATTGCACTTTGACACTGGAGTCCACAAGGCCAACACTGATCCCAGAATGTACACACAACACAATGCTTAGGCGCACACACATGCCAAAATACCAAGCGACTGCTCATTTATATTCAATTCTAAATTATATTTTAACATATTTGTTAACATTATTATTAAGGGTGCTCCGATCAGGGTTTTTGAGGCCGATCACCGATCAGCCTCTGCTGTGATCGGCTGATACTGATCATGGCCGATACCGATCACGTGGTCTTCAATGTAGTAATGTATTGTATGCAGGCTATTATTAGTTCCATTTGAAAAATACTGTAATTTGTAAATGTAAAAGTACAACAAAATTCTACTTATTTTTGTTTTAGAAGAGGTTTTGTTGCATTATTGGTCTTTAATGTGTGCCCAGTGTCTGTGGCTTTGTTTGAATGCTCCGCTGATGTAAAAATCAGCTGTTCTTAATTGGTTCCTTTAATGCAAGTCCGCGGGTGCAGCGCCTGTGTCCGCGTAACGCGCAGCCAAACCAGGTTGAAACACAGTGGACTAAAGAGCAGACAGCTCCTGCTGCCAGTTTTGACAATGTCTGAATGAAGAAAACGTGCAAAGAGAGCAGAGAAGACAACGATGAAAGGTGCTCCTCTCAGACACACGGACACATGGGCTGCCTTTTTACTTTCTCTTTCCATTAGCAGCCATTTGGTGCAGTTTAAGCCACAAAACGCACAGTTTTCTCCGCGCAACAAGACACAGGCAGACTCTGAACTTTCTTAATCCTTTTAACGTAACTGTTAGCGGGTTAGCTGTAGCTCTATTTATGTTGGTGTTTGCAAATACACGCACTGCTGCGCCTCGGTTCTGTCCCGTGCGCTCCTAAAGCAGGCGGGGACACAGCGGGGACACAAAGCAGCGCCTCCAGGGCAGGTTTGTGTTAGTTATAACCAGGGCTTAACTTAAAAACACTGCTAAAATAACGCTACTGCTGTTTAATCAAACCGGAGTTGCAGGACAATAAATGTGAGAGCCTCGCGTGTTTATTGTAATTTGATCGGCCCTTCTGATCGGCCCATTTTACCGATCACCGATCACTCTATTTTTAGCCATGATCAGCCGATCATGATCGGCGGCCGATCGATCGGAGCACCCTTAATTATTATACATTAGAGCATTTTACTTCAATGTAATGTGTCAGTGTACGTTTGTGTGATTGCTCAGCTGATCGAGGAATGAGCTGCTACTCATAATTACTGCGCTATTGTAGACTCGCTCTGTCATAGACCGACTGTGCGGCCACCAGTCTGAAGCAAGAACACAGACTCATGCAGCTGTGGTCTGTAAAAACAAAGTCTAGACTAGGAAAGGGAGCACACAGCAGCAGTAAGCTTTCAACCAAATCATGTCTCTCTTTTTGCTTTCGCTTCTTTTTAGTGACTGCTGTGGAGCGCAGTCTTCTCTGCGTAATGGCGTTTCATGGCTCCAGGCTCTGTGACCCTCAGCGTTAGCTCGAGCTTACAGATGCATTTGAACAAACAAAAAAGAATAAACTGCTGTGGATCTATGTCCCATGTGCACAGGGGATATAATGGAGGAATAAAAAGTGCACATCGAGGGCACGTGGTGTAAGGTTTCTCTGCGTAACTATGGCTATGTAACAGTGACACTGGAGTTTAACTGGCCCCGGGTCTCATCCTGTGACCCACAATCAGTGTTAGCTCTAGCTTCCATATGCATTTGAGTAAAAGAACAAACTGACGTGGCACTGCCAGGTCCCATGGGGAAATAACGCGGCACATCCAAAGCGCATCACGTAGGTCCCCTCCGCGTAACCAAAGTCAGGACAAACCTCAACAGATTTACTGTCTCCTGGCTGTTAGCAAACACATCACTTTTGACTTAAAGAGCAGCAGTCAGCTGTAGCTCCACTCGCGTTTGTAAAAACACACAGCCTACTATGGCTCTGTGCAGCTCTGTGGCTGCAGCAGGGATTGGGCGGGGTCGGGGAACATCTCGAGGCACGCACAGTGCGTACTGCTGTGCACCTGCAGACACCACTGGTGTTAACAGTGGCGAATAGATGTTTCAGTTTGACGTGAAAGTCTTTAACACTGGATTCCCAGTACACTCTCTAGACACGAATTACAGCCCGGGGACAGTCTATGTTGAAGCGCATTACTGTGAAGGGCTAAAACGGAAATGAAGCGTGGCTTTTATGTTTAAAACATATGCATTTCTGTGTAATTACATCTCCGACCTTCAACACAGGTTTAGGAGGGCAAAAGCGTCAAATGTAATCAACACTTTGTTCTGAGTTGTGCCTGAGTTACCGGATCCAAGCAAACAGTTGCTGGATCGGACCATAAGGGAGTTTCCAGATCCTGTTCCGGCAAGATCCGGCTCAAATTTAGCCCTGCTCTCAGCACATGGCATGTTTCAGAGTTTATGAATACTACAGTTAACAATTAAACAATTACTAAAGTTGTTGACAATAATTTTAATAATTGATTATAATCGATTAATCCAATCAGTTGTTACAACCGTACTTGAGGGATAAACAGAATGTGACTAAACTGTGCATGTAAAAACCTTGAGTGTTATGATGTTATGTCCAGTGAGTGAATGAGACTTATATCCTGTATAAGACACTACCATGATGCAGTTGGCCTTGCTGACAGCCCAGATGTTGACCCTGCAGTCCTCTCCTCCAGTGGCCAACAGTCGACCCGAGCTCTTGCCCAAAGCCAGACAGGACACAATGCTGGTGTGGGCCTCGAACTCCTCTGAAATAACAGGTTACACTTCGATCAGACACCAATACTTCACTGCTTTTGAAATTTGATAATAGGTTTAAAACTTCTGGGTGCAAACAAATGAACTTGGATGTAAATGTTTATTAAATTGTTCAACTGCTGCACTGATTGGGAGTCATCATCGAGCGCTAATACAATGGTTAACTGATCTCAGTTTTACAAAGCCAGAGTGACTAGTTAGCCTGATTTTTTTATACTATTTTTCAGATTTTATACAAAAAAAAAATTGGCTAAAAGGATTTGTGAAACTGCAATTAGAATAGAGGAATCCTAGAGCCACCTTACTTTACTCAGCAAAGCAAGTAGGTCTGTAGTGTTTCCTGCAGAGAATGTGTCAGTTCAGGTGGTAGCCAAGACCACATTTACGACCCCTAAAAACCTCATAATGTTTAAGTACTGCACCGCAAAAGCATCACAAAATGCTTTTTGACAAAATAAACAGATTTTTAAATGGCTATATAATACTTCATACAGCCTATATTGAATGGTGCTTGTTGCCAACCAAGGTGGCCTTTTTAACTACAGTCTATAATAGTATTGTTTAAATCAGAGGCCAGGGGCCCCTTACAGGAAAAACATGAACCACAAGGACCCCCCTCATAGGGTGAAAAACATAAAATCTATTCCAGGCTACAGTTAAGGTAAATGTGTAAAATGTGAACTCACGCAGTCTCCATGAGATCTTGGTGGAGCTGGCAGCAGCCATCTTGGTGAGTCAGAGACGGGACAGAGCTGAGGTTAAAGCATTAGGCTCGGTCTGAAGAAGAGGACTGGCATCAGCTGGACTCTGAACTCTCCACCTGCAAACAGACATAATACATTTTTATTTATTTATTTATTTACTTACTTGTGTCTTGAAAAAAAGGGAAGGAAATATGATCATCATGCAAAAATTAAATGTGAAAAATCCCTTTTACACAATAACTTTGCTACTATATACGTATTCATTCAGTCATGTAGATGCTGCAGTTGTGGAGGTCACTGTTTTTCCAGTTTCATGGGCCAGGGATTTTATTTTATTTTTTTCCTTTCATGATAAAGTTTTGCTAAATCTTAATTCATTTTTACTCTCGCAATTGCAATTCCTACATTAAGGCTTGATATTACATTTTTCTTTGATTGAGAATGTGTTCTCAGCCAACTTAAGCTTAAAATTCACAGAATTTAGTAACACCATTGCTCCTAAATTGAAGTCACGGCCTTGCAGTTCATTAATGCTTTGGCCACTCTAATCAGTCCTGGATAAGTGCTTACATCTATTTGTGGATCACTTTCAGAAGCCTTACATAAGCAAGAAAGCAGCAAATCTTATTTATTTACCACCTTGCACAGACTAAATAATAAATAAATAGATAGATAGATAGATAGATAGATAGATAGATAGATAGATAGATAGATAGATAGATAGATAGATAATACAACTTGTTTTACAAAAGAATAAATCTATCAGCCCCAGCCGTGAAGCTATATTTAAGAGTAAACTTTTATGATTTTTGCCAAAAAGTTGTTGTATCAATTATCGATATGAAGTTGAATCGTATCGTATTGCTCCAAATTATCCAATATCATTCTTCAACTGTATTGAAATAATTCTAATCGATACGTATTGTATCGTTGCAATGAATATAATGCAATTAATATATTTTTAAAAAACTACTTTTCACATTGACCTTAGTGGATAAGTTACCAGGGTAACTCCACATTTTGTTTTGTGAAATTTAAGACCTTTTTAAGACTGTTTAATGCCACTTAGAGTGTAATTTAATGCCAATTACACTTAGGAATTATCTGTACTACTCTCTGAAACTCACCTCATTTTAAAAGTCTAACACGAATGAAAGAACTCAGGAGCTGCATTTAAAAAGATCACAACTCATGCTTTTCAATGATAGCATTTATTCAATAAATATATTTTGTTATTGTGGTGGTGACATGTTGTGATGTTTTGTTTAATTTTAAGACCTAAGTTAGACAAAAATATTTTATACTTTTAAGGTCTTGATTTTGACACAATCAAAGGTAATACCTTGAAAAAGTTATAGCCTTGAGCTCCTCGGAGATATCCTGGTAACATTAAACTTTGCAAGTGTTTAAATTGACACATATTTCCACAACCGACCCTTCATATTTTGTAAACCCTTGATATTTTGTCATAACTTAAATACCTTATAAAATGTACAGAGTGTGGCTGTTTTGCTTTGTTGTTGCTCTGTTAGCTTAACTAGCCTACCCTGGTTTAAGGTGGGCTAATTAATAAAACAAACTAAGTAAATCCTAAAGAAAATATAAGTTAGCTCTAGCTGGGAGCACATTTAAACACACCGCCGCTATTCTGCCGCAAAGTCAAAGTCACTGTCCATGTTTACATCTCGTTAAGTTTAACCCTGTCTTTAGTCTAATCTGTGGCTAACTAGTCTCACCTTTAGTCATTCAGCAGGAGTTAGTTTGAGCCAAAAGTAGCTCCGGGAGACTTTACCTGTGAACCTGGGTCGATGCTGATCATCGGAGTGACCGCGGAGGTGAAAGTGTAAAAGTTAAACACAGAGAGTTAATCCTAAAGTGGAGGCGCAGATGATGAACTTGTTGTTGTGGACGTCTGTCACTGCTCCACCGCAGCTTAGCAACTGCACCGCGTTGCGTCACTTCCGCTCACTCTTCTTCTTCTTCGCTTTGTTAGCTGTGTTAATGTTTAGCTTTAGTGCCATCTGCCGTAGAAACAACTAACTGCTACTATAATTTTTGTGACAAAAAAGTATATTCTAGCCCAGTGGTGGAATATAAAAAGTAAAAATATGTAGTTACTTTACTTTAGTATAATTTTCCTGTATTTGTACTTTATTTGAGTACAAGGGGTACATTTACTTTTACTTCACTACATTTTAGAGCCAGTATCTGTACTTTTTACTCCACTATTTTTCTGAGTTGGTTTGACATACAAATTATTTTGACTTTTGGTTTAAAATTATGTGTTTTTGCCATGCCCTCATTCTAGATGGACATAAAAGATGCAGTAAAGCAGTACTCCTTCTGCTGCACCTGTTTGTTCATTTCATCTGGAAACAGCACAATTTTTCAGGAAAATCCCTCACATTTATACATTAATGAGTTGAGTCTGTGTAAAATACTTTTACTTTTTTACCTGCAAGTAGATTTAAAAGCAAGTACTTTAATACTTTTTCTTAAGTAGAAATTTTAAGGTGATACTTTTACTTGAGTAAATATTTGCTCCTTTATCTGTACTTTTACTTAAGTAAATTAATTGAGTACTTCTTCCACCACTGCTCTAGCCTTAGGGAAAAAAAATAAATATATAACAGTATTGTCTGGTGTTGATTTGCTGGAGCCTGCTGCAGTCTTCTATTTAATATCTGTATTTTTTTTTTTTATCTTATTTTTTTGTTCCTATACATGTAAGAATTTCCCCTCAGGTATTAATGAAGAAATTCTGATTTTAATTCTAATTCTGTACATGAGTTAGACTACATAATGCACAGTTAATCTGCACTGTCACTTTCCCATGGTATTTGCTCGTTCCTGTCTAATTTTTATCTCTCTGGTTACAGTACGTTGTGGTTACCATCTGTTGTGCATAGACCCTGTCAAATACATACATACATACATACATACATACATACATACATACATACATACATACATACATACATACATACATACATACATACATACATACATACATACATACATACGCTAGAGTTAAATATGTGTTTTGCCATGTATGTTATTGAAAATATATTATGTTGTTGTTTTTGTTTTTCAGGTGGATTCGTGTTATGGACTGATTCATATTCACACAGATCTTTATTTTTTTTAAAACAACAATAACAAAAACAGGGCTGCCTCAGTGGCTCAGCAAGTGACCTGTTCTCTCTAACTCATTTCTTGTCAGTCTACTGTTACTTTTTGCTCAAGTTAGGAAAATAATATACAAACAGTATACAAAGAAGAATAACAGAAGCCAGGGGTATTGGGTATATTCAGACAACTTTAGTTGCTCATATACTAAAAGTTTTCATTACCGTGTTTGTTGACTCATGTATCTGTTTTTTGTAGAAAAAGCCATCACTATGAAAGTACAAAAAGGCTTTTGGTTAGGTCACCTGCATTTACATTTGTGAATGTAGAATGTTGCCTAACCAACAGGTTTACAATGAAATATGGTTCTTCTTTTGTCTGCTTTCTAAAGAAACAAAAAACAATGTTTTCCCATTTTAAAGGAAAGTCCTTGTGAAGATGGTCAATGACAAATTTGCTTTTCAAAATGTCCTGGGTTGCAAACAAATCCAGAAGAGGTGCTGCTGTCTGCTCACGGTTTCCTCATAAAAATAAATAAATACATTTGGTCATAGGGTGGTTAGCAGGATGATACTTACAGTCTACTGTACAGTCTACAACTCCACAGGTTTAAAACAGCACTGCAGTCTAAATCTAAACCATGGTTAGTGGGTTGCCAATCTTTCCGCTTTTCTGATTGGACAATCAGTGTTACAGGGTTTTAGGACCAAGAAGTAAACAAAAACAAAAAATGTAAACATAAACAACTTGGCCATTATGCAAAGTATTTGTTTTATTGTTAATAAATCTAAAACTAATATTTGATTTAAACATGTTTACGTCATAGCTTGGCACACATGTAGGTAATTTTTCTGAAATATAAAAAAATTATACAGCTCATAGCACAAGAATGACAACCTCAAAAAGTACAAAAAGTGGGACAAGTTGAGTGATTTGGTGGGACAGGTGGGACAACTCAAGAAATAAATGTTTTAAAGTACAAATCTAACTTACCAACTTAATGAGATACAACCATATGATGTGCTGTTTTTATCCCAATACTGAATAAACCTAAAGTTCTGACTGTGCTTCATAACTTTAGCGCCCATTCTGAAATCCTGCACTGGGTTACACCACTGTCTCAGTTTGTATATTCTCAGAATAATCCAGCACCAACACACCAACCATATATTCCAACCTATCAAGATGGGACGCCCACAAATATTTATTCTACATTTTACAGGAATACTGACCATGTTGTTTTTATCTTGAATCTCACTTTTTATAAGATCCCCTGAGCACTAGTGAAAAAGACGGACATTATCTGACTCAGTGGGACCGAGGGACAGAGGAATAAATGGCTGTGCAGTACAACCAAAAGTGGGACAGGTGGTCACCCTGCATAGCACCTTTAATAAGAAAATCATAATTAATTCACGGGACTGTCCAGGAGGTGGCAGTAGCTGCGAGACGTTTCACCAATTCGTCAACACTAAAGAAGAAGAAGAAGTCTCTGAAGATGCAGGAAGTGTTCGTGCAGCTGAACTGATTCATCGATTTATGTTTTTATTTTATGAAGACATGCTTGTAACAGCTTATATCCTGATTTAGCTCACTTTTAGCTCGTTGTTGTCCTCGTTCAGCTTCAGGAAGTGTCGGATTAAGAGCTCCACAGTAAACCAACATGGCGGCGGCGGTGATGACAGTGGACGTGGAGGACGAGAGCATCCTCGCGTCCGTGTTTAAGGACAGTTTCCCGGACAGCTGGAGGGACAACCCGGACTTCACGGCGTATCTGTCCGAACTGAGCTCCTTCGGGGTGGAGAAGCTGAGGCGGGAGCCGGAGAGACTGTCGGAGGAGCGGGCGCAGATCCTGCAGCAGACCCGGGAGCTGGCCTTCTCCAACTACCAGACCTTCATCCGGACCGCGGACTGCACGCACCACATCTACCGGGACTTCGGGCGCGTGGAGAGCAGCGTGTCCCACCTGCTTGACACCCTGCCCCGCTTCGGAGAGAAGTGCAGGTCGGTCCAGGGCCTGGCTTTGTTGGTTTAATGTTCACAGCCTATGACAAGTTATAGTCGAAATTTTAACAGCAGGTACCACCTGAGGAAAGCTTTGTCCTTACAAGTGTCATCTTTAATGGACTAAAATGAGTCTAAATCTGGACTAAACGAGGGATAAACCAGGACTAACATGGGACTAAACCGGGCTGGATCTAAACTAGGACTAAAGAGTGTCGAAACCAAGTCTAAACTTGGACAAAACCAAAAATAATCCAGGTCTAAACCAGAACTAACATGGGAGTAAACCGGACCGTATCCAAACCAGTACTTAAGAGGGTCTAAATCAGGACAAAATTAGGTCTAAAACAATCTAAACCAGGACTAACATGGGACTAAATCGGACCCAATCTAAACCAGGACTAAAAAGGGTCTAAACCAGGACTAAAAAGGGTCTAAACCAGGACTAAAAAGGTCTAAACCAATATTAAAATGGGTCTACCAGCAGAACCACCACAATAAGAGGCTTGTAATTGTACTTGTAAACAATATATGTGAGTATAAATGTGTTAGGTACGAATTTGAAAAGTCTTTTTGTGAGTTAAAGCATGTTCTTTGAGTAAGTTTGATAATAAAGACTTCTATTAATGTAAAAAAGAAAATTATGACAGGATAAGGACATGGCTAATTAAACCTGTAACTAAAGTATACATTTACATAGCAACAAGCATTGTAGAAATAATAACTGTCCTTGTATATCTTGTAGTTAATAGTCTCTAAAAAAATACTTGTTTGTGTTTACAGGGTGTTTATGAAGGAGGCGGAGGAGATCGGGGCGAGTCGCCGGATGAACAGCCTGACTCTGAACCGTCACACTGAGATCCTGGAGGTCCTGGAGATCCCGCAGCTCATGGACACCTGCGTGAGGAACGGATACTACGAGGAGGCCCTGGAGCTGGCCGCGTACGTGAAGAGGCTGGAGAAGAAGCACTCGTCTCTGCTAGTTATTCAGGTCAGATTAGGAGAAAACTGAACGAGACAGACTTGGCTTACTGGAGTACTTTTTAATGTTCTCACTTTGTTTAGTGCTTGCAGATATTTTAACAATTTGTTCACTGTACTTTATTCAATTTCAATTAGGCTTCTTCTATCTGTCTTCACATCATATTTAACAACCCAACTAGAGCAGGACTAGGATGGGAATAAAACCACCTCTAAATTAGGGCTGAAGGATTTTGAGAAAATATCTAATTGCGATTTTTTGGTAATTGTGGTTGCAATTAGATTTACAATATATTTTATTATAATCAATGTTCAGTTCACAGTTTACATTTTAAGCCTGTGATGGAGCATTGACATGTGAGAGAAACCTGAAATATTCACTGCTCAACTAATACAAGGAACCTCATCTCTATCAGATCCTGTCTCTAGAGGTCTAAACTACAGCTGTAGCTAGATATATTAAAACAATATATCACATAAATAACTGCAGCCGTTGCATTTTGATAATTGCGACATTTAAACTTGCGATTTTGATTCAATTTCCATTGAATTGTGCAGCCCTACTCTATATTAAACTAAATCAGGACTTGAACTGCAAAGATTCCAGAGTACCAACAGAAGAAGCCACTGGTACCACAGTTTCAGAAACACTAATCTAGACTTAGGACTGACGAGAGATTCACACTGAATGCGTTGGGTGTGTGGCACTTCTCCGACCAGATCCAGCTGGGGAGCCCATGAGTTCATGGGAGAGGAAGTTAGGCTGGAAGTTATGAGTTCACATGATAATAACCATGTATATAAAGAACTGCATGTAAAAAGCCACATTTGCTGCTCATTTGGAGATTATTCTGAGATTTAACCACAGTTGAAGCACAAAAGTCACAGAAATATATGCTTCAACCCTGGGTAAGAACACTACATATGTAAATACTTTGTTCTTACTCAGGTTTAATGGTGTCCGGTCTTGTTTGTGACCTGTGTCCTCAGTTAAGATGTAATGTTTACAGCGATGTGAGCGAGAGGCTGCACAAGCTTTTTGATTTAAAAATGTACCGGATTCTCTTGATTGGTCCCAGGTCTGACTTCCTGTCTGGCTCCATCTGCTCTGTTCAACTTTATGCATATAGACTGGATATATATTTCTGTGAGAGCGCCGGACACAGACATACTGCAGCTCAGCCGGTGTGAACTCATGCATTGGCTTGCATTGCTCCATTTGTTACGGAGGTTTTACAGGACACGCAACGGATTCAGTGTGAATTGGGCGTAAATGGCTGTGCAGTACAACCAGAAGTGGGACAGGTGGCCAGTCTAGTACCACAGTTTGAGAACCACTGATCTAGTCTGAGGACTGGCTGCTGACCCTCTGTGGCTGAAAGGTAAGGCAGGCCATACAACATATGAAAATTTACCACTTTTGTTTTTCGTCTCCAGGGCATCGTTCGCGAGGTCCGTCAGTCCACTCAGCTCATGCTCAGCCAGCTCCTGCAGCAGCTGCGCAGTAACTCCCAGCTGCCCGTGTGCCTGCGCGTCATCGGTTACCTGCGCCGCATGGACGTCTTCACTGAGGCCGAGCTCCGCGTCAAGTTCCTGCAGGCGCGCGGCTCGTGGCTAAGCTCCATTCTCTCCGCCATCCCGGACGAGGACGCTTACTTCCACATCACCAAAACCATCGAGGCCTGCCGCGTGCACCTCTTCGACATCATCACCCAGTACCGCGCCATTTTCTCCGACGAGGACCCGCTGGTGCCCCCTGTTGGTGGCCAGGCGACCGTCAACGAGGCGGCCATATTTTACGGCTGGGTGGTGCAGAAAGTGGCTGAGTTTTTGGCGACTTTAGAGCGGGACTTGGACAGAGGTGTCGGGAGTAGACTGGATTCTTTACTGGGCCAGTGCATGTACTTCGGCCTGTCGTTCAGCAGAGTCGGGGCAGATTTTCGGGGGCAGCTAGCACCACTCTTCCAACGAGTAGCATCGGAAACTTTTCGCAAAGCGGCAAAGGAAGCCGTAGAGAAGTTTGAGGAGGATATGAACTTGTATACGCTTATTTCTCTACCCTCTTATTTGGGTGGGACTATCCCACCGGTACAGCCGACCGCTCAGCCCGGGACGCTCCAGCCACCCATGTGTCTTCTGGATTTCCAGCCTTTAGCTTGTTTCCTCAACAATATACTCACCGCATTTAATGATCTGAGGCTGTGCTGCCCCATCGGACTGGCCCAGGATGTCACCAAAACGTTGGAGGACACACTCAAACTGGTGAGACATACAAATTATATCAACATCTTTTGTGACTACAGACAAAATCAGGGTAGCTCCAGATTTTTTCTTGTGAAACTTCAGGGTATATGTTAATTTCAATACCTTTTTAAGACTTTTGGAAGACCTTTTCTAAATAATTAAAGGTACTGTAAGCAGAATACGCTCTACTGGTTTGAAATGGTACTGCATTCTAAATCTAAACAATGGTCTGTGGGTTGCCAGTCTTTCTGCTTTTCTGACTAAATGCTTGTTAATGAAGGGTTAAGAACCAAAACAAAAAATGTAAACAAAATCAACTTGACCATTATGTAAAATATTTTTTTTATTTTTAATAAATTAGGGCAGCAGCTAACAATTATTTTGATAATCGATTAATCTGTTGATTATTGTTTTGATTAATCAGAAAGTGAAGCTTGTGTGGTTAAAGTGGTTAAAACTTGCGGTGTTTTATGGTTTCCATACATTTTTTTTGAAAATTCTACCAAGACAAAGCTACAACTGTCACTTGAGGACCCTCCTCTCTCAGCACATGACATGTTTCAGAGTTTATGACTACCCCAGTTAATGATTAAACAATTATTAAATTAGTTGACGATTATTTCAATATTCCATTATAATCGATTCATCCGATTAGCCCTAGAATTGTTATCTGTAAAACTAATATTTGATTTAAACATGTTTATATCATATCTTGGCACAAATGGGTAAATTTTATTAAGTATAAACAAATATATACTGCTCATAGCACCTTTAAGCCCTAATCGCCACTTCAGCTATAAGCAGCATCTTTAACCCACAGTTAAACAGCTGTAGTTTGTGATCCAGTTATGATAGTTTTGTGTACGCAGGCAGATCTGTCACACTGCATAATGCATACTTTTTTTAGTCAAACTTTTTTTTGGACAGAACTTTTACACATTTAATACCTCATACAATCGTGATTAAGACCTTTTAATACTTGCTTTAATTTTCCTAATACTTTTCAAGACCCTGCTAAATGGACACCCTGAATTTAAGACCTTTTTCAGACTGATTAATGCCACTTATAATAAAATTTAATGCAAAGATTGTCTAACATAGGTGAAATAACTTCAGTTCTGTATTAAAAATCTTAAAGCGGAATGTAAAATTTCAGCATGTAATGTAGTGTGGTGATGGTTTTTGCAACAATAAGCCTCATCTTGCAATTTTACACAGCCCATACAAACAGCAGCCTTAGCGTAAAAAAAAACAACTAAATAACAACACATTGGACTGGGTGACTTCAAGATATTTATAAAACCACTATTGGTAGAATTTGTTGCCAACATCCAACTTACAAAAAGACACACTTCTCTGTTATTTACAAAGTATTAAATTTTGATCTAAAATATATTTTATAAGTACAACACTGAAAAACCTGACTAAGATGTCCTGATTTGACAATTTAGGACCTAGAAGAACTGAATGTAATACCTGCCTTACTTTTAAAACTTTTATTTTGGTAACATCAAATTTAATATGTTTAATATTTTTAAGACCTTGGGGCTACCCTGAAAATGCCTCAAGCGTTGTGTTGAGGGGAGAGAGAAAGGTAGTCAAGCATTAGTTTAGGTTCTTGGTCCTGTTTGTAGTCCTGGGCCCTTTCTGAAACGCCTCCCTTCCCCCTCGCCCTACGCACTTCCACTCAATTTGCGCGTTCATGCGAAGTTGATCGTGCATCGAGGAAAAGAGGCTCATTAGCTCCTCCACAGCGAGTGTGGTCCAGTGCAGACTCAGGAGCTGTGTGTAACACCGCACTTCAGCTCCACATGCAAAACGCTCCGCACAAGTTCAGTTCCGCATTCATCTCGGAGCCAAACGTGTCGACCTAGATATTTAACACTGTCATGAATACATTTATGAATTAAACAGAAAACGTTAAACAAAGTTATAAAAATATAACTTTATTGGTTCTGGAAAAACCTTATGTGCAAGTTTGCTGCATTTGACACACCACATTATTCACCTGTAAACTGTGAAATGAGCCCAGGTGGATCAACACTAATAACACATCCATTATTCACCTTTGTCCTCTATCGTATGTTCACTACTGATTTTATATAAAACTTGTAACAATTGCTGCTATGTTTGGAGCGTACCCACGGTAAAGGGGCCTTCCTGGTTCTGTCAGAGTGAGGGGAGTGTGTCTGAAAGCTGTGCTCTTCTGCTGTGATCAAGGGAACTCCATGCAGCTGCGAGTGTGACTTCACAGAGAGGGGAGTGGGAGTGAGTAGGGCGAGGGAGTAGGGAATGGTTTTGGAAATGATTTCTTCTTCCTGTTTCCTGTCAGGTGACCCGTCAGATCGTTGTCTTCCACCGCGCAGAGCAGACGGCCTTCAGCGACAAAGAGCGAGAGCTGTTCGTCCGGTTTTGTTGTGCGTTCGCCGAGGACCTGCTGCCGTTTCTGAACCGCTGTCTGCAGACTTTGTTCCCTCCGGCTCAGCTCGCGCTCATCCTCGGTAAACTTTGTTGACTTTTTATTTTTAACAGTGTTTTAACTAAAGCTTTAACTCTCTGTTAGCTCTTTCCACTGGAAACTTTGGTTTGGAAGCAAACTTGTCTCATCAAATTTTGAATTTTAAATGCCTTCTTGTTCAGGTGGGACTGTCCCCCGGTACATTTCTGTTTGCACATGCGCACATGAATGGTTACTTAGTGCTTCCGGTGCAAATGGGGCAAGTGACACGGTCGTTTCATGCAAATGTTTTTGACAGCGTATTGTAGACTCTGAATTTGGCCAATCGAAATCGAATTTGACGATTCGAAGATATATGCATAGAATTTTTTAAAGGCAAATTTTTTATTCTGAAAATTTTAACACTGAAAAAATACAGTGAAATACATATACTGAAATTTCAGCGACTGAAATTCAGAGACAAAAACTTTAGACTCTAATTTCAGTGCTAAAAAATAAATGGTAAAAATTCAAAGGCATTTAAAATTTAAAATGTGATGAGACAAGTTTGCTTCCATACTTTGGAGGTTTAAATATGTCTTTTGTTACACAGACGAATGCAAAGATAAATATTTGAGTAAAATGCTAGTTAATTTATGTTGCCAGCAGTCAACATTACTTTACAAATCAAAGAATGGCTTTTGGTCACCTTTTCAAAGAATAAAAAAAAAGTATTTAAAATGAGAATATTGAAAAAACTGTCTCAGATGATAATCCTTAAACATCAGGGAGTAAAGCACCAAGCAGTATTCACCTGCAACGATTGAAATAATTCACGTTTGTCGTGTGGGAATGAAACATTACATTCTTCTGGTTCTTGTGTCCCTCTCTTCCAGGTGTCCCTCCGACACAGCTCTACAAATACGGAAATCTGGGCCGTTTAGACATTGCTGCTGTCGTCGAGCCTTTGGAATTCGTTTTGCCCCAGAAGGAAACACACGACACGGCTGCTGCTGCTCCTCTGCTACCGGACCTGGACCTCAGCGTAGACCTGGGCAGCCTGAGTCTAGACCCTCAAACTCAGGACACTAAACCTGATAAGGATGACCCAGAAGAACCTGAACTGGACCCTGACCCTAAAGAGGATGAAGAGATGAGTCCTGATCCAGAACAGTCAGAGGCTCTGACAACATCAGTGGAGGAACAGGAAGAGGACCTAGAGGACTTCCTGAAGTAACAAACACAGATCTATTTATCAAAGTGCTTTTATTTTGATATAAAGCTTACTAGATACCACTGACACTACAATGACCATTTACTGTTTGAAATGTTGTCTCTCAAGTCGAAGAAAATGGAATTGGTGGCTTTAAATAATATAAATCCAGAGGATTATATTCTATCATTATTTTATAACCCTAAAATGAAGTTTTTGGGTGCTAATCTTGATTCTTTGGGACATTTTTGGCACTGGGAGTGGGACTGGATGAAGGAAACGGAAACTTTTTGAATGATTTTCTTAAAACATAGGACTGTTTGATAAAATTGAACTTAAAGATATGACGTGATAGCATTTATAAATGGGCTCAGTCGGTAGAGTCGTTCACCCACCTTGCCTGTGTGAATGTGTCAGTGTGATCGTGTTTGGTGGAGGTCAGAGGCTGTAGGCACAAAATGGCAGCCACGCTTCTGTCAGTGTGCCCCAGGGCAGCTGTGACTGAGGAGTGAATGAATAATGTACTCATGTAAAAGTGATTTGAGAAGTTTATAAAAGCCCAATGTTAATCTAGTCCATTATTATTACTACAAACCAGGTTGTGCCTATGTAACATATGTATATTTCATATTAAAATTTTGAGATCTCAGGTTTGGAAACTTTCTTTTTGATCAGTTGCGTTTTTGTTCATCACAAAGAGGTCTGAAAACAAGATGACAAACCAAAGATGCATCATGTTTGTTTTTTCACTGCTTGGCCAGCCCTAACACCATAAGGAAAAAAACATTTAAAAGCCTCAGCCTGACTTGTGTTGTGCATACTGTTTATCAGTAATTCTCAAGTGGTGGTCCGGTACTGAAAAGTGGGTTGCAGGAAGGTTGTATATTTACAGTTAGTTTCAATGTTGTGCTTATTTGAATCCTAAACATTGTATACATAAAATACAGGTAGGGCTGTGCAATTAATTGAACTGTAATCATGATTACAATGGAATATTTATTACGGTAAATATATACGTACAGTATTTGGTAGTGATGGGCCATGCTTTTCACCAACACTGAACATTACAAAAAGAGCAGTTTGACCAAAATAGAGAAATTTGCCATTACAGTTTACCATTTTGAGTCCAAACACTGATCTGATGAAGAGAGAATCATTCACTTCACCTGTCAGCGATCATAATGTTATGCCTAATCTTTGTATATTTTAATCAGAGATTATTCAAAGTTCAAACATCACTTCTTCTTGACGAACTTCTTGCGTGCTGCGTTGGGATTGGCCCGTCTCCGCCCCGCCCCGCACTGACTGTCCCGTAGGTGGAGGTTCGCCGCTCGGCTGTAGATGTCGTTCTCGCTGAAGGGCGAGGAACCAGCCACGTAATCTGGGTTAAAGACGTCTGTTTTCTGACGCGCTTTCCGGGACAGCCTCTGCTGAGGGAAACGCTGGTCCTCCACCAGGTGAGGGTTGGCGCCATGTTTCCCGCCCTGGGGCAGAGGCAGCGTGTACTAAAGAGGAAAAAACAGAAGAAAATTATTTAAAATTTGAGAACAATCAGCATTATCAGGCAAATACACTGGAAAAAAAACCAAAGAGCATGTTTTAATAGCCACAAAAAATGTCCAATATTTAGTTCTGGGGCTTCTATGAGAGACTTTCGGGACAGGTAACTTGTCCTTGGCAATTGTTAGCCAATGTGTCCCAAAAACTGGGACACATTTTTTTTCCCACTTAGAACAGTGCATTTGAGCTCACAAAGTGACCAAAAAAAAAACATCTAACAGTTATACAGTTTTTTTCATGTAATTAAAGTAGACGCTGGGGCTTAGGTTTTGAATTTTAATGGAAATGTTTTAATAAAAATGACTATAATAATAATTTTAGAGATGTCTTTAAAGTCTTGCTTTACTTAAGTAAAAGAACAAATAAAAAAGCAAAAATTTACTCCAGTAAAAGTATCACCTTAAAATTTTATAAAAATACTCACTTTTAAATGTACTTGCAAGTAAAAAAGTAAAAGTATTTCTCACAGACTCGACAACTCATGAATGTGTTAAATGTGAGGGATTTTGCAGTAGAAGAGACTGAATCTGTCTCTGAGGTCTTCTGTCTTTATTATTCTGATGTTTCTAAAGCAGTACTACTTTACTGCATCTGTTATATTTAAGTACTGTGTGTCTACAATGAGGCCATGACAAAAACACATGCAACATACAACCAAAACTCAAAATACTTTGTACTACAAACCAACTAAGAAATGTAGTAGAGTAAAAAGTACTTGCTCTAAAATGTAGTGAAGTAAAAGTACGCCTTCTAAAATTTAGTGCAGATACATGAAAAATCTACTTAAATAAAGTATCTAAGTACTTTTACTTTGTTACATTCCACCACTGCCTGGTTGAGTGTTATGTTTGTATTTTCTGAGACATATTAAGTTCTATTTTGTTTTTCCCCAAAATGCAGAACTTTCTGGGCATGTGAAGAAGAGATGAAGAAAAGGTGGATATTCATTTGTTTGTGTCGATTTTATTTAGTATTCTGAAGTAAATTTCCCGTATTTGGTCTTTATTGGAGAACTGAGAGGACATTGATCCAGCTCCGTGTCTCAAAACATTTCTGCTCACTTAAAAAAAGACCCGAACGTAAAGAACCAATCAGACGCCAGCTCTGACTGACCAATGAGAGCGCGCCTTGGTCTCTGCGGGTGCGTTTGCTTTTTAGATATTCACAGCTGGTGCGGGCGGTGACACACAGCATAAACAAATCTACTCGCTCTGAGATAAAAAAAAAAAAAAAAAAAAAACCAACATACAACATATTGTTGCGTCACGCCTCCGCCACGGCCACTCTCCGGTCGCACTTTTATTTGCTCTTTATTATCGAAGGCACACGAGGGGTCCGCCATCTTTGTTTACTATGTGTTGTAACTTCCGGGGTAGCTACACTCGGTGGCGCTGCCGCTGCTATAAGTGTTGTTGTTGTAGTTGTGTTCGTGTTGGAGTGAGGTCGGCGGAGCAAACATGACTAGCATCATCTGTTCCGTCCGGGGCTGCCACAACAACTGGAAGAAGCGGCGCATGTCCCTCTCGCAGCGGTGTTTTGAGCACCAGAAGATCCGGTACGAGTGCTGCGGGCCCGCGTTCAACCTGCACCCGCCTCCCTCCAAAGAGGAGCAGCTCCGCGGATGGCTGCAGGCGCTGAACCTGAAGCACCCCCCTAAACGGCCCTACGTCTGCTCCTTTCACTTCGTGGAGGGGAAACCCACGGCACAGCACCCCTACCCGGAGAAATGGCTGGGCTACGAAACTCCGCAGAAGGCGAGACAGAAAGGTCAGACTTAATAACAACACAAAAATGCACTTAAGCAAAGGTTCAGGGCGTTTAAAAGATACATACACAGAGAAAGGACAATCTATTAATACCACCATTCAGGGCACCATTAGACTTTCCTATTGTCCACGTGATCAGTCTTTGCTAGTCACGTGACCAAAAATCGCCGCCAAATTGCCGCCGAGGTAAACAAACAAATGTGAAACTCTGATGGAAAGCAGTATTAAACTTTATTTATACAGGGAAAACTCAATGAGTACTAATCACTTTTTCATGAGTGCCCTGTTTAACACATGAACATGCAAAAGATAAAAACAAAATTTGCCAAATCATGTTACAAAAAATATTGTACAATAAGTCATAATGTTGAAAATGTTGACTCAGTTAAAACGCATGAGGTACACAAAGCAATCAAAGATTTATCTGAAAATAAAACAACTAATACATATCATATCTCTGCTGAACATCTTACTTTTGCTAGCATACATATGCATTACTGCCTTTGCTGTGCATGGTTTTATCCCAGACACCATGATGAAGGTACTTTTAGTTCCTGTGATTAAGGATAAAGCAGGAAAAGTGGGCAGCTCAGATAATTATAGACCTATTGGTAATATACTGTCTAAAGTTATGGAACAAATCCTTCTGACATCTAATCATTTCCACTGACACTTACCAATTTCACTTTTAAAGTAGTAAGATTAAAGAATTATTTAACAGTGCGTATATCCTACATTCTCAGGCTTTACTGTTAGAACTGAAGTGACTACAAGGAGACAACATAATGCTTGCACTCTGTACTGAGGAATACCCCACATTACTAACAAGTGAATTTATCCACTGCAAGATTAATGAAGTTCAATCTAATCTCTTACTCACATCTGTATTCTCCTCTGATCCTGTTGCAAATAAACCATTCACACTCACTCTGTAAGCCGTTGGTTCATCAGCTGATTACGCTTTCATAATGATCCATTCACACAGATTTACGCTGTATTTATGCTGTATTCTGTGAGCCTTCTCTCATTACCTGCATGGCAACAGCCTGTGATGTAGAGTCTGACACTAAAGCTGCTAAACTATCTTACTGTAGCTTATACAAACTATAGCTTCCATCTTAAAGCAATAACAATAACTTTTTCCCACAAATACGCCAGCATCACGTGATTAACACCCACACCGTTCCGTACACAGGGCACTAGTGCTGCAGTAAACAGTAATTGAGAGTTTAGGACAAGTCAATGTTGTGGAGCTTTCAGGACTACGACCATTGATAGTCTAAAATATACAGTAAATTTACCGTTCCCAAAATGCACCCGTGTGACGTCACCTGGCACCAGGGCTTGACATTAACACTCGCCAAATGCGGGTAGATTTTTAATTTGCCCAATAACAAATACTCCCACAAGCTACTTTGACTGGTTGGATATTATACACATTTAGTATATAGTAATTCATCAGGAAGGATTAAAAAAAGAAATATAAATTTAAACAAAATCACATGTTTTAAAAGGTACGCTTTATTATGCCGAGGTAAAATTTTTTTAAAATAATTTAATAAATCTCTGTCCATACGTAAAACCAAATTTACATTTCTTTAAGCTTATTGTACTATGAAACAAACACAAAAATCTAATTAAATTGTGACTAGTGAAAACACTAATTGGCTAGCAACTTTTGGCAAAGACCTGCCTCAGTGGCTAGTGAGCAAAAAAGTAAATGTCAACCCTGCCTGGCATTAAACGATTGTACATGGGGGGGCCTCCACTCAAGAGGTTTTGTCCTGGGCCCCATCTATTCTGTAAGTGGGCCTGCGCATGTCTTTTGTTTTCTTTCTTTTTACAAATGCAGAAATAAGCCTATTAATAAGTGAGCCATTCATTGATAAGTTTACCTTTTATTTCTGTGTTTCCTCAGATGGATCTACCACTTCTGCAGCAGGAGAGACTGACAGTGCCACCTCAGACAGTGAAGAAACATTTTGGGAATCTTGGCACATGATTGACCACAACTATGCTGCCAGCCCCTTACTGGACCCGCCCCTCCGTTGTGACCAGGGAACACAGTGTCACGGAGCATCCGAAATTTATACGCAGCTTCTAAGAAACAACCACCTCAGCCTGCTCTACACAGGTCTGCCTTTGGACGCGTTTTTCTCTCTGGTGGAACAACTGACAAGGGATTACAAAAACAGTTTTCAGCTCGACCCCTGCGATCAGATCCTCATGACGCTGATGAAGCTCCGGCTGAATCTGCTGCAGGACGACCTGGCCGAGAGGTTTCGCGTGTGTGAGCTCCAAGTCGCCAGGATCATCTCTCTGTGGCTGGACGTCATGGAGAAGAAGATGAGGGGCTACATCCCGTGGCTGCCCCGGGAGACGCTTCATGCCACGATGCCGCAGAGTTTCAGAGAACACTACCCCTCGACGACGTGCGTGATCGAGTGCCTAGAGACCCCGCTCCAAAAACCATGCAGCCTCGACTCGAGAGGCAGGAAGCCACACAGCCATTACTACAGCCACAATACCATCAAATACCTGGTGGTGATGGCTCCCTCTGGTCTCATAATGTTTATATCCATCGCGTATGGAGGCAGATGCAGTGACAAATACATCACATCAGACAGTGGGTTTCTCGAGTACCTGCACCCGGGTGACGTGGTGATGGCGCAGAGAGGGTTTCACATCGAAGATCTCCTTCATGAGAGAAAAGTCAAACTCCTGCCAGCGCTGACTAAAGATGGGACACTGCTGCTTTCGGAAGAGGACACACACACTAACACAGGGAGCAATGCCAGCATTGAACGGGTCATACGCCGACTCAAGAACTTCAGAGTTATTGCCGAGATTGTGCCTTTTAGCCTTGCAGATAAATTTGATAAAATCTTGAGAATTTGTGCGGCTCTGTGTAACTTGCACAGAGAGATTGTTCAAGAAGATGACGAGTACTAAGTTGAATAGTTGGGAAAAGTTGTAATAAAAGTTGTGTTGCTTTGTTGTAAAATGTGACGCGAATATGTGACAGTATATGAAAATTTAATATCACACAAGGGAAAAACACCCAGCCCTACTCCTTAGAAATTATATCATCAAATATACTACAGTATATTTGATGTTATATTATAAAATACATTTGTTTAGGGGATTTATTATTATTATTATTATTATAATAATAAGGGATTATTATCAGGGTTCTTATAGGGCATTAAAAAGCATTTAAAGTCATTAAATTGATTGCAAAAATGAAATTACATTAAAAAGCATTAAATTTGATTCCAACAGGCATTAAAAAATTTAAATAATTTTGAAGTAAAATTGGTCACATTATTAGTTTTATTTGTGAATATAAATATGTATATAAAAATAAAAAAAATTTCGTAGCCTACACTAGCACAAACGATGACTGGAACAAGTTTGCTCCCAGTGGGACCAAGGTACCCAAACATCGGATGTTTGACTTTATGAACTGCATTTTACAATACTTAGAAATTTTGACAATGTAAGCTGCTGCGATTTTATCTTTGAGGCATCAAAAAAGGTTAAAAATAGCATTAAAAATAGCTTTAAAAACCAGACTTGCTGATACCTGCAGGAACCCTGTGTAAAAGTGAATAAAATATAATAATTACTGGTTCCTGACGATCCACTGGGCCTTACCTTCAGTCCTTTGGGGTTGAGCACTTTGGGATTTCTGGAGAAGTGCATGTGCATCGAGCCGTCCTCGTTCACCGTCACTGCCAGTTTTTTCAGAGTTTTGTTCCCACAGTGAGGGCAGAAGACCTTCTCCATGTGAGTGGTCGTCCTGAAGGGTGGAAGAACAAGAGAAAAAGTAGAGAAAAGTAACTAGCTTTTTTATTTTTATTTTTTAGTTTGCATTAACAAAAGAAAAACAGGAGGGTGTTTATTGACACGTGAAGCACTACTAGTTACTGAGTGGCCAGTACTGACTTGAAGCAGGCGTGGCAGCGGAGGATGTAGTTTCGGGCCTGTTTGATCACCATCCCGTTCACAGACAGCACATGGAGCCCGATCTGTATCAGGACGTTCTGAGGAGACAAAACACAAACAATATTTGGGTGGTTGACGTTTGGAAGTGTAACACTTTTTTTTTTTTTTGTCCAACCCTGAAGTTGAATACAGCTTTTTGTAAGTTCAATTTATAATTTCAAGCATAACTATTATTTCTACATTATTTGACATTGTCTTCACACCTTCACTACATTTTTGCCATTTTAATTCTTGTCATGAATTATTCAACATGTCCACTTTGCTAAATTGATAAATATATCCCTGCCCCATCATAAAATATGATTTTTAATATTCAGAATTTGATTTTGTGAAAAAATAGAGCTGTCACACCGCAGGACACCAAACAGACCACATTAACAGTTTTTTAGGAAATGAGAATTTTACTAAAATTAATATTAAAATAACTTTTTCTTTTCTTTCTCTTTTGACCTTTGGCTCCCAGGCTTAACTCCAGAGGTCTGTCTGGTCTGTAAATGACACATGGGTCCTGTAGGTTTTGTTGCAGCTGTCTTAAAATAATTGACAGCTTAAAAAACAGATTTTTCATGTCACACTGTAGGACACCATTCTGATTACAAGATTAAACTGATTAAATGTTTTATTGTAGGATTTAGATGCAGTTAAAAATTATGTTTTAGTAAAGTACAAATATTTGATATGCCAAAAACTTTAGGAACTGTCCCAGACACAAGTGACTTATTTTGGAAATATTTGTATTTTGAAAATGTTACAGTCACACCGCAGGACATTACAGTTTAACGTTAAATTTTCTTATAAACTTTCTAAAACTTCAAAGGTTTTGTCGTAGACCCTATGTTGCGATGGTGACAGAATTTTGGAGGGAAAACATTATTTAGCAAAACTTTTCAATTGATTACGAAAACAGTGGGCGTCACGTCAACCACCCATTTACACAAAAAAGATATATACTGTATTTATTCAGTGTGTTTTTGTCTTGCCCTGTTGTACACTCAGCTTACATGGCTTTTACTAAATACATCACACTGTAATCTCTCTCATTACCTGCATGGCAAAGTCCGTGGTGAGACATCCCACGCTAATGTTTTCAGGAGCCGTCCAGTCAGCGGTCTCCATCTTGACCTGTTTAATGTTGCTGGGGGTGATCCAGCCCCCGCCATCATCTTCGTCTTCAGCGTCCTCCTCCTCTTCGTCCTCCTGAGGCTCGTTCTCTTTGTCCTCGTCTGTATCGTCAGTTTGTGCTGCTGCTGTGTCTGGTTTAGGCTCTGATACGCCACTGTCAGACTGCAAGCATCAGCAAAACAAATAGAAATGAGAATGAAATGCATATCTCTTTTACAAAGCAAATCCATATAGTTCACAAATGTCCAAGGCCTTTTAGAGCCAGTTTTATTATAATTTTAGCCCTGCTTTTGTTGTGACTAGTCCTGGTTTAGACAGGGTTTAACAAGTGGAAAGACACACATCCACATTTTTTTTTTTTTAATTGTGTGCCGGATTAAAAATGAGAAGTGTAGGAGCCACAAAACAATACTTTCTAGCTCAAATTTTTAAACAATTGTTTCACCACAAGTGGCATTTCAAGGGGAACTTGTGGTAAAACAATTATTTTAAAAAGCTAAAGAAGCTAAAAAGAATAACTGTGCGCATCCTACATGTTACTTTTTGATTAGACATGGTTTACAACTGGTTTAGCCTTGGTTTAGATCCAGTTTAGTCCTGATTTAGCCAAACATTTCTGCTCATTTTAATAATTTATAGATGGTACTTTGAAATATTTTCTGAGGTGGTACTACATTTAATACTGCATAATAATTTAGAGGATATTTGAATATAAAAATGAAGAGGCTCAAATCTCTCACCAGTAAACTGAGCAGATCTTCATCGAACAACGGCGGTGGCTCTCTCCAAAAGTAGAAGCTGTTGAAGCCTTCACTGTTTGTTATTGTTGTTGTGGATGTGGTTTGAGAGTTTGTTTGTTTCTCTGTCGGCTGCTTTTCTGGTTTGGTGTCTGGTGTCCTAACATCTGCTTCTGGATCCTGAAAAGATAACAAAAAAATAAAACATTTATATTATTATATGACATTCAGTAAAAGGAATATTTCTAAAGCTTGTACACAAACATGATTAGCACTCCTGCCTCACAGCAAGATAAATAGGATCCAGCATTTGTGTCCCAGTGGTGCCTCCTCATCCTTTCTATTCTACTTATTTTGCTTGACGTAGCGCTCCGCAAATGTTCTTTAATGATTTCAATAGTTTGTTGTTGTGCCTTGGAATGAAATATAACCTTTGTTTTACTTGAATTAAATTGCATTTCCCAAGTTATAGCCCACTGAGCAATGTCAGAGAACTCTTGATTAACTTTCTCTGTCAGAAGAGGGCGCTGCTGAGATGCAACAAAGTGCATATATCAGCATTAAATAAAAAAACATTCATTAATAATGCCAGGTTTTCCCCGAGGATTGAATTGAACCTGGAATCAAATTAGAAAGGTCATTTGTGAATAATATGAACAATGTGGGGACCAAGACTCTTCCTTGTGGCACTCCTGAACAGATTGGAATCATCCCAGAGAGAGCTTCGTAAACTTTAACAGCTTGTTGCTGGTCAGTTTTTAGAAATCAGCAGGAATCACCATTGTCCCTCCAAACATTTGCACATCTTCAAATCTGGCCTTCTGTAGAAAAACATTTGGACACCCCTGCTCTAACTGTCTATAGTAAATAATGTTAGTATTAATTTGTATTGCGGTTGTAGATTCCCAAAAGTAGATCCAGTCCCAAAATATTATGCAGAATGAACATGGAGATAATGTGTAAAATGAAAGCTGCAAGCATAATGTAGCTTTGTGTAAGATGAACAATGCGGGCCACATATAAAATTATTTAGCTATTTGTTTACATGATATTTTGAGTACAGTAGGCATTGAATAAACACACAAAAATGTTGGTCGTAATGTGTCTCACCAGTAAACTAAGTAAGTCGTCGCTGATCGAAGGCAGTGGCTCTCTCCAAAAGTGAAAACTGTTAAACGCTTCGCCGTCCTCTCTCTCTGTGTGTGTCTGTGCCTCTGAGCAGGACTCCCTCTGGGTTTGTGCTGCTTTTGAACTGTCCACTGTTTTCTGAAAACAACAATAAAAGACGAGGTTTATAATACAACATTAATAAATATAACACTCATTTACACGGCTTCTGAGCATGAGACATTACAAATCCTGCTGTACATTATTGTGCAGGTTTTACTGGAAAAGACTATAAGAATTAATCTGTAGCATTCAGATTAACGTGTTTACCTTTGAGGGAAAGTGAAATCCTGCCACGTTGACTGGAGTCTCTGGATGACGCTTTGTGCTTTGAATATTCACCTAAAAATATAAAAACTCTCATTTCATTTTTCATATTAAAGTTTGGGTAAAATCAGTCTAAACTAGCTTTTCTGTAAACATGCATTATAATCTCCGTAGAATCATGTTGAAGGAGGGAGCCATTAGTTGCGGTTTCTTCAACGGCACAGAGAAGACAGACTGAGCACTTGTGATCTTGTCTGACCTAATCATCAGACCTGGATTTGATCATAGACAACGACGTGTTCCTGCAGAACCATCACAGGCTTTTAGAAAGGAGTGCGCTTCAACCACAGATACTACTAAACCATACAGACCCCACCTTTAAAACTCAAATAAAGGATGACATTGTTAACCAAATTTAGCTTTAACACATTAGTAAAATACAAGACCTTTATAATGCCACTTGTGATCAGATTTTATGCCATATTTTTTATTACACTTATATAGGGCTGCTCAAAAAGTGGAAAATGGAAAAAATAATCTCCATTAGTTTAGTCATAATTGAAATCACAATTAATTAACTTAAGAAAAAGTTTTTTTTTTTTTTTTTAACAAAACAATGATAAATATATTCTTTGCACACAAATAAAAAAGTGCAAAATATTAAATAAACCAAGTTCCGTTATAATCTCATCATAAACTGTTTGCTCAACGTCTTCCTCTTCAAATGCATTTGTGCTCCCAAAAATTAGCCTTTGTACATGTGTCATGCCCAGTCTTTTATTGGTCATAAAAAATCTGCTCAAATCAATCTGTTAGTATTACTCCAAATCTGTTAACAACTCCAAAAGTTGTGTAGTAATATAATATTTCATGGTCCTGATTTTGACACTATCAAGTTTAATCCCTTTTTAATACCTTTAAGAACTCGTGGATACCTTGTACTAACACAAGCAGTCTCTCACCTTGACGTCTGGTTCTTTCTTCAGATGCTGTGAGCCGACGTGTTCCAGCTCAAGTTGATAGGTCAGAGCCAGGACTTTGATATCGGTGGCGGACAAACTCGCATAGTCTCCTGTCTTTTTGGAGAACTCTGTCACTGAAAAACAAATGCCCATAATACTTAGTTTACATGTCATTCACAGATAAAGATAAACATGTTTTTTTTCTTGTTGTACCCGTCCGGACGTGCTCAGGGAGAGGCTCTTTGAACACGAGCTCATACGGCAGAAAGGCCAGACTCCGCCTCGTGGGTTTGTCCCTAATCTCTTCCACAACATCCTTCAGAGTGTAGATGTTCTTGCCAATATCCTGCAAAATGAACAAAACAACAGTAAAACAATCGTCATATCATTTAGTGATCAATTAATCGCTATCTGGAGTATACATAATCTTTGAAAAATGCCAAGTGACTGACAGAGGAGATTTTATTACTAAGACAGAAAAACAGTAAGGCAGAATGTCAATTTGGTTTTATAATGAAGAAACAAAAACAAAACAAAAAAAACAAACAAACAAAAAAAAAAAAAAAACAAACAAACAAAAAAACAAATAACATACAAGTATTTTCATGTATTATGGATTTTGTAAAAATCCAGCTCGGCCAACAGGTCATTACTCATTTACTTTTTTTCACTATCCAATTATTAATAAATAAAAAAAAAGCAACAGACTATTTGATTGATCAGAATAAATAATAATTAATTACATAATATTACTGAAATAAATAAAAAAAACAAAGGAAAGCAATAGATAGTTTTTAGTTATTTGAATATTATAATTAATACTTTAATGCATTTTCAAGAAGCTCAATAAATGTCAATATTTAACAATAAATTAGTGGTGTACCTATTTAATGGCCAAAAAGAGTGAAACTATAATCTGAAACATATTACGCTATAAAAAAGTAAATAAAAGGCAGAGGATTTCTCACTTGTAAGTCTAACTTAGTTAGCTATATTAATGTTGAATCTAAGCAAATCTTACACGAATATATAAATGTAATTTAGTTTTTATTATGTAACAGCGCCCCTATTGGCCAGCTGAGAGCTCTACGACACATGTCACATCTATGGCACATGTCAAATCCCTGTTAGAGATAAATTATACAAATAGAAAATGTGATAAACCAAACATATATTAGTGTCTATTTGTCTGTGTGCTAAGTTTGTATTCACTTTAGATAATTATAACAATGTAATGCTCCTCAGACTGGGCCTGTTGTCATCTCGTCCTGTTACAACCTCATTAACAAACACGCGACATGTGACTTCAGCCGCACAGCTTTAAAATAAATGTAATAAAATTAATATTTTGGGTTTTCAGTGGGAATATAATTTACCTGTAAAGGCGCTTTCTTCAAAAACGCTCCTGCATCAGCAACAACATGCTCCACCAAGCTGGGCGCCATGTTGGACTGGAGACGGGGACGGACGGACCAATCAGAAACGAAAGTCCAGTCACGTGGTTTAAACGTTAAGAGAAACACTATCGATGACGTCTTTCTTTGGACATACATCGTTTTAAACCTATTTTACGCTACTTTTTTTAGTAACAGGGTAAACATATCTTAGTAGTTTAATTCAAGTATGATTAATTATTGTTTTGAGTGAATATATCACTTCTTTCCAGGAGACGTGTTTAGTCGGAGTGGGACGTCTTTACTTTTGACAGGAAGTTCGTCGGGTTTTAATGTCACGTGACGTTTGTTTACGGTGGAAGAAAGGAAGATGGCGGCGCGGTGGAGCAGTGAGAATGTGGTGGTGGAGTTCAGAGACGCTCAGGTATTTATTTCTTGTTTAAAAACGAACAGAATACTGAATAATGAGCCGCGCAGGTGTGAGAGGCCTGCAGCGTTCTCCGGAGTCAATGCAGCGCAATAATAAACGGTGCTGGGTTAGCCTGCAATAAACCTTTCCACATAGACTAACGTTAGAGTAGTGTGTCTTTACTAATGACAGCATCTTCATATCCAGAAATCTCTCAATTTCATCGATGTCTTTTAAAACTTAATATAAAATACGGAAAATATACTTTTTGCGGTCAAGCAATACCAGAACCAATAGTAAATTAAGCTCCAGCCTGCAGAAAGCTTCACTTTACTGGTGTATTTCTTCAAACATACAGTGATGGAAGAAGTACTCACTTTTTTTACTTAAATAAAAGTAAGTAAAGGAGCAAATATGTACTAAAGTAAAAGTATCACCTTGAAATTTCTACTTAAGTAAGAGTATGAAAGAACTTAATTTTAAATGTACTTGTAGCTATTAACGTAAAAGTATTTCGCACAGACTCAACTCATTATTGTGTTAAATGTGAGCGATTTTCCTGCAAAATTATGCTGATTACGGATGAAATGAACAAACTATCAGTGAGGTCCTCTGTCTTTATTATTCTGATGTGTCTAAAGAAGTACTACTTTACTGCATATTTTACATTTAAATATTGTGAGTGTACAACGAGGGAAGGACAAAAACACGTGATTTTAAACCAAAACTCAAAATACATTGTACTTTAACCAATTTATAAATGTAGTGGAGTAAAAAGTATAGATACTTGCTCTAAAATGTAGTGAAGTAAAGGTAAAAGTACTCCTTGTAAAATTTACTCAAGTAAAGTCCAGATACATGGAAATTTTACTTAAGTAAAGTAACTAATGTTAAGTACTTTTACTGCGTTACATTCCACCACTGCAAACATATTTGGAAAAACATGCAAAGAGTCATTGTTAGCGTTGTCTCCAGAAAAGTTGAAGAAATATTGTTAGTAAAGCATAAAACGTTTGTGCTTCACTTCCACAGTAGTAGTATTCAGTGATTTTTTAATTTTTTTTTTTCATGTTTGTAGACTGTAGGGGTTTAAGGATAGCTTTTACAATGATACGATACATATCAATTAGAATTGTTTAGATTCGATTCAGGAATGATATAGGCTGATTTAGAATGATATGATTCGATACGATTCAACACCTTCACATCATTAACAGTTGATGCAGTAACATTTTGCCTAAAATCATGAAAGTTTACTCTCAGATCTAGCATCGCGGACAAGGTTGATTATGTCGAGCAGACTGACTGAAGAAAAGTGTAATATAACATTTTTTTAGATTAACAGAAAAGTACACCCAAAATTATGTATCTGGTTTTATTCTAGTATGCAAATTTGTAAAACAGATATTTCTGATATTATTGATTTTTTTGGATTACTGATATTATTTTTCCATGCATATCGATATACAATTCCTATAAAACGATACAATTTGATACAAGGTAATGGACATCAATAAAGTTGTATTGTAGGAATAAAATCGATATAGTAACTGTTTTGTACACCCCTGCTGGTCTGTTTTGTAAAAATGAGGAACGCTTTGCAAAATAATTTGAGAATGCTGCTCTATATATTTAAGTTTTTTTTTTAAAATAATAATCATATGTGACATGCAAAAAAACCTTTTTACTTACAGGCCACTGCCATGTCGGTGGACTGTCTCGGAGAACACGCTGTGCTATCAGGGTAAGATTCACTTAAATAAAATATTACATCGCAGTGCAAATGATGATAATTATGTATCGGCCTGCTGTATTTACTTTTACACTAACAACATTGCTCTTATTTTTAGCCGTCGTTTCCTTTACATGGTGAACCTGGAGTCTCCCTCTGAGACGCAGAGGAAGATCGGGCGACAGAGTAAATGGGACGTGGGCACAGTTCAGTGGAATCCGCACAAATCTGAGGCCCACATCTTTGCAGCTTCTGTAAGGAAAAAAAAAAACTATATATACCACAATTCAAGTTAAATCAAAGTATCAGCTGACTTTTAATCTGTTTATTGGTCTTTATTTTTTATTTTTTCCAGAGTAACCAGCGTGTGGATCTGTACTCATGGAGGGATGGTTGTGGAGAAGTGCACACTTCTTTACAAGGACACACTCGAGTCATCAGGTAATAACACTACCTCTCATGAGTTGGTTTATCTGATTTGGTTTTATATAATCACTGCATTTAAAGTACTTGGTAGTAATGTGTCATTTCTCTGGTATTTCTTGCTTGCAGCGACTTGGACTGGTCCTGGTTTGAACCAGAGTTATTGGTCACCAGTTCAGTGGACACATACATTTACATCTGGGACACAAGGTGAGTGCCAATTTATCAGAAAGTACAAGAATATTTGTAAAGTCAGAAAGTTATAATTAGTACTGAGGGACGATTATAAAATAACATTAATGTTTAAAAAAAGCCCCACTCTTCAATTTCTTGCTTTTATTTTGAAATAAAACTGTCAGAGTATTGTCACTAGCAAGGACGACGCCACAACAACAATGTACATTTGAGTGTCTACTGAAGGGTAACCTGGATGGAGACTGTGGGTTGATGTTGGTTCTTCTGGATGAGGAGGGATGTAGGAGACGATGGTGAGGTTGAATGAGACTCAGTTTAGGGTTTACGTTTTTGGCATCTCGACATCCCCCTTCGAATCTAGGTGCTGGTGACATAGGACACAAGACATAGAAAGGGAAGGGACAAGGGAGGGTGGGTCGAGAGAACAGAGGGACAAACGGTGTGCAACAGATTTGGCAGGTATAAATAGTAAGGGTGGGAATCTTAGAGCATCTCTTGATTCTATTCGATTTCGATTCAGAAGCCCATGATGTGATTCAAAAGCGATGCATCAGACACCTTCCTGGTTCATGTCAGCATTAATTCTTCAACAATAATTCCTTTTAAATTGTATATTTTATATCTGAAACGTAATTTTAAACATTTTCTACTCAATAGTTAATATGTTGCCATATCAATTTTGTTAGCGTTTGCCAGAGCTGACTCTTTGCACTCCAGCAGCATAAAATTAGTTTTGAACACTACTACTACTACTTTACAGCTGCGCTACCCGATTTTTATTTTTATTTTTCTTGTATTTTGGTAAAGATAATTATTTAGTTATTAGTGCAGCAGAACAGAAGTCATCTGAGAAAAAAAGAGACTTTGAGGTCACCTGTGGGCTGTATTATAAGGGTTTTTGTTTTAGAGCGAGGAAAGAAACAGTTTAACCAATCACACGCTTCCATAGGACAGGAGCGCTCTGATTGGTCAATACATCCTTTATCTATCCAGAACTAGAATCTGTCAGGAATAATGTGAAGGAGCTATTGTTTGATTTCAAAATTCATAGCTTATTCTCAGTATTTTTATTTTTTATTTTAAAGAATTCAAAGCAAACTCCAGATCTGTGCTGTGTTATTGTGACAGCTCCTGGCTGTGGACAGACTTCCAGGTTTGTGTGAGACTGTGATAGAGCGTCATGAAGGAGAAGAATTAGAAAAGGGGAGCGTATCATTCAAATTCAACATTTTTTTAGGCACATCACTTTTACAGTCACAAAATCAGGTAGTGACGCGTTAATAATTTGTGGTCTTTACAAAATTCCAGTTATTAGGTTTTCTGAATTGATTCATAATATTTTTAAAGAAACAGTCAATGCATCGCAAAAATTATTATTTTTCCCACCTCTAATAAATAGGGCTTCTGGGTAAATTAGAGGTGTGGGTAACGAGAGGATAAGGTGAAGTAGTTGAGGCAGGTCCTGGTCCTGAATCTGTGTTAACATATTAACTTCATAAATCAATACAAATTAATTGTTTCTACATTTGGACAAACTGTACTGACAGGCAGAGGAAGTCAATTTTGGAACAGCCTAGTGACAAATTTAAGATAACGTCCCGCTTATCTCTCATTTAGAAAGCAACTTAAACAATTTCTTAAAAGAAATCAGTCCTGTGATGATTTTAGCTAATTTTACATTGTCCTAATGTGTGTTTACGTGTTTCATGTTTGTCATTGTGCACTTTTTTTTTTTTGTTCTGTTTTACCTGGCTTGGGACTACAGAAATTGAGCAACTATGCTACAACCTGGCTCATTACAATCTGCACACATGTAAACTGTATGAGTGTTCATTAAAATGGTAAATGGTCACATTTATATTAAAACTAGCCTCCAGTTTACTCAGAAAGAAGTGGATGACATTAAAGTAGGTATAGAAAAACATTCTGAAAACCATAGCTCCTTACAGACTGACATCATGAAAATATGCAACAGTCTTCTCACTCTAACTGACAAAATAGAATATCTTGAAGGTCAGACTAAACAAAATAATCTGTTGTTTGATGGTATTGAAGAGTCACCGGGTGAGTCATGGACTGAGTCTGAGAGGAAGATTAAATGTGTTTTAGCTGAAAAACTTCATATTCAGCATGAGATAGAGGTTGAGCGTGTGTACAGGACTGGGAAACAAAGGGATGGTGTGGACAGACCAAGATCTATTATTGTGAAGTTTCAAAAGCAAAGGGACAAAATGGAAGTCTTGCAAAAAGCCAAATGTCTTAAAGGAACCAGGATCTTTATCAATGAGGACTATACAGATGCTGTTCGTTTGAAAAGGAAAGAATTGTTGCCCAAAATGAGAGCTGCACGAGAACGTGGTGATATTGCCTTTCTGAGGCATGATAGACTCATTATCCATCCCCGTTCCAGCACTCCGAAGCTCCCCGGTGACATTTGATCCTTATGACCAATGCAGGCTGTCTGTACATATGTAAATACTGGCTTTTATGCTCGACACAAAACAAGTAAAAAGAAATATGGTCTTGCCAAAAAAGGTTTTAAGAATTGCTCATTTAAATATATGTGGCTTGCCCAATAAAGTTCAGGATTTATCTAATTTAATCAACACTAATAATTTTAATATAATAGCTTTATCTGAAACTCACTTAGACAGATCTATAAATGACTCTGAGATAGCTGTAATAGGCTGTAATGTTTTTAGAAATGACAGAAATAGGTATGGGGGAGGAGTAGCTATTTATGTGCAAAGTAAAATCTCTGCTAAAATTAGAAATGATCTGATGGTTTCATCTGTTGAAATAATTTGGCTTCAAATTCAACTCCCTCACATTAAACCAATAATTGTTGGCTGTTGTTACCGACCTCCTAGCTCCACTGTACAATACACGGATGATGTGCTATGCTTATGAATGTGATGGATGAAAATAGAGAAACGTACCTACAGGGTGATTTTAACATTGATTGGTTGTCATCTTGTGCTTTGAAAGAAAGCACAAGATGACAACTTTGAATATTTGTAATCTATCTCAAATCATCAATGTACCAACTAGAATTACTCTGAACACAGCAGGTGTAATGTCCAAGTCATGCATTGATCACATTTACACTAATGCTGGAGAGCTTTGCTTTGGGGCTGTATCTATTCCAGTTGGCGTTAGTGATCATAATGTCATTGTTCTGGTCAGAAGAGTGAGAGTACCTAAGGCAGGACCTAGAATTATATTACATAGATCTTATAAATCCTTTTGTCCAGAAAGATTTATCTCTGACATTAAGTCACTAAATTGGGACATTATTTATTCTGAAAAACACACAAACACAGCTTTAAATATGTTTGCAGAGATGCTTCAAAAGGTAGCTGACAAACATGCACCATTAAAGAAAACTACTGTCAAAAAGACCATGGCACCATGGCTTGATAAAGAACTAAAAACCTGTATGGCCCATCGGGATGAATTAAAGCAAGCTGCTGTAAAAACTGGTGATCCAAACTTGTGGGGAAAATACCGTAAACTCAGAAACACAGTAACAAAAATGAACAAACAGAAGAAAAAATCATATTATTTAAATAAAATTTACAATTCAAGGCATGATGGAAAGAGACTCTGGCAGGTTTTTAATAATATACTTGGAAGATCTAAAAATAATGATCCTGCTCTTATTGAAATTGATGATAAGTTTTTAACTAAACCTGCTGATATTGCCAATTATTTTAATAACTTCTTTATTGATAAGGTAAATGATTTAAGACAGAATACAATTGATTTAATTAATGGACAACATAAGCATATTAATTATAGTTGTAATAAATCAATAGAGCTAATTAAAAAAAAATATAATGAAAGACAAAAATTGTAACTTTACCTTTAGTTCTATACAACTACATGAAGTTGAAGAACTTTTAAGCTCTGTAAAAAATAATAAGCAGTTTGGGCTAGATTATCTTGATGGGAAATTAATAAATTATATGTCTGATTACATTGCCAAACCTGTTTGTCATATTTTAAATTTGAGTTTAAAAGAATGTTTATTTCCACAAGCTTGGAAAGTAGCCAAAGTGATACCCATACCCAAAAATAATAAGATCGCATTCTGTGGTGCCAATAGTAGACCAATTAGTATCCTGCCTGTTCTTAGTAAAATCATGGAAAGACAAGTGTTTTCTCAAATTTTAAACTATTTCACAAATTTTAACCTTGGCTCTGAGTCTCAGCACACCTACAGAGATGGTCATTCTACATCTACTGCACTCGTGCAAATGACTGATGATTGGCTGAGTCAAATTGATGCCAAAAACTATGTTGGTGCTATCCTCCTAGATTTTAGTGCGGCTTTTGACGTCATTGATCATGGTTTATTGTTGAGAAAACTTTCTGCATATGGTTTTAAGGACTGTGCAGTAAAATGGATGGAAAGCTACTTAACTAACAGGTTCCAATCTGTGTATTTTAATGGAAACCTTTCAACTAAAAGGAGATTAGACTGCGGTGTTCCCCAAGGCAGTTGCCTTGGTCCTCTACTCTTCTCTATTTTTACTAATGATCTTCCTTTAGTTTTAAATAGTGCATCTATAACAATGTATGCAGATAACTCTACATTATATAAATCTGCAAATAATTGGAGTATTTTAAATGAGGTACTGCAACCTGAACTGGATTGTGTATCCAGCTGGGTAGACAGTAATGGGCTGGTTTTAAACACTGGTAAAACAAAATATATAATTCTTGGTTCTCATCACTCATTAAGGAATGTGCAGCCTTTGTCGCTCTCTTTGAAGGGCATTTCTTTGGAGCAGGTGCATGAGGTTGAGCTTTTAGGGTTAACTATAAATGAACAATTGAATTGGTCTAGTCACATCAATAAAAAGTGACTAAAATGGGTAGGGCTGTTTCTGTTATTGGAAGATGTGCCTACTTAATGACAGATTTGTCAGTCAAACAAGTAATACAATCAATTGTGTTATCCCAACTCGATTATTGCTCTGTTATTTGGTCATGTGCTCCAAAGAAAGACATTCATAAGCTTCAACTAATGCAGAACAAAGCTGCACGACTGGCACTGAACTGCCCATTTTGGACGAGTATTGACCGTATGCATCATGCTCTATCATGGCTACAAGTTGAGAATAGATTATATAAGAACCTTCTTGTCTTTTTTTATAATGTTTGTATTAATATGAAACCTAAAATCTTGCATTCCAAAATCTTTTTTGTTCATAACAGACATAGCCATTCTACCAGACAACAAACAAATGGTGACATAGTTGTCCCTGTGGCGAGAACATGTGCTATGCAGAAAACAGTTTTGTACAGGGCTGCAACTCAGTGGAACAGGTCGCTTTGTTCATTGAAAGAATCAAATAATATAAGATGTTTTAAAAATAATCTCAGAAAGAGACTACACAAAAGTCCGGCTTTTTAGTCATATTATCTGATTACTGTTTTTATGTTTGATAGCACTACTGTTTTGATTGTGTAAGTGTTTCTTGTACAGTATATAACCAAGTTATAACGTATTTTTTGTAGGTATTGTTGAATTTTGTATGGTGTTTCTTTATGCCATGGACCCCAGGAAGATTAGTTGATACTTTGGTAGTAACTAATGGGGATCCATTTTAAACGAATAAACAAATAAACATTCATACACCAGTGTGCGCAGACACCAGAGGCAAGGTGGGTTAAGTGTCTTGCACAAGGACACAACGACAGTATGCAACAGTGGGAGTGGGGATTGAACCGCCAACCTTCTGGTTAGTGGACAAGCGGCTCTACCAACTGAGCTACTGCCGCCCATTTACAGATGTTCCATGGCAAAACATACAAAAGTTTTAAACTGAAACAAATGTTTACAAAAGTTACAACATTAAACATTAATGTCCACTGTCCCGATTAAATAAAGTTTACCACTAACTTTTATCTGATTTTACAGAGACACGCGCAAACCTACTGTGGCTTTGTCAGCAGTTGGTGAGTTATTGCTCTTTTCATTTAGTTTGTATTTTGTTCTGTTGTGATATATTTCTTTTATAAAAAATGGAAGGCCATTTGAGCTAAAACATAATTTAAATGTATCCTTTTTTTCCTTGTTTTCAGCCGGCGCATCTCAGGTGAAGTGGAACAGGAAGAACCCGTATTATTTAGCGTCGAGTCATGATGGAGACGTCCGGATCTGGGACAAACGAGTGAGTGACTTGTATTTATTAATTGTGTAAAAAAGGGTATTATCAAGTGCTATACCAAAAATATGCCACGTACATTGAAGTAAGAGAAGCTTAAAGTTAAGATATGTCGTCGTTTCTCATTTGTATTTTGTTTATAGAAACCGAACACAGCAGTGGAGTACGTAGCGGCTCATCTGTCCAAGATCCACGGCCTTGACTGGCATCCGGACAACGAGTTTGTCTTCGCCACGTCCAGCCAAGACAACTCTGTCAGGGTGAGCAAACCAGCCATCTTTGAGTAGCCATGAATCCAGTGCTAAGAACTAAACAAGTGAATATAATATTTTTAATGATTGCTTGTGTAATTCTCATCTGTGTAGTTCTGGGATTACCGACAGCCGAGGAAGTACCTGAACATTTTGTCGTGTCAGGTCCCGGTGTGGAAGGCCAGATACACGGTGAGTACGACGCTGAGTGAAGTATTTTTTACTCGGGGATAGGTCACTTATTCCTGACAGGAGCCACATAATAGGCTTTGTTTTATGTGGCAGTAGCTCAGTCAGCAAAGATGTTCACTCACTAACCCAAAGGCTGGCAGTTTGATCGTCACTGCCAGCATTGCATACTGTTGTTGTGTTCTTGGGCAAGACACTTTACCCACCTTGCCTGTATGAATGTGTCAGTGTGACTGTGTTTGGTGCTGGTCGGAGGGGCCATAGATTGGCAGCCATGCTTCCATCAGTCTGCCTCAGGGCAGCTGTGGCTACAGAACTAACTCACCAACTCCTAGTGTGCCTGAAGAGTGAATGAATGATGCACCAAATTGTGACAAAGTGACTGAGTGTCTAGAAAAGTGCTTAATAAGACTAATGCATTCTTATTATATGGGTTAAACTAACAAAGCTTCTTCTATGATACAGGATATATATATATATATATAGTCCTAACAAATATTGTGAAAATATAAATACTTAAATATACCTTTTAATAAACAATATCAAAGCCTTTTAAAGCCCATATATAATCTACCATTACTGTTAGTAATAAGTAATAAAACCATATCTTTACATCCCTCTCAGCCTTTCTCTAACGGCCTGGTGACAGTGATGGTGCCCCAGCTCAGGAGAGAGAACAGCCTCCTCCTGTGGAGCGCTTTGGACCTGAACAACCCGGTCCACGCTTTTGTGGGACACGACGACGTGGTGCTGGAGTTTCAGTGGAGGCCGCAGAAAGAAGGTATAATCACATGCATCAGAGGAGAGCTTTACAATGTTCTCTTGTCTGGACTAATGTAAGAATGCCTTGAAGCCAGGATTTAGGGCAAGGCTTTTAACTTTGTCCTTTGTGGATGTGTACGACATTGCATTACTCAGAGTTATTCTGTTTTTTATCCCTGTTTTCTGACTATTACAATCTTGGAAGGATCAAAAATTAAACTATGATAAGGCAGACCTAATTAATCTTATTGTATTTCAATGTTGTAGGCTCTAAGGACTACCAGCTGGTCACGTGGTCCAGAGATCAGACCTTAAGGATATGGCGAGTGGACCCACAGTTGCAGAAGGTAAAGTAGTAAATAATAATAATAAAAAGCTTTTTAAAATAAATAGTTTGTTTTGTTATACCTGCCTCTCTTGTTGCCTCAGCTGTGCGTGAGTGACGTGGACGACCTGATGGAGGCCATGTCTCTCACTGTGGAGGCAGAGAAACCGCTGTCGTCCCCGGTGCCAGGAGCCTACCACAGCATGGGGCCCCTGTCAGAGTTTATACACGGTGAGAAAAGACCAGGAGACAAAAAAAACATCACACAGTTATCCATCTTTGAAGCCATCGGAATGACGGATATACATGAAAAACCAGTCAGTGGTCATAATGTTATGCCTGTTATCTGTGTATATTGTAATGATGTTTCCCATTTTTTTGTTTTGATAAGTGAGCAAACTAACAGTGAAGTTATAAACAAATCGATCTTCCCACTGTTGCATTTGGCTTTTAGTCTGTCCCATTGTCTCTCTCAGACCAGGACGGTCCAGTCTCCTCAGGATCTAAACTGGACTCTGCTGCGGTGGGTTCGGGTCTGCCCCAGACGCTACAGCAGGAGTTTTCTCTGGTCAATCTGCAGATCAGGAATGTCAATGTAGAGGTAAGACCGATGCAGATATACTTGTATAACAGGTGATGCAAAAAAAATGTGTGGTTCCAGAAGGGCATTCAGAGTAAAAACTTTATGCCAAAAATCCCATGTGAATGGTCCAGTGTGGGGACCTCCGCAGGAAAGAGGGCAAAGTCCGTCAGTGAGTGGCCTTCCTTCACATATACTTTTCATAGGGTTTGTACAGGTGCTTGAAATCCATGAAAATGATTAACATTGATTATTGTGTTTCAAGGTTTGAAAAGTGCTTTTGGGTGCGAATTTTGGATAAAGTGCTTGAAAATGCTTGAAATTGTACCAGCACTTGATTTGATTTCAGCTTGATTTAGTGTACACTTCTTGGAGAGCCCGACAGGTTCATGTGTCCTGAGTGGAAATTGAACATTTCACAGATTGTGAGAGACATACAGAGGCACTGGTCGAGAAAGTGTAGGGCATTCAGTTGTAAATAAGCCCTCGGTGAAAGAAATGTTGGACACCCCTGCCCTAGTCAATGAATCTGAGACTCTGTCAGTGTGTGTCTATAAAGAATTAGCCTAGCAGCTGACTGGTGACGGTCTATGGTTGGTTTAAAGCAGAACTAAACAACTTTGCTCATTTGTCACTATTTTAGGCTCATTTTCCTCTACAGAGCTCCCCCTACATTTTGGAGTATAAAGCACTATTGTTAAAATCCATGCAAAGGTTTCTTCTGCCTTGTAGCCACTCTGCCATGACGAACATCTAAGAAATAAAGTCATCGCTAGCTTTCTCTTCTAGGACATTCTCCCATTATTGCAAGGCTGTTTTTTTCGTCAGGATACGCTAGGGGCATGTGCAAAGGGCTTTATTCACCCTGCAGCAACTCATTTAGCCATCACAGTGACTGAAACAGTTTAATTGAAGTTAAAAAGTTGCAAAGCTATCCTTTAAACTACATAAGAAGTAGCCAGGATAGGCTTCAGTCCCACACCCATGGCAGACCTGTGTAAGAAGAGAAATACATTAGAAATAGCTTTGTGCCTCTAACAGTGGCTGATATTTGTTCAGATGGACGCGGTGAACTGCAGCTGTGTGGTGTCAGCTCACTTTGGCGCTCATCAGGTTCATTTGGTTGTGAAGTTTCCGGCTCAGTATCCCAACAATGCAGCACCCACTTTTCAGTTCATCCCACCAACTACCATCCCCACCTCCATGAAGACCAAGATACAGAAGGTACGTTTGACCTATCACTCTTATACAAGACAATTTTTAATCTGCAGTCAAACTCCATTTTCTTTCAGTTACCTAACTCTCCTTATATGTTACTAATAGACCTTTTTCACACTTTTTCGACCGGAAGTGGTGTCGCAACACTTCCGGTAGCAGTTGTAAGTGGTGTAAAATAGCCAATCCCAAAAATAAAATGTTTGTGCTGGCAACTACCAGCCCCTTAACTACATTTCATACTGTGCTGATGCAGGGACAAAAGATACAGTTTATTACATAATATTACTCTATTTACACAGATGAGCCTGTTTTCATTTACAAAACATTACCATCGATCTCAATGTGAGCCAAAATCTGCAGTAAATAAATAAACTACAGCTCTGTGCTGTGTTATAATTCATTTTAGACATTTCCAGTAAATTGAATACTACACTGTTTATTATCTGTCATCATTAGTGAGCTAATGCTAATTGTTCATGGCACTTAAGCTTTCTTCTTTACTTTCCTCAATAATGGTGAATAAATTCTTCATGAAACAATTTGTAGCATTTTTCCGGCTTATTGGTGGGTTTCTTTGCTTCTGTAACTGTCACCAAGTCCACAAACGTAAAATTTAGTAAGCTACTTGAAAACACTTTCTCTATTTAGCCTTAGAAAAGCGCTAACTGGAAATGGGATAACACGACAAGTAACTACTTCAGATTTTTGTGAAAAAGGTCTGTTTCTCTAATTTTTCCTTCTTTTTGTGCAGATCCTCACAGACACGTCTCTACAGAAAGTGAAGCGGAACCAGAACTGCCTGGAGCCCTGTATCAGACAGCTGGTCTCCTGTCTAGAGTCGGACATGGTGAGGAAACACAGACCCATACCACTGTTGTTGTGTCCTTGGGCAAGACACCTCACCCCCCCCTGCCTATGTATAAGTGCGTTAGTGTGATTGGATGATTGGTGATGGTCAAAGAGGCCATAGGGGCAGAATGAACAGCCACGTCTCCGTCAGTTTGCCCCAGGGCAGCTGTTACTACAGAAGTAGAGTGAATGAATAATGCACCTAATCGTAAAGCAACTTTGAGGGTCCAACAAAGTACTATATTTGACAGATTTATTGTGCAAGTGCAAGTAAGTAATCTTTATTTTCATTTTACTTAGTTAAGGATTAGTAACCAGTTAAGTAATTATTTACAAAGTATTACTTCAGGATTTATAAACACCATTGAGTTATAAACAGCGGTCGCGTGATCAATGTCTGGGCAACCCTGTGACTGAAGGACCCCAGATTCCCCAGCCATCTTGTAGCAGTTTAGTCTTTTACTCTGCAGTTCATAGTCCATCCATCCATCCATCTTCTTCCGCTTTATCCGGGGCCGGGTCGCGGGGGCAGCAGTCTAAGCAAAGATGCCCAGACTTCCCTCTCCACAGACACTTCCTCCAGCTCTACTGGGGGCACCCCAAGGCAGTTCCCAGGCCAGCCGAGAGACGTAGTCCCTCCAGCGTGTCCTAGGTCTTCCCCGGGGCCTCCTCCCAGTGGGACATGCCCGGAACACCTCCCCAGGAAGACGTCCAGGAGGCATCCGAAACAGATGCCCGAGCCACCTCAACTGACTCCTCTCGATGTGGAGGAGCAGCGGCTCTACTCCGAGCCCCTCCCGGGTGACAGAGCTCCTCACCCTATCTCTAAGGGAGCGCCCAGCCACCCTGCGGAGGAAACTCATTTCGGCCGCTTGTATCCGGGATCTTGTCCTTTCGGTCATGACCCAAAGCTCATGACCATAGGTGAGAGTAGGAACGTAGATCGACCGGTAAATCGAGAGCTTCGCCTTTCGGCTCAGCTCCTTCTTCACCACAACAGACCGATACAACGACCGCATTACTGCAGACGCTGCACCGATCCGTCTGTCGATCTCACGTTCCATCCTTCCCTCACTCGTGAACAAGACCCCAAGATACTTGAACTCCTCCACTTGAGGCAGGAGCTCTCCCCCAACCTGGAGAGGGCAAACCACCCTTTTCCGGTCGAGAACCATGGCCTCGGACTTGGAGGTGCTGATTCTCATCCCAGCCGCTTCACACTCGGCTGCAAACCGCCCCAGCACATGCTGAAGGTCTTGGCTTGATGAAGCCAACAGGACAACATCATCCGCAAAAAGCAGAGATGAAATCCTGCGGTTCCCAAACCTGACTCCCTCCAGCCCCTGGCTGCGCCTAGAAATTCTGTCCATAAAAGTTATGAACAGAACCGGTGACAAAGGGCAGCCCTGCCGGAGTCCAACATGCACTGGGAACAGGTCTGACTTACAACCGGCAATGCGAACCAAACTCCTGCTCCGGTCATACAGGGACCGGACAGCCCTTAGCAGAGGGCCTCGGACCCCATACTCCCAGAGCACCCCCCACAGGATACCACGAGGGACACGGTCGAACGCCTTCTCCAAATCCACAAAGCACATGTGGACAGGTTGGGCGAACTCCCACGAACCCTCAAGCACCCTATGGAGGGTATAGAGCTGGTCCACTGTTCCACGACCGGGGCGAAAACCGCATTGTTCCTCCTGAATCCGAGGTTCGACTATCGGCCGAATTCTCCTCTCCAGTACCCTGGAGTAGACTTTCCCGGGGAGGCTGAGAAGTGTGATCCCCCTATAGTTGGAACACACCCTCCGGTCCCCCTTCTTAAAAAGAGGAACCACCACCCCGGTCTGCCAGTCCAGAGGCACTGTCCCCGACCGCCACGCGATGTTGCAGAGACGTGTCAGCCACGACAGTCCCACAACATCCAGAGACTTAAGGTACTCAGGGCGGATCTCATCCACCCCCGGTGCCTTGCCACCGAGGAGCTTTTTGACCACCTCGGTGACTTCAGCTTGGGTGATGAACGAGTCCACCTCTGAGTCCCCAGCCTCTGCCTCCTCAACGGAAGACGTGTCGGCGGGATTGAGGAGATCCTCGAAGTATTCCTTCCACCGCCCGACAACATCCCCAGTCGAGGTCAGCAGCCTCCCACCTCCACTGTAAACAGTGTTAGCGAAGCACTGCTTTCCCCTCCTGAGGCGCCGGACAGTTTGCCAGAATTTCTTCGAGGCCGACCGATAGTCCTCCTCCATGGCCTCCCCGAACTCCTCCCAGACCCGAGTTTTTGCCTCCACAACTGCCCAGGCAGCAGCACGCTTGGCCTGCCGGTACCCGTCGGCTGCCTCAGGAGTCCCACGAGCCAGCCAAGCTCGGTAGGACTCCTTCTTCAGCCTGACGGCATCCCTTACTTCCGGTGTCCACCACCGGGTTCGGGGGTTGCCGCCACGACAGGCACCAGAGACCTTACGGCCACAGCTCCGAACAGCCGCACCGACAATAGAGGTAGAGAACATGGCCCACTCGGACTCAATGTCTCCAGCCTCCCCCGGAATCTGGTTGAAGCTCTCCCGGAGGTGGGAGTTGAAGACCCCTCTGACAGGAGGTTCAGCCAGACGTTCCCAACAGACCCTCACAATACGTTTGGGCCTGCCGAGTCTGTCCGGCCTCCTCCTCCGCCAGCGGATCCAACTCACCACCAGGTGGTGATCAGTTGACAGCTCAGCCCCTCTCTTCACCCGAGTGTCCAAGACACACGGCCGAAGGTCAGATGACACGACTACAAAGTCGATCATCGACCTCCGGCCTAGGGTGTCCTGGTGCCACGTGCACTGATGGACACCCTTGTGCTTGAACATGGTGTTCGTTATGGACAAACTGTGACTAGCACAGAAGTCCAATAACAAAACACCACTCGGGTTCAGATCGGGGAGGCCGTTCCTCCCAATCACGCCCCTCCAGGTATCACTGTCATTGCCCACGTGGGCATTGAAGTCCCCCAGTAGAACAATGGAGTCCCCAGTCGGAGCACCTTCCAGCACCCCTCCCAGGGACTCCAAGAAGGCCGGGTACTCTGCACTGCTGTTCGGGCCATAGGCCGAAACCACAGTGAGAGACCTGTCCCCAACCCGGAGGCGCAGGGACGCGACCCTCTCGTTCACCGGGGTAAACTCCAACACATGGCGGCTGAGCTGGGGGGCTATGAGCAAGCCCACACCGGCCCGCCGCCTCTCACCGCGGGCAACTCCAGAGTGGTGGAGAGTCCAGCCCCTCTCAAGGAGCTGGGTTTCGGAGCCCAAGCCGTGCGTGGAGGTGAGCCCGACTATATCTAGCCGGTATCTCTCAACTTCCCGCACAAGCTCAGGCTCCTTCCCCCCCAGCGAGGTGACATTCCATGTCCCCAGAGCTAGTTTCTGTGTCCATGGATTGGGCCGTCGAGGCACCCGCCTCTGACTGCCGCCCAGATCACAAAGCACCGACCCCTTATGATCCTTCCTGCAGGTGGTGGGCCTACGGGAAGGCAGTCCCACGTAGCCTTTTCGGGCTTGGCCCGGCCAGGTCCCGTGGGAGGAGACCCGGCCACCAGGCGCTCGCCTGCGAGCCCCAACCCCAGGCCTGGCTCCAGGGTGGGGCCCCGGTGACGCCAATCCGGGCGACGTAACGGACCTTGCTTTGTTTCTCATCATAATAGGCTTCTGAACCGCTCTTAGTCTGGCTCGTCACCTAGGACCTGTTTGCCATGGGAGACCCTACCAGGGGCATTAAGCCCCGGACAACATAGCTCCTAAGATCATTCGAGCACTCAAATCCCTCCACCACGATAAGGTGGCGGTTCAAGGAGGGGCTGCAGTTCATAGGAAACATTCAAAATCGCTTTATCTCAGCCTGAAAAGCTCAAAATGTCAATAAAAAGATTTTGCTAATGTCTTTGATGTATAACCTCGTAGAACAAAAAATCCAAAAGCATTTTGCAGCTCTCCCCAGGCTCTACCTGCCCAGAGAGTTTGATTGAGGTGGACTTATTGGTTTTCTAAAAAAAACTGTTCTCACTGTCACATTATGATATATTTGTTTCCATATTAATAAGCAAAAAATTGCTATATGATATTCATTTTTTCATATTGTGTTTATCGGCCATCGGATGCTCTGAATTTTAAAAATCGCTATCGGCCAAAGAAAAACCCTTTAATAAACAATTTTATTAATGTTTAATCCTTTAGTAATAAGCTCATGTGGATCAGTGCAAAAGTATAGTGGTAATTCTGGATCTATATTGGATATTTAACAAATTATTGTTAATTACATATCTATTGATGCTTTATTACTGCTAAGTAGTTGTGAGTTACCAATACTTCTAAATAAATAAAAATATTCCACAAATTCCACATATTGCTGCTTAGGTATATTTTACATTAAAAAATGTCTTACTTTTACGCAAGTAATGAGTTAGTTAAGTGCTGTTACTTCTTATTTTGACTACTTCCTTAGCTTTGGTGGACAGTGTTAAAGTGTTTTTTGTTATGTCCTCTCTTTGATTCAGGATGACGGCACTCCCCCCTTCGTCCCTCCAGCTCTGCAGTTTCCCAGAGTCACCAACACGTACGGCTCCTACCAGGTTTGACCAACGATTTGTTCAACATTGTGCAATAATTATCACTTGTTTCAACTTCTGTGATTTCCAGGATGCTAATATCCCGTTCCCACGGACGTCTGGAGCTCGTTTCTGTGGCACTGGTTGTCTGGTTTACTTCACTCGACCAATCACAATGCACCGCTCAGCTCCGGCCACCGAACCCACGCCCAGGTACAACACACAACAAGGCTTTATAGGACAAAAACATTACTAAAGTGTGAAGAGGGAGTCGGTAAAATTCAGAAATACTGATATTAATAGGCGTTAATTGACAGGAGAGACAGTAAAATATCGACTGAAATCAAGTGTATAGAGAAATACAAGACTTGCACTCGTCAAGACTAAGGACACAGACCTCCGCCAAGGCACAGGTCCTATCTCACCATGGTAAAGATATAGTGCCGAGATCTGGACTTAAACTCAAAGATCTTCTAGTTCAGGGATAAATGCTCTTTCAAATGAGTCACAAAACCCTTGGATCTCACAGTGGCAATGAATCCCACTATTATTCATCCTTTGAATAATCTTCTTTATACACCGTAAAAACTACCATAAAAACATTATTATATTAAGATAGAGGTAGTAGTTTTTTTTACAGTAGAACAGACAACCATTGCAACCATTCACTCTCACATTCCTGGGGCAGTTTAGACAAGGCAAATCCAGATCAGGTCAAGCGCAATCCTCTGTCTATTTTAATGAACTAATGCAACAGACTCCACAACCAGAGAGATCTTTTTTCTGATTCTTGTGATGTGGAAAACAAATTACTCCAGAATTATGAAGAATAGCATTTTCTTAATGTTTGGTAAATAAAATCTCAGAGACCGCCACATGTGAGACAGAGACAAGACCGAGTAAAATTAGTTTCGAGACCAAGAATAAGAGAAATAAGAGTTTAAGAAGATGAATAAATGAATATTGTTCCTAATTGTTCTTACTCTACTTGTGTCCTGTGTTCAGATCACTGTCAGCGCTCTCGGCGTATCACAGCAGTGTTCTGACTCCGATGAAGATGCGCTCAGAGTCTCAGAGGCTGTACAGCAGCAGTCCGACCCGGTCTGACAAAGACACTGTGTCCATCTCGTCTTTCTACTACAAGGAACGGGTAAGACTACTGCGAAAAGGTGTCGGGTAACATTACTGGGGTTAACTTCATGTGTGGAGGTGACTTGGTTGGTTTGGAAATGTGTTTTTTTTCACCAAGTTGTTTTAACCTAAGTGCTACAGGAACACTTACTAAATTCACAGTGTATACAGTGTTAAGTTATCATAAGTACATGGCGAGGGGACAGTGAATATATGGGCAGAAGGATGAGGCTGATGTTAGAGCTGCCAGACAGGAGGCCTAAAGGAGATTTGCTGTGGACACCCATGAAGCCAAAAAGAAGAAAAATCTTGTTTTTTGTAACATTGTTTGTATGGTGTAATTGTAATGGTTCATAAAACACTTTTGTACAAGTAATATTTACTAGAATTATACCTGTGATAACCTAACTATTAGGGCTGGGGAAAAAAAAAAAAGTGTGATATATTTAAATTAGGGCTGTCAACATTAACGTGTTAACGCATACGATTAATAAAAAAAAAAAAGTAACGCATTAAAATTTATTGACGCAAATTAACCACACAATCTGTTTTGCCGTACACCAGTGCTTCTCAAAGCACTTTGGAGGGCATAAAGCCGTGTCAGGAGGCACGTTTTTTTTTATTTAAATGCTGCATATTGTCATGGAAAATCTACCAAGTTAATCGTTAATCGTTAATGTGATTAATCACAGCCCAAGAGTGTGATTAATCTGATAAATTTTTTTAATCGATTGACAGCATTAATTTAAATATTTTGTAAAATTACACTAAATATTGTTCTTTCAGTTCCACACGATATTGATACTTTCAAGACTTTTGTGGCGTGCTTTCACAGTCAGTTGTGGGTCAAACTCACAGAGGTGCTCAAAAACTGCACTTCTAAGTGATCGGTCTGATAAAAACTGTCACACAATTAAAAGTATTTCTGAATAATAAGTAGATGTGAGACTGACATTTGGAAAAATGTACACATACATATTTTTTTTACATAATTAAGTTGATAAGTGAACTTTATTTAAAATGTAAGAAGATATTGCAGTAACTGATAATATCAAATCTCAATACTCAATGTATCACAATCAGGGCTTAACATTAACCCTAGCCAACCTGACCAAATGTGGGCAGAATTTCATTTTGGCTCCACTGCCAGTTTGGTCGGTTGGATTTTATGCACCTGTATCTAACTTTAAAGGCTAGGCCAGGCCTAAATCTATGTTGCTCTGCTTAAGTGTACATTTTTAGTAGAGGCAAAAATATTAAACAAAATGTGCATGTGGTGTCACATCTTTTAAAACATGTTAGTGATACCTTTTAATCTGTCTATAGGTAAACCTGTTTTTTAATGTTTAATAAATCCTTGTCCATACATAAAACACATTTTTCACTTCTTTAAGCCTTGTAGTGTACTGTAAAAATAAACACAAACTCTGTGGCTACTAAAAGCTCTTATTGGCCAGTTACTTTTGAAAAAGACAGCAACAGTGGTCAGTGAGCAAAAAAGTATGTCAAGCCCTGAATGCAATCCAAATTGTATTGGCACCAAAGTATTATGATAGTATTGTATCGTGACAAGTGTATTGTCCCAGTCCACTAACTGTCTTGGGTAAATCATACTCATTTCACCACTGGTTGTAGCTTGTTTTGGGATTTTTAGGTATCCACAAATAAACTCACTAATGGGCTCTGTCTCTAAAGGGACAAAGTGTGGGGAACTTAGTCTTTAACTGTGTTTCTGTAAAACAAACCCTTTTCCGTCTTTTTCCGTCTCACTGGATGTCTCCCTGTTTGGCCTCTGTCCCTCTTTGTCCAATCATTGCCCTGACTGTGCTGTGCCCCTCCTCCTTTCCTCTGTCGTCCCATCAGAAGCTCCCAATCTCTGCATCCCGTCGCTGGTCTGTCCAAACCCTTCACGACTGGCCGGTACCACGTCCTCTCTGTGTCTCCACTAAAACATTAAACCTCTTCTGTCCTCTTGTCTCTGTACTCACAGGGCTACGTCCTTTTGCCTAACAACGTACTCACTCAAAGACATCATGCCCACTACAGTTATGTGCTCTGAATTTACTCGCGTGGAAATTAGTCACACACAAGCTCTCGTGCTTTTTTAGAAGCCATTCCTTTATACAGTGCACCCTTTTAAAAGTGCTGTCATTAACAACAACAACATACTGCAATATACTGCAATTATACTACATGGCCACTAAAGTTTGTACTTAGGTAACCCTTGTGCCCCAAATTTAAAAAGTTACATCCTCACGGTTAAGTGACAAAAGTGTCTCCAAGTATGCCCTGACCATAAATACCAAATATGTAATAATTTTCAGAATTTTAACCTTTGTTGTGCCAGTTTAGGTAACAGCATCTCAATTTTTTTGTAATAAACACACAGAAAATGAAATATTTTGAATATTCTCAAAGCAAAGTGGATTTTTCTAGGATGGTTATTATAGCCTTGGGTCTGTTTAAAATCTAAATACCAATTCCCATTAAAACCCATTAAAACTGGTTGTAACTTTTTGTTACTACAAAAAAATCCCAAATCCATCTAAATCAATGTTGTTGATGATCTTTGACAGACTGCTGTCAACCGCGGCTGCTCCATTAGAGTGTTCACTCTAGTGTTCTATTCTATCTCTGTGGTTTAACTGAGCTCTGTTAGACCAGATTAACCCTGATATAGAGCATACATCTTTACCATTTTTGTTGTTGAAATCGTCATTTATATGTTTTAAAAAATCATGGAACGATAACTATATTCAGATCATATAAATGTAGAAGAATCACTAATTGACCCAATCTGTAACACTTACGTCAGACTAACAACCCCATAACTCATGAGAGGTAAGTGTCTGCTCTGTCCAGGGCAAACTGTGGGTATTTTTTATTTAATTTTAAACTAACTCTCATGAACGTAAAGCTTATTTTGCAGCTAACTAATTGTTTGTTCACAGTGCGAGTCACATCTACAAAAATGTTTAAGTAAAAAAATCAAAATAATTTTCAGCTCCTAAATGTAAGAAAACATTAAGATTTAGTGACATCTGGTGGTAAAAATGAAGATTGCAATTTAACGCCTCAAGAATTTTGCACGATAAGGCACAATTTCGATACTTAATATTGACATTTAAATATTTTCAACTGTGCAGGATTTAAAATATTGATGGTCTCAGTGTCGTGTCTCGCCCTGTGAACTCTGACCCATGAACTCTGTCAGTAATTTGTCATTTAGACCACTTTTAATCAAGTGGTGCTTTTGTCTCGGCTGCGTCTCCCTCCCTCCTGTTGCTGTCTCTGCTTTCACATCAGAAATCCAGACGCTTCAAGACCAAACGAGAGGCATCCGACTACACCAACCGTCCCATCAAACTGGCCGGGAAAGTCATCATCCAGGACATCTCTTGTTTACTGCCGGTGCACAAGTCTCTGGGGGAGAGTTACATGTGAGGGGCTGCCCATAAAACGGGAATACGATGAAAAATGAATGGTTATTGTTTAAGCTGGTGAGTGTAGAATTCATTCTGTAATTGTTTTTTTTTCAGTCTTAATATCGACGACATTCAGGAAACGTGTCAGAAGAACGCAGCAGCAGCACTTGCGGTGGGACGGAGAGATGTCGCTAAGGTACAGGCGCATTTTAATGTTGAGGCGAGACACTTAACTTACTTAACTAATATTGTGAAGCTTTTCAAGTAGTTATGGCAGCAATGTTAGAAAAAAAATGTGTTGCAAGTTTTGTGTAATTTTAAGTTTTGATATGCAAATTATCCATTACGTATCCACATTTCAAAATCTGAATACTAAATGGAGACAGGATTAAAGTTCTTGGTTCCCTTTTAGTGTCAGATTAAAGAAAAAAAATTACAGGAGGAATTATTGATATCTTATTTTATGTTTCAGTAAATAAGAAAATACAGCAAATTTGCCCTGTTTTGTGAGTAAAATGCCCAATAAATCAGGCTAGGAAGGATATTAAATCCCTTGGTAAAAGTCCTCAAAATATTGTTAACTATATTACTGGAATACTTGGTGCTTGTAGATGCTAATGAAGTGGAGTATCTGACTTGTGAGTGTGAGAAAAAATTTTTTTTTTTGCGAAAACAGCTTTTGTTATAGTTATATGAATGTATATAGTTATATGAATATTTCAGGTAGAAATGCATAGACACAAGTGACTAAATGTAGTAAAATAAACACCTTCTTGTGTAGATTAGACATTTTTAATCTGAAAACTTGCAGGTTAAACCCTGACACTGGTGGGACAAGAAAACTTTTATAACGTGAACCGGAGCACCCAGGCTAAGCTACAACTTTATGGCGTTTGGATGAACCGCTCTGCTTTCCTAACTGCTAACAGACAAGAGTGGACTGTATTCATTATGTATATTTCATTTATGATTTTCAGGTTTGGGCTTTGGCATCTGCAGCCACCAGTCAGGACCTGAGCCCAGATGCAGACCCTGACACTGAGACTCCATGGGCCAGACATCCGTTTGGGCGCCACCTGCTGGAGACACTGTGAGCAGCAGCATCTTTGCCTTTTCCCAAATAATTTTTATCAATGGCAGCTGCTGTATGAAAGAGTTTCAGTTGTGTTGTTAGTACCAGTAAAAGCTACACTGCTTCTGTTGGAATACTAAAAAAAATGCAGGTTAGCTCGTTAAAATAACTCATAACTATAAACATGGCATTAGGGAAGCCATTTTTGTGAAAATGGAAAAACCTTCTCTAAACAGGGGAGGAGGCCTAAGATTTAATCTTCCTTCAGTCTACAACTCTGAACCAACAACAACACACCCAGTTTCAGTCCAACTTTCACTCTAACAATAGACCATCAACTTTAGAGGCACCTTATGCTAACGGCTCACAGGTAATGACCCTGCCTTAGACTCCAGTCCAGGCCGCTCAGATGCATTTACTGCCCTGAGTCTCATCAGGTTTAATCACTCCCTCTGAGAGGGAACTACTGTAAATCTCCACTCTAAGTTTTCCTCAGAAATGATCAAGCTCTTCAGAGTTAGGGTGAAACGTCTTCTAAAAACAAACCATGTCAAGAAGATGACCTTCTTGTTTAACCTTTTTTTACTCATAACTATAAAATGTCTGGGGGGGTATACACTTCAGTTGAGCTGGGTACCGAACAACAATACCTTTGTGGTACCAACCAAAAAGCTCCGTTACTCAGTGGTATCAAAAAATTATTTTCTTTCGGTATCAAGTTTCAGTACCTTTCAGGTACAGAGAGAGCACTACAAAAAATTGTTCAAGTACCCATATTGAAAAGCATGTATCACCAAGTACTGGTATAAAAAAAATTAACGGTACCCAGCCCTACACTTCAAAAAACAAAAACAAGATTGCCAACCTACAGATTTCATGTGTGTGTATATGTAAATGTATAATAAATGTACAAAGTCAGACATTCAAGGGAATTATTAAGATAATGTATGTGTTTATATTCCTCAGCCTGGCCCATTACAGTCACATGAGTGATGTGCAGACCCTGGCCATGCTGTGCAGTGTGTTCAGATCCCAGTCCCAGATCCCAGTGGACTCTTACTCTCTGTACGGGGGACACCACTCGCGCTCCACTCTGTTCCCACCACATTCACGATACGTAAGCCCCCACTCCGTTTACTGTAATGTATTGTTATATATTTAGCACCAGTATTAACAGAAATTCATAGTTAAGGTTTGATGGTATTTATTATTATTTATTTTCAGCCCAGTTGTACATCCAGCTCACTCACATCAGGCTCCTACTCCAGCAACTCAGACTCGGTCCCCACCAACATCTATAACCCAGGTACGATGCCTTTAAGGACACGTGGATATCACAGGGTTTCCCATCTATACATCGAGTCTTGGGGGGAGCACGGTGGCAGAGCAGTGTCCCACCATCCAAACACATGAATGTGTTAGGAGAACTGGTGACTCTAAATTACCCCTAGTGGATGAATGTGAGAGTGAATGGTTGTCTATTGGAGCTCACTAGGTCGGAACAGGGCAGTTTGGGGCGGTTTGGGGGTGTTTCCACTTCTCAAAACGTTCCAAAGTGTTCCCAAAAAGCGATCCAAACCGTTTTACTTTTGGCACTCCTCCCTGATGGGGTCCAGCTCGGTTAAGTGTCTCGAGGGGTTAGAGGTGGGCACTATTGCGAGCTTATTGGATGAGAAAGAATCCTCACTCGGGTAAAAACAACAAGCCAAAGAACAGAAATAAAAGGAAAATGTTTTTGTGATAAACAGCCATATTACACGAGAGGACAAGCTAAAGTTGTGGCACTTGAAGAAGATAACTTTCCCCACGGAATTGCGAGGAATGCAAAAATGGTGACAGTACGCTGCCACAGCGGTTTTCATCGCTCGTCACTCCGTCACTTCCGCTAAAATTCCCATTTTTCTAAAAATAAAGCTAGCATATATTAGCAACAGCTGTTTCCGATTTGGCGAAGTACAGCTCTTGCTTCAAGAATCTAAACTTTAAATTTTTAATTTAGACTGGATTAAACACGAGTTAAACTTATGTGGTTATATGTTCAGTGGTTAAAAGGTGTTAAAGTGGGGCAGAGAAGTGAATTTATTGCACAGAAAGCTGGCGGTAAACCTGAAGTAGTCTCCTGTTTACAGAAGCTACTACAGCTTTAAGGCCTCCATACACCAAGGTGATGATCGCCCATCTGAAGCCGTCTGAACAGTTCTTCCACTTCGCTCATTTCCGTCCTTTTGATATGTATGCACCGTCAGCCCCCATCGCTCTAGGACGGAGGCCGTCTGATTAGTTTTCTGCCGATTGGCCTTGAATCGGCGTCTTTGGTCTTTGGCACGAAGCGCTCTGATAGGCCTAGCACTAAAGCTGCCGCCCAATTAGTGACGGAGTGACGAGAGGTGAAAACCGCTGTGTGATGTACTCTGCAAACATTGTGTCACTTCTGTTTATCTTGGTTCACTGGCTAGCGCCATCTGCCGCTTTGGGGGGTAATTACATCACGAGCATGCGCAAGACACGGTCTTTAGGTAGCGGTTGTCGCTTCGGTGAATGAAGAGGGAAAAAGGTCATGCAACGTGAGGAAACGGGAGGGAACGAGAGGAGACGGGAAGAGACGAGCTGTCGCTCCGTCTTTTCGGTGGCAGTCTGGGAGTCGCCTTGGTGTATCTAGGCCTTTAAAGGCCGGGACACACCGGGCAATATTCGGCCATTGGGCGCGGTCGGATGGTTTGACGCGGTTGGCGACGTGAGTCTGTTTGGTGCGTACGTCCACCATCGGACGTAGTAGGAGACAGTTGGACGTAGTTCTGGCCAATTAAGGCCTAGATACACAAAAGGCGACTCCCAGACTGCCACCGATAAGAAGGAGCGACAGCTCGTCTCTTCTCGTCTCCTCTCGTTCCCTCCCGTTTCCTCACGTCGCATGACCTTTTTCCCTCTTCATACACCGAAGCGACAACCGACCTAAAGACCGTGTCTTGCGCATGTGCGTGATGTAATTACCCCCCGCCTTGGTCTGTCACTGTTCTCAGCTTGTTTGAACATCTGAGAAGTGTGATAATGGCCGGTTTGGACATTGTTTTGTGTGGATTAGGTGCCGCTGCTCTGTTACTTGAAGAAGATAACTTTCCCCACGGAATTGCGAGGAATGCAAAAATGGTGACAGTACGCTGCCACAGCGGTTTTCATCGCTCGTCACTCCGTCACTTCCGCTAAAATTCCCGTGAGCTGATTGGCGCGGCAGCTGTAGTGCTAGGCCTATCAGAGCGCTTCGTGCCAAAGACCAAAGACGCCGATTCAACAACAACAAGGCCAATCGGCAGAAAACTAGTCAGACGGCCTCCATCCTGGAGCGATGGGGGGCGATGGCGCATACATATAAAAAGGACGGAAATGAGCGACGTGGAAGAACCGTTAAGACGGCTTCAGACGGGCGATCGTCGCCTTGGTGTATACCCCCCTTACACATGTTGAATCGGCATCGGGCCGTCGTGGTCAACGAGCGTTCTGATTGGCTGTGTGTCCCGTTCACAATTAGTCAAACAGCTCGAGTTTAACAGCAAAATATAATGAACTTTTGTTCTACATCTACTTCATTATGTTTCCCACATCTGTGACGGTAATGTGCTGCAGTTAGCTCACCTTAGCTTGCAGCCTTGTGCAGATAAAAATATAATCCTCCCTCTGAGGCAAACAGCTGCAATAATCCAGTCTCTTTTATTCATTACTGTGATCAGACCAGTATAATCTAGTGCGTATAATTATTATTGACTGATAAAACTTGAGTTAAACACGTGTGTGTTGCGGAGTTTTATTTATTAGAGTTTAAATAACTGCAGAGTTTAGTGACTAGCGCCGCCTGCTGTTGTAAATAGTTATTACGTTTTGCACATGCGCACTGCTCGGTCGTGGGTCTGAATCTCTCCGGTGTCTTCAGCTACTTTCAGTGGCGACAAGGGGAGACGTGAGGAGACGAGCAGTCGCCCCGCCTCTGCTGACAGTGGTCGGGCGTTAGGTTGGTGTGTCCCAGGCTTTAGCTCCAACCTCACACGGACACACACCTGTCTCACACGGACACACACCGGTCTCACACGGACACACACCGGTCTCACACGGACACACACCGGTCTCACACGGACACACACCGGTCTCACACGGACACACACCGGTCTCACACGGACACACACCGGTCTCACACGGACACACACCAAGATTTACGCTCGTCTATTTATTAAATGTTGCCAGGTGTCTCATACCGTTCTCTCTCTTGGAAAAGTGGCTTATCTGTGGCAGCCCTGCGACTAACTGGGCTCTGTCCAGTACTGTACCCTGCCTGAGGCCCATAGTTACTGGGATAGGCTCCAGTAACAGAAATAAACGGCAGAAGGTGAATGAATGAGTTTAGTCGAGGTTGTGATCTGTAAACCATGGTTACTACAGACTTTTCAGCGTTAATACCGTTTCATCTCACTGCTGTGTTGTTTGTTTGTATTTATAATGTGTAGGTAGAGACCCTGACCATCTGAGTCCCTGGGGTGAGTCCTCTCCAGACGACTATCGCTTCAGTAATCAGACTTACACAGACCCACGGGAGCGAGAGCGAGAGCAGCACGACATGAACAAGAGGTCTGTACACAAATATTTTAATAAAGGCATTGTGCTGGGCCAGGGGTCTGCAACCTATGGTTTTAGAGCCACATGTGGCTCTTTATCCCTCCTCTTGCAACTCTTTGAGCATCTGACATCTGGTTATGCAATAAAGGAATTAGTGAATGACTGATTAGAAGGGCCACGCACAAGCACTAAGAAATAGTTACAGGATATAACTCTAGTTCTTTGAGATGGTTAATAATATTTAAAAAACTAACAAAGAACTGTGTTAAATACTGCACTGACTATCTGTAAAGAGCCGCAGTAAGTCTTAATGCACACAAGTGGCTTAGCCTATAACCGAAAATATAGTCTAAGCCACTTTTGTGCATTAAAGCAGAACTCAGTAATTTTTTACCTTAAATGATCCGTTTTGGAGTCCTTGTGATGGTTAAATGAGTTGGTGTGGGGTAAATGAAGCGCCCGGCATCTCCTCCTGCTGTCTCTGGGCTGACAATGACATTTGCTGAGCGTCGTCGACCCGGTGTCATAAAAGTCTCAGGCTTCGTGAGAAAGCAGCACATTGTGGTTAGCAAAACAATAAGCTAGCGATAGCTTTATTTCTTGGCGGCACGGTGGCATAGTGGCTAGCACTCCTGCCTCACAGCAAGAAGGTCCTGGGTTCGATTCCCGGACTGTGTGGGGCCTTTCTGTGTGGAGTTTGCATGTTCTCCCCGTGTCTGGGTGGGTTTCCTCCGGGTACTCCGGTTTCCCCCATCAACCTCAAAACATGCACAATAGGCAAAAACCTCCAGCCAAATGCTCCTGACCAGGATCCTGGCTCAAGATCTGGAGAAGGGTTCCCGGGCGCTGCACTGCAGCAGCAGCCCACTGCTCCTGACAGGTTGCCCCAGCGGCATTGAGGGATGGGTCAAATGCAGAGAATGAATTTCCCCTACAGGGGATCAATAAAGTATACCTTACCTTACCTTTTTTTTCTTGATTTCTGTCATGCCAGAGCGACCAAATGGCAGAAAAAACTTTGTACAGATAAGGTGAAAACAAAAGTAAAGATGAGTCAGAGATCACACAGGAATCAATGGGGCTTGTGTGTATTTATGATAATGCTTTACTCCATAGGGGGAGCTCTATAGAGGAAATTAAGGCAGAACCACGAAGAAACAAACAGAGTTCCACTTTAAAATTGGTTGTGGCTCTTTACAGACTCTAATGTTGTATTTGTGGGAACAATTGGCTGTTTGGATCCAGAAGGTTGGAGACCCCTGTGCTGGGCTATTATTTCTACTTCTCCATATTTTTTTTTTGTAAATATTTTCATCCAAAACAATTTTACAAAGCAAAATGTGAAATAATGAATTTTAAGTTTGAATGTGGCATGTTACTGTTGTCTGATGCATTGTTGCACACAGGCTGCTGGACCCGACCAACACTCTTCAGTTTGATGACTTTAAGAAGTGTTACGGAGAAATCCTTTATCGCTGGGGTCTGAGGGAAAAGAGAGCAGATGTCCTGAAGTTTGCCTCATGTCCTCCTGAGCCACACAGAGGCATCGGTGTGTCATTAAACCTACACTTTAAAAACACTAAATCCTCCAACCACAACGTCTGTCTTCCATTTTCACTGGTACTTTTTAGGGAGACAAATGCATTGTGTTTTTTGTTTCATATGAACGTAATGATACACATAATAAGTCATATGACTCAGTTGGATTACTTTATGTGCTTTGGTTTAAATTTAAAATGTAGAAATCTCATTTAGTTTACACTGGAGCTATAACTATCTTTAATGTTTTATTATTAATTTTGGGCGGGTTTAGTGTCAAGTTAAATGTGCATCATGACCAATCTCTTATAAAAGTGATGACAAGTACAATAATATTTTTCAATGAACATTTTTTGCTATTTACATAAAAAAAAAGTACTCTGTAAGTCAATGAATGTGTGAGAAACAAACTAGAAAAAAACAACAACAAAAAAACAATGCGTCGGTCTTGTGTCGTTTTACAATTGGGTGCATTATTCTCTTCTCAGTCACACAGTGGTGGTGAGGTACTTTTGTAGCCACAGCTGCCCTGGGGCACACTGACAGAGGCGTGGCTGTTATTCTGCGCCTCACGTGTCAGCTGTGACCACCACCAATCACACACTCATTCATACACAGGCAAAGTGGGTGAGGGCAACAATGCTGGTAGCGGGGATCGAGCCGCCAACCTTCCGGTTAGTGGGTGAACAGCTCTGCCTACTGAGCTACTGCCCCTCTCCCGAACACATTACATTAAAGTCATCTGCCTCCTGATGTGCAGTGATTTGCATATTGATTTGGCCACAGCTTTTATGCCGGATGCCTTTCCTGACACAACCCTCTCCATTTACCCAGGCTTGGGACTAGCACAAAGAATATACTGGTGATTTAGCACCCAAGACCGGTCTTGAGACCATTTTTTATGGTCTCGGTATCGTCTCAGTCTCAGCTACAGTTTTACTCGATCTTGGTCTCAAATCCAGTTTTACTCTGTCTTGGTCTTGGTCTCAGATTGCTGTGGTGGTCTCAGAGATTTTATTTACCAAACATTATAAGAAAATGCCATCCTTCATAATTTAGTAATTCGTTTTCTGCATCAGAAGAACCAGGACAATGACCTGTCTTTTCATCAAATCATTAAAATATTCATGTATTTGAACCACTTTTTACTTTATTTAGTGTTAGTTCACAAGGGTTTGGTCTCGACCTGGTCCTGGTTTGCCTTGGTCTCAGTCCTTAAAAGCCTCGGCCTTGTCTTGGTCTTGGTCTCGGTTCACTCTGGACTCGGGCTGGTATACAACACTAGAGCAGTGCTTCTCACCTGGTCTGGCTTGGGGACCCGTCATAACAACACGACCCAAATAAAAGAGATATTGGAGGATATTGAGGAAAATTAAGCAGCACTCACTTAAGTATGGTGGCCCTGAGGTGCAAAATCAAAATAGTTTTTGTCCCATTAGAAAAATATAAGCAGAGGAAGATTTTGCCTCAACGAAGATACCCACCTCGAAAAATAAAAAGGGTGCTTTTTTATTTTGAAGAGCCCTTTTTTAATTTATTTTATTTTGATGAATGAGTTTTTTAAACAAGCTTTTTAAATCTGAGACATGGCTTTATAGTTATTTTTTAAATTAATTTAATTTATTTTTTTGAGGCAACACATTTGAAAATCATCTGCTTTTATTTTTCCAGTGGACAAAAACAAATCACATGATACAAATTTTTAATTTAGACATGTATTCAAATTTTCCGTGTATTCCCTTTTAAATTAAAGGGATGGGTTCCTACCTCTGCTTTCATTTTTCTAGTGGACAAAAACAATTTTGACATTGCACCTTAGGGCCACCGTACTTCAACAGAAACAATAGTAATGATCAGCCACAGCCCCAATCTTCACAGCTGCCCAAAGATCATATCAGTCTGATGATTTCTGATAGAAATGCGTTTCTGTGTCTCTTGCAGAATTCGGTGTGTACTGCTGCCACTGCCGCAGTCAGGCTCGCGGGACGCAGTGTGCCGTATGCAAGCACCTCACCTTTCAGTGTGCCATCTGTCACGTGGCTGTGCGCGGCTCGTCCAACTTCTGCCTAAGCTGTGGACACGGGGGACACACCAGCCACATGCTGGACTGGTTCAGGAGACAAGACGAGTGTCCGGCCGGCTGCGGCTGCCACTGTCTCCTACAGAGCACCTACTGAAGATGGGGCTTCACGCAGGGACTTTAGACTGGACTAAAAAGTGTTAGAGCTAAACTAAACCTAAACCTGTGAACTTAAACAGAACAGAAATTTATTTTTGGCAGATTTTTGTAAATTAAAGGCCCATTATCTAGTTGTTGTTGGTCACATCAGAAAAAAGGAATTAACATGAGTTTGGAGGAGTAGACAGGAGTAAAGTTAAAGACATAATATATCGAAGACACTTTTATGACCAGTGTATGTTACATAGGGCCGCTGCTAGCCCACCCCCCCACCCCCTCCAAATAAATAAATAAAATATTAATAATAATAATAATAATATACTAAATATTAAATACATAAATACAAAAAATAAAATAAAAATCAACCAGTGCATTTGAGTGTTTTGCCAACGTAAAAAAAAAAAAAATATTTACAGTACCCCTCAAAATTTCTGATCCTGCCTAAAAATACTTCCAAAGACTATCAGGGGTGTAGCATCAGGCAGTGCAGCCAGTGCTAGTGTTCTGGGGCCCAGGAGGTTTAGGGGTCCATGAGAGCTCTTTTTCTTTTGTGGCCAAGCCTGAGTTTAAACAATAAATGTTTGAACTCACTCCAAAATGTCAAATAGGTGATTTGTGAGTTTGTTTGAATGTGGCTCCAAAAGCAATGTCTTTTCTTTCTTTCTAATTACTTTACAAAAATACTGTTTTTATTCATTTAAATGATAATATGAAGACAGTAAGCACATGGTTACGGTCTCAAACTCCGATGAAACAGCCACATTTTATAAATGAGAAGCCTAATGCATACATTTGAATTACTGAACGTGCTTCATAACTTTGGGGCCCATTCTGAAAACCTGCCCTAAGGCCCCAGAATACCAAATTATGACAGATCTGTTTCAAGAAATGTGTATGTTAGAAATATTTTCCTCATTATAATTTTATGATTGGGATTTTTCAACATATAAAAGTCTAAGGCCCCTGAACCTCTAACATGTGATGCCCTGCCTCCTCTCTCTCCACTGCCTTCTCATCCTTTATCCCATCCCATCATTAAAGGTGAGTACTAAGTAAGTAAATATGTCTTTTCTGATCGTTTTTGAGTAAAACCTTAGAAATACGATCTGAAAAAGACAGGCATGTTTTCATCACCGTTCATTACATACACATGCAGCACGGCTTTTATTAAAACCTCTTAAACAGTTTTAAAGCTTTAAAAAAATTATATCTCTGCAATCCCTGCCCCTAGATTCCTGAAACAAAAACTGCCAGAAAGCATAAAATCTTCTCTAGCAGCACGAGTTTACTGCATATCTCTGTGTTTTGTGTTTTGTACAGCTGCGCAAAGACACAATGTCATTCAGTCACACCGGCATGAAGGTTTTGATGCTTCCTCCAGCAGCTGGTGTCCTCCGCAGAGCGCGTGCTGCGTGTAATGGGAGCACAACTGCTGATGTGATATAGAAGTGACAATGGTGCAGGGATAAGTGTTTGCTTCCTAATTTATATAACCCCAGAAATTCACACTCCGCAGTACAAGCTCCACAGTGGGACCATGTGAACCAAAAAAAGCCTTTCTTGGCAGCAGATATTGTGAAAACATCCTCTTTGGAGAACACATGTGAAAGAGGCATCTAAGAAGTTCAGTGTTATAAGTGATATAAAAATCCTTCAACCCAAGTTTTTACATCATTACGTATTTCAGCCCTGTGGTATTACTCCTGTCTGTTTCTCCAAACCGGGCCTATACTTACTCAACTTACTGATCTGATCTTAGTCCAGTTTAAAAGTACTTTTGTGAACCTGAGCACATGAGAGGACTGTGAGAAGACGCTGTTGGCTGTGATGAGCTACGGACACACAGTTGTTTTAATGGAGAACACTTAAAATGCAATAATGCTGACTGCCACGGTCACTTGGAACTTTTGATACCACAACTTTACACACTACACACTGCTCAGCAAGTAACTTCACACATCTGCCCAACTGAAATATCATGTGACTGATGAAGGACTCCAGATCTACTCACAAACTTACAAAGTGACCAAGAATATATAAAAGCAGTGGTTCTCAAACCAAGTACCATCTTTAATCGACTTAAATGAGCCTGAATTAGAGGACTAACTGTGGTCTAAATCAAAGAGTAAATTAAGAATTAAACCTAAGTTAATTAATTAAGTTTTAATTAATTAAAATGCATCACTAAACTGGGTCGAAACCAGGACTAAATCAGATCTAAACCAGGACTGAACCAGATCTAAGCCAGTTCTAAACTCTGACTATACCAGGACTGAACCAGGTTTAAACTAGGACTGGACCAGGTCTAAACTCAGACTATGCCAAGACTAAATCAGATCTAAACCATCACTGAACCAGGTCTAAACTTGGACTATACCAGGACTGAACCAGGCCTAAACCAGGTCTAAACTCGGACTATACCAGGACTGAACCAGGCCTAAACCAGGTCTAAACTCGGACTATACCAGAGCTAAACCAGGTTAAAACTAGGACTTAACCAGAGCTAAATCAGGACTAGTCTGTGGCCTACACTTCATTACTGGCTCAAACTCTAAATTTAACTAAATCATGAACTGCAAAGACTCCCGTCCCGAGTACCACCAGTGGTACCGGCACCACAGTTTGAGAACCACTGTACTGGAGGTATTTGAGTGGTTTGGGACAAAAGGTGGTAAAAATGTTATGGGTCATCATCATCATTGTAAGAACCAATAAATCAGCTTTAGGCTGAGTTTATAAGTGCTGAACCTTAATCTTAGATTGTATTGAGAACAATTCATATTTTTTAATAACTATAATTTAACTAGTGGGATTGGTTGGCTCTAACTACCTAATAAGCCTTATTCAAATTGTTCTATTGGATTGTCCATTGTGCTTTTTTTATTTATTCTGTAATAGTTTACCTCTGTGGCCTTAAAATATGATCAAAAGTCTGTTTTTAGATGTGAAACACTTGAATGTAAAAACTACATCTTGTGAAGAAAGTACTAGTGGAGTAGATTTACAAGCTATTGTAAAAAGTAATAAATATGCTTGAATTCAGTGTCTGTGTCCTGGCTTACCCCTGACCTGCTGGACTTTGTTGGGCCCACTTCAGACTTCATTTGATCCTGACCATCCTGACCTGAAATGTATCTCATATTTATATTTATCCTTGTGAGTATAGAAGACCAAAACTGCCAAATCAATCAGTAAATGATTTAATGAATAAATGTTTTCATTGATAAAGCATTATTTAAACAGGACAACAAATGCTGAAATTTAAAAAAAAAAAAAATTAAATGATGTAAGTTTTGGTTAAAATAAAGGCCTGTAATTATTCCATTTCTGTTTTTATTTTTACATTTATTCATGATGTGCCTTAATTTATTTTTTCCTCTTTTATTTATTCCCACATTTATTGATTTATTGATTTCTGTCACTGAAATGCAAATAAAGGGGATGTGTCCTGATGGTTGATCTGGGCGAGTGGTCACTGCGTGGACTCAGCAGATTATCTGTTGCTTTGATTGCTTTTGTCTAACACGACCCCTCCATTTGCATTTCAGTGAGAGAAATCAAGAAATTAACAAATGTGGAAATAAATAAATAAAGCAAAAATATTTTTAAGCACAAATGAATAAATGTAGAAATAAATACAGAAAGGGAATAATCACAGGCCTTTATTTATTTATTTTAACCAAAACTTACATCTTCATTTCTAAATGTACAGCATGTCCATAAAGTCTCTTTACAACTTAAATATAATTATTACTAAAGCAAATGAACAGACAAATATGTGGAACTCATTACAAAATGAGGAGCAGATGTTGCAGTTTTTTGCCTCATTAATCCATCCTCTATATGGTCAGCATTAGTTGTATGAAGCATGTTACTGGATTTGTTGCCATGTTCTCTGTAGCAGAGCCTCATCAATGATGATCCCACAGCTCACATTCACCTTTGGACTCTCTCTGTGAAGTTCCTGAGTCACATGGGGCTGTTCTGATCCCAGATTCTCACATTATGTGTGTTCAGTTTCCCTGAAACTCATCACTAAAACAAACTCTGATGAGGAAAGTTTCATCCTCAGAAATTGGTTCCAGTGTTAGCTGCAAACTCTTTTGGTCTTGGTTTATGATTTGGCTCGAGTGCAGGCTGTAAGAGTTGACCTTTGTAAACTTCTTGTGTAGGACTTTGTGCACTGTTGAAGGTGGAGCTGTAACTGTCTGCAGCAGTTTGATTAAAAACGTTGATAACCACAGTACATACAACAAATCTGATTAAGATATCTTATCAACTGCCTTTATAATAAACTTTTTAATTCTAAGGAGACTTTATGAACACCCCGTATATATTTTTATTTTAGCATTTCTTATCCTAATAAAATAATTATTTGTCAATGAGAGAATTTATTTAATAATTTATTTATGGATTGATTTGGCAGTTTTGGTCCTCCATACGTGAGTCCATAATAAGTACCCACTTTTCCATTTTCTATACAAAACAACACAGGCTTCAGTTACTTACTATCACTGGCACTATTTAAATGAACAGCAGCTTACTGTTGTGTGATTTAACAATAAATGAACGGTTATAAATTCTTCTGCAGCCTATCCCAGTAACTTTGGGCATTAGGTGGGGTACGCCCTGGACAGTGCTGCTCATGTAGAGTCTCTCAGTGCAACACAGAGTACTGAAACCCATTCAGAGACTTAACACCTTGCAGACTGGCCACAATCCAGTCTCTCGGTCCTGACTTTGAGGCCAGGTCTGATGGGGCCAGGCCGGTTCAGGAGATCCTCAGAGGGGCATGAGTGGAGGAGGCTGTGGTCTGTATCTTGGAGGTGATTTGAGTCGACAGAAAACACACTTGGTGAGCAGCTCAGAGGTTTGGAGTCTAGGACACTGGGAAGGGTTTGCCACATTCTTCACACTGAGAAAAAAAAGCGATACAGCTTGGTTTTTGGTGTTTTAGCCTTTTTTTTTTAACAGTAACGTGAGGAGAGTTACTTTTAGTATGTGAACTCCTATCCCCTGCGTTTTCTTCTGCTGCATCACTGCTGGGATATCCTCCATGTTTTCAATGTCCCAAAGCCTGATGGTGTGATCCTGAAAAAACACACACCTGAAGATTTTAGCCAGGAAGATAAGAACATATTTAACCTCTGATATCGTTACTTTGCTGTATGGATTATAAACAGTTGTTACCTTTGAGGCAGAGATGACCAGCTTCCTGTCAGCGCTGACTGAAACATCTGTCACCCAGTCACTGTGGCCCTGTGGCATTTTTAGATTCAATGATCTTGAACTATTTCACTTATTTAGACATAAGACATAAATGCAGTCTTTTTTACCTTTAGGACCAGAGCGTGGCAGAGGGAGGTCATATCCCAGAGAGAGACAGTTTTATCGTACGAGCCCGACACCAGAAGAGTCCCTAAATTAAGAAGAAAGAGCATCTGTTAGTTTACGCTGAACAAAATTCATGTGTCATCTTTCCAAATGTGACAAAAAGCTTGAATTTAGTCAATTTGAAAATGCAACTGCTATTTAAACTTGATGTGTATAATGATGCTCTATTCCTTTTGGGTTTATTTCTTGACTGAAACAAGAAACTTTCCAAGGTTGTCCAAAATGGTTTTAAATATGTAAAATACTGGTTACTTTTTAGATACTTAGTTAAGTGACATAACACATATTTTTACACATTGCAAAACATGCAGTGTTCAATTCAATTTTATTTATATAGCCCAATATCACAACAGCAGTCGCCTCAAAAGTCTTTACAAACAATTAGTCACACAATCAAACATAAAGATAAAAAAACAAACAAAAAAAACCCCAAAACAATAACTTAACCTAACAGTCCTAAGACCCTCTTTCTCGGTAAGAAAAAACTCCTAAAAACCCAGCTGTGAGAAAAAAAAAAAAAAACTTATGTAGAAGCCTTATAGAGCCCACATTGAAGGAGAGATCCTCTCCCAGTACAGACAGGCAAAATGTGTCCAGGACTGTTAAATAATGTCCATTAGCTCATCTATAGTATCATAGTTCAGGTCCGTAAGGATGCAGCAGGCGAGCTTCATCCAGACAGGGGAGTGGGGGTGAGGTAGGGGTCTGGCAAGTCCATAGGAAGTGAGTGTGTTCGATAGTTTCTTTAGCAAAGCAAATACAGTATGATATAACATTAAAAAATATGGCAATCCAATAATTTAAGACTGTCAAGTTAAAAGCTATTTTAAAGCAGTTCAAGACATCTTACCATCAGCAGAGAAGTTACAGGAGCTGACACTGCCCTCATGCCCTCTCTGAAGGGATGTCCCACCGTGACTCCGAAACTCCCCTGTCTGCAGGTCCCACAGCTTCAGGGTCTTGTCCCACGATGCAGTGCACAGGAAGTGGCTGTTGTTGGTGAAGCAGCAGTCTGAGATAGCATTGGAGTGATTACTGAAGGAAAAAAACAAGATTAGAGCAGGGCTCTTCAATATTTTTCATTTCAAACTAATGAAGAGTAGGAGCCTGATACCTGTTTATAGAGACAGTGGTCTTCTGGCTGCGCAGGTCCCACAGTTTGATGGTGCGGTCTGCAGAGACTGTGGCAATGCGTCTGCTCTGAGGGTCGAACCGGCAGCGAGTGACAGTGGTCTTATGATATCCTACAACAGATCACTGTGTAAGGACTGTAAGAGAGTAGATACCATGACAGAGAAACTGCTATTAATATAAGGTGTGTATAATCTGTAGTTCCCAACATTCATCCAATCATATGAGGGGGAGGGCTACTCACTAGAGGCGGCGTGTTTTTCCTCACCATTTGGCTTCTCTCTTTCCTTCAGGAGTCTCCACAGTGAATCCTTCCCATGAGTACTTTGGCATAGGTTTTACTCTGGTGCCCTTACACAAGCCCACATTTATCTGGGCTTGGATCTGGCACATAGTAGGGCTGAACTTCACTAATTTTCATTTTCTTCCTTGATGCCAGGTCCGTCTGACACAAATTCATTCAGTGTATTTACATCGACTTGAGTATCCTGGTTATAAGCTAGGGCTGTGCAATTAACTGAATTTTAATCATGATTGATGATGATTTTGGGTCCCAACAATTATGAAATCTATTTAATTGAGATGAACAAACAATAAATTCAATTAAATGCGCTCCCAAAAAATGCAGCAAATCTACTGAATCTACCATTTACTTACTCAAATGCTTACAGAGCAAACGCTAGCCTGCTGTTATGGGGTAAAAGTGAATCTGTGTCCTCGTGCTGTGAATGAGGGACTTTACAGTACTGTCAAAGCTACACCTTCTCTTGTCTTTGCCCAAAATGTTGTACATAGATAATTGTTTTAAATAATTATTTCCATTATGACCCAAATAATTGTGATTTTTTGAATGATTGAATGAATTTTTCCATAATCGAGCGGCCCTATTATGAGCCTTATCCCAGGTATGACAGTATTTGGGGTATGGCGTTTACATGCGCTCAGAGAAACCAGGATACATGACAAATCTGAGTATCCTGGATTTAGCCTCCAGTGGAGTCCCACAGTGACTGTAGCTGTAGAGAGGTTAGTCTGAAAGCAGCGGGACGTGGACACTGTAACCAGGTCCAGCTCTAAGTATAAAGGTGGCTGTATTGTTAAGTAGATTGCAACGCTTTGTTGAATATCACTAGATCAGGCACTTTAAAAGCCCAGGTACAAGTTACAGTCTCTGTGTGAAAGTTGCCGCTCACAGCATGTTAGTTTTGCTGCGTCTCAGGAGTTCGCACATGCTCAGCTCACCTGCCACGGTCAGACACCAGGATACTGCATACACCTGCCACAGTATCCCGGAGTGTCCCAGGTACAGTATCCCAGTTTCTCATAATCAGGATACTGTGTTTACACGCACAAAGATAAAACCACAATACTCATGTATGTGTAAACGCACTCATTTTTAACTGTGCTTTAACTCTTGCGGTAAAAAAGTACTACCTGTGGCAATTTGGGCAAATAAAAGTTGGTCTGCAGGCTGCATGTGGCCCCAGAGCCATAGTTTGGACACCCCTGACCTAACACATGCATGTCTTTGGACGGTGGGAGGAAGCCAGAGAGCCTGGAGAGAACCCACAGTAACACGGCAAGGACATGCCAGACACCCAGAGAGATCATTTGATGGCCAGCCCAAAGAACCATCTCACAGTTACCAACAGTGTTACTGAACTAGAAAATTATAGAGAAGTGAGAGTCTCTTTTCTGTTTTTATTTAATGATTTAATTGAATTGATTTAACCACAGAAGTAAAAGAGAGTGGAAGCTAATTTATCTATGTATATGCCATATCTAAAATCAGTCAGCCTCTGACAACAAACCTACTGAGCTGAGAAACATCTCAGCCAACACTGACAGATTATTAAAGAAGTTCTCTCTCCTGATTGTTTAAAAGGTGGACGAGAGCGGTGATTTTCCATACCGTTAATTTGGTGCACCATCTGTCCACTGGCAGCGTCGCTGATGTAAATGCTGTACTGGGGTACAGCAGCGCAAACCAACAGACGTCCATCGGGAGAGGAGCTGCAGGAGGTCAACAGGCCGACCTGACGGGACTTCCACTGAAATACAGAGAGAGAGAGAGAGAGAGAGAGAGAGAGAGGCGTATAGGGGTCTGACAGTCAAATAACATGTATACAGTGGGATAAAAATAACTGTGTAACTGTGTCAGATGAGAGCAGTTACCAACATCTGTCCCGTCTCCATGTCCCAGGACACCATCTTTTTATCCCAAGAGACTGTTACCATCCTGACAAATAATAGCAGGGACACACTTAAAAGACTTTAAAAAATGTTAATAAATAGTAATTGGGTTTCAGATACAATAAATAAAGGTGTTTACTTACTTGGTAGAGCTTTTTGAGTTAAAAGAACTAGTGACATACAGCAATTAACTGAGGATTATTTTCACCTGTTAGTGTTTGGGATCATAGCGCACTCTGTAATGGTTTTTTCATGACCTCCACCAAAAACTCTGACAGGTCGACAGTTCTCTACCTCCTGTAAATTTCAATAAAGATGAGTAATTAACACAATTACAAAGGCCCACCACACTCAGTCATGTTTGTTTCAGATGTTCAGTCATTTTCCACCACTGTGCCTTTGCAGGTCGTGAGAAGGACTGAGGCCAATCTCAGCTGCAGATACATGCATGTCTAGCACTTAAAGACTAGAGCTGGGTACCCTTGACATTTTTTCTATACCAGTTCTTAAACAATACCTGTTTTTTGATACCGGTACCTGAGCGATACTTCTTCTGATACCTATGGTGAGCTAATTATCTACAATCATAAAACACAATAATACTGAATAAAAGACACATTTCTTAGCTATAAGTTAAAACCAGAAGTTTGTATGATTTATTCTGTGTTATTTATTTGAAACATACATGCAAAGGAACATTAAAGGTCCCACTAGGTATTGAAAGTTAGTATTGAATTATTATTTTTTTCAATACCAGTAGTTTTGTAACATTTCTTTTGATACCACAAAGGTATAATTTAATGGTACCCAGCCCTAGTAAAGACATTAAAGACACTATTTTTGATTACCCATTCACCTATACGTGCATGTCTTTGTCCAGTGGGAAGAAGCTGAGTGGGAATGGGGCATTTATTGCATGACATGTAAATAAATGTATACCCAGAGTAGAGCGGTGCAGTCTGAGGAGCAGCTCAGGATGTGAGTGTCATTCAAACAGAAGCGAGCTGCAGTGGTTCCTTCAGTGTGACCTCTGAGCGTCTTCACAGCGAACCTGACAAATAGAATATATTTCATTTGGTTTAAAATAATATAACCTTACACTTATTTATAATAAAGTATTTTCATATTGAGTTGGACATTTTTATTTTTTCTTTCTTTCTCCCTGTCTAGTTTGTTTTTTACACCGGATGCCCTTCCTGTCGCAACCAGCCACATACTCTGACTGGAGTAGGGAATGTGGGTGAAGTGTCTTGCCCAGGGGCACAACAACAGTATACGCTTCAGGTGAGATTCAAACCAGCTACTCTCCGGTTGCTGAGTGAACACTTAATTAACCCCATTGGGACATTTAGTTTAATGTCACAAAATGAAGTGTTGCAAAAACAGCTCAGTCAGTAGAGAAGTTTGCCCACTAACCTGATGGTTGGCAGTTCAATCCCCGCTACAAGCATTGAATACTGTCGTTCTGTCCTTGGGCAAGACACTTCACCCACCTTGCAATGTGTCAGTGTGACTGTGTGGGGGGCTGTGGCTAGAGAAGTAGCTCACCGTCACCAGTGTGAGGACGAGTGAATAAATAATGGAGTAATGGAATATAAATCAAATCCAGTATTAGTATTAAAATAAGTATATTTTAAAATCATTTTGTGGTTCATTATTTTTATTTTTATTCTTTGGCGAAACTAAAAACAGTAAACTTAATCAGTCTTGGCCTATTTTTAAAGGACAATTAGGTTGTCTTCAGTTAAATACGAAAGACTAACTAAGTCTAAGTTAACTAAGTTAAACTCTTTCAGAAGACGAGGCTACTGTCAGACCGTCAAAGCTAACCTTAGCTAACGTTAGCTACAGTCTTTACCTGAGACTCGTAACTCCACTCCGGTTCTTTGTCCTGTTCCACTTTTTTCTCCTCTTCATTTCTTTCCGCCTCAGGTTTGTCCACAGATAACGGGTCCGGGTTTTCAGACGCCATTTATTCAATAATTTAGCGCCCCCCCCCAAAATTATTAACGTTAGCTAACTAAGTTAGCCAAGAAGTTAACTCAGGTTACCACAGCAACAGACTCTCATGGACCGTTGGGGCAGTGGGATGTGTTGCTATGGTTACAAACTTAAATCTTTTAGTTTAATGAGACTTTCCTTCATGTATCCAACTCTTCAAACCCGTTCTTAACCAGTAACAAAAATAAATAAATGTCAAAGGTAATTGTATGATTGAACATAGTTTTTTATATGATTCATTGCTGTTTTATCGTTACCAAGTACCAAGTCATACTTCTATAATCTAATCTAGATACTGAAAATGCACACAATAAAGTAAAATTATAGGTGCTGGTAATACAAGAGGTATCTATTTAGAATATTGGCTGCAGTTTAGAAGGGACTAATTCTAGAGAACATATACACTGTTGCCCATAAAGTTGGAATCATTTGTTTTCATATAGAGTACTCCTTTTAATCCTATACTTTGACCAGGGCCTGTGATTACATACTAAGTCTCCAGTTACCAGTTTATGCTAACAGTTGTTTGGCATTTCATAAGAAAAGGTATGTGCAGCAATGTATATGTAGAAGAAATAAAACCCAACACATTTATGTGCAATATATACATTTTATTGTTTAAATTGTCAATATATAGTTCAATAGTTTGATTGTGGGATCGTCCTCACAGAGGACACTGGGAGCGGATGGTCTTCAGTCTGAAAGAGGACAAAGACAGAAGTTAACTCACGGTAACATCTCACGCTGATCTTAATCAATAATGTCTAATTATGACAAACATACATTTATTGCTTTAAGTAGTTTTGCTCTTTTTCTTTTTCCTTTACCTCATTCAACATTTAGATTATGCAGTAAATCTTGGGTCAGTTAGAGAAAAAAAATTATTTCTATCTTGTTTATAGATACTGAGTTATATTGTTCAATAGGAGTTAAATATTATTTCAGAATCTTTATTATCAAGCTTCAAGAAATATCCATCAAGACAATAACAGCGATCAAAAATACATCTAAAGTAACTGGCTGGACACTAAAACCTTATCACTTCTTAACACTGTCCATTTCATGAAGTTAACATCTGCCTCCATTGGTCTGCTGTATTCACACTGCATAAATAAATAGTACTAAAGCCAAATAGACCTCTTGAGCAGGTCCTCAGTCGACACCTCGGTCTCGGTGTTGCCTTCACTGTCCTCGTCACTGTCAGAGCTGCTCTCATCTTTCCTACTCTTCTTCTGCTTCCCTTTGTGCTTGTGTTTCTTGTGCTTTTTCTTCTACAAAAAAAAAACAAAACAAAGAAAAGGTTTGTATCTAGACAGAGAGTGGTATAATGTCCATAGTATTATCTGCTTTCTGATCGATTACCTTCTCCTTTTTGTGTTTGTGGTCCTTCTTGTTCTTATGTTTCCTATCCTTGGATTTTTTGGGCTTGTCCTCTGAGCTGGGAGAGTCAGCAGATGGTCCTCTCCTGACTAATGAGAAAAATCAAGAGGGTTAGTAAAATTGTTTTAAAGTTTAAGGCAATGGTTCTCAAATTGTGGGGCGAAGGTTCTTTGTGGAAGATTTTTTTGATGGACAATAAAATAACCACAGAGCCATGAAATAATCAAAATATATTAATAATGCTAACATGTTTTAGTAAGATAAATTAATTTATTTACAAAAAAATAAATGTATCTTAGCAAAGAATAAAAACTACCTTTGTAAATCCTTTGTGTAAAGTAAATCTCTTCTCTGCTCTAAAACCAGTGATTTCTAAACTGTGGTCCCTGGTGAGCTACGAAGGTACTGCGGGGGGGTGCCAGACGTCTACACATCAAGTACATAGAAAGAAACTACTCTAGGCCTTTATACTGCAAGTTATTAACTAGCATTTGCATTTAGAGAAACATTATTATTCTTTGAAAAGCTGTTAAACAAACATTAAAATTCTAATTAAATGTATCTACTTGTCAAAAATATTACTTTGAAATATCATGTTTTTAGCCAACAGCATATGTTTTTGTAACTTTTTTTTACAATTCTTAGGGTGGGGGGTTAAATAGTATTTTATTTTGAATTAATAAAATTAAGTTTTGAGTTGTGAGTTTGAGTTTTAGGTTTTGTTGGTGGACTACATACAGTTTTCTGTTGTTTTTTTAAGCTATATTTTTTGCCATTTGAAACTTTAGTGATAGGACAGAGTATAGTAGGAAATTGGGGAGAGAGCAGGGAGAGACATTTGTTAAACTCTCAGAGTCCAGATTCCAACCCCCGACGCCGAGACAGGCTGTAGTTGCCCTGTATATGCCCCACAGCTCAACCGATGAGCCATACAACAGCTTGGTTTTCTGTTTTTTGTGGGGGCCCCGCAACTCTCCTGTCTCTGGAAATGGCTGCCCTAAACAATTACATGTTTACTGGACAATTACCAATTCCAAATTATACATATATATCTAATAAATATGGTATGAAAACCACTAAGTGCATGAACAAAAAGTATGAAAAAACTATACATATTTTGACCATTGACATCATCGCAACTTAGTGACAACCATTGATACAATCTAAGAAGTAAAGAGGTGTGCATGCTATAAACTCACTGAAAGCAGATGAAGGAGGTGGCAGCTTTGGACCAAACTCTTCCTGTTCTTCTCTTGCTGTCTGAGATGCAGGAGGTGCTACTAAAGAAAAAATAAAGACAGTTTTCTTTCAAATACAATCACAATTATTATTAATTTGGTCAAACATTTATTACTTAAACTATAGATACATTTTAAGTGCAACGACCATAGAGATAAATAGAACACTCTAATGGTGAACGGCAGTAACTGACTCTGGAGCAAAGCCATATTATAACTGTAGCCATTCTACCAAGTGCTATGTAAACAAACAGGGAGCTGCATTACTTTCATGATATACTTTTAATTTGTTAATTTGATAACTTTTTTTTTTTATATTTTTGCTTGATCTAAAGTCTAGTCTTACTTAGTGTGCTTGCGGCAGCACAGAGACATTTTGGACAATTCTCAATTTCTAACTTGGTATAATGGCTCATTTTAATTCATTGTCCTTACACTCTAATACTTGGTGCAATGGTCATCTTTTCTAACAGCCTTTACAAATACAAACATACAGGGATTCTGTTCTAACATCTTTACAAACACAAACATACCGAGGTTCTAGATAAAAGCAGATATTACTGCAATATTAATAATGTTAACATTATTTTTTGTATTTCAGTGAAAAACGTACTGACAGAGACTGCCAGACTTATTACAAGTTCAAAAATATCACTGTTTCTCAATTTCCAACATTGTTTTTACATTACTCACTATTAGCCTTAGCCTTATCCTACAGTCACAAGATGGCCGCGGGAATTGCCACTGAAGAGGTTGACATGGCCACTCTAGTGTTGTATTCTATCTCTAGGGCAACAACAAGGCAGCATTGAGGTTTGTTTTAGTTTTACCTGAGTTCTGATTGGACAAAGGTGTTGTTGCTGTGGGTGTGGTCACAGAGGGCGTCGCTGTGGTTACAGAGGGTGTGGCTGTGGTGACAGTGGAGCTAATGTTGAACAGATTCACGTGGCCTTGGTCCTGTCCATCCTTCTGTTCCTCCTCATCCTCGGATCCGGACGAAGACTTCTCGTCAGACGAACAAGAGAAAATGGCTTTGAACACGTCCATCGGAGGTCGGCTCTCCTCCTCCTCCTCTCCTCCTCCGAATCTGAATCCTCATCACTGCTGTCGTCCTTACTCTCTTTCTTATTGTCTTTGCTTGACTTCTCTTTAGTCTTTGAGTGCAAAACAACCAAACACACGTCAGGAGTTGCTACCACCAGCTCTGCCTCCTGTCCAAAACAAACAAATGTACAATCATGTCTACCTTTGTCCTTGTGTCTGAGAGCTGATCGTCTGTGACTGGAGCAGGTAAAGCTGGTATCTCTTTAGTGCTGGTCTGGTCTGGTTCAGTCTCAGAGGTCTGGCATCGTGCAGCGCTCAACATTTCACTCAGAGGATCACTGTTGTTCTTCATTTCTTCAGATATGTCCCATCTTGACCGCTTCACAGACTCTGCAGGTTTTGGAGGAGGAGCTAAGCAAAGAAAAACGCAGGAAAATAAATGAAGGAAAAGAGAAATGTTGAATAGGGTTGTCAATGTGAAATCAATAGGAGCCAAAACAGAGGAAAAAAGTGTCCGGAGCTGGCTATGTCTGACAGAGGTTAAATGCACAAAGGCATCAGTCTAACATCAGATTTAGAGCTCATTAATTACAGTTAAGGCCAAATGTATTCATACCCCGGCTCATCCCAAATCACATAGCCAAAGTCAACCAAAAGATCACGTCATTGTGAAGTTATGGAGAGAAATGAAGACCAGAGTAAAGACAAGGAAGCCTTCTAACATCACAGACCTGGAGGTCTTTGTTAAAAAAAAAACACACACAGGGATGGAAATAAAGTACTGACTAAAAGGTTTAAACAAGAAATATCTCTACAGCAAACAAAATGGTGAACTGCAAAAAAAAGTGACTGAATGTGAGAGTAAATGCTTGTCTGTCTAGGTATGTCTCTGTGTCAGCCCAGCAACTCACTGGCCACTGTCCACCTAAGGCCCCAGTCAATTGCAACCCCAAATGGGAATATGTGGAAGGAGATGAACAAATGAAATATCATGTTGGAGGTACCTGAAGTCTCTCTCCTCTCAGGCACAGTCAGGAAGTTAAACACGGAGAATTTGTCTCGTTTCACTTTGGGCATTCCCACCAGAGACGACCTGCACAAACCAGTGACAAACAGTCAGAAGACAGAGTTATTTAAAGACACAAATGTATAAATAATAAACGTGGAAACATTTGTACCCGGGATAAGGGTCGGGCACATTGAATCGTTTGCAGAGCACTTTTTCCGGATGCCACTCAAACGTTTCTCGAGTGAGTTTTCCAAACATCTTCATTTTGACCGCAGCCTGTTTGTCGTCTATGTCTCCCTAAAAACACAAAACCATTACTTTTAAATAACAAAACAGTTTTACCACAAATCAACCAAAAACTATTGTTATTGTTCCCACACTAGCCATGATTATCTAGACCAGTGGTTCTCAAACTGTGGTACGTGGGGTTCTTCTGGTGGTACTCAGGAGTTTTTTTTTTTTTTTTTTTTAAGTTTAAGTCCTGATTTAGAGCCAGACCTGATTTTGTTTCCGGTTTAGTCCTTTATTTGTCCTTGTTCTGTCATGGTTAAGACCTAGTTTAGTCCTGGTTTAATCCTTGATTTGAGCTGGATTAGTTCTGGTTTAGTCCTGGTTTAGTCCTGTTTTGTCATGGTTAAAACCTGGTTTAGTCCTGGTTTTAGTCTTGGTTTTAGTCCTGGTTTTAGTCCCTTTTTTAGTCTTTGTTTTAGTCTTTGTTTTGTATGTGATGGCACTTGGTGTGAAAAGTTTGAGAATCAATGATCTAGATGGCTTACACACAATAATCTTGAGTACATACTGCTGAGTATCCTTTAAAGTGCATATGACAGGTTGAACTACCCATTTCACCACAGCTTAGGGATAATGTTAGTATTTATGATTTCGGGGAAAATTTGTATTTAAAAGCCTCTAGTTTGGAGTTAGGAGACATTTTTGTGAAAATTTTTACTTCCGCCTTGAGAGTGACAGTGAGCTGTGACGTCACAAGAGGTAAACAATCTACTAAGGGTGATCGGTGATCGGCCGATCATGGCTAAAAATAGAGTAATCGGTAAAATGGGCCGATCAAACAAGCACGCGAGGCTCTCACATTTACTGTCCTGCAACTCCGGTTTGATTAAACAGCAGTAGCGTTATTCTAGCAGTGTTTTTAAGTTAAGCCCTGGTTATAACTAACACAAACCTGCCCTGGAGCTGCTGCTTTATGTCCCCGCTTTGTCCCTGCCTGCTCCTGGAGCGCACGGGACAGAACCGAGGCGCAAATAGAGCTACAGCTAACCCGCTAATATTTATGTTAAAGCATTAAGAAAGTTCAGAGTCTGCCTGTGTCTTGTTATGCGGAGAAAACTGTGCGATTTGTGGCTTAAACTGCACCAAATGGCTGCTAATGGAAAGAGAAAGTAAAAAGGCAGCCCATGTGTCCCCCGTGTGTCTGAGAGGAGCACCTTTCATCGTTGTCTTCTCTGCTCTCTTTGCACGTTTTCTTCGTTCAGGCGTTGTCAAAACTGGCTGCAGGAGCTGTCTGCTCTTTAGTCCTCTGTGTTTCAACCTGGTTTGGCTGCGCGTTACGCGGACACAGGCACTGCACCCGCTGACTCCCATTAAAGGAACCAATTAAGAACAGCTGATTTTTACATCAGCGGAGCATTCAAACAAAGCCACACAGACACTGGGCACACATTAAAGACCAATAATGCAACAAAACCTCTTTTAAACCAAAAAAAAGTAGAATTTTGTTGTACTTTTACATTTACAAAGGCTACAGTATTTTTCAAGTGGAACTAAGCCTAGCCTGCATACATTACATTACTACATTGAAGACCACGTGATCGGTATGGCCGTGATCGGTATGGCCATGATAGGTATCGGCCGATCACAGCAAAGGCTGATCGTGATAGATGATCGGCCTCAAAAATCCTGATCGGAGCACCCTTACAATCTACTACCGTACAGTTATACTGTAGGGAGCATGGGTGAGATAAAATGAAAAATCTCTTTCCACAAATAAAATATGGACAACAACCAGGTCATTCTGAGTCTGTCTGACCTGAGAGAGACCAGGAGCAGTCACAGGAGAGAAATGGATTTGGATCAGAATGAATGAGGACAGCGCAGGAGTCCCAGTGAGTTACCCTAAAGCTAATGTGTTCGGTAATAGTAATTAATGTTACTCAGTAAATCAAAACAAATAAGAAAATTGCCCATTTCAATTAGTATCCAATCAGTGTGTGATTAGTTTTTTTTGTTTTAAAATGATCTGAAGCTGCTCGCAGTAGCCACAACAGGCAGCTGAGGCTGTGCGCTCCTGGAATAAAGTGACACGGACTCCACTCCTCGCTCATTCTTCCTGTCTGCTATCACGCTGTATTCAACACACTTCATACTCGCTTTTGAACAGGACAGAAACTTAGCTTTAGGAGAGGAGCACGTCCGAAGCTTGTAACCCTCATGTAGAGACTTTTCCAGAGTTTAAAACACTGGCGCCGTCACAGCGTCACAGTCTACCTCCCCACCGCTCAGCCCCAGCCTGGCACAGGCTCATCTCAAAGCTGGGGCAGGGATCATAACTAAATTTGCAGTGGACTGTTCACAAAATCAACCTCCTGAGAATTTCGTTAGGAGGCTGATATTAAGTAAGGCAGATGAAGTGCGCTGAATGTAGCGTGCAGTGCACAGGGGCACAGCGGGGAGAGTACCGTATTTTCCGCACTATAAGGCGCACCTAAAAGCCTTTAATTTTCTCAAAAACCAACAGTGCGCCTTATAATCCGATGCGCCTTATATATGGATCAATGTTGGTTAATTATGGCTACCGTATCCAGGGGGCGTCGCCGAAGTGACAGCGGTAAAAATGGTAAAGGGGAATTCCAGTCCCAGCTGTTCATGTGTGCCATAGGCGTGTTTATGGATCCTGCCGCAAAAGAACAAGGAGGCGCGGCCTTTGCTCCATCTCAGTAGAAGAGTTGCGACATTGAGGGGACAGAAAACTGAGCGCTCGAACGCTGTTCATGTAGCTTTGAACTGTGACAAATGGAGTTGGAAATACATTGTTTTCAACGAAGGCAGCGCAAATAAGAGCTACCGGTACGTACGCTACCGTATTGTGAATGCACTAACTTGTTTTGGGAGTGAACGGAGTTGTAAGAACACTGGTTTGTATTCTATTAATAAAGTTTGACTGACTGACTTATCTGTTTTATTGACATTCCCTTTAGCGCAGCTCCATCTAGTGGATGCATAACGCAACCCCAGCCACTACAGTAGCTTCTAATCTATGCGCCTTATAATGCAGTGCGCCCTATATATGAAAACAGTTTTAAAATAGGCCATTCATTGAAGGTGCGCCTTATAAGCCGATGCGCCGTAGTGCTAAAAATACGGTAGTGCAGGAGCCTGTGTTCATGTCACTTTATCCCCACAGGACGTGTGCGGAGCTGCAGGGGCTCTGACTGTGCTGTTTGTGGGAATCACGATTGGCTTACGGTGTTATGGTATTATCAAAATATTAAACAAGCAAAACAAAAGTTGCTGTCACTTTTATTTTTGTGTTAGCCTGTCCGTCCGAGGCTGTTGAGCTAATGTTAGCATGTCACTGTGGTCCCGCTCGGTCTCTCTAAAGCCTGAACCAGTTTAGAGCCACAACCAGCCGGGCTGCAAGGCTTGTTGCTGGAGGTCTAATTCCCCCTCAGTCTACGTCATATCCGGCCATTTCCAGAGAGAAAGCTCAAATTTGGACTTTTTCTGTATAATACTGACAAATGGTGCTGTAAAACTTCCATTAACCCTTTACACAAGTATTAACAATGCAGATTAATTATAAATTTGAAAAAAATGAAAACCTGTCATATGCACTTTAAGTAAGTAGTGAATAAATCTTAAGTTCACATGATTTGTGTTAACCCAGCTGGGTCACACTGTGGTGGTACCTCTTCATCTCGGTTGACATCCACCGTCTCGTCGTCGTCCTGGCGTTGTCCTCGGGTGAACCGCGAAGACAGGAAGGAGGAAGTGGGTCGGTATAAGATGGACGCCCGAACAAACTCCTCTCCCTCACGGCTTCGCTCCCACTCAGTCATCTCCTGGTCCAGACTCTGCTCCAGGGCATCTGAACAAATGGTTACACAGAAGTGGAGGAGGTTATAGGCTCTACAGGTTTAAGGCTAAAGCTGCACTCAGATAATTCTCAGAAAATACAGTCGATTACCTTTGTCCCCCTCCTTGAGCCGGCTGAGGTAGCGCTCGTACCTCTCCTGTTTACTTGGGTTTGTCTCAAACGGTTTGAAAGTCTGAGCCGAGGTCTGGCCTCTCCACGCCGTCAGCGCCTCCTGCTGCTGCTGCTGCTGGAAGCTGAGGGAGGGAGTCATCGCATGCGGAGAAAACTTCGACAAAGAAGAAGATGATGCAGGTGGCTGCAGTGCATCCTGGGAAATGGAGGGTTTGGGTGAGTGTAGGCTGCGAGAGTTACGGATGTTTTGTAGCCGCTCTCTGTCCTCGGGCCTCAGTAAATCTATGACTGATTTGGGACCTGAGAAAGGACAAGAACAAGAATTAATAAGTTACTAAATTTGAGATAAAATAAGTTCAGAAATTGCAAAATGGTGAGGTTACAGCAGTGGTTCCCATCCTTTTTTTGTCCCCCTAGGCTTTTTGCCATCCCACGAGTACCCCCTCACTCAAACATGTTGATGTTTCTTTAAAACATAGTCATATAAAACCTATAAACCTAACTGATTATGTATAAATTAAAATAAAATATAATAAAACATAATAAAATTAAATAAATAGTTGTTCACATTTTTTAAACTAAAATAAACATTAAAATAAATCATAATCTGCCTTTAAAATAAAAATATGACACTATTAACTATTACATTTAATTAATTTACTATATATTTTATGTTCAAAATAAACTTACATAATGATTTTAAACTCATAATAAATTTACTACAAAGAAAAAATTATCATTTGAATCCACTTTGATCATATAAAAATAACGTAAAAATAAAGTAACACAATATAAGACCTCCCTCTGTCAAAGGGACACGTGAGCTGGACTTTCATAGGTTTCAGTATTTCAATATGAAAACGTTGCAAATATTTTCTCATCATCTTGGAAATAAATTGCAAAATAACTCCATGTACCCCCTGCACAGTGCCCGCGTACCCCTGGTAGGGAAACACTGGGTTACAGGATGAAGACGTAACAAAGGTGCAAAAGTTCAAGTACATATATATATATATATATATACTGTGCCTGGGTGGTTTCCATTCATACCTTGCAGCGTCTCCTCTCCGAGCAGGGCCCCCCTTTGACCAGAGTCCAGCTGATGTCGTCCGGTCTGGGGCTCCTCTTTGACCATGTGACCTCGGGACGTCCTGAGAGCCTTGGCCAGAGCAGGACTGACCCCAGTGAGGTGAGATACAATGGTCCCAGGCTGAAAACGGTGGATTGGGCGGTAGTCTCTGGGCAGCCGGGGCGGAGGAAAGATCTAAAACCACATACAACAGATATTAAAGACAGTGCAATGTAAAGAATGACAGATTATATATATATTTTTTTTATGATACTCACAGTTTTTTCTGTTTCTGTTTTTTGGGCCAGAGTGAATCCCTCCAGGATTTTGCCAATGTAGGACGCATCTTTATTTGAATCTAAAACAGACATTTCAAGAATGGCTGATAGTCATTTTTCTATAAAGTATTTAATCTTTGACTTGGGTACATTTTACACAAAATGTACACAAAAGTATGGCTTAACTAAAACGTTTTTGGGATTTTTATTTGTGAGCACAGTAAGATAAGAAAAGATTAAACTTTATTAATACTACAAGTAGCTAAATTCACTTGCTAAGGCAGCTCTATAAACAGAATAAACTGCCGAAAGCAAGAAAATAAAATGTTCAGGCAATAAAAAAGAGAAAAAAAAGGTAAATGGTAGATTATTTAAGAAATAAAATGTATCAATGTAGATTATTCAAGAAAAAAAAACATATAAATAACATACTGTAAACTTCTACTGTTACAACTTCTTATACTACGAATGCAGAACCTTCTGACTGCAAGGAGAATGTATTCCCCACTCTGCCACAAAATACTTCAATACTTCATTTTGACACTTGTTTTAGAAAAAGTACTCAGAGTCAAGTCTTAGGCAGCAGTCAAATAAAAAAAAAAGAAAAGGTACTCAGAAAAGTACATCATCCTGAAACCTGAAACAAACCTGAAACAAATTGAAAATGTATTTATTTGGCTATACATAGAATAATAAAAACCTATTTGGTCTGCTGGGACTTTTCTAAATACAGAACCTTTGGTCAATAATAAAGCAGTAAAAACCTCCACAGTCTTTCTGTTGTGTAGTTACCTTTCTTTTTCGTGTACTCTTGTGGAGCGGTCCATCCGTACAGACTGTCCCCTGGCTCCTCGTCTCTGATCTCAATGTCATATTTGGACATCGAGTCTCTTTGGTAAATGTCTTCATCTTCGTCTTCCAGTGCCCCCACCCCGAACCCCTGAAGGAGAAGAATCAGAGGATCACAGGATTATAAGAAACAGGAAAAAATGACACTTGACTTCAGTGATTTTTCAAAACGACAGCTTTTGAGGTACATGCATATCTATAACCTACATTGCAGATCACGAATGCCCACTTAATGTTATTGCTAATATAGGAGTTCATTAAATTAACCAAAAATTTTAAAAAGTTGGGTAGATTTTGTGGAACACAGTCATAGTGAGGTTTTGTTTTTAAACAAACTGATGCTGTTGGTCACTTAACATAAACATTATCAAAGAAATAGTAAGTTTTTCTTTGTCCAACAAACACAAAAAATAAAGCCTAATGCAACAAAAAAAAAAAAAAAATCACACAACTAAATTAAATCTATTTTCCCCGTTTCAATAATGTCTTTTAAATTTCAAAAGTATTATTAATCAGCTATTTTAAAGCAGGGTTTCTGCAGTCTTCAATAAGTTTAATTTAAGACTTTTTTTTTACTTTTTTAAGGCCATTGTTCAAGAAAAATAAGACCTATTTCATAAGCACGCAGTGCACAAAAAGGGATGGGCGATATTTTATCATTTGCAGTATACCAGTAAAAAATTCCCCACGATGAGAAAATGTCTTAGCCTAGTAAGAACAATAAGTTGATGATGCATTTTTGGGAGACTGCGTGACACACCTGTATGTCATCAAATAACTTTAACGATAGTTTACCCAGAGACACTTCTAAAGTTTATCTCTGCTCTTTGCCCTCGTGTTTCGCCCTCCATCCCTCCCACGCAGACTCAGTCTCACTCTCACAAAGCATGGCGGAGGCTGTGCATTCACGAGAGAGGAGCGAGGAGGAAAGAGGACAGGTTAGGAACATGTGTGCACTCTTTATTCAGATCTGTTTGCTCCCTTGTTATGTCGTTCAAGGCTACTTCTCTTAGATGCACTACTATTGTACTTTATATTTTTTTGGAGGATGGTAATAATTTTAAGTCAAAATAAAAGCAATAAATCTTTAGCTAAATACAACAAATGGATGCCATCTTCTCATTTGCTTTTGTAGATTTATACTTTAGTTCTATAAGGTGATACTTTAAAAAACATAAAAAGAGCTTTATTGTTCTTTAAATTTTAATCTGCACATGTAATTACTGGCAGACAGCTAAAACAAACTAATATAAGAAGTGTCATTTTCTTATCTGTGACTGTGACATCTCAGATTCAGAATCTGTCTGACAGATAAATGTTATGTTGTTCCTATGTCCAGATGTTCAGAAAGGGACCAGTTCAGTTACAACGTATTTACTTTGACTCTCTTGTTAAATATGTTTTATATTGTTGATATTTAGTTTGACAATGACAATGTTTCCATATAATTTCATTTTCTACTTAAAAATTATTTTTATTATTCATTTCTAGCTGTTATAATCTAAAGAGAGAATGTCCTAAGGGCTGCCAGGTGCCTATTTTAAAATTTGGAGAGACTGGGGGGGTAAGTCAGGTTCAAATAGCTGAGTTACAAACGTGGCCATGTCGTTTAACTATTGACAACAGTGAGTGCCGCAAAGCCCTTTGTTCTTGCTAAGAAAAAATCTGAGCTCTCGTATCATCGACGGTAACACGCCTTTGAGAATTTAAGTGGGCTTTTTAGAATAAACTGTGAACACAGGTAGTTGCATCAAATATACATGACATATTTAAGACCTGTTTGAACATATTTGAGACCTAAAACTCTGCATCTTGGCAAATTTAAGACTTTTTAAGGCCTTAAATTCAGATTTTAAAATTTAAGACTTTTTAGACTTTTTATAAGACCCTGCAGAAACCCTGGTATAAACATAAAAAACTCACCTGTCCAGCGACTCCTCTGTGTCGGGTGTGTTTCTGTTTGCCTCCAAACAGTTTTCCCTTCGAATCACACTGAGGGTCAAACAGATTGATGTGCTCGGACCCCCGGCCCGACAGAGCCAGTCCCGGGTCCAGTCCTCTGTACCCCAGACCCTGGAGTCCCAGTCGGGGAGTGAAGTCGAAGGGCGTCACATCTTTGGGAGCAAAGGTCACATTCTCCGGGGCAAACTCCTCATCGTCTTCCTCCTGTGTGACAGAGATATAATTATTACATACTGGCAAACTGTGACAATGGCCATATCCCAAAAACAGCAATATACCAACACAATATTTTATCTAAGTCAGTGGTTCTCAAACTTTTCACACCAAGTACCACCTCAGGAAATATCTAGCTTTCCAACCCATCTTAGCATTTATAACTAAAATGAGCTTGTATATGGACTAACCTAGCACTATACCAATAGATAAAATGGCATTACTAAATAACAACAAAACAGGAACTAAACCAGGACTAAACCAGGCCTAGAGCAGGAAAAAAACAGGAATAAACCAGGATTACACAGGTCTAAACCAGGAATGAACCAGGCTGAAACCACGACATGACTAAACCAGTACTGCACCAGATCTAAACCAGGTCTAAACCAGGTTTAAACAAGGCCTAAACCAGGAATAAACCAGACCTAAACTAGGTCATTACCATGAATAAACCAGAAAGAAAACTCTTGAAATTAAACTACATCCAGACTTTAACTGCAAAAGACCATGCACCAGCAATAGTACCCGTACCACAGTTTGAGAACCACTGATCGAGGCGGAGAGACATGAACGTCCGGAGATAACAGCTACCTTTATACATTATTTTAAAGGGACTATATTGTGCTTTTATTCATATTTTTAATCCAATCTTGGTCACCTCTAGAACAGCAGCACAACTTACAACCTTAAAAAAACAAAAACAAAAAATTTTTAATAAAAAACTCAGTGCCAGAGAATACAAGATTACTCAAACAGACGTAAATGAAACAAAACACAACTCCAGGTATGTTTCTCACGAAGGAGCAATATTATAACATGATAGAAAGCTCAGAAAAGTCAATTTTGCATAATTTTGCCCCAAAAAGTCTATTTATTAGCCAGCTTATCAAATATAGTGAAAAGATTTAGCCCACGTCTGATCATGGTGGGACTGTGTCCTGCCTTGTTTAACTCACCTCTGAGCCCTCTGAGCCGGCTGGAGGAAGCGCACAGCCATAAACTCTGAGGCCACCTTCTGTCAACACAAGAAAAAGTGACTTGCTGTATATCAAAATCTTTTTTTCTCAAGTTTTAAAAATAACTTCATAGTTTTTGCTTAAACTGTAAAAGTGATTGTACCAGTCTTTTGCCGTCTGGGCTTCCTCTTCACTCGGGGCCCGACTCCTTGACCCTCCTTCCAGCCCATTGTCTTCAGCAGCTCCACACCAATGGACGACCTGAGAAATACCAGGAAAAAATATATGACGTTTAGATACAAGCAAGCTCAAAGAGTTGTACGGAATGAACTAATGATTATGATGTTGAACTGTAAGGTAAAAAATATTTAGACATAGTAGTGTTGCAAAATCTTGTGATCTCACGAGATAAATATTTGACAAGATTCTTTTGAATGTAAAAATCAATCTTGTGGTCAATATTTGTTTGCACTTTTTTCAGGGGAGAAGACAGTCAGGTAAGTTTGTGGGAAAATATTTAACAGTATGCACATTAGTATTTACCACCTCACCATTTTTTCTCAACAAATACACGAAAAAAAATTGTCAAAAATAGACAGAAAATGGATAAAATATTCCAAAATTATTTAGGATATTTCCTCGTGGAGTTGTCTTTTTCTGAAATAAAATATTTTTATTTTAAAATCTTTACAGAATGGACTCAACCTTTAAGTCTTCATGGAAAAGTAAAGCTGAGAAAAAGAAAGCCCAGTTGTGACATGGCAGGTTTATGGTGGAATGATGTTTTTGACATGCCCGGATTTATGGCCCCTACAGAGCTCACTGGGACATTCAGAAGTTCAGAAATTCTTCTGTGACCAATGCCATCAGCATGTCCTGCAACAGACGCCAGACTCACACCAAGTGCATTGCGTGTGCGGCATTTCTCTAACCAGAGCTAGCTGGGGAGACCACAAGGAGAGTAGCGCTTTTATGCTGGAAGTTATGAGTTCACGCAACAATAACCATGTATACAAAGAGCTGCATGTAAAAAGCCACGTTTACCTCTGACCACCATCTCCTGTTCATTTGGAGATTTCAGCAAGGTTGAAGCACAAAGTCACAGAAATATATACTTCAACCCTGGGTAATGTTACGCATATAAATCCTTTCTGTTTACTCGGGTTTAATGGTGTCCGGTCTCGTCTGTGACCCCATGTCCTCAGTTAAGACGTAACACTTACAGCGATGTGAGAGAGAGGATGTGCAGGCGTTTTTATTTTGAAATTTACCAGATCCTCTTCACTGGTCCTGGTCTGACTTCCTGTCTGGCTCCATCTGTTGTGTTCAACTTTATGCACGACAGCTCCGGCATTTGACAAAAATAGACTCGATACGTATTTCTGTCAGAGCGCTGGACACGGAGACGTACTGCAGCTCAGCCAGTGTAAACTTACACATTAACTTTAATTGCATCTATTTGTTGTAGAGGTCGTACGGGACACATAACGGACATGCAATGGATTCAGTGTGAACTGGGTATTAGGTTTGTCTCGTCACACCCTTATTTAGATACTAAATGAAATGAACGAATCAGTGCCTGCTTGGGATGCCACTTTGTCAGGACTGCGTTTATCTTTTTGTTTTTAAACGTAATTGCAGCATGTTATTCTGGCTTACTGTAGATAGATATAGTTGTGAAAATCTGAAAAAAAAAGTGCTTAATCTGGACATAACTGAATAATCTGAAACACTGGTCTCACTGGGCGGGGGCGATGAGCTCCTCCAGCAGCGTGTCTCCTGGGATCAGAGAAGCCTGGGCGTTCACAGCTCTGGCCTTTTCTCTCGTCTCGTCTTTGTGTCCAGATGAAAACTCTGCGCTCCTCGTGATCTCACTGGGAGCGATTCCGTGTTCACCAAAATCCTAAAATAGTACAAAAGAGAGAGAGTCCAACGTGTCATCAACTGAAGTACGCACTGAAGTCTGAGGAAATAACTAGAAAACAAGTCTGCAATATGTTAAGTCCATAAGGCTGGATATCAGGATCAAACCAACTCTAGTTCTCAAGTCCAAATTACTTTAATTCTCAGATCTAGTTGCTTTTCTTACTGCATAATTATTATTTAGGGCCAAAAAGAATTTATTGCCGAACAATATTAACAAACTTAACCTTGAGAAGGAAGGAATTTATAATCTAAGATGTAAAATAAATTTTATATCTGTGGGCGTGCGGACAACAAGGAAAAGCAGTCATCTGGACTTGGTAAAAACTAAGCAACCATACAGAATATACAGATGAATAGAAATGCTGTTTCTGCTCTCACAAATCAGTGTTAACAAACATGCAATACAAATACAAATAAAATACACAGTGTAACCTGGCATTACCTCCTCATCCATAAAATCCTCGGGCCTGGCTTTCTGTTTCTCCGCTTTACTTTGCCGCGAAGACTTAAAGGTTGAGGGAGTCCATCCTGTAAAGATTTTAAAATAAAAATGGTTTATTTTAGGAGAAGACAATTCCACATGAGAAAATATCCTAATTGGAATATTTTCTCAATTTCTTGTCCATTTCTTGGTACAAAATAGTTACACAGGAATTTGTTTTAGTGTTTAACAGACTGCATTTCCAAAATCTGCCATCTGTACACTAGGGCAGGGTTTCGCAACCAGGGGTACAGGGACCCCTAGGGGTACGCAAGCACTTTACAGGGGGTACTTCCAAAATGATAAGAAAAGATGTGTGGTGATTTCCTACTGACCTATTAAAAATTATGAAGGACAAGCTCTAGTTTCTCAGTGACTGTTGAGAAAGAAGTGAAACTGCTAAAGATTATTTATTATTACATTTTGTCACAAAATTTAGGTTTAAAAGCTAGTTTCAAAGGAGAGTTATTAAAATGATTTATTTTTTTGTAGTAAATGTATTTAAGAGTTTTAAGATTATTATTTAAATTCTTTGAGATTATTTTCAACATTAATTATGCAATAAAATTAGCAAATGTAACAAGAGTTTATATTTTTATTTAAAAGCAAACAGATCATTATTTATTGTATTTATTTTATTTTTTATTTACTTTAGTATTTTTAGTACAATAAACTAAAAAAAACTTTTTTGTGCAAAAACACATGTTTTTCATGAAGATTTTTTGAAGAATTATCAACATGTATGAGTGAGGGGGTACTCGTAGTATGACAAAAAGCCCAGGGGGTACACAAGATAAAAAAGTTTGGGAACCACTGCACTAGGGGAAAGAAAGCATTTGGTGTGTACTTCACGCTGTACAGATTCAAGGCAAAACTTATATTACTAGGGCTGAAAGCAAACTTTACATTATGGGTCAATGGCACCGTTTCAATCAGAAAAAAGTCTCTCACGTATCCCACAAACCATAGACACAGAACTAAAGCCATCTGTAGTTGAAAGAGAGGAATGTTGTTCTAATAATTGTGAAGTGTAGGTTAATGAACAATGAAAAGTGACAGAACTGACCTTCTTTAGAGCCAACGGTGTTGAAATATCCAGCTGAAAACCCTCCAGTGAACGCCCCATGAAACCTCTGGTACCGGCCTTTCTCATCTTTCACGGTCTGCTCATAAATGGGCACTGGCTTCTTCAGAGGCTCATCTGCAACAACATCACACACAGACAGCTTTACTTCAGAGTTTGATGAAGGAATAATTACATTTTTCCAAGATAGGTGGACTACTAAAACAGGTCTGTCATGTAGTCAACTTAAATTAATGAAAAATGCAAGATATTAATAAACAGTCTTAAAAAGACTAAATAATTTGATAAAAAATTTGTGGTTTGACGTTTTTATACACCTGTTTATAAACTATTGGAAGTACTTTGTCTGAATTAAACGCTATTAATTTGTCATTACACTAACTATAAATCATCTTCACTATTCTACAATTGCTATTTTTGCCCTGCAGTACTTAAAAACATGATACACAATGTAAGCATCATAAAAGTAAGCAATATTATAAAGGTTTTATATTGACTTTAGCATGCTCGCTAGGTCCACAGCACTCAGCCGCAATTTGAGGAGTTTTAGCTCGGTCTCATTAAAATAAAAGAATTGAAAAAAAATTAAATTGCATATTGGAATAGTAAAATAACTTTACGGTGTCCTTTACCTTCTTCTAAAGGCTCCAAAGGCGTTCCGTACGAAACAAAATCCTCTTCGTTGTCACTGCCCGCCGCCATGTTTCTGACAATCACTACTGGAGCCGCCGAGGGACAAAAAGTAAAACAAAACTTTATTCGAATGGATTTTGAATTAAAATGCAGTGACATCTTGTGGTGCTTTTGGGGGATTACATGTTTGGGACAGCTTTCTATTAATCATTTTATTTAAAAAAGTAACTTTTCACTCCACATGAGATTTCTCATGCAATAAAACAGGCGTTACCAAATAAAGACAAAAAGGGACAAAACCAGGACAAAACCAGGTCTAAACTATGTCTTAACCAGGTCTAAGGACTATACCTACACTTAACATGAACCAAACTAGTTCTAAAACAGTCTAAGCCAGGACTAAACATACAATGGACCAGGGCTAAACCAGGTCTAAGCCAGGACTAAAATGGGATAAAACCAGGTCTAAATCTAGAATAAACTAGGATTACACCAGGTCTAAACCAGGTCTAAACCAGGTCTAAAACAGGTCTAAAACAGGTCTAAAACAGGTCTTAACCTTGACTAAATTAGTATTAAACAAAGCCTAAGCCAGGTCTTTGCAGGACAAAACCTGAAACCAGCTCTAAACCAGGTCTGAAACAAGTCAGAACCCAGGACTAAACCAGGATAAAACTTTGACTAAACCAGAACTAAAGGACTAAGAAGTGGTCTACACTTCAAATATAAACCCTAACACGAGCAGGACTATAACATGAAAAAAATGGCTTTAAATTAAATTTAGTGGCAACCGAGTTTAAAGAAAAAGAAGTTTCTTACTTCAATTGTTTATCTTAATATTACAAAAATAATCATGAATGCTAATAGTTTACTTATTTTCAAAAGCTTATGAGAGTGATGGGAGTTTAAATATAGGATACTGCTTCTAAGCCCCAGACATAGATATAATTAAAACAGTAAACATGGGCCTCTTTTGTACAATCGTTTATTCCTGGTTTTATTTGCTGTGAATAAATCATCTGTGCTAATGTCCTGAAACTCATGAAATCCCTGGACACACTGAGATAGTGGGGTTAGACCAGGACAAAGCTGCACTTTACAAACAAAAATATGAATTACATAAATTTAAAAAAATGGTTATGGTCATATGCAATAAACAAATACTATTTCATAAAAGAGGCCTGTGGTTATACAATATTTTTTATTCAGTCCTATTTCAGATAATTGGACGGGCAGTGTAGTTTTAGCAGCTGATGCTTGTGGTGGCCACTAGGGGTCTCTCTTTGATCGCAAACACACGATAATGAACGAGTGAAGTCACGCGTCACGATCTTTTTTTTTTTTTCTTTTCTTTTCTGAAGCAGCACGAGGACAAATAACACATGGCAATTTATTTCTAGGGCAACAATATTAACAATGTCCCCTTTATCACATTTAATGAATTACCAAAGATAACTTAAGCAATTTAGACAGTCATTTTAAAATAATAAAAATAATAGGCTACATAAATAAAGTAAAATAATCCTTGTCAAACCTTTCTGTTGACTCTGCAGATAAAGTAATTACATCATGAACTTGAGAAAAGACGTAAATGGGTTTTGCAGTGTAGCTAAATATCTTATTCTACTAATTAAAAATAAAGCAGGTTTGTAAACACCAGTATTAATATAACACTGTTGAAAGACTAAACCTAAAAGCACATAAACACATCACAGACAGCACATGACCAGAGGCAGAGGTGTGTAGCCCAAAATTGTAAATGAGTATTGTTACTACAAAATAATAATTAACGTTGTTGGTGATGTGCGTCTGTAGAGGGAGTGATGTGTTCTTTGCAGCCGAGTTGGAGAAGTGTGGCATCCATCCTGGTGAAGTGAGCAGAACAAACTGAACTGGAAGGAAGAGCTCTTGCAACAACCTGGACTGGGACTGGATGGTTTAGGGGCCATAGAAGAGAGGTAAATAAATAAAATAAATATAAATAAATCTTAAGAAAACATCTAATTAGCTTGCTATCAAGAGTGACCACACAAATCTCCATAAGAATGACGTGTGTTCTGAATTATATTAATTCTTTAATGTGAAAATAAACCCTTCAAACGCTATGTGAGCTGATAATATTGTTGGCTCACGAATTAACTAAGAGGCAACATTTCTGCTGCATTCAGGTGCTGCCAGGTTTATTGTGTATACAAATTTACAAAATGAAAGGGCACAAGAACACCCCACAAAGTCATCTGAGAAGCAACACAATCTGAAGTTCTGACGTTTGTTCTGAATGGACAGTTTCACAAACAACAAAACTAAAACACAGAGATACAATATTTGTGGTTTGATAGTGTTTTGTGCCTGCTACAGCAGACTTTGTATTTCTCTGAATAAAAGCTTCGACGTCCTAATGCAGACATGTCCAAAGTGCGGCCCAGGGGCCATTTGTGGCACAGGTCTGGATTTCATTTGGCCCTTGGCTTCTATAAGAAAATGGATTCCTTATGGCCCACAGTGTTTTTGTAGCTTTGTATATTTGTGCGTCTCATCTCCTGCTCTCAGCCTTGTGTTTTCTGATTTGTTATTAAAAATAATTGCAGTTGGAGTGATGGTAACACTTTAGAACAGGAGTGCCCAAACTTTTTCTCTCTGAGGGCCAAAATGGATATGTATTTGCAGGTCAAGGGCCAAATGCAATAATCTTTTGAGTGTAATGAGATCATATGCAAACAGATCTATCATTAAACTTCCTTTACTTATTACATTATTTAAGTAAACAGACATGTGCACAATAGAATTAAAGTAGATACCCCTTATGAATCCCAGCACCCCATCGCGGGCCAAATCAAACCACCACGGGGCCTACTTTGGGCACCCCTGCTTTAGAATAACTCACACTATGAAGCATTAGTTAAGGAATAGTAACCAGTTAATTCATTGTTTACAAAGCATTACTTCAACATTAATAAACACCAGTGAGTTATAAATATTGTTATTACAGTTGAATTCTTGAGGTATAAGCTCATATATATCAATGCAAAATAATAAACACCAAAGTAAATAAGGTATCTATAAACTATGTATTAGTTTGAAAAAATGTAAATTACATATTTATTCATGTTTTTTTTACTTAATAGTGGTGCGTTATTATAAAATGTTACTGGAGTTTGGGACCGATTTTAGATTTTGTTTTGTAATTTGCCGATATTTGGCTTTTAAAAACAAAACACTTATAAAACAGTCTGCCTTTAATTTATACTGTATGTGTGTTCAGTTCCTAGAAAACATCAGGAGGGACTGTTGGCCCCTGAACATTTGGACATCTTCAGATCTGGCCCTCTTGGGTAAAAGTTCGGACACCCCCGCTGTAAAGGCAGTGGTCACAGCTTCAAATGTATTTTAATCAGAAGCCACAAACAGATTAGGAGATTGGACACTGTTATGACATTTACGGGTTCCCATCATCCGACCAAAAAGGACGTGAATGCATGCATGTCATGTAAACGAGGTCCACTCTCAGAGAAAACTGCCATTCGAATTTTCCGACATGCACTTGAAAGCACCATTATTCATAACACAAATCAGTTGGTGGAGCATTGCCTGAGCAGAGCTTTGACCATAGACAGGAGAAAAAGACTTAGAACACGTACATACCATTTAAAGTCAAATGTCACTTGGTGTTGAGATGCGCAGACGTCCATGTATTAATAAAACACTTTTACTTTTTCACAGACAACATCAGAGTGCCTTCCACACTTTATTTGACTGCTGCCTAAGACTTTTAAAGTTGTGTACGTGTTCTTGGCAAGTCATTTTCTCCTTAACCTCATCCTCGAACAGGGCTGGCCCTTAGACAAAGTAAGTGACTCCACAGGGCCCCAAAGACACTGAAAGGCCCCCAGACTTTAGAATTGTCTACATATTTTACTAATTCTGCTATTTTTATTTTACCTTATACTTAGAGAGATTCCTTTATTGTCATTCAATGTGTCAGGCATGAAAGAATGAAAATTGTTACTCAGAACCAGTGTCCAGCATTTAAACCTTAAGATATTATTAAAAGACTAAAAAAATACCGAAGATGAGTAAAAACATAATAGACATTTACATTCAATGACTAAAACTAGAAAGTGTGATTTATTCTGTCATATAATCTGAAACTGGGACCAGTGTCATTAAAGATTTATAATGTCTGTTTACCAAAAGGCCCTTATGTTGTGTTAGTAAAGTCTACAAGTCACAAATGAAAGCATTCACAAACATTGCACTAGAAGAAAATGTCAGTGTCTTAACCCTTGTGCCCCAATTTAAAAAGTGAAGTTGTTACTGTTCAACAAAACATAAAAAATCTATACATTCATATTTTTTCTACTTGCATAAATCTTTTAACCAACTTGTTAAAAAGGGTAATGTAACAAATTTAGTTCGAGAAAGTAAAAATGAAGTAATATTAGATTTGGGTTTAGAAACAGAGAAGAGAAAAAGTTAGAACCATTGCAAAGTTATCAAGGACACTTTTGTTTTCACTGGGGCACAAGGGACAATGTTATTTTTTTCTTTACACAATGATAGATACATTTCTAAAGCATGTGTTAGGCAAACTGGTGACTGTAAACGTCCCCTAGTGAATGAATGTGAGAGTGAATGGCTGTGTGTCTGCGTCAGCCCAGAGACTAACTGCCCACTAACCTGGGTGTACCCCGCCTAAGGCCCACAGCTGCTGGGATAGGCTCCAGCAACCATTAACAGGAATGAGTGGAAAAGTTGAATGAATTAATGAATAAAATGGGGAAAATTCACCGTACAGTCAACAAAAACCCAAATGTGTTAATCCTTCAAACTCTACAGGACTAATATTTGTGAGTTAAAGTTTGCAGGAAGCGTCTGTGTCCGCCGGTGGTCTCTGCCCCAGCTCTGTCTCGTCTCATGGTTACACCTCTTCACTGCTAAATGTCGTCATGGAGCGATAATGTCGAGCCGCCAGCGCCGCCTGAAATATTAAAGACGGGAACAGTGAGGCTGCTGCTCACAAAAACTCATGACTAAAGCATTACGCCGTGTTTCTGATCCGCGCTCCGCAGGTCGGCCGCCGCATGAGGCAACGAAGTGCAACCACCGCCGCTGCGAGTGTCAGCGCCGCGGAGAGGAGCACGGCACAGGCATGAAAGGAAGAGAAAAGGTTAGACAGGAGAGCTTGGGCTGCACCGGGACGAATGCATTTGAGTTTTACAAAGCCTTTACTTTGGAGGCACCAGGACAGTGACTTTTCAAAATGTAGGAACTGAATTCGTACTCTGAAAGCTCTTGTCTTGTTTTGTGGAGAGGATGAACAAAAACTAAGTGAGGCTTTTTGAAAACACTGTGAAGTGGCTCGGGAGTTAGAGCGGACGTCCTGGGTTGGAGGTTCGAAACCTGCTTTTCCCATACTGTCATTGTGTCCTTGGCGCATTGTAAAAAAAAAAAAAAAAAAAAAAAAACATGTTACAAAAGCTCAAAAACTCAAGGCGACAGGATCCTTCAAGATTTTTGAGTTTTGGGGCCAACTCAAAATCTCAAAAGTTTTCAACAACTAATATTTTTTGTTTACCTAATCTAACGTTGATATGTCTAAAAACTTTACATTTTGAGTTTTACTCTCTATAATTATTATTATTTTTTTGTTCAGAAAAAGTTGTTAAAATTGTAAACTTGTTTGTTAAATTTAGTATATTAAATTATTATGATTATCAATGATATTATTTTTTCTGGGGCCGGTGCAGAGAGGACTGGGTCGTGGTCGAAGGCGGGGGCCTCAACGACCCCATCCCTGGGCACAGAAACTGGCTCTAAACCGAAAACAGCTGTTGCTAAAATACGCTAGCTTTATTTTTAGAAAAAGTCCCCCCAACATTAGCTCGTCCTGTCTGAACAGAAAACGGGATCATGACATCACACTGGTGGTCACACAAAATATTTTCAACAGCAAAACAATGGAGCAATTTAGGAGGTAAATTTCTTGAGTTAGCATTCACACAAAAGTATTTTGACACTTTAGTGTGTGATAAATAGTTACCAAGAGTGATAAAGCTGTTAAAAGAGTTGTTTAACGCTTGTTTGTTTACTTTTTTATGCCGCTGTTTCTAATGCAACTCGAAAACATTTCTCTGTCTGTGACCACGACATGGCAGATTCATCTCAGCGGTTGTTTTATGACATATGTTCCCGATCTCTATACAACTGTTTAGCACAAGGACAAGTACGTGTTTGATTAAAAAATATATATATATATTTTTTGCTTTTATTTCTGTTTTTTGGTTTGTTGTTTTTGCCTGAGTGAGGATTCTCTCTCGTCCAATCAGCTCGCAGCAGTGCCCACCTCTAACTCTTTCAGACACTTAACAGGGGCCAAAAGTAGAAATGTTTTGAAAGCTTTGGGAAGTGGAAACACCCTCACATCGACCCCTCCCGCCCCGTTCCGAACAGTTGGAAAAGCACTCGGTCGACCTGGGAACGCCTCTGCCGGGACTCTGTGACTCCTGTGTAAAATCTGGCCAAAAAAATAAATCTTGTAGTGTGTTCTCAGCTGAAGAGTCAACAGTGCTAACATGTTTTCAATGGGCCCCTGCCTCAGACCAATCACACAAACCAGAGTGAGCAGCGCCCCCCCTCAAGCACAAGCACAAAAACTCAAAATCTATATTCCAGTATAGAGATTACCGTATAAAATGTCATTATCTTACAATATCTTCTCATTCCTCCCTACAAAGCCCTTTAGATTTACTTTACACGACACAGAGCGAAGTTATGGGGGCTCCTGAATGAAATAAAAATATCCATCGCTGCCCACAGGTTTTACTTTTTTGTCTCTGACGTCACGGAGCAGCAATAACTTCACTTAAATGAGTCGAGGACAGGGGAACAATGGGGCAGTGTTTTTTTTTTACAGTTCATAAAACACACATCTGATATCGCCGCTGTTTGTTTGGCTGTCAACACTTGTACACTTCAGCGCGTTTAAATACAAAACGAGCTGCAGATTTCACAAATTTTTCCATTGAGACGACACAACAACAAAAGATGTTTTTTTGTCCACCATGTGCCGAGAATCCACCGTGTCGCGGAGTTCCTGGTTGTTTTGTGTGTTTTTGAGTGATATTTCCTCATAACTTTTAACGCTGACATGAAGGAAGAAAAACTGTAATAAGAGAGAACAAAGAGGCGCAGAGTTAGTGATCACCGCAGAGAGATATGCTTCACCAAATCAGAATGAGATGTTTCTATTGTTAGAGCTATGACACGAGTGCCAGAAATAAGAAAACTGTGAAATACCATGTAACTTTTCCTGATGTGGACCAAGTGAAGGAATGCACTGGATCTGTAGAGCTGAGTCTTACCATCAGTCTGTCTCATGTGTGTGTGGAGGGTTAGTCATGGTTTAGATCTGGTTTAGACCGGCATAGTTTAGATCTGTTTTAGTCCTGGTTAAGATCTGGTTTAGACCTGATTTAGACATGGTTTAGTCCCAGTTTAGTCCTGATTTAGACCTAATATAGTCCTGATTTAGACATGGTTTAGGTCTGGTATAGACAAGATCTGGTTTAGACCTGATTTAGACCTAGTTTAGGCCTGATTTAGACATAGTTTGGATTTGGATTATATCTGTTTTAGTCCTAGTTTAGACCTGGTTTAGGCCCAAGTTAGACGTGGTTTAGATCTGGTATAGTCTTGGTTAAGATCTGGTTTAGTCCTAGTTTAGTACCAGTTTAGTCCAGGTTTAAACCAGCTTATAGGTTCTGGTTTAGTTCCAGTTTATCCTTACTTACACTGTAAACATATTAGAAAAAAGGGGTCTGTTGTCCCGGGGCCTCAGAGTCAGAGGGGCCCACATGAAGCCTTCTTGCCACGAACCCTCGCAAACCTGTCAGTGGCTCTGGTTATAGTAGTAATATCACAAGTAAAAATAATACTGGTAATAGTCAGAGTAGTAGTTTTTTCTGTGCTGTCATTATTTTGCAGTAGTAGTACTTTTACTTGAGTACTTTGTGAATACTTCTTTCACCTCAGCCCATCTCTAGACCTGGTTTAGACCTGGTTTAGACCTGGTTTAGACCTGGTTTAGACCTGGTTTAGTCCTGGTTTAGACCTGGTTTAGACCTGGTTTAGTCCTGGTTTAGACCTGGTTTAGACCTGGTTTAGTCCTGGTTTAGTCCTGGTTTAGACCTGGTTTAGACCTGGTTTAGACCTGGCTTAGATCTGGTTTAGTCCTGGTTTAGATCTTGTTTAGTCCTAGTTTAGTCCTGGTTTAAATCAGAAATCAGAAAACTTTATTGGTCCCCAAAGGGCAATTCTCTGCAGTTTAGACCTGGTTTAGATCTGGTTTAGTCCTGGTTTAGTCCTGGTTTAGACCTGGTTTAGATCTGGTTTAGTCCTGGTTTAGACCTGGTTTAGACCTGGTTTAGTCCTGGTTTAGACCTGGTTTAGACCTGGTTTAGTCCTGGTTTAGTCCTGGTTTAGACCTGGTTTAGACCTGGTTTAGACCTGGCTTAGATCTGGTTTAGTCCTGGTTTAGATCTTGTTTAGTCCTAGTTTAGTCCTGGTTTAAATCAGAAATCAGAAAACTTTATTGGTCCCCAAAGGGCAATTCTCTGCAGTTTAGACCTGGTTTAGATCTGGTTTAGTCCTGGCTTAGTCCTAGTTTAGTCCCGGTTTAGTCCTAGTTTAGTCCCGGTTTAGTCCTAGTTTAGTCCTGGTTTAGTCCTAGTTAAGACCTGGTTTAGACCTGGTTTAGTCCTGATTTAGTCCTAGTTTAGACATGGTTATAGTAGTAATAATACGAGTAAAAATAGTAAAAAAAATAATAGTGTTAATCAGAGCAGTAGTTTTTTTCTGTGCTATCATTGTTTGGCAGTAGAAGTACTTTTACTTGAGTACTTTGCGAGTACTTCTTCCACCTCAGCCCATCTCTGTGTCCCGCTGAGCCTGTGTTAACCCCAGTTTGACTCCAACTCTCTCTCTCTGTGTGCTCTGCAACTCCTTAAATCAGTAAAACTATAGCTTTGTCCCTGCTAGCGCGGGGCCTGAGCCTCTTACCGATCCATATCCCAAACCGTTTGACCCCCACACAACCCTTTTTCCAGGTTAGCATAGATTTTTTCCATAGAAATCGCTAACTGTGCATTACATTTTAAGCTGACTGTGGCCAGTCATATGAGCGCCGGAGCTGTGAAAATGTCACCTAAACAAACACGGCACTATGGGCCTCTCCAATCACATGCTAGTTTCTCTCACTTTATGCAGATTAAGATGTCGGAGGGGATTATGGGAGGTCAGCAGTGCTCTCTGTTAGGAGGGCTTCATGTACGGGAATGTCCTGGTCGTTTAAATCTATGGAAGAATGGCAAAGCGTTTGCTAATTGTGTAAAATGTTGATGGACCGAGGAGGAGGAGGTGGAGGAGGTAGGCGCTCACAGAGGGATTTTAAAAGATCAGGACGCTGTATAAAGACTGGCATTCACACATTTTTACATACACTGCAAAAAAAAAAAAAAAAAAAAAAAAAAAAAAAAAATTGTTGAAAGCTAAAAGCAACAGAATCCCTCAAGATTTTTGAGTTCTGGTGCCAACTCAAAATCTCAAGTTTTCAACAATGACTATTTTTTGAAATAAGAAACTACGTGTGTGTACAATATTTAAAGTGTAGAGAGGTCACGTGATAGACACCATGTGTCATATATACATAGACATACAACAAACATACAAAAAGGTATTCATAATGAAGAGAGGTATACATTGAAAAACAAGCCAGGCTGAACAGCAAATGGGTACAATTCAAACAGTTTACATGTACAGCTTGGAACGTTCAAATACAATCTACATAATTAACATAATACAGTCATTCAACCTGAATGTCAAGCAAGACAAGACCTTAAGCTGGGGACACACTACATGATTTTCTCAGTCGTTACAGATTCTGAAAAGACTAGGAGCACACACTAACGACTGGTTTCAGCAGATTTAGTTCTGACGACTGAAAGACTGCGCCTCACACACTACAAGATCTGTAACTGCAACTGACGCCAACCAAACAAAGCAAACTCTCTCAGGGAACTTGCGAGAACTAAATGCTAAACAAACATGGACGCTACCTGGGTTGCTGTTGCCGTTGTGTGCGTAGCTATCTGTCTGGAAAAAAGGAAAGAGAAAAAACTTCTATGTATCCAGTTTCACTTGGGTAGCACTCAACTCTCTTTGGTGTTTGCCATGGTTGTTTATGTTTTCTTCTTCTTCTTCAAATTTCTGCTTATATTTTCCCGCCGCTTCCTGTTGCTTCGTCTGTGTCCTGATGCTATTTCCTGTGTCCCATCAACTGTTTTTCATTGGCCGCTGGACACCATGAATTCCCAGTTGGATCTGTAAACAGCCCACACTACAGGAGTGTGCACCCAGAGTGGGCTTTAAAATTCATGTCAAAAAACATGTTTGATTGCTTGCGACTGACGTCAGGCTGGGTTTTTCGAGTCTTTGAACATCACACACTAGCGGATTTCAGGGCCGACTGGTGATTACGATTCCCTGCAACTAGTGTTGACTGGTAAAGACTCGCTGCAACTGTGAATCGTTATAAAATCGGGCAAAAAAATCGTGTAGTGTGTCCCCAGCTTTAGACAACATCTTAGAGCTACACAATATTCTCGAGCCTTCTAGCAGTGCCATTAAAGGAAGGGTGAACAGTCTATCTTCTCATTGAGGCCTGGGTGTTTCATAGCATTCAAGCTGTGTATCCAGAATCTTTCTCTTTGGAGAAGCTTTTTTAATCTGTCCCCACCCCTAGGGTCACGTGAGATGACCTCAATAACCATTGCTTTGAGTGAATTGGGGCTGCTATGGCCTGCTAGTTTGAAATGTTTTGCCATAGGATAAAATATGTTTTGGGTCCTTGTTGCGTATTTATGTTCAGCCAAACTTGCTTAGAATTTCTGTTTGGTGCGTCCAATGTAGAAACAACCACATTCACACTCAAGTCGGTAAATTATGGAGGTGGTATTGCAGTTGGCAAACTCTTTACACATGTAGGTTTTTTGATGAAAAACATCATTAAATGAGTCAGTTCTCAAAATATTGTTACAATGAGTGCACATTCCACATTTCCACATTTGTAGGTACCACTTTTTTGAGACAGCCATGTTTTTTGTTTAGGCACACTCACAGCACTTTTAACTAGGAGGTCTTTTAATATTGGTGCTCTCCTGTTAGAAGACGATGGAAGGTTTTTTGTTATGTTGTCTTTGTCCTTTTTTCAAGAGGTCTTTTCTATTAATGGTTTTTACTTTTGTGAGGGCTCAGTCAAGGTTTGTCTTATTATATCCCCTAATTAGAAAATGATGATACATGTCGGTAGCTTGTGTTTCAAAATCACTGGGGCTGTCACATATCCTTTTCAGCCTTTGGAATTGGCCATATGGGATGTTCGAAATGAGTGGCTTAAGGCGGAAAACTGTCTACCCTCACGATATTGTTCCTGTCGCTAATTTTGCAAAATAAGGAGGTATGTATTTGCCCCTCCGAATCAATAGAGATTTTGAGATCAAGGAAACTTATAGTCTCTCTACTGTACTCAAGGCTCAGTTTGAAGTTTTAGTTGTTTTATTAAGATACGCACGGAAATCTTTAAGTTGTTTTTTGTACCATTAAAAATAGAGAATAAACTAACAGATTGAGTCGACGCATTGGTTTGTTACAATTAAAGATCAACAGCAATACTTCAGAGTGCCTCAGTTTCTTATTTCATTATTTATCGGTATGTGCCGGGCTATCCTGAAGAACACCTTCTTGCTTTTTTTTTTTTTGCCATGTTTGACGTTAAGAGCCACACCATTTGAGCCAGTGCAGCACTCTCCCTCTATTTTGCTTTTTCACAATGATTTTTTTAATTTTTTTAACATTCATACTGTATGTCTAAAACCTTTTACGCACTATCAATATTTTTTTAACTCATCTTACAGCCAATTTTCTATCCATTGTTCAGAGAAAGTATTATTATCAGGGTCATGAAAAACCTGGAAAAGTCATGGAATTTTAAAATGCAATTTCCAGGTCCTGCAAAGGTTTGGGAATTTTATATTTTGGTGTAAAGTTTTGTAAGAGATTTGGAAATTTAAGCAGCCTGAGTAACATTCGAGCCAGCCTATATGATTACTTTATATCTTAATTTACTTTTTAAAAATATATTTTGAACCAACTTACCAAACATAATTATCTTTTAATCATTGGTGTAGTCTGTAAGTCAGTAAAATTAGTGGAATAATATATAATACATTTTGCATACTGTTTATAGGTAATTTTAGACATTCGGCTCTAGGAAATTTAGGCAAAAGTTTTAGAAAAGTCATGGAAAATTCTTGTTAAAAGTGTATGAACCCTGTATTATAGATGATAATAAAAACTTAATATACTAAATTTAATTGTGACACAGTTGTGCTCAGGAATATTTATTTCCAAATAAACAGCAGCAACAACAGAAACTGAAACTGTGAATACAAGAAAGTATTGTAACTCTAGTACAGTATGTTACGTTTTTATAATTATCAATAATAATACTTTCTTTGAACAGTGGATATTAAGTGTAACTAAATGAGTAAAAAAAAAAAAATAATGGAGAGTAATACTTGAAATTTAATTTTTTGTTTTTAGATGTATGAATGCCAAATTAGGTGAACAAAGAAATATTCATTGTTGAAAACTTGAGATTTTGAGTTGGCCTCAAAACTCAAAAATATTTAGGGATCCTGTTGCCTTGAGCTTTTGTAATATTTTTGTATTTTTAGTACAACCCTTCTTCTGATGGTACTTGGGAGTCCTTTGCAGTTCAAGTCCTTATTTAGCTTCATTTAGACTCAGTTTTATTCCTGTCTTTGGAAGTTTAGACCACTGTGTCCTGGGTTTAGTCCTTCAGTCTTCTTCAGATAAGCAGAAGAATAAATTAATTACTGATATACTGATTGCTGTTAAATTTGACATTTTAGCGTCAAGAGATATCTAATGTTTACAGAACTGAATAATAACAGATTTGTCTTTTTCCTCCATGAAGGAAGGAGGTCTCAGTAATGTTTTACAAGGGCTTTTTATTGTGATTGGGTGATTAGTGACTATCAGCAGAACACTGTGTCCATGTAAACTCTGTTAATAGGATCCGACAGAGTGAAAACACAAAATAAAACTCCTCCCAATAAAACTCTTATAGAGGAAGTGAAGGTTCATTAAGTTTGACACCATCAAATAAAACAAACCAAAGTGTAACTAAATGCGTGTGTTAACCTTATGTAATGTCAGTAAAGTGAATAAAAGCCAGAAAAGTCTGAGCCAGAAGTTATGGCGACCTGTCGATGGAGGACTTATCTTCACAGTTTAAAGTTTAAAGACTCTGTTCTGTACACAACCAAAGGACAAACAGGACTGTACACTCTTTACACAGAACAAACAATTCAAGTCAAATCATCGAAAGATTCTGAATTTGCTTTCTCTCTGAATTCTTTATCCTTGTTTTCTTGTATATTCATGTACACACAACTCCTCAAGAACTTACGGGGAGTGGTATTTTGCTTCAGTCATGCATGTCTGAGTAATCCTGTATGCTGAGGCACTGCCTTTCTCAAGAGCTGAAAACGTTCAGTATACTTAGACACGTGAAACCAGGAAGTCCTCCTGCACTGTTTCTAAAGCGCACACACCATCACCAGACTCATTTTAGTGCTTAAACCTTGCCACTACATAGCTGTCAGTTCATTCATCTACCTGTTAGTGTCATGTTGCTAAGAGTTGAGCTAATTAGCCATTTTATCATGTTGTGTGTATCCCCCACTGTTCTGTACAAGTGCTCTGAGATTATCCTCTCATATGTAAACTCAAATCCTCTCAACTTTATTCACTTATGAATTTAATGGGGCAGCTCTAGACGCAACGCAATGGCAATGGGCTCAAAGCTGACGGAGAGAAGTGGGCGGGGCCTTAAGGTGACAGACACATCCAAAGTGAAAGTAACAGCTCCCCCAAATACGATTTTTACATACATTATTTTAAGTTATAAACCGTAAAATTCTGATGCAAATATGTCTAAATTTACAGTATTTCGATAAGTGTGAAAAAAGTGAAATATGTGACCTTTAATTGTTTACACATTTGCTTTGCTTCACTTTGTTTTATTTTTTCACTTTGAAATAAGAACAACATGGGATTTATAAAATGTTTTTGTCTTTAAGAAGGCAAGAAGATTACGTGATATTTTACATGTGTTCAAAATCACTCTCTACTATATGTTCCAGGTTAAAGTTTGTTTGCTTTTCCTGAACCCCTTCCAAAAAAAAAAAAAAAAAAAAAAAAAATTGGGCATAATCTGCTTTATGCCCATCTACTAATTCAACCAATTTGCCAAAACATTTAGCTGTACCATTAAAGCCAATCAGATATTTATTTAGGCTCATTGTAACAAAAAAAATAAATAAAAATAAATAAATAAATAAAAATAAAATAAAAAATACTCAATTGGGTCAGATCTCAAAAGTTGCTCCTGAAGGCTGCAGTCACACATGAAACCAACCAACACAGCCCCAATTTCCTTTTGCTTTTGACTCCTTTAACGTTTAATAATAATGTCAGTCATGTTAGCCTATAGTCTGCCTAAATGTGTAGCCTTCCCTCTTCACTAACTCTAAACTTGGCTGTGGACCTCTCGGTGATGCCCGACTCCTCACAATCTGTCTCTGAAACAACAGGAAGTGAAGCACAAACAGGACAAAGGCTTTCTGTACGAGACCTGAACAATTTGTTATTATCCATTAAACTGCAGTAAACTGGAGGCTGTTGAACCCAGAGAGTTTAGAGCCAGACACAGAGCAGCTGCACAAACCAGCAGCATCAGGAGAGTAACTGTGATCACAGATAAAGTAAAAGATTTTGTGAAGTGAACCAAAGTAGAGATTAGAGAAGTTTTTAGTGTGGATTTGATCACCATCTGGACACTGTGGATCAATAGATTGAGCATTTACCCCTGAACTAGAGGATTCCTGGTTTGGGTGTGGGAACTATAGGGACTTTTTCACCGGGAGGGTGTGTGTGTGTGTGTGTGTGTGGGGGGGGGGGGGGGCATGGTATGGGTTGTGTCAGGTCAGGACGGTTTAGTTTGGGGAGCCCCAAACTAGGCTGTGTTCCATTCAGTTCCAGGAAACTAGCGACTGACATCACACAAGCACAACACAAGTGTGTTAATAAATTAGATACTGGACATAACAAGAAGGCAAATATATAAAAAAATAAAATAAAAATACAAGCATAAATCCTGGTGTGTGTCTGTGTGAGGCTGGTGTGTGTGTGTGTGTGTGTGAGGCTGGTGTGTGTGTGTGTCTGTGAGGCTGGTGTGTGTGTGTGTGAGGCTGGTGTGTGTCTGTGTGTGGCTGGTGTGTGTCTGTGTGAGGCTGGTGTGTGTGTGTGTGTGTGTGTGTGTGTGAGGCTGGTGTGTGTCTGTGTGAGGCTGGTGTGTGTCTGCGTGAGGCTGGTGTGTGTGTGTGTGTGTGAGGCTGGTATGTATCTGTGTGAGGCTGGTGTGTGTCTGTGAGGCTGGTGTGTGTCTGTGTGAGGCTGGTGTGTGTCTGTGTGAGGCTGGTGTGTGTCTGTGTGAGGTTGGTGTGTGTCTGTGTGAGGCTGGTGTGTGTCTGTGTGAGGTTGGTGTGTGTCTGTGTGAGGCTGGTGTGTGTCTGTGTGAGGCTGGTGTGTGTCTGTGTGAGGATGGTGTGTGTCTGTCTGAGGCTGGTGTGTGTCTGTGTGAGGTTGGTGTGTGTGTGTGTGAGGCTGGTGTGTGTCTGTGTGAGGCTGGTGTGTGTCTGTGTGAGGCTGGTGTGTGTCTGTGTGAGGCTGGTGTGTGTCTGTGTGAGGTTGGTGTGTGTGTGTGAGGCTGGTGTGTGTCTGTGTGAGGATGGTGTGTGTCTGTGTGAGGTTGGAGCTAAAGCTGTATTAGCTTCAGTAAACAGGAGACTACTTCAGGTTCACCATCAGCTTTCTGTGCATTAACCCACTTCACTGTGCCACTGTGTTATATTTTAACAATCACCATATAACATGAGTTGATTTGTGTTTACCGTAATCTAAATGATAAATGCAATGTTTTGATTCACAAAGCCACTGCGGCAAACACACATGCACTAGGATTTTAGCACTCTTCTCTTTGAATACAACTGTTTATCACAAGAACAAGACGCATTTGATTAAAATAATATTCAAGGTTCAAAGAATCTTTATTATCCCCAGAGGGACAATTTGATTTGCAGCCAAAAGTGAACATATAACAGGCATACAAACATTCCACATAGCACAAAAACAACAACAACAACAACAACAAAAACAACAACAACAGCAATACAATACATTAAAAAGAATCATTTAAAAAGCAAATTGCACATGGCACATGGACTTTTTAAACCTGTTGGTCTTGCACCTAGGCACATTATACCACTTACCTTTTAAATAGCAGCAATAAGAATTCCTCCCTAAGGGGGTGGGAGGAGTCAGCGATAACTGCTTTTGCCTTTCTGACCAATCTGATCTTATATAACTCATTCATTTAAGTAATCCCTGCAATTTTTCTGCACACTTTGACGAGTCCTTTGAGGTGATTTCTTTGTTTTATTGAAAGTGACCTGTGCCAGCAGATAAAAGAAAAAGTAAGAACAGATTCAGTAAAACATGAATAAAACATTTGTCCATTTGCCTTTTTATTTCTTGTCTCTTGCTTCTTGTTTTTGCTGAAGTGAGGATTATTTACTGTTTAGTCAAGATGCAGTCCACCTTTCCCAGTGGACCCAGAGCTGGCACTCCTCGCTGAGGGGTCTCAAAAGTGGGACAACACCATACAGTTTTTGGGAAAGCTTCAGACCATTTTGGGAAGTGGAAATATTTCGATACTGACCCAACCTGCGCTGTACCACAATCTTTCCTCTACATTTATTTATTTATTTTTTATTTGTTAAAAAAGATATCCACTCGGGAAAAAGTTAAATCTCTTGATTGTCATTTGCATACTGACCATGTACCAAAGCACAAAACAAACATGGACATTGCATATCAATTCTTAGGCTAAATACAGCTCATAGTATAATTTTAACATGAACATAATGTGACAAAATGAAAAGTATATATGTACTTTTTGAAACATTCTTTACTCCATTGCAGCCTTACTATACATTATTAGGAAAGACTTGGAGCAAGGCATTTGACTGGTTCCTCAAACTCATCTAAATGGTTACGTTTTTAGCTGTGGGGTTTTTATGAAAGGTCACAGTTTTCTACAATTCCTCTTCTTCTCCTATTTCGTCCCCAAACTCTGACCAACCCACAGATATCTGAGCAATAACACCAATAATGAATCAGCATAATTACATCTATTTAAATAATACAAGCTGCAGATAATGGACTTTCCCAAAATACCTCATCTTCACAGCAAGTGGGTGTGAGGGCGGGGCTTAAGACAAAGGTCAAAGGCCACCGATGGATCATCAACCAAAAACAAATGCTCCACAAAAGTGAGTCAGTCTTTACTTCTGCTTTTTCTGACTCCAGGACGAGGTGAAGGTCACGGCGGTAGCTTCACTTTGTTCTTTCTCTGGACAGTCTGAAGTATTTATACCTCTTATCCAATTAGCTTTGCATTACTTCTGAAACTAAGCAACATCCATGTAAACTTGATTACAGCAATCTATGTAAAGTATTAGGCTCATTCAAAAAGAGAAGAGGAGAAGGATGTCTGTAGTGAAGCCTGAAATGAACTTTTTGCATGTGTTTTTGCCAATAAATGCATTAAAATGATTTGTAACAACCTATGACAAGACTGCAGTCTCTTTGTAATGCGCTAAACACACTGGAGGCAACAAACAGTGGTGGAAGAAGAACTCAATTTTTATTGCTTAAATAAAAGTACAAATAGAGGAGCAAAAATTTACCTCAGTAAAAATATCACCTTAAAATTTCTAATTAATTAAAAGTATAAAAGTACTTACTTTTAAATGTACTTGCAAGTGCAAACAAATACAACTCCAAACTCAGATCCAATCATGGATCCATCTGTCTTCATGCAACATCACAACCAAGTACTGGAACAATGATGTGACTAAAGTAGAAGCAAATGTATTCGACAAATAGTTAAATTTACTGTAAGTTTTAAAAAGTAGGAGCGCAAAGTTTAATTTCAGTAAGAAGAAAGTACTTACTGCTACTACAACTACTGCTATTATTACTACACTGTAAAAAATAATTTGTTATTTTTACGGTAAAATACCAGCAGCTGTGGTTGCCAAAAAGTTACCGCTAAATTATAGTAAAACATTTCCTTCATTTACAGTAAAAGAATGTATTGATGTTGATGATTGCCCACACAGTAAATTTTCTAGTGTTAAATGAACACTGTCAGTGAACATATGGTCCTTATCTATCTAGTGTTAAATTTACTTTTTACTCTAGTGTTAATATTTCAGTGTTAAAATGAACACAGTACCATGACACTGGTGAACAATGCCACACATGACCTGATGTCTTTGAGATTTTTTTTAAAAAAAGGACTCACTCCCATCATTTAATGGGCAGTGGTTAAAAACTTCATTTATTTGACTGGCACTTAAAATCAAATTTTTGAGCGTTGTATTTCTGTGGAAAAAATTAAAGCTAGTATCAACTTATCATCTGTCCTTAAGCGACGTGGTCTTGTCCACATCTGTCATGGTGCAAACATGACAAGCACAGCCAAAGTTTTTTAAAGGAAAAAAAGTATATGGAGAATACATTTCCAGTTAATGCAGGAGTCATTTTCTCTGAATCATGGTTGCACCATGACTGATGTGGACAGGAGCACATTATAACTGAAGTTTAAGTACAGCCAAAAGGTTTTTTGTTTAATCATTCTTCATCAAAAACACTACGTTCATAATTTTATTACAGTATTTTTAACAACAGATCAATTAGCACTCAATTAGCATTTTTCCAGCAATGTGATGTTTCTTAAAGTGACATTAAAGAAGAAACTGTTTCTATCACTGCCCATTAAATGATGGGAAGTGTATTTTGTGTCTTTGTGTATGTGGTGTTATGTCTTTTAAAACATGTTATTTTGATACAATTATATTTTTTTTTTTTCTAAGCATGATGCATGACTATATCAGTTAATTAAGCTGTACAGTACGCTGAAGCAGAGCAACAGAAGGCTAACTAAAGATATACTGTAGGAGGTGCACAAAGTTCAAAGTTGGCCCTGACTATGACTATTATTACTGCAATGACTATTCAACTATTACAACTACTGTCACTGCTACTAACTTGTAACTATTCATTCCCCTATCTACATTGCCACAAAGGTCAAACATACAATCAGTTACTAAAGTAAAAATGTGCTTTAGAAAATGTACTCTGACAATACACTTGTACTTCAAAGTACAAGAGTAAAAGTATGTAGTTAGTGTCCACCTCTGCAAGTAACAAGTACCAGACAGGTTATCAAACTCTATCAATCAAAAGTATGTGCCCAGACCTGAACTCAAACCAGGGATTTTCTAGTTCAGGTGTAAATGCTCAGTCAATTGAGTCACCTGTTCCTTTACTAACTCCTTGTAGTTAGTAAAGGAATCTTTGTACCTTAGTATCTTTGGACCTATCCCGTAATGGTTCAGAGTCTTTTAAAAGACTCTGAGGTGTTCAGGTCCACACCAAAAACTAATAATTTAATAATTACTGGGAATTTTTAGAGCTTTTAACCATATTTTAATGTTGTTTCCACCTCAAAACAGACCTGGAGGATTGTTATGTTACATTCAAGCATTTGAGTAATCCTGTATGCTGAGGCGCTGCCCTTCTCAAGATCTGAAAACACTCGGTCTGTGTGTTTCTAAAGCCCATACACCGTCACCGGACTTGTTCTGATTATTTCAGCCTTAAACCTCCATCATTACAAAGCAGTCAACTCATTTATCTGTAAGCGTCATGTTGCTAATGACTGTGCTAAATAGCCATTTTATGCCCTGTCCAGTCACCATCATTGCCAGCAGAGGGGCGACAGACACCTAATCCAAACATTCTTTGCAAAGTCATAGTGACAATACAAAACATTTTCCATACATATACATTATTTCAGGTTATAAAATGTGAAATAATAATGCAAAGGTGTTAAAAATTACTTCAAAAAGCCTGAAAAAGCACAGTCTTGTAGAGTCAGAAAAATGCTGTTTTTTTTTTTACAGAATCAGAATCTACAGAACATTTATTCTGGTATCGTCATGTGGTCACTATTTTTGTGGGGAAAGTACAACTAATGTTTTGTGATATGAATTTAAATTATGAACTATGTTTCCTGTCTGTCCTAGGGTTTGTTGAAAAGACTGAATGTAATATTTAATATGTTAATCTGATTATTCTTTTAGATAAAATATTTATTTTTAGTGCTAGAAATGCAGAGTCCTTGAATATGATATGGAACAATATCATGAAGTAGAAGGAGATATGATGAATACGGTGGGCCAGGTTTACTAAAATAATGACTGGGAAGGAAATGTAAATGTTTGTTTCTATTATGTAAAATGGAGTAGTGCCATAATGAAATGGTTTGTTCGAATGTGTGTGAATGATTTATGTTTGTACGATGTAATTTGTCTAAATGTCTTTTTTGTTATTTGCCTCGTGAGTGTTATTATGTTTTCATTGTAATTGCTGTTTGTTTACAATAATAATAATAATAATAATAATAATAAAGCATAACCTTTAAACTCTATATATTTTTAGTTATCTTGCTAACAGTCAAACAAACAAAACATAACAAGGCTATACTTTTTAGAAACATCTTTATATATTTTAAAAATAAACTTAAACAGCTGCTATTTGTGAACATGTTATTACAAGTATTATGGGATAATGTGATGTTGTTTTCTTACACAGTCAATCAGAAAACAGCTCAGTATACTTCTTAATATTATTTATAGCCCAGAGTACTTGACCCTAAACCCTACCTGACCGCTGCAGTCTGGGACGTCCCACCCCAGCAGCCCACTCTCCTGTGTGACGTCCCGTGTATTGTGTTAGTGTTGTTTCATGCTGACTGGAGATTTTTAAAGCTCTTTACTTCAGATTATATTCACTGTTATATAACTCTGACTGTTCCCGATTGCTGTGATGACGAGCAGCCACGTGGCTCCTAAGAGGATTCCCCCATAAAACTTCAACTGTGTCCCCAAATTACACTGTTTTCACATATCCTGGTGAGGTTTGGAAAAGTTATGGAAAGTATGAGGTCAAAAGGTCAAATTTCCAAGGAACATTTTGGGGTGGGCCTTGAAAACAATCTATGCATACTTCTGGAAATGGGAGCCAGAAAATGTGATGTTAGTAGCTGTATTGGCCCACATGTTTTTACTGTTTAGTCAAATACAAACATACAGTGGTTCTAGACAACAGTAGAGACCACTGCAGTATTAATAATGTTATAATGTTATGTATTTTAGTGAAAAACCTACTGATAGAGACTGCCAGACTTATTACAAGTTAAAAGATATCACTGTTCATAAATTTCCAACATTTATTTTTTTAATTTAAGTCTTTTTTTTTTTTTATAGGAGGAGATAAAGGCGTGGATGACAGAAAATTTTCTACAGCTGAACAGCACAAAGACAGAAGCTATACTTATTAGCACTCCACTTCAGCTCCAGTGTTCTCAGATATTTCCCTTTCTGGCTATACTATTCCTCTCTCTAAATCAGTTACAAACTTAGGGGTCAAATTTGACCAGCCTCTCATTTGAACACCACATACAAAATCTCTGTAAAACTTCATTCCTTTGGAACATTTCTAAACTCCGCCCCTCCCTTTCTCTCCGTGATGCTGAGAAGCTGGTTCATGCCTTTGTCTCCTCCAGGCTGGACTACTGTAATACTCTCCTCGTCGGGATCCCTGGCAAGAGCATCCAAAGGCTCCAGTCCATCCAGAACAGTGCTGCCAGGATCCTGACAAGGAGGCGCAAATTTGACCACATCACTCCCATCCTCCAGTCCCTCCATTTGCTCCCCATTCATGAAAGGATCACCTACAAAGTTTGCCTGTTAACCTTCCAGTGCCTACATGGTCATGCCCCGGGCTACCTCACTGAACTCCTCACACCGTACATAACCACCAGACAGCTCCGGTCCACAAACACTCACTGCCTTCGCCCCCCAAGGACTAAACTCCACACCATGGGAGACAGGGCTTTTCAGGCTGCTGCTCCACGGCTGTGGAATGCCCTTCCTGAGCACTTGAGGGTACCACTAGACGGTGGAGTCTTTAAAAAAAAAACATCTTAAAAACTTTCTTTTTAAAAGAACTTTTAGTCTTTGAATTTTGCATGTTTTTCATTTCATTGTATTGTTTTAAGCATTTTATTTTTGTAGCACTTTGAGATTTTGCCCCAAAATGTAAAGTGCATTCACAAACAAAATGTATTATTATTATTATTATTTATTTATTTATTATTTATTATTTATTTATTTATTTATTTATTTATTTATTTATTTATTTATTTATTTATTTATTTATTTTATGTTACTTACCATTAGCATAGATGAGAGCAACCATCCAAGTACTTTACCGTTGCGCCAAGTCCTCGCCCCCTTTTGGGTGAAAACATCTCTATTCACTCAATGGCAGCAAATTCAAATTGTCAAACCTTTTCTCGTTTGGGACCTAAAAAACTAAACACAAGCTCCAGAAGCACAGCAAACATGGCCAGTTCAGCTGATGGTAGCTGACAGTTCTATTCCCTCACTGCCAATGAAAGAGTCTTTGAAGAAACTTTTGAAGTTTGAAGTTAGCCAATTGCTAAACTTAGCTACCTCTGTCACAGATGACCAACCCCACAGCGGACAGGTTTTAGTACAACAGTATACTTCATTTAAAGTAATTCATGACAAATACATTATCAGTAAAATGTTGGCCTATAAGTTTAGTGTTAATTTAGGGCCAGATTTCATCAACATTTATATTAAAAAGATCTGTGCCTTTTATAAAAGCTTGTAAACCATTGTGTCAAATCGCCATCTTAAATCTTGAAACTAACTACTAACAACCATTGATTCAGATATGAACATTAACAGAGTGACTTGCCACTTAAATATGTACATCTGACACATGCACTGTACTGTACTTATACAGTAAACTGGGGTCTAGCTGGTCATTGTCTCGCCTGAGGTCACAAACCTCTTCCTTTGGTTTCTTTTGATCTGAGAGCAAGTAATAAAAATCTTGAATTGTTTTTTTTTTTCTTTTATTATTGAAAAAACAACAAACAAACACTCCCACTTGCGGCTGGCCGGTTTTCATCCAAAAGGGGGCATTAACGTTCTGGTGATGATGTATGGCTGCTCTCTTCTATTAGCCCTAGTATACAGTCACAAGATGGCCGCTGGAATTGTCACTGAAGCAGTTGCCATGGCCACTCTAGTGTTTTATTTAGCTCTATGTACTGCACAAGTCGCAGGTCCAGTCTCATCGCAGGTCCAGTCTCAGACCAGGTCCAGCCTCAGACCAGGTCCAGCCTCAGACCAGGTCCAGTCCTCAGACCAGGTCCAGTCTCAGGTCTGGAGTTAGTGTTTATAGAGGAAGGGTCTGGTTAAAGGTGAAAGAGGAACTCACTGAAACCACTTCTCACTTTTCTGACATCTGTTTTTCTGCTGATTCACTGCAGCTCAGACACTTTCCATAACTGCAAACCAAACTCTGTATTTTGTTTTTTATCTTTAAGCTGAATTACTTTACACAAACCTCTTCCCCTTTCCTCCAAACTCCTGCCCCTCACGCCAGCTTCACAACACCATAACCTTTCCTGCTTTTATTTTATTTAAAAAAGTAAAACTGAATTATTTTGGGTTAGGGTTAGAGTTTACAGCTTACCTTAGCTCCTATAGAGTTTAGTATTAGGCCAAAACAGCAGCCTTCAAACATTGTGTGAATGCTTTGCCAATATTTACCTGCATTTTTTGTGAAACCAGATAAAGTCACTTTTAGTATGTATTTTTGGTTACTGTTGATTTAATCTCAAAAAGCAACAGCCAGTAGCCCTAAAAGCAGAGGGCTCCAACTTTTCTCCTGATTACAAAATGATGATGACAGAGAGCTACTTGAGTTTGGTAACATTTATTCTCATAACCCAAAGAAAATAAAATTTGGTGTCCACAACTCACATTTTGCATAAAAAATAAATACAATTCAAATCCTCTGCATGTGTATTTTGTATGTCGTTATGCAGCAACTGACACACTTCAGCAGGATTTCTTTTGTGAATAAATCTAGCAGTCTCAAAATGTGGGACGAATGTCTTAAAAAAATTCAAATACGCAGAAGAGATGAATGCACGAATGGAGCGACCCACAAATGCAGATTGGACTATTCACATACAAAACTGTAGATTTATAAATGACAAACATGATTTATTTGTGAAATAATTGCAAATATTACACTTAGAAAAACTGCATGTAAGTGATACATTTTAGATAAATTATTCTACATGCATCAATACATTTATTGTTGCCTCAATTCATTTTATTTTTCCATAAATTAATTTTATTGAGACAAATATAGCTCATAAAGAGGCACTGAATAAAAGGTGAAGAGGTGACAATCAATAGATTTTACTCAGATAAGTTGTAAATCCATTCATTTAAAGTCTTTTTAAGAGAAGCATAGGAGTTTGGACCCAAAGAACCACTCTCCCATTAGTTCTTACTGCTCAAAGTCTGAATTTACAGCTGTGATAAGACCTGACACTAAATGCCTGTTGCCTAATTTCTGAGTGAAGGGTTGTCCCGACCTCTGACCTCCACAGCGCGGAGCAGAGCCGTAATGGCGTCACATAAATCCCAGCGATAGCAGCAGCACGACCGGCTTCCCCTGTTACACAAACTACAGGAAATATTAATGTCCAGGATTAGCTCCAAGTGTCCTCCCCACGACTACAGAAACTCCTCAGCAGCAGCCTCCGGAGCAGATAAATGTGGGAAAGAGCGGAGATATTTAGGGCTCAGTGTTATCTGTCTGAAAAATGAACACAAGTGTGAAGGAGATCAGCGACGACAGAGGTATCTCCTGACATTAGCATGCTAATCAGCGGATAAAGGCTAACACATGAGATGTTTACACACACACTACAGGGGGCGCTATGGTCCTGCTCCTGCATAGGGCCCCCTCCTTTTTATATCACAGTATGAGAGTAAGACTGTTGATATAAACTTTGGGTCCCACATAGTACTGCTTTCTAAAAACTAGCATAGAACAGGGGAGGGGTGAAGGCGTAGGGTGCAAAGTGAAGTGTCACCGTCACCGCAGACAGGCAGCCTAAACATTTCACCAAATAATATTAATGCATCGGTCTTATATAGCGTTTTACTGGACACTCAAAGATGCTTTACAATGACATTATTCATTCACTCAAAGCTACTTCTGTAGCCACAGCTGCCCTGGGGCACACTCACAGGAAACATAGCTGCCATTTTGCGCCAACGGCCTCTCCACCCACCACCAAACACACACTCATTCCTTTAGGCAAGGTGGGTGAAGTGTCTTGCCCAAGGACACAATGACAGTATGCAATGCTGAGAGCAGGCCTCGAACCACCAACCTTCGGGTTAGTGGGCGAATGTTTCTAACGACTGAGCTACTGCAGCCCCCAAATCCCTGCGCTGAGCCGTGTGCTGCGGTGGCTCAGACGGCTGATCCCATTTGGATCTCATGAGCCTCATTGGACATGAGCCAGAGCAGAGCAGAGCAGTTTCAGCCGTGATCGGTGAGCAGCACACGCCGGTTACATTTGTGTCTGGACTGATGTCATGAGTGCAGCAGGTAACAGAGCGCTGGTGAGATCCAAACACCAGCAGCAGCAGCCATCTGAGCTGCCGTGGAGCATCAGGAGCAACTGCTGGTGCACAGCTCAGTGCATGATGGGGAAGCATCCACCTGTCCGCAGTGAAAGTAGGTTATAAACACTTTTAAAGCATTTATTTCCAAAACAACATCTTAACACATGAGAAAAAATGCATTTCCTGTGTGGAGCTAAGTTGAACATAATGATAATGATATGAACAGCAGAAGATCCAGAGCCACAAACAGCCGACTCTCCGTCCACGATCCAGCCGAGGCAGTTCATCTTGAGTCTCTCAAAACTTTCTCAGGATTTTGCTTTGTTTTGTCTCTCTCATCTTATTTTTTTTTCACCATTGTGAAAACTTTAATTTTCCTCTCTTCATATCCATACCAAGTTCTTTTCTGCAGTTTGGCCTCCATCGCTAGCTTGTTGTTTTGCTAACCGCGATTTGCTGCTTTCTCGTGAAACCTGAGACTTCTGTGCCACCGGGTCGATGGCGCTCAGACTTGCAAGTGTCATTTTCAGCCCAGAGACACCAGGGGGAGATGCTGCACGCTTCATTTACCCCACAACAACTCATTTAACCATCACACAGACTCTCAAACTGTTTATTTAAAGTAAGAAATTTACTGAGTTCTGCTTTAAAACTACAGAAATCTTGAAAAGCAAACAGCAACAATTTTCCAGGTCAGTGACAATCGTTTTAATTTATCAAAATTATAAATTATTTATTTTTGTAATAATCATTTTTAAATGATCAGTTATAGCTTAATCATATTGTGGACTCTGAAAAATGTGTCAAGAATAACAGATTTTGATATTGTGTTTATTTGGAAAATCCACTGAACATAGCCTACCTTTACTTTTATTTTCTATTTCTGCTTGTTCAAAAGTTGCAAATGGACCATAATATTAAACCTGTAGTAACAAGAAGAATAATTACTTACTTACTAGCAAAAATAGGTATTTTCAATTAAAATATACAGCCTAGGGTGACCAGATTTTTACACCCAAAACTGGGACACATTTATTTCACTGACCACTGTGATTGGTGCATTTGAAATCACGCTTCCAAAATACATACAACTTTCTGTTATTTCATTAATGTACTTGATGCTAGGAGGTACATTTTGAATTTTAATGGCTTTTTATTTATAAAAAATAATTTTAGTGACAAAAATATTTAGACAAGTGTGATTTGTATTTTTCTTTAATGCTGTTGATGAAAATGGGGACAACTGGGACATGGTTTGGTGAAAACTGGGAATATGGGGGTTTTTACAGATATGTGTTGGGACATGGGACAAGGAGCCCAAAAATGGGACTGTTTCGGTTAAATAAAGACATCTGGTCACCCTACTACAGCCTCAAGGTCATTTAGATGGTTCAACTCACTTTATTTAAAAAAAAAAAAAAATCAGGAAATGCAGATAAATGGAAAATAAAATAAAACAATTAAAAGGTCTAAAGTGGAAAATTGTTAACATATAACATAAAATCAAGCCATTAGAATGTCAAAAGTCAGATGTGTTGCTGGTTTTGTGTCGTCACTGTGCAGTGTAATCCCAGAGTTGGCCCGGACCATGACTCAGCTCCTTCCTGCTCTGTTACAGGCTGAGGATTAGAAACACAGTTAATCCAGAGACTACGCTTTAACAAGGGTTTTAAATAGTCCCAGCTCCAGAACAATGAGGAGGATTTGTGTTGTTTTACGGCTGCTTTGGGCCCTCAGTCCTGACTCCCTTCTGCTTCTCCGAGTCCTGTCCTCCGCTCTGTGGGCTGCTCCGCGGTTCACCACGCTCCGCTCAAATTACCAAGTTTGCGATGCCAGCCCAGAGCCATAATTGTGGCTAAGAAACAATCTCCAGAAAACAAACTCCGGTCTGAAGTGGGGACTTTAGGGCACTTTAATCTGCTTTGTATCAAAAAAAATCTAAACTGAGTGGTGATTTCTAACCAGAGCTGACCGACAGACAGCTGAAAAACTTTGTGTGGTGATTACCTTGTCTTAAAACATGATGGATGCTGCAGTAATGGTTTGTGATTTAAAGGATAGCTTTGTAAACAAGGCTTCTTAGAGTAACACCTGCAGGAGATACAGTCGTCAGGGCAGAACCTGTTTGGAGAAGCAGACAGGAAAAAAAAAAAAAAAATTGCTGGTAACACTTTAGAATAACTCGCAATTATGAAGCAGCAATAAAGCATTAATGAACATGTAATTAACAATAATTACAATAAATTAAGATGTTTTAGAATAGTTTTTAGATCCTGAATTACCACTGATGTGTTTGATTGTGCAATGATTTACATGAGCTGATTCAACAAAAGCATCACTGTCATAAAAAATTATAAAAAAAAATACATTCATATTTATTCTACTTTTTTTTTTGCAAAAATCTTTTAATCAAATTCTGCCCTGATCATGAATACAAAATATTTCATTCTTTTTGAAAATGTTATCATTTTTATGCCCGTGGATGTCATAGCACCTCCATTTTCAGTAAAAAAAACACACACAAAAATTGTAATATTCTTAAAGTAAAGTGGATTTTTATAGAGGGGTTATTACAGCCTTGAGTCTGTCAGAGATTACCAACAACATTTATTTTTAGGGATGATTTTTTTCTGTGCTATGTAGAATCCAAAAACCAACTCCTAATAAAAACCATTAAAACTGGTATCCTACAAAAAAGTCCAAATCCATGTAAAACAATGTTGTTGGTAATCTTTGAGATACCCAGGTCTGTAATAATAATGATGTATTTATTTATTAATTTCATTTTGGGCACTTTTTATATAAACATCTAACTAAAAGAAAAAAAATAAAAATAAAATAGAAAGTAAAGTAAAAGGAAAAACTTGCATTTGTCAGTTTGCAAATCTGCAGCCAGTGGCCAAAAGTTTATGTCTGCACCGAATATAAATTATGTCAGGCCTAAAAATAAATGAAGCTGATGTTGATACATGGACGTTGCTGAAATTAGTTGTTCTATGTCCAAAATTACAATTATTACACTTTTCAAAAAGACCCATCACCCAATGCTGTAGAAAAGATAAAAGATTTGGTCCACTGATTTAGAGGCAACCAAAAATCTGTCTGCTCCAGCGCTGACTGAGGCTGTTTCTCAGTCTGCAGACTTCTGTGGGCTTGTGTTCTTGTGGATTTATGGAACGTCATCTGCCGCAGACCAAGTCCTGTTCCAATTCAAAGTCCGCTTCTCGGTGAGTCTGCTCCAAATCCCCGGACGTGTTCTTGCTCCGCCCGTTTTACCAGGGATGCATCAGAGGAGACTTGTGTGTTCTCAGGCAGGCAGAAATCCCAGAATGCACTTCGCATTGTGCACAGATCACTGCTTGGATCACTGCGCCCTTTTCAGCATGCATGAAGCAGACAACAGCCGTGCACCAGAGCCCAGAGATCAGATGTACCAGTACACACCAGTATACTGTAGGTACTGTCTGAGCCATCAGATTTATTTTTAACAACTTCTTCCCAAAGTTGAGCACTTTCAACAACTTTGTTTTCAAGCAGATAAATGAAAACAAACTTTGACCCATCTCTTGTCATATGCATTCATTTCCTTGTGATATTTATATCAATATAAAGATGTTTTTTTAATAAGGACAAATACAAGCAGTCTGGCTCTAGGCTTTCTGTTTTATACATCTCAGTTATGAATTAAGTATTCTTCTATTTCACAAAATGTTATTATTTATTAAATACAAAGAAATTAAAATAATAATGACAGTGGGCACCATATTGTACCAGGCCTATTTTTTCTGTGTCTTGTCTGAAATTACTTAAAATATAGTATATGTTCCAAACAACACAGGCTGTATCATCTTGGCTTCAAAAGAAAGCTAAGACCGGTGAGAATACCACAGAAGTGCAAAATCCAAGATATGTGTTACTATCTCAGAGAAAATTAATCTGGAACACAGTAAAAAAATTAAATGTATATCTCCACTAAAAAAAAGTCTTATTTATGCCCCCCCCCCAAAAAAAAAATAAAAAAATAAAAACAAACAAACAAACAAACAAACAAAAAAACAACAAAAAAAACAAAACACACATTTGGATCATAGGATTAAAGCCTAATTCACCTAGGAATTAGTAAAGTAAAATATCATGAGTAAGTGTGCCAAAGTAGATCCTAAAAAAGTGAACTTGAGCAGTTTTACAGAAGTTTTAACACAATTAAATCCAGGTGGAACCACCACAGTCCATTTGGACACATTCTGTTACCATATGTGTCATATGACCTTCCTCATGTACCAGACTGTAAAACTAATTATATTTCACTGATAGATCACTATGGTTATTCCTTCCAAATACAAATGTTTTTGACTAACTTTCAGAAATTTTACCCAGCAGACTATTAGTACTACTACTACTACTACTACTACTACTACTACTACTACTACTAATAATAATAATAATAATAATCATAATCATAATCATAATAATACCAATAATAATATAAATATATATATATATATATATATATATATATATATATACAAGACAAAACAAAACAAAAGTGTGCATATAGCTGAGCTTTTTTCCTTCATTTTGGTATGCTACATGTTAGGATTGGTGCTTCCTAGTGTGTGTAGTTTTCATCTGAACAGGATGCCCTGCCCCAGCCCCCTGCACAGGGAGCTTTGGTACTGAACAGGTTTTTAAAAAAAAAACACATTCTTCTGATGTTGGGGTCAGAGCCACAGGAAGCAGCTCTCCTGTGGCTCTGCACAGGTCTGTACTTCTGAGTACACAGGTCTGTGCCTCTGAGTACACAGGTCTGTACCTCTGAGTACACAGGTCTGTACTTCTGAGTACACAGGTCTGTGCCTCTGAGTACACAGGTCTGTACTTCTGAGTACACAGGTCTGTGCCTCTGAGTACACAGGTCTGTACTTCTGAGTACACAGGTCTGTACCTCTGAGTACACAGGTCTGTACTTCACAGGTCTGTACCTCTGAGTACACAGGTCTGTACTTCTGAGTACACAGGTCTGTACCTCTGAGTACACAGGTCTGTACCTCTGAGTACACAGGTCTGTACTTCACAGGTCTGTACCTCTGAGTACACAGGTCTGTACTTCTGAGTACACAGGTCTGTACCTCTGAGTACACAGGTCTGTACTTCTAAGTACACAGGTCTGTACCTCTGAGTACACAAGTATGTACCTCTAAGTACACAATAATAATTCATCGAATTTATATAGCGCTTTTTTGGACACTCAAAGACGCTTTACAATTGATCAATTATTCATTCACTCCTCAGTCACACTTGGTGGTGGTGAGCTACTTCTGTAGCCACAGCTGCCCTGGGGCGTGGCTGCCAATCTGCGCCAACGGCCCCTCCGACCACCACCAAACACAGCCACACTAACACATTCACACAGGCAAGGTGGGTGAAGTGTCTTGCCCAGGGACACGACAGTATGCGCTTCAGATGGGATTCGAACCGGCTACCCTCCGATTGCTGGGCGAATGCTTAACCCACTGCGCCACCATCGCCCCAAGTAGCACAAGTATGTACCTCTCAGTACACAGGTCTGTACCTCTGAGTACACAAGTATGTACCTCTGAGTACACAGTTCTGTACCTCTGAGTACACAGGGCTGTACCTCTGAGTATGCAAGCATGTATCTCTGAGTACACAGGTCTGTACCTCTGAGTACACAAGCATGTACCTCTGAGTACACAGTTCTGTACCTCTAAGTACGCAAGTATGTATCTCTGAGTACACAGGTCTGTACCTCTGAGTACACAGGGCTGTACCTCTGAGTACGCAAGCATGTATCTCTGAGTACACAGGTCTGTACCTCTGAGTACACAGGGCTGTACCTCTGAGTACGCAAGCATGTATCTCTGAGTACACAGGTCTGTGCCTCTGAGTACACAAGTCTGTACCTCTGAGTATGCAAGTATGTACCTCTGAGTACGCAAGCATGTATCTCTGAGTACACAGGTCTGTACCTCTGAGTACACAGGTCTGTACCTCTGAGTACACAAGTATGTACATCTGAGTACACAGGTCTGTACCCCTGAGTACGCAGGTCTGTTCCTCTGAGTACGCAAGTATGTACATCTGAGTATACAGGTCTGTACCTCTGAGTACACAGGTCTGTACCTCTGAGTATGCAAGCATGTATCTCTGAGTACACAGGTCTGTACCCCTGAGTACGCAGGTCTGTTCCTCTGAGTTCGCAAGTATGTACATCTGAGTATACAGGTCTGTACCTCTGAGTACACAGGGCTGTACCTCTGAGTATGCAAGCATGTATCTCTGAGTACACAGGTCTGTACCTCTGAGTACACAGGGCTGTACCTCTGAGTACGCAAGCATGTATCTCTGAGTACACAGGTCTGTACCTCTGAGTACACAGGGCTGTACCTCTGAGTACGCAAGCATGTATCTCTGAGTACACAGGTCTGTGCCTCTGAGTACACAAGTCTGTACCTCTGAGTACGCAAGTATGTACATCTGAGTACACAGGTCTATACCTCTGAGTACGCAAGTATGTACCTCTGAGTACGCAAGCATGTATCTCTGAGTACACAGGTCTGTACCTCTGAGTACACAGGTCTGTACCTCTGAGTACACAAGTATGTACATCTGAGTACACAGATCTGTACCCCTGAGTACGCAGGTCTGTTCCTCTGAGTACGCAAGTATGTACATCTGAGTATACAGGTCTGTACCTCTGAGTACGCAAGTATGTACCTCTGAGTACACAGGTCTGTACCTCTGAGTACACAGGTCTGTACCTCTGAGTACGCAAGTATGTACCTCTGAGTACACAGGTCTGTACCTCCGAGTACACAAGTCTGTACCTCTGAGTACGCAAGTATGTACATCTGAGTATACAGGTCTGTACCTCTGAGTACACAGGTCTGTACCTCTGAGTACGCAAGTATGTACCTCTGAGTACACAAGTCTGTACCCCTGAGTACACAGGTCCGTACCTCTGAGTACACAGGTCCGTACCTCTGAGTACACAGGTCCGTACCTCTGAGTACACAGGTCCGTACCTCTGAGTACACAGGTCTGTACTTCTGAGTACACAGGTCTGTACTTCTGAGTACACAGGTCTGTACCCCTGAGTACGCGGCTCTGTACCTCTGAGTACACAGGTCTGTACCTCTGAGTACACAGGTTCGGAGTCTGAAATTAAGAAACAGCCTATCTAGCAAACAATGAAAAATAAAATCAAGACTTGGCAAGGCAATACTTCTTATCTTCATGTGCAATCAACAACATGGATCTGCAAATCCCTGCAGTTTGTCCGTGTTCAAACTTTGGACTTTCCTAAACATGCGGCGTGTGTTTTTACCTGAATCTCTCAAACACAGATCATACACAGGGCTTAGGTTGGTCTCAGTCTATAAAAGTCCTTGTGGTCCTGAGTAAACATTGTGCTGCAGCTCTAGCTCCTGTGTGGTTCTGAGCGTTGGCGGTGGGCGTGGCCTGTGCGCGTGCTCAGACCTGCTGCGTGGGTGTGGCTTGTGCACGTGCTCAGACCTGTCATGTGGGAGTGGCATTTGATGTGGTTGGACGTGTGGGAGGCGTGGTTTCGTTCAGGAGGCTCATTACGGGGCTCAGTGTGTAATCCACACGTTTACCTGAGGTTTGGTTTGTTTTCAAACATTTATTTCTTCAGACGCTGCATTAAAAAAGTCTGAGCCGCTGCACTTAACCCACCAGCTAAACAAAGACCAGAGGCCTCTTCCTGCTCCTTATTTTGGCAGGACATCTTTTTCTGGACTCTGGTGCAGAGTTGTAGTTAATGCCACACGACCCTTTATCAGGACGTTACAAATACAGTCTTTCAAATGGGGAAGTTTAATTTTTAGGTAGTAGCCAAAATGGGGGTCTGGGGCAAAAGTATTGCAGTGGGGCCCCAGGAGGTAGTTTACATTAATAACATTAAAAGTAAGTTTGACATAAAATACAGTTATATACTTGTTTAAAAATATGTTACTTTAAAAACTATATTTAGCCATGAGTCAGTGTTTTTAAAGAAATCTAAAGAGAAAAACATCAAATGTTTTTTGAATAGAGTGAAGTGTTAAAACTGAAGGATTTAATTATTTTACAAACCTGTTACCATCTGGTCTGCAAAACCTCTTTATAGTAAATAATAACAGTAGTAGAAGAAAACTTGATTTTAAACATCCCTTTAGCAGATCTGTGGCTGGTGTAAAACAATAGAATTCTGTGGAAAATGATCTTAAAAATTGTTCAAAAGTTTTTCAATTTAAGTGTAAGTATAAACACAAAACACTGAAGTTGTGTGGTGAAAGTGAAAATACCTAGAATGAATTTCTGTATTTATAGGTAATTATTTGTTTATATAATGAGTCTGTGCTTGGGGCCCTCTGTATTAAATTGTGAACTGTTCTTCGATGGAATGTACTTTTGTATTGAATTTATTTGAACTGGTATTTGTTTTCTTAATGTAACCCTACAGTGATGATACTGCTTATAACAGCTCTAAAAAAATTCTAAGGTTAGGGTTATCTAAATCTAGATTCGATGAAGAGGTTGGTTATAACAAAGTCCTACTGTTGAAAGACTGAGATGTTCCACCTCAAATAACCACACACAAACAAGTTGAAGTTTAAACTTCAAAAAAGGTGAGTATTATATAAAGTTCAACGTCCAGTACACAATCATTACCAACAGCAAGGACCAACAATATCAGATATCAAGTAAGTGTTTCAAACAAGTTGGCAATTTGTTTAGGTACCTCTGAGATCTCAGAAAATAAAAATAAAAAAATAAAACTCAGTCCAAAGTTCAATTAAAATAAATGATCAACCCCTGAGTGCACTAAAAAAAATAAAAAATAAAAAAAATAAAAAAAATTAAAATGTCCTACCGCCCCTTTAATACTTAATGTTCAACCCAAAACATCCAGGGGAGCCGTTGCAGCGCTGTTAATGAAGGAGGTGGACCAAAGAACCAGGCACCAGGATGAACGACGAGGAGGAGGTGAAGAACCAAACATCAGGAATCCAGATCCAAATGAAACCTTTATAGAAAACCAGTCTACACAAAATGTGCAGAGAATTACTGACAATTTTTGATAACCTATTTGTCCTTTTTGCATTTAAGCAACTCCATAGTCCATTTTTTCTATATTCATCTTAAATTTAAATCCATAGGCTGAGAGAACCATAACAAAAGCGCAGCATGATACCCTAACTAAAATCTGGCATACATGCTCCAAAATAACTGCATTTCCCCTCATAGACATTACAGTATAATTGACTTATGTATCTTTATAATACAATAACCAACATTAAATGATCCTAGCAATTATAAAACATATTGAAATATATTTGTGTTAAACACGTGTGGCCTGTATTAAGCCAGCTACTCGCAGTAATGGGTATTCTTCATAGAACAAAACCAGTAAACAAAATAAGATTACACTGTGACCAATCACCACAGTCATACATTTTTACAGGTTATCCCGACTGGTTTTTGAAACTAGAAATGTTTAAATGTCATTTTATAGCCATTTGCACGTTTTTTGTCAGTGATTAAAGCATGCTAATGTAACACAAAATGGCGGTCACAACTCACCGAGACAACTGCACTTCACAATGGTTCAGTTTCAATTTTCAACAGGTCCTCGAGGATATGATGTTGGCCTAAAGTTATGTTCCAAAACACTGTTAAAATCACCAATTTAACAGCTGTAGCTTCTGTTTTCTTATCTCCAAGTGCTTGTCCTTCACATAGCAAAATGAAAACAACTAATAAAGAAAGAACAGAACGTTTTTCCTTTTAGGGTATTTCAGTACACTGCCATCAAGTGGCAAAACTATGAATTGCACTAGGATTAAGCTTTATACATATAAAGTGCTTACATATATTAGGGCTACACTGGGGTTACATTAACAGGTTTACATTAACAATACATCACCATGAAAAAAATAAAGTGAAATGAAAAAGTTGTACTGTTGGGGGTCAGTGGGTATTTTTGGAAATTTAACAGGGTTACGACACTGACTTTGGGAATGTCTGGTCTACAGAATAAAATGTGTAATCTGGCTGGTCTGGCTGGGCTAACTAGCACAATAGTTTCCCCATAATGCTGAAATATGAATGAACAAACTAATGAAATTAATCCAGGAATAATACAAACTCAACAGTGCTATGATTATGTCATTTATTTACAGTGTAATATGTAAGAACTGTGACAATGAGGACTATAGCTTCACTTTACACTCCAGACGGCCCCTGAACACACCACTTCTCTCACTCCAACGTCAATGTTTCACTGTGAGTCAAAAGAGCTTCAGCCAGTTCCTCCAGCTTCACGGCCCGCTCACTGCACACTCAAGCCTGGCCAGACTCTTCTACTTTCTTTTTGAAAGCCGGACAGTCTGGTTCCTCACTCATAGTGAACCTTTTCCCCTCAGTCAATTTGGAACTGGCCTATCACAGCGCATCTTACAAATACTGAAGCTAATCTACTATCAGAAATAACCGAGGCGCAGTGAATTTAATAACTCCTCTGACCTGATTAACAGCATTTATGTCTTTTCTTCATCACCTGTTGGTTCTGCTGAAGTCCTCATTGTTGTTCAGTCCTCTGTAGGATTTTTGTCTTTGTCCTGTTTCAATTTTCACAACAGTAAAGTCCCACTGACATCCCACATAACGACCACATTCAAACACACTCACGTTTACCACCAGTCTTTGTACAACTGGCTTCTGCTGCTGTCCTTGTTCACAAATAAGTACAGAGCTGCTCTTAATATTGCACATTCTGGTGTTTTATGACAAAACCAGCAAGAATCCATGTTTGTTTGGTCATAGGTGCACTGCTTTTGTCCTGCCCTTCGTTTCTCTAGTTACTGCTCTTGTGGTTTTTTCGCCTGTAGAAATGAAACTTAAGCAAAAAGATACCAGGCTAACTTTTTTTGTCTGGTGGCCCGGGATATCGACGCTCAACATCCTGGGACGTGAGGATTTTGTTGCATTAATCCAATCACCGTATTCCTTCCTTATAGTGATTGATCGAGTTAAAGTAGTGCTAGTGGTAGTAATAGTAGTAATAGAAACAGTAATGGTGATAGTAATAGTAGTAGTAGTGGTGGTAATGGTGATAGTAGCAGTAGTAGTAGTAATGGTGAAGGTAATAGTAGTAGTGGTAGTGGTAATGGTGAAAGTAGTAAAAGTAGTAGTAGTAGAAATGGTGAAAGTAGTAGGAGCAGTAGTAGTAGTATTAGTAATAGTAGTAGTAGTAGAAGTAGTAGTAGTAATTAATCATGATAGTAGCAGTAGTATTAGTAGTAGTAGTAGTAGTAGTAGAAGTAGTGGTAGTATTGGTGATAGTAGCAGTAATAGTAGTGGTGGTAATAGTAATGGTGAAACTAGTAGTAGAAGTAGAAGTAATAGTAGTAGTAGAAATGATGAAAGTAGTAGTAGTAGTAGTAATGGTGATAGTAGTAGTAGTAGTAGTATTAGTAGTAGTAGTAGTAGTAGTAATGGTGATAGTAGCAGTAGTAGTAGTAGTAGTAGAAATGGTGAAAGTATTAGGAGCAGTAGTAGTAGTATTAGTAGTAGTAGTAGAAGTAGTAGTAGTAATCATGATAGTAGCAGTAGTATTAGTAGTAGTAGTAGAAGTCGTGGTAGTAATGGTGATAGTAGCAGTAATAGTAGTAGTGGTGGTAGTGGTAATGGTGAAAGTAGAAGTAGAAGTAATAGTAGTAGTAGTAATGGTGATAGTGGTGATTAGTAGTAGTACTAGTAGTAGTTGTAGTAGTAGTAGTAGTAACTTCAGCAGGGAAGTACAGTATTTTCTACTCAAGTAAACCTTACACTGAATACTTTCACTCTAGTAACAAAGTACTTTTACTTCTCCTTGAGTAATATTCTCCTGAACAAACAGCACTTTAACTTGAGTACTTGGATAACAGTGTGTTTACATTATACATAACTTTTAAACTCTATCTATTCTTACATTTCCTGTCTGCCTTCTCTTGTTTTGTAAAGGCTAAAGGGAAAGGTCACACGTCTTCACTAAAATTAAATTGTGCCTACTTCATTTAAAGTGTTTCTAAAAAGAAGTCTCTAGATTAGGTTCCTGGTTTTAAAGTTACTTTTTGTGGTGAACACTTCCTTGTTTTTCGACGAGCAGCTGAGTGGCCACATGACAATAACAAGAGCAACGTGGCAAAGAAAAACATTCATCCCCAACAAAAGCTATGCAAAGTAATTCCTTTTTTTTTTTTTTTTTTTTTTTTTTTTTTTTTACTAATTAACTGTTTTACTCATTTTAAACAACATATTCTGCCAACTTATACTGAGCAAGGATTCTTGTCATTTTGTGTCATGTTGCAAGTTCATTTGGAAAAAGCTTTTTCATTCGTATGTATTGTAGCTGAAATGTCAAACCGGGCCTGGCTGTAGCTCCTGGGCCTGGTTGTAGCTCCTGGGCCTGGTTGTAGCCCCTGGGCCTGGGTCTGGTTGTAGCTCCTGGGCCTGGTTGTAGCTCCTGGGCCTCGTTGTAGCCCCTGGGCCTGGGTCTGGTTGTAGCTCCTGGGCTTGGTTGTAGACCCTGGGCCTGGGTCTGGTTGTAGCGCCTGGGCCTGGTTGTAGCTCCTGGGCCTGGTTGTAGCTCCTGGGCCTGGTTGTAGCCCCTGGGCCTGGTTGTAGCCCCTGGGCCTGGGTCTGGTTGTAGCTCATGGGTCTGGTTGTAGCTCATGGGTCTGGTTGTAGCCCCTGGGCCTGGTTGTAGCTCCTGGGCCTGGTTGTAGCTCATGGGTCTGGTTGTAGCTCCTGGGCCTGGTTGTAGCTCCTGGGTCTGGTTGTAGCTCCTGGGCCTGATTGTAGCTCCTGGGTCTGGTTGTAGCTCCTGGGCCTGGGTCTGGTTGTAGCTCCTGGGCCTGGTTGTAGCTCCTGGGCCTGGTTGTAGCCCCTGGGCCTGGTTGTAGCTCATGGGTCTGGTTGTAGCCCCTGGGCCTGGTTGTAGCTCCTGGGCCTGGTTGTAGCTCATGGGTCTGGTTGTAGCTCCTGGGCCTGGTTGTAGCTCCTGGGTCTGGTTGTAGCTCCTGGGCCTGATTGCAGCTCCTGGGTCTGGTTGTAGCTCCTGGGCCTGGGTCTGGTTGTAGCTCCTGGGCCTGGGTCTGGTTGTAGCTCCTGGGTCTGGCTGTAGCTCCTGGGCCTGGTTGTAGCTCCTGGGCCTGGTTGTAGCCCCTGGGCCTGGTTGTAGCTCCTGGGCCTGGTTGTAGCTCATGGGTCTGGTTGTAGCTCCTGGGCCTGGTTGTAGCTCCTGGGTCTGGTTGTAGCTCCTGGGCCTGATTGTAGCTCCTGGGTCTGGTTGTAGCTCCTGGGCCTGGGTCTGGTTGTAGCTCCTGGGCCTGGTTGTAGCTCCTGGGCCTGGTTGTAGCCCCTGGGCCTGGTTGTAGCTCATGGGTCTGGTTGTAGCCCCTGGGCCTGGTTGTAGCTCCTGGGCCTGGTTGTAGCTCATGGGTCTGGTTGTAGCTCCTGGGCCTGGTTGTAGCTCCTGGGTCTGGTTGTAGCTCCTGGGCCTGATTGCAGCTCCTGGGTCTGGTTGTAGCTCCTGGGCCTGGGTCTGGTTGTAGCTCCTGGGCCTGGGTCTGGTTGTAGCTCCTGGGTCTGGCTGTAGCTCCTGGGCCTGGTTGTAGCTCCTGGGCCTGGTTGTAGCCCCTGGGCCTGGTTGTAGCTCCTGGGCCTGGTTGTAGCTCATGGGTCTGGTTGTAGCTCCTGGGCCTGGTTGTAGCTCCTGGGTCTGGTTGTAGCTCCTGGGCCTGATTGTAGCTCCTGGGTCTGGTTGTAGCTCCTGGGCCTGGGTCTGGTTGTAGCTCCTGGGCCTGGTTGTAGCTCCTGGGCCTGGTTGTAGCCCCTGGGCCTGGTTGTAGCTCATGGGTCTGGTTGTAGCCCCTGGGCCTGGTTGTAGCTCCTGGGCCTGGTTGTAGCTCATGGGCCTGGTTGTAGCTCCTGGGTCTGGTTGTAGCTCCTGGGCCTGATTGTAGCTCCTGGGTCTGGTTGTAGCTCCTGGGCCTGGGTCTGGTTGTAGCTCCTGGGCCTGGGTCTGGTTGTAGCTCCTGGGTCTGGCTGTAGCTCCTGGGCCTGGTTGTAGCTCCTGGGCCTGGTTGTAGCCCCTGGGCCTGGTTGTAGCTCCTGGGCCTGGTTGTAGCTCCTGGGCCTGGTTGTAGCCCCTGGGCCTGGGTCTGGTTGTAGCTCCTGGGCCTGGCTGTAGCTCCTGGGCCTGGGCCTGGTTGTAGCCCCTGGGCCTGGTTGTAGCCCCTGGGCCTGGTTGTAGCTCCTGGGCCTGGTTGTAGCTCCTGGGCCTGGTTGTAGCCCCTGGGCCTGGGTCTGGTTGTAGCTCCTGGGTCTGGTTGTAGCTCCTGGGTCTGGTTGTAGCCCCTGGGCCTGGTTGTAGCCCCTGGGCCTGGTTGTAGCTCCTGGGCCTGGTTGTAGCTCCTGGGCCTGGTTGTAGTCCCTGGGCCTGGTTGTAGCCCCTGGGCCTGGTTGTAGCTCCTGGGCCTGGTTGTAGTCCGTGGGCCTGGTTGTAGCTCCTGGGCCTGGTTGTAGTCCCTGGGCCTGGTTGTAGCCCCTGGGCCTGGTTGTAGTCCCTGGGCCTGGTTGTAGCCCCTGGGCCTGGTTGTAGCTCCTGGGCCTGGTTGTAGCTCATGGGTCTGGTTGTAGCCCCTGGGCCTGGTTGTAGCTCCTGGGCCTGGTTGTAGCTCATGGGTCTGGTTGTAGCTCCTGGGCCTGGTTGTAGCTCCTGGGTCTGGTTGTAGCTCCTGGGCCTGATTGTAGCTCCTGGGTCTGGTTGTAGCTCCTGGGCCTGGGTCTGGTTGTAGCTCCTGGGCCTGGGTCTGGTTGTAGCTCCTGGGTCTGGCTGTAGCTCCTGGGCCTGGTTGTAGCTCCTGGGCCTGGTTGTAGCCCCTGGGCCTGGTTGTAGCTCCTGGGCCTGGTTGTAGCTCCTGGGCCTGGTTGTAGCCCCTGGGCCTGGGTCTGGTTGTAGCTCCTGGGCCTGGCTGTAGCTCCTGGGCCTGGGTCTGGTTGTAGCCCCTGGGCCTGGTTGTAGCCCCTGGGCCTGGTTGTAGCCCCTGGGCCTGGTTGTAGCCCCTGGGCCTGGTTGTAGCCCCTGGGCCTGGTTGTAGCTCCTGGGCCTGGTTGTAGCTCCTGGGCCTGGTTGTAGCCCCTGGGCCTGGGTCTGGTTGTAGCTCCTGGGTCTGGTTGTAGCTCCTGGGTCTGGTTGTAGCCCCTGGGCCTGGTTGTAGCTCCTGGGCCTGGTTGTAGCTCATGGGTCTGGTTGTAGCTCCTGGGCCTGGTTGTAGCTCCTGGGTCTGGTTGTAGCTCCTGGGCCTGATTGTAGCTCCTGGGTCTGGTTGTAGCTCCTGGGCCTGGGTCTGGTTGTAGCTCCTGGGCCTGGGTCTGGTTGTAGCTCCTGGGTCTGGCTGTAGCTCCTGGGCCTGGTTGTAGCTCCTGGGCCTGGTTGTAGCCCCTGGGCCTGGTTGTAGCTCCTGGGCCTGGTTGTAGCTCCTGGGCCTGGTTGTAGCCCCTGGGCCTGGGTCTGGTTGTAGCTCCTGGGCCTGGCTGTAGCTCCTGGGCCTGGGCCTGGTTGTAGCCCCTGGGCCTGGTTGTAGCCCCTGGGCCTGGTTGTAGCCCCTGGGCCTGGTTGTAGCTCCTGGGCCTGGTTGTAGCTCCTGGGCCTGGTTGTAGCCCCTGGGCCTGGGTCTGGTTGTAGCTCCTGGGTCTGGTTGTAGCTCCTGGGTCTGGTTGTAGCCCCTGGGCCTGGTTGTAGCCCCTGGGCCTGGTTGTAGCTCCTGGGCCTGGTTGTAGCTCCTGGGCCTGGTTGTAGTCCCTGGGCCTGGTTGTGGTCCCTGGGCCTGGTTGTAGCCCCTGGGCCTGGTTGTAGCTCCTGGGCCTGGTTGTAGTCCGTGGGCCTGGTTGTAGCTCCTGGGCCTGGTTGTAGTCCCTGGGCCTGGTTGTAGCCCCTGGGCCTGGTTGTAGTCCCTGGGCCTGGTTGTAGCCCCTGGGCCTGGTTGTAGCTCCTGGGCCTGGTTGTAGCTCATGGGTCTGGTTGTAGCCCCTGGGCCTGGTTGTAGCTCCTGGGCCTGGTTGTAGCTCATGGGTCTGGTTGTAGCTCCTGGGCCTGGTTGTAGCTCCTGGGTCTGGTTGTAGCTCCTGGGCCTGATTGTAGCTCCTGGGTCTGGTTGTAGCTCCTGGGCCTGGGTCTGGTTGTAGCTCCTGGGCCTGGGTCTGGTTGTAGCTCCTGGGTCTGGCTGTAGCTCCTGGGCCTGGTTGTAGCTCCTGGGCCTGGTTGTAGCCCCTGGGCCTGGTTGTAGCTCCTGGGCCTGGTTGTAGCTCCTGGGCCTGGTTGTAGCCCCTGGGCCTGGGTCTGGTTGTAGCTCCTGGGCCTGGCTGTAGCTCTTGGGCCTGGGTCTGGTTGTAGCCCCTGGGCCTGGTTGTAGCCCCTGGGCCTGGTTGTAGCCCCTGGGCCTGGTTGTAGCCCCTGGGCCTGGTTGTAGCTCCTGGGCCTGGTTGTAGCTCCTGGGCCTGGTTGTAGCCCCTGGGCCTGGGTCTGGTTGTAGCTCCTGGGTCTGGTTGTAGCTCCTGGGTCTGGTTGTAGCTCCTGGGTCTGGTTGTAGCCCCTGGGCCTGGTTGTAGCCCCTGGGCCTGGTTGTAGCTCCTGGGCCTGGTTGTAGCTCCTGGGCCTGGTTGTAGCCCCTGGGCCTGGTTGTAGTCCCTGGGCCTGGTTGTAGCCCCTGGGCCTGGTTGTAGCCCCTGGGCCTGGTTGTAGCTCCTGGGCCTGGTTGTAGTCCCTGGGCCTGGTTGTAGCTCCTGGGCCTGGTTGTAGTCCGTGGGCCTGGTTGTAGCTCCTGGGCCTGGTTGTAGTCCCTGGGCCTGGTTGTAGCTCCTGGGCCTGGTTGTAGTCCGTGGGCCTGGTTGTAGCTCCTGGGCCTGGTTGTAGTCCCTGGGCCTGGTTGTAGCCCCTGGGCCTGGTTGTAGCCCCTGGGCCTGGTTGTAGCTCCTGGGCCTGGTTGTAGCTCCTGGGCCTGGCCTGGCTATAGCTCCTGGGGCTGGTAGCGGCTAAAGTTGATCTGGGCTAAGGGCCTGGAGTTTGTAGCTAGTGTGCTTCTTTAGCAAGTCCACCAATTATTTATGTTTATCAGTAATTTAAAACATTAGTTAAGGTGCTGTGAAATTTCAAAATCCCCTCTTACAAATTATGTCTGGTAGCAGATTTCTGAAGATTTTGAACTCTCTGCCATCTTTCTTTGGCAGCGTCTCAGAATACAGGATCACTCGAACATGTGTGAATGAAACAAAAACAAAACAAAAAAAACAAAACAAAAAAACAAAAAAAAAACCTACTCCGTGTCTGTTTTTGAAGTGCAAACAGCATTATAACATGTTTAAAAGCTCAGAATAGGGGACCTTTAGATTTGATTGAATTTTATTAATCTCACAGGTGGGGAAATTTACTTGTTAAGCTCTTAATACAGGATGAAGTGCAAAAAAGCAAAAAAATAAGTGAGCATGCATCAAAAACAAAAGGTGCAATATAAATTATTTACAATAAAAAGTCTAAAAATTATAAATATAAAACATAAAAACACATTAACATAAGAATAATCTGCTGTTTGTGTTGAGAAGCAATGGACATGAATTTGTGTTGCATTTAATTTTTTTTTTTAATTGGTCAACCACCTGAAAACCAAAGGGGTGTGACTTTGAGCTCTTGGGAAAAATGATAAATATGTTTATTGTGCCTGTGTATAAATAGCAGTGAAAGTACAGAACAGAAGGAGCAGATGCAGAAGTTCAGACTCAAATTGAAACTCATTAATGTCCCACACTCTTTTGTTAAAACCAAACTGAAACTGAGCAATGGACTTTAAAGACAGAAGTGGCACCTGGAGCTGAGGTCAGAGGGATTTTCTTAACCTCAGCTTTAAAAGGAAGAAAACACAAATATTTGTCACAAAATGAAGCTGCTCCTCAACAAAATTCTGTCAAATTCAATCAGTACCTTTTTTTTGAATGACCTCTTGACCCTTGTGGTATCTTCCTATTCTTTGACATTTTTCGTTAGTTGATGCATTTTTGGGGAGCGTCCCTAATGAATAAATGACTGTGAGAGTGAATGGTTGTCTGTCAGGGCATGTCTCTGTGTCAGCCCTATGACTAACGGGCCATTGTCCAGGGTGTACCCCTCCTAAGGCCAATAGTTGCTGGGATAGGCTCCAGCCACCCAGGACCCCTAACATGAATAAGCGGAAGATCATGAATGACTAAATGTTGACTAAGTTCATTGTTTTACTAAATTATTTTTATGTCTTATGCCACATTATGCTACACATTACATACCTGGACTAAACCCAGACAAAAAGATAATCAGGACTAAACTAGGACAAAACCTGGACTAAGCCTAGACAAAACTATAACCAGGAGGACTTAACCAGGACTAGTCCCAAAGCAGGACTAAGGGCATAGTCACACCTAAAAGTCCACACCAAAGGTCAAACTTAGAGCTCACAAATTTCCACACTGTATCCATTTGGTCTGCTGACATTTGCTTTCACATCACAATAAAATCTGGACTTTCTCTGAAGCTATCATTGCTGTTGTCATGACAACAGAAGTGTGTCTCATGAACAGTCTAAAAGAACAAATGTGACGAACAGACTGATGTAGCTACTTTAGAGATTATTAACAGCGGGGTTTCCCCCAGCGCTTTATAGCTAAGGCCGCCTTGGTAAAACTCTGCCCCTTGAATAACGATGCCCCAGCTGATTGAACTGACATCCAAAAGTGCCATATCAGACTCGATATAAACATGCCATCACCAAAGGCTGATAGAAAAAAATGGCAAGAGTGTTGCTGTTTTGGAAACAAGAGGATGAAACATTGGTTTTGAAGTCCACTTTACCTCTGTGAGCACTGTTTCTGTTTAACCACAGCCCCGCGGGCTTCTACAAAGAAAGTGAAACTGACCCTGTGCTTCTGTACCTCTGTCACGCTCGCTCCCTTCTACATTTGTCCACACCAGAGCCACGGTGTCAGGAGAGGCAGCCGCGGACTATCAGTACACCTCATTAAAAAACACCATTAGAATCCAAAGCAGTGACCAACCTGTGTTGATTCAACATAAATTCAACATAAAACAACCACACATGTCCCATTTAGAGATGGAGATAAAGTAGAAACAGCAGCAGCCTGTTTTAGCGCGGGGGCTAAGCTTCAAACAGAGAGAGACAATGCTACAATTACAGTCAGTCTTCAACCTAAGGCCCATGGACCAAAACCAGTCCGTTGTCTTGCAAATTTGGTCCTCTTATAAATAAGACTTGGTTTTACGTCTGGGCTTTTGAGGTTATTATTTTTATAATTAATGGATAAATGAAAATATCAATATTAAATAAATAAAATATTAATATTAAATTATAGATTTTAATGCAAAAGTATGCTTCCACCTCAGCGCTGGTCCACGCGTTGCGCCCAGCGTACGAGCAACCACCTTGACTAACGAATTTTCTGGGGGAAACCCTGAACCTGTTTATGCTGCTGGCGTAAACCAGCTCAGCTCTGTAGTGTTCCAAATAAAACTTGTCCGCCATACATACACACATACATACATACATACATACACACATACATACATACATACATACATACATACATACATACATACATACATACATACATACATACATACATACATACATACATACATACATACATACATACATACATACATACATACATATACATATATACACACATACATACATACATACACACATACATACATACATACATACATACATACATACATACATACATACATACACACATACATACATACATATAAATACATACATTACATACACACACACACTTACATACATACATACATACATATAAATACATACATTACATACACACATATACATACATACACATACATACATACATACATACATACATACACACATACACATACATACATACATACATACATACATACACACACACATACATACATACATACATACACACATACACACACACACACTTACATACATACATACACACACACACATACATACATACATACATACATACATACATACATACATACATACATACATAAATACATACATACACACACACATACATACATACATACACATACACACACATACACACACACACACACACACACACTTACATACATACCTACATACACACACACACACACACACCCACACACACACACACACACACACACACACACACACACACACACACACACACACACACACACACACACACTTACATACATACACACATATACATACACATACATACGTACATACATACACACATATACATACACATACATACATACATACACATACATACATATACATACATACCCTCACATACATACATACATGCACATTCATGCCCTGATTATTAATATAACATTAATACAAACAGCATAAACATCTAATGCACTGTGTAAGACAGGTTATAAATCTGTTGACACTCTGAGGAAGCAGCTGACAGCACAGGAGCAGCTGCTGTAGTGTGGAGCTTAAAGCAGCAGAATCTGAGTCTATACTTTCTAAACCATACAGAGATCTGTTCTTGTCTTTCACAGTTACACTTGTCGGTCCTTGCATGTATACACTTCCTGGATTTGGTCTGAATGTCTCAACTATTGCACACTACACACAAACTAGGCTTAGGGTGACCACCTCAAAAAGTGTGATTTGCTGGCACAAGGTGGGACAGACTTGAGAAATAAATTTTATTTACAAATCTAACTTACCAACTTAGTAAGATTCAAACTGTTTTTCTCCCAAAACACACATTTGCAAAGTAATGTCTTTACTGAGAGTTTGTTCATCAGCATAAAAAAAAGATGAAACAGAAAAAAATCAAAGCTTTCATTCTGCATATTCTCCAAACAATCCAGCACCAACCCCAGCTCACAGCTCACAGGGGCAGCAACACACCAACCATAAACTGTATTCAACTTATCAAGATGGGACATTTTCAAATATTTATTCTACATTTTACACAAGAAATACTAACCTTACCTTGCTCTTCTTAACCTGAATCTCACTTTTTATAAAATCCACTGTGCACCAATGAAAAAGAGAGACATTATCTTAATAAGTGGGATGGACAGAGGACAAAATGGCTGTGCAGTATAATTAAAAGTAGGACAGGTAGTAACTAGAGCTCAGTCTGCACCGAAACCACTGCGATATACAATATACGTTAGGGTCCCGGCCCACCAGTTGAAAATCACTGACTCAATCAATACCAGTTTTACATTGCACTCTCTACTCAACTTTTCGGAGTCTAACCCCAAAAGCGGTCCTGTTGCTGTGGAAAGTGTTGCTACAAACCCAGCTGATTTTGAAACCTACTTTGGGCTGAAGACGGTTGTTGTTTATTGAGGTGCTGTGGTCTGATAGTTCTGCAAAAACCTGTCTACCGTTTACGGGACAGGCCTCAAGACGTTGGCCAACTCCTCGACAAACGGGAAGCTGCGGGTTTTTAAAGAGAGTTTGTTAAAAGCTCCCGAGTTAATGTGATAGGGACACTACTGAAACCACAGGTCATGAAGAGTATTAACAGAAAATTCTAATAACACTAATCAAAAATATCAGTGCAATAAGAGTAGTCGTGTGTTGAGAAAACTACCCAAGTGTTATTATTTGTGCCAGACGCCTTTTGTATTGGGCTCTTTTTGCCTTGCACAGGAGCTTAAACGATTGTTAGCTGTTGTTCCTATTTTTATTATTTGCAAATAAAAAGGCACTGTGCTCCAATACTACAGAGCGATTCTATTAAATATACTGGTGTACTGACATCTGTGCAGGTTCTCAGTCATCCAGGAGAATTTTGTAAAAAAACAAGCAAAATAATAAGGTTATCTAAGGGTTCATACACTTTTTTACCACAATTTTTTTTCCATGACTTTTGACTAAATTTCCAAAACCTAAAACATAACTTACACGTGTTTAAAGAGTATTCAAAATGTTTAATGTGGTACATTTCATTTGTTACATATGGAAATTAGCCATTTAAAGAAAAAAAAAAACTATATAGATATTATATTATTATAGTTATATTAGATATAAACTACTCATCTATGCTGTTTTAAAGCATTACCAAAACCAAAAGAGCCAAAGACCAGCAAAATAAATAAATAAATAAATAAATAAATAAATAAATAAATAAATAAATAAATAAAAAATTTAGTTCAAATATTCTGACAAATAATAGATACAGGTCACTTTTTCCTGCAATGAGAACAAGAAGAGGCCAAGAAGACAGTGTTTCTAGGATTAACTAGGAGTTGCCCAATGAATGCCCAAAGAGTTTACATTTCCCAAACTTTTCCAAAACTTTACACCAAAATATACATTTCCAAAACTTTTCTAGGGCATGGAAATTACACTTTAAAATTATGTAACTTTTCCAGGTTTGCCACATTGGTACCGGTCACTCTCATTGGTCAAAACCATCCTGAAAGCAGTGACCTGTCTGTTTCAGGTGGAGGTAGTCTGCAGGCTGTGGTCCAGTTGGGTTTTGTCTCTGATGCTGGGACATTCTACAGTGCAAGGGTTGTTTGGTTTTCCCAATAAACAGATCACTGCATTCTTCACTGCACTGAACAGCAAAGACCACATTTCATTTGTTAAATGTTTGTGAGAGGGGATTTTGTCTTTGGATAAGGCACCAAGTGTCAAAATCAACATTTGCTACACTTTCAAAATAAAACAGTGGTAATGTAAACAGCGAACATTGATAAAGTTGATTCTTGAGAGGAAGAAATATGTATTTTTTATTTATTAATTTAACCAGGAAAGTTCCATTGATTCGGAATCTCTTTTGTAGGGGAGTCCTGGTCCATGTTTTTGGTGCTGGGAAACCGGAGCAGACATGGGGAGAACATGCAAACCCCACACAGAAAGGCCCCGCCTGGTCTGGGAATCAAACCCAGGACCTACTTGCTGTGAAGCAGGAGTGCTAACCACCGTCCAATGTAATGTTATTTGTGACACCAAGCAGCCATTTTACAAGGACAACATGAAAAAGTTTAAGGCATGAGGCTCCATGGCCACAGCCTCGTGTGTTTCGAACGGTGAGTAGAGCAGCGTGGCAGCAGCAGCTCTGTGTAAATTAAGGCTTTTAAACTTATGCATGTAAATCTGCTTCTGCTTCTACCTGGTATAAATTCAGAGTTAGATTTTATGAAAAATCAAAATGTTTTGGGCACATTGTTTTCTTAAAATAAAAAGAAGAACGCTATTGTGTTTCTCGTGTGAGCGAATGCAAACTGGCAGTGCAAGTTACTGCGAATGAAGAAGGATGCCATTGATCAGACTTCTGACATGACTACTACAGCTTTGGTTAACCACAAATGCATCATGAATTTATTTGTATCAACACAACATTAACTGAATGACTGCTGCATTTTCCTGTTGTTCTTGTCTAAACGGCTTCTTTAGACAGAAGTGAAGCAGGTGAAAACTGGCTTTCTCTTGAAACGACTACTACTGCTCTGGTCAACAACAAACGCAATCACAGCTGCAATAATAACTGACAGGGCGTAAACCACAGTCTCCTCTCATGGCAACTTCTGTTTTTAGCCAATTCTATAGAAAACCAAACCTACCAGCTCCATTAAAATAAACCCTCGTTCACGTCACAGCGCACGAGCCCATTACCTAACACACATTTGAACAGGATCCAGGGGGAATCATTCAGACTAATAACACGTCTAATTCCTTTGTAACAACTATAACTTTGTTTGTTACGTCACATTTTTTTTCCTGTTCCCTGTTAATTCTCCATCAAAGCATGCCCAGAGGTTGTAATGCTCTTAGACTCCTGAGTCCGGTGCCCGCCTCTGACCAACATGGAGGAAGGTGCCAGGATCACAATTCACCGTGACGTTCACTTTCTCGTTGTACTTATGACGGATTTGAAACTCCAGCGAGAGCCAAGCACAGAGCAGCAGGCAGGCCTTTTATGGCTGTGAGAAATCTTTTAATCAACGTTTAAAGATGTTATTTTAGTCCAATGGGAAACAGGAATGTGTGAGATTAGCAGGAGACTAACACAAGAGCAGAACCACAAACTGCTAATGCTCTGGACAATGATATTATGTTGTGTTTTGATCAGGCCCCATTTACTTTAAAAAGGTAACATGGAATTGTTGCAAGGCTTAATGTGAGTTTTATAAAGTTGGACCAAAAATGCTTTAGTGTATACTTACAACACAATACAAAAACAACATAATACTGTTTGGATTTCTGTATCTTCCAGAGGTGGGGGCTTGATTTGAGGACTTACTGTAAGACTCGACTTGACTTTGACTTGATATTCATGACTTTAGACTTGATGTGGACTTGAGTTAAATGATTTAAAATGAATAGTTTTTGGTTGAATACATGTCTGTGTTTCTCAAATATTAAAGAGCGAACTGATTTTTTAGCCTTGAACTGATTTTTTAGCCTGTCAAATTTAATATTTTGTAATGCATTATTTATAGTGAGAAATGTTGCCAGCTTTCCACTTAACAGTGTGTTCATTGTTTAATAAAATGCCTTGAGTGTTAGACGTTGAATGTTTTGTTGTTATTAAAGAGTCAAACAAAGATGTCAGGAAAACTAATTTATCTATTTAATTTATCAAAGAAATAGAAGAAGAACTTGCAAAATATACTTTTAATGAAGTAACATTTTTGTTCCGTACTTTTACTTCTACTTGAGTAATATTATTTTTGAAGTAACAGTACTTTTACTTGAGTATGGCTTTTGAGTATTTTGTCCACCAATGGGTTGGGGATAGTGACTTTTTTCCCCAGTTCATACTGCCAATGTGTCCTTGGGCAAGACAAAATGGCCATTGTTTTAGTCTGAATACTTTTACTGTGTATAATCTGAACTCATGCAAAGACCAAAGAAATCCTGTAATTGCTGCTCGGTCCTGATCTGAATCATCTCCTGAAAGAGTCGCTTATTGTAAAGCCCCATCACTTTAGATGGAGCTAATGTGGATTTATTTGGGAAATTAAAGGATTAAACTAATGGATTATTGTCTAAGCTCGTGTCTCAACCCTAAACTAAGATAGACCCCACATTAAACACCATTTAATTCATTGATTACTTGTAGTGTGCTCTCATGGGCGGCAGTAGCTCAGTAGGTAGAGCCGCTTGTCCAATAACCAGAAGGTTGGCGGTTCAAACCTAGTTTCCACCATTGCATACTGTCGTTGTGTCCTTGGGCAAGACACTTAACCCACCTTACCTCCAGTGTCTGCGCTGTATGAGTGTATGAATGTATGAGTGAATGGGTGAATGGTTCCTTGATGTAAAGCGCTTTGAGTACCCATGGAGGTAGAAAAGCGCTATATAAATGTGACCATTTATTTTTATTTTATTTATGTTAAATCTTATTTTATTTTATTATACAGCTCTGGAAAAAAGAGCAAATGCAAAATTACCAGTTTTTATCTTTTATAGGTGCAATATGGTGAAATGAACTCTGTCTTTTTTTGGTGAACAGCTGACAATATTTTTCATAATTTCCAAAGAAAACCGTTCACTCAAAAAGTTAAATAATGCAGCATTTGCAGAACATGCAGTTACCCACTGCTCCTGATGGGTTGCACCAGTGGCATTGAAGAATGAGCCAAATACAGAGAACACATCTCCCCACAAAGACAAGAAAATATATCTCATTTTAAAGGGGCTATATTATGCAAATGTAACTTTACTGAGCTTTCTATTCTATTCTATTTCTTTTTTTTTTTTTTTTTTTTTTACATTGCTGTAAAACCACTCCACTCTCTCAGCTTTGCCTGATGCTGTGTGAGCTCAGTATGCAGGTGAGGTGTGTGAAGAATTTAACAGACTCTGGCCTGGGATAGCTGTCAGACTCAGAGAGAGGCTGACTGCAGTGGTCTCTTTTTTTTTGCTATAGTTGTATTTGTGGGCACATAACGCTGTCCACATTAGGATTTTTATGCCCCATCCACGCTGACCCAACTTGTTTCTTTTCTGGTGAGAAAAAGCCCATGCAATTTTGTACAAATACTGTATGTATTGCAGTTATTATACTAATAAATTAATATCTATATAAATATATAGAGAGTTAGGTATACAAAATTTGGAAGACAACTGGATTAGAAGCTTGCAATTTCTTAACAGTTGCTCCGTAAATTCTAGACATTGCTCAATTCATTTAAAATATTACATAAACTATCCTATTTAAATTCCAAATTACACAACATCTTTTGCAATATTTCTCCCTGTTGTACAAAGTGTGGATTTCAAGAGGCGACTTTAGCTCACAGCTTCATCTATTGTCATAAATTGTTGTCATTTTGGTCTGGAATATTTGATGTTTTAGCAAAGATATTCAATTGCCCATTTGATCTGGATCCAGAAACAATTATTCTAGGTGCATCAGAAAAAGTTACTACATTAAACTCCTCCCAACAACAATAATTTCATATTGCTTCATAGTAGCATAAAAAGTAATACTGAGAGACTGGAAAAAGGAAGAAGCTCCATGTCTAAAATGATGGGTGCAAGAAATATCTGAGACTTGGAGCACACGCGATTCATCTTCAGTGATAAACTTTTAGCTTTTGAAAAGATCTGGCTACCGTATGTTACAAAAGCAAATTGGTTTGAATCACTGTGTGGCGTCTGAGTGAGCGTAAAATGGATGGGGAGGGGATAAAGGGGTGGGGAACCTATGTTTTTGTTGTTGTTGTGTTAATTATTGTCCACCTGTGTATTTGTTATTGTTGGTTTATGTTTGGAAAGTTAATCTTTTTCTTTGTATGGAGCATAAGATGTTTATGAAAAGGAGTAACTAAAAAACAAAATACAGCTCCTAATAAAACATATTTAAATAAGAATAAATAACTAAATAAATAAATATAATGGTAAACCAGTTTATTGCTGCTGCTAGCCTGTTGTGCATTTACACTGAGTTGGTTTGGCTCAGAGACATGTTTTTGTATTTTGTGGTTTGGAGGAATGCAGCGAATGAAGCACACAGTCGTTTATCAGCTCTATCTGTCTCCTAAATCATCATCGTCATGTGGGGCGTTCAGGGGCGGGCGGCCGTCCAAAACACAATGGGCATGTTCACATACACTTATTCTATTCATATATCGAACTAGAGATTATTTATAGAGACTGGGGAATTGAAAATAAGAAGAGAAATGAGGAAATATTTGATATCACGCTGTATAACCCATGTGTTATATTATTTGCCAGTATATAAATTAGGATCTTAGTTTATCTGTTTTACCCAGAGCAATAATAAATACTTTCACCTCCCAGCAAGAAAAGTCATGAGATCAATCGATATTGCTTATATTATGCTTTTATTTATATTTTTAAACCAATCTTGGTAACCTCTAGAACAGCACTGCACATTTTACAACCTTTAAAAACATTATGTGACAAAAAAAGCTTTTTCATTCATTACTGCTGCCATAAAGAAACAGGTGAAGAGACCAGCAGAGGGCATCAGAGTGCAGAGCTGTTGCATTCTTTTGAACAGAAACAGGGAAAAAAAAATAGATAAATGAATGAGAGCAGACTGGATGTAGAGGGCTTGGTGATTGGTCAGCGCTTCCTGGAGTAGGCGGGAGTTCATGGGACCAGGCGTTTTGAGACATCAGAACAGCTGTGCCAGAGAATAGAGGCTTACTTAAGGGGCTGTACTTTATAAAATCAACTTTTCTGAGCTTTCTGCCATGTTATAATGTTGTTCCCTCATCAAAAACATACATGGAGTTGAGTTTTGTTTCATTCACATTTGTAAGCCTGTATTCTCTGGCACGGTCTTTCTGAGTTTAGGAAAATAAAAAGCTTTCTTTCCTCTGTTTCTGTTCAAAAGATGGCAACACTGCACTCTCCTGCCCTCTGCTGGTCTCTTCACCTGTTTCTTTCTGGTACCAGTAAACTACTTAATGAAACCATTTCCTTTTTAGTCAAATAATGTTATGGGACCAAGATTGGTTTAAAAAAATGAATAAAAGCATGAAATTGCATAAAATAGCGAGGAAAAAAAACAAAAAAAACAACTCCAGGTACACTGTAAAAAAAAAAATGTAGCAAAAACTCAAGGTAATTCAAGATTTTTCAGTTTTGGGGCCAACTCAAAACCAAAAATATTTTTTGTTCACCTAAGTTAACGTTCATATGTCTAAAAACTAGGGCTAGGAAAATTAGCACGTTAACGCAGTGCGTTAATTTATTGATTTAATTGCGTTAATTTCAATTGACGCATCAATTAATTTGATCACAACAAAAATATTACAACGAGTAACGGGTCTTCCAGCGGAGCAGAAGTTGAGTTTAGTGCTGATCAGAAACGTAACACACGACACTTCACTGCCCTCCTCTCCTTCTTCCCCCACCTCTTTTTTTAAACACAGACTAAAGTTAAAGTTTTGACCTGGATAAACCAACACACGCGAGAAGTGGATTTGGGGCGTGATGGTGCATGATCTGAGCCACAAACTGTCCCACTTCAGTACAGGTGTATTTCCCCTCCTCTCATTGCGGCCGTGCACTCTCGTTCACAATCCAGGCGAGGCTCAGTTCATCTGGAACGAGCCTAATGCAACAAGTGAACGAGCTAAAGCAACATGAGACCAAAAAGACACATTGCTAAATGGACAATTCTGCTTCAGATCGTCACCAGACAGCAATATAGACAAAACAAAAGTTATGTGCAGTCTATGCAAGGATGAGTTCAAATACCACTGGAGTAACACAGTTCATAGTATTTACACTGTTGTGAACCACAACAATTGTTATTAATTGAAGAATTAAACTTATTTTTGTTAAAGTTCTACAAGAGATTACACATGCTTTTTTAGGTAAGTTTTGTGTATTTGTTGGTTGTACCTTATTTAGACAAACTTTGTCTGAGTTACAGTTACAGTTATTAATTTATTTTCTTTGCAAGTTTTGTTTGCATTGCACAAGTTTACAGTAAAGTATGTGAAGGTTAATTCAAAATAAATGTTCTACATTTACAATTTTGTGTTTGTACGTGAATTCATAATACGATTAATTGTGATTAATCGTGATTAATAACTGGTAGTTATTAATCGCAATTAATTTTTTTTCAGATTTGCGATTAATTAGTTCATTTTTTTTATCAATTCCCGGCCCTACTAAAAACTTTTAATTTTAAGTTTCAACACTATATTATATATATATATATATATATATATATATATATATATATATATATATATATATATATATATATATATAAAAGAAAGAACATATATATCATTATATATATTTTCTTACTCATCTTACAGCCAACTCACTAAACACTGTTCAGAAAAAGTTGTTTTGTTTTGTTAAATTTAGTATATTAAGTTTTTATTGTTGTTTTTTCCAAACAACAGATAGTAAGTTTGCTGTAAGATGACTTAAAAAAAATTATAGTGAGTAAAACTTAAAATTTTTAGACATACAAACATTAATTTAGGTGAAGTTAAGTTGGCCCTAAAACAAAAAAATCTTGAGGTATTCTGTTGCCTTGAGTTTTTGCAACTTTTTTTAACAGTGTATGTTTTTGACGAGGGAAGAACATTTTAACATAAATTGCATAACATGGCCCCTTAAAGTTTGTATTTACCTGCTACAAACACAAAAGTATACAAAAACAGTATAAGAAAAGCTTTATTTACGCTGCTCAGTGGGAAAACAAAGTGATATTGTGTTGTCCTGCTGATCCTTCACAGCATTAATGCCATGTTTAACACAGAAGAGATAAACATGAGATCATTTTGCAGTATTACATAAATTGTCTTGATCAGCAGAAGGTGTGGTCTGAGCCTGAGTTTAACAGGACAATTACAAACCTGTCCAACTGCAGCTGTGTGCTCCTCCTCAAACCAGAGAACACTTCATTACAATCTGAAACATCTGTAATTACTCTGCTGAGGCCTGGCGCAGTACTGTGTGGTAGAATGTGGGAAAATAAAACCATTTTAATGTGTTTGAGCACTGGCGTTGTCTGTTTTGATAGATTACCTGTGACCGCATTCATTTGGCGCAGGTAGGAGTGGTGTTTTTGAGTCTAGACATAAACAGCAGACCCCAGAGGTGCACTGGGTTAGCGTTTCTGCCTCTGCGGCTTTCACCCACTGTCCAAAGACTTGCATGTGTTAGGAGAAGTGGTGACTAGTGAAAGAAGGTCTAGTCCAACTGGGGAAACCACGAGCTCATGGGAAAGTAAGAAGTTTAAGCTGGAAGTCATGAGTTCATGCGATAACAAACATGTATACAGAGAGCTACATGTAAACAAAAGGCACATTTGCCACAATCTCCAGTTCATTTGGATATGATTCCTGGGACTTTTGTGCTTCAACCATGCACTGTAAGAAAAGAAAAAAAAAAAAGTTGTAAAAACTCAAGGCAACAGGAGCCCTCAAGATTTCTGAGCACTCCAAATCTCAAGTTTTCTATTTTTTTTGTGTGTTCAATTTAACGTTCATACGTCTAAAAACTTTAAATTTTAAGTTTTACTCACTATCATTATTTTTTAACTCATCTTACAGCCAACTTACTATTCATTGTTCAGAATAAAGTATTATTATTGATAATAAAATCTTAATATACTAAATTTAACAAAACAATTTTACAATTTTTATATTTTTTTCTGAATAATGGATAGTAAGTTGACTGTAAGATGAGTTAAAAAATAATGATAGTGAGTAAAACTTAAAATTGAAAGTTTTTAGACATAACATAAAATTATGTGGAAAAAAAAAAAAGTTGAAAATTTGAGAGTTTGAGCTGGCCCTAAAACTCAAAAATCTTGAGGGATCCTGTTGTCTTGAATTTTAGAGCTTTTACTGCAGTTTTTTTTTTTTTTTTTTTTTTACAGTGTGCGACCAACTGCCCACCTCGCCTAGGATAAATATATTTGATTCTCTGTTTGAACAATCCCATAATAGCACACTGTCATTCTCATTACTCATCACTTCAGGACAACCCTTGTATGCTTCTCCATGTGTGTCTCTAAAACAGACGTGCAAGGATTCATTCATTTAGCCATTTTCATGCTTAAAATACTCACTGTGCAAAACTTTTAGTGAGGAGTGAAAAATGCTGTTAACTAAGTGTGCTTCGATACATTTTTAGGTTTGATGTGAAGATTTCAAGAAAGGAATGGGTGAAGGGCGAAATGATTAAATTTGGTGTGGATCCAGGTCAAGGACAAATGATTGGGTTTAGCAGATTGTTTAATGTTGTGAGATACAGTGTTGGGGTTTTGTGGCTCGATATAAATCAGCTGTGCCCCAGTAAATAAATCCTCACTAACCTAAAATTATTTGTCAGGGTTTTCATAAAACCAAGCTTCAGTTCAGATTCAGACTCTGAGAGGCTTTGATTCAGACTCCAGCATTTTCAGAGGTGGAAGAAGTACTAAATTGTTTTACTTAAGAAAAAAGAGAAAGGAGAAAAGTTTTACTCATGTAAAAGTAAAAGTATCACCTTAAAATTTCAACTTAAGTAAAAGTATAAAAGTACTTATTTTCAATGAAACTAAAAGTATTTTCCGCATATTCAAGAACTAACAAATGTGTAAAATGGGATGGGATTTTGCTGAAAACTAAAAGTTAACAGTGCAATAGAGACTGAAACTGTAGTTGAGCTTTTTCTGAAGAGCACTACTGCATCTGTTATATTTAAGTACTGTGTGTGTACAATCACGACACATACATAAGTAATGATTTTAAACCAAACTCAAAATACTTTTTACTTCAAACCAAATCATAAATATAGTGGAGTAAAAAGTACAGATACTTGCTCTAAAATGTAGTGAAGTAAAAGTAAAAGTACCCCTTATTAAATGTACTCAAGTAAAATACATGTACATGAAAACTGTACTTATTTAAAGTAATTAGTAAAGTAAAAGTACTTTTACTTCATTACATTTCACCGCTGAGCATTTTCCACAGTGTGTTTAGTTAAAATACACAAAGCTATGTTTTGAACAAGTCTGTGTAAGACAGCTGCACATGGGTCCTGTAGTGTTTGTTGAAGATTAAATTAACATTTACATTTCGGATTATCATGTTTACTTTTCCAAATGGTTACTGCAGTGTAGGAACAGAGGGTTAAATAAGAAAGAAAATGGAAAAATACATTGTGCTGCACATACTTTCAAGAAAAAAAGCGATACGTAAAAGCGGTACTAGAAGACCTCTGAGTTTTCTGTTTCTGTATATATTCTGTATATATTTGTGTAGTTTTGTACATTGATACTTCTTTTGTTGCACATTGGAACATCAGCCTTCTTATTTCATCCCAGCAGTGAAAAGTCCTGCGCGTCCCGTCGACCACAGGTTTGGTCCGAGTGGGCAGCGGGACCCTCGGGGCTTTCTCAGCCTAAATGAGGCCAAACTAAACTCACTGTAATTTAATTTGCATCAGCGGTTTGTGCAGTGAGAGATGGGACTAACACAGGGAGTAATGAGTGGCTCCAGTCTCACCACTATTGTGTCCCACTCCCACAGAGTAAACATGGACCGGGTCTGTCCTCCCACTGGCACCAAACAGCCACCGAGGGACAGTTTTTTAGGAGATTGTTTACTTCTGCTTTAACTTCTGACATGTTTGGTCCAGAAAAATCAACCTCACATTCAGTTAGTTCCTTATTAGTAAACAAACAGGCGAATTAAAGTTTTACCTTCTCTCGTGCTCCCTCTCTGATCGATCTGAAGTCTTCAGAGGCAAAACCAAAAAGCAACAATAACTAAACCAGGCCTAAAACCAGAATTAAACCAGGAAAAAACTAGGTCTGAACCAGAAATAAACTAGGTTTAAATCAGGTCGAATTAGGGCTAAACTAAGACTAAACCAGGTCTAAACCAGAACTAAACCAGATCTAATACCAGAACTAAACCAGGTCTAAAACCAGAAATAAACCAAGAAAAAAACTAGGTCTGAACCAGAAATAAACCAGGTCTAAACCAGGACTAAACTAGGAAAAAACGTGTCTAAAATCAGAACTAAACCAGATCTAATACCAGAACTAAACCAAGTCTAAAACCAGAACTAAACCAGATCTAATACCAGAACTAAACCAGATCTTATACCAGAACTAAACAAGACCTAATACCAGAACTAAACCAGGTGAAAACCAGAACTAAACCAGATCTAATACCAGAACTAAACCAAGTCTAAACCCAGAACTAAACCAGATCTAATACCAGAACTAAACCAGATCTAATACCAGAACTAAACCAAGTCTAAACCCAGAACTAAACCAGATCTAATACCAGAACTAAACCAGATCTAATACCAGAACTAAACCAAGTCTAAACCCAGAACTAAATCAGATCTAATACCAGAACTAAACCAGATCTAATACCAGAACTAAACAAGACCTAATACCAGAACTAAACCAGGTGAAAACCAGAACTAAACCAGATCTAATACCAGAACTAAACCAAGTCTAAACCCAAAACTAAACCAGATCTAATACCAGAACTAAACCAAGTCTAAACCCAGAACTAAACCAGATCTAATACCAGAACTAAACCAAGTCTAAACCCAAAACTAAACCAGGTCTAAACCAGAACTAAACCAGATCTAATACCAGAACTAAACCAGGTCTAAAACCAGAAATAAACCAAAAAAAAACTAGGTCTGAACCAGAAATAAACCAGGTCTAAACCAGGACTAAACTAGGAAAAAACGTGTCTAAAATCAGAACTAAACCAGATCTAATACCAGAACTAAACCAAGTCTAAAACCAGAACTAAACCAGATCTAATACCAGAACTAAACCAGATCTTATACCAGAACTAAACAAGACCTAATACCAGAACTAAACCAGGTGAAAACCAGAACTAAACCAGATCTAATACCAGAACTAAACCAAGTCTAAACCCAGAACTAAACCAGATCTAATACCAGAACTAAACCAGATCTAATACCAGAACTAAACCAAGTCTAAAACCAGAACTAAACCAGATCTAATACCAGAACTAAACCAGATCTAATACCAGAACTAAACCAGATCTAATACCAGAACAAAACCAAATCTAAAACCAGAACTAAACAAGATCTAATACCAGAACTAAACCAAATCTAAAACCAGAACTAAACAAGATCTAATACCAGAACAAAACCAAATCTAAAACCAGAACTAAACAAGATCTAATACCAGAACCAAACCAGGTCTAAAACCAGAAATAAACCAAGAAAAAACTAGGTCTGAACCAGAAATAAACCAGGTCTAAACCAGGACTAAACTAGGAAAAAACGTGTCTAAAATCAGAACTAAACCAGATCTAATACCAGAACTAAACCAAGTCTAAAACCAGAACTAAACCAGATCTAATACCAGAACTAAACCAAGTCTAAACCCAGAACTAAACCAGATCTAATACCAGAACTAAACCAGATCTAATACCAGAACTAAACCAAGTCTAAACCCAGAACTAAACCAGATCTAATACCAGAACTAAACCAGATCTAATACCAGAACTAAACCAAGTCTAAATCCAGAACTAAATCAGATCTAATACCAGAACTAAACCAGATCTAATACCAGAACTAAACAAGACCTAATACCAGAACTAAACCAGGTGAAAACCAGAACTAAACCAGATCTAATACCAGAACTAAACCAAGTCTAAACCCAAAACTAAACCAGATCTAATACCAGAACTAAACCAAGTCTAAACCCAGAACTAAACCAGATCTAATACCAGAACTAAACCAAGTCTAAACCCAAAACTAAACCAGATCTAATACCAGAACTAAACCAGATCTAATACCAGAACTAAACCAGATCTAATACCAGAACTAAACCAGATCTAATACCAGAACAAAACCAAATCTAAAACCAGAACTAAACAAGATCTAATACCAGAACAAAACCAAATCTAAAACCAGAACTAAACAAGATCTAATACCAGAACTAAACCAGATCTAATACCAGAACAAAACCAAATCTAAAACCAGAACTAAACAAGATCTAATACCAGAACTAAACCTAGTCTAAAACCAGAACTAAACCAGATCTAATACCAGAACTAAACCAAGTCTAAACCCAGAACTAAACCAGATCTAATACCAGAACTAAACCAGATCTAATACCAGAACTAAACCAAGTCTAAAACCAGAACTAAACCAGATCTAATACCAGAACTAAACCAGATCTAATACCAGAACTAAACCAGATCTAATACCAGAACAAAACCAAATCTAAAACCAGAACTAAACAAGATCTAATACCAGAACTAAACCAAATCTAAAACCAGAACTAAACAAGATCTAATACCAGAACAAAACCAAATCTAAAACCAGAACTAAACAAGATCTAATACCAGAACAAAACCAGGTCTAAAACCAGAAATAAACCAAGAAAAAACTAGGTCTGAACCAGAAATAAACCAGGTCTAAACCAGGACTAAACTAGGAAAAAACGTGTCTAAAATCAGAACTAAACCAGATCTAATACCAGAACTAAACCAAGTCTAAAACCAGAACTAAACCAGATCTAATACCAGAACTAAACCAAGTCTAAACCCAGAACTAAACCAGATCTAATACCAGAACTAAACCAGATCTAATACCAGAACTAAACCAAGTCTAAACCCAGAACTAAACCAGATCTAATACCAGAACTAAACCAGATCTAATACCAGAACTAAACCAAGTCTAAACCCAGAACTAAATCAGATCTAATACCAGAACTAAACCAGATCTAATACCAGAACTAAACAAGACCTAATACCAGAACTAAACCAGGTGAAAACCAGAACTAAACCAGATCTAATACCAGAACTAAACCAAGTCTAAACCCAAAACTAAACCAGATCTAATACCAGAACTAAACCAAGTCTAAACCCAGAACTAAACCAGATCTAATACCAGAACTAAACCAAGTCTAAACCCAAAACTAAACCAGATCTAATACCAGAACTAAACCAGATCTAATACCAGAACTAAACCAGATCTAATACCAGAACTAAACCAGATCTAATACCAGAACAAAACCAAATCTAAAACCAGAACTAAACAAGATCTAATACCAGAACAAAACCAAATCTAAAACCAGAACTAAACAAGATCTAATACCAGAACTAAACCAGATCTAATACCAGAACAAAACCAAATCTAAAACCAGAACTAAACAAGATCTAATACCAGAACTAAACCTAGTCTAAAACCAGAACTAAACCAGATCTAATACCAGAACTAAACCAAGTCTAAACCCAAAACTAAACCAGATCTAATACCAGAACTAAACCAGATCTAATACCAGAACTAAACCAAGTCTAAACCCAGAACTAAATCAGATCTAATACCAGAACTAAACCAGATCTAATACCAGAACTAAACAAGACCTAATACCAGAACTAAACCAGGTGAAAACCAGAACTAAACCAGATCTAATACCAGAACTAAACCAAGTCTAAACCCAAAACTAAACCAGATCTAATACCAGAACTAAACCAAGTCTAAACCCAGAACTAAACCAGATCTAATACCAGAACTAAACCAAGTCTAAACCCAAAACTAAACCAGATCTAATACCAGAACTAAACCAAGTCTAAACCCAGAACTAAACCAGATCTAATACCAGAACTAAACCAAGTCTAAACCCAAAACTAAACCAGATCTAATACCAGAACTAAACCAGATCTAATACCAGAACTAAACCAAGTCTAAAACCAGAACTAAACCAGATCTAATACCAGAACTAAACCAGATCTAATACCAGAACTAAACCAGATCTAATACCAGAACAAAACCAAATCTAAAACCAGAACTAAACAAGATCTAATACCAGAACTAAACCAAATCTAAAACCAGAACTAAACAAGATCTAATACCAGAACAAAACCAAATCTAAAACCAGAACTAAACAAGATCTAATACCAGAACAAAACCAGGTCTAAAACCAGAAATAAACCAAGAAAAAACTAGGTCTGAACCAGAAATAAACCAGGTCTAAACCAGGACTAAACTAGGAAAAAACGTGTCTAAAATCAGAACTAAACCAGATCTAATACCAGAACTAAACCAAGTCTAAAACCAGAACTAAACCAGATCTAATACCAGAACTAAACCAAGTCTAAACCCAGAACTAAACCAGATCTAATACCAGAACTAAACCAGATCTAATACCAGAACTAAACCAAGTCTAAACCCAGAACTAAACCAGATCTAATACCAGAACTAAACCAGATCTAATACCAGAACTAAACCAAGTCTAAACCCAGAACTAAACCAGATCTAATACCAGAACTAAACCAGATCTAATACCAGAACTAAACCAGATCTAATACCAGAACAAAACCAAATCTAAAACCAGAACTAAACAAGATCTAATACCAGAACTAAACCAAATCTAAAACCAGAACTAAACAAGATCTAATACCAGAACAAAACCAAATCTAAAACCAGAACTAAACAAGATCTAATACCAGAACAAAACCAGGTCTAAAACCAGAAATAAACCAAGAAAAAACTAGGTCTGAACCAGAAATAAACCAGGTCTAAACCAGGACTAAACTAGGAAAAAACGTGTCTAAAATCAGAACTAAACCAGATCTAATACCAGAACTAAACCAAGTCTAAAACCAGAACTAAACCAGATCTAATACCAGAACTAAACCAAGTCTAAACCCAGAACTAAACCAGATCTAATACCAGAACTAAACCAGATCTAATACCAGAACTAAACCAAGTCTAAACCCAGAACTAAACCAGATCTAATACCAGAACTAAACCAGATCTAATACCAGAACTAAACCAAGTCTAAACCCAGAACTAAATCAGATCTAATACCAGAACTAAACCAGATCTAATACCAGAACTAAACAAGACCTAATACCAGAACTAAACCAGGTGAAAACCAGAACTAAACCAGATCTAATACCAGAACTAAACCAAGTCTAAACCCAAAACTAAACCAGATCTAATACCAGAACTAAACCAAGTCTAAACCCAGAACTAAACCAGATCTAATACCAGAACTAAACCAAGTCTAAACCCAAAACTAAACCAGATCTAATACCAGAACTAAACCAGATCTAATACCAGAACTAAACCAGATCTAATACCAGAACTAAACCAGATCTAATACCAGAACAAAACCAAATCTAAAACCAGAACTAAACAAGATCTAATACCAGAACAAAACCAAATCTAAAACCAGAACTAAACAAGATCTAATACCAGAACTAAACCAGATCTAATACCAGAACAAAACCAAATCTAAAACCAGAACTAAACAAGATCTAATACCAGAACTAAACCTAGTCTAAAACCAGAACTAAACCAGATCTAATACCAGAACTAAACCAAGTCTAAACCCAGAACTAAACCAGATCTAATACCAGAACTAAACCAGGTCTAAAACCAGAAATAAACCAAAAAAAAACTAGGTCTGAACCAGAAATAAACCAGGTCTAAACCAGGACTAAACTAGGAAAAAACGTGTCTAAAATCAGAACTAAACCAGATCTAATACCAGAACTAAACCAAGTCTAAAACCAGAACTAAACCAGATCTAATACCAGAACTAAACCAGATCTTATACCAGAACTAAACAAGACCTAATACCAGAACTAAACCAGGTGAAAACCAGAACTAAACCAGATCTAATACCAGAACTAAACCAAGTCTAAACCCAGAACTAAACCAGATCTAATACCAGAACTAAACCAGATCTAATACCAGAACTAAACCAAGTCTAAACCCAGAACTAAACCAGATCTAATACCAGAACTAAACCAGATCTAATACCAGAACTAAACCAAGTCTAAACCCAGAACTAAATCAGATCTAATACCAGAACTAAACCAGATCTAATACCAGAACTAAACAAGACCTAATACCAGAACTAAACCAGGTGAAAACCAGAACTAAACCAGATCTAATACCAGAACTAAACCAAGTCTAAACCCAAAACTAAACCAGATCTAATACCAGAACTAAACCAAGTCTAAACCCAGAACTAAACCAGATCTAATACCAGAACTAAACCAAGTCTAAACCCAAAACTAAACCAGGTCTAAACCAGAACTAAACCAGATCTAATACCAGAACTAAACCAGGTCTAAAACCAGAAATAAACCAAAAAAAAACTAGGTCTGAACCAGAAATAAACCAGGTCTAAACCAGGACTAAACTAGGAAAAAACGTGTCTAAAATCAGAACTAAACCAGATCTAATACCAGAACTAAACCAAGTCTAAAACCAGAACTAAACCAGATCTAATACCAGAACTAAACCAGATCTTATACCAGAACTAAACAAGACCTAATACCAGAACTAAACCAGGTGAAAACCAGAACTAAACCAGATCTAATACCAGAACTAAACCAAGTCTAAACCCAGAACTAAACCAGATCTAATACCAGAACTAAACCAGATCTAATACCAGAACTAAACCAAGTCTAAAACCAGAACTAAACCAGATCTAATACCAGAACTAAACCAGATCTAATACCAGAACTAAACCAGATCTAATACCAGAACAAAACCAAATCTAAAACCAGAACTAAACAAGATCTAATACCAGAACTAAACCAAATCTAAAACCAGAACTAAACAAGATCTAATACCAGAACAAAACCAAATCTAAAACCAGAACTAAACAAGATCTAATACCAGAACCAAACCAGGTCTAAAACCAGAAATAAACCAAGAAAAAACTAGGTCTGAACCAGAAATAAACCAGGTCTAAACCAGGACTAAACTAGGAAAAAACGTGTCTAAAATCAGAACTAAACCAGATCTAATACCAGAACTAAACCAAGTCTAAAACCAGAACTAAACCAGATCTAATACCAGAACTAAACCAAGTCTAAACCCAGAACTAAACCAGATCTAATACCAGAACTAAACCAGATCTAATACCAGAACTAAACCAAGTCTAAACCCAGAACTAAACCAGATCTAATACCAGAACTAAACCAGATCTAATACCAGAACTAAACCAAGTCTAAATCCAGAACTAAATCAGATCTAATACCAGAACTAAACCAGATCTAATACCAGAACTAAACAAGACCTAATACCAGAACTAAACCAGGTGAAAACCAGAACTAAACCAGATCTAATACCAGAACTAAACCAAGTCTAAACCCAAAACTAAACCAGATCTAATACCAGAACTAAACCAAGTCTAAACCCAGAACTAAACCAGATCTAATACCAGAACTAAACCAAGTCTAAACCCAAAACTAAACCAGATCTAATACCAGAACTAAACCAGATCTAATACCAGAACTAAACCAGATCTAATACCAGAACTAAACCAGATCTAATACCAGAACAAAACCAAATCTAAAACCAGAACTAAACAAGATCTAATACCAGAACAAAACCAAATCTAAAACCAGAACTAAACAAGATCTAATACCAGAACTAAACCAGATCTAATACCAGAACAAAACCAAATCTAAACCAGAACTAAACAAGATCTAATACCAGAACTAAACCTAGTCTAAAACCAGAACTAAACCAGATCTAATACCAGAACTAAACCAAGTCTAAACCCAGAACTAAACCAGATCTAATACCAGAACTAAACCAGATCTAATACCAGAACTAAACCAAGTCTAAAACCAGAACTAAACCAGATCTAATACCAGAACTAAACCAGATCTAATACCAGAACTAAACCAGATCTAATACCAGAACAAAACCAAATCTAAAACCAGAACTAAACAAGATCTAATACCAGAACTAAACCAAATCTAAAACCAGAACTAAACAAGATCTAATACCAGAACAAAACCAAATCTAAAACCAGAACTAAACAAGATCTAATACCAGAACAAAACCAGGTCTAAAACCAGAAATAAACCAAGAAAAAACTAGGTCTGAACCAGAAATAAACCAGGTCTAAACCAGGACTAAACTAGGAAAAAACGTGTCTAAAATCAGAACTAAACCAGATCTAATACCAGAACTAAACCAAGTCTAAAACCAGAACTAAACCAGATCTAATACCAGAACTAAACCAAGTCTAAACCCAGAACTAAACCAGATCTAATACCAGAACTAAACCAGATCTAATACCAGAACTAAACCAAGTCTAAACCCAGAACTAAACCAGATCTAATACCAGAACTAAACCAGATCTAATACCAGAACTAAACCAAGTCTAAACCCAGAACTAAATCAGATCTAATACCAGAACTAAACCAGATCTAATACCAGAACTAAACAAGACCTAATACCAGAACTAAACCAGGTGAAAACCAGAACTAAACCAGATCTAATACCAGAACTAAACCAAGTCTAAACCCAAAACTAAACCAGATCTAATACCAGAACTAAACCAAGTCTAAACCCAGAACTAAACCAGATCTAATACCAGAACTAAACCAAGTCTAAACCCAAAACTAAACCAGATCTAATACCAGAACTAAACCAGATCTAATACCAGAACTAAACCAGATCTAATACCAGAACTAAACCAGATCTAATACCAGAACAAAACCAAATCTAAAACCAGAACTAAACAAGATCTAATACCAGAACAAAACCAAATCTAAAACCAGAACTAAACAAGATCTAATACCAGAACTAAACCAGATCTAATACCAGAACAAAACCAAATCTAAAACCAGAACTAAACAAGATCTAATACCAGAACTAAACCTAGTCTAAAACCAGAACTAAACCAGATCTAATACCAGAACTAAACCAAGTCTAAACCCAAAACTAAACCAGATCTAATACCAGAACTAAACCAGATCTAATACCAGAACTAAACCAAGTCTAAACCCAGAACTAAATCAGATCTAATACCAGAACTAAACCAGATCTAATACCAGAACTAAACAAGACCTAATACCAGAACTAAACCAGGTGAAAACCAGAACTAAACCAGATCTAATACCAGAACTAAACCAAGTCTAAACCCAAAACTAAACCAGATCTAATACCAGAACTAAACCAAGTCTAAACCCAGAACTAAACCAGATCTAATACCAGAACTAAACCAAGTCTAAACCCAAAACTAAACCAGATCTAATACCAGAACTAAACCAAGTCTAAACCCAGAACTAAACCAGATCTAATACCAGAACTAAACCAAGTCTAAACCCAAAACTAAACCAGATCTAATACCAGAACTAAACCAGATCTAATACCAGAACTAAACCAAGTCTAAAACCAGAACTAAACCAGATCTAATACCAGAACTAAACCAGATCTAATACCAGAACTAAACCAGATCTAATACCAGAACAAAACCAAATCTAAAACCAGAACTAAACAAGATCTAATACCAGAACTAAACCAAATCTAAAACCAGAACTAAACAAGATCTAATACCAGAACAAAACCAAATCTAAAACCAGAACTAAACAAGATCTAATACCAGAACAAAACCAGGTCTAAAACCAGAAATAAACCAAGAAAAAACTAGGTCTGAACCAGAAATAAACCAGGTCTAAACCAGGACTAAACTAGGAAAAAACGTGTCTAAAATCAGAACTAAACCAGATCTAATACCAGAACTAAACCAAGTCTAAAACCAGAACTAAACCAGATCTAATACCAGAACTAAACCAAGTCTAAACCCAGAACTAAACCAGATCTAATACCAGAACTAAACCAGATCTAATACCAGAACTAAACCAAGTCTAAACCCAGAACTAAACCAGATCTAATACCAGAACTAAACCAGATCTAATACCAGAACTAAACCAAGTCTAAACCCAGAACTAAACCAGATCTAATACCAGAACTAAACCAGATCTAATACCAGAACTAAACCAGATCTAATACCAGAACAAAACCAAATCTAAAACCAGAACTAAACAAGATCTAATACCAGAACTAAACCAAATCTAAAACCAGAACTAAACAAGATCTAATACCAGAACAAAACCAAATCTAAAACCAGAACTAAACAAGATCTAATACCAGAACAAAACCAGGTCTAAAACCAGAAATAAACCAAGAAAAAACTAGGTCTGAACCAGAAATAAACCAGGTCTAAACCAGGACTAAACTAGGAAAAAACGTGTCTAAAATCAGAACTAAACCAGATCTAATACCAGAACTAAACCAAGTCTAAAACCAGAACTAAACCAGATCTAATACCAGAACTAAACCAAGTCTAAACCCAGAACTAAACCAGATCTAATACCAGAACTAAACCAGATCTAATACCAGAACTAAACCAAGTCTAAACCCAGAACTAAACCAGATCTAATACCAGAACTAAACCAGATCTAATACCAGAACTAAACCAAGTCTAAACCCAGAACTAAATCAGATCTAATACCAGAACTAAACCAGATCTAATACCAGAACTAAACAAGACCTAATACCAGAACTAAACCAGGTGAAAACCAGAACTAAACCAGATCTAATACCAGAACTAAACCAAGTCTAAACCCAAAACTAAACCAGATCTAATACCAGAACTAAACCAAGTCTAAACCCAGAACTAAACCAGATCTAATACCAGAACTAAACCAAGTCTAAACCCAAAACTAAACCAGATCTAATACCAGAACTAAACCAGATCTAATACCAGAACTAAACCAGATCTAATACCAGAACTAAACCAGATCTAATACCAGAACAAAACCAAATCTAAAACCAGAACTAAACAAGATCTAATACCAGAACAAAACCAAATCTAAAACCAGAACTAAACAAGATCTAATACCAGAACTAAACCAGATCTAATACCAGAACAAAACCAAATCTAAAACCAGAACTAAACAAGATCTAATACCAGAACTAAACCTAGTCTAAAACCAGAACTAAACCAGATCTAATACCAGAACTAAACCAAGTCTAAACCCAGAACTAAACCAGATCTAATACCAGAACTAAACCAGATCTAATACCAGAACTAAACCAAGTCTAAACCCAGAACTAAATCAGATCTAATACCAGAACTAAACCAGATCTAATACCAGAACTAAACAAGACCTAATACCAGAACTAAACCAGGTGAAAACCAGAACTAAACCAGATCTAATACCAGAACTAAACCAAGTCTAAACCCAAAACTAAACCAGATCTAATACCAGAACTAAACCAAGTCTAAACCCAAAACTAAACCAGATCTAATACCAGAACTAAACCAAGTCTAAACCCAAAACTAAACCAGATCTAATACCAGAACTAAACCAAGTCTAAACCCAGAACTAAACCAGATCTAATACCAGAACTAAACCAGATCTAATACCAGAACTAAACCAAGTCTAAAACCAGAACTAAACCAGATCTAATACCAGAACTAAACCAGATCTAATACCAGAACTAAACCAGATCTAATACCAGAACAAAACCAAATCTAAAACCAGAACTAAACAAGATCTAATACCAGAACTAAACCAAATCTAAAACCAGAACTAAACAAGATCTAATACCAGAACAAAACCAAATCTAAAACCAGAACTAAACAAGATCTAATACCAGAACAAAACCAGGTCTAAAACCAGAAATAAACCAAGAAAAAACTAGGTCTGAACCAGAAATAAACCAGGTCTAAACCAGGACTAAACTAGGAAAAAACGTGTCTAAAATCAGAACTAAACCAGATCTAATACCAGAACTAAACCAAGTCTAAAACCAGAACTAAACCAGATCTAATACCAGAACTAAACCAAGTCTAAACCCAGAACTAAACCAGATCTAATACCAGAACTAAACCAGATCTAATACCAGAACTAAACCAAGTCTAAACCCAGAACTAAACCAGATCTAATACCAGAACTAAACCAGATCTAATACCAGAACTAAACCAAGTCTAAACCCAGAACTAAATCAGATCTAATACCAGAACTAAACCAGATCTAATACCAGAACTAAACAAGACCTAATACCAGAACTAAACCAGGTGAAAACCAGAACTAAACCAGATCTAATACCAGAACTAAACCAAGTCTAAACCCAAAACTAAACCAGATCTAATACCAGAACTAAACCAAGTCTAAACCCAGAACTAAACCAGATCTAATACCAGAACTAAACCAAGTCTAAACCCAAAACTAAACCAGATCTAATACCAGAACTAAACCAGATCTAATACCAGAACTAAACCAGATCTAATACCAGAACTAAACCAGATCTAATACCAGAACAAAACCAAATCTAAAACCAGAACTAAACAAGATCTAATACCAGAACAAAACCAAATCTAAAACCAGAACTAAACAAGATCTAATACCAGAACTAAACCAGATCTAATACCAGAACAAAACCAAATCTAAAACCAGAACTAAACAAGATCTAATACCAGAACTAAACCTAGTCTAAAACCAGAACTAAACCAGATCTAATACCAGAACTAAACCAAGTCTAAACCCAGAACTAAACCAGATCTAATACCAGAACTAAACCAGATCTAATACCAGAACTAAACCAAGTCTAAACCCAGAACTAAATCAGATCTAATACCAGAACTAAACCAGATCTAATACCAGAACTAAACAAGACCTAATACCAGAACTAAACCAGGTGAAAACCAGAACTAAACCAGATCTAATACCAGAACTAAACCAAGTCTAAACCCAAAACTAAACCAGATCTAATACCAGAACTAAACCAAGTCTAAACCCAGAACTAAACCAGATCTAATACCAGAACTAAACCAAGTCTAAACCCAAAACTAAACCAGATCTAATACCAGAACTAAACCAAGTCTAAACCCAGAACTAAACCAGATCTAATACCAGAACTAAACCAAGTCTAAACCCAAAACTAAACCAGATCTAATACGAGAACTAAACCAGATCTAATACCAGAACTAAACCAGATCTAATACCAGAACTAAACCAAGTCTAAAACCAGAACTAAACCAGATCTAATACCAGAACTAAACCAGATCTAATACCAGAACTAAACCAGATCTAATACCAGAACAAAACCAAATCTAAAACCAGAACTAAACAAGATCTAATACCAGAACTAAACCAAATCTAAAACCAGAACTAAACAAGATCTAATACCAGAACAAAACCAAATCTAAAACCAGAACTAAACAAGATCTAATACCAGAACAAAACCAGGTCTAAAACCAGAAATAAACCAAGAAAAAACTAGGTCTGAACCAGAAATAAACCAGGTCTAAACCAGGACTAAACTAGGAAAAAACGTGTCTAAAATCAGAACTAAACCAGATCTAATACCAGAACTAAACCAAGTCTAAAACCAGAACTAAACCAGATCTAATACCAGAACTAAACCAAGTCTAAACCCAGAACTAAACCAGATCTAATACCAGAACTAAACCAGATCTAATACCAGAACTAAACCAAGTCTAAACCCAGAACTAAACCAGATCTAATACCAGAACTAAACCAGATCTAATACCAGAACTAAACCAAGTCTAAACCCAGAACTAAATCAGATCTAATACCAGAACTAAACCAGATCTAATACCAGAACTAAACAAGACCTAATACCAGAACTAAACCAGGTGAAAACCAGAACTAAACCAGATCTAATACCAGAACTAAACCAAGTCTAAACCCAAAACTAAACCAGATCTAATACCAGAACTAAACCAAGTCTAAACCCAGAACTAAACCAGATCTAATACCAGAACTAAACCAAGTCTAAACCCAAAACTAAACCAGATCTAATACCAGAACTAAACCAGATCTAATACCAGAACTAAACCAGATCTAATACCAGAACTAAACCAGATCTAATACCAGAACAAAACCAAATCTAAAACCAGAACTAAACAAGATCTAATACCAGAACAAAACCAAATCTAAAACCAGAACTAAACAAGATCTAATACCAGAACTAAACCAGATCTAATACCAGAACAAAACCAAATCTAAAACCAGAACTAAACAAGATCTAATACCAGAACTAAACCTAGTCTAAAACCAGAACTAAACCAGATCTAATACCAGAACTAAACCAAGTCTAAACCCAGAACTAAACCAGATCTAATACCAGAACTAAACCAGATCTAATACCAGAACTAAACCAAGTCTAAACCCAGAACTAAATCAGATCTAATACCAGAACTAAACCAGATCTAATACCAGAACTAAACAAGACCTAATACCAGAACTAAACCAGGTGAAAACCAGAACTAAACCAGATCTAATACCAGAACTAAACCAAGTCTAAACCCAAAACTAAACCAGATCTAATACCAGAACTAAACCAAGTCTAAACCCAGAACTAAACCAGATCTAATACCAGAACTAAACCAAGTCTAAACCCAAAACTAAACCAGATCTAATACCAGAACTAAACCAAGTCTAAACCCAGAACTAAACCAGATCTAATACCAGAACTAAACCAAGTCTAAACCCAAAACTAAACCAGATCTAATACCAGAACTAAACCAGATCTAATACCAGAACTAAACCAGATCTAATACCAGAACTAAACCAGATCTAATACCAGAACAAAACCAAATCTAAAACCAGAACTAAACAAGATCTAATACCAGAACAAAACCAAATCTAAAACCAGAACTAAACAAGATCTAATACCAGAACTAAACCTAGTCTAAAACCAGAACTAAACCAGGTCTAAAACCAGAACTAAACCAGGTCTAAAACCAGAACTAAACCAGGTCTAAAACCAGAACTAAACCAGGAAAAAAACTAGGTCTTAACGAGAAATAAACTAGGTTTAAATCAGGTCAAATTAGGGTTAAACTAAGACTAAATCAGGTCTAAACCAGGACTATGCCAGTTCCACTCCAGGACTAAGTCCGGTCCTGGGTGTACACAAGACCAAAAAGCAAAAAGGTTGGAACCACTGGTGAGGATCATAGTCAAATCTTTAGTTTTCAGAACTGAACCATACTAATGACAGTGTGTGCAGTGATAAAACAATTCAATGGCAGGGCTTTTAAAATTCAAAATGTGATGATACAAGTTTGCCTCCATATATCTTGGTGAAAAAAACAAACAAACAAACCGCGCAGGCTCTGCTGGGGAGGTGGATGGTTAAACTCTCTGATAAAGAGGGAGGGCAAGACCATTAAAAGCTTTAAAAACAAAAATTTTAATTTTAAAATCCATGCGATAGTGGCCCGGGAGGCAGTGGAGAGAAGAGAGACTTGGGTTGATGTGGGTGTGTCTGGGTGAGTTGGGTAAAAGTCAGGCAGCTGCGTTTTGCACGATGGAGTGATAACTGTGTGATACCAAAATATAGTGCATTGCAGAAGTCCATACATTAACTGATAAAAGCATGAACAGCTTTTTCCAGGTCACTGAAGTCTTAGTTTTACCAAAAAAGGGACACGTCATGGTTAGTCATAAAAACTCCTAGCGATGGCTTTATTTCTAAGATCAAACAGGTCAAAAGGCGGAGGAAGCCTGTGTACAGATTCACACATGAGTCAACTCCACTTGTGACTGGACTTTTTACTAAAATGCTTTAATATGAAATGCTGGGAGAGCTCAGTAGAGAAAAATAAGACCAAAACATTAAAGAAACAAGTTGAGTTAGATAAGATAACTACAGTAATGTCCACAGTGATGCTTTTGCCTTAACTTTGTATTTATCACTTGGCCTGATGACTAATATTGTCCACAGGGTTTGTTGTTGACCAGTGACTGGTCATGTGACCGGTCATGTGACCAGGCGGAGTTTCCTGAGTCTCCTGTGACTCTGGGTCAGCTCTGAGGAATCATTTTTAACTCTGATGATGTCAGCGTCACTGTGGAGACTCCTTGTATGACGTCATCCACAGCAGTAGGATGAGAAAGCATTTTTAACTTCATGACAACATTTTAGAATTTTTATTTTATATTACTTATGTTTTATAACCACACCAGGTGACAGAAGTAATATTAACAATATTTACATTTTCCAATAAAAGGAAAGGAGGTTGCAAAAGAAAATGTATTGAAAAGAGAGAAAAAAAGAGGTAAATGGTGAGTGTGAGTGTGTCAAGAGGTACACAATAAAATAAAATACACTGTCAGCTTATCTGAATACATAACTGGTACATCAGGCAATGAGAGAAAAAAACTACTTTTTAGATATTTTAGACAAAAACGTGGGTGTGGTCATTAGGACCAGCCCTTTAACTTACACTCAGAGCCTTCAGTGCCAAAAGTGCTTGCCTCCTAAAAAGTTATTAAAATATTATATATTGTATTTTTTTCAACTTTGAATGACTCAGTTCTTCAAATCAACTGCAGTTCTTATTTTTATTCTTATTTTTACTGTTTAAATACCATTTTGCTTCTCTAAACCACTAACAGAAAAACACAAAAAAAATTAATATTTTCAGCATACTAAGTGCTATCTGAAAAATTTAAAAAACATATTATTATGGTCTTGGACTTGTCATTGATTGACAATTATTGAAGATATTTTAATATTTATACTTTTAATCGCTCAAATATTTTAGTCAACCTTAGTTCTTATCTTATTTTATCTTAGTTACATTTTTAACATTTCACACATCAGTGTTTGTGTGAGAGCCTCTAACAGTGAGCGGTGAGAGAGACAGAGAGAGAGAGAGACAGGTGACAAATTTAGTTAATTTTGCAATGACACAGAAAATAAATAAATAAATAAATAAATAAACATTTTCAGTGTCAAAGTACCAAAACAGTCCTGTTAGCTGTGTTTGTCCTTGCACCCAGAGCAACTGCGGAAATGCGTTGGTGTGTTTGTTTGTAGGAGCAATGATTAAATGAACCAGGTGATTAAATGATTTTTTAATTACACAAATGACAGAATTCCTTGAATTAAATAATAGCCTTCTCTTCTTTCAATTTAAAATGTTGTAGTAATGTTTAAGATACCTCCCCATTTTAAGTGTCTCTCTACAACTTCTGTCATGTTTAGCATACTCTAAATAACCCTGACTACATGGATCTTTTTGTACTCAGTATTTCTAAATTGTTGCCGTATGACTTCACAGAAAAATTCCAGATAGTAATGATACCTCTGACTCAAATACATTAAGAAGTTGTCATTGTGACGTCCAAATTGCAGGTTTAAATCCCTTTAAGTCATGAATCCATATTTTGTTCTGACAGAAACATTGTGCACTGTTCACGTTGGGCCACTTTTCTTTCTTTTTTTTTTTTTACTGTTCTGGAGCTCCGGGTGATTCCAGATGTGTCAGTTTAGTAAATATACTGAGCCTACATCTGTGAGAATAACTCAAGTCTAAACCCATTCTTCACTGTGGATAAAGTGATGTTTCTTTCCTTCATATAAAATGTTCTGCAGAAATGTTGCTTTGGGGCAGAAACTCCTTTTGTGGCTCCAGCATCCCATAATTAATCCTACACTGACAGATAAATAGATGTGCTGTTATAGATAGATTTTTATTACTATTTTTTTAGAGTATCCTATATTCTCCAGGGTGAACTACAATTTCTGATTCATAATTTAAATAATGTGTACAGGCAGAGAGGGAGAGGAAGAACCGAGGGTGGGGCTGAGCAGGGGGCGGGGCCAGGAGATGTGATTGACAGCTGTCAGCGCACTGTGATGGATGTCTGCCACAAAGGGCCTGTTTACACGGCAACGCTGGCCAGGAAAAAGCAACAGTCCCGCGGCCCGTGAGTCGCATTTACAGGAAAACGATGAAGTGTGAAGAAAACTAAAGTAAACTGTAGTACCTGTGTTTGTCCAGCAAATGGTGCTGTGGGCCCTGTAAATGCTCTACACCACACAGACTAAACAGCAGAGGAAATGATAGCTCTAGTCTGTAACTTTCTACTTTAGGATCTTAAGTATTAGTAATTAGTAATTAGTAAGTATTTACACAGATATTACTGACAGTTACTGACTACAAATACAAAATATAAAAAGCCTTATATTTTGCGCTCGCGGGTCAGCTGACATGTGACCTGCACACAGCCAATCACAGTTCAGATTGGGGCTGTTATGTCGTCATTTTCAGTGAATCGCTGTTTTCACAGTTCACAGAGAGCGAAGTGCCTCCCGCTGTGAGAACAAAACAGCTCCTCCAGCGTTTTCAAAAGATTGCAGATTCAGAAAACGGAAACCCCATCCTCGTGTAAATAAAAGACTAAACCACAATCAAACCTTTGCTGTTTCGGCAAAACGCGTTGTCGTCTAAATGGCTCCAAAGGAACAAGGGAGGACTGGGACAAGAGAGCAGAAGCTGGGGAGGAGGCAAAGGTGTGATAATGTGAAAACAATACTAACTCCTGCCTGCACAAACGCATCAGAAGGAGAGAGTAATGGAACTCGACAGTGACGGAAGTAACATTTTCATTCATTTTCTCCATTGACATTTTAAAAATGTTTATATTAAAAGTTCAGCGGCTTGAGGGAGGCTAATCTGCTCTGGGGTAACTCATGATCATAAAATGGTTCCTTTTGCATTAAATACACATCTGAAAGTCGTCAAAAGGTAAAGTTACAAATGCATTTTCTGTTTTAATTAGTTTTAATTAATCTTTGTGATATATTGTTTTATCATCATGGGTTACCTCATTGCTGATTAGCCCTTGTCAAGTTTTTAAACTCTTAAAATACACATTCACTTCTGGACCCGGGGTGGGCCATCACTGTTGTGCTCCATTAGTTACAAATATTTATAAAAAATAACTGCAATTGTATTTTTTTTTTTTTTTGTTCCTATTCACTTTGTTTTCCAATTGGGTGTGTAGATTTTTTAACATTTAAAATACACATACATAATTTTGATAAGCTCAAAACCTCAGAACAGACAAAGCTCAGTGAACCTCCTGACATCACTTGTGGGTGGTCCCAAAACCAGTTTGGTAACCACTGGTCTATTAGGAATTGTTGAACAGAGGTAGCCAATAATAATCCCCAGGATGGCAGCACACACTACATTTTCCAGCACAAAATATGGAATTTGAAGAGTACTATAAATGACAATGACATAATAAGCCTCAGTCCGCTGGTGGCATGGTGGTGCAATGTTAACACTTTTGCCTCACAGCAAGAAGGTCCTGGGTTCAATTCCTGGATTGGAAGGGGCCTCTCTGTGTAGAGTTTGCATGTTCTCTGGGTGCTCCGACCACCAAAAACATGTGGGTCAGGTTGGCTCAAAGTGGATGCGCGCATAGTCGCAGCAGCTCAGAACTAACCCTCCATCTGATCTATGCAATTTTGTTACACCTTGTATGTATAAGAACAAATAAAGCACTTTACTTCATGGAGGTGAGGACAAAGTCTAAAAAGTATCTTATTAAAGCCATTATAGGTAATAGGGTTTTTAAACATATTTTGTCATGAAATTAAACACGTTTTTTTTTTTTTTTTTTTTTTTTACCAATAAATAGCCCCCAAAACAGTGAGTGGGTTCAGATAAAAACAAATCAAACTACTCTTGTATTTTTTATTTAAAAAATAATTACATTTTTATAAAATTGTATTCAGACTAAAACGGCTCTGTGTGATTTAGTGATTTTGTTTTGTTTGTTGTTGCGCACACAACAACAGAAGGAGTCGTCTCCCTGGGAGAGCAGTCACAGCCGATCCCTCCTGCACCCACTGCCTTTGTTAGAAAAACAAAAACTCTTTTAGAGAAAGAAGAAAACAAAAAGAGGTTAGACCGAGAAAGAGCTAAAACTTGAGTGAATATTGGAGTGGCATTTGATCGGTGGCGAGAGCTCCAGGAACGAAAGGTGCTCAAAACAGATGCTATGGTCGCTATGTTTCTTTTAAACCAGTGAGATTCTTTTCTTTATATTTGTAAAACAGTGCCACCTAATGGTAACATGTGCATATGTGCAGTATCTCAACATTTTGGCTAGAATGAGTCCTGCAGTTGTCTATTGCATTTGTATAAGAACACTCAGTGACGCTAGCTAAGTGGCTAGTGCTAGCTTAGCGGCTAACAATCGCTAGCAATCTTACTCTTACAATACTTATAATGATTGTTGCTGTTGTATGGTGCCTGTATTGTTGCTGTGGGACTACTGCGAGTGTGGATCAGATATATTTCAGTACATTTCTTTTATGTTCTAGTTATGAGAAATACGAGAAGGTTGTGACATCCACAGCTTCACTGACTGCTGTTCTAAAAGACCGTGACCGTGCTTTCAGCGTACAGTGCTGGGTCTGCCAGGGGCGGGATATAATGCTGCCTGCTACACTCGCAAAACAGCGCCCTCTAGTCAGTTTTCCACTCACTACCTACAATGGCTTTAAGTCAGCTTGCATAAAATACTGCTATAATAGACATGGCATTTTTATTTGCTCACACCTTTTTTTTAAAATTGAATTTAGGGTGACCAGACGTCCCTATTTAACCGGGACAGTCCCAGTTCTAATATGCCCCATGTTTTCAACAAACCATGTCCCATTTGTCCGCATTTAATCAATAGAAAAGCACTTGTCACTAAAATTATTTATTTGTCAATATTTTTTATCAATAGATTGCCATTAAAATCCAAAACTTAAGCCCTACCAACATGTACTTTAATTACATGACAGAAAATTGTATGGATTTCTAAAGCTTTTTTGTCACTTGGTGAGTTTAAATGTACTGTGATTAGTAAAAAAAAAAAGAAAAAAGTGTCCCAGTTTTTGGGTCTAAAAATCTGGTCTGGATCTTCTATCATTTTATAGCTTACAATTTAAAATGAGCTGTCTACGAGTTTGGTCTAAAACTGGGCTTCTTATCTCAGATACAGGTGTGTCTCAATGCATCTGAAATGTGGAAAAAATTTTTACTTTTGCATCTCACACTGGTCCTGGTCTTGACTTGCTCTCAACTGACTCAGGTCTTGGTAAATACATCAGATTTTGAACTAAATTACTCATGAATCACAGAAAAGTATTTGAGAAGCTTCTGTTCAGTTTTTCTCTCACTGAGTAATGCCGCTGTCTGAACCCAGCTCCTGCCTCACCCCAGTCGTGGGTGTGCTTCTCTGGAGGAAGTAAAGCGTATTCCTGGCTGTCATCTGCTCAGGACGTCCCATAAGAAGCCTCAGGTTGGAGTCGTGGGTGTGAGAAGGTAAGGTACAGCAGCTGTAAATCCCGGGGGAGGACACGTGTGACACAGTAGCAAAGAATACAAGTACTTTTTACCTTTTGACCCGAACAGGAAGTTATCATATAAGCAAACTTACAAAAAGATCAGTACAGATGTAAGGATAATTCTGGAAATGTTGGACACTTTTAAAACTTGAATAAAATTAAAACTAAAAAACTTTCAAATCACATGAGCAAATATTTTATTCACAACAGAACACAGATGGCATAACAAATGTTTAAACTTAGAAATGTTACACTTTTAAGTACAAAATGAGCTAATTTTAATTTTATTTTTGATGCCTGCTACAGGTCTCACAATAGCTGGAACTGGCAACAAATGGCTGAAAAAGCAAGAAATGTTTTAAAGATTCATTGGGAGAAGATCTAGCAACTAATGAAGTTAACTGATCTCAGGTCTGAAACATAATTAGCTCTAAAGGGAAGTCTTAAAGAGGCAGAGTCTGTCAGAAGTAAAGATGGGCAGAGGCTCTCCAATCTGTGAAAGAGTGAAGAGGAAAAAGATTAAAGTGGAAAACTTTAAAAACAATGTTCCTCAGAGGCTTTGCAGATCTCATCATCTACAGAGCAGGACATGGGCTTCAGATTCAGAGAAACCTTTATTGGGGCCCGTGGTCTTGGGGTCCTCAGACGACACTGCATCACCCTTCCTTATTGTGTCAATGACTTTAATAAATGTGCCCAGGATTACTTCCAGAAACCACTGTGGGTAAACACAATCCGCCATCACATCTGCAGAGCTAACTAAAGCTCTATCATAGACTGACTAATGTGCGTCTGAGCCTCTCCTCTCGCTCCTCGTCTCTTTCTCTTTCCATATGACTCTCTCCTGAGCTTTTATTCCTCTTATTTTTCTTATGAGTTTTTTTAAGTGTAAAAAAACAAACAAAATAAACAAACAAAAAATAATAAATAACGACTCGCACCTCACCCTGAATTGGTTCTTGACATTCACGGTGAAGAGCCGTTCAAAAGATTCAGATCGTTTGTGGACGTCACATCTCTAACTACTACGACTGTTACTGTACCGTCTAAAGACCTTTGTCACTAAAATGATTTATTTGTCAATATTTTTATAAATAATTTGTTATTAAAATTCAAAACTTAAGCCCTACCATCATGTACTTTAAATACATGACAGAAAATTGTATGGATTTCTAAAGCTTTTTTGTGAATAAAAAACATATGTCCCAGTTACTGTGGGTGTGTTATTACTGAAAAAAAAAAAAAAAAAAAAAAAAAAAAACACTTTACAATTAGGAGCATTATTCATTCACTCCTCAGTCACACTCGGTGAACACACTAACACACAGTGGTGGGAAATAACAAAGTCAAAGTACTTTGTTACTTAACTTAAAAGCATTTTTCATGTACCTGTACTTAACCTGAGTAGATTTTACAAGGGGTACTTTTACTTTTACTTCACTATATTTCAGAGCAGGTATCTGTACTTTTTACTCCACTACATTTATGAGTTGCCTTGGAGTACAAAGTATTTTGAGTTTTTGTAGAAAAACTGTGTTTAGGTTGAAATTTCACGGTGATACTTTTACTTTAATTGGGTCATTTTTTGTTCTTTTATCTGTACTTTTATTTAAGTAAAGAAATTGAGTATTTCTACCACTGCTACCACATTCATACAGGCATGGTGCCTCAAAACAAGAGCAGTACGCAATGCTACCTACTGAGCTACTGCCGCCCCCAACTACTTGTACTGCTTTTACACCTACTAGCCTACTATTACCACTACTTAAGTAAAGGTATCCAGCACCATCCCTGCCCGCTCTCAGACTGTTCTCACCCCAGACTCTCCCAGCTGTCTCCCCAGAGGCTCCACAATAAACATTTAGTTTCCGCCTTAAATAATTTAACCTTTTTTCAGCTTTTATCACACACTATTGTCTCTGTCACTGCAGAAAAATGTTTTGTGAGACCACACTTTTGTATTTATCTTGTGTCTGTACATCTGTGGATTTGAATCACTCATAGAGCAGCTTATGTCTTTGCCACAGTTGAGTCTGAAAACAGGTCTGGTGACTGTGCAATGCAATTAAAGGCCAAATTTACATTTACTGAAAGTTCTACTGCGCTTCTAGAGAATTTGTCTGAGAGCCTCACAAGTTTGCACGCGCTGAGTGAACCTGAACACACACCAGCCCTCTTCCGGGCAGTGCCTTCAGAATCTCTGCTGTTTTCCAGGGAACCAGACTGCTGTGCGTGGGCTGGCGCGGTAAAACTGAGTAGACTCTTTTAATGAACTGTGACAACATTAAAACAAACGTTGTGATAGTTGTTGTGTTAATGTCAAGAATATTACAGAAGCTGTTGTGATTAAGAATCCAGATGCCAGGGGTCACAAGCAGTGTACTCTTTGAGCTGGTCCTAAGCATGGATAAAAGGAGGAGGGTTGCATACATGGCACCATAGAGGTCACAGAGGTCCGGGCCTCAGTATTTTTCTGTTCTAGACTAAACCAGATTTAAACCAGGCAAAAACAGGACTAAATCAGATCTATACAAGGACTAAACAAGAACTAAACCAGGACTAAATGAGGTCTAAACCAGGACTGCATGAGGACTAAACCAGGTCTAAACAAGGACCAAATCAGGACTAAACCAGGTCTAAACAAGGACCAAATCAGGACTAAACCAGGTCTAAACAAGGACCAAGACTTAACCAAGTCTAAACAAGGACCAAATCAGGACAAAAACCAGGTCTAAACAAGGACCAAGACTTAACCAGGTCTAAACAAGGACCAAATCAGGACTAAACCAGGTATAAACAAGGACCAAGACTTAACCAGGTCTAAACAAGGACCAAATCAGGACTAAACCAGGTCTAAACAAGGACCAAATCAGGACTAAACCAGGTCTAAACAAGGACCAAATCAGGACTAAACCAGGTCTAAACAAGGACCAAGACTTAACCAGGTCTAAACAAGGACCAAATCAGGACTAAACCAGGTCTAAACAAGGACCAAATCAGGACTAAACCAGGTCTAAACAAGGACCAAGACTTAACCAGGTCTAAACAAGGACCAAATCAGGACTAAACCAGGTCTAAACAAGGACCAAATCAGGACTAAACCAGGTCTAAACAAGGACCAAGACTTAACCAGGTCTAAACAAGGACCAAATCAGGACTAAACCAGGTCTAAACAAGGACCAAGACTTAACCAGGTCTAAACAAGGACCAAATCAGGACTAAACCAGGTCTAAACAAGGACCAAACCAAGACTAAACCAGGTCTAAACAAGGACCAAATCAGGACTAAACCAGGTCTAAACAAGGACCAAATCAGGACTAAACCAGGTCTAAACAAGGACCAAGACTTAACCAGGTCTAAACAAGGACCAAATCAGGACTAAACCAGGTCTAAACAAGGACCAAATCAGGACTAAACCAGGTCTAAACAAGGACCAAACCAAGACTTAACCAGGTCTAAACAAGGACCAAATCAGGACTAAACCAGGTCTAAACAAGGACCAAACCAAGACTAAACCAGGTCTAAACAAGGACCAAATCAGGACTAAACCAGGTCTAAACAAGGACCAAATCAGGACTAAACCAGGTCTAGACAAGGACCAAATCAGGACTAAACCAGGTCTAAACAAGGACCAAACCAGAAGTAAACAAGGACTAAACCAGGGCTAAACAAGGACTAAACAAGAACTACACCAGGACTAAACGAGGTCTAAACAAGGACCAAATCAGGACTAAACCAGGTCTAAACAAGGACCAAATCAGGACTAAACCAGGTCTAAATAAGGAAGGACCAAACCAGGACTAAACCAGGTCTAAACAAGGACCAAATCAGGACTAAACCAGGTCTAAACAAGGACCAAATCAGGACTAAACCAGGTCTAAACAAGGACCAAATTAGGACTAAACCAGGTCTAAACAAGGACCAAATCAGGACTAAACCAGGTCTAAACAAGGACCAAATCAGGACTAAACCAGGTCTAAACAAGGACCAAATCAGGACTAAACCAGGTCTAAACAAGGACCAAACCAAGACTAAACCAGGTCTAAACAAGGACCAAATCAGGACTAAACCAGGTCTAAACAAGGACCAAATCAGGACTAAACCAGGTCTAAACAAGGACCAAACCAGGAGTAAACAAGGACTAAACCAGGGCTAAACAAGGACTAAACAAGAACTACACCAGGACTAAACGAGGTCTAAACAAGGACCAAATCAGGACTAAACCAGGTCTAAACAAGGACCAAATCAGGACTAAACCAGGTCTAAATAAGGAAGGACCAAACCAGGACTAAACCAGGTCTAAACAAGGACCAAATCAGGACTAAACCAGGTCTAAACAAGGACCAAATCAGGACTAAACTAGGTCTAAACAAGGACCAAATTAGGACTAAACCAGGTCTAAACAAGGACCAAATCAGGACTAAACCAGGTCTAAACAAGAACCAAACCAAGACTAAACCAGGTCTAAACAAGGACCAAATCAGGACTAAACCAGGTCTAAACAAGGACCAAATCAGGACTAAACCAGGTCTAAACAAGGACCAAATCAGGACTAAACCAGGTCTAAACAAGGACCAAACCAGGAGTAAACAAGGACTAAACCAGGGCTAAACAAGGACTAAACAAGAACTACACCAGGACTAAACGAGGTCTAAACAAGGACCAAATCAGGACTAAACCAGGTCTAAACAAGGACCAAGACTTAACCAGGTCTAAACAAGGACCAAATCAGGACTAAACCAGGTCTAAACAAGGACCAAATCAGGACTAAACCAGGTCTAAACAAGGTCCAAGACTTAACCAGGTCTAAACAAGGACCAAATCAGGACTAAACCAGGTCTAAACAAGGACCAAATCAGGACTAAACCAGGTCTAAACAAGGACCAAATCAGGACTAAACCAGGTCTAAACAAGGACCAAACCAAGACTAAACCAGGTCTAAACAAGGACCAAATCAGGACTAAACCAGGTCTAAACAAGGACCAAATCAGGACTAAACCAGGTCTAAACAAGGACCAAATCAGGACTAAACCAGGTCTAAACAAGGACCAAACCAGGAGTAAACAAGGACTAAACCAGGGCTAAACAAGGACTAAACAAGAACTACACCAGGACTAAATGAGGTCTAAACAAGGACCAAATCAGGACTAAACCAGGTCTAAACAAAGACCAAATCAGGACTAAACCAGGTCTAAACAAGGACCAAACCAGGAGTAAACAAGGACTAAACCAGGGCTAAACAAGGACTAAACAAGAACTACACCAGGACTAAACGAGGTCTAAACAAGGACCAAATCAGGACTAAACCAGGTCTAAACAAGGACCAAATCAGGACTAAACCAGGTCTAAATAAGGAAGGACCAAACCAGGACTAAACCAGGTCTAAACAAGGACCAAATCAGGACTAAACCAGGTCTAAACAAGGACCAAATCAGGACTAAACCAGGTCTAAACAAGGACCAAATTAGGACTAAACCAGGTCTAAACAAGGACCAAATCAGGACTAAACCAGGTCTAAACAAGGACCAAACCAAGACTAAACCAGGTCTAAACAAGGACCAAACCAGGAGTAAACAAGGCCCTAACCAGGGCTAAACAAGGACTAAACAAGAACTACACCAGGACTAAACGAGGTCTAAACCAGGACTAAATAAGGACTAAACTGGCCGGCAACATGATGGACCTTAGTTTTCTAAAATCCTGTCTACGGCCCTGGTTGGGTATAATCATGAAAACCACTGCACACTCAGAGGCAGATGTTTTACTGAGGTGAACCAGGAAGGAGAAAGCCAAAAGAAAAAAGATTGTATTAAATGGTCCAAAGCCAACTACCTGCACATCTGTGTAGTTTTGCAGTTTATGTGTGAAATCTAGAACTTCTGGTTATTGTCACTATCACACTGATAATAAGTATGATTGGTATTATCCTGATTGTACTGATGACCACAGTAACAAAGTGACTTCTGCTGAGCTGGTTAACACTGGCCAACTGCCAACCAGCCAACTGCAGGTAGATTTTCATTTTGACAAGTAACACAAATACTCCCACAAGCCACTTTGGCTGGTTGAATTTATGCACTTGCATCTTAACTTGGGAGGTTAGACCAGAATTTTATGTTCTTCATCTATTATATCTATTGGTTGTATATTTTTCATAGCCATAATTTAAATAGGATTATCTCATTAAACAGTTTAAAGTGGAACTATGGAACTCATTTCTTCTCTGTTTACATTTCAGTAAAGCTCTGTCTCCTTCTGGTTGACTCCTGTGTGACCCCTCACTCAGCTCGGCTTTTGTTTTCGCCTCTTCGTATCTGTACAAAGGTTTCTTCTGCCTTTTAGCAGCTCTGACATGACAAACATCGAAAAAATAAAAGCTTAGCTGGCTTGTTATGGCTAACCAGGACGTGTCGTGATGTTTCTCACTAGTCTCGAGACTTGAGGGACATTGTGTTGGAGCTCCCATTCTTGCAAGGCTGGTTTTTCGCCATAACACTCCAGGGGAAGGTGCAGCGGTGTTTATCATCCCGAAACGTCTTTAGTCATTACACTGACTCTGAAGCTGGTGCATTGTTCCCCTAAGAGAAGTAAAAATCTTAAAATTAGTCTTAGGGTGCATTCACAACAGCCCTGTTTGGTTCGCTTTAATCGAATTCTAGTTTGTTTGCTCAGAAAGTCTGCTTCATTTGGGGAGATGTGTGCACAATCAAACTCTGATCTGGACCAAAAAGGTGAACTCTGGTCCACCTCAAAAGATGGGTCTTGGCTCGATGGAAGTGAACCCTGGTACGGTTCGATAGCAGATGTGAACGCAAAGCGGACCAAACAGTGATCCAAACCCAGGAAGTGGACCACGTTGCATGGTGCTGTGGGTCAACACAACCAAAACAAACACATGGATACAGCGATAACGGGAGAAATGGCTCGCAGTCAGACGAGGAGTGAGGAGGAGAAATAAGCCATGAGAGAGATGTGTGACCACTCACAAAATCAAGAGGTTTCTAGCTGATTATTGGAAAAAGGGAAGCGTTGGGAATTAACCAATCAGCAGTGACGGTTAAAGCTTATTGTGATAGATTTATTTTACCAGAAATAGACTAAATAAATGTGGTCATGCCCTACCATGCTCGGCGTCTGTATAATGTGGACAATATAGATATGTAGGCTAGTTGTCTGTCTCTCTGCGCTGTGTGCGTCGCCTTGCCCAGTGTAAAAACAACATTTCCTGTCCTGTCCTTTAGTAATTCTCGATGCAGTGCCATCTCAGGCGAGAGGGGAAATAACTTCAAATGGTTTGGTTCTTATGCAAAAGTGCAGTGTGAAAGTGAACCACACCAGTTGAAAACTACAACAATGTTTCAACTTTAGTCCCCAATCGAACAGAGTCTACTAGGACTAGGTGTGAAAACAACCTTAAAGTAAATAATTGCAGTAAGTGATCCTCCAGCTCTGTGCTTTCTCTTATGGCCAGAGTTGGACTGAGGTGAAACATGAGTATTATTTTTCATGAATGTGTCGACGGGGCTCTACGTGTCAAAAGGACTTGGCTCAGACCTATTGAACAAAGACTTTTATATACAGTATCCTGTGGTCCGGGCTGTTCAAATCCCTTAAAGCTAATGCATAAAGCCCCTAAAGCTCATAAACAACAAGTTGTCCAGCCTCAGTTCAACCTCTGAGATGACCTCCAGCTCCAGCGTGTGGAGGATTAGTTCAGCAGAATAATACTCACTGTAAAGGTCAGAGCACATGTAAATAAAACAGACTGTGGGTTTATTAGTGAGTGTACAGTTTGTTTGTGTCTTCATTTAAAAGGAGTAGATGCACAAAGTGAACTAATCATAAGAATATTCCTCTGCTGAAAATAATAACAGATATACAGATGGGGAGGTGTTGTGTTCCAATTAGGGCTACTAGTATCAAAAACATATTTTTATTTAATACCAGTTAGTTTCAATAGCTAGTGGAACCTTTAATGTTCCTTTGCATGTATGACTCAAATAAATAACACAGAATAAATCATACAAACTACTGGTTTTAACTTACAGCTAAGAAAGTGTTTTTTTTTTTTGTTTTTTTTTAAATATTGTTGTGTTTTATGATTGTAGAACATGAATTAGTTCACCCTCTACTCTCAGTCATCCTGCTGTTCAGCCACATGCCACAACCCTCTTCCTCCCCAAACTTCACCGCAGCAGCAGAACCATCAGCCTCCTTAGCCTCTCCTTCTCCTCCTCTTCACTTGACTAATTTATCAAACTCTCTCTCTCAAACTCTTCCTTCAAGGGGATAAATTATGCTTTTATTTATATTTTCAAACCAATCTTGGTCACCTCTCGAACAGTACTGCATGTTTTTCAACCTTTAAAAACATTATGTGACTAAAAGAGAAGGTTTTAATGAGGACTCTACTGGTTGCACTCCTTTCAACACAAACAAAGAAAGAAAACCTTTTAGTTCCTTAAGCTTGTTGTATGATGCCATTGCACTGCAAAATGAAAAATGTCTGTGAGGGATCAATGCAAACTAGCCTGGCCTGTCAGACAAACTAACTTCTTTGTATAGAATAGGAAAAGAGTTTGGTTCCCCTTCAGTAACATTTTGTTTCTCTGGCAGAACAATGACAGGCGGAGTAACCAATCAGAGAAAGGCAGAGGGCAGGACATAAGCAGTGCACTGCTGACACAAACAAACATGGATTCTTGCCATTTTTTTCATAAAACACCAGAATACGCCGTATTATGAGCACCTCTGTACTTATTTGTGAACAGGGACAGCAGCAGAAGCCAGTTGTACAAAGATTTGTGGAAGAAGTTGTTGTTTTTTGTCTTATTATGACAATTATTGTTCATATAAAACCTGATTTTGTCTCGACTATTTATCAGTGGTGGACAAAGTACTTAACTTCATTACTAGAGTAAAAGTATAGATCTTCCTGGTCAAATATTACTGCAATACAAGTACAAATTGCGAAGTTAATTAGACTAAATTTTTACTTGAGTTAAAGTACTGGAGTATGTGCTTTCAAAAATACTTAAGTAGTACTTAAAATAATAATAATAATAATATATTCCACAATGTATTTCAAATGAGTGCAGTCAAGAATTTTAGGCAAAATTTTGACTACAGTCAAATCACAAATTTGCAGCTCCAAAAATATGAATAAAATATATATTTTTATCATTTTAGTGGGAAAATGTGAAGATCATAATAGATAAGATTGTTCTACAGCAAAAACAAGTCATACGTATTATAAATAAGGTTTTTTAATTGGTTTATTATAGAATCGAGCAAATTATCTTTAAAGCCAAAACTAAATCACTTCCAGATTGTGTCCAGAGGTTCTTTTTAGTTCCTGAGAGCAAATCTGAGTAGTATTATGTAGTAAATAATTATCTTTAGGGAGTAAGGCAGTGTCTTTTGGTTTTAAGACAATTTCTCTCCAGAAGTTACTTTTGCTTTTTTAGAAATGTAGTGGAGTAAGAGTAGTAAGTTACCCCTAAAAATACTACTCAAGTAATTTTACTTTGTTACCATTCACCTCTATACAGACTATTGGTTAAAGTTAGGTGTCACAGATGTCTGGACCCCATCCCAGCTGCTTTGGGCTTGAGGCAGGACAGACGCTGGACCAGTCAAGGTTAACCAACACTGACACACAGCCATTCACATTCACCACCACATTTCTGTTACTGTTTCTGTTTCTGTTACCTCCCACTCAGTGACAGTTCACATCTCATTTTAAGCAAAGTTTTTATTGCTTTCCACACAACTGACTTCTGATTGGACTTTGGAGCGCCATGAACCGTGAGGTGAAGACCGGACGGGGACTGAATCATTTGCAAAGTGTGACACTTCCTGGGAGCTGTCCAATAAAAATAAACTCTGAATTAGCATCGCGCATTATTCAACTTTGTTTTCTCTCCCGCAAACAACAATTAGAGTCAAGGCTCGGGTCCAGATCTTTGGTTTTTCTTGGCCCAAAGACTTTTTTGGAGGTTTAAACTCTTCACACACATTGGCTTTGCACACATGTCCCGCGTTAGCCGTTACCTCTCACTTATCTTGAAAACTAATCCATGTTTTCCCCAAAGCCCTACCGAAAATTATTTCCTTCTCACTGCTATAGGAGAGGCTTGAGCTGTGCCCAAAAAGTGCTGGAGGGAGAAAGCTGGGAAAGTTAGGAGTTTTTTTTTCTTTACCCGTGGATTTCAGCCTCTGTCATCATCTGCAGCTCCGAACACAGACGTCTGGAAGTTTTAGAGGTTCGGAGGACGTTTGAAAAGGGCAAAATAAGTTTTCTCTGTGTTTCGCGGTGTGTTTTAGCCCGGAGTCACCTGAAGTTTGGAGATAGTTTCAAAACCTGCAGAAGTCAACGAGAAGTTTGACTCAGAGCCAGAAAAAAAATACCAAGTCTGTTTTAAAAAAAAGTTTTGATAAAGTAAGTGTCAACTGTTTATGTAAACGTACAGTACTGATCAGAGGTGAGGAAGTACTTCAAGTAAATGTACTGTTACTACAAAAAAGTATCAGTCAAGTAGAAGGAAAAGTACTCACAACAATTATTAAAGTAAGTAGGTACCTAATAGTAGGCTGTAAAGTTAGTAGAAAGTACTTAATGCTACTAGCACTACTCCATTCAAATTCTAGCACTACTACTACTACTACTACTACTACTACTACTACTACTACTACTACTATTAGTAACACACCCACTACTGCTACCACTACTACTGCTACTACTATCACTACTGCTATTACTAATCCTGCCAATAATACTACTACTGTTACTACTACTACTGCTACCACTATTACTACTGCTATTACTAATCCTGTCAATACTACTACTACTGTTACTACTACTACTACTACTACTACTACTACTATTACTACTTATAGCAGTAGTAATAGTACTACTACTACTGCTACTACTACCAATACCATAGGTACAACTACTGTTTTTACTATTCTACTATTACTATTGTACGATTATTACTACCACACCTGAAGTACCTTTAGAGTGTAAAGTACTATGGTGCAACCACTACTGCAAATTTTACTGTTACAGCGGCTACTACTAATACTACTGCTATTGCTATTGGTAACATTATCCACTTTACTGCTATTTCTGTTAGTAGCACCACTAGTGCTACTATTACTTCTACTATTACTAGTGTAATGCTAATACTGCTACTTCTTCTGCTACTTCTGCTACTACTAATACTACTACAGCTTTTACTACTTTACTATTATTACCACCATTACTATTGATACCCATTTTGCCACCCAGGTCAAAAAACAGACTTTACTCCTTTAGAGTTGATAAAAATACTTAAAGCTAATAAATATATATGAATTATGATGTTTTGGGCTGTTTGTATGATAATTTGGTCTTTTGAGTGTCTGGCAACACTGACCCAACATTTCTGAGAGCCATACATGTTAAAACAGTTTGGTAAAAGTCTGGTGTAAAACTGAGTGTAAATCTTGTGGTAATGACCTTTAAGCTGCAGCACTCTCCAGCCAAAGCCCTGTGAGTAAAAGCTGTGTAGCTGTGGGGCTTAGTGCTCCGGGGGCCGCACTAACCGTGTTCATGTAAATAATGAACAGAGCAGAGATCACTGTTAGCATGTGACTTCACACATGCTGCAGGATTTATACTGTAAATGTCACACCAGCTCTGTACACAGCTCAGTGTGGCAGAGCCGGTGGAACCAAACTAACCTCCTGCAGCCCTGACTTTATAGGTACACCTCGCTTTAAGGCTCAAAAAGTGCACCAATAAAGACTGACATAGAAAAATTATCTAATAGTCAATTATTCATTCTTTTTTATGGTTACAATGATTAACTTCAGTCCTCACCATAAAATTCATTCTGTTTATAAAATTTAATATTCATAAAAATAATAATATTTTGCTATGTATGGTGGCCTATTTAATTATCCATTATTAGATTATTTTTCTATGGCAGTGCACGTTTTTGCTCCTTAGGACGAAAGGTGTGACTAAAAATGTTTCATCTGCCACTCAAGTTTTAAATCTAATAAAATCAATCATGATGCCAATTTTTGAAACTGCCAAGCTCTTATAATCCACTGCAAAAAATCTAATTTGCATTTACAGAAAGGAAAACAATCTATTTTTAAAATTTTTGCTGTGATTTGAAATCTACTTTTAGTCACGCTGATGCTCACACAGAGGCTTCTGCACTGAAGCAGATCTCAGTAAAGACTACATTTTTGATTTGTGCTCACGCAAACACAAATAAACTCATTTCTTTTTTTTTTTTAAATATATTTTGGGTAAACCCATCCCATTGTTTTATTGAACTTTTTTTTTGCAAAGCAGGATAGTGACAACACATCATCTACAACACATAAAAAATACAGACAGAAACATAGACACACAAAAGGGAGTCCGTTAAAGTTAAGAAATATCTTCCCCTTGCTAAGCCAGAATCAATAACCTTTGAGATGTAGAGGTTTTCAGAAAGTCAAAAAAGGGGTCCCAAAAAAGGTAAGGTTTATCCTACAACACAGGAGAAAAAGCTTCCATTGGGATAATGCTTATAACAGTTTGCAGCCACTGGTGAAGAGAAGGGGTTTCATCAGAAATCCAAAACACCATTATGCACTTTCGAGCACAGTGCAACTGAGTGTGTAAAAGGTCTTTCTTTCGAAATCCAGCAGGAAGCTTGTCATTCAGTCGCAACAGGCAAGTCCTTGCTCCCAGCTGCAGTTGGCACTTAAATATTACACAAAGCTTATCTATTACTGATGCCCAAAAGTGCAATATAAGAGGACAGCTCCAAGGAGAATGAAAAAATGAACCAACATCAGATTTAGACTTATTACAAAGCTCTGAGAGAGCTGGGCACATTCTGTGCCTCTTCTCCGGGGTGATATAAAGTCTATGCAGGATTTTAAATTGTCTTCCCCAAACAGAATTTGATGCTAGTGCCTTAAAAGTCCGGCTGTGAGGCCTCTGCCTCAATAGCCCCCAAATCTGATTCCCACAGGCCCTTAACTTTGTCAGAGTTATCAGTTTTAAGTTCACGTAAAACATTATAAATCCTTTTAGTAAAACTCTTATGTTGTGTGGTTTTTGACATTAGAGAGTCTATAGGAGAGATTTGCCAACCTCCCACCACATTCCCTCAGTTTAGAAAGAATGAAGTTTTTAACTTGCAAATACTTAAAAAAAAAAAAAAAATCCTTATTGATGAGACCATACTTGACTTTTACCTGTTGAAATGTGAAAAGTGAACCCTCATCAACTAAATCAGTAACTGTTGATCCCTTTTTGAAATCAGTCAACAAAACCAGCCAGGAGGCCAGGTATAAAGTCTGGGTTATCATGGATTGGAGTCAAATAAGAAAAACAATTGTTGTATCCTTCCAAACACCTGACCTGTCGCCAGATATTAAGCATTTTTTTAAAACCATATTGTCCTGTATTAATGCTGAGGCTTTCTTGGAGGAGACATATACTAAGTTCCACAAAGAAATACTCTTTAAAGAAGTGGACTCTGCAGACAGATAACGAGAATTGCAGTCACATTTAAGCCATTCCATGAGAAATTTGAACTGAGTCGCCCACAGGTAAAGCGACACGGAGGGAGCAGCAAGGCCACCTTTCTGCACAGGTAGACAGAGGTAGCTGTATCTTAACCTGTTATTTGTTACTAATAAATTAGATAATTGAACCATTCAATTTTGACATAACTTTATTAGACCAAACAAGAGGCAGCATCTGAAATAAATACAGAAGACGAGGGAAAATGTTCATTTTAACCAGGTGTATGCAACCTAAAACAGACAGAGGGAGGCTGCACCATCTGTCCAGGTCACGACTAACACACACTGAATGAGAGGAGTGTAGGAGTGTACAAGTTTTTTATGCTTAGGAAAAAGCTTTATTCCTAAATAAGTAAAACCTGTTGGGGACCAACGAAAAGGCCGAGAAATGTTTGGGTTAACCCCATGTAAACCAGTATCTTGTAACCCGAGAAGGCGCCATACAGTGTAATTAATTGTATTAAGTGGTAATTGATTGAGTTGGGGAGTTTAGAAAAATCAAAACATCATCTGCATAAAGTGAAATTTTATGATGAAAATGATTTAAAGAAAGTCCTTCCATATTAGGGTCCCTCCTAATAGCAGCGGCCAGGGGCTCCATAGCCAATGCAAATAATGGTGGGCTCACCAGGCAGCCCTGCCTACTTCCCCACCCAATACTAAAATTACTCGAGCTATGTCCATGAGTAATCACAGCCAAAAGAGGTGATTTATATAAAATCTGAATCCACTTGACAAAACCATTACCTAGTCTGAACTAAATAAACTAATTTCTAAACAAACACTTTCGCACCAATTTATGACAACCCTAGAACACTCAAATTATTTTAGTAAAATAAAAAAATATAAAAATAAATAAAATACTACTAATAATAATTATATTATATTAAATATATATATATATATATATATATATATATATATATATATATATATATATATATATATATATATATATATATATTATTTTTTTTATTTATTTTTATTTTTTTTTTAGATCATTTATACAAACACTAATGGGTCCATTCCAATTTATATCTCTAGAAAACAATAAAAGCTAAAATTCCACTCTCTATCATGAATCCAAGAAATACTTGATAAAAATGTAAAATTTTATTGCAGCGACAGTGTTTTATAAAAATGTTGTTTGAATGGAAGTTAATGGCACAAAAAATGTCTCAGAGGTAAAGGTGGGACTATTTTGTAAGAGGATTTTTATAAAACTTTTGCTGTGTTGTAATTTGAATCAACACAGCAAAAGTTATCCACAAAAATCTGAAAAACATCAAAAAATGTCTTGGGGGAGTTTAAGAGGGTTAATGCTCCTGTTTGGGTTTGTGGGTGGATGCTAATGTTATATCCATCTGGAATGGCTCCCGTTGAAAACATTTGTGAAGGCGCGAGACACTGAGTAGAATACTTAGAGGTGATTGGATAAAGCGCCAGCTTCGCTGCTAAAAAACAAACCGCTGCAATAGTAAAACAACACAATAAAGGCGTTGTTAGAAGATTTTTGTTGTTTTTGTAAATGTAGAGTATACCTTACATTTTTCTTTTTCGTCATGTTGTTAACAAGTATCACTAAAAGTGCTTGTTGTTGTCAGCAAACCTAAAACCCGCCCACTCACAGCAATACTGCCACACCATTGGCCCGGTCCGCCACAGGTCTGGACCCAAACAGTTGGGGGGCAGGACAAGATGCACATCGTGAATTTGTGAACTCACAAATTTCACGACAATCTAGCTGCTGTGCAAGGTAACTTTTTACTCTCTGTCAATGGGAGATAAAGCCAGAGATCCCAACTCCAGACACAAGGGGCAGTAAAGTAACAATGGAGTATATACTTTATCACTGCAGATATAAGGGCTTCGTCGTTACATAGAAGACTCCTGGTTTAAGTTTGTCTTTACCATTGTGAGATAGAGTCAATGTTTTGTGCTTTCCATGTGCTTCTAGTATTTTGAATATTAGGTAGAGAAAAGGTTTTTTTAGTTTGATGTGCTGCTTTTACTTTTATCAGTATTCAGGACCCTTACTATCATCTTCAAATAATCTTTATCTCGTTGAACTTTGGCTGGAAATGTTGAAAAACCAATACATTTCTGGCTGAATTTGTGCCCGACCAGTTTGATTTGGCAGAGTTTGGTAAGAATTATTTAATGTTTTTTTTTTTTTTTTCTGGCAGTAACTTTATGCCAAAGTCCACTGCGATAATGTCAAGGTGAGGATTTGATAAGTGAAGATTTACCCTTTAAACTGCACACAGAACAGTATACTGGTAAATAATTATTACGCTTTAATATGAATATGTAGGAGCCATTTGAGAACCAAAACTGCCAAATAAATTGATAAAAAAAATTCATAAATAAATGACAAATAATTATTTAAACAAGACAACAAATGCTAAAATAAAAATACTATATATTTAATAAATACTATATTTAATAAATAAAATACTATATATTTTTAAATGAAGATGTAAGTTTTGGTTAAAAATAAATAAAGGCCTAAAATGATTAGCTTTCTGTTCATCCATCCATCTTCTTCCACTTTATCTGGGGCCGGGTCGCGGGGGCAGCAGACTAAGCAGAGATGCCCGGACTTCCCTCTCCACAGACACTTTCCTCCAGCTCTACCGGGGGGACCCCAAGGCATTCCCAGGCCAGCCGAGAGACATAGTTCCTCCAGCGTGTCCTAGGTCTTCCCCGGGGCCTCCTCCCGGTGGGACATGCCCGGAACACCTCCCCAGGGAAGGTGACCAGGAGGCATCCGAAACAGATGCCCGAGGCACCTCAGCTGGCTCCTCTCAATGTGGAGGAGCAGCGGCTCTACTCCAAGCTCCTCCTGTGTAACTGAGCTCCTCACCCTATCTCTAAGGGAGTGCCCAGCCACCCTGCGGAGGAAACTCATTTCGGCCGCTTGTATCTGGGATCTTGTCCTTTCAGTCATGACTCAAAGCTCATGACCATAGGTGAGAGTAGGAACGTAGATCGAGCGGTAAATCGAGAGCTTCACCTTTCGGCTCAGCTCCTTCTTTACCACAACAGACCGATACAACGACCTCATTACTGCAGACGCTGCACCGATCCGTCCTGTCGATCTCACGCTCCATCCTTCCCTCACTCGTGAACAAGACCCCAAGATACTTGAACTCCAGGATGGGGGAGAGCTCAAAGCAACAGATAATAATAACCATCAGGACACATCCACTTTATTTGCATTTCAGTGACAGAAAATCAATAAATAAATGTGGGAATAAATAAAAGAGGAAAAAATAATTCATAAAAAAGGAAAAATAAATGAAAGCAAATAAAGAAATAAATAGGCTACAGAAAAATAATTATCATAGGCCTTTATTTATTTTAACCAAAACATATATCTTCATTTAAAAATATATACATTTTAATTTGAGCATTTGTTGTACTGTTTAAATAATTATTTGTCAATGAGAGCATTTATTTATGAATTTATTTATTGACTGATTTGGCAGTTTTGATCCTCTGTACCTTCTTTAATGAACTGAAATGAGCCTAGATCTGGACTAACCCAGGTCTAAACAATGTGACAAAATAGGGATTACTAAATAAAAACTAAACCTGGGCTAAACCAAAATCAGAACTACACCAAGATTAAACTGTAAAGTGAAACAGGACTAAGCATTGTTTTAACCTTCAAATTTAATAAATGGTAATAAAACTAAGCTGGCTCTAAATTAAACTAAATCAGGACTAAAGCTGCAAAAGTCTCCTAAGCCCACGTATCAGTGCTGCTTTATCTCGTTGAACTTTGGCTGGAAATATCTGGTAAAAAAACAACTTTTTTTGGCTGAAATTCTGTCTGACTGAGTTTGATTTGGCAGCACTTTTTAAGAATTCTAATGTTTGTTTCTTTTTCTTTTTTTTTTTTTAGCTATAAATTTATGCCGAAGTCCACACTGATAACGTCAAGGCCTAACAGAATGTGATCTATTCATCAAGCTCCACACAGTACAGTTTGTTTATAAATAATTAAAACCTGTTAATATAAAAGAGTTGTGAGCTAGGGTCAAGGCCTTGGAGGTGTCTTTCAAGGCACTGGCAAGGTGCTTTTAGATTTTGCTTCTTTTTTTAGTGACACACCTTGCTTTGTTCATGGTCTTAAAACCTGAGATGTATCTGTACAATTGTGTGTAATAAATGATGAATATTTTCCTTAAACATAATACTAAAGTCTAAGAATAGAAAGAGGATGTAAAACAACAGCCCGGCTCAGTGAAAAACCCACAGATGATTTACAAATGTAACTTTCCTGCAGATTCGTGGTTGGACTGAGCCATGTCTTGAGATCAGCTGCAACATGAGGCTCCTGTCACACCCCTGTGTAACGTCCCGGGTCATGAGGCTGTCTCTGCTGTTATCATCCACTTAGAAAGGTCAGACGTTTTACATTTGACCCAATTCCCCAAAACAACATCCACAGGGAGAGTTAGTTGTTTACTGTATGGTTGTTTTGATGTGGTTATGTAGTAATCACAGTATACATATTTCAGACATTCAAGCATTTGATATAGTTCAAAATATCACAAGGTGTCCATAAAGATGATTCAAATAGTGTTTTACTATACCAGCGTTCCTGCAGTTACTAGCAAGTCTAATTTAATGCTTTTAACGCCATTTTTAAAGCCATCCATCTTCTTTCACTTATCCGGGGCTGGGTCGTGAGGGCATCGGTCTAAGCAGGCATGCCCAGACTTTCCTCTGCCCGGACACTTCCTCTAGCTCCCCCGGAGGAAATCCAGGCCAGCCGGGAGACATAGTCCCTCCAGCATGTCCTAGGTCTTCCCCTGAGGCAGGAGCACTCCTCCGACCTGGAGAGGGCAGGCCACCCTTTTCTGGTCGAAAACCATGGCCTTGGACTTGGAGGAGCTGATTCTCATCCCAACCTGCTTCACACTCGGCTGCAAACCGCCCCAGTGCACACTGAAGGTCCTGGTTGGATGAAGTCAACAGGACAACATCATCTGCAAAAAGCAGAGATGAAATCCTGTGGTTCCTAAACTGGACTCCCTCCGGCCCCTGGCTGCACCTAGAAATTCTGTCCATAAAAATACTGAACAGAACCAGTGACAAAGGGCAGCCCTGCAAGAGTCCAACATGCACCGGGAACAGATCCAACTTACTGCCGGAAATGCGAACCAAACTTCTGCTTCGTTTATACAGGGACAGGACAGCCCTTTGCAGAGGGCCTCAGACCCCATACTCACAAAGCACCCTCCACAGGACACTGCAATACACGGTCGAACACCTTCTCCAAGTCCACAAAACACGTGCACAAGTTGGGTTTGCCAGTCCAGAGGCACTGTCCCCGCCCACCACGCGATGCTGCAGAGACGTGTCAACCAAGACAGCCCCAATACATCCAGAGACTTGAGGTACTCAGGGTGAGATCAGTTGACAGCTCAGCCCCTCTCTTCACCTGAGTGTCCAAGACACATGGCCAAAGGTCAGATGACACGACAACAAAGTTAATTATCGACCTCTGACCTTGGGTGTCCTGGTGCCACTGTGCACCAATGGACACCCTGAGTTACTGAGTTCTGCTTTAAGAGAGATGAAACATCTTCAGCTCCCCGTTCAGACTTCTTTTTAACCTTGTTTATTTTGATTGTACAGAGTTTAAGTACTTCTTCCTCATCTGTGTGAATGTGAATAACTTGTTAAAGGCCTCAGATAATGACGCACGGGCTTCAAAAACTTCAAAGAGCAACATTCTCACCACAAACCAGAGTCTGACGTCACAGTGCCTCAATTACTGTGCCTGTAAATTATTTTTTTGACGTCTTTGTATTAACGTAAATGTCTATGGCACACAATTAAATGTAAGGAATAATGAGATCTCTTTGACATTTGACTGTCATTACCGCAACATTGTTTACTCAACAAGAATTTCCTGAAGTCTTTGGTGCTGCTGACATATTTTCCTGTCGTAGTTGATGGACGATCGTGTCCCAGTCACTTTAAAGCTTTAGAGTTTTATTAAGAGCTTGCTGTAAATCTATTTTCAAGAAACAAAAGGATCATTTTGTGGCTTTCATTAAGAGATTCATAAATTTGTAAAACAGTGGTCCTTTGAGACAAGTAATCTACAACAATGATGGGACGTTGTGAAGTGAAACTCAGTCAGGACCACACCGAGACCTAAATAAAATGTATTCACTGCAGAGTCAGCAGTTCTCCTCACACATGCGTGTTACTGAACGGTGTGAGGAAGCTGGAATACCAAGCGAGGACATGCACACAGGTTGTAGTCATCCATCTTGAGGCTAGAACCCACAACCTATCCCTGCCTGGCAGCGTAGTGTTTTTGCATAGACTTAAAAAATGCCCGAATGATGTGAATTGGAGCCCCCCCGTGTGCTGTACCTCCCCCAAATGGAGACTGCTGAGGTCAAGAATCAAACACAAACAAATAAACAGCAGCCGTGGTTTTGCAGAATGAGAAGCAGCTCTTTTATATCCACATTTTAATTGTCAGAATAACTTCCTTCTCTTTCACAAACCACAAATATGGCTGCCATTAACACAGCGCTCTCCCTGTGACTTAGCCACAGCCAGCAGTAAAAGCAGTGAGTGACAAACACAAACACATTCATTCATTCACTACAGGGCATTTAGAGTCACCAGTTTATTTAGAACGAGGACAGCAAATGGACATCCACCAGTCAGTGTAATATAGAAGTCATTAAAAAAAAAGGCTTTGGTCATTGCCTCCTATTTATCTTCAATGTTTTGTTTGTTTGTTTGTTTCTTTAGTTTTATTTTTTAGACCACACATGTCCAAAGTGCAGCCCGGTGGTCAGTTGTTGGTGAAATTTGACACAGACCTCAGCTCCCAGTAACAGTAACACGAGCAAGAATGACAATACCTGCAAAATAATTATGCAAAATGAACTTTTTGATCTTTCCCCCATGTTATAATGTTGTTCCTTTATCAAAAACATACCTGGAGTTGTGTTTTGTTTCATTCACGCCTGTTTGTGTAATCCTGTGAGTTTCTGAGGCGTCAGAACGCTCAGTTCCACGAAACTCCTCCCACTCCAGGAAGCACTGACCAATCAACAAGCCCTCTACATCCAGTCTGCTCTCATACATAAAAAAAAAAAAAAACTGTACAGCTGTTTCCACCGATTGCTCAGACATTTTTCATTTAGTAGTAAAATGGCATCATACAAAATGTTCAAGGAAGTAAAAAATTTTTTTTTTTATCTGTTTCTGTTCAAAAGGGTGCAACAAAGCTGCACTCTGCTGCCCTCTACTGGTCTTTTTACTTGTTGCTTTATGGCAGAAGTAAATTAAATGTTTTCTTTTAGTTGCATATTGTTTTAAAGGTTCAAAAACATGTAGTGCTGTTTTAGAGGTTTAAAAATGTATATAAAAACATAATAGTTCCCATTTAAATATAACAATGGGTGAATTTAAATGGCATTGATATAAAATGGCTGTGGTGAAAATAGCAGCACTGTAAAAACAGCTAAAACAGACAGAGATGGAGGAAGTGTTTGGCTCGTCACTTCTTTGCATAAATCGAACTCAAACAAGAATGTAATCAGCTCAAAGACATAAACATTATTTTCATCCAAGCTCCAAACAAAAGCTCATTTAAAAAAAATTCTGATGGCAAACACTTGCTAAGTGACGTCTGTATTGGGACAAACTAAAGCTTTAGACACACAGGGGTGGTTGGAGCCTATCCCAGCAACAATGATGCCATTTTACTACAAAATGAAAAATATCTGTGAGGAATCAGTGGAAACAGAGCTGTTTAACAGTTTTTTAGATAAATGAATGAGAGCAGAGTGGATGTTGAGGGTTTGTTGTTGATTGGTCAGTGCTTCCTGGAATCGGTAGGAGGAGGAGCATTTTGAGGCCTCCGAAACTCAGTGTCAGAGACTACAGGGTTACTCAAACAGGCGTGAATAAAACAAGACACATCTCTCAAACAGAAGTAAAGTGTGTCATATGAGTTTTAAAAATACATTCCACCAACAGGGTTTGTCCACCTGAACAAAAAGTCTATTTTGCATAATATATCCCCTTAAACCCTCAGGTCCTCCTTTAAAAAAATTACGTTCTTCCTCTTAAAGCCCTATTAGGTCACTGGGTCACATTTAAAAATATAAAATATGAAGGATAAAAACGTTTTTTGTTTTTTGATCATTAACCTCTGTCCTCATTAGGGAGAGCAAAAGTTTGTTTTACATAACTCCACAGGTTTATAAATACATATTTACAAAGTGATTTTTGTTTGTGCAGGGATTACCAGTCCTGGATAAGTCACCCTTTAGCCCTAAAACTGATTTTAATACATTTTTACTTTTGTGCCATAAAAAAGGGCTGAAAGTCACACTCTTCCCCTTAAAGCCATAAAAGGTCTAGTCTCCAGTCACTGTTACATATAGGAATTAAAAGGGAATTATTTCCCACAATGCAATGCAAAGGAAAATTATGGATACAAAACCAATTCGCTTTCATCATTGCCACATTCTTAAGAAACATAATTTATTAAGTTTTGAAAGTTTCAATAAATTATGTTTTCTCAAATTATTATTCAAATGTATGAATAATTTGGTTCCTGAACCACTCAGTACATTTATCCAAAGACCAAACAGCAGCAGAGCGACAAGAGGCTACTTAAACCAAAACTGTAACATCCCACGGTGCAGGACAACTTTTGGGCAATCAGCCTTTTCTCACAGAGTTTGTAAACTGTGAAACTCACTGTCCACAGAGATTAAGAGCATTTCTGAGTTTAAGCTGTTCACCTCTAGGCTCAAGGCATGGCTGAAATCAAACCAAAACTGTACCCATTTGTAAATATTGTAAATTCTGAGAGTGAATGAGTACTGAATATGTAAAATTGCACTGTGTCTTTTTAGACTTGAATATTGTTTTACTATGTGATTTGTAGAAAAGCCCAACCAGGGACGAGAGTTGAAAATTAGCACTCGCTATAAACTCTGTGTGCATCACATCAGCTGCAAACTTTGCTTTGTACCTATGTTTAACTGCATTGTCCCTGCCAAATAAATAAATAAATAAAAATAAATAAACATAATTTAACATTTCTGTATTGCAGGTGGCAGTAGAGTGAAAATAAGTGTTTGTGTAATTTTAACATAAGTCTATGGGACCAAAAAGTGCTTTAAGAGGAAGAATGTGTGTTTTTCTTATCTAGACAGTAGAAAATTCAGTTTTTTTTAAATTTTCAGTTGTGATGCTATATTTCTAAAATTAATTTATTAATGAACGTCATCAAATATCATTACCCTAGCATAAGAAATGCTTAAATTAGAGCAAAAAATGAATTTGAAAAGCCCTAAAAGGGAGCCAGGGGCCTGAGAGTTAATCATTCCATAGTTCAGAACCTACAACAGAAAAAGTGTCCAGCACCAGAAAGTTTCTTAGAGCTCCAGACATTTTACTCACAACCTTTGGCTTGAACACAGCACATGGATTTCTTTGTTTCCTCTTCTGTCTATGTCTAAGTTCAACACCAACAGTCACATGTTTTATATGTTTTATATTCACCACATCAGATTTTATTAAACAAATGCATTTCTATCTATTATTATTAGCAGTTTTTGAACAAATCAAAAGCCACCTGAGCAAAAGCGTAAACACTTTTTACAGAAAGTCAAGGCTTTTATTCATTTGGAGTTTCTATGATTCCTTTCTGATGCAATCCGTGAAAAAGCTTGTGTTCCTGTTGTGATGGTGTTATTGTGGCCCACATTAAAAACAGTGTGATCCAGTGATCATGATGGTTCTGTGTGAGGAGAGAACATGAGGAGAGTGGACAGGTGATGGTGGTTTGTTCGACCCATGACTGCAGTGACGCCGGCCCACATCCTCAGAAACAGGAAGTGCTGTACGGCGAGTTGTCAGGGTTTTTCACTTCCCCCTTTTTTTAGATGAGGAGAGGCCCAAGACAATTAATCATCCCTCTGCCCCTCCCCAAAACAAACCACTGGAACTTCATGAAAGTCAAAAGAAACATTTCAGTGTCTCTCCAAAATAACTGTAGAGTGGACACTACAGGTAAAACGCTCTTTATTTTTTGTCAGTTTGTGTGGCTTTCACACTAAAATAAACACATGTCCAATCTACACATAAAGGTGTTTATTTCCTTACATTTTGTCAACGTATGTGTATAGATTTAAGTTAATTTCTTTCTTTGGAGTGACTCAGAAAGAGCCAACACCCATAGATGAGAGATGAATTTCAGCTGCTCTTGCTCAGCTATGCTAAAAAAAAAAAAAAAGTATTTCACTGGGAAATTTAGATTATTAATCTTGATTTGAGTATTTTTTGTTTTTTTACTAGATAAGATTTATTTACTTATTAGACTTGTTTCAAATTATTTCTTTCTTGTTTCAAGGCCTTTTTTTTTTTTTTTTACTTATTTCAAGCTTAATTATCTGCTAATGAGGTAAGAAATTCCACTTAGCCATATTAGTAAATAAAGCTAATCTAGTAAAATAAATAAATAAATAAATAAATAAATACTCAAATCAAGGTTAATAATATGAATTCAAGGCGACAGAGAAGGCCAGCTTTGTGGAAAAAAATGTTGTAATGACATTGTTTTGTATACAAACAGCATTAATAATAGTAATTATATAGAAAGAGTGTGAGATAGTTTGAAACAGCCTACTATGCAAACACTGATGGAATTGCATTTAAGTGATTTTTAATTAAATTTAAATTAAATCAAAATGTTGTCATATAAAACTTAATGAAGTAAAGGTGTCTGCTTGCCCGCTTGAAAGTCACTGCACGCTACTGAGTTAAAGAAATGTAAAATTTGGTTTATGTATGGACAGAATAAAATAACAAAAATGGTTTACCTTGGCAGAATAAATTGATGTGTGATATCGCAAATCAAAACAGTATTGTAGCAGATGTAGCAGAATGGTAAAAAGCAGAGTGAACTACTTAGACCATAATCCTTTGCTCCATTTCAGTGCTGCCAACACAACAAAATTATTGTTATTAAACACGTCTTAATCTTTTGAAACATCACAATAACTAAATCCCTAAAGGTTCATCAGGGCTTTTTTAGAGAATATGTTTTGTTATCGTGAGCTTTTCTACAACACATGAGCCTTGTGTCAATATCTCATGAATAAGAACCACAACATTAATATTGTGATAATACTGTACTGTACCTTTAAAATTCAGTCGGCCAAAGCGGAAGTAGTTGTGTTATTACCCAAAATGAAGATCCACCTGCAGCTGGCCGGTTGGCGAGTGGTAATGTCACAGGGTGAGAGATGGATTTAAATGCAGCTCAGTCTTATAGTTAGCTAGAATTAAAGAGTTTATATTATTCCTAGTCTAATGTATTGGGCATAGCAAAAATAGTTTGTTTTTTTCATTGGCAGTATTTTCTCTTTTTCTGAAACACAGAACAAGATACCCAAAACCTTTTCATCTAAATGAATCAATCATTGAATCAGACTTTATTTCTTACAACAACCAAAGCTGACCAAAGTGCTGTACAACATTAAAAACAAGCTAAAAAACAATAAACATAATTCAAATAGGTCAACAACGCACATTACAACAGTAAAATAAAGAAAAGTGTCACATCTAAATATTAACAAAATGAACTAAGAATTTTTAACCTGGCTCCATCCAATATTCAGATTTGTTTTTAAAATAAGATACTGCCTCATTTTCATATTAAAACATTAAATTTACACAGACGTTGATGTGATTAATCCTGTAGCGTCTCATCATTGAACAGAATAATCACAATCATAACCAGTCAAATAAATAAATGCTTTAAATGACGTCTCTCTGTCTTCACTTTTCTATGATCATCTTTTATTTCCTGTTGTGTGTTTTTTGGTGAAAGTGGTCCTGAGCCGTAGACCTCTCTGGGACCGGTTCGTGCTGGTGCTGGTCGGGTCTTTCCAGGAACTTTCGGTGTGAGCTAATGAAGCACAAACTGCTGCGGTTCATCCTGTTCTTTTTTGCTGCCATCTTCCCGTCACTGACACTTCCTCCTGCTTCCTCCTTCCTTCCAGTAAGTTTCCTCTTTTCTTTACCACAGTGCACTATATTCAGACACAAATCAGTGGCGGAGGTAACAGTGTAAAAAAACTTTGTCTTGAGAACAGTTTCCATTTGTAGAAAGCAATGTGTGATGCTTGTGTTTACACTTTCTCTTACTGCCTCCTTATGTAAAATATTTGAGTTTTATTGACCAGTAATGCAGCTTAACCCTTGTGCCCCAATTTTAAAAAGTTACACTGCTCCTGTTAAGTGATAAACCATCATAAAAAAATGGTATACATTCATAGTTTTTCTACTTGTCTTTGCATGAATCTTTTAATCAACTTGTGCCCTGATCAGAAATAACAAATATTTAATTATTTTCAGAATTGTAACACTTTTAATACCAGTGAATATAATAGCATCTACTTTTTTTGTTGTTGTAAAAAACACACACAAAATGAAATATTTTTAACATTCTCAAAGCAAAGCGGATTTTTTAAAGGTTTGTTTTACAGCCTTGGTCTGTCAAAGATCACCAACAACACTTATTTTTAGGGGTATTTTTTCCAGTGCTGTGTAGAATTTAAAAAGCAATTCCCATTAAAAGTGGTTGTAACTTTTTGTTACAACAAAAAAATCCCAAATCCATCTAAATCACTGTTGTTGGTGATCTTTGACAGACCAAAAGCTGTAATAATCCAACCTAGAAAAATCTACTTTGCATTGAGAATATTAAAAATATCTAATTTTTTGTGTGTTTTTATACTAAAGAATGTAGATGCTAATACATACACTGGCATAAAAAGGGTTAAAATTCTAAAATAATAAATATTGGGGATTCATGGTCAGGGCACAAGTTCATTAAAAGATTTATGCAAAAAAAAAAGTTAAAAAAAATATGAATGTATACATTTTTTATGATGTTTTGTTGACAAGGACACTGAACACTGAACAGGAGCAACATAACAAATTTAGTCAGAGAGAGTAAAAATGAAGTAATATTAGATTTGTGTTTAGAAAATCAACATTAGTGATAAAATACACACCTGAGCCAGTGACAACGTACATTTTTAAAATTTGTGGCCCAATGAGAACAAAAGTGTCTTTTTCATATTTATTTACAGTAAAGGACACTGTGGTTGTTGGATAATGGCCTGGGGAAGAGAAATTTGAGTTCACTTCTAAATACGCTTTGTTACAGAGAAACAGGGGCGTGACATCAGACAGAGCAGAACATGAGGGACCCCACTGAGAGTCCTTAATTATACTCTGTGTTATGTACTCTGTCTTATACACTGTGTTATTTCAGTCTGGGCTATAAATTACACAACAGGCATGACTACATTTAAGCACAAGTTTTTTATGATTAAAAAAGATTAAAGGTTCTGTAGCAGCATGTGCTCTACTGGTGTGAAATGGTACTGCAGTCTCAATCCTAACAATGGTCTTTGGGCTGCCAGTCTTTTTGCTTCTCTACACCAGTGTCGGTGTATGAATGTGTTAGAGCAGGGGTGTCCCAACTTTTACCCAGGAGGGCCAGATCTGAAGATGTCCAAATGTTCAGGGGCCAACAGTCTCCTGATGTTTTCTAGGAACTGAATGCACATACAGTATAAATTAAATGCATGTTTTATAAGTGTTTAGTTTTTAAGAGCCAAATAACTACAAATTACAAAATAAAATCTAAAACTAATAAGTAGTAATAAAGCATGAATAAATATGTAATTAACATTGTTTTAACTAATACATAGTTTATAGAGACCTTATTTACTCTGGTGTTTATTATTTTGCATTGATATATATGAGCTTATACCTCAATAATTCAACAGTAATAACAATATTGATAACTCACTGGTGTTTATTAATGTTGAAGTAATGCTTTGTAAACAATGAATTAACTGGTTACTATTCCTTAACTAATGCGTCATAGTGTAAGTTATTCTAAAGTGTTAGCATCTGCAATTATTTTTATTAACAAATCAGGAAACACAAGGCTGAAAGCAGGAGATGAGACGCACAAATATACAAAGCTACAAAAACACTGTGGGCCATAAGGAATCCATTTTCTTATAGAAGCCAAGGGCCAAATGAAATCTAGACCTGTGCCACAAATGGCCCCCGGGCTGCACTTTGGACATGTCTGCATTAGTATGATTGTGTTTTTGGTTGTCAGAGAGGCCATACGCGCAGAATAGCTGCCACGTCTCTGTTAGTCTGCCCCAGGGCAGCTGTGGCTACAGAAGTAGTTCACCAGAGTGTGACTGAGGAGAGAAGGAATAATGCAGCTAAGTGTAAAGTGACTTTGAGTGTCTAGAAAAGCTTTAAATAAGATGCATCATTATTTTTATTTAGAGAGGAGAAAATGCAGAGGTGGCCAGGCAGGAGGCCAAAGAGGAGATTTATGAATGTAGTGAAAATGAGTTGGTGTCAGACTGGGTGACCATCCATCCCACTTTTTCATTGGTGCTCAGTGGATTTTAAAAAAAGAGAGATTCAAGTTAAGAAGAACAAGATAAGGTCAGTATTTCTTGTGTCAAATGTAGAATAAATATTTGAAGGTGTCCCATCTTGATAAGTTGAATCCAGTATATGGTTGGTGTGTTGCTGCCCCTGTGAGCTGTGAGCTTGGGTTGTCCTGCTTCTGGATTGTGGTGAGAAAATGCAGACTGAGAGATTTGAGTTTTTTCAGTTATATGTCATGCTTTTTATTCCGATGAATAAAGTCTCAGTAACATTACTTTGCAAAATGTGTGTTTCTGAGATAAAAACAGCACATCATATGTTTTAAAGGCTCTAACCTGAAGCAGCTTTATCCAGAGGTGGAGGAAGTACCCCCCACCCCCACCCCCACCCAAAACAAAACAAAACAAAACAGAAAACAATATACAAGTGATTTATCTGTGTGGTGAACTATAGTGCAAACATACTTTACCATGACCTGATTTCACTCTTTATTGTAAATCATTTGCCGTAAGTACGCATTAGAAAGTGATAAACCTAACCAAACAACCACATACAGCAGAAGACACCACTTTAATAATAACTATAATTCATCAAACTCAGATCAGGAGAGGTGCGTTATTAAAAGCACTCCTCTGTTGTTTTGCTGGTGTCATGAGCACAAAGCCTCACTGCGCTCCCAAAAACACGACGGTTCCTGTCTGCTGTAATTACAGAGCGAGCGGGACACCACAGAGGTCCCCCGAGGAGGTTCTGGCTCACACAAAAATGGCAGGAATCCCACATCAGCATCGGATCTGCTCCCGTCCCAGACTCATGAGGAGCACACTGCAGGATCGGACAGAAACCAGGACTCAGCAGGCGCAGCGGGGTTTGAGGTGTAACATTGTTTAGTCCTGGTTTACATCTGATTATTTATTGGTTTAGTCTTTGTTATGTGTTGGTTTAGAGCTGGCCTAGTCGTCGATTAGTCCCAGTTTAGTCTGGTTTAGACCAGATTTAGTACTTAGTCCTGGTTTAGGTCTGATTATACAGTGTATTGGTTTAGTCTTTGTTTTGTGCTGGTTTAGAGCTGGCCTAACCCTAGATTAGTCCTTGTTTAGACCATTTAAGCCTGTTTAGACCTGGTTTAGTCCTGGTTTACTCCTGGTTATATACTAGTTTAGTCTTTGTTTTGTGCTTTTTTAGACCAGATTTAGTCCTAGATTAGTCCTGGTTTAGTTCTGATTATATACTGGTTTAGCCTGTGTTATATGCTGGTTTAGAGCTGATCTAGTCATCGATTAGTCCTAGTTTAGGCCTTGTTTAGTCCTGGTTTGGACCTAGTTTCGTCCCTGTTTAGTCCTGATTATGTGCTGCTTTAGATCAAGTTCAGTTTTGGTTTAGTCATAGTTTAGACCTGGTTAAGATCTGATTAGTCCTGCTTTATAGTTAATAGTCCACTTTTAGTCTTGGTTTAGTCCTAAATTAGCCCTGGTAAAGTGCTGTTTTTGTTGTGGTTTAGTCTAGGTTTAGTCCAGTGGTCCTACTTACTGACCACTTCCCATGGCGGTGCCTATTTCACTAAATGTCCTAAGTGCCATCAGTGAGTCAGTAACATCTGTAACATCTGTAACCCGCAGAGCACAGAGCGTCCTGGGACAGAGGAAATGAGTCCATCTTCAGAGAGGAAACATCAGAGAGGCCGCACTTCTTCAGGTGTGATGCAACTTTACGCACAAGAAAACTTCCCATACAGCTGTGGACGCTACATCAGATTTATCACACAAAATGATACTCTATGTACTCTGGTAACACATCAGAAGAACATTTATCAGGAAATTATATTACTCAAGTAGAAGTAAAGTATGTTGTGTTAAAACTATTCTTAGAAGTACAATTTATTCAAAAAGTTGCTCGAGTAAAGATAACTACCCAGCTTCATTCTACTCTGTTAAAGGGCCCATATTCTGCTAAATCCACTTTTTTTAACTTGTTTTAACCAACCCTGCAAAACAAACCTGGAGTAGTATTCTGTTGTTTTCGAGGCCGCTCTTGGTCTTGAAACCTGTCTAGAGACATTTTTTTTCCAATCTTGGTTTCATCTCAATCTCGGCTGCAATTTTACTCGGCCTTGTCTCAGTCTCGGATGTGGTGGTCTCTGAAAATAATCATTTGTTTATTTAAACCCATCACCCCACACCACCCCCACCCTTTTTTTTTTTTTTTTTTAAACTTTTCTGTATTTTAACTCAGTCTTTAACTCAGTCTTTAACTCAGTCTTTAACTCAGTCTTACTTAAAAGTCTCAGCCTCGAACTCTGAAAGTCTTAGCTTTATCTTGGGCTTGGTTCACTCTGGACTCTGACTGCTCTTGGTCTTGGTCTTGGTCTTGGCTACAACACTAGTTATGTTTCATTCAGACTTGTTTGAGTAATCCAGGAAGCGCTCCTGTGTGTTGTAAAATTGTCTCTTAATAACTATGGATTGTATTTGGATAAAACTATAGCACTGTTGCAATTTTTTGCAACAAACTGCAATAAAAAAAAGCTATGATATTATAAATTAGACGCCTAATGCATGAGCATAAAGTACTTCAAATCATTACCAAGTTACACCACTGGTTATCTTTGTCCAATTTTCAAATGTGTTTGGTGATCTGAAACATTTAAGTGTGACAAACACACTGTAAAAAAACAAACAAACAAAAAACAAAAAACTCAAAACAACTCAAAATCTCAAGTTTTCAACAAATAATATTTTTTGTTCAACTTAATGTTCATATGTCTAAAAACTTTCAAATTGAAGTTTGACTCACTACCTATATATATATATATATATATATATATATATATATATATATATAAAACTCATCTTACACCAACTGACTATCCCTTATTCAGAAAAAGTATTACTATTGAATACTACTACTACTACAATAAATTTAACACATTTTTTTTTACAATTTTAACAACTTTGTCTGAACAATAGATAGTGAATAGGCTGTAAGATGAGTTAAACAAAATAATGATAGTGAATTTGAAGTAAAACTTCAAATTGAAAGTTTTTAGACATATGAATGTTAAATTAGTTGAGTTGGCCCCAAAACAAAAATCTTGAGGGATCCTGTTGTTTTGAGTTTTCACAGCATTTTTTATTTTATTTACATTGTATGCAAACACTTCCCTAGTCTGCTCTGTATAAGATGGTAAGTTTAATTGTATAAAAGCGATGGGATATTTCACACATTCCACATTTCACTACTGGATGTGATTTTGGGCGGAAATCGTAGTACTCCACTAAAACCTAATGCAATCCGTAGTAAATTCTGTGGGTATTACATGTGTCTCAGTCAGGAAACGACCAGTGTGAGAAATTCTGAAATGATGTAAACCTTTGTATGAGTCAACGCTCTCTCTGTGTGCAGCCCGGTGTGTTCCCAGTGCATCATGGGATACGCCCCGAACGATGCCAAAAGGTCAGCGGGCAGTAGCCACTTCTGCCACTGTTAGTGAAAAGTCCTGCTCAGTTGCTCAACATCGAACTGCACATGATGGGGCGGGGGGAAAACGCTAAAGTCTCTCCCTAGAAAGCACGGCGGCAGCGTCTGTCGCAACTCCACGGGACGTCCACCGCCGCACAGTCTCAGATCCTCAAAAACTCTCCAAAGGTTTTAATAAAATGGTCCACTAAAGGTCTGTAACAGTGTGTGGGTTCTTAGGTATAGTAAAAAAAAAAAAAAAAGAGGTGGTTAGTGCTCCTGCCTCTCACCAAAGAGGTACAAAAAAAAAAAAAGTTGGGAAAGAAATACATGCTGTTTTATCTAACTTACCAACTTACTGAGACACAAGTTGCTTCAGTTTAAGGCCTTTAAAACATTTGATGTGCTGTTTTTATTCCAAAAACCCAAAATTTTGCAAAGTAAAGTCTTTACTGAGACTTCATTCCTTGGAATAAAAAATATGAAACAGAAAAAAAATCTAAGCTCTTACTCTGCATTTTCTTAAAACCAGGGTTTGTACAGTCATGGAAAACCTGAAAATGTCATGGAATTTTAAAATGCAATTTCCAGGCCCTGGAAAAAAAGTTATATTTTGGTGTAAAGTTTTGGAAAAGACTTGGGAATTGAACAGTCTGAGTAACATTTGAGCACTAACCTGCGCCAGCCTGCCTATGATTACTTTATATCTTAATTTACTTTTTAAAAATATATTCTGAACCAACTTACCAAACATAATTATCTTTTAATCACTGGTGTAGGGTATAAGCCAGTAAAATTAGTGGAATAATATATTTCTGGGGGAAGAGCCCCAACAGTTTTTTTCCCCCCCAACTGGCTAGTTTCCAAATTTAACAAATAAAATTGCAGCAAAATTTCTAAGGCACCACACTGGACATTTAGAATACTGTTTATAAATGATTTCAGTCATTCCGCTCTAGGAAATTTAGTCAAAAGTTTTGGAAAAGTCTTGGTAAAAAAAAGTGTTCTTAACTTGAAAGTCACTTCCACTGAGCACAACAATGACAAAATCTATATAGTTGAGAAAAAAAAAAAATACTTAAATTGGACTCTGAATGAGGCGCATGCTCTTTACATCCATATGTGGGGACTTCACAGAGCTGTCAAAGTTAGATGCACACTTGTATTTGTCCAGAACATTGTCCAAAGTCTTGTACTTGGCTGTGAATTAATTAACACAAATGAATGATAAAACTACTCTTCCTCTACAGCAGTGGTTCTCAACTGGCCTGGCTTCAGGACCCAAATAAAAGAGATATTTCAACTCAAATATATTAAACCTGAGACAGAATAAAGTCAGAATATCACAGTACGACAACACAAAAAGAACACATTTAACAAGCAGTGGCGACGTTGGAGAGGGAATACATGAAATAAAAAAGTGCAGTTCAAAAGGATTCAAGATTACAAAATGTACTTTTCTTCTGATGAGCTTTTAAGAGGTAAACACTGAAAGACATTGCGCTTTGAGAACTAAGCAACTCTCACTACAACCTTAGCTGTAACAGTAACAGCTTTTTCAAATAATCTTTTTTTTTTTTTTCCCCGACACGCCATTTGAGAATCACTGCTCTACAGATTATTATACATGAATAATTGTTTTAAATAATCATGATTTCAATTGCAACCCAAATAATCATGATTATGAGTTTTTCCATAATGGAGCAGCTCTATGCTGAGGCCCAGATGATGTCTTTTTTTTTTCAGAGATGACTTCTATTCTGCTGCTTTTGACTGAATAATTAGTTTAATACAATCCAGTCTTTAAGAGTTTATCTGACAGTTTCTTATCTCCTCTGTATTATCTTTAACTCAGTTTTAGCTCTGACAGATCGACCCTCGATGACTTCCCTAAACCTCAAGAACGTGTCCTCCCTTTTACTCCAGTGAGAGTTTGAGTCTGGAGCTAAAGGATAAAGGATAAATGGTCTGAGGAGAGGAGGTCCCTGAAGACAAACTAACCCCAGAGAGAGAGGGGGGAGTGTTGTTTGGGGGCAGGCTGTTCTGTCCGGGGCCCCTCTGTGTGGAGCCTACAGGATTCTGACACGCACGGGCCTCATGACGGTCACTGATTTACCACAGGCTGAGGCGTTTCTGTCGTGAGAAGAAACAGCTTAACACTGTCAAGAAAACCTCAGTATTTAGAAAAAGTTAAAGCATTCAGGCTTTTTCCCCCATTCTTAGAAAACAAGGCACTGCTTGTTTTAGAAATGCCAGGCTTTTTCACCTCACATCTTTTATTTTTTTCTAATCTAAAAATCACAAAAAGCCCACACTTGTTATACTAAGCCAACAACGAGACAGTGTTATGAACAAGAGCTCCAAACAAGGAAAGTTACTGGTCTCGATTATGAATTATTTTAGAAATCTGATATTCTAATATGGAGATAGTACTTTTTTTTGTTAAAATATTTGTTAAAATATTATTTATGTATATAGGTTTTGTAGTTTTAACGTATTAAATATTATGCTTTTATTCATTCATTTTTAAACCAATCTTAGTCGCCTCTAGAACTGCATGGCTTGTTTTACAACGTTTAAAAACATTATGTGACTAAAAAAAGCTTTTTCAATAATTCCTGTATTAGTGACATAAAAAACAGAGAGAGTGCAGAGCTGTTGCTTTTGAACATACACTGAAAAAAAAGTAGTAGAAGTGAGTAGATAGTGTTGATTTCTCTTTTATTTGCCCAGTGTAATGATTACAGTGTATATTCTTCATAGAGCTGTGAGTTAGAACAAGCTTTAGGCGCTGTCTGGACATGCTAATACTAAGCTAAGCTAATAAAGTAGTTAAATGGTTATCCTCTGTCTTGTTGCACTACTGTTCTGTTTTTAGTTGCATCACTGGATCATACTGATTTGTTTCTGTATTTTATTTATGTTACAGTACCACACACACAACCAATGCAGCCTCTGAATGTTTAATAAAAGGAAAAATTCAAATCCACTGAGCATTTGAACCGATGCATCCTGGTGACCACAATATTAATAAACCCAGGGTTCGCACAGTCATGGAAAACCTGGAAAAGTCATGGAATTTTAAAATGCAATTTCCAGGTCCTGGGAAAGTTTGAGAATTTTATATTTTGGGGTAAAGTTTTTGAAATGTAAACAGTGTGAGTAACACTGGGCCACCCCTAGTTAACCCTGCCCAGCTAGAATACAGTAAATATAAGTGTTCAGTAGAAACGCTGTCTTTTTGGCCTCTTCTTGTTCTCACTGCAGGAAAAAGTCACATATATCTTCTTTTTTTTTTTTTTTCACAGACTATTTGAACTAAATAATTTTTTGCTGGTCTTTGGCTTTTTGGTTTTGATAAGATGATTTGTTTATATCTAATATAACATAATTATCTTTTAATCACCCGTGTTTAAACTATGTCAGTAAAATTAATGGAATAATATATTTCAGGGGAAGAAGCCCCAACTGTTTTTTTTCCTTCCAAATTTAACAAATGAAACTGTAGCAAAAGTATGTTTCTAATGTACCACATTGGACATTTTGAATACTATTTAAACACGTGTGTCATTTTTCAGGTTCTAGAAACTTAGTCAGAAGTTTGAAAAAAAGTTATGGAAAATTCTAGGTAAAAAAAAAAAGTGTATGACCCTGGAAGCCACATGTTAGATCTCCCCAGAACAATGTGCATACTGCTTTTTAAAAAGTTTAACTATAGAGAGTCACATAAAGCAGGCATAAGCTTTTTACTGTGAAAATTATTTCTTGTGGCAGTTTGGGCCAATTGAGAATGAAGTCCAAAGGCAAATAAAAAACGGGTTGCAATCCGCATTTGGCCCCAGTTCCAGAGTTTGGACAGCCCTCCTCCAAATGGTTTGGAAACTAATTCATACTTTTGCACATATGCAGTGGTAAAGAAGTACTCCATTTCTTTACTGAAGTATAAGTACAGATAAATGAGCTTTTTACTTCAAACCAATAAAAAAAAAGTGGAATAAAAAGTACACATACTTACTCTAAAACGAAGTAAAAGTACCCCTTTGTTCTGAAGATTTTAGTTTTGACCTTTATTTTGTTAGTTGCACTTTCTTTGCTGTATTTAACTCACTTCCTGCTCCTCCTCATTGGAACAGATTGGTCTCCAGTTAATTAGGATCAGCTCCCTCACCTGCTCATTTAGTATAAAACCTACACTTATCTTCACTCCTTGGTTGATCCTTGCACAGGGCGACTGTTTTCTGGTAAAAATCTTAATTTCATGCACTTTATTCAATTATTTGGTTATTTTCATATATGTTGCATTTACTACCTTTAATCTTGTGTGTGTTTTTTTCCTTTTCATATTGTTTTCTTTCTAATAAACCTACTCAAAATTCACTCCAAGTCCTCTGTTTTTGCATCCTGACCGATGCCCCATGGTTGTAGTACAAGTCCTCTGAACCACATGTACTACTCCTGATAAACTCCCTTTTTTACCTGTAAAATTTAACAAGCTACAAATACATGAAAACTGTAACTAAGTACTTTTACATTCCACCACCGCACATATGTTATTATTTTAAACTCCTTGGCCTTTGTTTTGTGTATTGGCCATCTTCAGATTGACCAGGAAGTCTTGGTAAGTGCTCAGGGTTACATTGAGTTCACACTGTCGGTCCAGCAAACAGATGGCAGCAGATGTTTATACCAAAATTACATAGTTAACCGAGAGACACAAACACATCCTTCAAATCCACTAACGTTGTCTTGGGTTTTATCTCTTCATTCTCCTCACTTCATAAGACGGTCTGCATGCGTCTGACTATGGGGCCCCGCGGGGCACAGCGCAGAGGAGTGATGGACGCCACAAATCACTAACTATTTACAAGTCCCTCCCAAAAAAAAAACAACGACCAGAAAATAACTTCTCGAGGTCCAAGTGCTGGACAAACCTCATCTTTAGTGTCCACAGCGGCAAAACAACAGAGCCATGTTTACAGAGAGGACAAACACAGACGGACCGGGCCCAGAGCTGATGACTGATGGACGGACAATGGAGGTGAATTAAGTGACATTAAAATTACATGTTTAGCCTGGACTTAGGCCCTGGAGCGCTTTGGTGTTATGTGCTTCTCTAAAAATATATCCACTTGTAAACAAGGGCACTTATTGTAGCTAAGAAGGCTGCTAAAACACAGGTGAGTGCTTAGGTCGCTGCTGCACTACTTATCACAAAAAAAGATTGCTTTATATTAATTTAATTTTATATTAATTTAATGTATTTGTTTATTGATTGGATGGACTTTTAAACAGCTTTGGAGACAGTGTGGTGACTAAAGAGCCCAGATAAAAATAAAGTATGCTTAAGTGTACTAAACTGTAGTTAAGTGTACTAAAGTGTGCTAAACATTAGTATACAAAAGTGTGATAATTTCGGATACTATTATCATACTGAGTATACTTCTGATATATCATTAGCACAACTTAAGTCATGCTTAACTACAGTTTAGTATACATATACAATGTTGTACTATTTATAATATATTTATACTATAGTACTATATTATGTTAAATACAATATTAGTATGTATTTTTGGTACTTTTTGACATTTTTTATGTATTTTGTATACAATATTAGTGTCCTGACAAATATTTTAATAGTATAGTTTTAATACACTTTAAATAGAACCAGAGTATTATTCAAATCAATACAAATGAAATATACTTTAGATATATTTAAGTTGGATTTAATGGTGTATGAACTATACAAAGTCACAGTCTAAACTGTTGTTCAGCGTGACTGTTGTGCCAATGATATATCAGAAGTATACTCAGTATGATAATAGTATCCAAAAATAGCACCCTTTTGTATACTAACCTTTAGCACACTTTAGTACACTTTAGTTTACTTTATTTTTACCTGGGAGTTGTGCAGAGTGAATAAAGGCCCCTGCACATTCCCTTGGCATATCTTGGTGGAAAACCAGCCTTACAAGAATGGGAACACCAACCCAGTGCCTCCAAAAGTCTCTGGTCTCATGAGAAAGCAACACATGCCCATAGGACGTCACAACAAGCTAGTGAGGGCTATGTTTATCAGAATCAGAATATTTAATGCATATATATATAAACAGGGACTATGACTACACAGATACAAATGAACAGATGTATATTATAGTGCAGCATATGTAAACAGTGCAAAGAACAGGAGGATAAAGTGACTGTAAGAAAGTGACCAAGTGACAGCAGCCTTCATCATGGCAGAGCGGACAAAAGGCACAGGAAACGTTTGCACGGATACGAGGAGGAGAAAATCAGAGTCAAGCCATGTGAGAGGTCACATGGATTTGTAAGTTTTCACACTTTTTAACTCCAAAATGTAGAGGGAGATTTGTTCAGAAAAACGCGTCCGAAACAGCTATGAAAATGATTTTATAATGTACTTGTGCAACAACACTGTCTCAAACACACATTGAACTGTTAAATCTGCAACCAAGAGTGAAGCTAAAACCCAGCCTTTAGCCTGTTGTTTGTTTTGTTTTGTTTGTGTGGTACATGCAGAAAAGTCTCTAGACCTGATGGACCCTAGGTCCTTTTTGCAGATTTTTTTGCAGATCCTTTTTGCAAATGGGTTCTAGGGGTTAAGATAAAATCTTTTTGCCTAAAACAGCATTCTCGCCTCACAAGAGACAAAGAAAGACACAGACCAATATTGAGTTCCCAGTTGCTCAACTCATCTTATTTAATGTAGATTCTCAGCCTTCCCAGTGTTGACTCTGAGGTTAATGTTAGACTTTTCTACTGCTAGAAAAATAGAGAAATTCATTCTCTGTATTTGAGCCATCCTTCCAATGGCACTGCTGTGAACCTCAGGAGTGGTGGGCGACCTCTGAGCAGCCCCCGGGGAGCCTTCTCCAGATCTTGAGTCAGGATCCTGATCAGGAGGATTACCCTGTATTTTGTGTGTTTTGAGGTTGATGGGAAAGTGGAGCACCTGGAGAAAACTCCCCCAATCACAGAAAAAAACATACACAATCCTCAGTCCAGAAGTTAAACCAAAAATCTTCTTGCTGTGAAGGCCCTTCTGTCATGATCCTGTCCCTGTCCTGTTCTGTGTGTTTTGCTTCTCTTGTCTCCCCAGTTCTTTGTTGGTTCATTGTATGTGTCAGTGTCCCCAGTGTCTTTGGCTCCTAGTGTTCTTAGTAAGCATGATTTTGTATTTTGTTTGCGCTGCCTTTTTGGTTCTTTCACTTTTTTATTCCTCAGTTTTTGCTTTTTTTTGTTTTGTTTTTGTTTTTAGGATTTTTTTTTTCTGACTTTTGAGCTTTCCTTTTTATTAAAGTCTTTTCATTTGCAGTCTTGCTTTTGGGTCCTTTCCCCCCTTTTTTTGTTAATTGTGACAGCGTCTTGCTAACTCGATACCCTTATTTTCAGGTAATTGACATAAAAACCTATTGCTCTGTCTTAGGCCTTAAGAAAACAAAACATGTGAGGTTGCCTTAATTATGCAGGTGCCCATCGTTGTTTGAAAAAGGACACATGAATTCTCATTTTAACTTTTATTTCTTAAGATATATATATATATTGTTTGTTTTATTGGACAGGACAGTGCATGGGGAAAGTGGGGACAGACATTCATATTTCCTGACTATCCTCGTGGCTCTAACATTTATAAATAAAAGCTCTGTGTGTTGCCTCTTGTTATTATTTAATCTCCCCTTCCCAGGCCTTTATGTAAGCCTCCACAGACACCACCTTCACTGCTTTTGTGCATCCACTAAAAGAGGAAGCCTGTTGCGTCTCAAGGACCGCACACTTCCTGTGACCGTGCTCACCGCGGGGTGCTGTGGTTCCCATGATGCTCTGGTCCTCTCGGCTCCCTCCTGTCTGTTACACCACGTCCCGCCGCTCTCATCCCCCAGTCTCATCTAATCTCGTCCACACATCTGCCTCTGCACGACACCGACAGAAACACGCCAACTTTTATTTGCTCTGATTCTCTGTCCGCTGCTAATAATAATAATATTCTAATGTCTGGGAGCGGTTGGCCGTTATTTGTTGGGAAAGGAGTTCACCGCTTGCAGCACCTTCCTCTGGTGAAAACAGGACAACAATCAGGGGTTGGCCAACATCAGAGAAACAGCTTCTGCCTTTAGACTGGGGACATGTACGGTAAACAGAGCTGTGACCGTCTGGCTCCGCCCACTAAACAGGTCGTAACAGTCTGCTCTTATTCTCATCACAAAATCTGCACCAACAAAACTTGAAACATTTCACTGTTGATCGTTGGTCTGTGGCCAGTTTGGTGTCACACTTGTTTGATAATCACACGGTGTTTCCATACAGTCCACAGACAAATCAAAGCAGAGGTAGATTTTTTTTCAGATCTTGCCTTAAAAAGAAACATTCCTCAAATTAAAAAAAGGGGTACACAAAAAATTTAAATACATGCGTAGTATATTAAAAATTGAGCAACATCAACATTTTGTCCACTAGAAAAATAAAAGCGGAGGAAGACCTCTAAAAATTAAAGTGTCCATTAAAATACAGCTATTTCTCAATTTTTAAAAAGGTTGTTTAAAAAGAAGTTGCTCATCAAAATAAAATTAAGTTGTCTAAAAACAAAAAGTGCTCCTCAAATTAAGAAAACAAAACATCTGTTTATCACAAAATGATTAAAAAAACTCTTTAATAACAAAATAAGACACAAGTTAAATATATAGGTTCATTGTTACACATCCAGGTTGACAAATACACAAAAAATTCTCTAAATTTACTGGACATTAAGTTTGTTTTTTCCTCAAAGATGTTTCTTTTTTTCTTAATGATGAACACTGAAATGTCTTTGAGGAAAAAACAAACTTAATGTCTAGTAGATTTAGATATTTTTTGTGTGCAAGTTAAATATGGTTAATTTAAAAAAAATTAAGAACACAGCTTCAAATATAAAAAAGGGCACTGTTTCTCCAAAATGTCCCCCACTTTTGAATTAAGGCTGTCTCAAAAAGAAAACCCTGCCACACATTTTAAAAGCGTTCAGCCAATGTGGCTCAACCCTGACTCGAATGGGACCGCCCCCCTTTGTTCTGAGTGTCTGATTGGTCAAAAAATTCAGTCTGAGGTCTCAGAGTCTCATTTTTTCAGACATGTTTGCTATTGTGCTACTGTTGACTGAATAATTAGTTTTCCTCAAATACAAGAGAAAAAACAAACAGGCAGTGCATCTTTCATTAGAAGATAGACCATAATGTCTTTTCATTTTGCACTTTCGCCTTTTTCCTTTCTGCCTCCAGAGCACTGATTTTCATTATGATTTAATGTTTTTACACTGGAGTTCCTTCCTGACACAACTCTCTCTATTTATCCAGGCTAGGGACCGGCACAAAGAGTACACTGACTTGTGACCCCATACAGATGAAATACAAGATGCTGAAAATGCAGTTTAACCCTTATGCTCCCCTGTGTACATTTTTGTATCTTTTACTCAACTTTTAATTTTTTATTTTAATTTTTTAATTTTTTCAGTGTTAGAGCTGGGGCATGATTTTTTTGGAGAGAATGTTTTTTTTTTTTTTTAGCCAAGTTTTTAAAATCCAATGTGTTTTACTCTCACGCATCATTTATACTTTATTTATTAATTTGGCACCTTTTGTGACTTTTGTGTACAAAAAAGTACACACTCATACATGAAAAGAATTAAATTTTTTATTTATTTTACTTTTTATGAATTTTTAAAAAAGCATAAAAAAACTTAAATATTTAAATATTTACATACAAATATTGTATTTACATACAAATATTGAATAGTAGGGAGATGGGGCTTTGGTGTTGTTTAGAGCCCTGGGTGTGTCAAAGATGACCATGCAAAATTTATTTGACTATTATCTGTTGATTATTATTTTTTTTATTTTGTGATAAATATTTTCTTTCAAAATCTTAATAGCATAAAACAACCCCACTGACTTCTATTAAAAACTTTTTTTTATCCCACTGGCATTGCATAGAAAACCATGCATACTGCAATGTCAGCATTTCATTTAGAAGAAAAGTAGTAGGGATGGGTGATACTACACTTTTTAGATACTGATTACTTTTAGAGGGAATGTAGTCGATACCGATACTGATGATCCCAATTCTAATGATTTCTTATGGGTGAAATTTTTTCATGCAAAAATTGCTACCCTTGAAGACAAATCCCATGACTAACACTGGCCCTTTAACAGTTTTAATGTGCACAGTTTAAAATAAATAACTTTAGTGCATACAGTGGTAAAACTGCTAACTTCTTGTCACATGACATGGATGGACCAGACCAAAATGCAGCTGCCTGGGGGTGCTTTGGCACAAAACACTGGAGTAAGTAACCCCCAAGTGATGCATGTGCTTTTATTTCACATGTTTTAACTAGTATTGATTTTTTATTCTGGTACTCGATACCCAAATGAGTATTGTGTGAGTATTGATATATCAATATCGCGGTTAAAAACACAAAGCACAAAGGTTAACATTATCAGAAACTAGGTATGGCGACCATTGCATGAACCAAACATTTCCAGCATTTGTACCAAGCAGAATTCTTTAGGGTCTGGGTAAACTTAGTTGACTGACTTGAAAAAAGGAACAACCATAATCTTTGCTTCTGACAAACTGTTTACTGCTGTATGTGATGTCAGTATGTGTTACAGTACGTGATAGAGTATGGTGAGTGTGGTGCTTTATCAGTGGACACAGACACTTCCTCCCCAACAGGAAGTGCCTGACTCAGCTGATCAGCTCCAGCGCTTATTGATAACGTGATCATTTAATCAGCAGAAGTATTTTATCGGTAAGACACTCACTTCATCTGCAGATGATATCACACTGAGGCCAAACACAGGTTACTTTCCCTTTATCCTCTCGCAGCACCACAAGGCGACATGAGCTGAGTGGAAGAATCAGATGCTGTACATATAAACAACAACAACAAAAGTAAACCAGTAATCTCCTGTGTATCTGTGAGCACTGCTGCCTTTCTCTCTGTTCCTCTGAGCTGCTGCAGCACCTCCCCCAAGGCTCCTAAAGGTAGCTCCAGGTATAGGATTAAACAGATTATAGGGTCATTTCTTCTTGCAAACAGGCCCTAAAGTAAGCAACTGCATAGGGCCCCCAGGCATTAGAGGGCCCCACATTTTGGCATTGTCTACATATTTCACTGATTCTGCAACTATTTTTTAATGTTCTGTTTTTTTTTTTTTGTTTTTTTTTTTTTGTTATTTCCTTGCTTCATCTGAAATTGGGGCCAATGCCATAAAAGATTTTTTACTGCCTGTTTACTGCCCCTAATGTTGAGTTAATAAAATTTGCAAGTCATGAATAAAAGCATTTATAAACCAGGTGGTGGAAAAAAACTCAATGTTTTAAAGAAAAAAAAAATATATATATACTGTGTTAATTTTTACTTTACAAAAGGACTGAAAGGGTTGGCCTCTAAACCTGTCTCACTCAGGGCCCCCAAATGTGTAGAACTGGCATTGCTTGCAAATAGATAGAACAATTTGAGCACTTAAAGGGGATATATTATGCTTTTATTTTATTTTTTTAAACCAATCTTGGTCACCTCTAGAAGAGCAGCACATTTTGCAACCTTTAAAAACATTATCTGGCTAAAAGAAAGTGTTTTCAACAATTGTTTTATGATTGCCAGGTGACGAGACCAGCAGAGGGCAGCAGAGTGTTGCAGTCTTTTGAAGATAATCAACAATAAAAGCTCTTCACTTCCATTAACTTTTTGCATGATGCTATTTTACTTAAAAATGAAAAAAGTCTATGAGGAATCAGTGGAAACAGAGCTGTACACTGTTTGTTTTTGTTTTCTTTATAAATGAATGAGAGCAGACTGGATGTAGAGGGCTTGGTGATTGGTCAGTGCTTCCTGAAGCGGGCGGGGGTTGTGGAAGTAAGCGTTTTGAGGCTTCAGAAAAGCTGTGCCAGAGAATACAGGATTATTAAAACAGGTGCGAATGAAGCAAAACACAACTCCAGTTATGTTTTTGATGAGGGAAGAACATTGTAAAATGGTAGAAAGCTTAAAATAACTAAATTTTGCACAATATAGCCACTTTAAGTAAAAGGATTTGAAGTTATATCAATATCCATCTATTTATTTGTTTTAGTTTGTTCAAAGGCAACAGCATGTCCCTACAGGGCTACCATAGCTGTTCACATGCTCTTAAAAGGACCAAAATACAGTCTACTATGTTAACATCAAGTTTCTTAAACCAATTTGTTTTATATTTTGATTTATTTCATTAATATCTTCTTCTTTTGGCTTCTTCCTTCTGGGGTCACCACAGCCAATTGCCTGCCTTTTAGCATGCAGCAATTTCCATATTAGTTAGGCAAAGGTTTTACATCATTTACTCTTATTATCTGGGTTTGGGACTGGCTTGAGACTCTTTGTGGCTTTAATCAAATTGCTGAAAAAGCTAGAAAATTGACCACTGAACAACAACAACATCCCTGAAGGGCTACCATACATGCTTACAGACTTCAAAAGATAGGGGCTGTGGAAGTGCTATCTGCTTCGTCACCACTAGATGTCACCAAAATGCAAAACCCTTGAAGCTAAGTTATTTAGGAATGCATGTGCAAAAAATTCCAAATGTTAAACTAGAACTAACAGTTCAGAGAGAGGAAAGACATGACTGAGTTAAATGGAAATGCCAAAATCCATAATCCATAAATAATCAGTTTAGGGGACTTCTGAAGACACAGCGCCCCCTTTGGTTGTGTACTGCAGTGGTGTCGTGCTAACAGGACGGGGCTGGTTCCTCCTCTTTGCTCTAAAGTGGGGAGATCTTGTGGGATTACTGCTTTAGAGACAGATTAGACTGTGTTTGTTTTGATTGTGAGGTTAAGCTGTGTCTGAGCTGTGATTCACCACCGGCACGCCTCTCTCTGTGCCTCTCTCTGTGCCTCTCTCTGTGCCTCTCTCTGCGCCTCTCTCTGTGCCTCTCTCTGTGCCTCTCTCTGTGCCTCTCTCTGTGCCTCTCTCTGTGTCCTCTCTCTGTGCCTCTCTCTGCGCCTCTCTCTGTGCCTCTCTCTGTGTCCTCTCTCTGGGCCTCTCTCTGCGCCTCTCTCTGCGCCTCTCTCTGCGCCTCTCTCTGTGCCTCTCTCTGTGTCCTCTCTCTGTGCCTCTCTCTGTGCCTCTCTCTGTGCCTCTCTCTGTGTCCTCTCTCTGTGCCTCTCTCTGCACCTCTCTCCGTGTCCTCTCTCTGTGCCTCTCTCTGTGTCCTCTCTCTGTGCCTCTCTCTGTGCCTCTCTCTGTGTCCTCTCTCTGTGCCTCTCTCTGCACCTCTCTCCGTGTCCTCTCTCTGTGCCTCTCTCTGTGCCTCTCTCTGCGCCTCTCTCTGTGCCTCTCTCTGTGCCTCTCTCTGCGCCTCTCTCTGTGCCTCTCTCTGCGCCTCTCTCTGTGCCTCTCTCTGTGCCTCTCTCTGTGTCCTCTCTCTGTGCCTCTCTCTGTGCCTCTCTCTGTGTCCTCTCTCTGTGCCTCTCTCTGTGCCTCTCTCCGTGTCCTCTCTCTGTGCCTCTCTCTGTGTCCTCTCTCTGTGCCTCTCTCTGTGCCTCTCTCTGCACCTCTCTCTGTGTCCTCTCTCTGTGCCTCTCTCTGTGCCTCTCTCTGTGTCCTCTCTCTGCGCCTCTCTCTGTGCCTCTCTCTGTGCCTCTCTCTGCGCCTCTCTCTGTGCCTCTCTCTGCGCCTCTCTCTGTGCCTCTCTCTGTGCCTCTCTCTGTGCCTCTCTCTGTGTCCTCTCTCTGTGCCTCTCTCTGTGCCTCTCTCCGTGTCCTCTCTCTGTGCCTCTCTCTGTGTCCTCTCTCTGTGCCTCTCTCTGTGCCTCTCTCTGCACCTCTCTCTGTGTCCTCTCTCTGTGCCTCTCTCTGTGCCTCTCTCTGTGTCCTCTCTCTGCGCCTCTCTCTGTGCCTCTCTCTGTGTCCTCTCTCTGCGCCTCTCTCTGCGCCTCTCTCTGTGTCCTCTCTCTGCGCCTCTCTCTGTGCCTCTCTCTGTGTCCTCTCTCTGTGCCTCTCTCTGCACCTCTCTCCGTGTCCTCTCTCTGTGCCTCTCTCTGTGCCTCTCTCTGTGCCTCTCTCTGCGCCTCTCTCTGTGCCTCTCTCTGCGCCTCTCTCTGTGCCTCTCTCTGCGCCTCTCTCTGTGCCTCTCTCTGTGCCTCTCTCTGTGTCCTCTCTCTGTGCCTCTCTCTGTGCCTCTCTCTGTGTCCTCTCTCTGTGCCTCTCTCTGTGCCTCTCTCCGTGTCCTCTCTCTGTGCCTCTCTCTGTGTCCTCTCTCTGTGCCTCTCTCTGCACCTCTCTCTGTGTCCTCTCTCTGTGCCTCTCTCTGTGCCTCTCTCTGTGTCCTCTCTCTGCGCCTCTCTCTGTGCCTCTCTCTGTGTCCTCTCTCTGCGCCTCTCTCTGCACCTCTCTCTGTGTCCTCTCTCTGCGCCTCTCTCTGTGCCTCTCTCTGCACCTCTCTCTGTGCCTCTCTCTGCGCCTCTCTCTGCGCCTCTCTCTGCGCCTCTCTCTGCGCCTCTCTCTGTGTCCTCTCTCTGTGCCTCTCTCTGTGCCTCTCTCTGTGTCCTCTCTCTGTGCCTCTCTCTGTGCCTCTCTCTGTGTCCTCTCTCTGTGCCTCTCTCTGTGCCTCTCTCTGTGTCCTCTCTCTGTGCCTCTCTCTGCGCCTCTCTCTGCGCCTCTCTCTGCGCCTCTCTCTGTGTCCTCTCTCTGTGCCTCTCTCTGTGCCTCTCTCTGTGTCCTCTCTCTGTGCCTCTCTCTGTGCCTCTCTCTGTGTCCTCTCTCTGTGCCTCTCTCTGCGCCTCTCTCTGTGCCTCTCTCTGTGCTTCTCTCTGTGTCCTCTCTCTGTGCCTCTCTCTGTGCCTCTCTCTGTGTCCTCTCTCTGTGCTTCAAGTATTTTTGAGATACTTTTGTGGGAAAATATGTCCAAATGTGGCACTGAGGAAAAAACAGGAGCCAGAGCTGGAGGACGCAGAGGAATGAGAACATCAGAGGGACAGCTCATGTGAGATGTGTTGGAGATAAAGTCAGAGAGGTCAGACTGAGATGGTTTGGACATGAACAGAGGAGGGACAGTGAATATATGGACAGAAGGATGCTGAGATTAGAGATGAGACATCGATTTATGGATGAAGTCGACATGAGAGAAGAAGATGCAGAGGACAAGGTGAGATGGAAGAACAGACAAAAATGAAAAACCCTCTCTAAATTGGTTTAATTAATGTGAAGAGTCCTGGGTCCAACAATTTGGGGGAAATCCAGGAGAAGAACAAGATGAACACGTGTGTGTAGGTCAGTGCAGTGAGTCACAAAACAACAACAACACTCTACACCAGACATTCCCAAAGTCAAGAGAGTCGTGGCTCCCTTAAATTTCTGAAAATTCCACGCAGACCCCCAACAACAAAACATCACTCTAATCAAAATAATATGTTATGCTTTTCTCCATAAATTTCTATAAAATGTTACAAAACACACTGACTGTTGGCTAAAAATAAATTTAAAGTAATATTTTTAAACAAGTATATATCCATATTTCATTCAAAACTCATTTTCTTTTGATTTACTTAATGTAGACAACCTCTGGGCCCCCCCCCCCCCCCCCCCCATGCAGTACCTTTGCAGCCCCCCAATGAGACACTTTGGGAAACACTGCTCTACACAAAACAGTGTGTGGTACATGAACTGCAGGCTTCACTTCATACACACCTTGTTTTGTCTCAGACTCAGAGAAACTTTTTTTTACCATAATCAAACAGTTTCAGAGGCAGCAGGTTTGGCTAAAGAAGTTGTTGCAGGGTGAATAAAGGTCCCCTGCACCTCCCCCTGGCGTATCTTAGTTAAAAAAAAAACAGCCTTGCAAGATTGGGAGAGCCGACTCTGAAGTCTTGAGTTTTGCCAGAAAGTGACATGTCTCAGTTAGCCATAACAACAAGCTAGCGATGGCTTTATTTCTTAGATGTCAAGGCTACGGCTAAGGATATGAGCAGAAGAGAACGAGCCGAGCGAGGGGTCACACAGGACTCAGCCAGGACTCTGAGTTTTTACTGTGTGCTGTTCTCTGAAACGGCTCGTACCTTACATTTCGAGCACTGGAATAGAGACTTTATCCCCTCTGGCAGCAATTATTATCAAAGTGTCCCTTATTGGAGCGTGCAAACAGACTAAAATCCTTAATAATAAATCCTATGTGACCTCATAAAGTCTTTTTTTCTGCAGATGATTCCTCTTACAATATACTATTATATGATTACACAGGTTTCCTCCAAGGGAAAAAAAATCGGGTAGTTCACAAACTATGGAATTATGTGTTCACTGTATTTACTTCAATAAAAATAAATGAAACGTTCCTCTTTCAGTTTTAATCTGAAGCAGCTTTTTGAATCAGGGCCAAACTCTGTCACACCAACCAACTGCATTTTCTACATATTTTGTCTTTTTTTTTTTCTTCCTCTTTTATACAACCTTGTTCTTCCATAAGTCAGTGGCCCCCAGACGCCCGGAGCACGCGGCCCGTCACCTGTCTTCTGTGATTAATTACTCTGAGGTTAAAGCGGCTTTGTGTGCCATCATTTCAAAGACACTGGGGGCGGAGACATGTGCGTGGGTGGCCATACCTTTTATGGCAGTTCCTCTTCCTCTTCCTGCTGCCTGAGCTGAGCCTCTTCAGGTAAAAAAAAAAAAAAATTAAATTAAAAAAAGCCAGTGGTGAGTGATGAACAGCTGATGACACACCTAAACCACAAGACCTCCTCATTGTTAAGAACTTGAAACCTGCAGACTTTGTTTTGAAATGCACTAATGGATTTTTGTAATTACATCAGGTTTATGATGTTTGGCTGAGTCAGACAGATGCATAAATGGTTAGATGAAGCATTTAGTGGTAATTAAGCCTGTAATTAAGTGTCTTGAACAAGCTGAACCAAAGGAATGCACTTGCAACTTAATATGAGATCTCAATACAGCTGTTGATAAATTGGTTTGATGTTAGAAAGGCAGAGTCTGTATTACTTAGTGTTGGCTGCAATAACAACCTGCCATAGTTCTGTACTGGAAATCACTGGAAGGATCAGAAACACTTCCAGAAGTCATTGGGTGTTTGCCAGGATCCTTCCTCCAGAGTCGGCTCCTCCGAAGCAAAGCCGAGTGTCCTGCTAACATCGTGTAAAGCTCTCGGAATATGCTCCGGAGCGTGTGTCACGTGATCAGACACTGTGTGCCAGCGATGGCTGTATTTCTTGATTTTTATTGTGGCAGAGTGGCCAGATGGCAGAAAAAACTTTGTACGGATACTGAGGAGGGGGAAAATTAAAGTAATGCCAAACGAGGGATCATGATAGTCAACTTTAATTTGTGAGCAGTTTACATTAGTGCTTTACTCCGAACTGTAGGGGGAGCTCCATAGAGGAAAATAAGGCAAAACAGCGAAGAAATGAGCAGAGTTACTGAGTTCCGCTTTAACAAGCTTAACATGAATGGAGGATAAACATATTTTATTCCAACTTTATGGGCAACAGTGCACATATAGCATCAATGAATCCATGTGAGCTTCCAGTATTCTCTGTTTATTATGATTTAAGAGAGATTTTACACAGACCTTGTATCAGTTTTCATTACTGCTATTGGTCTTATTCATTCATTTATTCATTCTTTTGCTTATTCCAGGCGGATGGTTTGACTCTATCCCAGCCACTGTGGGCCTGAAGCGGGATACAACCTGGGCAACGTCTGGTTAGTTAGTGTACGAACCCTGACAGACAACAATTCACTCACTTGGGGAAATTTTCCTAACACATTTATGTCTTTGGTCATTAATAAAGGATTTCTTATAGACAGACCAGTGCTTTTTGTGTCATGTTTGTTGTTCTTGGTAGCTATGACTGGCATTGTTCCAGCCCATGACGTGGTTCTCCCTTTTGCAGTTGTTGGATATTGCAGATTTTAGATTTTTGTTTAGTGGGAGACCGTATTCATTTTTTGGGATTATGTCTTTGGCCAGTAGCAGGAGGAAGTTGATAACCTGCAGAATCACTGGTAGAGGACATGCAGACTGCAGCAGGTGTTTGTTTAGTCGCTCTGCCTTTATCTCAGCCCCATCGCAGTCAGTGTCAGTAAGTGTCACCCACTCAAAGTCACCTGCTCTCGGGCCTTTGTTAAACTCGCTGAAGACTCAAGCAGAGATGGTATCGTCTCACTGTCACAATGCTGCAGGGCTGGACCGTCTGGAAGAGCTCTCGCCGGACCGGAAACCAAACACTCTTCACTCTCGTTCACGCACAGAGGATTTCAAGTCCAGCTGCATTACTGAGCGCGAACTGAAAGTAAACAGCTCTTGTGTGTGTGTAAGCGAGCTCTGTTTGTTTGTGGTGGTATCCATAACAGCACAGGCTCGCTTTAACTCTTGCGGGACCATTTCTGCCAAGTTTTTGTTCAGGCTTAAACTAAACTTATACCATCAGACCTGTAGCTAAAGAACTGCACTCAACTAATTTAACTAAATACAGACAAGGTCCTTTCTAAGTACATTTTGAGTTAGTAGAAGTAGTTTTTTGTGTTTGCAAAAAATTAAAACATCTTCCAAAATACTGAGATAAACACTTTTTTTTTTTTTTTTTGTCTTTTACTCAAGTGGTAATTAAAATAAAGTTGTTAGGACACTTTGAATTGATTCACAGTTAATAGTTAATCTGTCACTATAATTCATTACTACAAGTTGTAAGAAAAAGGCTCTGTCCATAGGCGTTGTCTGTGACTTTATGTACACAATAAAACAATGTGGAAAAAAAAGCGCCATTAACCTCCACAACACTGCACTAATATAAACTAATGATAAATCCTTGCATTGATTTATATTGGTTTATTGATTATTTGTGCAATAAACACAAACTCTATAGATAAAACTATTCAAAAACATTCAGTGGTTCTCTGTGTTTTAAGGTTTGAACATCTGAATACTTTGATAAGCTGCAGGCTTGGCTCATAGCAGGACTCATAATGCTGTGGTATTTTTAGTATGCAGTGTACAGTGATGGACTGCAACTGGTGTAGATTTTTTTACCCAAGTAATGTACGAACATTTATGAAATGTATTTTTTGGCTATATTTAAACACTCTTATCTGAGTAAATTTTTCAAGGAATATTGTACTTTCACTCAAATAAATGTTATATATGTTATAAAATCTCACTATGAAGCATTAGTTAGAGGTACTGCAGTCTGAATAAAAACAATGGTCTGTGAGTCTCAGTCACAGTTTGCTCTATTGTCTCTGGTTTTGTAGCTGTGTCCTGCTGCCTGTGTACATACTGTATATTTCCAAAAGTATTATCTCACCTGCCTTTACGCAGATATGAACTTAAGTGACATCCCATTCTTAATCCATAGAATTTAGTATAACGTGCATCTAGCCACATCTCGTCTAATGTCAGACACTGATGTTGTAGAGAAGGCCTGGCTCCAGTCTTCGCTCTAATTCATCCCAAAGGTGTTCTGTCAGGTTGAGGTCAGGACTCTGTGCAGGTTCAGTCAACTTCTTCCACACCAAACTCACTCATCCATGTCTTTATGACCAGTGCTTTGTGCTCTGGTGCAGTCATATTGGAACAGGAAGTGTCCATCCCCGAACTGTTCCCACAAAGTTGGGAGCATGGAATTATCCAAAATCTCTTGGTGCTGAAGCGTTCAGAGTTGCTTTCACTGGAACTAAGCTCCTGAAAACAAGCCCGCATTATAATCCACATTCAGTTATTTGGGTGGGTGAGCGAATACTTTTGGAAATATAGTGTACATTGACCTGTGGACGATCAGTGATGCAAGGGTTTTAGAACCAAAAGAAAAATGCACAAACAACTTGGCCATTATTTCTTTTTTTTTTTCTTTTTTTTATTGTGAATTAATCATAAAAAAATGACTTAAACATGTTTACATCATATTTGGGACGGGTGGGTAATTTTTGTAAGGTATTAAAAAATATACAGCTCATAGCAACTTTCAGTATTACTTGAGTAATAGTTAAGTATTAGTTAAGGATTAGCTAACATTTAACTGATTATTTACAAAGCATTACTTCAACATTCATAAACACTTTTATAAACATTGTTTTTAATGTTTAATTCTTTTGCAATAAGCTCATGTGTATTAAAGCTAAATTATAAACATCAGTGTCAATGTTTTAGCTAAATTATAAACATCCACTCTTTGCATTTGATAGCTTTTATTTTTCATTTTTAAGATAACAACAAAGATTTTTAGATGAAAAAATATTTTACTGTCAACTTTTGTGATAATGTTTTATTAACTAATTAATATAACACTACTCCTTTATAACACTCTGGAAAGGAAAGCCCCCACTGGCCCTTTGGTTGATTTTTTGCTGTACTAGGCATCAACTACACCACACCTATAACAGTGCCCACCCTCCTCTGGTACTGGAAGTAAATTCCCATTCATTTTTCCCATAGACTTTTTGAAAAATGTGTATATTAGGAGTTTAAAAGCTCAAAGGAAGAGCTCTGTGGTAACTCACGACCATAGCGCAACTAATTTTAATCAAAATAATTATTCTAAACTTGAATAATTGGTGAAACACATTTGTAGCTTTGCCTTTTAATTAAGTAAGTTAAGTTTCAGATTATCATTTTATTTTATTTTATTTTTTTACAAAATTAGTTGTGCTTTGGTCATGAGTTACCACAGAGCTGATTATCTTCCCTCGAGCTTTCAAACTCAAGTCTATGGGAAAAATGAATGGGAAATATACTTCTGGCACCAGAGGGGGGCGGGTCTACTTTTACTAAATACTTTTACTAATAATCCAATTTGAATAATATTATTTCTAAGTACCAGTACTTTATTATTAGATGCGGTAATGCAGCTGCATTCTTCTCTACGTGTCTTTTAATTGCCCTTACGGGACAAATAAAGTTTTCTTTTAAATGAATTAAATTTAAATTTAGTATTTATTTTGAGTATTTCTTCCACCTCTGGCTGTGTATCTCAGAATAGCTTTTTTTTTTTTTTTTTGTACTTCCACTCCCTTCACTTCCATCTTAAAAAAAAACATGTCTATCATCAATCTCCCCCACTCCAGTGCCATAAAACAAGTGTTATTATGGCACCTGTCAGCGTGAGGTTGGCTCGCTGGGTTTCACCTTGTGGGACGTAGGGTGAGACGGGGGATGGGGCGGGGGCGTGAAGGCAAGAGGAAGTCCGTCACATTTGGGCTGATGCTATCAGAGAGTGCAGACCTGGGGCAGGAAACCACAGCTGCAGCCGGGACCCAGAGACAAGCCGGGGCTGTAACCGAACGGCCCTGTGTCTCTCTGTCTGTCTGCAGCCTTATCACAGTTACATAAGGAGCTGTTACCTCAGAGCACAACACACCGAGCACAGGCAGGAAAACACACCTGCAGCACAGTCTTACACTCAAATTAGAAATGTTGTGGTGAGATACAGAGGTGTGAGCATAACACTATGACCACCTGCAATACTGGTGGTCCTATCTGTTATGACACATTAGAGCGGGGGTGTCCCAACTTTTATCCAGGAGGGCCAGATTTGAAGATGTCCAAATGTTCAGGGGCCAACAGTCTCCTGATGTTTTCTAGGAACTGAATGCACATACAGTATAAATTAAATACAAACTGTTTTATAAGTGTTTAGTTTTTAAAAGCCAAATAACTACAAATTACAAAACAAAATCTAAAACTAATAAGTAGTAATAAAGCATGAATAAATATGTAATTAACATTGTTTTAACTAATACATAGTTTAATACATGAGCTTATACCTCAAGAATTCAACAGTAATAACAATATTGATAACTCACTGATGTTTATTAATGTTGAAGTAATGCTTTGTAACCAATAAATTAACTGGTTACTATTCCTTAACTAATGCGTCATAGTGTAAGTTATTCTAAAGTGTTAGCATCTGCAATTATTTTTATTAACAAATCAGAAAACACAAGGCTGAGAGCAGGAGATGAGACGCACAAATATACAAAGCTACAAAAACACTGTGGGCCATAAGGAATCCATTTTCTTATAGAAGCCAAGGGCCAAATGAAATCCAGACCTGTGCCACAAATGGCCCCCGGGCCACACTTTGGACACGTCTGCATTAGTGTAAACACCTGTCCCACTTTTGGTTGTTCTGCACAGGCATTTATTCCTCTGTCCCCTCCGTCCCATTTATTAAGATAATGTCCCTCTTTTTCATTGGGGCTCAGTGGATTTTATAAAAAGAGAGATTCAAGTGAAGAAGAACAAGGTGAGATCAGTGTTCCTTGTGTAAAATGTAGGATAAATATTTGTGGGCGTCCAACTTACTGGATTTGAATATGTGGATGGTGTTTTGCTGCCCCTGCTTTTCAGGAAAAGTCTGCTCCATTGTGCTGCGAGTGGGTGCTGGCCTGCTGCAGGACAGTGTTGAGAAAATGAGACTTAGAGATTAAATGTTTATAATTACACTGAACAAAAATATAAACGCAACACTTTTGCTTTTGCTCCCATTTTTCATGAGATGAACTCAAAGATCTGAAACTTTTTCTACATACACAAAATAACCATATCTCTCAAATATTGTTCACAAATCTGTCAAATCTGTGATAGTGAGCACTTCTCCTTTGCCGAGATAATCCATCCCTCCTCACAGGTGTGCCATATCCAGATGCTGATGAGACAGCATGATTATTGCACAGGTGTGCCTCAGACTGGCCACAATAAAAGGCCACTCTGAAACATACAGTTTTGTTTTACTGGGGGGGTTTAGTGGGAGGTCTGGGGACTCCAGTCAGTATCTGGTGTGACCACCATTGGCCTCATGCAGTGCAACACATCTCCTTCGCATAGAGTTGATCAGGTTGTCGATTGTGGCCTGTGGAATGTTGGTCCACTCCTCTTCAATGTGCTGTGCGAAGTTGCTGAATATTGGTAGGACCTGGAACACGCTGTCGTATTCGCCGATCCAGAGCATCCCAAACATGCTCAATGGGTGACATGTCTGGTGAGTATGCTGGCCATGCAAGAACTGGGATGTTTTCAGCTTCCAAGAATTGTCTACAGATCCTTGCAACATGGGGTCATGCATTATCATGCTGCAACATGAGGTGATGTTGTTGGATGTATGGCACAACAATGGGCCTCAGGATCTCGTCACAATATCTCTGTGCATTCAAAATGCCATCAATAAAATGCATCTGTGTTCTTTGTCCATAACATACGCCTGCCCATACCATAACCCCGCCGCCACCATGGGCCACTCGATCCACAACAGTGACATCAGAAAACCGCTCACCCACACGACGCCACACACGCTGTCTGCCATCTGCCCTGAAAAGTGTAAACCGGGATTCATCCGTGAAGAGAACACCTCTCCAACGTGCCAGGCACCATCGCATGTGAGCATTTGCCCACTCAAGTCGGTTACGACGACGACCTGGAGTCAAGTCGAGACCCCGAATAAGGACAACGAGTATGCAGATGAGCTTCCCTGAGACGGTTTCTGACAGTTTGTGCAGAAATTCTTTGGTTATGCAAACCGATTGTTTCAGCAGCTGTCCGAGTGGCTGGTCTCAGACGATCTTGGAGGTGAACATGCTGGATGTGGAGGTCCTGGGCTGGTGTGGTTACACGTCGTCTGCGGTTGTGAGGTTGGTTGGATGTACTGCCAAATTCTCTGAAACGCCTTTGGAGACGGCTTATGGTAGAGAAATGAACATTCAATTCACGAGCAACAGCTCTGGTGGACATTCCTGCCGTCAGCAGCCAATTGCATGCTCCCTCCAAACTTGCGACATCTGTGGCATTGTGCTGTGTGATTAAACTGCACATTTCAGAGTGGCCTTTTATTGTGGCCAGTCTGAGGCACACCTGTGCAATAATCATGCTGTCTCATCAGCATCTGGATATGGCACACCTGTGAGGAGGGATGGATTATCTCGGCAAAGGAGAAGTGCTCAATATCACAGATTTGACAGATTTGTGAACAATATTTGAGAGATATGGTTATTTTGTGTATGTAGAAAAAGTTTCAGATCTTTGAGTTCATCTCATGAAAAATGGGAGCAAAAGCAAAAGTGTTGCATTTATATTTTTGTTCAGTGTAGATGAGATCAGTTCCATCTTTTTATTCCGTGGATGAAAACAGCACAATAACTCTCTTAATAAGTTAGAAGTGTATATTATCAAAGCTTTTATTGCTTGAGTCTATCCCTCCTTGTCTTGTCCCAACAAATCATTTGTCCCACTTTTAGCACTTTTTCATGTGGTCACCCTAAGCCTTATACGCAACAAGCTGCTCCTTTGAACAACTTAGTAACCACTGCTGACTGGGAACACCCCACAAGAACTGCAGTTTTGCCCTTGTCAAACTAACCCCAATCCTTACACTTGACTATTTTTCCCGCTTTTAACACATAACATACACTTTTTTCTGTAAGGTTTAAGGATTTGAGCAAATTTGATGACTATAGACGAGTGGCTCAGAGCGTCTCCAAAACTGCAGCTTTTGTGGGGTGTTCCTGGTCTGCAGGGGTCAGGATCTATCAAAAGTGGTCCAAGGAAGGAACAGAGGTGAACGGGTGATGCAGGTGGGGAGCAAAGGCTGAGACCTGTGTGGACTGATCCAACAGACGAGCTACTGGAGCTCAAATTGTTGAAGCAGTTAATGCTGGTTGTAGCGGCTATTTCTTAAAGGTTTTAAACATGGACATGTGAGTTCTCTTACGCTGAATCACGAGACATAATCCATTTTGTCCTTTTAATAAAGAAAACACATTACATCCATTCACAGCAGGAAGAAAATGTGTCTGCTCCCATACCTGCTATAGCTCTGCTTTACAAAGGGAACGGCACACAGTCAATTGCACATTTTTACATACTATATTTAATTGTTTTTAACTTAACTTATTATGCATGAGTTTAATGACATTTTAATTGCAGTTTAACTCAAGACTCAATGTTTAGCTTTTAATTTTTATTTTATTTTATTTTTTACATTTCAGCTTATTTTATTAAAGGTATCAGAAAAAGTATTGCTCAGGTATCAAAAACCAGGTATCGTTTAAGAACTGGTTTTGAAAAAATCTGAACGGTACCCAGCCCTAGTTATGATGCACTGTAGTCTGACACCTTTCTATGAGAACCAGTGTGAGAGCCATACAGCTAAAATTATATATAATTTTATTATAAAAATGTTAAATATAACCATTCCATTACATTTGAATACCTATAGTGAGCCAATTCATCTTCTGCAATCATAAAACACAGTAATATTGAATAAAAGACACATTTTTGGAGCAAAACTTTTTGTTTGTATAATTTATTCTGCATTATTTATTTGATTCATACAAAGGAACATTAAAGGGCCCACCAGGTATTGAAACTTGGTACTGAATTAAACAAAAATAAAAATCTTAGCACTAGTAACAACTTTTCTTTTCATACCACAAAGGTGATGTTTAATGGCACCCAGCCCTGGTCATAAAACAAATCATTATGACCACCAATAATAGACAGGTGGCAGTGCTGTAACTTAGAATCACAGATAACTATTTGCATTCAGAAGATGCAAAGTGTTAGAGCGAGTGGTGTAGGCTCTTGTCCTTGTCCAAATAAGAAAATGAATGATTGTCCGGAGACATTAATGCATTATTGATGCCCAGAGTTGGACAGTAACAAAGTAAATTTACTTGAGTACTATACTTAAGTACAGTACCCAAGTAAATTGTTCTTTACTTGAGTAGTATTTTTAAGGGAAACTTACTACTTTTACTCCACTACATAATACTTTTTACTCCACTACATTTCTAAAAAAGCAAAAGTAACTTCTGCAGAGAAATTGTCTTAAAACTAAAAGACACTGCCTTACTCCCTAAAGATAATTATACTACGTAATACTACTCAGATTTGCTCTCAGGAACTAAAAAGAACCTCTGGACACAATCTGGAAGTGATTTAGTTTTTGCTTTGAACATTATCTGCACAATAATAATAATTTGATTAGTATGATCTTAATACCCAGCCTTATTTATAAAACGTATGGCTCGTTTTTGTTGTAGAATAATCTTATCTGTTATGGTTTTATAAGCTGATCCGCACATTTACACTAAAATTATGTAAAATGTATTTTGTTCATATTTTTGGAGCTGCAAATTTGTGACTAATGTAGAAGACATTTTAGCCATAATTCTTGACTGCACTCATTGTGGAATACATTGTAAAAAAACATTTTTTTGTATTTTTTAAGCACTTTGAATACTTAAGTATTTTTACTCCTGTACTTTAACTCAAGTAAAAATTTGACCAGGAAGATCTATACTTTTACTCTAGTAACGAAGTTGAGTACTTTGTCCACCGCTGTTGACTCCTAAGGAAAACAAGAGTAAATGCAGCATGTGTAGTACAGCAGATGTGTTGCATGGTTGCTTGACTGTGTCCATTGTAACCTGATGTTAGAATTTTAAAAAAGTGACCACCTAGAGGTTTGATTACAGCCTGGTGCAACGAGATACCCATGCAACAGTTTTTCTTTCTGTGGCAGCGCATTGGTGGCTCCAGTCTGTGAAACCTGTCTGTCTTAGTCATCTATATTTCCCCAAAAACCAAAATGAAAGGGGGCCACAGCCAAAAAGTCACCAAAAGGAATTCCTGAAATCTCAAACCTTTCGTGCACCAATGGATGTGTGGTGGCTCTACAACCAACGCATTGTTTACACACAAAACACAAGCCTCAAAATATAAGGGAATAATAATATAACAGGAAAAGGTCTGAACAAACTAAAACGTTGCTTCACGTTTGCCACAAATTCCTCGTCTGGTTTAGGATTTACAAAAATCCAGGAGCATTAGCGTTGGTGGCTAACAGGCGGCAGGACGCTGTGGCCGTGTAAGACCGGGATTATGGTCCTAAATGGTATCTGTGTGTCTGGAGGAGGATAAGTGATGGTCTGAGTCATGTAAGGAGGATTTGTGGCTTGTCTAGCGTTCTTTGGAAGAGCTGGTAGCGACTGAGCATTTGTCACCGAGATACAGTGTGAGGTGATGGGGCAGTGTTAGCAGAGGAACATATCCCTCCTGCCAGGACACTTGTAGGGAAATGTCCCGTAACAGGCGGAAAATGTCAAATATATGAGGTGTGATATAAGGCTAGGTTTTTATTAAGTCTGTGAATATGACAGACTGGGCTCCTCTGCCAGTACGACCTCAGTTATTTGTCCTTACACATACTCGGAAAAACTCGGAATAATGTCAGATTTTGGAACACATATTAATATTTCAATAAAATAAAGTTTTAAGCTTTTTTCAATTGACAAATGGTTGCCTGAGACTCATGGATGGGGTAATGGCACTTTACACATGAACAACAAAAACTAAGTAGTAAAAGGTTGGTTTAATCTTTAACTGTGTACAAGCCCTGGCACTTTTATATTTTGATTACAAATGGTTACACTGGTATAAAACTAGTTGTGGTAAGAGAACAAAAGGAAGCCTGTGTCCATAAATCCCAAGGCTGTATATGTACACTATCAGCTCTGCAGTCTGTAGCACAGGACGCAATAATGTTGGCTATATGTTTTTTTGTTTTTGTTTTTTTCAGCGCAGCCTTTTTTCATTAATGGTTACCACAGCAAACCAGTTGCACTGTGATATGGCAGGCTTTTATGCCAGATGTCATTCCTGGTGCACCCAGTCACAGAAGTGTTTTGCCCAGGGACACAGCAGCAGTATGCACTTCGAGTGAGGTTCAAACCTCTGACCCATAATGTATGATGGTCCAAAATATTCATTCATTCTCCTTTCAATTGTTCCCGTTTGGGGTCGCGGGTACTGGAGCCTGTCCCAGTAAGTGTGGGCCTTAGGTGGGGTAGACCCTGGACAGAGGCAGACACAGAGACACACACAGACAGACAACCATTCACTCTCACACTGAGTCACTGGGGGCAGTATAGAGTCACCAGTTCACCTAACACACAGCGTGTCTTTGGGCGGTGGAGAAACCCAGAGAGAAAGCACAGTAACACCGGGAGGACATGCAGACTCTGCTCAGAGAGATCATGTGATGGTCGGCCCAAGCACCAGTCTCCTTGCTGGGACACACTGACTCTGCTCTGCCACCATGCCCCCTATGGTCCAAATCAAATCAATCATTTAATATTTAGGTTGTCTCTCTGATAACATGACCAGCTTTCAAATGAGAAACAGCTGAAGTGATGCTAAAAACCCTAAAACCACAATAAAGTTAACACATTGTTGTAACGGGCTGAAAAAACTGAAACAAAATGGATGAGAAATGATAAATATTTTCTGTATACTATTTAAATTGAGCCCTGTTGCTCTTATATAACACTTGAGCCACTGAAACAGCAAAAATATTTATGAATTAAAATTTTGGATACTAATTTCAGAGGTAAATGTAAATTTGAGTTGTTTGTTGTTGGTTGAGGTGTGCTCCTTTCCAGATGAGTCAAACACATTGTGACAAACACTGACTAATCACTCACGTCCATTAGCTCTGACTCTGTGAAGATTATATTATGTAACAATAGACTTGATCCTATAACACCCGCCTTTGTTTATAAAGTTGTTATGGATTCTTTTACCTTAAGTGACTTAGTAATTAGTAATTGTCCATAGAGTTGTCTTGTCCATAAATGGCGATTCAGTTGCTGTCGCTGTAGAATCAAGCGATGCAAATAAGTGTTTAATTGTAGGACAAAAATCCAACTTTTCATCAGTTTATTTAAGTTTGTAACAGTTCTCCATTTGGGGACTCACTAATTATGCAGTGTTTTTTTGTTTTTGTTTGTTTGTTTAAATGTATCTGTCACATTTTCTCATTTGGCTGCATTATGCATGAAGTCTGCATGGTGTCCTTGTGCTGCTGTGGGTTCTCTCCTGATCCTTTCACCGTCTAAAGACATGCATGTGTTTGGTGAACTGGTGACTCAATATTGCTCCTAGTGAATGAATGTGAGAGTGAATGGTTGTCTGTCTGTCACTGTAGACCTATGGCTTTTCTTGTCAAAGCCTCTCGCCTAGTCTTACAAATACAGATCTAGCAGAAGTAACCAAGGTAGCGCTGGCTAATACTGAGCTAATTTAATAACTTTTCTGACCTGATTAATGGGGTTTAGTGCTTTCCTTCCTCATCTGTTAGTTCTGGTAAAGTCCTGGTTGTTGTTAGATTTTTGTCTTTCTCCTGTTTCATTTTAACAACAGTAAAGTCCCGCTGCCGTCCCATGTAACAACCACATTCGAACAAACTCACTTTTTCCACAAATCTTTGTACAACTGGCTTCTGCTGCTGTCCCTGTTCAGAAATAAGTACAGAGCTGCTTATAATCCTCCATACTGTGGTGTTTTATGGCAAAACCGGCAATCCCCCATGTTCCTTTGGGTCAGCAGTGCACTACTTATATCATGCCCTTCATTTTCTCTGATTGGTTACTCCGCCTGTGATTGTTCTGCCACAGAAATGAAACTTATGTAAAGGGATACCAGACTAACTTCTTTATATAGAATAGGAAAAAAGTTTGTCCAGGATAAAAAGTCACCACATTATTCAACTCACATGGTTTACCACACAGCCTACAGCAGGGGCGGACTGGCCATCTGTGCATTCTGGAGGATCACAGAACGGCCGGTCGCTGAGACGGCCGGTGGGCCGTTTTACATAGACTCCATAAACACATACACAACCAGACCAGAGAGGGCGCAGCCGCGCAGATGCGCAACAGCAGAGTAGAAGAAGAAAGCAGAACAGCTGCAGCCACTCAATGCAGCCAGGCACTCGAACAAGTCCGCAAGTCCGCCGACAGGTGGCCGTGAAGACGGCGGTGGCGCGTGAGCAGAGGCTGCCGTGCGTTTACGTAATGGATATAAAACGGTAAATAAAACAAAAGGAGAAGGGCGGAGCAGAGAAAGTCAGGGAAAAGAAGTTTAAGTCGCTTGCATGTGAGGCGTTCAAGTGTAAAAATATAACAAAACTGTTTGACAGCAGCAGTGCTAAAGCCACATCCACCAGTACAGCACAACATGAGAATGAAGAGACTGAGAGTGCGGTGGTGGGGGCCCAGCGCTGCTCAGGCTCAGGGACCCACAGAACTAAATGAAGTTTTACCTCAGTTAGAGCCGTGTACAGAGCAAGTGGTGAGTATAGCTTACTGTATGAAACACAGGGCTTTCATAGCTATTTAGGCTATGACATATTTATTCCACTTCCTATACATAGCTCTAAAACACTATCATAACAGTAACAATATGAATAATATTATATCTAATATGGCTGTGAAGACTCATTCATCCAGGCTGATTCCATTGCAATCATAGGTTTAAAAGCTGTCATCTGGATTTGGTTTTAAAGAAAGCTCTCTTACCAGCCTCTTGGATAAAAGGTGAAATGTCTTCAACTGTAAAACCCAGTCCAGATGACAGCTTTTAAACCTACTATTGCAACTATATCTAATGTGAATTAAATCCAGGGATGTTCCCAAGCCCTCCAATAATAAGTCATAGTGTAATCCAGGACTAAACTATATTTAAAACATGACACAACCAGGTCTAACCAAGACTAAACCCTAACTAAAATAGGTATACGCTGTCCAAAACTATAGCTAAACCAGGTCTAAACAGGGACAAACCAGGTCTTAATCAGGTCTGTGCCAGGATCAAATCAGATTCAAATCCGGGACTAAACCTGTACAAAACCAGGTCTAAACCAGGACCTAATCAGGTCTAAACCCTAGTGATGTCCCTGTATGAATCTAAAGGTAAGCTTTGATAGGAAAAGGGATGAAGTAGATTACATATTGACCTCTCTGACATTTAATTAACCCTACATTTTTTTTTTTTTTGGGGGGGGGGGGGCTGGGCAGACTCCAGGGCTGTTTTTCAGTCCCAATCTGCCCCTGGCCTACAGCGACTCTCTTAACAACAAAGAAGCTGTTGTGTTTTATGTTGTTATTGTTTGTGAAAAGTAAAACCATGAATTATACTAACACTTGGCATTAAAATTAGGTACATTTAAACCTTCCCTTAAACCTAGTTGAAAAATCCATGCAACCCTACCTATTTTAGTAAGAACACTTGCATTTTGTCCCGCCTGTATACCCATGTAAGATGTTTTAGCTCTGAGTAACTGTTTAATATGACTTTTTCTGTGGGTGCCCTCCACGCTGGTTAAAGCCACTATCATACTGGGTTAGCTTTGATATCGATATGGCTTTTCCAACAACAACAAACAATCAAACAACTTCTGGCTTCAGTGCTATTTAAACATTAACACCGCCCTCATCTGAGTCATTATGAGAAACCCTGAGCGAATTCCTCTCTGGTGTCAAATCACTGCATTTCCACTACAAACTTGCTCTCTCGTGTCGTCTACTGAAAGGTTTCTGCTTATTTTGGGTTGAAGTGTTGGACTTGGCCCGCTGCAGTGACTGGCTGTTAAATCTTTGCAGGGAGAAGACGCTGGAGAGTGGCCACAAAGAGAGACTCTGACACTAAAAAGAGGAGATGAACCGAAGAGAAAACAGTTTAACAAAGACAAAGTTAGTGGTGGATGACAATAAACTCTGCACGAGTTTGTTTTTGGGTGTCAACTTTTTAGATCTGGACCAAGAACAATGAGATCTTAGGTTACAACGGTCATTTAAGCATTAATTAGTAAGTACTATTATTGAACTTCTAGTAATATGTTCATGGCAGTGTCTCTTGTAATTATTTTATCCTTTGGTATTGTCATTAGCTGATAATTCTCTCATTATTTTGCCCTAACTCAAAGCCAAAAACACATTCACAGTCTAGTGCGTCTAGTTTAGTCTAAGCCATATATGTCACTATTAGATACATGAAAAGTACAATCCAGAACCAAAATTATCACAAACAAAGTAAACAAATGCTATCATATATTTATCTTGTGTCGCAGGCTGGATTCTCATACAATATATGAGTTCACAGACACATGAAAACCCTTTTTTTCAGCACAAGCTTATCCTTTTGCAGTCTGAACCGATGGTGGTTTGATCAATGGTGTGGTAGCACTGCTGTGAGTGGGCGGGATTTTAGTTTTGGTGACAACAACAAGCCTGTTAGGCCCCAAACACACTGCACGTGTTTGGAGGCAGAGTAACGAGCGCCTGCCTGCTGAAGCCAAAAATCCCTGAAAATATGCATTGTTGGATTTTGACGATTAACATCAGCGCTCCTCGAGTATTGTTTAAACATCTTAAGGAAGTGCTGCGGCATAGCTCGGTTGGGATAGCTATGGCACATATGCAGGGCAACTACAGCCTGCCTTGGCACAGTGGGTTTGAGGCCGAACTCTTATAGTTTGCTGAAGGTCTCTCCCCACTCTCTCCCAAATTTTTTGCACTCTGTCCTGTCAATTAAGCCTAAAAATGGCCAAAATAAATAAATAAATAAATAAATAAATAAATCAAGAGCTTAAGGAAGACAATAGTAAGATTTTTAGACCCAAAAACTGGAACTCATATTTTTTTCACTAGTCACAGTGTTTTTGAACTCACCAAATGACAATACAAATCCATACAATTCTGTCATATAATTAAAGTAGAGTAGAGTAGAGTGAGTTTAGAATTTTAATGGCAATTTATTAATAAAAATAATTAATTTATATTGATAATGATAATTTTACTGACAAAATCTTTAGACAAATGTGGTTTTAGTTTCCTGTGCTTTTCTATTGTTGTTAAAATTGGGACAACCGGGACATGGTTTGCTGAAAACTGGGAGTGTTTTTACAGATATATCTTGGGAGCCTAAAACTGGGAATGTGGTTAAATTTGGATGTCTGGTCAACTTACTCCATACCCTCTTTTCTTGTGCATGGTACAGAAGGAGGCAGGATGGGTGACAGATGGGACAGTCAGCCTGGTTTTCCTCAGAAGACCCCAGTTTAAGCCGTAATAATTGAACAAAGCAGAAATAATGAGTGGACATCCTTCAGTGTATCTGCCAAACCTAACACAGTCATGTTAACTCTTCAAAAAAACATTTAGAGCCTGGTTCTTGTCAGCGCTCTCCCCTGCAGAGAGTGGGGCTGCTGTTGCTGTTGGCACAGGCCAGTCCCAGAGTGAAACTGACTTCATCTCCAATCACTCTCAGCTCCTAATGAGGCTGCACATCCCACCAGCCGCTCTCTCAGCTCTTACATACGTCTCAATGAACTGCAGGGGAATACAAACGCTTGACAGTTTTTATGGATTTCTGCGGTGTGTTGAAAACGGCTCGAAATATTCACTGGCACATGAGGTACCAGTGGTGTTTAGTCATGGTTCATCACAGTAGGTGGCCACATGGGTTGGAGTTACTTGTGGCCCAGTACCACCAATTCACTGGGTGGGCTTGAACTGGTGATACAGCAAATAAGTGTTGGTTTTATTGGGTGCACCACTGTCCAGCTCCCACACTGCAGTAACTGTTACAGATACGTTTGTCTCTCTGGTTTTCTCTCGTGTTGCAGCGCTCTGTGGCGCAGTCTCAGGGCAGTTGTGTTTACTTTTCTGTTAGTTCGGTTCGTGTTCACAGGTTTTGTTTATCATTAGCCTCAAACACCGCACCATAAGCCACTTGTTTCCATGACAAAGAGCCTCAAAGCGCTCCATTTCAAAGTGTTACAAAGCGCACCTGAACGCAACATCACCTAATGCATGGCTTCCCCACTCCGTGATCTGTCAAACTATTTATGGGGACACATGCAGAGGCTTTATCCTTTGCAAAACTATTCCAAGAGCTAGTGTTGTAGTCAAGACCACATTAATCGAGACCAAGACTAGTCCAAATCCAGAGTGAACTGAGACTTTCAAGGACCGAGACCGTGTTGACCAGGACAAGACCAAACCCTGTTAACTAACACTAAAAGGGGAATAAAAGTAGTTCAAATACATTCATAATTTTTACTGACCGAACGCACAGACTCCACAAACAAATGGAGACAGATCATGTACGTGGTTTTTCTGATGCTGAAAACAAATTACTTCCAAATGATAAAGAATAGCATTTTCTAATAATGTCTGGTAAATAAAATTTCAGACACATCAGAGACTGAGACAAGGCTGAGTAAAACTGGATTCGAGACCAAGACTGATTAAAACTGCAGCTGAGACTGAGATGAGACCAAGACCATAAAAAAAATTGTCTCAAGACCAAGACCAGTCTTGGCCAGTACAATACTACCAAGAGAAGTGAAAAAAGGAGCAGCCGAAATGTAGAAGAAAAAAAAGAAGGGAATTTGCTGTCTGCAGATGTCTCTGTGACTAATTGTCCTGGATTGACCCTGCCTAAGGCCCATAGTTGCTTGGATATGCTTCTGCCACCTATGACCCCTCATGGACAAAAGCAGAAGAAGATAAATGAAGAAATTTTTGCATTAATTATTTTGCATTAATTATTTTTAAAAGAGCAATGTTTCAACATGCAAGTTATAAATAAATGAAAAGCTTCTGTCAGTTTCTGTATCTGCTTCTGAGGGTGACGTAAACACGACTTTTCCATCTCAGCTCTTCATCTTTTTAAATAAAGTTAAGGCCTCCTGCTGCAGTCTCAGTGCAGGACTCTGATTCAAACATCTTCAGATTTCAGTCTGCTGCTTTCACACGAATCTGAGTTTCCTCTCTCCACGGGACGTTTATTTAACACTCAGGACAGACTCACGGGGCAAAAGGTTGTTCACAGGTAAAACTACAGACAGGCAGTATCTGTCCTGTATTTGAACAAAAGTCAATAGAAAAAGTTATATTTTTTATCTTTCTTGAAGTAATATGTAGTGAGTAGTGGTTCTCAAGCTGTGGTATGGGTCTCCCTGGTGGTACACAGGCTTCTTCTGGTGGTACTCAAGAGTTTTTTGCAGTTTAAATTAGTCATGGTTTTGTAATGGTTTACTGGGTTTATGATTTTGTCTTCATTTAGTAAAGCTTTTTTGCTTTTGTATATGTAGACCTGGGATTTAGGTTTTTTTTTTTTTTTTTTTACATTTTTTATTTCATTTTCATTTATTTATTTATTTTTATTTTATAACTTTATTTTTTTATTGAAATATTTAGCCCCTAACGCATTTTATACATATTTTACAGTTATTTTTTAGAATATTGATATTAGTGTCAAAAATATTCCTGTGAACACCACATTATATAACTTTTTAGTGCACAGTTTAGTGATTTATATTAATATACATGAAGCATCAGTAGTATATACTCCAAGTTCTATGTCTTTATTGGGAAAAAACTTCAGTTTTAGACTATGGAAGACAAAATGAGGATATAGTGGGCCCCCATAGTCTTATGAATTAATGGGTAACACTGAACCAAACATTTCATTATCTACAAAGAATTAGTCCAACATTAGCATTAAGTTATAGATATTGTTATTATAGTTTAAATCTTGAGTAATACGCTCATATAAATCAGTGCAAAAATAATAAACAACAGTGTTAATTCAGTATCTCTAAGCTGCTTGTTACATGAAATATTGTAGCATCATTATTACTGTTTAATAGAAGAAGTGAAGGAGGAGAAGAGAGAGGAAGAGGAGTTGTTCTTGTCCAAAGAAATTTTAGCCTGACTCCCTCTGGTCTTTTACAGTGGGTCCAGGAAAAAGGCTGTTGTATCACAGGGACAAGAATAAAGATACTGTACATTAAATATTGTATTAGGTATTCATAAGACAAGAATCCAAAACCTGTAAAAAGTGGGTCCCAACAACATGTTAACATAAAATATAGTATACTGAGGATAGGGATGGGCGATATTTCCTCATTTGCAATATACCGGTAAAACAATTCCCCAAGATGGGAAATTCTCTTTGCCCGGTAAAAACAATAAGCTGATCACACGTTTTTTGTGCAACTGCATGACTGACTGTATTTATAGTTTTCAGTCATGTGACTTTTGTCTTCCATGGAGAGCAAAACAAATATTGCTGTGCACAGTGGACATGAGGAGATGCAGCCAAATATGCATTTAGATGATCTGACAACTCAGGACAAAATACAATATGGACTAAAACTAGAAATACTGGGGACTTGTGACCTGTATGAAACACCGCTGCCCTGTTTGAGCCGCTGACAACAGCCAGGTCGCTGTCAGAGCTGGAATTGCTGTGACTCGAAGCTCGAACTTATAAATGCACTGAAAGTTGTTTTTTCAGTCAGGGTGTAACATCAACCCGACGTACGGCAAGGGCATTCGTTTTTCATCATAAAAGGTGAGTAAGACTGACAGACAGACAGTGGGAGCCCAAAAGAGGGACAAAGTTGGCTGCAGGGGGGAGATTGAATTTACTTTCAATATTCCGCTTAGTTAGCCTATGTATAGTATGATGATTTCATAAAATTACATAAATAAACAGATTTTAAGATACATGAGCCATATAGATTGTAGAAAAATATAGCTCTGCATTTAAGAAGGCTTTTGTAAAGGTTAGATTTCTGTTGAACAATGACTTCCAAACTAAAAATGGCCAATAATAGATAGGAGATCACTTGAAATAACGTTTGGGATGCAACTATACCAGGCAGCATTTCCCTCTCGTCTCCTTCCTTGCATCTCTGGCCTTTCCTCCTTCTCCTGGCACCTTTTTGTTTCCTCTCACATCTCCCTTGGCTCTGTCCACTTTCCCACCGTGTGATCCTTCCTTTCTTCCTGCTCTCCTCCTCAGCTGCACCTCGCCCAGTTTCTGCTTCATGTTTAATACGTCCAGCTCCTGCCAAAACTTGCAACAGGATTTATGTTCCCCTCTTCTCTGAGAGTTACGAGCCGCTGCCTGCTCTTCTTCAGCCGTCCCGGTCCCTAAAAGCGAAAGCATCCCCCCTTTAGTCCACAGCCAGGGGTTATCTCACACTCTGTGCCAAAGTTTAAAGGGAACACATTATCCAGAGAAGGCATCAGGTTTAAAGGAAATGATTCTGAAGTTGTTTTGTGTCCAGCACAAAAATAGATGATAAATGTCATATTTTTGGAAGAGTGTAAAGTGGTGAAAAACATGCAGTTTCCGCTCGTGTTGAGGTCATGATTACTCAGACCATAAGACCAAGATAAGACCAGGAATAATGTCTGATAAAGTGACTACTCCGGTTAGGGGTGGCTGGTACTGGAGCCTATCCCAACAGCTATGGGCCTCACCCCTGGACAGTGGTCGGTTGCTCGCAGGGCTGGCACAGAGACAGACAACCATTCACTCACACATTCATTCAGTAGGCACAGTTTGGAGTCACCAGTTTACCTAACACATGCATGATTCATTTTGAGTTTACCATAAAAATGAATGCAGCGAGAACTTTTAGTAGAAATGAAGAAAGACCAAGACTTAACATAAGGATTGATGGAGTAGAAACAGAACAAGCTGCAAGTTTTAACTCTCTAGGCTCACTGAAAATGGCAAATGTGATGAGAAGGATTTCCATTGCCAAAATAACTTTCTCCAAAATGACCAAAGTACTTGTGAGGCGTCAATTCCCATTAAAGACCAGGGCAAGAATTCTACACTGTTATGTATGGTCAACATTACTGTATGGCTTAGAAACATGAACTATTTTAAAACAAATGAAAGATCGTTTAAGAGTTTGTGAGATGCAGTCTTGGTTGGACAAAGTTACCAACAAGGAAGTCCGAAGAAGAACTGGCAGCTCACAAGCTCTGTCTAAGACCGTTCAGGAAAGAAAATTAAGATATTTTGGACACGTTGCCTGCCACAAAGAGTTCTAGCGAAGGATAGAGGCAAGGAGAGGCAGAGGGAAACCAGGATTAATGTGGAGAGATAACAGAAGAGAGGAATGACCAATATCAGGGCATCAGGAACGATTCATGTACCATAGCTAAACAAAACAACAAACCACTACCATGGTGTAACATTACAATATATACCGGTAGTCACAATATATAATTTGAGCTGTTTTTGTAAATCTATAGCACACATTTGTTTTTCTGTGTTGGCATGTTGTTAACCAGCATCACTGAGAGGCTTGTAGCTGCCGGCCGCACCACTGGCCTCCAAACAAATCAGTGGGAGCCTCAAAAGATGTTTTTTCGTCACTTTATTTATAAACTCACAAACCTTGCGAGAATCTAGCTTGCAGCACAAGGTAAGGGAAGCCGGAGTACCCTGAGAGAACCCATATTAACACAAGGAGGACAGATCCATCCATCGTCTAAGGCTCTCGCAGATTTTGTTCACACACACTGCTAAAAAAAAAACACTTAAACAACACAATGTAACTCCAAGTCAATCACACTTCTGTGAAATCAAACTGTCCACAATTATAGGCAATTAGCAAGACACCCCCAATAAAGGAGTGGTTCTGCAGGAGGTGACCACAGACCACTTCTCAGTTCCTACACTTTCTGGCTGATGTTTTGGTCACTTTTGAATGCTGGCGGTGCTTTCACTCTAGTGGTAGCATGAGACGGAGTCTACAACCCACACAAGTGGCTCAGGTAGTGCAGCTCATCCAGGATGGCACATCAATGTGAGCTGTGGCAAGAAGGTTTGCTGTGTCTGTCAGCGTAGTGTCCAGAGCATGGAGGCGCTACCAGGAGACAGGCCAGTACATCAGGAGACATGGAGGAGGCTGTAGAAGGGCAACAACCCAGCAGCAGGACCACTACCTCCTCCTTTGTGCAAGGAGGAGCAGGAGGAGCATGGCCAGAGCCCTGCAAAATGACCTCCAGCAGGCCACAAATGTGCATGTGTCTGCTCAAACGGTCAGAAACAGACTCCATGACGTTTGGCATTTGCCAGAGAACACCAAGATTGGCAAATTGGCCACTGGCGCCCTGTGCTCTTCACAGATGAAAGCAGGTTCACACTGAGCACATGTGACAGACGTGACAGAGTCTGGAGACACCATGGAGAACGTTCTGCTGCCTGCAACATCCTCCAGCATGACCGGTTTGGCAGTGGGTCAGTAATGGTGTGGGGTGACATTTCTTTGGGAGGGGGGCACAACCCTCCGTGTGCTCGCCAGAGGTAGCCTGACTGCCATTAGGTACTGAGATGAAATCCTCAGATCCTTGTGAGACCATATGCTGGTGCGGTTGCTGGATTCCTCCTAATGCAAGACAATGCTAGACCTCATGTGGCTGGAGTGTGTCAGCAGTTCCTGCAAGACCAAGGCATTGATGCTATGGACTGGCCGCCCGTTCCCCAGACTTGAATCCAACTGAGCACATCTGGGACATCATGTCTCGCTCCATCCACCAACGCCATGTTGAACCACAGACTGTCCAGGAGTTGGTGGATGCTTTAGTCCAGGTCTGGGAGGAGATCCCTCAGGAGACCGTCCCCACCTCATCAGGAACATGCCCAGGAGTTGTAGGGAGGTCATACAGGCGTGGAGGCCACACACACTACTGAGCCTCATTTTGACTTGTTTTAAGGACACTACAGCCTGTTGTGTGTTTTTCCACTTTAATTTTGAGTGTGACTCCAAATCCAGATCTCCATGGGTTAATAAATTTGATTTCCATTGATAATTTTTGTGTGATTTTGTTGTCAGCACATTCAACTATGTAAAGATCAACATATTTAATAAGACTATTTCATTCATTCAGATCTAGGGTGTGTTATATGTATGCCTATAAGTGCTTTGTGGATCTGGAGTAGGCATTTGCTCGTGTCCTTCGTAGCTTTCTTTGGGGGGTGCTCTGGGAGTATGAGGGCTCAGGGCTGTCCAGTCTCTGTATGACTGGAGCAGGAGCTTGGTTTGTATTGCTGACAGTAAGTCAGGGCTGCCCTCTGTCACTGGTTCTGTTCATTATTTTTATGGACAGAATTTCTAGGTGCAGCCAGAGACTGGAGTCCAGTTTGGGGACCACAGGATTTCATCTCTGCTTTTTATGGATGATGTTGTCCTGTTGGCTTCATCAAACCAGGACCTTCAGCATGTGCTGGGGCAGTTTGCCGCTGAGTGTGAAGCGGCTGGGATGAGAATCAGCACCTCCAAGTCTGAGGCCATGGTTCTCGACCAGAAAAGGGTCGCTTGCCCTCTCCAGTTTGGAGGAGAGTTCCTGCCTCAAGTGGAGGAGTTTAAGTATCTCTGGGTCTTGTTCATGGAATATTTTTATGATATTGTTTGGTCTCATAGCAGTTTGTTTTGCCAAGTTTGACTTAAATGGTAGCTGGTCCATAAAAACACAGAGAATAGGAAAGCAAAGTAATGAGAGGCACATTAAAAGATTATTAATGGCAATGCCTCTGAACAATTGTGGGTTCATTTATATGTTTCAATAATAAATCTCAAACGTTCAGCAGTATAGAAAATAGTATAGTTTTTAGTTTTTCCATTAAATAAATGAGAGGAGTTAGCTTTGTTGTTGAGGTGGTGAGAGGAGCAGGTTGCAAGGATGAGGTGATGTATTTTGGGGTTGTGCAGTTTAATATGCTTTGCATAGCAAACCAACCAATGACACGCTACAGACGACTAAGAGAGGGCTTTCTCCTATGATTGGCTGTGGTGTTTTTCTGGTAAGACCCAGTGACTTTTGCCCTGGTTGAAGAAACTGGCCTTACAAGAGTCCAGTTATTATCCTGTCCTCACTCCAGGATCTGAAGGCTGCTGTGCATTTGTGCTTGTATTTGCATGCAGAGCCCAAAGCAGATTAATAAAATTGGCTTAGAGCAGGCGTAAAATCAAATCTGGATCCCCTCATGTGTTGCTTTCCGAGTATAAAACCAACAAAAGGACCTTTACTGGACTGCATTTCCATGACCTTTGACCCCTGCAGCGCTGTGGTAAACTTCTACCCCTCGGACGTGCAAATCTGACAAACACACACTATTTTTCTTGGTTAGATTTCAGCCGTATGTGCTGTATGAACAATGTTAATGATTGAAAATGCTGCGTGGGCCGCTCCAGAATCGTCCACGCTCCATTTACGCACCTCGTCCCCTGGTCTCCATTCAAATCTCACATTACAGACCCCACTAAAGATCTGGAGAAATGCACCGTCTACTAGAGTTTTAAAGAAGTACAAAAATATGATTTTAAAAATGACATTCAAAAAGGCATCACTCATAAGGGTTAGTAACATGTCAGTCTCAGCCCCAGTCTCTGCTACATAGCCATCAGATAATCAGTTGTTTAAGGTGCACAGTGACAATTAGTTAGCACTCCTGCCTCTCAGCAAGAAGGTTGTAGGTTCAATCCCCGGGCTGTAGACTACAATCTCTCTGAGTGCAGCTTGCATGTTCTCTCTGTCCACTGTCCCAGGACATGCATGTGTTGGGTAAGTTGGTAACTCTACATTGACCCTGGTAAATGAATGTGAGAGTGAATGGTTGTCTCTAAATGTCAGCCCTGCTACTGTCCAGGGTGTTCCCTGCATAAGGTCCATAGTTACCTGCAACTCCTAAAGGGAATAAGCAGAAGAAGAAGGAATGAATTTAAATAAAACATTGAATTGTTTATTGAATGAGCATACAGTACATTTTATTGAATATTGTGCAATTTCAAATTTATTGTACTATTACCTTTACTAATATTAATTTCCTTTAATTGTATTGGTTCTTTCTTTTTTTCAAAGTCTTCTAATTCACTAATATACTTTTTTTCCTATTACAGAACAGTGGCCTAATGCACTGATTCCCAACCTAGGGGTCCCCAAAGTATCACAGTGGGTCGCGAGGGCCTCTTAAAAAAGCGGTCCAAGCTAGGGATGAATGGTAATGCAAGGAAGACTGGCTAATGCATTGCAATGGTCACAGAAATGTGTTTAGAAATGGTTCAAAATAGATTAATAATACTTAAGTGATGTTTTTGTTATGCAGTGAAATTTACCCAATAAATGACTTAATTTTTCCTAAATATTATGATCAGGGAGGCAAAGGGTCAGGGCCATCAACCTATCAACTGATAAAATGGGGGTCACTTAGAAAAAAGGTTGGCAACCTCTGGCTTGGTGGTTAGCACTCCCGCCTCACAGCAAGAGAGTCCTCGGGTCTCCTCGAGTTTGGGTGGGTTTCCTCTGGGTGCTCTAGTTTCCCCCATCAACCTCAAAACTTGCACAACAGGCTAATCCTGCAGCTGTAGGTCCTCCTGACCAGGATCTGCATCTGCTCACTGCTCGTGACAGGTTGCTCTAATGGCATTGAAGGATGGGTCAAATGCAGAGAATGAATTTTCCTCCTCGACATTGAGAGGAGCCAGCTGAGGTGGCTTGGGCATCTGCTTTGAAGGCTCTTGGATGCATATGTCCTTATAGGCATATCCCACAGGGACTAGGCCCCTGGAGGGATTAAGTCCTGGCCTGGAAATGCCTCAGTGTTCCACTCGGAGAGCTGGAGGAATTGTCCAGGGAGATGGAAGTCTGGGTGTATCTGCTTAGATTACTGCCTCTGTGACCTGGCCTGCAGTGGGAGAAGACAGTACAGTAGTTCTTTTTTTTTTGTTTTTTTTTAATACATGGAATTATTTCTAATAAATGTTTTCTGTTTTGTTTGTTTGTTTGTTTGTTTTTTATGAGGTGACCCTGTTGACCCTCATTCTGCTCTGGACTCACTCAAGAGATGTGATTTGACAAAATCTGTCAAATTTTTGTGCAACCTCTACAACCTATTATAGAAAAAGCCACCACCAGCTTTGGAATTCATTCATTCATTCATTCTATGCTATGGTATATATATATATATATATATATATATATATATATATATATATATATATATATATATATATATATATATATATATAGTAACTTTAAATTTAATTGAGTTTGCCTTTTATCCAAATTTAGAAATCAAACTTTTGCCTGTAATCTGCCCCTCGCCGCCTGTGGTCCCAGTAGGTAAACACAGTGGACGCGTAAATGTCTGTTTGTGAAAGCCGCGAGCGAATTGTTCTTTTCAGCGGGGCACGACTGTCTCTGCATATTTTCATGCTGAAAAATGTTATCACGTATTTACTGAGGAAGCGATGCCTGACCAATCTCCCCCCACAGCCTCGGCAAACACGATTACAACACAGATCTCCGTCTCTCTCTGCTCTGTATTGTGTGGCACGTGTGGAGCTGACATTCGAGGCCTGTTATTTGAAGTTGGCGTCTGCAGTCATATTGTTCCTGATTGGGCTATCGGGCTGCGCTTGTCCAGATAAAAGCTCCCCACGCCACTGTAATATTGTGTGGTTTTATACTAAAGCTTGAATTTCACTAACTCCTGGATGAGATGAGGTGTAGATATTTTTTGCTTTGACTTTGACTTTTCAGGCTCATTAGACGCATTGTGGGGAAAACGAATAGGAAATAAAAAAGGTGAGAGTTTTTCTTTTTGTTTTAAGGTTGTACAATATCAAGAAAATATAACATAAACACAGAAGTGGGTAGTAATGAGGCACATCCAATCTTTGAAGTAATCTTTTTAAAAAATGTTACTTTAAAGAGAGGTTTTAACACAATACTTAAGCAATATATTATTATTAATGAAGGCTGTGCTGGCTGGGATATGTCCATTGCATACCTGACGGTAAGATCCCAAAAATATCTACTGTACAGGGAGCTATAGCTTCAAGAAAAAGACCCCCTGGAAGGCTACATCTCTGTTTTAGAAATGCAAGCAGCCAGGAGAGACCTGAAGTCAGCTAACAGACCCTGAAAAGTGGGAGGCAATTGCTGCAGACAGGAATTGCCAGTAACTAGCACTCCGCCGAAGACCTGCTAAGCAAAGACAGGCCAAAGGTCTGTATCCCAGGATACCACCTACATTCTAGCTCCACCTGTGGAAGAGTTTGCCCCTCCTGCATTGGCCAGCACAGTCACAGCAGGTGTTGCTCCCAAGATTATTCCTGCATAAACCAAAGCATGGCTTCATGATCCCTTGAGACTGATGGATGCCTATGACCCATGTCTATATGTTACCTATGTACTTGCTGTCCATAAAACACTACTTCCACTTCTACTACTCTTCTTTCCTTTCAGCTTTTATCTTCTGGTTTTGCCACAGAAAATCATCTGCCTCCTTGTGTGCAGTGATCCACATTTTGGTTTGGCATAGATTTTTACTCCAGCAGACGTGGACCAGCAGACTTGGGACTAGCACAAGGAGTACACACACTTGTTCACCCTTGTGGCTAAATTTACATTGTTTCTACATTTATTTATTTTTTTTTAGAAATCTGTACTGGCACCCCACTACAAATGAATATGAGTCTTTCTGTTAATGGTCCAAGGTGTCTAGAACATTCTGGACTTTGCAGGGTTAACACAGACATTCACTCTCACACTCATTCACTAGGGGCAGTTTAGAGTTATTAGTTCTCCTAACACATGCATGTTTTTGGACGGTAGAAAGAAGAGGAGAGAACCCACAGTAAAACAGGTAGGACATGCAGAGAGATTGTGGCTGGGAATAGACCCCACAGCCTCCTTGCTTAGAGGCCTAACTTACTTTGAGTTTGATTTTTAAAGGTTGAAACTGGAATCCTCTGACTGTGAGATGCCTGTGATGCCTACCACTTAAACTCTGGGGATAGTCAAGGCCTAAGTTAAACATTAAATAAATAAGTGTATGCTCAAACATAAATGTTTATATAAGTCAGTGTGTCTGTGTCAACATACATCTGTCTGGGACTGGCTTTAAGTCAGTACAGGTTTATGTTTGATGTATGTTAAACTCTGGATTCATATAGAGACAATTTATAACGCATGGCCTCAGAAAGATCAATGAATCCAATTACCTTTTTAACTCACTGACAGTGATAAAGATGTCAGTAATAATTCTGAATGGAGAAATGTGTCAAAGCAGATGAGAAAACCTGTAATATATTTTCAGGTTATATTAAAATACAGAGGTGCATAGTAATAGTCAGGCTGTCAGCCGGAGAACTGTGCAATTAACTTTGCCAGCCGACTGTACTGAAATCCAAATGGCTTTACATAAATGATTGCCTTAGTCTGATTATAACAGGAGTTTTAAACTACATGTAAACTCGAGGGTCTGGCTGAGGGGGTGTGGTCTTCCGATTTTCTCTTCATCGGACTGGAGCGTCTGGATAATGCGGTTAGTTGTTGGACTACTGCTGCATGTGTAACTGTATTCTGATTAAGCTAGGAGAGGCATTTGACAGCACTCAGAAAAAACAAAACAAAACAGAACAACATTAGTCCAGTGCATTTTTGAGATCTGCAAAGACACACGTTATGGATTCCTAAACTGCTGGTTATCTACATAATATTGATAAATTCATAAACACTGCCAAGTTAGCACAGGCAGGCTTCACTTTCATTATTTTCCATTTTGTTTGAAGGGGTGTTTGCCCTGTAGTAAAGGTCAGGGGTCACAGTTTGGGTTTGAGCTGTGCCTTGTTCCCAGGCCTGCAGCAGCAGCAGCAGCAGCAGTCTGTTGATCAGTAACTACACAATAAAACAACAGGCTGGTTTAAAGTCTGCAGTGATAAATCCTGCTTACCGGGGCCGCTCTGGACTTTACCCCACTCAGGCCAGTCTCAGCCCCTGCACTGTTATATAAATGTGTGTGGAGAGGAATAACACACATCAATGCCTCTTTATTTTCTTATGTAAGTCTCACTGTGGAGAGGGGGAGAGGCAGGTAATGGGTCGGGCTGGTGTGGTAGTCCACGCACAAACAACAAAACAAATCAGGTATGAATGAAGAGGCCGCATGTGTGAAAAAAAATCCTAAGATTTCATATGTTATTATTATGTTAAGATGTTGGGAGACTTGTACAGTTGGACTATGTGTGGCATACAACTACCAAAAATGCAAATGAACGTAAGAGTATTTTATGAAACTTTAAAATGCATGATTAAAATAGTGAATAGTGATCTGTGTCGTTTTGAGTCACATTCACACTTATTAGAGTTACACATTAAACCATAATGGAGCTTTTGGTTTGAAGTTTAATTTCACATCCTGTTGAGTCATTCTTCACTTTTTGAATAAATACATTTTGAAAATAATTTAGTCCTTCATGCAAACTTTTTCTTTCCTTTTATTCTTTTTTTACAGACTGCTCAATGAACATAATGTAATTTTTCATATAAAGATGCATTATGTATTGCATGTGTGTATTGCATGTGTGTTAGGTGAATTGTTGACTCTAAACTGCCATAGTGAATGAATATGAGAGTGACTTGTTGTCTGTCAGTGTATGTCTCTGTGTCAGCGCATGCAAGTAACTGGGCACTGTCTCAGGAGTAACCCGCCTAAGGCTCCTAGTTACTGGGTTAGACTCCAGTCACCCGTGACCCTGGAATAAGTAGAAAAAGATGAATCAATGCATTTTATGTAGAATTTAGTAATCACACTTTAGCAGTGTTAGATTAGACTCTGACAGTATTAAGACTTACTGCATAGTTTTGATAAAATAAAAATAATAAAAAACTAAACATAGCACATAGGTAGAGTCTGCAGTGCTTTATTTACTTAAGGCAGTTTCCTGTAGCCTAAATAAGAAAATTGGGTAGGTTCTGGTGATGGGTATTCTGACTCTTTTCAAAGTTTAGGCTCCTTTGGCTTGGCTCTCTTATGGCTCCCAAATGGCTCTTCATTTAGTATCACTCAAAACATTTTATTTAGACCCAATTTAGTAATTATGAATGGTGTGTTGGTAAACCATTTTTCACTCAGTGTTTTCATAAAAGACTTACTTTTATGCAGTTTGCACAAAATGCTTCAGTTTTTCCGAACATGCTTCCATTTAAATCCTGTTATCCATCTCTCTGTTGCTCTGTGTACCTGTGCCACTACATTTGCTGTCCTCACATGTGATTGGCTGCATGCTGTGCCCATTAAAATAAAATTCTGCTCTGCTTGTGTGGGTTTTTAGCAGAGCTGCAGGAGAAGTCGAAGATTTGTCTCTCGGCTCTTTTGGTTTGCTCCAAAGAATTGACACTTAGAGCCAGCTCGTACGTGAACGACCCATCACTAGTGCGGCAGAAAGAGACATCAGCGATGCGATAAAGGGAGTGTATGAAGAGGAGGAGATGGAGAGGCTGAGGAGGCTGATGGTGCTGCTGCTGTGGAGTTAGGTTGCGGTGTGTAGCTGAACAGCAGACTGGTTCAGGGAACATGAGACATCATTTTCACATGGATTGGATGAGAGGGAAAGGTGGCAGGCTGTGATTGGCTGACAGCAGCAGACAGGTGATAAGTATAATAATAGGTAAGGGGAAAATAAATCTTTCTGGTTGAATTCAGACTTCAGCTTCATGTCTATCAGGGCTAGAGGCATGCAGAGGTGAAAAGTAACTACTGTGGATACTTTTATTCAAGTAGTAGTACTAGTAATCATAGTAATAGTAGCACAGCATCTGACAGCAGTAATTGTAGTAGAGATTTGGATAGGGCGCTGTGAAATATTGTAAACTTTTCATTCAATACCTTCAATCATTTTGCTGACTACTTTCACTTATTTAAAGCAACAGTGCTTTTATTTGAGTGCCAGTATAAGAAACTCTTCCACCTTTGGCTGCTGGAAACAGCACAAAAATGTCCAAAATGGAAGTCAACAGCAAAATACAAATCCCCAGGTGCACTATGAAAGGATTGTTCCCTTGTTTTCATTTACATTACTTGGATGCTAAGTATTATATGGTAAAAACAAAGTTACATAGATTTGCTTTGAATACACAAGCCTTGAATATAGAGTTTATGCATCAGTACTCAAACCTGTGGGCAGTTCAGGACCAACAGTAACAATAGGAGAGATGAGTTCTGATGGTGTTGTGTGAAAAAGAGTTGACACAGCGCCAACATGTCCGCTCTGAACCTGAACCTGCCCAGCCTAAAGACGTGTTTGTTTTTACTGTAATAAATGATACTCGAGTTTTTCATGTGACGACAGATCGGACGTGCCACGAGTGAAAAGCAGAGAGTTTGGTCTTAGAGGGATATTAGCAGAGGTGTGTGTAGAGATAAAAATTGTTCTCAAGCAGTGTTATCTCAATATTGTATTACTCAAGGAGAAGTAAAAAGTATGTTGCGATAAAACAGTTGTAAATATAACAGGGTAAATGTAAATTATGCCTGGACTGGATTTTGCAAGGGACAAAAGCATACATAAGTGCACTGATGAATAAAAGTAAAAAAATTAAAGTTCCTTGCAGGATGTGTGACCAGGATGAAAAGATAATAACACTATCCCATTTCTGAAGTGCCCTGTTTGAAAACCTCTTTGTTGATTTTTTTAAGTTTTATTGCAGCTCAGTTTCAGGCCGACCAACTGTTCCACATCCGGCTAACAGACTAGTCCTGGAGTCATTCTACTACAAAGTACACCAATCAGGCCCATAACATGACCACTGACAAATTATCTCTTCATCATTGCACCTGTTAGTGGGCGGGATATAATATTCTTTCCTTTCGCCGTTTCCTTTCTGGGGTCATCACACAAATATCTGCTTTCTTATCTATTTGTCATTGGTTTTTACGCCGGATGCCCCGTGCCTGGATTAGAGAGGAGCTGGCTAAATGCTTAAAAAACTTAGCCCAAGATGCATTTTTCTGACATGAACAGTTAAATAAATTCCCAGACACCACTGATCCAGCTTTGTTTAGCATTTTTGTTGTGTTGTTTAGTCTGTAAATATGACAAATGACATCAGTTTTTAGCGAGCCACAGATTTAGTTACACACCACTTAAAACACAAAGCCTGATGTGAAAGTCTGTTCCTCTCGTGTTTTTTTTTTTTTTTTTTTTTTTGACCTGGTTCGACCCAGACGTCACCTCAGACGAACAAGAATCAACAACAACCTGCTGCTTTGGCTTTTTTTTCTCTGAACAAACTTTGAGCCCAAAATGAGAACCGCAGTCTGAGAGCGCCGCGCCGGCTCCTCAGCGCTGTATACATCTGACATAAATACTGGGAGCACTTTAAATAGACCGTGAGTGTAAACACAGAGACGTGCTGACTGCGGCGTTCTGCTGCAACAACGGCCGGAGCACAACCACTGTTTTCAAGGAACAAAGTGTCGAGTCAGGGAAATCTACAACTACATCCTTTATTCTGCTCCCCGAGAACTTTATGAATCCTACATCAGCTTCATTTGTCAAATTTCATGAATCACTTGGAAAAAACAACTTCATCCTGCATCTTTGTGAGATTGGCAGCAAGCATGACTGCAGCTAAGTGACTTGATTTTTTTAATTATGAACTGCAAGGAAAGAAAGTTTGTGTGTGTGTGTCAGATCTGAGATGCAAGTGAGTCAGATGCTGCATACAGACACACAATGCACATGCAGCTGAACTAAATATTTGTTGTTTAAATGCAAATTGTAAGTTGTAAATACATTTTCTTTGGGTTGAAAGTATTAGCTCTGTGACTAAACGGCCACTGTCCAGTGTGTACCATGCCTAAGGCCCATAGTTACTAGGATTTGCTCCAGTACCTTCAACCCCTACTGGGAATAAGCTAAAAAAAAAGAAGAACATGAAGAAATGTTACAAAGCATGAGTAGCTCTCAGACATTTAAATTTGTGTAAAAGTAGCTCTCAGGAGAAAAAAGGTTGGAGACCGCTGCTCTATACTGTAAAAGAAAATAATGGTTTAATAGTTTCTTTATTTTTTACAGTTATATTTTGCTTTGTTTTGTTGCTGGATGACATTTCTGGTTATGTGTTAATGTTCTTCATTTATTTACTCACTGGGAGGACATGCAGACACTATACACAAAATGGCCATGAAACCTGCTGTTGTTAGCCAGGCTTTAGACCAGCACATTGGTAGCAGATATGTTAAGTTTAGAAATAAGACTGAGCTGGGTGCACCATGCTCTGGTATTCGTGCTGCAAAACATGAGAAAAACATGAAATAACTATGTTGAATAATGCTATACAGTATGACTAGAGATATTTAGATTTATTTCAAACATGTTAAATCAAATGAAAGCAGAAATACGTTTCTATATTTACTAGTCAAAACTGTGTTAAAACAAATATTTAAAGTGCTATGAGCAGTAAAAAAATATTATATTTCATAAAACTTACCCATGTGTGCCAAGATATGATGTAAACATGTTTAAATCAAATATTAGTTTACTGATAACAATGGTACAGCTGAATTATTTAACCTTAAAAAAAAATCAAGCATAATGCCCAAGTTGTTTATGTTTACATTTTTGTAATGCATCGCTGATCGTCCAATCAGAAACTGAAGAAAACGTTTTCAAACCTGTACAAGCTGCCTCCAGTAGCTTTAACAGAGACTAAACCAGAAACTGAAACAGGACTGAATGAGGACTAAGTCATGACTAGATCTGGACTTTTTAAATAGTTTTATTTGGTCACTACACAAATTTTAATGGGGACGTCGGTTCTCTCCTTGTTCTCCGGCTTCCTCCCACTGTCCAAAGGCATGCATGTGTTAGGGTGAACTGGTGACATTAAATTGACACTAGTGAATGAATGTGTGAGTGAATGATTGTCTGTCTGTGTCTCTGTGTCAACCCCTTAACTAGCTGGCCCCAGTCCAGAGTGTACCGTGATTATTGAGTGTAACTTGATTATAAACAAGTCATCAAGTTTCTTGATGTCCCGTGTTTCTCTGGAAGGATTTGTCATGTCATTGTATGAGCAACAGGCTGAGCTGATTCTGAGGAACTGTAAAGTCAAAAAGAAACCAAACCTATATAGTTCATACATGTGAGTTAATTAATTGCACGACTTTCCGAGCTGCAGCAGTGATCCACAGAGATGTATGATAAAAGTGTCTGTGTAGGAGATAAAGGAGCCTCTTGACTTGGGTCCAGTGAGTGACAGTTGACCGTCTGTCTTGTGTCAAAGCGCTGACTGTGTAAAACCTGGAAACATCTGGCCACTCTCACTTCTGGTTTTCTCCATCTGTCAAAGTCCAGCTCGCACGGAATCATGGGAAATGTGGACGGACATGTGCCTGTCAGCAAAAAACAAAAAAAACAAAAAACTGTGGAGAGCAACAGTTACTATTTGTGTGTGAATGCTGAGGTCATCACTTATCTGCAGCACAGGTAACTCCTAATCCCGCCTCAATTTTATAGATTTTTTCCCCCAGTGCATTCATAAATACAATTATCTTTTATAAGAATTTGAATGAATCTAGGTTCATGTCCAATACTTTGATGTCAGCCACAAGCATGAACAAATAAAGTGAAAGTGTTGTGCGGGCATGTTTGTGAGACTAAAATTAAGGGAACATAATGATCACTGCCTTGGAGGAGAGCTGAGTATGTTTTGGAAGGAGACTGTGGTAAAAATATTCTGTTATTATTTCTTCATTTCAGTCTATCTACGATCATATAGTGCAAGGTCAAAAAAACACTAATTTCAGGTCACTTAATAAAAGGAGGCACCAGTTCATTGCAATGTTATTCTCACTCAGTGGCAGTAACTTGGTAATGAGGGGCTCCAGTGTATGTTTTAAGAAAGGGCCTTAAAGATTTAGTACATTAAGCTCATGCATTAGGCGTCTATTTATAATACCATACCTATCAGCTGGTTTTATTGCAGTTTGTTGAAAATAAAAATGCTACAGGTCGTAGATTTAAATATTCAAATTCAAATAAAATTCATATTTATTCAGGGACAATTTTACATCTTTTTTTAATTTTTGACTTTTTTCAAAGACACATTTAAACATAGGTATAGGCCAGTCTTGCATTTTGTAATGAGTTCATAAAATGTATTTTAAATCAATTTATGGGAAAAAAACTTTAATCTATAAAAAAGTCATGTGCTGCTCTTGTTTATTAATATTCTAAACCCAGATGTGACAAGAAATGTACTACTGCAAGACTTTTTTTGGGCCCCTACTACCTCCTGGGCACCATGTTAGACACGTGAACAAGCTTTGCTCACAGGCTCACTAGAAAGCAGATGAAAAGCTTGACACTTTTACAAACTGAAGTGATTGCCTGGCCAACAACTCTACAAACACACTCTAATATTTCATTGGACCACCTTTAGCTTTGATTCGCTCGGCATTATTTTAATAAGCTTCTGCGATATCACAACCTTTATTTCCATCCAGCGTTGCATTAATTTTTTTGCCAAGATCTTGTATTGATGATGGGAGAGAACCACTGTGCAGAGTATTCTCCAGAATCCCAAAGATTCTCAATGAGGTTAAGGTCTGGACTCTTTCACATTTTAAGCTCAATGAATCCTGGCATTGTCATCTTGGAATAAGATAATAAAAAATCCATTGATGCAGTAACCTGGTCATTCAGTATATGCAGGTAGTCAGCTGACCTCATTCTTTCCAGACCTGACCAACTGCAGGGAGGCTCTTACCTATTTGCTTAGATAAATCAAGTTGGTGGCTTTTTTTTTTTTGCCAGGCAGTGTATGTATCTATGCATTCAGGAATGTACTTGTATGTTCCCTGGTCCATAAAAACTGGGGGAATGTAAGTAGCTGAGAATACTGCACATTAGGGGAAAGTCCTGATGTTCCCTTGCCCTAACCCTGACCATTACCTTGACGCCTATGTTCCCGAGGGAATTTAGATACTGGGGATCATAGGCACCGGGGAACATAAGGCTGACTCCGGCACAAAGACTGTTATTTTGAAGCCTTTGCAGTTTATTTAAAACATACATGTACAGCTGTATAAAGGCACCTTCAAAACTCTTTCTATGCTTTGTAACCTTGATAACCTGGATTTGTTTTAATCTTAATGAACATAGCAATTGCATTTTCCTACATTTTCCTACATTATAACCAATTATCTTTTTAGTATACATTCTTCAATTCTTTCTGCTTTTTCATAATCTTTAACACAACACTTTAACAGCATTAGACCCTAAAGCTTATCCTGTCTCCATTACAGAGAGACTCACTGACTCAATTTAACCTTGTCAAGACCTTTTCCTGACCTCAGATACGGCCTACACAAATCCACAATCATTGAGCATTTAGTGCATTTTCTTGTTACCTGTGGCATTTCCCACAACTACTACAACAACACTAGACACAGTCATCCATCAGCGCTGCCCCGGAGCAAAACGTGGAGTGACCTCTGAGGCAGTGGTTCAGGTTGGACGAGATGTTACTGCTTTGATTTACTATTGTCTCGACTTGTGAAGAAGACATAGCGGCAGCCAATCAGAGCACGGGACGTGAGTTAGACAAATAGACGGTGCTGAGTGTCTTGTGTAACCTGACACAGCCCCAGTGGATTCTTGTTGGTGTGTGTTTGAGATTGGACGGAGATAGAAGTAACACACCTTCACCACTTAGATCTGTATCTGATACTTTCTGCTTCACTTAGACAGTAGAATGGGGGAAGTTAGAGAAATCGTACCACTTCTCTTCTTCACTTTCACTGCGGACTCTGTGTTTCTCTTTGAGTACATTTTGCATGTGTTTTGAAGAATTTAAATATGAAGAAATTGATATAAGTGTAAACCAATGGATAAATAGCAGTATACAGTATATTATGTCAATAATGTGTCTGCCCCACACTCTCTGCTTCTCACTTTTTCTTTTTTTTTTACAAAACGAGAAGTAAACACGGGCTAAACCAGGACTAAACCAGGTCTAAGTGGTGGTCCATGCATAAAGTTCGAGCCACCATAGAGCCAGACAAAAACAGGAATAGGGCCAGGCAAAAATCTAAAACTTTAACTAAATCAGGTTGTAGTTAATTATAAAGATTTTTATTTATTTATTTTAAAAAAAAGAGTTCTGCGACCCACTAGAACAACCTTGTGTACCATGAGTTGTACCCACACCACCATTTGAGAAACACTGGTCTCTAAAGCCTTTTAGTGTTTAGATGAATGGTACCATAAGTTAAACAGACCTTCATACATTTTCTATGGAAGATTTTGCATTTGGTGCGCACGCCGGCAGAGCTGTTATTGCTCTCACCTCCCAGCAATGAGATCACGGTCCGAAGACCTGTATGTGTTGGATGAATTGGTGACCCTAAATTTCCCCTACAGAATGAATGTGAGAGTGAATAGTTCTGTGTCTCTGTGTCCGCCCTGAGACTAACTGGCCTCTGTTCTGGGTGTTCCTCGCCTAAGGCCCATAGTTACTGGGATAGGCTCCAGTACCCATGACCACAGAGATAGAATAGAACACTAGAGTGGACTTTCTAATGGAGAACTGCAGTAACTGACTCCAGAGCAGCCGTTATATTAAGACTCTACCAAGTGCCATGTAAACAAACAGGGAGCTGCACTTGTTTTCACAATATTCCTTTGATATATTTTGCTAATTTGATAACTTTTTACTTGATCTAATGCAGGGGTCTCCCAGCAGTAGCTTGGAAGCTAGCAGTAGCTCTCAACCACTTTCCAAGTAGCTCCCCAAAGGCTTTATTGGTCCTATAACCTTCATTAGAAAAATTCGATTCATCACTTGGCAAATCAATTTGTGCATGTATCCAATCAAAGGTGCCAGCCTCCTTTGTGCACAAAATTATTATTTGCCAATTAGTTGTCAATCAAACTGTGGCTTGATGAGTCAGTAGCAATATGAGATCAACTACAGTATTTTCAGATTTCACAAATGTAAAAGAAAAGTGTGTCAGGTGCTGCATACAGACAGACACAATGGACATGCAGGTCATCTAAATATGTTTCTTTTAATTTGAGTGTGAGTTGTGAATACTAACATTTTGTAAATCTTAGAGAAAACACAACTTTTGGTTGAAAGTGCCAAAAGAAAACTGGCCACTGTTCAGGGTGCACCCCGCCTAAGGCCCATAGTTACTGGGATAGTCTCCTGTAACAGCAACCCCAAAAAAGATGAATGAATCAATGTTACAAAGCACAAGTAGCTCTCTGTATTTTATTTTATTTTATTTTAAAAAAGTAGCTCTTACAGGAAAAAAAGTTGGCGAGTAAGGTCAGAGCCTGGTCAGAAAACATTAATTCCTCAACCTTTACCCATTAGCAATTCAGCAAATTTACCATCTATAATTAGCATATGAGCTAAAGGCTACATAAGATATATTTTTAAATTTTAATTTGTGCTGGACAGATAGTTACAGAAATGGGGCAGCCCACAATACACAGTAAATTTTCAATAGTAAATTTAATCTATTCCAAGTGTATATGGTCATATATAGTGTTAAATTTACTCTCTCTTTAGTGTTAAATTTTAAGTGAAAACTGTACACAGCACCATGATACTGGTGAACAATGCCACACAAGACCTGACATCTTAAAGATAAAAGGGCATTTTGGTTTATTCTCTCTCCTCATGTGAGGTGGTCAAAACCTTTAGTGCTTCTTTGGTGTCACTCTACTGAGCATTGCATTGCTGCTTTCATACTAAAACCTTACTATTTACAAAAACAAGTGGCATGAGGGCTGGATGGTGAATTTACAAAGCAAATTCTAACAAATATAAACAACAACCATTTGTTTTTGCTGTCTAAGAACGTCTAATTTAACGTTTTTAATATGCTCCTTTGTAAAAATTAATATGAAAGAACCCTAACCTTGACTTCAAACTAAGTGCACAACTTCTCTGAATACGTCACCTGTGGAAGGCTCCATGTGAAGGCAGTGTTCACTCACTTTGCTGCTCTTAAACGAGGCCTAAGCAGCGCTCAGATCAGTCGACATGATCTTGTGAAGAAGCCAGACTCCGTAGGTGTGTTGCGGTTCGAGTTTCTATCCGCTCTGGGACTTTCTGGGAGTTTGGCCATTAAACACAAGGCAGGCATTCCTCTGTATTTATAAGAACAGATACAGGCTCTCTGGGGCAGCGCTCAGCAATGATTTAGGTGTTACATAACAGCAGAGATGAAGATAAAGCTCCACTCACTTCCACACTTTTTAACAACTGAGAATTAATGTCAGCGAACCAAGACACCGGGTTTAAAAACATCTTTTCAAACACGTTTCCCATCATTCCCAATTCATCTTAATTATTGTGGGTTGAGGTTAATATTAAACATGTTCAAAAAGTCATTGTGAGTTCATTTTTGGTGTTTTTTTGTAGAGTCATACATACATTGCCCAAGTCAGAGGTGTCCAAACTATAAAGTCGGTCTGTGGACCATTTTTTGTTGGCGCAAAAGCTTCATTCTTAATTGGTCCAAGTTGCCACAGGTAGCATGGGCAAAAACACTCATACTTCTGTGAGATGGACCTGGCATCAAGGGAGAAAAAGTCTAAATTAGTAGTTGGTGGTTCCAAAATTTTTGCTAGACTATGTACTGAGCCCAAGCCCAAATAAATGTGTGGAGACAGAAGAGCATTCAGAATAAAACCTGTGTCTAAGTGTGCTTAAGATTTTTTTTATGGTAAGGTAAAATACTGTACGTCGGCTACAGCCAGTGGCCCTCCTTCCCATATATTTTTTGTTACATGGCCCTCAGTAAAAAAAGTTTGGACAGCCCTGTCCTAAGTCCATGCTACATCTTTTTTTTTTTTTTTTTTTTGCCTGCAGCTGGACTATGCAATCTTCCAGATCCAAAATTATACATCATTTGAATCAGTAAAGATCAACAACCAATTTTAATGCACCAAAGTCGCTGAGCTTATAACTGAAATATAGCATATGGCTGGTTATAAATAACATACTGGGTGTGAATAACTGCAAACTAACAAAGAACTGTGTTAAAAACTGCTTTGATTATCTTGTTTAGAGAACAGGAGTTGCATTCTGTAAGTATTTTTGATGCTCGTGTGTCGCTCTTCTAATCAGTCCATGCTTGCAACTGTGGGACAATTGAGGCTAAATTTATAAATATTACAACAGGTAAATCTACAGCTTATACCAGAAAACAGGGAAAATGTTTTATTTTAAACTGACAAGATGATGCAGCTTGTTTTATAGTCGTTTACTTATTCCTTTATTGACTTTACATAACCAGATGTCAGATGCCCAAAGAGCCACAAGAGCAGGACTCAAGAGCCACAGCTAGCTCTGAAACCATAGCCCGCAGATGTTTGGCCAAGACTGTGATCAACTAATGCTAATCGTATCAAGTAAATATATTCAGCTTTTGAGAGCAAAGTGGACACAACCAAAGTAGGATCCTGGAGTGCCAAGCTCCAGCCCATTGTGCGTGATGTAGGTTGCTGGAGGAAGAACATGCAGGATCATGCAAACACAGGATCTTCTGGCTGTGAGACAACAGAGATATATACTTTGCCATTGTGCTGCAGAGTGACAATAAACTATTCTGCAAAAAGAGCCTCCTTAACCCCAGTGCTTCTCAGTTGGTCTGATTGTGGGACCCAATTTCACACCTGTCATGTAATTAAAATGAGCTGAACATTAAAACTAAACCAACCTCCCTGTGCTACAGTTTTGGATACTGACCCACCATTTGGGAACCATTCATATAGGCTCTTGCATCTTGAACAGGAAGCATCTCACCAAAAAAAAACAAAAAAAACTTAGGAGCATTTAGTGAAGGCTCTAAAAAAACTCTGAGCTGCGTTTTGGATGAACCTTATCTTCAACTTTTACTCCCATTGAGGTATTCAGCAAATACCATTCATCCATTATGTCCCATTCAAAAGACCTGGAGCTTGGCACTTATCAAAAAACACCCAGGTTTTGTTGCATTCACGCACCATCGGCTAACTTTAATCTGGATAAATTGGCTACGTCTTTGAATAATGACCCACGGACGATTCGCATGCAAAAGTATCAGATAAGAGAAGTATTTATTCTTTGACAGGACTTGCTGAAGCCAAAAGTTTAGATTCACAGCTTTGAGAGCAGTTGGATCACTGTACAGTTCCCACAGCAAACTCCAAAATGTTCAGAGGAGGAAAAACATACTGGAAAAGATGCGACCTTTCAGGGATTTTAGTGAATAAAATGTAAGCCTCTTTATGCAATGCACCAAAACAACAATTTACCATAGCACTCATGTTGTTTAAAGGGCCTATATTGTTCAAAATCAACTTTTCTGAGATTTCTACCATGTTTTAATGTTATTCCCTCATCAAAACCATACCTGAGTTCTGTTTTTTTTTTTTTATTTGTTATTTTTTTATTCATGTTTAAGTAATCGTGTATTCTCTGCACTGACCAATCAACAATAAGCCCTTTACATCCAATCTGCTCTCATTCATTTCTCCAAAAAACAGTGTGCAGCTCTGTTTCCACTGATTCCTCACAGACATTTTTCATTTTGGAGTAAAATGGCATCATACAAAAAGTCTAAGGAAGTAAAGTGATTTTGTTTTCTTTGACTATGTACAAAAGAGCACAACATTCTGTCCTCTGCTGGTCTCCACACCTGTTTTTTTATGGCTCCAGTAGAGTAATTATTAAAAACGTTCTCTCTTAGTCACATGATGTTTTTAAAGGTTGTTAAATGTGCTACTGTTATAGAGGCGGCCAAGATTGGTTTAATAGTATGAATAAAAACACAAATATAGCGTCTTTAAAGCAGCGGTTACCGAACTTTTGACACTGCGACCCACAAAGTAACGGTGATGCTTATAATAACCTCAGCAGGGTTGATATTGTTTATTTGCATGATTTATTTTTAAATTACTCACAGTTTTTCCTAAATAATGCTATTTTCTATGGAAATGAATTGGACTTTCATTCATTTTTTCGAATTTCTTGAAATCATCTCATTACTCCCAAGTTGGTGTCTCGTAAACCCCAGTAAGGTCCCAATTCCCACTTTGGAAACCTCTGGGGTGAAGTAAAGTAGCCAATCAAAATATCAAACGTCTTCTAAAAAATTAGCTTGAGCTGCTTTACCATCTTCACTGTCAGACTGTACAACTCGTCTGTATAATCATAATACTATGCAGTATTTATTTATATTTCTCTGTACTGTGCAATGCTCCCTCATTACTGTCACTATCATATTTTTCATATTCTGCCATCACCATGCACATATGTATAGAGCCTGTGGTTGATGTGCACTGTTTATTTTATATTTTATAGTTTATATTTATAATGTTACATATTTCTGCTTTTTTAGACTTTTTCTTGTAAATAATTTATGTTTGTGATGAATGCTCACTTTATTTTCTTGCTTCCTGCACTTTACTCTGCATTAAGAGCTTTCTCCACTGAGATTAATAAAGTTCAATCTAATCTAATCTAATCTAATCTAATCTAATCTAATCTAATCTAATCTAATAGAGAACAAATTTTCTCTGCCCCCAAGCCCCAGTTCCACTTGCAGTAAAAAAATATGATAACAATTTAAAACATTTTAACTCAATAAAGTGCAATAATTGAATGTGTACCCTAGCTAGTTAGCAGAATGCATTATCCACAAAAATGTCTGATACAAAGGGATCAGCTGAAAGGGTCTTGGTTCCTTTTACTCCTAAAGATGAATTATACAACTTTTGTCAGTGTGAAGGCTAAATGAGTTGTTACAGGGTGAATAAAGTCCCCTGCACCTCCCCCTGGCAAAAAAACAGGCTTGCAATAATGAAAAAACAGACCTGGTATCCCTGAAATCTTGGGTCTTGCCAGAAAATGACACATCTCGATTAGCCAAACAACAAATATTTATGTATTAGACATTGGCCAGAGTAGAGCAGGTAAAAGGCAGAGGAAGCCTTTGTTCGGACATCAAGCTGAGCGACGGATCACCCTGGAGTCAACTGGACTCCTGAGTTTTTACGATAAAGTGCATTTCGCCCAAATGTTGGGGAAGCTCTGTGAAGAAAAATGTGACTAAAACAGCAAAGTTGCATATTTCCTCTTACATGTTGCCACAGTATTATTGTATTATATTGTAATTCTTCGTTTACAAGCTCAGAGACTGGTCCAAGTGGGTAAACTGAGAATGCAGAGGTTTTACTGAAACACTGGACTCTGGTCTGCTGTGGTCCCAGCTCTGGGCTCAGGTCCAAATGTGACCACACTGAGGTATAATGAGAGAGTTTGAGTGACGACCGGTCCAAGGATTGAGAGGCACGAACGCGAGCCCCTCTGCCACTGTACCCCTCAGTATAAGAAAGCTTTTATTTCTGTTTTATTTAGTTTTTTATCTATTAATATCCAACCAAATTTAGGCTAAGGTAAAAAACTAGAAACTTAAAATGCCACTCATATAGAAATATACAGTACATTTTGAGAACATTTTTAGTCATTTTTCCAAATTATAAGAGAATTTTAGTCAAAAGTCTGAGGTTAAAATCACTGAGGAAAACATTGATTGGCAGTGAAAAAACAACATGCTTAATCCAGACAGCACAGGTCATCCCACAGAGTCAGGACCCACACATTTCCTTCTGAAAATCAGCACTTTTTACTGCTTTTAATTATATCCATGACTCATATTCAGCAGAGGAATAGTCAGAAATAGTTTGGTCTCAACATCCTCCACAAATATGTTTGAGTTTTCAGAGTCTGAGACCGGAGAGAGCTGATGAGAAGAGTCTGACTCTCTATGCATAAAGGTCCATTCGAAAACTGAAACAAAAAAAAAATGCAACATGATGTTACTGTTTTAGAATGAGCCGCAGTAGATTTCAGATGCAAGAAGCCAAAATGAGTTTCCCCTAAAGGATGGCTGGGAGAACAGGAGGTGCTGGGGAAAGTCTTTGGGTAAAATTAAGTTTGGGAATCTTTACTTGGCCTGCTGCTTTGGCGAAGGTGCAGGGGGATTTTTACCCTTCCAGATGCAACCCCCTCCATTTATCTGGGCTTGGGACCTGGAGAAGATCTTGTAACTTTCTGAGATATGGACTGAAGATACTAACCTCACTCAAGATGGAAGAGGTCAAGAATGGTCTGTGGTGTAAATGGAAAGAACATTTTACACCTGAACTGGAAGATTTTCGAGTTTGAGTCCAGTTCTACCATTGTGGGAAAAGACCAGTATTTCTACTTTTATTTTTCAAAATTTTGTTACATTTTTGTGTATTTGTGTACACTGATATACCTTTTTTGTTCATAGGATTTCTTAAAAACCTGTCCAAGACTTTTGCCTTGTACTGTACCCCATCCAAAAAATACTTTCAAAAGCTTTATCTTCACTCATCTCTTACATTGGGGACCCCTGATACGGGGATGTTTTGGTCCCTTTAGGCGCTTTTCCAGAACAGGGTGGGACAGGTTGGTTTGGGGGTGTTTCCACTTCCCAAAGCGTTCCCAAAAAGCGTTCCCAAAATGCGTTCCAAACTTTTCTACTTTTAGCACTCCTCCCTGATGGGGTCCAGCTCAGTTAAGCGTCTGGAACGGTTAGAGGTGGGCAGTGCTGTGAGCTGATTGGACGGGAAAGAATCCTCACTCAGGCAAAAACAACAAACCAAAGAATGGAAATAAAAGAGAAAATGTTTTTTTTTTTTATCAAACACGTACTTGTCCTTGTGATAAACAGCCATATTCCAAGACAGGACGAGCTAATTTTGTGCCAAAAAACAAAAACAAAACAAAAAACACCCAAAGCTATAGCATATATTAGCAACAGCTGTTTGCAATTTAGCACTTTGGTTCTCACTTTGAGAATCAAAACATTTCATTTATAGTATAGATCGGTTTAAACACAAGTTAAACCCATGTTGTTTTATGGTCAGTTGTTAAAATATGTTAAAGTGGAGCAGAGATAAGAACTGAATGCACATTATTAAGCTGGAGGTAACACTGACACTCACCAGGATTTAGTATTATCTTTTTATTAAAGGTACTGTAAGCAACATGCGCTTTACTGGTTTGAAAACGGTACTGCAGTCTAAGCTAAAAACAATGGTCTGTGGGTTTCCAGTTTTTCCACTTTTCTGATTGGACAATTGGCGATGCCGTTTTAGAACCAAAACAAAAAATGTAAACATGAACAACTCAGGCATTATGGTCAATATTCTTTTAGTGTGAATAGATTAGCTTGATTTAAACATGTTTACCTCATATCTCGGGACACATTTGTGAAATATGTATGAAACAGAAAAAAATTACTGTTCATAGCACCTTTAAATGTCGCCACCGCCTTCATGTTTTAAAAGTCATCTTCAAACAGGTTTTTATCTCCTGCACCCAGAGTAATAGAAACAAAGCAGGATTTTGGAAGGTTACCTGTTCCAAGGCATCCCGTACTGACATGTCCCGTACCTTTCCCCAAACTAAAACTTACTCACTCTGACTCATGCTAAGAACTGAAGAACATGCAAAGGTGGGTAGTAATGAGTTACATTTACTCTGTTGATTTTTGGCTAAGAGGAATTTTATCGCAATTTTTCACTTCTACTTGAGTAATATTATTTTAAAGTAAAAATTTTTTTGGCTCCTCTATGCACCTCTGAGTACATAAACGCCCTCTCACATGGCTCATACCTGCTCAGATACAGACATTCTCATGACTGTGCATGTTTAGAGACAGCGATCCCACACTCTGCTCCAACTCAAACAAAGTCCTGGTTTTAGCCCGAGCCTCTATACTCAGAAACCGGCTCAACTATTTCTGCCGAGCACCTATTTTTAGCCTCTTTTGGGCCCCTTCTGGAGACAGCAGCCCGGCCACACATACAGCGACAGCCGTTCGGATAAACAGAGAGAACAATGCTCACGGCGTCCACACATCGGACAGTGAGCCGGACCGACCGGTTTGTGGGCTGGCAGCGCTTCATGATGACAGGCCGCAGCTGCTAAAATGAGGGAAATTTGGATAAATGAGCAGGCAGACAGAGGGGGCGGGGCGTTGACCTGTCAAAGGGAAATGGGGGCCTGTCAGAGTAAAGACACAAGTTTGAAATGTCAAGATACTCAGCTTGTTTTTTAGTAAACCATATTTCAGATTAAGGATAAGATGACAACCACAGAAACCAAAGCCAATTATGAAGACAATATGTTTTTCTGTTTCAGCAAATCCACTCAATATTGGGTCATGTTGTACTACATTTATAATAGGGATATTTAAAGTAAAGGGAGATTGGAAGTTTAGGACATAATCTTTTACAATACTGGATACAAATTTCTTTTCATTGGCGTTCAACACTGATTAAGCACCTTGTCTTTTAACTTTGTATTTTAGTATGATTGTAGTCACCCATCTTTTATTCTATTGTATTGTGTATTGTTAATCACTGTCCTGTATTGCCTTTATTATTTTATATTTTGTCTTTTTCATGGCTGTGGGATGGATTTATGGCTTGTACGGCACTTTGGTCAACTAGGGTTGTTTTTAATGTGCTATAGAAATAAAGTTTGGCTTGAAGTAGGATTCGACTGAAAATGCAGGGAACTTGTTTCATGAAGCTATGTGAAATGTATTGATATAGAGAGAAAACACTTGCACAAGTACAAAAAAATAAATATAAGAAGTATAAGAAATAAATAAAGAAATATCACTATCAATAAAAAAATATATGGTATATAAGGTTAAGGTAGTCTTCATTGTTCCCTTATGGAAATTGCTTCTCTGCATTCTCCCATTCTTTACTGCCACATGGGGCAACCTGTCAGGAGCAGTGGGCGACCACAGTGCAGCGCCTGGGGACCCTTCTCCAGATCTTGACCCAGGCTCCAGGTCAGGAGTACCCAGCTGGAGGATTAGCCTACTGTGCATGTTTTATGTTGATGGGGAAACTGGAGCACAGATGAAACCCATCCAGACACAGGGAGAACATGCATACTCCTCACAGAAAGGCCCTCCTCTGTGGGCTGGGAATAAAACCCGGGACCTTCTCACTGTGAAGAGACAGTGCCAACCACTTTGCCACCGTGCCTCCAAGCTTACAGCATCTCCCAAGTACTAACCAGGCCTGACCTTCAGATCAGATAGGCGTTCACAAGAAGATATGACTGTGAGTAGTTGACAAATGTCAGAAATAGGGCTGTCCATGGTTAATCAGTTAATGGATTATTCAGCATTATGGCCATAATTGATTGAAAGAAATACTAACAATTAATGATTCTGCTGTACACAGTGGCGTAGCCACGTGGTGGCCTGGGGTGGTCATGGCCCCTGTTGATCAGAGCTTGACATAGCAAACTGCAGTCAAATCCTCCTGACAGATAAGACCTCAAGCTTTGTGTCAGTTTTTATTTCACGTTGATAGGTTCAGGAATCACAGAGATATGCACCGCTAAATTTTGTAAAAGCATTTAGGCTTCATTACAAGACGCGCGGTTGGTGTTTTTTAGGTCCAGTGTCTGTTTTACTCAAAAACTATTACAAAATAGATCACTAGCGCAGCGCAGCGGTAACGCACGCCGGAGGTCAGAGCCACAGACAAAGCGGCGCGGAGGTGCGGCCCCGAGGTCGGACGCACTCCAAATCAGAGCGGCATGGAGGAGCAGCAGGGAGCTGCAGTGTGGAGGTGCACAGAGGTCGCAGGTGCTCAGCAGCAGCAGTAGTGTTGATGGGACTGAAGGAGGAGATGAACGTGTACTTTCTAGTTTTGTCAGGTGTCACTCTGAAAAGCCCATCTGCGTTGCCATGGTGATATAGTTGTCTAAAAAGTTGAATGGGCAGCGTATTTAGACAACAATGAAGTTTGAGGTCATTGTTCTTTAAACGTTAATGTTGCAGGCTAATAACCTTCCTGAAAACCTATAGCACAGCACTTCTTCTGGAATCACCAGAGAAGATCTGAGAGGAACAGAATCAGAATCAGAGGCAGTGTAATACCCCCCCCCCCCCCCCCCCCCAAAAAAAAAAAAAAACCCAAAAAAAACAAAAAAACAAAAAAAAACAGCCTAATAACACAGCAATATCTTTTTAAGGTATTTTTAATTAGATTATTACCACCTCACATGTGTTTTTATTGTGCTATTGCCAAAAATACTTTGATACACTTTCCTGCTTTTACAGGAGTAATCATTTTGTTGACTACTTACTTGAGTATTATTTTCAGTAGCAGTACTCAAACTAATCATGGTTTTAGGTGGGCATCTTTCGTATCTTTCATATTCTTCATCAGTGATTTTTTTTTGTTATTATATCATTATTTTTTGTAAACAGTAGTCTTAGAGGTTTAAGAGTCCTAAGTTTAGCCTGTGACCAAAACAATTTTAAGAAAACCGTAGCTTCAGCAGTGTGGACAGCTGTAACAACACTGCAGCGCTGCCTGTCAAATATAAATAAGAAAATAATAAGACGTGTACAGATGTGTTTGGAGAAATCCCCGTCCCGTCTTGGCCCTTTTGCTGCTGATAACAAAGACGAACTTCGCTACTGCTCCGGAGGAGATGGAGGGGGGAGGAGGGCTGGTGTGCATTAAAACATCTGTCCTGCACTGCACAGAGTCCCATACGAATCAGAAAGGTCAAGTTTAGCCAAAAATATGGTAAAGCAGTAAGAGTTTAGGTTCCGTTCCCATTAATGGAATATATTGCACTCCCAAAATTAACTTATTTCAAACTAAACTATGTAACACTTGCTATATTATCACTGGATTTAATTATTTTAATTTAAGTATTAGCAATAGCAGTGGTCCAGAGTAATTTGATACTTTTATTCATGTAATTTACCAAACCAGTTCTAAAAATGTTAGGATAATGTTAGCAATGTGACCATGATCCAGAAACACCGTCATCTTTTTATTTCATTGTTTATTTCATTCGTTTAACACCAAGTATGACAATTTAACATTTAAAATAAATATCATGAATGAAAAGGAGCAGAAAGAAGTATAAACTTATGATATCTGCGCCCTATTCACAATTAAACATCTCTGGGCAACTCATAAAAGCTCAAAACACTGCCACTTTTGTATTTCATGACATAACACATAATACACAACACAACAGAAGTTGCTACTGTGCAGCCTCACACATGTTCTCCATACAATATTTGACACTTTTAGATTTGGATTTCTTGATTTTACTGTCAAGACTTTAATTGAAATACATCTTTACATTGCCACTGTTCTGAATTTGTTTTTGTTTGTTTTTTTTTTTTGTTTTTTTTTTTTACTTTAACATTTTATTTTAAACTATAAGTGCTTTCTCTTTTTATAAATCTGTTTTGAAAGTTGGTTGGTCTGGCTTTCTGCTTTTTACATAGTTTTCAAAATATTATGTTCTACAAATTTGGCAAATTTCAGTAAATGTAACTGTATAAACATTTATAAGATCCCTGTATCCACTCCCATTTATAATTTTCATTGCTCGCTTCTGCAAGAGGAAAATCGAAAGAATTTAATCCAGAGAAAAAATTCTCTGGCTCAAAGCTCAAACAAGTCATTTAAAGATAATGCATTAGTAGAAAAACTGTGAACTGCAAACTACAAACTGTGGGCCACACATGACCAGACATTAACCAATCCCCATTATTTGTCATAGTCAAATTATATTTAAATTAATCCTGCCAGAGGTTCAGAATAGATCAGGACAAACCCATAAGATAATTTTCAGGGATGTGTCATTGCGTCAGACTAATCCTCAAACAAATATCTCTCTGAAACAAACCTGAAAACACATGAATCCATACAGACTCAGCCATAAAGTTTTAATGAAATAATCCTGAAAGTAGACTAAAATGAATCACTGATGGTTATTCACAGATAAAGTTCATTTTCAGAGGGTGAGGACACTCTTTAATTGGCGTCAGGTGAATAATTGCTGGATTAAGACACCGCCCACAGTCTGGATTGGCCCGGGGTGTGGACGGGGACCAAAGTATTTTTAGTCTTATCCACCGTCTATATGCATTACCGCTGATTACCCATGATTCCTCTGTCTGTCGGCGTCTCCCGAGCAACAAAACACTACACTGTTTCTGCAGCTACATCCATTAAAGTGGATCAGTCCAGTGCGTCTCTGAGGACCTGAACAGTGTGAGAAAGACTCGTGTGAAAGCAGAACTGGATCCAGACCTGGACTTTATGGGCTGGCTGCTCGGTTTGAGGATGATATATGTCCCATTGTTTTGTCAGGGGACTTTTATTATTAGCTTTTGTGGAGCAAGTCAGGACACAAACAGCGTCGACTCAGGTGACCTCTGAAGAACCGTGGACAACACTTTCCATCTTTCCAAAAACAATATTTGAATCTGTATACAATGTCTGCTTAGCCCCATTATGGGTCAAGGGCCACTTAGACAGAGACTGTGTTGGCCAGGCCGAGGATTGAACCTACAACCTCCTCGCTCACAACTCTGCCACTGTGTATCCCCCACATACAACATGTCACCAGTTAATCATTAAGTATTTTTTTATTATATTGTCCTATTATTTTCAGGGCCTATAGGCAAACTAAGCAGCTGCATAGGGCCCACAGACATTAGAGGGCCCCCAGGTTTTTCTGTTATTTGCTGATTTGATTAATTTATTAATGTTATTTGATAAATATTCTGGTTATAATATTCTGCTTGCTATTTAGTTGAGTTTATCTGAAAGTGGGGGCCAATGCAGTCTATATATGACTGTGTTTTACTTGGGGCCCCCTTGCCAGATTTGTAAATAAAAAATGTCTCAAAGCATTCATCCCCATAGAAAAATAGTCTGTGTTTCAAAGAAATTAAAATATTATATAGTAAAAAATTTTAAAAATGACTAAGAGACTTTGCCCCCAAACCTATCAGATCATCAAATGATCAGGACCGGCACTGATTGTTTGTTGAATTATCATCCACCTCCTAATGTGCAGTGATACTGATATTTACACTTGTGCCCTTCCTGACAAAAACCTCTTCATTTATCCAGGCTTGGGATCAGCACAAAAAATACCCTGACTTGTGGCACCAGTCTATGGCGGAACATGAGAGTTTTAGATTACATCTTATGATCTAAGATAGTTTTTATTAGGCTTTATTATTAAAACTTTTTAAAGACTTTGCTTATACAGGCACACATATTTCAGCTTTGTTACAATGATAATTGTAGCAAGCATGTTTAGTGTTGTCAACACATTTATAGGGACATAGTTAACCTTTGTGACTTACCACAATGCCTCTCACTGAGTTGGATAGATGTCACTTGCTGACAAGTAATATTAGGTTCCTGAAGTAGATTTCTGGAAACAGTAAAATTATAAGATTTGTGCTTTGACAAGAAATATAAAAAAAGAAAAGGGAGGACGATAGGAGTTAGAAGACCTCAAGAGAACTGTTCCCTGTTCACACAGTGATGACCAACTGGTGCAAGAAGCAAACTTTAGGTGGATGAAGTTGTTTGGGCAACTATACACTGATGAGGCATAACATTACGACCACTGAGAGGTGAAGTGAACATTATCTCTCCTTCATGGCTCCTGTTAGTGGGTGGGATTTATTAGGCAGTATGTGCACATTTTGTCCTGAAAGTTCGTGTGTTAGAAGTAAGGCTGGACAATATGGCAAAAAATAAATCACATTTTTTTTTTTTTCCCCATTTTGGTTGATCTTGATTTTTTTATTTGATTTTATGTTTACAAATAAAAAACAATAATCATGGCTTTGATTCATCCTTAGATTGAGATTTTATTGTAATAGGAAAGTAGGAGATTTAATGTAGAGTCTTTTATAGCAATTTTTAGTTTTTAAACAATTATAACCATAATAATTTAACAAATAAATGAGACAAGATGATATGTTGTGAGTCTTAAAACAACTGAAAACGTCCATGAAGTTTCTTTGTCTGTGAGAGAGCAGCGTCTGGGCTGCAGCTCCAATGATAAGAGCAGGAAAAAAACCTGTCCTGTCTCCACACGCAGCCTGGAGCTTCTCATTCTGTCAGACCATTAACAATAAAACCACCTCATTTTAAACTCTGCACAGATTACAAAGCTTTTTCTAGCGACAAAAGTGGTTCAAGGAAGAAACAGTGGTGAACCAGTGACAGGTGTGAGGAGCCAAGACGTGGTTCAGTCCCATCAGACGAGTCCAGTTTGTTGCATGGGGCTGGACATAAGGCAAGTGTTCATAATGTTATGCCTGATCTGAGTATATGAAGGTTGTTGTTGCTCGAGGAAAATCGGACGGCCCAAGTCAAACCAAGGGCCTTGCATTTTATTTTATTTTATTTCTCTTTGTAGAAAAACAACATGATGGATGCTCTGCTTTCAAACATCTCTGCAGACTTCCTTTGGTCTGGACTGGGCCAAGCCTCGGGACGTAAACTCTAAATTGTAAACTGTGAGGGATTGAAGTGGAGAGGAGCGGGACAACAGTTGAGTCTAGGGCCAACCAGACGCGTCTTTGAATTATGATGTTTTCCCTTTTTAAAGTCACAGATGAGAATAAACATAAAACCAACAGTATTTTTTATGACGTCTTATGTTGACGTCCAGATGTGGCCTGAGCGAGTTTCTGCTGCTGCGTTCTTTACGACTGAGCTGTTTCCACAAATCTGCAGCAGCCTCTGAATGAAGAGGTTTAATAAGTTTATCCAAAACGGATTTGGGGTGATCCTGTGACCGTTCATTCAGGAGTAGGTACAGGACTGAGCAGCTTGCATTGTTTTTTGTTTTTTTTTGTTTTTTGTTTTTTTTATTTATACTGGTAGAGTAATCCAGCCACCAAATAAAACATGACAAATACACGGTGTGGTTACAGGGAGCAGAGGCAAAGAAGGTGCAGGATTTTAAATATTTAGGGTCTGTTCAGAGCAATGGTATGATGGTGTTTTAGTGCCACATGGAAAAAAATAAAATATGGGCATCACGAGAATAAAGTCATAGCCAAAAAATCTCATAATCTTATGGGAATAAAGTCATAAAATTTCGAGAATAAAGTCATTTTATGAGAATAAAGTTGTAGCCAAAAAAGTTATAACTGAAAATTTGATTAAAGTCGTAATTTTCCTTATATTATTGATAATATGCTGGGCCAAAAGGCTCAGTATTTCACCTGCGTGAAGCCTAAAGGAAAGTTTAACCTCACAAAATGCTCCAAATTTTTCTGAGACTGCAGCACAGACAGCAAACTTCATTCTTTAAATATTTCAACTTCATTTTCTAAATTTTTCAACTTCATTTTCTAAAAAGAATTGTCTCAAACCATAACCGGCCTTGCACGCTACAACAAAGTGTGGAATGAGACAGAGTTAGAATCGTTTACAGACAGTGTTAATACATTTGCATTTTAGCAGGTTATGAGCTCTTTCAATTTAATATTTTGATAATTTAATGATCTCTTTTATTTTGTTCAGATGAAGAAAATGCATTGATTAGATTTTAATACAATTGACTTAATGGAATACTGTTTTATGTTTAATTGTTCTGTGATCCAAATCAAGTCATGGAGAAGCATTTGAGGATTTTGTACTATTGGACCACCTTTTGAGGCCATAAGGAGCAAAAAAGACCATCTCCATTATTTTATCTAAAAAATGGGAAACAAAAAAAATGTTTATGTTCTGTATAAATCTATGTTCTGTTTTTTTTCAATTGGATGGTTTGCAGAACAACACAAATACAGATGACATGACTTTGTGGTCAGACGCTCGCTCCTGCCTCGTTGCTACACTTCAGTATTTACACTGTGACTGTAATAACAGGGCAGACCGCACACACGGCAGCTCCATTCATCTTAAAAGAGGTGACGCCCCTCGCGCGCATCCCGTCCCACTCAGAGACAGGAGACATGACGGGACAGGACCGGTGACAGACAGGTGACAAAGCTGTGTTTACTACAGACAAGAACAACAGAAGGGCCACGTGCCTTTGACAACGATGAAATTCCAAATCTTTATCTAAGATGCTGCTGCTAATGAGGACAGTCAGGGCTGATTGGTTTATGCACTAAATTAAGCTGCATTTGAGCAAAATTGTTAACAAATACAGTGCATGCAAGCATGGCTGTACACACTACAGAGGTCACAGAGGTCTGGACCTCAGTATTTTTCTATTACTAGACTAAACCAGATCTAAACCAGGCAAAAAACAGGACCAACCCAGGTCTAAACCAGGTCTAAACCAGAATTAAAAGTACTCTAAATAAGGACTTTTTAGGGAAAAGACAGGACTAAATCAAGAGTAAACCAGGATTATACAAGGACTAAACCAGGTCTAAACAAGGACTAAACCAGGACTAAACCAGGACTAAACCAGGTCTAAACAAGGACTAAACCAGGGCTAAACAAGGACTAAATCAGGGCTAAACATGGACTAAACCAGAATTAAACCAGGTCTAAACCAGGACTAAACAAGGACTAAACCAGGACTAAACCAGGTCTAAACAAGGACTAAACCAGGGCTAAACAAGGACTAAACCAGGACTAAACAAGGACTAAACCAGGACTAAACAAGGACTAAACAAGGACTAAACCAGGTTTAAACAAGGTCTAAACCAGGACTAAACAAGGACTAAACCAGGTCTAAACAAGGACTAAACCAGGTCTAAACCAGGTCTAAACCAGGACTAAACAAGGACTAAACCAGGTCTAAACAAGGACTAAACCAGGACTAAACCAGGTCTAAACCAGGACTAAACAAGGACTAAACCAGGTCTAAACAAGGACTAAACCAGGACTAAATTAGGTCTAAACCATGACTAAACAAGGACTAAACCAGGACTAAACCAGGTCTAAACCAGGACTAAACAAGGACTAAACTAAGACTAAACCAGGACTAAACAAGGACTAAACCAGGTCTAAACAAGGACTAAACAAGGACTAAACAAGGACTAAACCAGGTTTAAACAAGGACTAAACCAGGACTAAACCAGGTCTAAACCAGGACTAAACAAGGACTAAACTAGGACTAAACCAGGACTAAACAAGGACTAAACCAGGTCTAAACAAGGACTAAACAAGGACTAAACCAGGTCTAAACCAGGTCTAAACAAGGACTAAACTAGGACTAAACAAGGACTAAACCAGGTCTAAACCAGGTCTAAACAAGGACTAAACCAGGTCTAAACAAGGACTAAACTAGGACTAAACCAGGACTAAACCAGGACTAAACAAGGACTAAACCAGATCTAAACAAGGACTAAACAAGGACTAAACCAGGTCTAAACCAGGTCTAAACAAGGACTAAACCAGGACTAAACAAGGACTAAACGGGCCATCAACATAAGAGACCTCAGTATTTCCTTCAGCTGTGTACGGCCCTGCATGCAAGGACAATAATAATTCATAAAGCACTGAAAACAACTTTTCCTGAGCTCTGACTGGACCACAACAACATTTAAATGCTTATATCTATATTTCATTTATCAGCTTATTTGAATTAGAAGTTGTTGAATTAGAAGAAGAAGTAGAAAGTTTTGAAGAAAAGCAGCATACGCACAGGAAGTCATGACAGGACGCCCACTGCTCAATTATCACGGCACTCGAGGGAAGTTTCTAGATTAGATTTGATCTTTGGTACTTTGGAGCTACAGAGTCTGGACCTGGATCTCTGCATCAGCAGCGTGGATTAGCTGGGATTAGCCCGGGACAGATAATGAGGGGCGGGTGGCGGTGGTGGATTATTGCTAACTACACACAAACACACACACACACACACACACACACATGCTTCAAAACATTCCTGCCATAGCACCGGCCACTGACAGAGCGCTGTTAAGTGTTACCTGGCTGCGTACCTGTGGAGAGGGGGGCGGGGCTTACACCTGTGTGGGGGCGGAGACACACCTTTAGAGAGACTTTACATTCCTCACATATACAGTCACTGACAGCTCACTAACACTGATCATTATGTGGCTCCTGGGCCAGAATAAGCAGTGTCAATCTGAAACATCCAAAGGCCTCTATACTTTACAGCAGCTCTTTACAGTAATGCACAGTTTTACCCAAAAGAACAGGCAACAGTAAAATGATAACACTCTGCCTTTTGTGCTGTTTGTGTTAATTGTCTTCTCTTGTTATAATTGCAGAGGAGGATTGTCCAGGTAACAGTTAGGTTTTACAGTAGCGTAATAGAAAAGTATTTTACAATGACATTTTACAGTCTTCATGGCAGAAAATTATGGTAGCCTGCTTTTAAATAACAATATAATAGTTTTATAGCATTCTGTTTTAAGGTAAGGTATAGTTTTTGGTGACACTTAGGTTATACTTAAGTACTTAAGTGCTAAGTAGCATGCTAGTTAGTGGTAAATTACCTTTTATTGGTAATTATAAATCAAATTATTATTACATTAAATTATCAAATTATTAATCCCTTGTTCTGTTTGACCATATTCTACAACTAATTAGCAACTAATATTTTTCTCTTAATAAACTCATAATTACTGCCCATTAGTAGGAAGTAAGGAAGTTGTTGGACATAAATTATGATCTTATTAATCTTAATAAAAGATTAATAGGTGCTTTATAATTGGCAATTGAGAGCTAATTAACCACTAATTAGCACGATAATCAACACGTAGTTAATGGTTTATAGGTGGATCCTAAAGTGCTACCTACTTTATGATTGGCCCTGTCAGAAAATGTGTTCTCTACATTTCCTTCAATGGGACGGCCCGTCAGGAGCAGTGGGCGACCGCAGTGCAAACATGCAAACTCACACAGAAAGAACAGACGGTCCAGGATTTGAACACAATTTTATTTGGTTCTGAATATTTAATCCTTGTGCCCTAATGAGAACAAAAGTGTCTTTTTCAGATGTTTTTTTTTTTTTTTTTGATAACTTTGCAGTGGCTCTAACTTTTTCAATGAAATGTGGCTGAGACGTGTATTTTATCACTAATGTTGATTTTCTAAACACAAATCTAATATTACTTTATTTTTACTCTCTCTGACTAAAGCTGTTACACTGCTCCTGTTCGGAAACAAAAGTGTCCCTGTCACAAAACATCATAGAAATAGTATACATTCACATTTTTTCTACTTTTTTTTTTTTTTCATAAATGTTTTAATCAACTTCAGCCACACCATAAATAACAAATATTTAATTATTTTCAGAATTGTAACACTTTTATCCCAGTGTATGTAATAGCATCAAATTTATTTTAATAAAAAAACACACACAAAGAAATGAAACAATTTTTTTTTCTTTTTTCTTTTTTTTTTTGTGTGTGTGCGGTTATTAGAGCCTTGGGTCTGTCAAAGATTATCAACAACAATGATTTAGATGGATTTGGGATTTTTAAAAAATGTTTTATGTGTCTGTTTATAGATTGTACATAGCCCAGAACAAAATGATCCCTAAAAATAAATGTTGTTGCTCTTAATTGTCCATCTTCTGTTGCTCATACAGGGCTGGGTCGAGCAGGCAGCAGGTTAAGCAGAGATTTCCTCAGTTTCCAAGGCGTTCCCAGACCAGCCGAGAGACATAGTCCCTCCAGCCTGTCCTGGGTCTTCCCCGGGGCCTCCTCTTGGTGGGACATGCCCAAAAACAGATGACCAAGCCACCTCAGCTGGCTCCTGTTGCTGGAGGTAAATGAGAGAATGATGAATAACTTTGGGGATCTCTCTGAGTAGAGTCCTCCCTCTTACATAAGTTAGGAGGGTCTTTTAGTGAATGTGGGACATATCTTTTACTCAAATAAATTCTATATTATATTTTGCATACAGTCATATGTAAAAGTCTGGACACCCCTCTGAGGTTGCATAATAATTTACTCTGGCTTCATGAAAAAAGATCATTCATTTTCTACTGACATCTGAGTTCTGGGGTGTTTTCCTAACAATAGTTTTTAGTGTAGCAGTATTTAGGTGGATGGAATTAAATGAAATATGAAAAGAAATGTCTGCGCAAAGGTTTGGGCACCTTTATGACTTTGCTGATTTCAATGCGTTACATGCAATGGACTATTTGCAACACAAAACTTGTTAGATTAGTTAAGCCTTGAACTTCATAGACAGGTGCATTCAATAATGAGAAAAGGTATTTAAGGTGGTAATCAGGAGAAAAGGTATTTAAGACAACCCACAGATCACCTCCAAAGACCTACAACATCATAATCTAACAAGTTTTGTGTTGCAAGTAACCCATTTTGAGAAGTTACATGCATTCAAATCAGCAAACTTATAAGAGTGCCCAAATATTTGCACAAACATTTTTTTTGTTTTCATATTTCATTTAATTCCATCCACCTAAATACTGCTACACTAAAAACTGTTGTTAGGAAAACACTCTAGAAGTCAGATGTCACTGGAAAATGAATGACATGCCTCTGTGATCTTTCTTTGTGAAGACAGAGTCAATTATTAGGCAACTTCAGAGGGGTGTCCAGACTTTTACATATGGCTGTACATGACTAATATTTTGCTATTACTTCCTCCTGCATGTCTCTGTAACTATCCTCTTCTCTCTGCTCCTAAATGAAAACCTCATATGTGGCTGTTTGGTTGCACGCCTTGTCAAATCCCTTTACTTTAGAGCTCGATCATTTCAATAGGGTCCAAACATTTGATATCTTTTGTCCATTGTTTTAAAAGCCTGAGACTCTAATTCAATATTCAGCTTTGTGGTTTTTCTACAGTGTTTACTTAAAAACAACAGCAGTTTGAAGTTAATGGAGCCGCTGGGGAGCTGCTCGGACATTAAATCCCAAACCATATCCATCATTGTGACAGATGAAATAATAACGGCATCTCGGGTAAAGAGTGGTTCCACATAAATCATGTAATTAAACAATGAAGCAAAATAAATGAGTGTAATTGGCCTGGTGAACAAACAGAGCTGGTAATGACGTCGTCTGGTTAGCTTCTGTTTCTGGTGAATCTGGCAAAGAGAAAAAAATTGCAGTCCTAGTACTTAGTAATGCTGCATGTTTTTACGCCAGATGCCCTTCCTGTGGCAACACACTGTGACTGGAGAGGGCAATGTGGGTGAAGTGTCCTGCCCAAGGACACAACAACAACAACAACATAATAATAATAATAATAATAATAATAATAATAATAATAATAATAATAATAATAATAATAATAATAATAACTTAATACTATTACAATGTGTAAAAGTATATTTCACCTCAGTGGTAAAGTGGGTAGTAACAGTAATATTAGTAGTGAAACTGTAGTAGTAAAAGTAGTAGCAGTAATAATAGTAATAGTAGTAGTAAAAGTAGTAGTAGTAGTAGTAGCAGTAGTAGTATTAGTAGTAGTATTAGTAATATTAGTAGTGAAACTGTAGTAGTAAAAGTAGTAGTAGTAATAATAGTAATAGTAGTAGTAAAAGTAGTAGTAGTAGTAGTAGCAGTAGTAGTATTAGTAATATTAGTAGTGAAACTGTAGTAGTAAAAGTAGTAGTAGTAATAATAGTAATAGTAGTAGTAAAAGTAGTAGCAGTAGTAGTATTAGCAATAGTAGTAGTGAAATTAGTAGTAGTAGCTGCAAAGTTAGTAGTATTAGTAGTAGGGGCATCAGAAGTAGAAGTAGTAGTAACAGAAGCAGCAGTAATAGTATTAGTGGTAGTGGTAGTAGTAGCAGTTATAGTAAGTACTTCTTTTTAAACTTTAACTCAAAACGGTGGCAGCAGTGTGGCGGCGCTGACAAATAGCTGCGGCCCGGAGGCTTGCTCCAAACAGAATTTCGCTGTACTTTTTTGTGCATGTGACAATAAACCTAAGTCCAAACAAAAACTTTGAGTATGTATATACATACTCAAAGTTTTGAGTTATAGTTTAAAAAGATGTACTTACTAATAAAAGTAATAGTATTCTGAAGTAACATATCAGGAGTACAAAAATATAGTCTGTGGATAGTTTTTCTTTAGTTTGCTGAAGATGTTCCCAGTTGGACAGTCAGGTCATGTGTTTGTTATGGCACACTGCAGATCTACAGCAGAGAAGCATCCATCATGTTACAGACACTCCTTTGTTTTATGGATGTAATGAATATAAATGTCTCTGGCTCTGCATTAACGATGACAACAAAAACATAAAACATTATATATGAGGCGCGGAGTCCTTTGGGTGCTTGGTGATATGGTTACAACGGCCTTGACTAACCTTCGTTTGCTTGTGGCCCAAAGATGCAATGACAAAAATAATGTTACCCCAAGAACTGTTAGTCTCAAATCGGGACTCAGAGCCAGGCCAGTCGACAGGGGGCTGGGGCAAAGGGATCTGTTGTCTCAGGCCCTAGGATTAGAGGTTCCCAGAAATGGCCCCTCTTAGTGTATTTTCCATTATACTGGGGCCCATGTGAAGCCTTCTTGCCCTGGGCGACAGCAAATCTGTTGACGGGCCTGCTCAGAGCTAAAGTGGTTCCATGAAGATTCTCTGAGACTTCCACTCTCAAACTAACTTCATTCAGAAGTTCTATTCTCTAGACAAAAATCCTAGAAAGAGTTGTAGTTAAACAGTTATGTCGCCACCCAGTGGCGTAGCCACATGGTGGCCTGAGGTGGCCACGGCCCCTGTTGGTCAGAGCTTGGCCACCCCTTCGGCCCCCCCGAGTGGTCCTGCGCAACAGGCTACGTACGTCCATAATGATGCTGACGTGAGTGACCAACATTATGTCTTTGCTTATATCTTAGCTGACCCCATCTGTGCTCCTGTCCCGACCTGTGGGCCCTCAACCTCACCTCTATGGATTTCCCAGATCTACCTCACCCCACTCACCTGTCTGGATGAATCCTTACAGAGCTGATCTATGATCCTATAGATGAACTAAGGGACTAGCAGTCCTAGACACATTGTCTGTCCGTCCTGGGAGAGGATCTCTCCTTCAATATAGGCTCCATAAGGTTTCTTCTTTTTTTCCCACAGCTGGGTTTTCTTTTTAGGAGTTTTTCCTTACCGAGAAGGAGGGTCTAAGGACAGGAGTGTCCTGGGTCTGTTTAGTGTAGTTATTGTTTATGTTGATTGTGTGTTAAGTCTGATTGTGTGTTTATCTTTGATCAACTGTTTGTGAAGCCCTTTGAGGCGACTTTTGTTGTGATACTGGGCTATACAAATAAACCTGAACTGAAATTGAATAGAAGTGCTAAGATGTGATAATGCTGTACTTCTGCAGCCTGAGCAATGATTCAATCAATCTGTCCCAAAAGAAAGAGAAACGCCGCTCATCGCTTTAGTTCGAGAGAGCAGACGCAATAAAAGTGGAGCATAATTAAACGTATGAATGATGAGACACTTACTGCTCGTTGTATTGGGTGCATTTTACTGCAACAAAGTAAAAAATATAATATCTGTAGCACAGAAGCATTGGTGTCAGAGACCACTAAAAAGCTCACCGACATAATGAGTTGTTTTAAATAAAGAATGGACGTGGAAAAATGCATGTAAAGACATAGCCTATTATAAATCATGACCTATAATATTAATGTTAATATTTAAATCAATATTGTTCATTATTTAGCCATGTCACGTTGGGTAATTGTGTTATTTCTGATCTTAGGAGACAGTGGTCTACAGTTCACTAATACAGTTCAGTAGATGTAGTAAAATGACTTTGCCTTAATTCTCCAAAAGCCTAAATAATTCTGCTCCGGACCAGGATTGTTTCCATGGTGACTAATTCAAGCTTATCATAAGCTGCTTCTTGGAACAGGAATTACAATAAAATAAACCAGATTTGTCAAATAAGTCTAGCTTTTCGAGTTAGCTTGCTTAGTGGAATATACCCCCTATGTCTCCAGTGTGGCCATCGCTTCTCATGTGGTGAAATGTTCTGTCCCTAAACAGTCACATTCAAAAATAAAACTGCTTAAAGTCCTTTTAACTTTTAGGAGGGATGTACTTGTGACTTGGGACTCTTTTGGGACAGCTGATTGCAGGATTAGTTGAGCCCTAGCTCTCTGCTCGTGCTCTGTTCCACAGCCCCAGCAGAGCACACAACAAAAAGAAAACAAAAGTGTAAAGTGATGAAGACAGACAAAGCTCAGACACGTTTGTAGAGTATCAAAGAGCTGCTGTGACTCTGCTAAACTTGTCTGTTGGGTTGATGGCTCATGTCACAAACGACTGGGTTAAAAGTGCCTTTGAGAGCAGCCTCCGCAGACCGACAGTCGCTCTGCAGGAAGTGTCGGGCGCCCACTCACACAAAGGATGGCGGTTTGGTGTTGGTCCGAGAGGCCGTAAGCGCAGTATCGCTGCCAGGTCTCTGTCAGTCTGTCCCAGGGCAGCTAATGGACTTTTGACTTGTAATACTGCTTACAGACTTATGATAAACTTCTCAAGCCAGATTATGCACCATTAAACTTTGGTGGCTGTGCTGTTTTAAAGAGACATTGTGATTCATTTTTTCCCCACCAATTCAAAATTCTCTCTCTCTCCCCCTCTCTCACTCTCTCTCTTGCATCAATTTTTAGCCAATTTAGAAAGAATTGTTACAGCCCTACTAAAAAGTGTATTTGTGGCACAGTTTAACCCCATCAACCCATTCTTTATTTATTTAACAGTTTCAGAGTTTCTGCTGGGTCTTAAAAAATCTAAAGAAAGAGGTTTCAATTTAAAAAGCTGAATTTAAGGCCTTAAAAAGTCTTAAATTGGGTAAGATGCACACTTTAAATTTTTTTGTTGTTGTTGAAAACTCAAAAATTCAAGGCAATGGGATCCCTCAAGGTTTTTGAGTTTGGGGGCCAAGTCCAATTTGTAAGTTTTCACTAACAAATATTTTTTGTTCACCTAATTTGACGTTCATATATTTAAAAACCTTCAATTTTAAATTTTAACACTGCCATTATTTTGGTCATCTTACAGCCAACTTACTGTCTATAGTATTATTCTTTTGTTAAATTTAGTATATGAACCTTTTATTATTAACAATAATGGTACTTTTTTCTGAACAATGGATAGTAAGTTGGCTGTAAGGGTTTAAGGTTAAGTTTAAATGTATTTGTCATATGCATCCAAGTACAAAGTACCATAAGCAATGAAATAAGATGTGCCCTGGCGCTCTCTTCTAAAAAAAGAAATAATATCTAGCAATAAAATTGACATAAAAAAATACAATAAAATTAATAAATATACAATGTAATATAACATACAGTGCAATGAACTCAGTATTTTTATAAATAGCAAAATCAGACATCAGCCCTCCTTATAGTTGAGTTGTGCCTTATTGCTTGGGGATAAAAACTATTCCCGAACTGAGAAGTACGGGCCTTAAGGCTTCGCCGGCGCTTCCCCGAGGGAAGATAAGAAAAAAATGTGCAGGGTGACTTGTATCCTCCATAATGCACTGTGCTTTTTTGGGGCAGTGGTGATCCAATAATCTTAGATGCAGTTTTTACTGTTCTTGTAAGGAGACTATGGTCATGTGATGTGACACTGCCAAACCACAGCAGCAGGCTTCCTGTTAAAACACTCTCAACCGTACAATAGAATTTGATGAGGATTTCCTTAGACAGGCCATATTTTTTGAGACACCTCAGAAAAAAAAGTCTCTGGTGTGCTTTTTTGATCACACAATTAATGTGAAGAGACCAAGAAACCAAGTCACAAATGTGAATGCCCAGAAACTTAAAGCTCTTTACAATTTCAACAGGAGTGTTGTCTATATGAACAGGTGTGTATGCTGGTCTCCGTCTCCTGAATTCTAAAATGAGCTCCTTAGTTTTTCCCACATTTAGGGACAGGTTGTTTTTGTGACACCACATGATTAGGTTGCTCATCTCGTCCCTATAGGATAATGCATTATTGTCAGTAATTAGCCTTATTACTGTAGTATCGTCTGCAAAATTAACTATACTGTTAGTGGGATGTTTTGCCACGCAGTCATACGTAAACAGACTACACAGTATGGGACTAAGACAGCAGCCTTGTGGAGCACCGGTGTTCAGGACTACAGTAGATGAAAATCTGATGAGGATGACGGATTGTTGAGGGATCCTGTTGCATTTTTCCAACCATTTTTGGACTTTTTGTACACTGCATTCTTATGAAATAGGTCTTAATTTTCTTGAACAACGGTCTTATAAGGTCTATAAAAAGTCTTAAGTTTCCTGATATTAGGATAAAAAAATGCAGGAAAAGCGGTGACTCTGATATGCACGAAACTGTCTGAAGTACGGTACACACATAAGTACTGAAAAGTCATGAATTTTTCTCTGAGCGTTTCTCAAAGTGCATGTGTGGGTCAGGGGCAGAGGTCAGAAATGGGAATGTGACTTGCTGGGTGGAGTTTAGCAGAAAACCACTCAAACCTGTTTGTCCGGACCAATCTGAACTGAAGTCGAGTCGGGAAGAGAGAAAACCAAGTTACAGACAATTTATGTAGCTATTCTTCTGCTGTTACTATCTCTGGGATGAACGCCAATAAAAGTTAAAGGACATTATTTATATTTTACTTTAATGGCTATGTGGCTTATATTTTTCTGCTCGAAATGACTTCACCGTGTTTTAGCAAAGCAGCAGCACATATTGTAAAAATATCAACTAGAAAGAGTCTTAAGAGGGAATTATTTTCTTTTATAAGCAGATAACAGTTTATTCACCTCAACCTCATGGTGTCATAGAACGTAAACAGATGAACGCTTGGCACAGAAGCTTTGACTACACATTTGGGTGGTTGTCCTAAAATAAGAGGTGCTGCCATTGGCTCTTGGTCTACACGACTCATCAACACTGAATCAGTTGTGGCTTGAGCTGACCGTGCCTGCAAACACAAAGAAACCATGCACAAACATCAAGAGGGAAAACGGGAAATACTAACGTAAAGGTGTGTGTACATATTTTAACTACTTCTTTAACCTCTATTTATAGGTTTAAGTGTATTTTTTCTTGCTTCAAATGCTTTAGTGCCATTGCTTCTGTCTGCTTCTCTGAACTGGAAATGTCCTCACAACTATCTGCCTTAGGAAATACATCATCTTTAACAGTATCTAATAGAACCACATTAGTAAAATACCGAGCTCTCTTTTTAATGACAGCGTGCCCGGTCCGAGCGCACAGACTGCAGGAGGATTTTGGCAGATCTCGCCGTTCGTTCTGGGAGAGTACAAGGTAAAACATTATGTGGAACTGAGATGATTTAACACTAAGTACATTTATATAAGCCTTTTTTTCCCCCACCAGCACATAAACACTCGTCTATTCCCACTTTCTGATTGGAGAACATTCATTTTTGTAAAAGTTGTGGAGGAAAACGCACACCCATCCATCAGAGTGGACAGGAACAACACGGCGTCTCCCTGGAGTCCAGTCGGGGGGTCAGGGGGCGGAGGGGGCGGTCCAAGCTGCAGGCCTCTGAGTGCTGTTTATCCAAGTAATCTATGAGTGGTTCTGACGCTATTTAACTTCTCTGCAAATATACCGAGATGTAGAATAATATAATTTAGGGTATTTAGATATGCAGGCATTGCTTTGCCTTGTTTTGTAAGACTACATAGTTCATGAACTTTTTGTCAATAGATAGAAGGGTTTTTGAGGTAAAAAAAAATTAACTGGACTTCAGGTTAGAATTATGTCAAGATACGTATTTTTGGGGCTTGGCCGTAAAATCAGTTTTTGATTCATTTATTTATGTTTTGTTTTTGAATTATGTAAAAAATTAGAAAGAAAGAGCTGGTATCTACTGAAGGTCTATGGTGCTGCTAGTACCAAGAGAAATATGAATATTGACTATGGTCACTCTGCGGATGTCAAAAGTTGATGGCTTATAGCTGGAGAGTGCCAGTAAAGCTCTTTTCACATAGGATGTGATGGACAGAAGGTTCGAAGATGTGCTGAAGGAAAAGAAAAATTCAACTTGGACACAGCACACTGTAAATCAGCTCAGCGCATCCAATCACAGAGCCTAAAGGTCTGTCCAGACAAAGAAACAAGATGTTTACTATTGTCATATTAGAAAGTTAGCCTAGCACACAGGGATGTAGCCCTCATGCTGCAATTATGAGAAGCTTGTAGTGGTCCTGAACAATACTTTTGCTGAGATATTAAAAGAATACAATGCTAAATTGCATTTCTAAAAATTAGCCTCAACTGCAACTTGCTAAAACCACTTCCTGGTCTGTGTGGTTGTTATCCTCCCAAACTCCGCATCCCCACTCCCACTCCACTGAGCCCCTCCCTCAATTCAGTGCAGAAAAAGAGATCTCAATGGGACTTTCCTGGTTAAAGCATGGTTAAATAGAAAAGTTCATGTTCATGTGATTTAAATAATATTTAAACTCCAAATAAGCAGACTATTGAACAAACTATTGAACCTATATTTGTCTTGTTTACTCAGACAGTAGTATAGAGCAACTAGGTCCCATCATTGCAGTTGAAGAAAGGATAAACGTCAAGCCTCTGCAAAGTTGTATATTGTCTTTTGGGTTTAAAAATTGTAGGTTTGCAGTGACACAAATTTAAGAGACTGTGTTGTATGTATTAGACCACCAGTGGAGCCCTACAGCGCTTTATTTTCTTTAAACACACCCAGAGTGACTTTGCAGGGGAGCTGAGAGGTGGAGGCTACAGTGAGCATCAGAAATCCTGTGGTTAGAGTCTAACCAGCCTTGAACATGGTGTAACAATAACACGAGTGGTTCTGGGCGGACGCCATGTTTGTGAGTTGGTACATTCCTACTGTGAGCTTTTCCCTGCGTGGTTCTCTGCAGTCTTCCCGGGGTTTGGCTGGCGCAGTGATTTTTGTATTAAACTCAGAATCACGAACCCAGAGTCAAGAGGAAGAGAGGAGAAGCACAGAATCCAAAGTAGCTTGAAGCCCAGTGTAAAGTAAAGTTAGTGATGCTTTGGAGGTGCCATGTCATCTGCTGGTGTTGGTCTGCTGTGTTTTCTGAAATATAAAGTTAATATTGGGGTGCACGGTGGCAGAGCGGTTAGCGTTCTCGCCTCCCAGCAAGGAGATCATGGGTTCGAGCCCCAGGCCGACCAACACACCATCACACGAACTCTCTGGGTGGAGTCTGCATGTCCTCCCCGTGTTACTGTGGGTTCTCTCCGGGTTCTCTGGCTTCCTCCCACCATCCAAAGACATGCATGTGTTAGGTGAATTGGTGACTCTAAATTGACCCTTAGTGAATGAATATGAGAGTGAATGGTTGTCTGCCTGTGTTCGTCTCTGTGTCAGCCCTGTGACAAGCTGGCCCCTGTCCAGGGTGTACCCCGCCTATGGCCCAAAGTTACTGGGATAGGCTCCAGTCACCCGCGACCTCCGGGACGGGAATAAGCGGTAGAAAATGAATGAATAAAGTTAATATTATTTCATTTACTGGAAAGTTTTACGCTGGATTTCCACTGCATGCGTCTCCGCTGCACTGCGGGCCGCCACAGTGGCCTTGCCGTCTGGATACATCTCCACTCCGCCACGCCGGGCTGCCGCTGAAGTGCATGTGTGAGAAGTTTGAGTGTGTGCCATAAAAGCCATGATTAAAGACCAAAACAACTGTTAATTCAGAAGCAGAAGAAGAAAAAGCCACCGTTTGATATGACAGCGATTTGGAGTTCACTTCACTTTCACTTCATATGGTTTTCCTCTCCCACGAGGAAGTGGCTGGGCATGAAAAAGCTATGCGTGCGATAAATATTAACTCGTGTCTGGCATTGTTTCTGTAGTAAACAAACAGCCTACTAAGAATGTCTATGAAATTAAATTAAATATGCTAATAAAAAACTTTCATATGGAGTTATATTACTTTGAAATATGGATGTTGTGCACGTCCAGTTTCCTGTTCCGGTGCAATCTGAGCTGCGGAGTTTCATCTGAACCGAGTCCGCCGTTGAACAAAATAGACTTGCTGCGTATCTGCAGTGCAGGGCGGAGCCGCAGAGCTGTGGAGGCTGTGGAAACGCTCTCATTCAGTAGAACGGTAGCCTATTTACTGCAGAGTGAGTGGCAAGGTGCAGCAGAGCGGTGTCGCATGTAGTGGAAACTGAGGGTTAGACCACTGCATGCTTCCTTCTGCTTACAAGCTTTACAGAGATGCTGATTTCATTATCCAACAGGACCAAATCCAAGAACTCTTCGTACCTGAACCCCAGAGAGAATCTGTGGAGTATTGTCCAGAGGAAGATGAAAAACAGCAGACCCAGTAACTCAGAAGAGCTGAAGGCCTCTAGCAGAGCGACATGGGCTTCAATAACACAACAGCAGTGCCACAGAATTCTTTTTTTTTTATCAAAATGTTTTATTGTTTTATGTAATACAAGATTCAAATTTTAAAAGAGACACAATTTTGGTTTCCATTAACTGTAGGCCAAGGGGCTGGGGCTGGAGATGGAGCAGGGGGTGGTGGTGGTGCTGGGATAGATAGTTGTGGTTATGGTTGGCAGTGGCAGCTCTGAGAGGAGGGTTTGGCTGGTTTTTAAGTGCATGGAGTTTGGGAGAGAATGCACAGAGAAATCCCACAAGGCAGCTATTAGATTCACTATCACCAAGAGGAAAACCTGATTTTTTAAAAAGATAATGTGAGTTATGGTGGATATAGTTGTCAAGGATGAGCCATTTTAGTAAAGACGACAGAGTAACACTCGTATTTGTTCCACAAGTGCAGTGAGGCATAGTTGTGTGCTTTAAGAGGCATTTTAGCAATGTCCTATGACGAACAACAGCATAAGAAGAAGAGAAACAAGTCAATAATATCTTGTGCTTTAATTTGTAACAGACAATCGTAATAAGTGAGTGGGATAGCATTTTTTTTTAACACCGGAAACACATCTTTTTTTTTTTTCTTTTTTTTTTTAACCAATTTAGAGTCACCAATCCTTCAAAAACATAGGGGAACATAGGAAGGAGATGTGGAAGTGTGGAACCGAGACCGACACAAAGCCAAGACTTTCAAGGTTCCAGACCCAGGGGAAACCGAGACCAAGGTAAACCGAGACCAGGTCAAGACCAAACCCTGAGAACTAACACTGAATAAAAGGGAAAAGTTTTTTTTTTTTTCAAGTGGTTCAAATACATTAATGATTATTTTAATAATTTAATGCCACAGACTCCACAAACAAACAGGGACAGATCATTTTCCAGGTTCTTGATGAGGAAAACTACTCCAAAATCATGATAGCATTTTCTAATGTGGGGTAAATAAAATCTGAGAGACTGCCACACCCAGGACTGAGACGAGGCCGAGTAAAACTGCAGCTGAGACCGAGACAAGACAAAGACCATAAAGAAATGGTCCCAAGATCGGTCTCGGGTGCTACAACATTAATGTTTACTATAAACTAGAAAAAAAGAAGAAGAAGAAGAAAAAAACAAAAAACAAAAAGACAGCCAGTGTGTCTTCCAACATCCTGCTCTCTCATTGGTTGTAGCTTGTTAGTTATTGCACAATGCCAGTGTTGGAGTCCACACATGACAACTACACATAGTTAATTAAAATGTAGAGTTGGGGTGCACAGTGGCAGAGTGGTTAGCAGAGAGTGCGGGTTTCATCCTTGGGCCTGCAAGCGCAGTACATGGGTCATTCTACTGGTCAAAGACATGCAGGTGTTGGAAGAATTTATGAATCTAAATTCCTCCTGAATGTGAGAGTGGTTGTCTGTTTTTGTGAATTTTGCTGTCAACTCCCCACAAAATATACCCACTTTTGTCATCTTCAATAATAACTAAAAAGCTAAATTATACTGATGAGCTAATTGATGTTAATTGACTGGTGGATAGAGTATTGTTTAAGTATTTTGTTTAAAAAAATACTGCACTCAGCACATTTAGATAGGAAAGTGTCAGTTTGGTGGCTAAAATTAGGATAATGAAGGTAGGGGGTATGTATGCTGTTATGTAGGTTGACATTATGGACCTAAAAGCTCGGAAAACTATTAGGGTGTCCCTATTTAACCGGGACAGTCCCAGTTTTAGGCTCCTTGTCCCATGTTCCAACACATATCTGTAAAAACACTCATATGTCCCAGTTTTCAACAAACCATGTCCCAGTTGACCCCATTTTAACAACAGAATCATGCAGGAAACTAAAAACACACTTGTCTAAATTCTTTTGTCACTAAATTTATTTGCAATGTTATTATTTGTTATAAATGGCCAGTAAAATTCAAAATGTACGTCCTAGCATCAAGTACACTAATTACATAACAGAAAATTGTATGTATTTTGGAAGATTTTTTCTCTCTCGTGAGTTCAAATGCACCATGACCAGTGAAAAAAGTATTTTTTTCCAGTTTTTGGGTCTAAAAATCTGGTCACCCTGTACTATAGGTATATGAGTACTGCTTTCAAGATGCCTGAACACAGGTAAGCAAAAGTAAAAGTATTTTTCCCTTGAGCCTGCCCTGTTGCCTGCCATATGCAAAAAAAAATAATCAAAAATGCCTTTGACTTTTTTTCTTTAGGTGACTTTATTGGCAGTTTTATGAGATTATAATTTGTGTTACTGACTAAAATATCTCCACTACAGTCCATTTGTCTACACGTCCAAAATGGAAAAGCACGAACTGAACTGTACCAAAACCAGGACCGCTTGTTCAAAACCTCACTCCCAGGAAAAGTACTGTCCCTTTAACACAAGTTTGAAGACAACTCATGTTTTGTTTTCTTCCCTCTCCTCTCTCCTTTTTGTTTCCCTAAAAAACAGACCTCGCCAAGAGCTAAAACAATAGCAGAGCTTTCCAACTCCATGTGGGCTTTAAACAATGCCATCCATCACGATGAAGTATGGAGAAGTGAACACTCACATCTAATAGGCCCAGATATACTCCACATGAGGAGTGCTAACAGACTAATGAACACACGCGGCCCCGGGACTCAAGGAAAACATTACCACGAATTATCCAGCGCTGTCCGCACCCCCCATCCCCCCTTGGACCAAACCCAAAAACTGTTTTAAAACATTTCACTTGTGCCTTGCTCTGTCCCATAAGAGACCAGCTTGGGGGATACATTACATTTCAATTAAGATAAAACTCGCACTTGTTTTATGACGTCATTTGCACTTTTTTAGCTGTTGTAATTGAATCAGCGCAAAAGGATGTAAGGACCAGGACTGGAAATACTGATCACTATCAATAACTGTGGTTGGAAACTACATAAGTGTGTGGTGAGTATAGAGCCACTGGGTCCATATGGTACTCAATGTAAGGAAGTATTACATGAACAAGCTAAATAATCTGCCTTTTTTTAATGTGTTGCTTTAGTGACCCAGTGACTCGAAGAACAGAAGTGGGGCTTATACTGTATGTGTTTGTATGCGTCTATCAAGTTTCTTTTAGGGGTAACTTGTTTTTTAAAGGGGATATATTATGCTTTTATTCATATTTTTAAACCAATATCGCCTCTGGAACAGTATAGCATGTTTTACAATCTTTGAAAATATTATGTGACTAAAAGAAAAATTATTTTTATAAGTACTCTACTGGTGCCATAAAGAAACAGGTGAAGAGACCAGCAGAGGGCAGCAGAGGGGAGACTGGTGTGGTCTTTTGAACCTACAATCAAAGAAAAAGAGCACTTCACTTCCTTAAACTTTTTGTATGATGCCATTTTACTACAAAATGAAAACTATCTAAGGATATCAGTGGAAACTAGGGATGAGTACCGAGACCCGGTATTCTAACAGCACTGGTGCTACATTATGGTGGTCAATGCTCTTAACAGTACTGAGTAGACAGTATAGGCCCTGCAATCAAATGCATGCGTGAAATCATTTTGCTCCTCTCATAAAAGACGGTTGCAGCTCACTCAGCTGCTGCTGGTGCTCATACAGAGCAGTGCGCCGCACACAAACGAGAGAGGAAAAAGTGGCTGAACTTTACCAAAGTAGATGCTGACATCACTCGCAGAAACTGTGTGGACAAGCACCGTGTGCCAGCGCAGCCACACAGAGTCATCTGCCGTGCCAAAGCCAAACGCCTTTAGAGAACACAGAAGGACCGTAGGCTAACGTTATGCTAGCAGCTCACAGGTGAAAAAAACATAAGAACCAACTAAACTTAAATTATACTTATTTCATATTTTTATTTAGATTTAAAATATGTTTTTAGATTAAGCTCTTAGAAATATAAAGTCACCTATATGTGAATGAAAAATCTCCTAATGTCCTGACCTGTTCATAAACAATTTCCATACTGTTGAATATTTCTACATATGGCTTTGCGTATTACCACTAAACTATATTTTGATGTACTACTGCTAAGGTTAATAAATGCTTCAATAGTACTAAGAATGTTTTGATTCTAAAAGGATGTTTTTCTCCTTTCACTCAAAAGGTTACACTCTGCGATTACATACATTGTACATTTGCCAAAGTGCACAATAATAAGCTGGTTACAAAGTTAGGAAACTCCAGGTTACAGGTGGGGGCTCCCTGCCGTTGCGTGGGACGCTCCTGAAGATAACGAAGATTACGCACCGCAGTAATGAGAACTCTGTGGCCTGGTCTCAAGTTTCTTGAAGAATACATTTTAATGATATGCAGAAATCGTCATACATTGTCATACATAGTATAAAAACTGTGATCACTCCTTTTTGGATAGCTGGCCCACCCTATCCCTTTCAGCGGGGCCTGCTGTTGTTACCTTACCTGTGTGATACTAAAATAAACCTTCTGACTTGATTATACTTCTGAATCATCGTCCTCTTTGATGCTTACACCCAAAATGAACAATCCTAATAATACCTTTTCTATGGAGTTTTCAGAAGGCCACTCCAGGATGTCCCAGGTTCTTCTTACAATCTTTAGGGAGTTGAATATTTCAGATTACAACTGCACCTTTCTCCTCTTGATGTGTTTAGCGAGAGTTGAGGCCTAGAGTTGTATAATCTAACCCCCCTAACACAGGACACAAGGTTTAATGAGACCAGTATGGTTTACAGATTTCCTCCAAGCTAAAAAAAAAAACAACTAATTTGCAACAGCAATGAGTCAAAGAAACATGATGCTACAATGAACAAGCAGAAACCAAGTATTGTCATCTACTCTGTCATCTCCCTGCACCTGCCGTATACTCTTTAATAGATCCGCTTTGGGTCATTCGTGCTGGACTCTGACCTGCGCCTGGAGCCCCCTCTCTTGACCCCTGTCCCACTATCGCTCTCGTTATCGTCCCGAGCAAACACAGAGGGGACGCTCCTGCACTGATCTCCGGACTCTTAACGGTTGACTCTGAAAGGGGGGAGGAGTGTGGGTGTGTGTGTTTTAAAGGGGCCCCCTCCCTGAGTAAACTGGAAAGCTGAACTGTGACCACTTCACAGCCAGCGCCCTCGTCCCGCTGCCGCAGCCTCTGAGAACCAGGGTTTCACTTCTCTGGGAGGTTTTCACTAAAGCTGAGTCTGCTTCCTGCCACTGCGACTCACAAAATCCTACTCGGCAAATTTTAAAAGTGGAATAACAATAAATTAAGGAAGTTTTGATCTGAAGGTTTCTAAATGCAATTTAACGTTTTTTGTTTGTGGCTTATAAAATGTGTCTTGGATGTTTAGGCTAATTCTGTGGTTCTCAAACTGTGGTGCACCTCTCAGTGGTGGTACACATTCTCTGTATAATGTTTTTTGGAGACTTTTTTATTAACCAGAAATATTTAGCCTAAACCTGTTTGTAATTTTACTGTTTGGATGTAGTCCAAATACTTTTGATCTCTTATTATTAACAAAAGCTGTGTAATAAAGTGCTGTGTAAAAGACCTATGTACTCTATTGAATGTGGTACTTGGAGACAAAAAAATATGTTTTTAGGTGGTACTTGGGGTCAAAATGTTGGGGTTTTGATTGCAACAAGGTATTTTTGCCTAAGGTAAAGCACAAAGCAGTGGCGTAAGGAGGTAATGAGGGGCCCCAGTCTAGGTTTTCAGATTAAATCTCAAAATTATGAAGCATGGTGGCACTGTCACTGCACAGCAAGAAGGTCCCAGGTTCAATTCCTGTGTGCGGCATTTCTGTGGGGAGTTTGCATTCTGTGCTCAAGTTTCCCTCATAAACCTAATGCACAGTAGGCTAATCCTCCAGCTGGGTACTCCTGACCAGGATCCTGGCTCTAGGCCTGGAGAAGGGTCCCGGGGCGCTGCACTGCGGTCGCCCACTGCTCCTGACAGGTCGCACCGGCAGGATTTAAGCATGGGTCAAAGGCAGAGGACAAATTACCCTACAGGGAAAACAAAGTCTACCTTACCTTTGATACTTTCAATAACCATCAATTTCGTAAAATGGAGGAAAGTGTGCAGGAGTTTGATACAAATCACTTTGTTAAATATTTAGGAAACTTTTGTAAATGAATAACGTTTTTTTAGTATTTGTGAATTTATATTTGTATCTTCATTAAAATGACTGATTTTGGACAGTCCAAGAAATTACAAACTCACAAATGATATGTCCTGTTTTTTTTTTGTTTTTGTTTTTTTGTAAAACCTGCGACAAGCTGGCCCCTGTTCAGGGTGTACCTGCGACCCCTAATGGGAATATAGTGGAATAAGATGAATGAATTATTTTATAAAATTAATTATGTTATGTTATTAAATTATGTTTATTGTAAAACCCACACTTAACCACAGAGGAACAAGGGCCCCTAAACCTCTTGAGCCCCAGGGCAGGTGCACTGGCTCGACTTCCTGATGCTACACCTCTGTTGTAAAGCAGTGTAAACTTTGAAAAACTTGCAATTTGCTTAGATTGTCAATAAAATACTGGATTCAAATATGCAGTTTGGTACGTCTGGGTATAAGTCCTTTTTTGTTCGCAAATGCAATTTATGTTCTTTAAGTAATGCTGCATTTTGAAGAATACTTATATGATGTACTTTACTGTGCGTACAGTAGATTTCTTTCTATGCATGGTTTTGGAGATCTGCTCAGACTTTAAGAAGCGAGTCGGCAAAAGTACATGATAAAAACTGCCATTCACAAAGACATTATTATCTGTTTATAGGTTTGCCATAAGATTTTATCGCAGTAATGAGCAGCTGAGGTTGTAGTTTCTGTATGTGAAGTGGTGCAGTGCGTTCCAGCTTCAGTATTTTTCCGCCCAAGCCATAAATCAATCCACTAAAAAGACTAAGCAATGAAGGAAACTTTCATGCAAAACAACTTTTAGTTCAAAACTAAATTCACCACAGAAGAACATTGTTAACAATATAAATTATAAATAGATAAATATGCAAATAAAAATATTGACACCAAAGACTGCAGTAGTTCTGTACTGCTAGTACTAAAGTACCTTCTGACTCATGTGCGTCTGAGCATGAGCACTGTGTCTGTGCTCCTCTCCTTTCTCTCCTCATCTCTTTTTGTTTCCGTATGACTCTCTCTTGAGCTTATATACTTCTTTTACTTTTTCTTATGAGATTTTTCAGCAGTTGGCAAACAAAAAAGTGCTTGTTCATTTTGAGTAAAAAAAAAAAAAAAAAAAAGAACAACTCGCGCACCACTCAGTTCTCATCATTGGCGTTGACGAGCCGTTTGGAAGATTCAGATCGTTCCTGAATGGCACATCTCTAGTCTCGTGTTTTTGTGTAACATTGCTCTTTCTGTCTGTGCAGGGATCAGAGGTCCTGGAGTGGAGTCTTGTCCAGAGCACCCTCTATATCCCTCTGCATGTGTCCCGCCTGTACCGTGTGTATGTGTCCTGCAAACAGAGGAATGTGTTGGAGCTGCGCACGCCTCACGAATGCAACGCAGGAATTTTCCTCAGGGTTTATCTTATCAGTGTTTACTGTAAGCACCATCGAGTTTTCGCTGTTGACTTTAACAGATCGACGTGAACCAGTGGACGAACGCCAAGGCGCCTTTGTGGTGCATTTCAGACCTGGCATGAAGCGTCCGGAGGAGATGGATATTAAACTGGCTTCAGCACAAGTTCCTCCGCATGTCTCCATCATTTATACTGTCTCTAATATTAGCTCCACGAAATACTGGACAGCTAAAGATGTGTTGAATGGTTTGAAGATGATATCATTTCTTCTGCTTAAGAAAAATCCTTTAACTCAGTGGTTTTCAATCTTTTCACACTGAGTATCTCCTCAGAAAATATTTCTTACTAATAATAATACGTGGATTTCTTATAGACAGACCAATATTTTTGTATCGTACCTTGACATGTATCAGCCTCTTATTTCCTGCAGTCGTCCTCAGTGTCATGTGATGTTACTGTGACATGTCTTGTCAGGTTTTTGGTGCTGTCTTTCTACCTGGAGCAGCCGAAACATGTGAAGGTACGAGACAGAAATATTAGTCTGTCTATAAGAAATCTACGTAAAACCAGGCTTCTCTGGTATGCGGTGTGCACTAAAAGGTGAGCCACTGAGGCACATGTGTTTTAGTTGGATAATGCCTTTTGTGTTTTTTTCTGATTACAGCTTTTTTAGGAGAGATAATTTTGATGCCACCGTCCAAAGACATGCATGTGTTAAGAGAATTGGTGAGTCTAAATTGCCCCTAGTGAATGAATGTGAGAGTGAATGGTTGTCTGTGTGTGTGTATGTTTCTGTGTCAGCCCTGTGACTAATAGGCCACTGACCAGGGTGTACCCCGCCTAAGGCCTCGATACACCAAGGCAACTCCCAGACTGCCACCGAAAAGACGGAGTGACAGCTTGTCTCTTCCCGTCTCCTCTCGTTCCCTCCCGTTTCCTCACGTCGGATGACCTTTTTCCCTCTTCATACACCGAAGCGACAACCGGCCTAAAGACCGTGTCTTGCGCATGCGCGTGATGTAATTACCCCCCCAAAGCGGCAGATGGCGCTAGCCAGTGAACAAAGATAAACAGAAGTGACACAATGTTTGCGGAGTACGCATGTAGCGCGCCTTGGTCTGCCACTGTTCTCAGCTTGTTTGAACATCTGAGAAGTGTGATAATGGCCGGTTTGGACATTGTTTTTTGTGGATTGGGTGCCGCTGCTCTGTTACTTGAAGAAGATAACTTTCCGCATGGAATTGCGAAAAATGCAAAAATAGTGACAGTACGCTGCCACAGCGGTTTTCACCTCTCGTCACTCCGTCACTTCCGCTAAAATTCCCGTGAGCTGATTGGCGCGGCAGCTGTAGTGCTAGGCCTATCAGAGCGCTTCGTGCCAAAGACCAAAGACGCCGATTCAACAACAACAAGGCCAATCGGCAGAAAACTGGTCAGACAGCCTCCGTCCTGGAGCGATGGGGGCTGACGGCGCATACTTATCAAAAGGACGGAAATGAGCGACGCGGAAGAACTGTTCAGATGGCTTCAGATGGGCGATCGTCACCTTGGTGTATGGAGGCCTTAAAGCCCAAAGTTACTGGGATAGACTCCAGTACCCGCACAGCCCCTAATGGGAATAAGCAGAAAAAGATGAATGAATTTAATGCGCACACAATAAGGCTTTAGAACTGAGGAAACAAAGGATCTTTTTAATGTAATGCTCCAAGTGCACAGCTGCAACCAATGGATTTTTAATGTTTACTATTTCTCTTCTTCTACTCCCCTTAAAAACTCTGGCACCTAATGATTACCGATACAATTTGTACTATATCTTATGCTACTGTCAGGTCCAATGTTCTTTACACGCACGCGCCCAAGACTTAAAAACACTGGACAAAGCCGCTCGCTGTGCCCAAGTCTTGTCACCGCCGTCCAAAGTGAAACCTCCGTGTAGAAATTTCCCTGCTTGTTTTTCGGTTAACCACAAAACATTTGGTTTTCTCAGAACCAGGAGTTTCACAGAGCATCAAATCCCCCGTCCCATGGAGGAGCCGTAGAGGAGCCCGCTGCGTCCCCTGGCATGGCCCGACTGGTATTTTAAGGTTTTCAAAAAGGCTACTTGACAATGTTTTTGCTTCTAATTGGTCCATTTGGCAAAGAAAACTCAAGGCTAAGGATTGTATAAGACCACAGAGCAGTGTAATTTACTGTACAGAAGATATTATTACGTGAATGGGTTACAGTACTGTGTGTTATATTTGAGTGAGTGATGACTGGGCAGTGGATTCGGTGCCTGTATACTGTGTGCTGGTATTGTTAAAGATTTGCTGACTCAGATGGGGTAGGAGGTAAAAAGACATGGCTCCTGTATTCACTCCCACTGTTGCTTATCTGAGGCCTGAACCAGACGACTCCACTCTCATCCCCAGAGACAAGTCCACTTCCACTGCACTACTTTATTAATAGTGTCCAGTGCATACAAGTTGCAAAAAAAAAAAAAAAAAAAGAAAAGAAAAAAGAAAATACTTGGAAATACTAAGAAATGTTTCATTTCTCTTCATCTGCTTATTCACTAAATGAGAGAGAGTCTTCACCGACACTACAACTGGAGTTGACAAATGTGGGCCTGTCCTACCTGTTGGTCTAGATCTACACCAAAAACTATAATTTCTTACTTGCTCCATTTCTTACTTTTCCATCCATGACATTTTGAGCGGTCTTGCTGACAGACAAAGAAACATAACCTTCTTGGTGGAGTTAATGAATTAGTAACAGGCTTTATTTTCACCTGAGCAGTGAGGTATGGTTTGAGACAGTATACATACATTTCCACCGCTAAAAGGTAAACAAAGATTTACAGATATGAGTACTGTACTTTGGGAATCCTCTTGGACTGATGTTCAAACAGTTGTGTATGGTTGTGTCAATGTTTATACTGTAGATGTCCATATCCGGCATAGAGACGACTCAAAGCAATAATATAAAGTAACAAAATACAACATATTGCCTGGCTCCGTCTACTAATGACAAACTAATAATACGTACAACCAAATTGATTTGTTAAGTGCCAGTGAGCCATGTTTGAGCCACCCTGCCACTGTTGTAACAATTCATTTATATCACATATTTTGGAGTGAAAGGGTAAATATGATTGGTCAGAAAAGCTCCTGCAGCAGACTCCTATTTGCACAATGGTCTGAGGGGCCATTAACATTAATGTTAAAATGCAATATCTCAATTTTGGTTTGCTGTTTTGTAATACCCCACACAGATATTTTGTTGGAAGCACTTTTGTGGGCTTCAAAGTGATACCTTCATCAGTTCAGTAAACGTCAGTTCCCTTCACGTTGCATCAGTTCATGTTTCCGAAAGGTCGTAGATGGTAATTAACACTGACACGTGGGTCTTAGGCTGGTGCTGGTGTCAGAGCTGCAAAAGCCAGTTTTAGTTTTTTGAGATTCACTCAACACATCACTGACCACAGGGGTCTCAGGTTCAAGGCACAAAAATAAGAAAAACATGCTACAGTTACATAGTTTTCAGTCAAGCTTCATACCTATCAGCGTGTTGCTCTCTGTTCGTCTCATTATGGCTCAAGGTTTGCTGACTTAGCTACTGGCCGCCATCTTTAAATAACAATAAAGATCTTTCTTTTTTTCATGATGTTAGGGTGAAACAAGGTAACATGCTTTTAAAACTAATGTATTTTTGTCTACATTGATATAAACATAGCCATTATCTTTTATGTCTCTTACCAAGTGCTTGTGTGAATGAATGGACACTTCCTGTTAAGTGTAAAACCAATGTAAAAGTCTAATTTTGAGCCATGTACTATCTAAAGTCTTCTGGTGCAACGACACTCTCTTTAACCCACATTTCTGACTGCCACTCACAAACAGTGTGGTTTTGTTTACAACTTTGGGCCAAGAGCCAAGACAAAGAGTATGAAGACTGACGGGGCAGAATAAAATGACTTTTGGTACAGATTTAGGTCTAATGTCCTAGTGCCTTTTAAATGTTGCCTGGTCAGCTTATAACATGGGGAGAAGTAGCCAAAAAAATAAAAAATAAATAATCCATAGTAGGACGTGGCACACACTCGCATCCACTACTTGGATATGTGCCCTTCTTTGTCAACCCTTAACTTTCAAATGAGGCAATATTAGGATGACCAGATGTCCCTGTTTAGCCGGGACAGTCCCACTTTCAGGCTCATTGTCCCAACACATAGAGTATCTGTAAAATCATATGTCCCAGTTTTCAACAAACCATGTCCCAGTTGTCCCCATTTTAACACATTTTAACACATAGGAAACTACAAACACACCTGTCTAAATACATTTATCACTAAAATTATTTATGTCATTATTTTTTATAAATAAATTTCCATTAAAATTCAAAATGTACGTCCTAGCATCAAGTACATTAATTACATGACAGAAAATGTTATGTATTTTGGAAGCTTTTTTGTCACTTGTTAATTCAAAGGCATCATGATCAGTGAAATAACTCTCAGTTTTTGGGTGTAAAAATCCGACGTCCAAAACCATAAAAAGTTACTTTTGTGCCAAATTACACATTTTTAACAAGAAAAAAGTCCATGGTGTGAGAATAAATAATAAACACTACAAAATCCAACCATATTCTCAGCTGTAGGTGTCCTGTCAGCCCTGTCTTTTTACACCATGCTCTATAAACAAATTGACATCAGAGCAGAGGGGGCAGTGTCCTGTCCAGGTCTTAGTACACATCCATGTGATCAATGCACGAAGAAACCTTTCTGTTGCTAACTTGCTAATAACTTTCCAACAGATCAGTCCTGTCTCCTATACAAAGAATTAGTCTGGTTCATGCTAGATTTGAGTGCAGCTGGCAAAGGTTAGCTGCATAGCTATGTGCTAATGCTAATAAGAGTAATGCTTTCATGCATTTAAACAGAACTTCTTAGAATAGAAGAAAATATTTCTTTACTTTCTATTTCTCAAGGGCTGTACAAACCCAGTCTAGCTGCATGGGGTCACAAGCCAGTGTACCCTTTGTGCCAGTCCCAAGAGAGGGTTGTGACGAGAAGGGCATCAGGTCTAAAACCTTTTGCCAAATCATTACGCATATCACTGCAGAGGGAGCACTGTTGTGGTGACCCCAAAGGGAGAGCCACAAAGAAAGCTCTGGTGTATTTTTGCAACATCTTGTACTTTAAACATGTATAAGAAGATCCAAACTCACACAATGTTGTATCGGACCTGCATTTATTTTGAAATGTCTTTAAAATAAACCAGTTTTACCCCTGTAACGTAAAGGGCTCAGTGTATATTTTAGATATACCCTGGTATTAGCTCTGCAGCAGTGAGATAACACTGGATATTCATGCATCTTTGTTATCTTTTCACAAATGAAGGGGATCCTTTGACTGACATTGAGAAAAATACAAGAAACTCAAAGTAACAGAACAAAAGGTGAACTTTCTGCCCTGATAATGGTGTTTAACTCGCAGAGCCATGGAGTCTGCGCCCAACAAAGAAACAGAAAAAGCGACTGGTTAAAAAACAGGCTCCTCTTAAACAAATTAAAACCTCAGTGCGTCTGGGTTTGTTCATGGGAACTCAGTGTTTGGTTTTATACATGCACCGCTGACTCATGACCAGTCCACCGCAGTGACCTGGCATGATGGGACGGACCGTACCTCAGCTTCCTTATTTCTGCAACAAAGTGTGGCTCTGTAAGCTGCATCCTGTTCAAAGAAAAGTGAATCAGAGAGAAACGGCTGTGACAGACACTGATGGCAGGTCGCTTCAGGTCATATTTTATTGAATTTTACATTTATTCTATGACAAAAAAATAATAATAAAAAATAAACTGAGACAAAATAAGACCATCCTAATTCTTCTAATCTATTTGTATACAAATAATTCATCAGGTCAAACAAAATAATGCAGCCCTAAACTACTCCTGAATTCAAATGGAAAGACAGGGTGCAGCAGAAAGATATACAGAGTATATACTGCCAAAAGAGTGACCCATTTTCAAAAAAATAAATAAAAATAAAAAAATTCAACCAATCAGAGAAAGCACTGATTGAGCTAAAATAAATGATTACGATTGGTCTGTTTCAAATCTGACGTAAGGTGAAGATATAATGTGAGGTCCATAAATAACATAGTACTGAATATTGTATTGTATTATTAGAATAGTTGATTAGTTTGTTGAAAATCTTGTCAAAAAGAGGATTTGGCCAGAGTTAAACCTCTAAAGTGAGATAGAAAACCATTATTTTTCCCATTCTGTAAAAATTCGGTATAGGCTAAGTCTTTCCTGTGCAGCCCAGCTTCTTCCCACCATCCACAGACATGAACGGGTGAATCTAAACTGCCAAGACATGAATGTGTGAATAATGATGATGTAAGAGCACATCTTTAAGTGTTGGACCTGCAATTAACTAACAGAAGAAAAGGTGTTTACAGTGATCTATGTATTTCTACAATCCATTTACAATCATATAACACGACAAGTAATGTTGTTTGTTGTTTGTGATAACAGATCAAAAGTAAAGTTTTGTTCTTTGAGATGCTAAAATGCCACATTAAACTTCTACTTTAAATGTTTTACCTTGTGGAAACTTTGGAGATATGATCTTTCTGTGGCGTTAATGATGCAGGAACAGGTCTGGCGTCTGAACTCAACTCAATGATACAACGATACACGACGGACAGCTGCCAACGGCTGAGATCACATGGATTTTTTTTGCCTTATTTAGTCACATAAGAGGAGATTCATGGATGTAGTGAAAGACAACATGAAGTTAGCTGCTGTGAGAGAAGAGGATGCAGAGGAGAGGGTCAGATGGACACCTGAAAGTGAACGGCTGAAAGGAAAAGAGAAAGACTCCACATTAATATAAGCCTTCTACTGAAATAGAGAATTAGACTTCAAGAAATGACGCAGTTCTGCTTTTTTCTTTCTTTTTGTTATGGAAACAAAATGTACCTGTATAAGGTGTTCTTTTAAAAGAAATATCCCGATTTTAAATAGACGGGATAAGACTTTTCAACCCTGTCCCAGACAACAGTTCAGTCATATTCATTCAGTCTTCTGCTTATTCCTGTTCGGGGTTGAAGTTGGCTGGAAACTACACCCAGGCTGCTAGTATGCAGCCCCATCCCTAACCTGGCGAACCACCCTCTCCTATTTTCTTTTTGAAAGCAGGACCGTCTGGTTCCCCACCCGCAGTAAACCGTTTCTCTCTGATTGATTAGGACCCGGCCTATCACAGACGTTTATCTGAACCGTGTCTTATGAATACGGAAGAAGAGCAAATTTAATAACTTTTCTGACCTGATTAACAGTGTTTAGTGCTTTCCTTCGTCACCTGTTGGTTCTGCTGAAGTCCTCTGTGGGATTTTTTTAAATCTTGTTTTCATTTTAACAACAGTAAAGTCCCACTTGACGTCCGACGTAACAATCACATTCAAACAACCCCACTTTTTCCTCATGTCTTTGTACAACTGGCTTCTGCTGCTGTCCCCGTTCAGAAATAAGTACAGAACTGCTCATAATACGGCATATTCTGGTGTTTTATGACAAAAACTGCAAACCGCCATGTTTGTTTGGGTCAGCGGTGCACTGCTTACATCCCACCCTTTGCTTCTCTTCGCTCTTCGCTTCTACTCCACTTCTGCCCATAGAAATGAAACTTACGCAAAGGGATTTCAGACTAATTTCTTTGCATAGAAAAGGAAAAGAGTTTGTCTGTCCGGCCAGGCTGCCCATCCCTGGTCAGGCTTTTAGATCTAAGGAAATCAGTAGAATGACACATATAAAAAATACTGTACAGTTAAAATTCATTGACTTGCAAGTGTGCACACAAACACGTCCAAACTTAAAACTTGACGTATGGCGGTGGTGTTTATTAAGAGTTCCTCAGAAAAGCTTCAAGTCTGACTGTGACTTTAGACCAGTTTATCACTGGCAGACACATACTGTATATGTCACTCCAACAGACAACTATTTACACTTTCATATTTCGATTCACCAGAAAGCCAAGGGAGGACCCACTTTATCTTATTATGAAACTGACACTTTCTAATCTCATCTACAGAAGTCTACTTCACTGTTGATTCATAATGATTCAGCCTTGCTCATCCTGAAAACTGCAGAATAATGTCCACTCAGACTTGCCCTATTACTTCACATCATCAAACTTATTTTCCACATGTCATCGTGATGTCTGCATTGTTGTTGCTCATGTAGCAGGCCAAGACGTTAGCGTTTAATCATTTGTTCAGTTAAAATTATACAGATTCAGTACACAGAGAGGAATATTGTGACATTTGCAGTAATTGTGGTTTACAGTTAATGACAACAAAAGTTCAGCAATTCATAAAATTAAAATACAAAACATTACATAATCCAGCATAATGGGAGGCAGAGCTGTCAGCCTATAACTGGAAGGTTGGGGGTTCGAATCCTGCTGTCCCCAGTCCGTATTGTTCTTCTGTCCTTAGGGAAGACATTTCACCCACATTACCTGCACGAATGTGTTGATTGTGTTTGTTGGTGGTTGGAGGGGTTCTACCATAACTCGTTGAATGTAATTACTGAAATAAATTCACTTTTCTACAATATTCTAATTAATTCAGGTAGGACTGGCTTTCTATTTGGAGAAGATGCTCTGAAAATCTCCCAAAATAAAAAAATTAAAGACAATGTTCAGAGTGATACGAATGTTTAGGCCACAGACATAGGACACACTTATTTATCTGTTGGTCACCTTTAAAACAGCATTGCACATTTTACAACTTTTAAAAACATTTTGTGACTAAAAGAAAATGTTTTTAATAAATACTTTATTGGCATTGTATAGAAACAGGTGAAGAGACCAGCAGAGGGCCACTCTGTTGAACAGAAAGAAAGAAAAAAAACTTTTCAATTCCTTACACTTTTTGTATGACGCCATTTTGCAATAAAATGAAAAATATCTGTGAGGAATCAGTGGAAATAGAGCTGTACACCATGTTTTAGATAAATGAATGAGAGCAGACTGGATGTAGAGGGCTTGGTCATTGGTCAGTGCTTCCTGGAGTGGGCGGGGCCTTGTGGAACTGAGCATTTTGAGGGCTCAGAAACCCAGTGCCAGAGAATACAGGATTACAGGCATAAATGAAACAAAACACAACTTCAAGTATGTTTTTGATGAGGGGACGACATTATAACATGGTTGAAAGCTCAAAAATGGCATATTGTCTTAATATTTTAATTTAACATGTGTACACTGACTTTTTTCATAACAATGTAAATAATTAAACCTAATTCAGCATGCGTCTGGACTGGTTTGAAAACAGTACTGCAGGCTAAATCAAAACAATGGTCTCTTTTCTGATTGGACGATCAACGATGCAGTTTTAGAACCAAAACAAAAAATGTAAACAAAAACAACTTGGCCATTATGTAAAACATGTTTTCAGTTGTGAATAAATCAGCTGTACCATTGTTATCAGTAAAACTAATATTTGATTTAAACATGTTTACATCATATCTTGGCACACATGTGGGTCATTTTTATTAAATATTAAAAATATATACTGCTCATAGCACCTTTATTATTAATTAAACCTAAGACAATATTTTCAAAATCTGCTGCTTGAGTTCTTGACATGTCCAGTGCTGTTTATGTCATATATTTGAAATCAGAAGTGTGTTAGTGTGAACACAGCCTGACTCTCTGGTGGTTTGGCAGTCCCGGTTTCCCACACTCTTTCCTTTTGGAGCAGTAGAGGTTGTAATGGGCCGTGCAGCAAGCGGAGCCAGCACCGCTCAGCCGGGACCAGAGCACTGTGAATTATGAACACTATCAGGTTTACACAAAGGTATTTGTAGTTGTGCACGTTGGGGAAAAAACTCAGAAAACGAGCACAGAAGCAATAACAATTTTTTAAAAAGTATGCATGTTCTAAATTTAGCTTATGGTTTTAACAAGGTCACAATATGGGCTGCTTTTTATGCTAGTCCCATGCCAGGATAAATGGAGAGGGTTGCATCAAGGAGGGCATCCAGAGTAAAACCAATGCCTAATCAATATGTAAATCTCTGCACATATAGAAGCCAGATGAATTACAGTGGCATCAGTATGGAAAAGTTAATTTATTTCTTGTTTTTATTAAATTGAAATGCAGGTATTGTGTAGGATTAGTACACACAGAGAAATATTTCAAGCATTTATTTATTTTTATTGTAATGATTAAGGCTTACGGTGAATGAAAACCTAAATTTAGTAAAACTTTCTTGCATTTCATTAGCCTGGCCAGCCAGCCCTTCCTACATTCTCAGTGGAGCCATTTCCAGTCATCTTGAGCCGCTGGATATCGGCCTATCACAGCCGTTTACCTGCAGCTCATCTTACAAAAGCGAGAGATAATCCCCTATCAAAAATAACCAAGTTGGCACCAGAGCGAAGTTAATAACTTTTATCACCTGATTAACAGCATTTAGAGCTCTCCTTCATCACCTGTTGATTCTGCTGAAGTCCAAATTGTTGTCCTCTGTGGGATGTTTTTGTCGTCTTGTTGCTATTTTAACAACAGTAAAGTCCCATTGACATCTGACCACATTCAAACAAACCAACTTTTTTCATATGTCTTTATACAATTGGCTTTTGTTGCTGCCTCCGTTCAGAAATAAGTACAGAGCTGCTCATAATTCTGCTGTTTTATGGCAAAATCAGCAACATTTCTTCATCAGTGCCATGTTTGTTTGGGTTACAGGTTAGCGGTGCACTGCTAACATCTCTCCCTTCACTTCTCTGATTGGTTTCTCCACCTGTGATTCTTCCACCCATAGAAATTAAACCCAAGCAAAGTAATATCAGACTTACCTCTTTGGATAGAATAGGAAAAAAGTTTATGTGGCTGACCAGGCTAACATTTTATCAACTCTTGAAATGACACTAAAACTTCTTTTGGAAACAAAACAATTTATAAACACACCACATATGTTTTTTCTGCAACATCTGACTTATGTTTCGCTCATTTTATTTCACATGAGTGGATCACAAGTGTTATCTTCAGATTCAGTTATGAACTGGAGCGGGCCGGACTCAAATCCTAAACACATATTCACCCATTGAGCTGTGTTTGTTTTGGCAAAGGCCCAGGCACTGTGAGCCGAGCTGCTAAAGGCTGTTTATTTAGCCCTGCTGCTGTGACGCTCGGCATCTGCAGAAAGAACAACAGGAGAAAAGAAATATTCAAAATTATAAAGACATATATCAGGGCATTATTCATGCGCTATGTAGGGAATCCAATATAGTTTTCATGGGAGTATGAGTGAGTTATTGTCTCCAGATCCATCATGGTCTGAAGTTGAGCCACAGGGAGAGATTCTTCATGTTGACATCTGAGCCCACAGTGTCTTCAAAAGGACAGATGGATGAAAATTTACAATAAAACTTACTTTATTCAACTCTTTTGTGTTTTTTGTCATAGAAATTGAAAACCACTCTTAAATACTTACTCTGCTGACCCTGAGCGCTCAACCTCAAGATTAAATCAGCTGCATCGCCACTGAACATTTTGCTTCAGGTTTGGGCCAAATGTGAACTTGAAGCAGACTGAAGCAAGTGAAAAACACACACACACACACACACACACACAGAAAGGTCCTCCAGTGTAATTCTAAATCTCACAGACAGGCACTGAGGCTTGTAGACCTGGATTTCTGCAAACATTGGCCAACACATTGCTGACACACTGAAAGTTTATCAAAAAGATTAAGAAAGATTAGGCAGTGTCTCTTTAAATGCATGCAGTAAGTGAATTTTACTGGTACAAAGTCAGTATGCAGTTTGATTTCATATCAGTTCAATTCAGTTTTATATAGCCCAAACTCACAACTGCAGTGTTGCCAGATTGGGCTTCCTTTGAACATCTTGGGCTGGAAAAAAAAAAAAAAGCATTGGGCTGGTTTATAAAAATTGGGCTGCTTTTCACAACATTTGGCGGATTTTTAGAAAATATTCGGGAGAAAATACAAACATAACCGTAATTTTATGGCAAACAAAATAGAAACACTCATTTCAATAAACTGCTGTGTCCTCCCACTCATATCATCAGTTCATTTCTTTTAAAATGAGTGATTCATGTTTGGTTGCTCACAGTTTCATATTTCATTTTCATTTTATGTGGTTTCTATGACACCCCTGATTGCACTCTTTGTGGGGAACCTGTTTGTGTGCCTCTTTTTTAATGCTGCTTTTGAGTTTTGTGTTTGTCCACACGTATAATGGTTTTAAAATTTAGACTGGTTGTAATTTGGTCTGGGTTTTATTGTATTGGGCAGGTTTTAAGTTCTGTTTGGGCTGGAAACTGTCAGTGAGATCTGGCAACCCTGGTTTCCTTAAAGGGCTTTACAAACAAACATTAACACACAAGTGAGATTTTTTGCTGTCTTCCTTCAGGATTTCTTAAACAAGTTCAATTTAAGACTTTTTTATACATTTTTATGACCCCTGTTTAAGAAAACTGCACCATATTATGGAAGGTAAACACTGAGTAACATAACCATGCAGCACATGAACAAAACCAGAAGAAGCATGGCTAAAAGCCCATGAGAATAATTTTCTCCCCAATTGAACACTGTTTCACTAAACTGGAATTTAGCTAAAATACATACAATTTGCATAATTATGCTAAATAGGGATTCTGCCTAAATATTTGTGGACTAAAACCTCTCTAATGTTGTCTTGCTTCACTTTATCTGCATTAGATTTAGCCCTGGTAAGGGTCAGGAGCTCTGCTGTGGGTTTGAGAGGTTTCAGTCTCCAGCTGCATCATAAAGAGGGAGATATACACTCATAACATTAACATTTTATTAGGCAGCAATGTTTTTCTTTTTCTTTTTTTGTTGTTGTTTTTTTTTTATCTCTGTCTGTGTTCTATCTTTATTTACTCTAATCCAGTGACATTTATATTAGTGCTTACACCTCAGTAGAAATCTCACAAGTGTTACCTTTGTATAGATATTAAGATTATTCATGTAGACCGAGGAATTGCAGAGGTTTCCTCATTTTATTTCTGGGCATGTTGTTTTCAAGTAGGGGCCTAAGAAAAGGGTCTAGGTCTCTAGAGGTTAAGACCTACTTCATAAGTATGCAGTGGATAAAAAAATTTACAAAAATGTGCCACAAACGTTCTCTTTAAATAAAGGAAGGCACCAAAAAACATTTAAAACTCAAAGGTGTGTCCTCTACTAATATAATGAGTCTCAGGATCCAATCCCTGCAGTAGCTACTGTGGGCCTGAGGCAGAGTACACCCAGGACCATTATCATTCAGTTGCAGGGCTAACACTGGCAGACAAACATGCACATACACTTTTTCAATGTATGGACAATTTAGGGCAGGGGTTCTCAAGCATTTTGGGGCCAGAGACCAGAGACAGGAGGGTAAAACCCCAAGGATCCTCTTATAGCATCCTCTGCTCCCAATCAATGTGACTTCCACATTGTGTCATAATCTTTTTAGGAGTTTTAAACGTCCTAAAAAAAAAACAAGTATGGTTTATTCGCTCAGAACATTTCTTTTAGTATTTTAAAGTATTATAAATTAATGATTATAAATTATTATCAATCTTTTCTTTTTTTGCTGACCCCCAACCCTAAATCCCCAGTTTGAGAATGGTGGATGTTAGGTAACCAGTTCAACTCTGCATGCATGTCTTTCAACAGAAAAAGTAAGATTTGATTAAACTCATGTCATTGCATGTTTTACTTAAAGAGGATTTCACCTGGATTAAAGGAAACAAGGAGCAAAAATGTACTCAAGTAAAAGTAAAAGAATCACCCTAACATTTCAACTTAAGTAAAACTAACAAATACTCACTTTCACACAGACTCAGCTCATGAATGAGTTAAATGTGATGGATTTTGCTGATTCCAGATGAAATGAACAAACTGCTGCAGTAGAAGAGACTGAATCTGTCTCTGAGCTCTGAGCTCTTTATTATTCTGATGTTTCTAAAGGAATACTACTAATGAGGACATGACAAAAACGTAAAAATGTAGAGGAGTAAAAAGTACAGTACTTGCTCTAAAATGTAGTGAAGTAAAAGTAAACTTTGTAAACTTTCCTCAAGTAAAGTACAGATACATGAAAAATGTACTTAAGTAAAGTAACAAAGTACTTTGACTTTGTTACATTCCACCACAGGTGTTTCGTGGTGGTAGGCCGTAGGTGCAAAATGACAGCCATGCTTCCGTCAGTCTGCCCCAGGGCAGCTGTGGCTATGGAAGCTTAGCACCACTGATTGTGACTAAGGAGTGAAGGAATAATGCACCCGTTTCTAAAGTGACTTTGAGTGTCTAGAAAAGCACTGTATAAGACAAATGCATTACTATTAAATATACAGATATAAAATTACAATGCAAGAGAGTGATGGTTAAGAAGGTGGAGATAATGATCAGCTAAAGCTAAACGCTCTAGAGGTTTAAGGTAAGCTCATGTCATATATTTGTATTTTGATGTGGCAAATTGTTTGACGTTTACATTTGTTTGCAGAAAAGTGGCTATACTGTAGTAGTTGGTGAGTGGTGGGGTCAGAAATGCTACAGGTAATCAGGTATTTCAGCTTTAATACATGAATTAAATCCATTTTCAACATGTCCACAGACCTGACTTAAATCCACCCCACTTTATCCTCTCACAAAGACACTTTTCATTAGACAGATCCTGTAGGCAGTCATTAGGATCTACTGTACTGAGGAGATAGTTGAATTGCTCCGGTGATGGATGGGCCGTCCTCTCCATACATGCCTGTGTTTGTCTATGCTTTGCCATAAATGAGGAATGCACTGTTTTATTGGAGAAGCTGCAGATGTTTAACTCCGCTGTGTTTACATGGATTTATCAGGACACAAGGAGGACATGTCCCAGCCGAGGATCTTCATTTTCACATTCAGCTCGGACTGTTTGTCTTATAATAAAAAACCAAGCATTCAGAATATTTAAGAGATTTTACCGCAGAAATAAACAGGAAGATAGTGCGCTGTGTCCTTCACTGACTGGACAGTAATTATGTACAACAGTCTCAGATACAACTTTCTACAATGGCAGTCTGTGGTCTGTTAACCTGGCACTCTGCCCCCAACTTCTGCACTCATCAATCTTTGATTCATTCTTTGCTTCTTTTTTCATGCAATCTACAGGAAGCAGTGGTAGGGTTCACTTTTTTTGGAGTACTTTGTTCTCTCTTTGCCAACTAAAACTGAAGCATACTGACCAGACCTGTGCTCTGGGTCAGGTCACATGGCTGAGTCTCACCTCTGTAAAGCCTCTGATATGACTTTATTATTGAGTAAGAGATGAATCTTTGTGACGCTTGCACTGAGCTAAAGCCTTGAAACCATACAGTATGGGCTGGCTCAGTAAGGGTCAGTTTTCATACTAAAAGATCCTCATATGACTTTTCAGGAAGTTTTGGCTCCTGGTCCCAAGTGTTTTCTATGTTCAGAGAGGTGGAGCTAAACACTGTTGTTGGTTGATTGGTCAGTGGATAGACCTTACTCTAAACTCAAGACTCTAGATAAACACAATAAAAATACTGTGTAAAAGAACTGTTCTTCTTCTGTAGCACTTCTGCAGTAAAAGTAGGACCAGCAACATGGTTTTAGATCAACTCAATACAGCCTTACTGTCTGTTTTAAAACTCTACATTTATTGCTATCATCAAAGACAAGCAGAACTTTATATTCATAGTTTTCAGTCACATGACTTTTGCATGAAACTGGAGGGCAAAACAAACATGGCAATGCGCAGCAGGCATGAGAAAATTACTGAAGTATTTAGATGGCCTGACAGCTCAGGAAAAAATACAATATGGACAAAAACTACAAATATTGGGGACCTGTGACCCGTATGAAGCGCTGCTGCCCTGTTTGAGCCAGCAGTGACCTGACAGCAGCCGGGTCACTGCCAGAGCTGGACTTTGCACGTTTCCCTCCCGCCGCCATGAAGCGAGCATAAAATTACATCTGTCTTTTCAGTCGGGGCGGGTCATCCACCCGGTGTATGGGACGAAAATTAGTTTTTCATCATAACAGTTAAGTAGGACCAGGGCTTGGCTTTAACTCTCACCAACCACCGGCAAAACGCAGGCAGACTTTTATTTTGGTTGTAGCACAAATACTTCCACTGCCACTTTAAATTTTATGAATACCTATTGTATATCTTAACTTTAAAGACTTATATTCTATAAAAATGCTCTGGTGAATCTTTAGTGCATTCATTTTTGTGGTATTTCAAAGGATTAAGACTGAAAAAGTGTTTAATAATAATTTCATCATGTTGGCTGCACAGAGCAAAGGATCATGGTCTATGTAGTTTCTTCTGCTTTTTTACCATTCAGCTACAACAGGAGCTTACCGTTCAGTACTGTAAAGGTCGATGTTGTGAGACTTTTGATATTGCAATAAAGATTTTGTCAATATGGTACATCAATTTATTCTGCCAAGATGAACCAGTTTCTTTGTTTGCTTTTTGTTTGTTTGTTTGTTTGTTTTCCCCTGACTGTACATAAAACCAAATTTTACATTTATTTAACAAATTAAATGGTGGTAAAGACACTAATTGGCTGGCAACTTTTCACAAATACAAGCCACAGTGGCCAGTGAGTAAAAAAGTAAAAGTCAAACCCTGAGTACAACATAAACTGCCATTAGCTAACACTAGCTCAGACATGTCCAAAGTGCGGCCCTCGGGGGCCATTTGTGGCACAGGTCAAGATTTCACATGGCCCTCAGCTTCTATGACAAAATGTATGACTAAGGGCTCACCAGCAGTTTTATACAGTGTTTCTGTAGCTTTGTCTGTATGTTTGTGTAAAAGGTCAGAGCTAGTTTTGTATTTTTTGAAACATCAAAATCAGGCTCAGCTAAAAAGTAATATTACATAGAGGATGTTTTTATGTTTTGTTATGTGTTATTTTGTTGGAATTAGTTTTGAGAGAAATTATAATTATTTGGCTTTAGAAAAGAAAATAATGTATGCATTAAATTTATACTGTATGTGCATTACGTTCCTTGAAAAAATCAGGAGGGACTGTCGGCCCTTGGACCTTTGTACATTTCAAAGCTGTCCCTCTTTGAAAAAAAGTTTGGACACCGCTGCTCTAGATTTAAACAATTTCATTTAAATATATTTGCTGCAAATACTGTATGTGTTTACTAATACTGTATGTATTTAAACGGTGCTAATCCCAGGGAGAGAGGCTCGTTTAACGGCACAGATCCACATTCATCTTATTTCTGAGTCAGTTTTCCCTGAGATTCTGCAGAAACATAGATCAGTGGAGTAATGTTAAACCAATGCACTCCAGGTGTGACGCTACTGTGAAAACTATGAATAAATAAAATGATGACATGAGTATAAAATATAATGTGTGTAGCTTTGTGAATTTAAAGTCCAAAAAGCTGCAAATGTATAAATCTTTCTCATCTTGTCCAAACTTTTATGACTTGGTGGTTTAGACAGCAGACGTTTCTCTCGTGGTACGTCACAGTGGAAATGCAGACCTCTTTAGGGTTCAGCTGTACCAAACCATGCCACACTAACACCACTCTAACCCAGAGGAAACAAGGCTTAGAGAGGCACTGCACACTTTTACTTTGGCCGTTACACCTGTTGAAGTTTAGACCTTTCAACCGTTGTTAACCAGTAATTATTCCCAGCTTAATAAACATCATGTTGTATATTGGCAACATTTGTCCATCTTTCACTTTACTCAACTGTTTATAACCTTCCTGCCTAACGTTTAGTCACATCTTTTGCCGTTGGACACAAAAAAATGCATCAAAACTGCCATTCAAAACTGATCTAGGAGTCTTTTGTTTTTTTTTCATGGTTACAATGATTAACTTCAGTCCTCACCATACACAGCAAAAATGTATTCTGTTTATGAAATGTAACCCCTTAAATTCTAGTTTCTGTGATTAAAATTGATTTTAAATGATAAAAAAAAAATTTTTTCCCTTTCTGTAAATGCAAATTAGATTTTTTTTTTTTTTTTTTTTTTTTTTTTTTTTGTGGTGAATTGTCAGAGCTTGGCAGTATCAAAAATTAGCATCATGATTAATTTATTAAATTTAAATATTTGGTGTAATGGCAGATAAAATATTGTTTGTCACTTTTCATCCTAAGGTGCAAAAAAATAAAAGAAAAAAATTAAGGATATGTTTTTTTCATGGTTACAATGATTTCACTTAATTTAATTTTATTTATTATTTGTTTTGATCATGTTCACAATTGTCTGTAGCTATGTTTCAATTTTCCATCTATTTGTTACAAGGAGCAGAAGGAAGATAAATCTTATAACACCTGCCCCTTTCTCCAAACCAAACAAACAAAAACACAGGATGGTCTGGAAAAACTGGAAAAACTATTAATAACATCACATGACACATTACACACTCACAACAAACTTTTACAAGAAATACTTTACAATAACAGGATCATTCTTCCATGAAATAATTATTTAGGCAATTCATATGATTTGATTACAGTAACTCTGAACAATCTTGAAAACACTGGATGACTTTTTTTCATTATTTTCTAATGAATTCCAAAATTTAATGCCAGCCACTGAAATACACTTTTGTTTTAAAGTTGTTCTGGCAAAAGGATGTCCAAAGTCCAGTTTTCTTCTGCTGTCTTGATCTGTGAGATTAACTTCAGTCCTCACCATACATAGCAGAACCTACTTCTGTTTATGAAATTTAATCCCTTAAATTCCAGTTTTTGTGGCGCACACACATCCCCCTCACACAGTGACATATGCAAAATCTGAAAATTTATCCCCCAACATACACATGAGGCAAAGTCAGTGTCATTTAAATCAACACAGCAAAAGTTAGCCACAAAAAAACTGTCGCAAAACATCCAAAAATGTCTTTGGCAGGTATGAAGGATATTTATGTTTTTCCTTTTTGTGCCTTATGTGCTAAAATACACACATTCTGTTTCTTTCTCTGCAGCCATTAATTCAACAGCCAATGGGAGCGCTCCTTACTGGACTTTGCTAAGTATAAAAATATTGATAATAAAGCTTGGATGATGTCGTGCAAACTCATTTTATTTTCACAGATGATTCCTATTATGAGATGCTACCAGATTTAGATTAAAAAGTTTTCCTCAAATGCTAGAATAAGCTGGGCAGCCTTTACGTGATGCATTTGTTACACTCTACCCTGGGTTATTGCAGTTATATAAAAGTCTATAAACGCTGATTATATCTACTTTAATTGGAAAACGATAAAGCCAGGAATCAAAGACGTATGAAAAAAAAAAACAATCTTGATGGGTCCTGTCTGATAACATCTGCTGAATCATCTCAAATCACAAAACAAGTCGGGGCGGCCGCGGATCTACGGCGCACCGGGATGGAAAAACAACGTGTTGGCACTGAACATAAACGTGCATCAAACGCAGTGTGTTCTGTAGCTGACGGCAATTCTTCTCCTTCTCCTTCTCCTTCTCATCAATCTCCCGCTGACATCCTCGTAAATCCAACCATTCAACAATGTGCCTCACAGTGACACCAAACAAGTCCTGTGTGCTTCATAGTTTCTCAGACCGGAGCCAATAAATGGCAGCGATGCAAAGGCGCTGGCTGCACAATCGCGTATACATTTCCTCGTAGCTGCCAGCCAGGCCACGAGCATAAATAACACATAGTTGTGGTAAGAGTATGGATAAAGTGGAGCTCCATTACACGCAGAGGCAATAAAAAACTGGACTCATATCTGTGGTTTAGGGACGTGTCTTTTCCCCTTTGGACCGAGTTCATTACATTAAAACTTGTTTGTTAATTACGGCGCACATTTTTAGTGAGTGGTTAAAGGTCGCCTCTTATTCTAAATGGACTTTTCTGAGCTTTTAACCATGTTATAATGTTGTATGAACCTGAAAAACAGACCTGGAGTAGTATTTTGTTTCATTTATGCATTTTACAGCATTTTGAGTAATTCTGTATGCTGAGTTTGTTCCCTTCTCAAGAGCTAAAAACACTCGGTCTCACTCGATCTTGCATAGACACGTGAAACCAGGAAGTGCTTTACATGTAGACCTGGTTCAGACCTGGAGTTGCCCTTGTTTAGACCTGGTTTAGTCCTGGATTTGCTCTTATTTAGACCTGGTTTAGTCCTTGTTTAGGCCTGGTTTAGACCGGGTTTAGTCCTGGTTTTGCCCTTGTTTAGACCTGGTTTAGTCCTGGTTTTGCCCTTCTTTAGACCTGGATTAGTCCTGGATTTGCCCTTGTTTAGACCTGGTTTAGACCTGGTTTTGCCCTTGTTTAGACCTGTTTTAGTCCTGGATTTGCTCTTATTTAGACCTGGTTTAGTCTTGGATTTGCCCTTGTTTAGACCTGGTTTAGTCCTGGATTTGCTCTTATTTAGACCTGGTTTAGTCTTGGATTTGCCCTTGTTTAGACCTGGTTTAGTCCTTGTTTAGGCCTGGTTTAGACCTGTTTTAGTCCTGGTTTTGCCCTTGTTTAGACCTGGTTTAGTTCTGGATTTGCCCTTGTTTAGACCTGGTTTAGTCCTGGTTTTGCCCTTCTTTAGACCTGGTTTAGTTCTGGATTTGCCCTTGTTTAGACCTGGTTTAGTCCTGGTTTTGCCCTTCTTTAGACCTGGTTTAGTTCTGGATTTTCCCTTGTTTAGACCTGGTTTAGACCTGGTTTAGTCCTTGTTTAGACCTGGTTTAGTCCTTGTTTAGGCCTGGTTTAGACCTGTTTTAGTCCTGGTTTTGCCCTTCTTTAGACCTGGTTTAGTTCTGGATTTGCCCTTGTTTAGACCTGGTTTAGTCCTGGTTTTGCCCTTCTTTAGACCTGGTTTAGTTCTGGATTTGCCCTTGTTTAGACCTGGTTTAGTCCTGGTTTTGCCCTTGTTTAGACCTGGTTTAGTTCTGGATTTGCCCTTGTTTAGACCTGGATTAGTCCTGGATTTGCCCTTGTTTAGACCTGGTTTAGACGTGGTTTAGACCTGGTTCAATATGAGTTTAGCCCCTGTTTTTGTCCTTTTTGCATTTCTCTGTCAATCTCTATTTATCTCTTGGTTTAGACATGGATTAGTCCAAAATTAGGCTCATTTTAGTCCATTAAAGGTGGTACTTCTTAAGCCAAATATTTTCGGAGGTGGTACTTTGGCTTTGGTGTGAAAACTTTGAGAACCACAGCTCTTCAGTATTTTAAACTTCGTCTTAGTTAAGTTGCCTCTGACTAAACTACTTCTCTCTTGTAGTGTGGGCCGGAGAAAAGCGTGGTTAATGTTTAAACGTCGTCCAAACAGAAAAGGTGGATGGTCAAACAGAGGGATAGACAGATAGGCCCTGACACACTCTCTACACAAAGTCAATGAAACCACAGCACTTTGAAACAGCAAACACCGAAGATCTGAAAATAACCACATGTTCCTAGCCGCGGCCAAGAGACCTCCGCGTCTCCACTCCAACATGCTGGTGAAAGGCGGCTGCGGATCCAGGACTTTTGGACTCCTGGCGTCCCTCCAACCCAAATAAGTCAAGAGAAAACACACACACCGCACACACCGCACTACAGATGCGTGTAATGAGAACAATATACAGGAGAAAGTACAGAGCTGCAGCTTTAACTCTGCAAAACCTGGATAATCACACACGCGTTTGATTTAGACTACAATAAAACTGATTATACACAGAGAGGAATCAACTGGGGTCAAACAGGCAACATGCATTTACTGTAAGGCAGTGGTTCCCAAAGTGGGGTCCGGGGCCCCTGGGCGTCCGCAAAGGTATGGCAGGTGTGGCCCCCAGATGCTGCCAATATTAAGTACATAAGGATATTTATATATATATTTATTTTTTATTCCAAGTAACATGTAGCCAGGGAAGTACAAGTGACATAAAAATGACCATTTTCAATACAAAAATGATGGTTAAGTGACTAAATACTCTTGTACAGTAAACAAAAAGTAATAAAAGAAAAACAAATCTGCCACGGGCAAGGCATCATGTTTAAAACAACAAAGACTGCAATTTTTTGGTATATGATGGTAGTTTTCTTGCTCATGTTAAAGACATGTTTAAGTGTCTAAAAATATTCCTCAAAGCAAAAAACAGTAAACAATGGAGTATACTTTTCCATTTACACGTATGATAAGAAGATACTGAGTTTGAAATGAATTACAGTTATATACTAAACAAATTACTTTAAAACAAACTTTTTAGTGTTTTTTTATAGAAATGAGGAGTAAAACATGACGTGGTTTCTGAATAGAGGGGAATTTAGGGGGCCACCACTCTCTTGACTTTGGGACTTTGCTGTAAGGAAACCTGTCCAAATGCCAGCGTGCACGGTGGCAGAGTGGTTAGTACTCCTGCCTCTCAGAAGGAGAGGAGCTTTGATTATATCATTGTTTGGCCGTTGAAACAGCGATACCAGATTTTATTCAAAGTTGAACAATGGCTCTAACTCTTTTTCTGTTTCTGAGCTTATCTATCTATACCCTCCTAAAAAACATACTCACTGTGGTTTTGTTTCATTCACACATGTATGAGTAATCCTGCATGCATTTCTGCCTCGCACACACACTCACCACTCTCATTCTCTCACACCAATGCCAATATGAGGCAGTCAACTCATTTATTCTTATTATTATTATGTAACCAGGTGAAAAAATGGTTACCGGTGAAAAATGTATGTAAATCCGTATTTGTTTTAATTTCACGTACTGGTTGCTGTTACCTTCGTTTGTCAAAAGATTGTGCTGTTTTAACATAGAGGTCCCAAAAAAAGTAAATCGAAAAATCCTCCATATCCTTGTGTTAGCACACTCCTTTTTGTTTGCTACAGAAGATGTTAGGGGGCACATTTTGAGCTGGAAGACATCGAGGTTGGCTGAAGAGGAAGGAGTGTTGGGCCACACGAGCTGGAACTCTAAAATACTGATAGGCCAAATGTTTGTTTGATCTAATGGTGTGTTATGTGTTGGTACTGACAGTGAAATTTATTTTATTTATTTATTTTTTTAGAGGTGCCACTGTCGTTTTTATGCCACTGTTTGGTTGAGAATAAAGAACCCATACTCATTTGGAGTTGCGTGATTTGTTATTTGTTATCCCGGCTTCAATAATTTTTTAAAATACTTTTATTTAACCAGGAAGTCCTGATGAGAGACAAAAGAGACCTTTAAGGTACCAGGTAATACAGTCATCAAGACAAGGCAGCAAGATTAAGCAAGTTAAACACATCGAGAAATTAGAACAACTAAAAACATACTCAAAAAAAAAAAAAAAAAAAAAAAATACTAATACTGAGTAGGTTACAGAGATATCCTGGAAGTTTTCCCAATATTTCTTTATAGACAAAAAATATACCAGTGTTGTTTTCTGTGAGTGGTCAGCGATGTCCAACCTCCCACATCATAAAGAGTGCAGTGGTTATAAATCAAATTATCTATCTGTTAGCGTCATGATGCTAATATCCTTGTTGCTATCCATGTTGCTAATTAGTAAAAGAAAGTCAAAGAAAAAGCACTTGGACATTCTCCACTCATGTCTGAGCTCAAATCCTCCCAACACTGTTCATGTGTGAGCTCACAGGAGAAGCTCAGGAGGCAGCCCTGTCTGAAACTGTCCTCGTCTGTAATGCTGGCTTTGGGCCTTGTCCAGAGATGGGCTCAGGTGTATCTGTAAAGGTTTTTTTTTTTATCATATACATGTTTTGTCCACACAGATCCGGCGTTTTGGGAGCCAAATAAGATCATTTTTGAAACTGGGTCCCAGAGTGGAAACGCTATATTCATGTTTACCTGTTTACAGCCGATACACATCTTTTCTGAAAAGATGGCGCCATAGCCCCTTCTGCCTTAACTCACATGCACTAAACTCCTACAACAACAATAACAACAATGGTGTTTTACAGTGTTTAAGCTGCAGACGCTACAGAACTTTTTATGGCTTTTACAGCAAAATCTTGTGCTCCTCTCACTGCAGACTAAGGTCGCACACTTCTATTCCCCGCCATGTTCTTTTGTTTACATCACACACGTTTTCTGCACATGCCTCATTTGTTCTTGTCTGTTTTTGGTGTCTTTCTGTGGTACAGCGCCACCAACAGGCCTGGCAGATGTATTACAGTGTTTTCAATGGTTTGGTGGAGACCCGTGTGGACACAAACATTTCCTAAGACGGCTGTATTTATGGAAAAGATTTTTGAAACTATTTTGTCTTCTTGTGTACAAGACATTGGCTGACGGAGTGAAGTAGGTGTGACCAATGTGAGAGAGGGCTTTTTTAGTTATAAAAATATAATTATTCAAGAATTTGAACTCTAAAAGTTAGTAGTGCCAAAATAGGTTTTTTGGTTTATTTGTTTTATAATCAGAGAAAAGCAGGGGAAAGTGTTGCCATGAAGTTGTAGGGGTTGAGTGTTGGGAGCATGAGAAAATTTGTTTTCATGCAACACAAGCCGGGGCACAGTATTATTCCCACACTTCTAATATGATAATAGTACCCAAAAGTATCTAAACATGCAGCCCAGGCTCTGTGTTTGGAGAAATGGATAAATCAGATTCACTCGCACGAAACTAAAGCCAGATCTGAACAGGACCAGATTACTTTTAGTAGTAGCCAGGGCAGTAACTTTTTGACATTACATTAACTTTTTGCATTAACTTTTTCAGCCATTGGCCACTGTGACCTGTCTTTTTCTGAAGTTACGAGCCAGTTAAGGCCTTCACTGGCCACAGTTTAGTTAGTTAATTCAAATGTTGATGTTTTCATTGTATAGTATATGATAAGCTAAATAAAATATGAAACTACTACTACTACTACTACTACTACTAGTTAACTTAATGAAATATAATAAATAGCATCTTGTGGTGTGAAACAAATTTTATTTAATTTTTATGTTGCTTAAGGCTGCTTTTTCTATAATCATAATTAATTACTATATATTAAATTATGGGAACACTTAACCCTAACCAAAGAAATTCAGGCCTAAATTTGTCATAAAAAATATGGATAACTTCTAACAAGCCAATGTGAATCGTGGACGTCAAAGGACATGTGCCCACATTTGGCTGTTTTTATTTATTTATTTTTCTTTTTGACTACTTTTACATCTAGTTACTTGAGTAATATTATTTTAAAGATTACTTTTACTTGAGTGCACAACTTCTTGCACCTTTAATCATTCCCTCTACTATTATATATGTAAGTCTACAAATACTTCTTATTTGTACCAGTAATAGTAGAAGGAATAGCAGTACTAGTAGTACTACCTAAGTAAATCATGTGTTTTTTTTCATGTGTCATGTGTTTTGTTTTTGCTACTTTTACATCTGGAAGTAACAGTACAAATCTTGAGTACATCTTCCACTGCTGACAGTCGGTTAATGGTGACGTCAGCAAGTGAAAGTTTTCCCCAAGCGTACGAGGAACATAGACTGTCAGCGATCTCAGTTCTGAAAGCTCCTAATCACCATACATCAGTCCTAAACTCTCAGTTACTTTTCACTTCTGCACTAGTGCCCTGTGTACTGAGGTTGGACACTGACACGATATTTATCCAATGCTGTTAATCATGTGATGCTGGCATATATGTGGGTAAAAAAGTCTCATAAACCCAACTATGGGCTTCTGTAATAAACTGTTGTGATATGAGTAGGCTCTTCATAGACATATTAGAACATTATGTTATATTAATAGGGAAGCACAGTGGCAGAGCAGTTAGTGCTCTCACCTCCCAGCAAGGAGATCATGCTGGATTCTTGCGCTGGCAAACTCATAATCTCTCTGGGTGGAGTCTGCATGTCCTCCTTGTGTTACTGTGGGTTCTATCTGGGTTCCTCCCACTTCCCAAAGACATGTGTTAGGTGAACTGGTGATTCTAAATTGCCCCTAGTGAATGAATGTGTGAGTGAATGGTTGTCTGTCTGTGTTTGTCTCTGTGTCAGCCCTGTGACAAGCTGTACCCTGTCCAGGGTGTACCCCGCCTAAGGCCCAAAGTTACTGGGATAGGCTCCAGTCACCCGCAACCCCTAACAGGAATAAGCAGAAGAAGATGAAGGAATGAATGTTATATTAATAATATACTTTACTTCACAAGATCAAAACACTCTGGATTAATGCAGCTGTTATTGCCTTAAGATGGAAATTTAGTATCAGACTATTGCAATACATTATCTGGTAATGGTCCACAGAATACAGGTGGACTGTGTAAACTGATTATTATGAAACAGCTGATGATCACATAGTTTTACATATTAGTACCATGCCTACAGAGTGAGTGTGAATGTTTGTTTTTTTTTTGTTTGTTGTTTTATTGCATCAGGGTCAGAGAGGAGACTCCTGACCTGAATAACAGTGCATGCAGAGCTGTAGCCTTTAGTCACTTCAGCTCCAACAGTAAAGCTTGAGAATGTTCAATACCACTTTCTATCAGAGTTGGCATTTGTTTACATTCACTTAACCATCACTATGGCAGCAGGGGGCATTTTGGTCGCGTGTCTGGCAAAGACTGACAACGAGAAAATAATATCTAAAAGTATCTAAACATGCACTAAATATGTGTTGTTATAAAAAAAATAGACCACTGTACTTTATTATATTCACTTACGGTGCTTACACACAAAGCTAGAGCCAGATCTGACCAGGACCAGATCCAGTCCTGTGTCCCATCAGCGTCTCTGAGGTCCAGCTACATCTGAAACATGACAGTGGTGCGTTTGTGGTGAAACAACGAAAACTGGCTCAGTGGGCCGTGTGAGTGGATTATTACCACTCCACTTGGGCCAAAGCAGACTCAAAAAACTGGACTTGGAAGAAGCAGAAAATGTCTTGAAACGAATAAATGACAATTATGATTTAGACCTGGTTTAGTCCTGAATTAGTCCTGGTTTAGTCCTGGATTTGCCCGTGTTTAGGCCAGGTCTAGATCTGGTTTCAACCTTTTTTAGACCTGGTTTAGACCTGATTTAGACCTGGACTTGCCCATGTTTAGACCTGGTTTAGGCTTGGTTTAGTCCTGGATTTGGATGTAGTCCTCTGAGATCTAGTTACATCCGAAACATGACAGTGGTGCGTTTGTGGTAAAACAAAGAAAACTGGCTCAGTGGGCCGTGTGAGTGGATTATTACCACTCCACTTGGGCCAAAGCAGACTCAAAAAACTGGACTCAGGAGAAGCCAGCAAAAAATGTCTTGAAATGAATAAACGGCGAATAAAATCAAAGAAAGAGCTTTAAAAAAACACACGCACACACAGGCCATGGTCCAGCTGCTAACAGGCTAATGTCTTCCATCCGCTTAAGTGTCCCGGGGCCAACTTCACAGATTCAGAGGCACGTCCAAAAACAAATGAAAAGTTATGTTTTTTCACACACCCTTCAGCTCTCGTCCCGGCCAAACCAGAACATATTGGAGGATTATCAGCTGCGCTACCACAAAATCACAACAGCAACAACCCACGGTGAGAGGAGATATGGAAAATCAACAAGGACACGAGGTACGCAGTGAATAAAAGTAACTATACCAGACTCAAGTACTTTTGTGGAAGAAAATTTACTTTTACAGTACATTTTAAAGCATACTTTTACCTTGTAATAGTAGTAGTGGGAGTGGTAGCTGTAGTCATGGCAGTAGAAGCAGTTAGCAGTAGTGGTATTAAAAGTAGTAGTAGTTTTAGTAGCAATTTCAGTAGTAGTAGAAGAAGTATTAGTAGGGTAGTAATAGCAGTAAAAGTTAATAGTGGTCTCAGTAGTAGTAGTAGTAGCATTAGCAGTGATAGCAGTAGATTTTCCATTTAACTTTAGACAGACTTTCTTTATACACAAGGGAAATAGCTTTACATTTAGTATTTAAGACTTTTTTATACTTTTACTCAAGTAAAAGTTTTGCTGGGTACTAGAGATGCACATTGAGTTCATTTTCTGTAATCGATTGATTGGTCGTTTTAACAAATGATTATTGATTAACCGCTAACCAGCGGCTTCACATCACCAATCATTACGTTTTATAAAAAACTGATCTTTAGGAAACAGTTGCTTAATTTTATATTTCATTTGGCCTAACTCTCCAATGCTGTACATTTACTCTGCAGTGTTTCCCAACCAGGGGTACAGAGACCCCAGAAATCTGGACTAACCCAGGACTATGCTGAGGAAAAAACAGACATTAATAGAAAAATGCAACAATAAAGAAGGACAAAACAGGGACTAAACTTAAACTAAACCAGGACTAAAACCAGAAATCAACAATAAATAAACCAGGTCTAAAGCCAGATCTAAGACCAGAACTAAAGGGCTAAACTCAGACCAAACCAAATTTAAACCAGGACTAAGCCTGTTCCTGGGGGTACACAAGACTGAAAAGGTTGGGAACCACTGCTCTGCTGTCTGTACAGCAGAACCATTAATTGTTAGTATTTTTATTCATTATTGTCATAATGCTGATTAATCCATTAACCACAAACACCCCTACACAGAGCTGTAGAAGAAACGTAGAAACGCTGTAGAAACGTAATTTTGAAAAGTGGGAACATAGGGCTGACCCCAGCCTGAGTACACCAGCTCTGCCTTCAGTGGTGTCTGGTGGATGCAGCAGCTTTCTCAGTGCAAGCCAGGAAGAGCCCTAATTCAGGGCAGAATGCTGCTTTAAAGCTGCTAACAAGACTAAAATCCTATCAACAAACTGTAGCTCTACAGAGCAGTATCTGGGAACCCTCTCTGATACGTTCTCGTTGTTGCCATGTCTATTGTTTAATATGACAATACTGTTTTTTCAGCCAAAATTGCAGATCAGTGAAGTGCAAACGCTGGAGCCAAACCCCCTGCAGAGAAAGGGACTGTTTTTATCTTGAAAATGTGTTGAATTAAATATGTGCCAGAAAGTCAAAATCATCTTTCTACAAACTGACCGTGGGGCTCATGCTTAGGGCCCTAAAATGTACAGAAGTAATGTAAAGGATTAAGTAATAAGGGACAAATATTATAAAAGATAGTGTGAGAATTGTTTAAAAAACTTTGCTTTTGCAAACAGTGCTGCGTGATTCTCAAAGTTAGATAGAAACCTCCCCCAGAGCGGAGCTGGTGACAAAATATTGGTGCGAATACAGCTCTTAATGGTTTGTGAAAAGAAAAGTGAAAATGCTCTGCCAGCATTGCTCTCAATGTGGTTTGTGTAAATGTCAGATCTGTGCTGTGCATTTGTTCCTGGAAATACGATTATATCATTATTTTTTTCACATTTACAAATAATTTACAGCCTTTTTTTCTTTTACTAAATTGCAGTTTGTGATTCATCTGAGGATGAAGCCAGCGGGACAGCCTGCAAACTGGTGAGGACATGTGTGTACCAAGAGGGGGCCACACACTTAAAATGTGGCACATATATGATTTTAATACAGTACATTACAATGATACATTATTTAATACAATACTTGAATAAAAACACACTACTTTTCTTTTGACAGATGATCTACTTTTCTGGCTTATTTTTTAAACAGTAAAACTCAACCAAATAATATAGCTCTGAAGTTTAAAGCTTGCCTTAAACTTCTACATTAGTGATGCAACAATTCTCATTTAATTAACAAGTTAAATAAGAACAGAGTAAAGTTTTTTTTTTTTTTTTTGCTACATGACTTAGGTTATTTTTAAGCGGGATAAATCCCTGTGCACCTTCGCTGGTGTGTTTTAGAAAACAAAAAAACAAAACAAAAAAACATGCAAGATTGGGAGCACCGACCCAGTGTCCCTGAAGTCTTGGGTCTCATCCCGATTAGCCCCAACACCACGCCAGCGATGACTTTATTTCTTAAATTTTCGTCAAGGCGGAGCAGCCAAAAAGCAGAAGAAACCTTTGTACAGATACGAGAAGGAGAAAATGAGAGTGAAGCTGAGTGAGGGGGTCACACAGGAGTCAGCTGGACTCATGGGTATTTACAATAGTGCTTTACTCCAAAATGTAGGGGGAGCTCTGGAGAGAAAAATGAGGCAAAAACAGCAAAGAAATGAGTTACTGAGTTTCACACATATATGATTTAAATACAAAACACACACTACTTTTGTGTTTATAATAATGCAGCTAGCTCTTTTCTGGACACTTGAGGTCACTTTACATTTAGGTGCATTATTCATTCATGCCTTAATCACACTTGCCCTGGGGCAGACTGACAGAGACATGGCTGCCATTTTGCAGCTATGGCCTCTGGAGACCACTACCAATCACACAGTCACACTAACACATTCATACAGTGTCTAGCTCAAGGACATAATGACAGTATGCAATGCTGGTGTTGTGCACAAAAAAGCATCCCCCTCGCAGCTTCAACGGTAGCCTGATGAGCCAGACTCTTCTTGCCTTTCACAAAAAAAGGAAAATAGTTTGTTTGGCAGGCCCAACTACTTCAACGGTAGAGCTGTTTTACAATCAGGCCGGGAGGGTTTAAAGTAAAATTTCAAACCCTGTTTATGCTCTTGACTGCTTCATCAAATCGTGCTCAATACCAGAAATGTAATTGTGGTTAACGGGCAGTTAGCTTCTTTTACAAATAAAAACAGCAGATCACTAGCGTGTAAGTGACTGTAAGGTGACTTGACTCTTGACTGTAAGCAGAATTGTCGTTAAAGTGCTATAATTATGTCTCAACAATTTCTAACTCTAAGTAGGCTATAGGCCCTTTTCACGATGACTTCATACAACTTCTGTTTTGAGACGATGGGATGTATCTTCATTTCCAGTGCTGCTGCTCGCCAGTATGGAATTTACTCGGAGTCTTAAAAATTTGCCAAATATAAGGCTACATGATGTACAGAGATTTGCTGATGAATTAAAGTAAAGATTAGTTTGTAGTTTTGGCAGTAGATGTGAAAAGTCTATTATTTTGTCGCAGACTGATCACTACAGCAGAGTCAGAGTTTGAGCACAGAGCTTTACTAAATGAAAATATACTGTAGTACTATCCAGTGGTATTTCCTGATAAGCAGATTGTCAAATATTCAGATAAACTCAGATCATGACATGATCTAACACTGTTTTATAGCGCAGCTCTATCACTTAGCCATGTGGCTAATGCTATCTAGCTACATAACAAAGCACTCACTTCACAATCCAAGTATCCTTCGTTGAAGAATTAATATCCTTTCGCAAGTTTTGAACGTTTTGTGGGTAAATATTCGTTTGAAAATCGCTGTATATTGTGTAAACTTGTAAACGGCAATTTGAAAAAAGCCTGGGTGAATTTCTTATGGGAGAAGCGCGGCACCGGAACTGAAGATACATCCCATCGTCTCAAAATGGAAGTTGTCTGACGTCACGTGAAAAGGGTCTATTAAGGCAAATCTGTGTGATTGTTTTGGATTTTGTACGAATGTTATCTGATATTGCCAACTTTATGCCGTGAAACAGAGGAAACGAGCAGACATGTTAGCAGCAAAGCCAGGGGTATGGGGACCCCGAGGGGTATGTGAGCAATTTATAGGGGGCACTTGGAATTATTTCATAATTTGATTTAAAAAAAAAATAATAATAATTGCGATCTTTTCATATTAAACTATTGAAACTTGTGAAAGACAAGCTTAAGTGTCTCACTGATGATTGATTTTTAATGGAAATTTTTATTTGTATCTTGAATTTAATTTTTCAAAGCAAAAAATGCTGTAAAAATGCAGTTTCTATTAAAGTAAATATAAAATGTCTTTAAACACAGAACCACTCGATGACCACTTTTTGGAAATGTAACACATAAACAAATGAGGGGTACTCACAGTGAGACAAAAAGCCCAGGGGGGTACGCAACACAAAACAGGTTGGGACCCACTGCCTTACAACACCAATGCCAATATTTCACATTTCACTTTGCTTCCTTTTTTTCTCTGTTCTTTCTGGTTTCCTCCCTCCACCCAAAGATAAGCCTGTGGTTGCTGAAAAAACTGAAACGTTGTCTGTCCACTTCAAGCCCAAAGCAACTGGCTCAGTCTGAAAGACCCATGAACTTTATGCACTTTACACCTGGCTTTTATCGATCACATGACCCACATTACCGATCATCCCCCCTGCGGTTGGAGTTCAGAGGGGACTCTAGGTGGAGCTGGGACTGAGGTTGCCAGGTTGGAGCGGTCAGTCTTCACCACATGGTTTCTCTTAACAGCTTTTACGCACAGCAGATCAGCAAAGGGTGGAGCAGAGCTGGACAACAACACTTCTCTAATACTAAATCTGATGGATCTGGGATGATTTAAGTTCTTATATTCACAACGTCATGTAACACTGAAGCTATACACACACTGAGCCGATAGCATTTTGTCCCGTCCTATAGGCAAACTAAGCAGCTGCATAGGGCCCCAGACATAAAAGGGCCCCCGGCTCTATCTGTTATGTGCTTATTTGATTCATTTGTTAACTCTATTTGATGAATATTGTAGTTATAATATTTTGCTTCTGCATCATTTTTGAGAGGGTTTATCTGAAAGTGGGGGCCAATGCAGTCTTTTTTTTTTTTTTTTTTTTTGCGAAAACTCAAAAACAGGATCCCTCAAGATTTTTGAGTTTTGGGGCCAACTGAAAATCTCAAGTTTTCAACAACTAATATTTTTTGTTCACCCAATTTGAAGCTCATATGTCGAAAAACTTTCAATTTCAAACCTTTCTCACTATCATCATTTTTTAACCCATCTTACAGCCAACTTACTATCCATTGTTCAGAAAAAAGATTATTATTGATCATAATAAAAACTTAATATACTAACAACAAAAGAAGTGCAACACAGTTGTGCTCAGAAATCATTATTTTTAAGACAGAAACAGTGAATACAACTGTAACCGAAATTAATAATTCACATGTAGTTTTAGTTAAAAAAAAAAATAATGATAGTGAGTAAAACATAAAATGTAAAGATTTTTGACAGATGAACTTCAAATTAAGTGAACAGTTGTTAGTTAGTTAGTTGTTGAAAACTTGAGATTTTGAATTGGCCCCAAAACTAAAAAATCTTGAGGGATCCTGTTGCCTTGAGTTTTTGAGTTATTGCAACATTTATTTTTTACAGTGTATATATGAGTGTGTTTTACTTTTTGTTTACTTGGGCCCGCCTTGCTAAGTTTGCAAATTAAAAACATGTTTCAAAGCATTCATCCCCATAGAAAAAAAATAATAATAATTACTGAGAGACAAACCTATCATGCTAAGGGCCCCCAAATGTTCAGGACCGACACTGCATTTTGTTAACTACCCATGAAAGTGATAGCTATTGTTCAGTGTCTCTGCTAAATGTACACTTCCCATAACATTTTTGAAAACCTATACTGTATGTTGTTGACAAGTCATAGGAAAGTTGTCGCAGTTGTTTCCTTTAATGTCCTGGAAAATCATTTCACCTAACGGCCATTATTAATATGGGTCAAAGATGAAGTAAGTGATATATTTTTGTTGTTTTGGTGTTAGAAATTGTTGTATGTCCCAGTTCTTCAGCTTTCCAAAAAAAAAACAGATAAGCCATTTCATGAATCCAACCAGAAGAAAAAACATTTAAAAGAATGACAGACCATAGCCACAAGTAAAATGCAATAATCAATTATGAATCCCAACATAAGATTTAGAGCATTTGATTTTAGGACTGTACAAAATATGACAAGTCTATCATTAATTTGACATTAAAAGGGCTCTATACTGCATTATCAAAACATATCTGGAGTTGTGTTTTGTTTCCTTCACATCTGTTTGAATAGCCCTGTATTCTGTGGCACAGCCATTCTGAGGCCTCAAAACACTCAGTTACACAAACCCCGCCCACTCCAGGAAGCACTGACCAATCAACAAGCCCTATACCTCCAGTCTGCTCTCATTCATTTAATTGGTTCATTACAGCTGTGTTTTTATTTTGTAGTAAAATGGCATCATACAAAAAGTTTAAAGAAATAAAAAGCTTTTTTTCTTTCTGTTTGTGTTCAAAAGATGGCAATACTCTGCCCTCTTCTGGTCTCTTCACCTGTTTTTTTATGGCACCAGTAGAGTACTTGTAAAAAATGTTTTCTTTTAGTCACATAATGTTTTGAAAGGTTGTACAATGCTGTTCTAGAGGTGACCACAATTAGTATAAAAATATTTATAAAAGCATAACATAGCCCCTTTAAAAATGCAGCTTAACTACTCCAAGAAATGCCTTGATGTCCCATTTACTCTTTCGTCTTGGTCTAGGAAATGTCTCCCCTTCATAACAGTTTTTAAATCCTGAATCCGGAACCATTTATCTAAAAATGTTTCTCTCTTGTCACGTTGCCTCTGTTTCTGCTTTTGTACTGCCACCTAGAAACTAAAACAGCATCCTGGATAAGGAACTGAAAAAATAATCATACCTTTAAGTCCCAACCTTTTAACCTTAACTCCCAATCTTTAATTAATATAACGAAAATAGTGACCCCGAAGTGAGCAGTAATGTATTAAGACTATTATTTACACTACATAATAAGTACTATACCCAAGTGGAAACTTAAAATAATAAGTCATATGGGCATGAAAATGTAGTCCTATTAATAATAATTTTCAAATATTTACTGCATTTTTTGTGTTGCTTGTCATATTTTCTTTTACTTTGGCCCCTTGTTATACATCCAGTTGGGATCGCTTCCTAGTTTGGGGTGTGGTCTGCCATGGGGGAGAACAAACCTATTGCCCTGCTCAGAAGCACTACTTTTTCATTCTTTTCAGACTTTTTTCAGAGGGACTATAAAATAAACAATCTTAAAACAAGTCCTGTCTTACTCAGAACTCTTAATGTTGTTATGACATGAATAAGAACGCCACAATAGAAAATTAAACGGATTGTGCTCCGTATTTTTAAAGACTGGCAGAACAATGTGTGACAAACATATTCTTCTGTCTGAGGGCTGTGCAATAAAACTCCATCAGAAAGTGTGGCTTATGGCCTGACTTCTCTCTGGAGTTAGGGTAAATATCGGAGATGGTCGGAGCTCAAACAGTCGTGCTAATGCTAATGCTAATGCTAATGCTAATGCTGAAGCAGAATGAGCTGCCGCTGTGTGTCAGTCTTCAGCCTGTTATGGCCGAGCCATGAGTCAATCAAGACTTAACAAATTTACACAGGCAGATTTTAGTTTACAATAAATATGACTTAAACTTGTCATGTTTTTATTTTAGAGACAGTTATGTTACATACAGTAGCTATGTTATGTTGATTAGATTAGCATGTTTTAGTCAGCTAACGTCAGCCAGTGGTGGTATTTTACGCACAAATTTGGACAGTTGGACCACTGTGTCCTCCTGTATGTCTCCATGTCTTTATTAGGTAAAATATAAAAATTAAATCCAGCATTTGTTCATGTATTTGTTGAACAGATGGCAACAGAGCAACTTTTCTGCATTGTCATGAATGGTTTGTTTTCCCCCACAGGAAAATCGGATGCGACATTTTGTGGGCGTTCCTAGTGTTGCCAACTGTATCTATAGTAAACAGTTCCAGAAAGATAATGAACAAGAAAATCTACCACTTTTTCCCTTTAGCATCAAAGGAGGCTGAAACCAGTCTGCGGTGCTTTGGAGGTGAAGTGTTGTACATCCTGGATCTTCTGTTCTTTTGGCTTTTAAGGTTAAGGTTAAAGTAGACTTTATTGTCCTTGTAGAGAAATTTGTCCTCTGCATTTGACCCATCCTTCAGTGTCACTGGGGTCAGGAGCAACGGGCGACCACAGAGCTGCACCTGGGGACCCTTCTCCAGATCTTGAGCCAGCTAGGTACCTCCAAAGTCACCACAGCAGGTTTATCTAGCTCTTTGTGTGTCGCATACTAATTTTGCACATATCTTTTATGTCAGACGGCCTTCCTGATGCAGCCTCATCTCCATTCATCTGAGCTTGGGAGTGGCACAAAGACTACACTAGCTTGTGACTCTTTGTGGCTCATAATCAGCACAGCGCTAACACTTAAAAGACACAACATGCAACCTTTCACTCTCACAGTTATTCACTAAACGCACTTGGCATTTTCTATTTCACCTAAACATGCCTTATTCATGCTTTATTTATGTCTTATACCTGCCTTATACATGCATTATACATGTCTTATACACGTCTTATTCATGTCTACATGCCTTATACATGTCTTATAAATGCCCTATACATTTTTTTATACATGCCTTATACACGCCTTATTCATGTCTTCTACATAAATTATACATACCTTATACATGCCTATACATGTCTTATACATGTTTTATTCATGTTTTGTACATGCTATATTCATGTCTTATACATGTCTTATACATGCCCTATTCATGCCTTATTCATGTCTTATACATGCCTTATTCATGTCTTATTCATGTCTTGTACATACCTTATATATGCCTTATACATGTCTTATTCATGTCTTATTCATGTCTTGTACATGCTATATTCATGTCTTATACATGTCTTGTACATACCTTATACATGCCTTATACATGTCTTATTCATGTCTTATTCATGTCTTGTACATGCTATATTCATGTCTTATACATGTCTTATACATGCCCTATTCATGCCTTATTCATGTCTTATACATGCCTTATTCATGTCTAATTCATGTCTTATTCATGTCTTGTACATACCTTATACATGCCTTATACATGTCTTATTCATGTCTTATTCATGTCTTGTACATGCTATATTCATGTCTTATACATGTCTTATACATGCCCTATTCATGTCTTATTCATGTCTTATACATGTCTTATTCATGTCTTATTCATGTCTTATACATACCTTATACATGCCTTGTACATGTCTTATTCATGTCTTATTCATGTCTTATTCATGTCTTATTCATGTCTTGTACATGTCTTATTCATGTCTTTTACATGTCTTGTTTTGAGAAGGTGTAAAATAATTTCCAGAAAAGCAAAGAAGGAGCATCTGAACTCCCCCGAGACCTCTGCATCTCCTTCATCTTCGCCTGCTCCTCCCTCACAGACCTGCTCCAGCATTCCTCCCGCTTTCTCTCCTGAAGTTATGATGATGCGTTCGTACAGAAATGTTTACAGGCGCATATTTCACGTCGTATCGGCCGTATTTCAGCCCGTGACGCCGTTTTCAACATCTGTGAGTTATCACGGCCCGCTCCCTGCGTCTCCCTCTGCCAGCTGCGTGCTTCCATCAACCTGCTTCGTGTTTACATTCTGACTTTCCCCAGTTTTTGGCGCCGCTAAAGTTGTCCACAATTCTTATTTTCTACCACTGTTGATTAGCTGTACAATTGTTTTCTACATACTTTGGCACTAAATAAAACTCTCCGCCTTTGTGCATTTTCAGGAAAATAAATCAAGTTTTGACTGCAAGCAGTATCTTCTTCAGGTTGTTCCATCTGTCACATAGGCTTTTTGTATTAGTTTAAAAAGGAAAGTCAAATGTGGCCTTTTGGGCTTGTTTGACCGATTATTACTAGATCCCATTCTTTGCACTTGGGACTTACGGCTCGACATTTAAATTTAAATATGTGGTCTCTATTTTTTCAATAATCTGATATGAGATAGCTCATGTTTGGTGTGCAATGAGGAGCTTGAAACTAATGGTACAACATGTAAACAATGAAAAGAATACAAAGCAGTCAAACTTTAGAATAATATTCAATAGCATTAGTTAAGTATTAATGAAGGGTTAATAAAAAGTTAATTTGTCATTTACAAAGCATTTCTTTAACATGCATTCAGTTGTAATTCTTGAGTAATAAGCTCATGCAAATTAGTGCACAATTATAAACATCAGCAATTCTGATCTATGAACTAATTATTCAGTTACATATTTAACAATGCTTTATTTCAGCTTGATAGCAAAGAGTTATTCTAAAGTGTTACCAAAAATAAACATGTATCATCTTCTTTAAAGTACACACAATACTTTCTGTTAGAAGCTGTATTGTTGGGTTAACGAAACAGGTGTATCACTGTATTTTTATTTAATTTTATTTATTTATTTATTTTATTTTTTTGTACAAATAACTGTAAAAACCTTCATAGCTCATGTATGCATTTTACAGTGTTCAGGCTAAGGGTAATTTATGATAGATTTGTATTTATTTCATTGCAGAATTAAGATTTTTGAGTTGGTTAGTTTTGATCACGACAAACTTCATGCAAAAGGTCTGCAGAAAGGTGAAAGGTCAGGGCGTTTAACTGCTAAACGTTTCTTATAGGGTAGACAGATGGCACTGTCACCTCACAGCAAGAAGGTCCCCGGTTTGATTCCCAGACTGGACCTTTCTGTGTGGCGTTTGTATGTTCTCCCTGTGTCTGGGTGGTTTTTCTGGGTGCTCCAGTTTCCTCCATTAATCTAAAACATGCACAGTAGGCTAATCCTCCAGTTGGGGACAATAAAGTCTACTCGAACTTAACAGATGTGCAGAATTACGCTGATTATATCTCATAACATACACCGTCCCCCATTTGGTTGGAGTTGTAGTGACCAAAGGCATACTTTTTATTTTTCCTTTGTAATGTCTAGGTATGTTTTAATGCTTTTAAAGCTCTACAGTGTTGTTTGGTGTTACTTTAATATTGATATATTATTTACTACTACTACTCAGTGCCAGTGGAGAATGCCAAACAAAATCCCAAGTTGGCATAATTCTGCGATCAAATGACATTATTAGGATCTGTGTAGTAACTGTATAGCAGAAGATAACTGTGCCTAATAATAACAATGCCACCTTAGTATAAAATATTCTGTGACAAAAGCTTTATGTATCCTATTTCTTAACTATTTTACCTGCATAAAGGTCATTATAATGTACCATGTCTCAAAGCCAAGCCTGCATAAGTCAATAAACACTCCAACAGAACAAGTGTATTTGATAAAACAAGCTCTTTTATTATAATAACTCAGATTTTTGGTATTTATATATATATATATATTTATTTATATATTTATATATAGGCTTTTTGTACAATTGAAACCCAAACACAAACATTTTGTAACATCGGAGATTTGTAAGGAAAAAGAAAAGACAAAAGTGCTACCTTTATCCTCCTCGCCGAAGGTTAAAGGTCGAGGGAAGGCACCGTGTGACATGAATCAAAAGAAGGAAGAGGAACCATTGCATAGAACCCTTTTCACATTATATTTTTGTTTGTTTTTTAAAAGACATTTCAATTACACATAAATAGACAGACAGAGATGTGTGTGTTTTTATTCTTCCAGATCAGTACACATCATGTGCCAGACAACAAACTGTGCTTCACTTCTAGACATAGTGCATATTACGAGAAAACTGCTCTGTTCAAACTGTTGCTATCACTGGAAAAAACATGCAACTCCAAGAAGTACAACATCTGATTAGTTGGACTTTTTTACTTTAGAAAATGTGATCCAGTTCACCCAAGCATATGCAAAACCCAAATATAATGTTGAAAGACTATAACTGTGACCTTTAACTTAGACAAAGATATAAACAAATTGTCCATTCAGGAAAAAATAATAGGCTGCATTTATCAGCTGAAAATTAAGCTTTTCTTGCAACCAAAACAACTACATGAGCAAAGCCAGCGTTCTTCAAAAGGGTTCAAAATTAGGCTGCTATTTTGGTGTAAAACTCATATTAACTCTTCCTCTTTGGGTTTGTTTTGGTCAATGTTGCAATGGTTGAGTCTGGCTATGACCTATTTGTGACTCAGAGTGGCTCAGAGTTTGTTTTTAACTGCAAGAAAGTGCCCCAAAATAACCCCCAAGGGTACAATTATCGAAGTAGTAGCAGTGTGTAATAACTTTATGTGACGTTTTACATGTGTTACAATGATGTCTTGTCTGTTAAATTGTGAAGATTTGGACTTTGAGACAAATTTTTCCTCCATTTTGTCATTTGTTTCCACTTTTCTATGGGAAAAGACCCCCATAGCAAAATATTCCAAACGTATTGAGTTAAAGGAGAGGTTTTGACTGCTCTAAGACATCTTTATGAGATGTTTTCTCGCTAATTATGCAAAGATATCAATGATTTCTTAATGGTATACAGGCTTAAACATCCTGCTAATGTATTGCTGATATTTCTAAGTTAATAGGCTACAGTATGGCAAGTACAAGCAATAATAGAGCTATAGTGGAGATGCATGTTTTTGCACCAGACCGCAACAACAGTGAATAAAGCAGGTACCACAGTTTCAGTTCCAGTCATTTGTATTGGTTGGTTCACTTTGGCATTGTAATAAAAGCATCAGATGATAATATTAATAACAATAACATTACAATATCTTGATATATATATTTATATTTTACACACAATACAATAAAACCATTTGCCACCTTTTTTCTCTGTTGTGGGATGTTTTAAGGAAGTACACAAACCCCGTTTCAGTTTGGCAGGTTCAGTTTTTTGGTCTCTTTTGAAACTTTACAGAGACAAAGACGTGTCCAGTTTGTTTAGAAAAAAAAAAAAAAAAAAGCTACAGTTGTTTGCGAATGAGATGCAGTGGTTCACATTGACAAAGAGAGAAATATTACCACAGATGTCTACAGCGAGCAACATGTATGTGACCAGTTTTTCTGCAGATAAAATGAAATGCAAAATCATTTTGTTTTGTTTTTTACATACCAAAGTGTCTAGACCATTTCTAAATAAAATTACCCTTAAATTGTGCAGTATTGTGTTTGCAAATTAAAATCCAAGCAGTGCGCACTTTGCATTTTGCAGCTATATTCACACAAAAAGGACACACAAATAAAACCAATATGATTGTCTATGAACATGCGATGCCCTACCTGCCGTATAGCTGCACTTACACACAAACATGGTACACGGTTTTGTCGGAGAGAGTTCAGGCACTTGTAGGCGTGCAGGGCGACCAGCTTATCGGCTTTGCACACAAAAAGAATTCAAAAGGCACACAAACGCTGTCCATACAAGTCTATACAAACTGAGAAAGTCTTACACTCCTGGGAGATGAATGCATGTGCTTCCAGTACTTGAGACTTTCATTCACTGGAGATTTTGAGAGTGCTGATTGGTCCGCACAGTTTCTTAAAACATATCTTAAACCAAAGACAGTGCTGCAAAGTCTTAGCAATGTCCTGTTGATCCCATTCTGGCATCAAAATCGTTTAAAAAAAAAGTCAAAATTGCTGCTCTGTAGTCTCTCGTGTCAGTAACAGACAGTGTCTCAGTTTAAGTTTTTGCAGTCAGCACTGTAGCTGCCACAGTGTCCTCTCTCTGCTCACCATTGGCTGCAGTCCAGGGCTTGTTATCAGGGGAGAGCCAAGTGCTGTGAGGTCCCAGAAAAACAGGTTTGGTCCTGGTATAGTGCCGGTTTGACATGGAGTTATGCCCATAGTTCAGGTTTAGTCTTGCCATAGTTTGATTTTATTTTTCCTCAGTCAAGTCCTAATTTTCCTAATGGTCTCGGATTTAAATAAAATGAATAACTGGTCTAGTCATATTTTATTCTTAAGCATAAAAATTGTTTAGGTACAGGTTTTAGTCCTGGTCTTACATACTTAATCTTTGTCAAATTCTAGTTTTTCTAGTCTGTTCTAGTCCAAATTTAACTGTAGTATTTTAGTTTTAAGTCGTGGTTAAATTTTAGTGCCACTTTAATGCTTGTTTTGGTCTAAAATTTCGTCCTGGTTTACCTTTGCTTATCATGGGACAATCACACAGCTGAGTCACAAAATGCCCCCTTTCTCATTTGCAGCCCTGGCGTTAAAAAAAAAAAAATCCAGCTCTGGTTTCACGGTGTTCCTCCTCTTCTCCGCGGGGACTGCGGGTCCTCAGCTGCCCATGGGTTTGTACGATCCGTCGGGCAGCTGTCTGAAGATGCCCCGCAGCGTGTCCAGCTCCCGCGTCAGGTGCTCCACTCTGCGCCGCAGCCTCTCGTTGTCCGCGCTCAGCTCCACCACTTTCTGCTGCGTCTCCAAATTACGCATCTTGGCCTTGTCCCGGCTTTTACGCACGGCCACGTTGTTCCTCTCGCGCCTCAGCCTGTACTCGGGACTGTTTTTGTCCACGTGTTTTTTGGATTTGCGGTCCAGCATCTTGCCCGGGTGGTGGTGACTGTGGTGGTGGTTGTGGTGCGGGCTCGGGACAGGGGTAGGCGGCGGCGTGGGATGGCCAGGCTGGAGGTGCATTGTGGTTTGCGCGCAGTGAGCGATCTGATACTGGAGGTGAGGCATTTGCTGATGTTGTTGCTGCTGTTGCTGCTGCTGCGCGTGCCCGGCGTACTGCTGCGCGTGGTGGTACGTAGGGGGCATGACTGGGGTCAGATCGTCGTCGTCGCGTGGCTCCTGCTTAATGGCCACGGGTCTGATGCGCGGCTCGTAAAGAGGCTCGAGCTTGGAGTCCATGTATCCAGACATGTAGAGCTGCTGCTGGGTCGGACCGCACTGCACGGGCTCGTACTCCGCGTTCATTACCTTTAACTTGTCCTGCCTCGAGTTGTGGTGGAAAAGGTCGGCCAGAAAGTCGTCGTTGAACGCGGCCGGGTCGATGTACGCGCTCAGGTCAATGGACGTCTCGTGGTCGCCGATGTCTCCGCCAAAGTCCACGGAGTTTGGCTGCGGCTGGTGCTGAGGGTTCGGCTGCTGCTGGTTGTGGTGGGGGTGGAGGCCGTGCGTCAGGCTGCTCATCAGGGGCCGGGGCGCCACCTCGTATGGGTTTGACAGCTCCATGAAGGATCTAAACCCGAGCGTGCATGACGAAGAGCTCCGGTTGGAATCCAAAAAAAAAAAAAAAAAAAGTGCGTAAAAGTCTGCGCTCCGCTCCTTGTTAGTTCTCAAACTTGAGTGAAACCAAGTGCAAGACCCGTGTGACAGTGTTTGAGTGTGAGAGCAGCGGGGAGAGGTTAAAGGCTTCAGACCAGCGGTGAGATCCCTCCTGCTCAGTAAACTGTGAGCTGTCAAACTGTGGTTATATAGCACAAGGAGTGGGCGGGGCGGGGCGCGCTCAGCAGGCGTTAGGCTTGGATTTAACTTGCTCACTCTGCACACAGACATATCCATACCAACAACTCAAGTATATGCTCTTCATGGAGAATGAATACTGTATGACTTTAACGAGCTTTTATCAGAAAACCCTGCTCCAAAAGTCTAAAAAGCTATATTAGGTTGTACTTGCAGCTAAAAAAAAAAAAAAAAAAAAAAAAACTTCAGAAATGTTAATAAACACTTTAAATTGTACCTGTGTACGGAAAATGCGCAAAATTTGTTTTAAAAGGAGACGATATTTAACAAAGTCAAATTAATCATTAATAATTTGTCAGAGTCAATTTCATAACAAAATGATTCAAGCCAGGCAAAATTTAGGTCTGAAACTGGTTTTCTTGCTAAAGATTCTGTAATTATTATTACAGATTAAAATACTTAAACATTTCATACAGGTCTACTTTTTCGCCCTACTTTTTGAGAATGCTTAAAGTTGATTATAGCTTTTTATCATATCTCTCTAAAAATAAATGATAACCAAACTTCAGACCAAACTTGTATATTTTGTTGCTGTCAAATGTCATATCAAGTTTAAATTTGTCATGAACTGCGTGTTAGGATCAGACATGGTTTGTGCGTAAACGCGCAGTACGCTTGGTGCGTGCAGAAACCTACGGTCCAGGTCTCTTTTATGCCAAAGCTCATAAACCTGAATAATCAACTAAACGTAGCCTGTCCTTTTTCAGTGACGTATTTGGGGCAGAAAATAACCTTTGATCTCTTCTTTGGACAGGTGTCAAAAACATAAATCAAGGCCTGTATCAGACAAATCAGCACCAATAAAAGCGAGTTTCTTCATGTGCACACTCAGTCCCCGGTCTCCTCTGTGCATTATTTGCTCTTTTACCTGCTCTGACACGACTTCACCGGGGCTGAAGACGGGGCAGATAGGAGAGAGTTAGAGGCAGGGGGCAGCGGGGGAAGGGGTGGGGTCTCCGTGTTGGAGGGGCGTTGGGGGCTGCAGAGAGTGGGGGCCCTGCTGGGAAACAGAGCCGAGAAACCGGGGTTCATATCAGGCCTTAAGGGTAGACCAGGATAAGCACACCACGAGCCCCCGGGAGAGACGCTGCAAGCAGGATCTGTGGACTGGAGCGCCCTCTTTCGGTGGCAACAGGAATAAGAAAGTGACAAGGTCCTCAGCTTCATTTTGGTCAAACTTAATTAATTTTACTGCGTTTTGCTTTTACCAATATTATTTATTAACGTTTATTTATGTAAACATGAGCAAACTGCAGTGTGTATCTTGCCCGGTGTCTATATTTTGTAGAGTGAAGATGAATATAGAATAATAGTTTTATATACATTAGGCCTTTATATAGACCTTGTTGTCTAGTTGGCACAGTTTCTTAATGTTGCATTCACTACACAATTTAAAGGCCCACTATTTGAGTTTTTTAAAATGGCAACAACAAAATCTCCTCTCTTCTATATATTCGGGTTTTATTTTGTTTAATGTCAGATATAATGTCAGAAATCTTTTTTTTTTTTTTTTTTTTTTTTGCAGTTTTTTGTGGTGTGAGCAGTTGGAGCCAGCGATGGAATTGGTCTCTTTCCAGCTGGACTTGCCTTCTCCATTACTCCAGTGTATAAAGACTGAGTGCACGAGCTTGGATTCAGCCAATGAAAGTGTCCCAGATACAAATTTTTTTATTATTTTTTTTACTCTTTTAAATGTTCCATGAACCTGTGACTGGTCAAACAATTCAGCCCCTGCTCTAGTTCCCCCTCTGTCAAAAACACTTTATAATTAGGCCTAGATTGTTTTTTTCAGAAATGATTTCTATCATGCTGCTGTTAATTAGTTTTCTTCAAATACAAAGGAAATAAATTCAGGTGGTGCATCTTGTATAATGTGAAATGTGTAGTTTATTGAATACTATAATTGAATACTATAGGGATAAAGCCACGTGAGTGAGTACTATAATGGCAGCTTCAATAACATCATAATGCATTTGGGCTCTCTGAATCCATTTTAAAACTACAAATCTTCTTTTTGCTGTGTTCAAAAGACAAGTTATGGTTTTATGTATTGGCCCTGCACAACAGCAAACAGTTCAGTTTTTCACTTCATTCATTGTCTAAACCTCTATATGAAATAGTTTGAGTTCATCTTTTAGCCTTTTGCCAAGTGGGACAATTTTTTTCAGCACAATTTGGTTTATACTTTGATCATAATCAGACGTGGCCTAAAGTTGTAAGTAAGTAAGAGCACTTTTACTTCAAAATAATGTTAGAAGTAAAAAGTATGGTGACATAAATCTACTCTTAGATGCACAATTTACTACAAGTTACTCCAGTAAAGTAACTTATTACTACCCAGCTCTGAACATAACCTACTTAGTATTTCTTTACCACATCTAAAAGTAAGGATTTCCTAATATTTCAGATATTTAAGCTAATAATAAAAAGTTAGGATGTGTGATAGTTGATTGAAAAAGCAAGAGTAGTACTACTAAGTTAAAGTTTAAAGAAAATTTGGCCCGTGGTATGATACGAGTAATGGGAAACAGGTCACTGAGAAGCTTTCTGGAACTCTTAAAATGCTGTTTTTCAAAGGAACACTCCATAATGGCTTCTGACAGACTGTACATAAGTTACAGGACAACTTTTAAAGCCTGAGTCACTGAAGCAGGCACGGCTCAAAGGTTAACATCATTTACGGAGTGGATATGAGCCATATTTTACAACGTTAGACCTGCCTTTTGAGAGACGGAAACTACAAACTGAGTAAAATCTGTGTCATTTCTTATAGCTTGCAGCATTGTCATAATTACATCAATGCAGCTGTCTATCTGCTTGTAAAAAACGATGCTGCTGATTACCCTATTACCCATAACAGTGCTAATACTGAACCAACACATTAATTATTCTTTACACAAATGGTATGGCTGAATAATCTTTTATGATTGGATGACAGGTGCACAGCAAAAGCAGGCAGAGACCACACTTCAATATGACTTTCCTTAAGTGAAACCATTATTTTACAGTCTTGGTCTCGTCTCGGTTTCAGCTGCAGTTTTATTAGGTCTTGGTCTCGGACTCAAATCTAATTTTGCTCAGTCTTGTCTCAGTCTCTGATGTAGCAGTCACAGAGATTTTATTTACCAGATATTATAAGAAAATGGTATTCTTCATAATTTGTTTGTGGAGTCTGTTGCATTAAATTAAATTTAAAAACAATTTAGGTGTTTTTTGTTTTTTTTTACTTATACCCCTTTATTTAGGTCACAAGGTATTGGTCTACCCTTAAAAGTCTCGGTCTCAGCTCAGTCTTGAACTCTGAAAGTCTCGGCCTTGTCTTAGTCTCGGCTTACTCTGGACTCAGACTGGTCTTGGTCTCGATTTGTGCCTTCTTGACTATAACACTACTTTTTTATATGTCAAAATAATACTGGTAAACAAGTAGAGAAAACATTTTACTCATGACAATAACACAATAAATACACAAATGTAAATGTCCAATATACATATTTAACAATTACATACTTATTTTCAATGATTAACCATTACATATTATGCAGCTAATGATAAAATCAATGACCAATGCCAAGTTAGGTGTTGCTGTCTAGCTAGCACTAACAAAATCTTTAAAAAAGACAGGGACAAAGTTAAGTTAAGTTAATAAATAAACTTCTAGTGTGCAGTGATTCACTTATTTGCAGTATTTGGCATATGCTTTTGCACCAGATGCCATTCCTGATGCAACCTTCATCCACAAAGAGCACACACTTGTGGCTTGTCAATTCTTTGAGGCTGGATTTAAATACAAAAATATAAATAATAATAATAAATACAAAACATCATAGTTATACTCATAGGTTAGCCTTTACATGTTATGCAGGTGCAATAACATTTGTCCTTGCAGTCTAACTTCCACAAACAAACAAAAAAAGAGACCCGAGACAATACATACACTTAGTTTCAGCTCATTGTACAGATTTCAACATGTACAATACGCTAATCCTCCAGGATCCTGGCTACAGAGCTGGAGATGGGTCCCCAGGCACTGCTTGGAGGCAATGGCAGAGATCAAATTTCCCTACTGGGACAACAAAAGTCTATACTCTCAGTCCCTTTTCTTTCTATAACCAAGACAAACTGAGACATGTAAAAATTATAGATTTAGCTTTAAATATTAATAAAAGGGCCAATTTGGTTCACTCTAAGCTTTGGCCAGTGCATCTCCATAACATCTGGGGGCCCTAAGCTAAGCTAAGCTAAGTTTTTACTATACAACATTTTAATTTCTTTGAAACACTGGTGGAAAAATGCATTGGAACATTTTTTAATTTGAAAACTTAGCAAGGGGGGCCCAAGTAAACAAGGAGTAAAACACGTTCATATATATACTCTATATATAGACTGCACTTTCAGATAGACCCCCTCAAAAATGACTGGCAATATTATAACTACAATATTCATCAAATAGAGTTAACAAATTAATCAAATCAACAAATAACAGATAAACCTGCGGGCCCTCTAATGTCTGTGGGGCCCTATGCAGCTGCTTAGAAAGGGCCAGCCCTGGCTTTGGTGGGATCATTGCAAAAAAAAAAAAACAACCTTAATTTTGCTTCACATACTACATTTGGGCTACACCTTGGTACATTGTGCACCTCTTGAGTATTTGAACAGGGTTTTCATTGGGCCGCACTCTTTGATGACTAAGACAGGCGTGTGCACATTGACCTTTGACCTCAGCCAGTCTGATACATGAGCAAACATGGCGTCTTAGGTCAGAGACTGCACTGGTCGCTCACATGACTCGACACGCTCAGCTCAGAGAGGTTTAGATATCGCTCTTGCACAAGTGTTTACTCTTGCGATTAATATTGGGCCTATTGTACATTATGTGTTCTCATACTGTATGTGTTTTGTCTCTATGCAAAAGTATTGGAGCAAATATTCTTCCAACAAGCGGTCCAGGAGGCATCCGGAACAGATGCCCGCGCCACCTCAGCTGGTTCCTCTTGATGTGGAGGAGCAGCAGCTCTACTCCAAGCTCCTCCTGTGTAACTGAGCTCCTCACCCTATCTCTAAGGGAGTGCCCAGCCACCCTGCGGAGGAAACTCATTTCGGCCGCTTGTATCTGGGATCTTGTCCTTTCAGTCATGACTCAAAGCTCATGACCATAGGTGAGAGTAGGAACGTAGATTGACCGGTAAATCAAGAGCTTCACCTTTCGACTCAGCTCCTTCTTCACCACAACAGACCAATCCTCCTGTCAGTCTCACGCTCCATCCTTCCCTCACTCATGAACAAGACCCCGAGATACTTAAACTCCTCCACTTGAGGCAGGAACTCTGCCCCGACCTGGAGAGGGCAGGCCACCTTTTTCCGGTCGAGAACCATGGCCTCTGAGTTGGAGGTGCTGATTCTCAATCCAGCCGCTTCACACTCAGCTGCAAACCGCCTCAGTGCACACTGAAGGTCCTGGTTGGATGAAGCCAGCAGGACAACATCCTCTGCAAAAAATCATCCATCCATAAAAATTATGAACAGAACTTTAGAGGTCCTTAATTACTTTTGCAATAATTGATTGACTGCATAATTTAGTAATTCATCATGATCTGACAAAAAAACAACAAAAAACATGTATTAAGATAGACCACATGTAAAAAGTTCAAATTTATTCTGCCTCTTTGTAAACCTCTTTTTCACATATTTGATAAATTCTTGTCTCCAAATAAAGCCAAGCTCTACATTTCATTTATCTTATTGTATGCTATAAAATAATAGATAAACATTTGAACTAATTAAATTCTGGTTAGTAAACTCTAATTGGCTAGTAACTTTTGAAAAGGACACTGAGCAAATGAGTTAATGTCAAGCCCTGATGTGTTTTCATACTGTAGGTGTTTTCTCTCTAAGTTACCTGACCTTGGTGCCAAAAGTGATCGTACAGTACAATCACAGGACTATACCAATGCTTCTCAAACCACTGGCACACCTGGTTTAGACCTTGTTTGCCACTGTAGTAGCAGTAGCGCTAGTACTAGTATTAGTAGTAGTTGTGGTAGTGGTAGTGGTGGTTGTAGTAGTAGTTGTAGTAGTACTGTTAGTGGTAATGGTAGTAGAAGTAGTTGTTGTAGTAGTAATAGTTGTACCAGTAGCAATGTTAAAAGTAGTAGTAGTAGTAATAGTAGTGGTAGTAGTAGCAGTAGTTGCAGTGGTAGTAGAAGTACTAGTAGTTTTGGTAGTAGTGTTAGTAGTGTTAGTAGTAGTAGTAGTAGTAGTAGTAGCTGTAGCATTTTGTCATTTTGATAATCTTTAAAATATCGACTCAGGTTTAAAGTAACTGACTTAAATAAATGTATTTATAATTTTATTTAAGTGCAAATTTTAAATCGCTAAATTAGTAAAAGTATCTTTCAACCTTGGGGACAAAAGTGAATGTAGTAGTATGAAAAAATAGAAGTATTAGCAGTGGCTCTAGTAGTAGTATTAGTACTAGTTGTAGTAGTGGTAGTAATGGTTATAGTAGTAGTGTGAGTAGTAGGGGAGGAAGTGGTGGTGGTAGTAGTAGTAGTAGTAATAGTAGCAGTAGTAGTAGCAGATGTAGTAGTATTAGCAGTAGTAGTAGTGGTAGTAGTCGTAATAGTAGTAGTAGTAGTAGTAGTAGTAGTAGTAGTAGTAGTAGAAGTAGTAGCAGTAGTAGTAGTAGTAGTAGTAGTAGTAGTAGTAGTAGTAATAGTAGCAGAGGTAGTAGTGGTAGTAGCAGTAGTAGTAGTGGTAGTAGTAGCAGTAGTAGTATTAGAAGTAGTGGTAAGAGTAGTAGTAGTATTAGTAGTAGTATTAGTAGTAGTATTAGTAATAGTAGTAGAAGTAGTAGTAGTAGTATTAGAAGTAGTAGTAGTAGTAGTAGTATTAGTACTAGTTGTAGTAGTGGTTATAGTAGTTGTGTGAGTAGTAGGGGAGGAAGTGGTGGTGGTAGTAGTAGTGGTAGTAGCAATAGTAGTAATAGTAGTAATAGTAGCAGTAGTAGTAGCAGAAGTAGTAGTATTAGCAGTAGCAGTAGTGGTAGTAGTCGTAATAGTAGTGTTAGTAGTAGTAGTAGTAGTAGTACTAATAGTAGCAGAAGTAGTAGTGATAGTAGTAGCAGCAGTAGTAGTAGTAGTAGTAGTAGAAGAAGAAAAATTAGTAGCAGAAGTAGTAGTAGTAGTAGTAGTAGTAGTAGTAGTAGTAGTAGTAGTAGTAGTAGTAATAGTAGCAGAAGTAGTAGTGGTAGTAGTAGCAGTAGTAGTAGTAGTAGTAGTAGTAGTAGTAGAAGTAGTAGCAGAAGTAGTAGTATTAGCAGTATTAGTAGTAGTAGTAGTACTAGTAGTAGTAGTAGTAGAAGTAGTAGCAGTAGTAGTAGTAGTAGTAGTAGTAGTAGTAGTAGTAGTAGTAGTAATAGTAGTAGAAGTAGTAGTAGTATTAGGAGTAGTAGTAGTAGTATTAGTACTAGTTGTAGTAGTGGTAGTAGTGGTTATAGTAGTAGTGTGAGTAGTGGGGGAGGAAGTGGTGGTGGTAGTAGTAGTAGTAGTAGTAATAGTAGCAGTAGTAGTAGCAGAAGTAGTAGTATTAGCAGTAGTAGTAGTGGTAGTAGTCGTAATAGTTGTGGTAGTCGTAGCAGTAGTAGTAGTGTTAGTAGTAGTAGTAGTAGTACTAGTAGTAGTAGTAGAAGTAGTAGCAGTAGTAGTAGTAGAAATAGTAGCAGCAGTAGTAGTCTTAGTAGTAGTAGTAGTAGTAGTAGTATTAGGAGTAGTGGTAATAGTAGTAGTGGGAGTAGTAGTAGTAGTATTAGTAGTAGTATTAGTAGTAGTAGTAGTCTTAGTAGTAGTAGTAGTAGTAGTATTAGTAGTAGTAGTAGCAGTAGTAGTAGTAGTAGTAGTAGCAGTATTAGGAGTAGTGGTAATAGTAGTAGTAGTAGTAGTAGTAGTATTAGTAGTAGTATTAGTAATAGTAGTAGAAGTAGTAGTAGTAGTAGTAGTAGTAGGAGTAGTAGTAGTAGTAGTATTAGTAGTAGTATTAGTAATAGTAGTAGAAGTAGTAGTAGTAGTAGGAGTAGTAGTAGTAGTAGTATTAGTACTAGTTGTAGTAATGGTTATAGTAGTAGTGTGAGTAGTAGAGGAGGAAGTGGTGGTGGTAGTAGTAGTAGCAATAGTAGTAGTAGTAGTAGTATTAGTAGCAGTAGTAGTAGCAGAAGTAGTAGTATTAGCAGTAATAGTAGTGGTAGTAGCAGTAGTAGTAGTGTTTGTAGTAGTAGTAATAGTAGCAGACGTAGTAGTGGTAGTAGTAGTAGTAGTATTAGTAGTAGTAGAAGTAGTAGTAGTATTAGCAGTAGTAGTATTAGTAGTAGTAGTATTAGTAGTAGTAGTGAGAACCATGAGAACTTACATTTTAAATAAACATTACACTTTTTTCCTATTTACTCAACAGAACTGCTTTTACTGCTACTTGAGTAAAATAATTCTGAAGTATCAGTACTTTTACCTGAGAACAGATTGTGTGTACTTCTCTCTGCCTTCGTTACTCTCATTAAAATGAATATAAATGAATTAAAATTACATTATGACCAGCTAATAGTTAAATCTGCCTTTAGTTATTCAACTTGCAGTGAACAATTGGGATTGAACGCGGCCACATTAACACATTTTCAAAACTTGGATTAGTCCATTTATATCTTATTTTATTTGATTTTCTTCTATTTTATCCTGCATGTTTATTTTCATAATGTGACTTGTTTTATCTTTGCACAAAATGACCAAAGCAAGTTCCTAGTTATGAAAAATCTTTTCACTCACGACGGCAATAAACACAACTCTGATTTTGCTTCTGGACAGTTAGTCTTTAAATATATTCATAGCTCAAAATGGTTACAGGCAGCTTCAGAAACAAAAGCCACATTCATTTTAACCAGACTGCTTGTTTTCATTATCTCTGAGTTAACATTGATTACTTTAAGATAGGAATCAGCCTAATTGCATCATCTACTGTCACACTGATAAGCACAATCCATGTATGCCACAAACGTTAGGATCATTTTGACTAAATAAGAATTATGATGTATTTACTTCTGTAATAATATAATGTATAAACCAGTTTAAAGCATCTCTTTATTTAGAGGCTGTTTCCAAGATGTTTTAAGCTTCTTCTAACCAGTTAATATAATATCATGTAACAACAGATAATGTAATAATGACCAACAAAGTAATTTCTGCCAGTAACAAGATCATTTTTGCAATTTTAAATGTAATGAAGCCAGTAATAACTTGCCAATAAAGTATTAAAATGTTTGAGCTAATAACAGTGACTATGCAACATCCACCAGAGACATAATGTTGGATCTCTGTGATGAGAGATAAAACATCTAAAATTCTAAAAAACAACCCTAGCTGATTTATTTTTAAATATGTTTTGTTGTGATTTAGAGCTTGGATGACTCACAGACATACCTGAGCAAATGAATAATTTTGTATAGGACATTTTGCAATCATATCTTACAATCATAATTAACAAAACCTATTTCAGATGAGCAAGATGCACAAAACTGCCAAAAAAATAAAGTAAAAACAAAAAGAAAACATCTTATTCCCAAAAAATGCAGTCATATTGATGTATTGTTACATTATAGACTGTAGTTATTACATTTATGACAGATTATGTTTATATTTTGGGCTATTAATGTAATAATCAGACAATAACATAACTTTTTGCGAAGGGTGACTAGATTTTTAGATCCAAAAACTGTGACACATATATTTTTTTAATGATCACAATGCATTTGAACTCCTAAGTGACAAAAAAGCTTCAGAAATACATACAATTTTGTAATCAATGCGCTTGATGCTGGAATGTACATTTTGAATTTTAATGGCCATTTATTTATAAAAAATAAAGACATTGCAAATAATTTTAGTGACAAAAGTATTTAGACAAGTGTGTTTTTAGTTTCCTATGTGTTTCTGTTGTTAAAATGGGGACAACAGGGACATACGAGTGTTTTTACAGGTATGTGTCAGGACATGGGACAAAGACAGGGTGACTAGTCATCCCTGTTTAACCAGGAAAGTCCCAATTTTAGGTTCCTTGTCCCATGTCTCAACACATATCTGTAAAAACACTCATATGTCCCTGTTGTCCCCATTTTAAACCAGAAAGAATCATAGGAAACTATAAATTGCCATTAAAATTCAAAACTGAAGCCCTAGAATCATGTACTTTAATTACACAACAGAAAATTGTATGGATTATGGAAGCTTTTTTTGTCACTTGGAGAGTTCAAAAGCACCGTAATCACCCAGTTTTTGGGTCTAAAACCTGGTCACCCTGGACAAGGAGCCTAAAACTGGGACTGTCCCGGATAAACAGGGACATCTGGTCACCCTATTATTACATTATTGACTTTATTACATTTAAAATAGCCAAAATGATTACATTATTGGCAGGTATTACTTTTTTGCCCTTTATTACATTATCTGTTGCTACATATCCACCATTCCCTTTGCATTTTCATCTAAGTGGGTTTGTTGAAATAATAAAAAGCATAATTAATATCTCTAGTTTCTGTCCTATTACCAATAAAGGGCAGTATTACACGAAGGTGAAGTCATCATGCATGTATGAACTCATCTGAGCAACATCACATTACATAAACACAACCAAGAAACAACCGTGCGTCTCATTCGCTCCGAGAGACGTCAATCACCCCGCGCATTGCATCACTCTGTTACTTGCTACCACGCGATTGGCCAACTCCTCAAACTAGTCCCGCCTCCCGCGCTCTGATTGGCTGTGCGTAGACATTGCCGTACATGGCGAGAGAGATTTCGCAATCCATTCCTTGCCATGTTCCAAACAAAAACATCTCAGAGCTGCTACAGACGGATTTAAACTCAAACTTTCCGCGTTAACTTCTCCACGTTGACGGATGGTTGACGTTTTCGCCGCACGGTGAAGGTAAACCGCTTTTGAAAGTCGATTTGGAGCCGAAAAACAAGCGATCTCTACGGTTTAGGCAGGTTAGAGCTAGATGCTAATAAGCTGGCTAGCTGCCCGGCTAAAACGCCTAGTTTACAGGAATTAGAAAGTGAAAATGTCGTCTCGGTGGCGTTTAATGTAGATTTTGCTGCACTATTCGAGGTATTAAGTTTGATTTACACCGATCAGGCAGTGTGTAGACATGTGTAGTCGATTAAAAGTTACAAAAGTGTCCTGAAATCCATATTTGATCAATCGTCACGACTTGTTATGAAAACGTAAACATTGCTGCCTTGCTTGTTGTTTGATTTATTCGGGCTCGGTTGTTCAAAAGTCACCGTAAAAAGTGTGATTTCTGCTTAGTCCCGCATGACTCCGGAGTTCCCCCCTTTTGCTTTAAGCACAAAGAGAGGCAGCGGCGATGATGCAACAGCAGGCAACACAGTCACGGAGCCTCTCTCTCTCTCTCTCTCTCTGCCCCGCCACAGCTGACGGGCCGCCTGGAAACGCGCCGGCCAATCACAGGCGCGCCGCTAATTGGCCGTGCAGACTCACAATTAATGAAACACCCGTGACTTGTGCGCGTGGCAGGGTCCTGTTGTTGGAGATGAGGAGGTGGAGGTGGTCTGATGCAATGGCAGCGGGTGATTGATGGATTGAGGTCAGAGTATATCTGCAGAGGTTCGCTGCAGATGTTTAGAGGATGTGTATACAGCAGGGTTGTCAATAGAAAGCAATACAGTTACAGGAGTTTTTTTTTTTTTTTTTTGTTTGGTGAGTTTGATGGATTATTGTTGCACCTGCCTGGTCAGAATTGCAATGTTGGTGGCATAATGTTTATATTTTTCTCTTTCTATATATAATATTGTACAGAGAAAATAGAGGTTGCTCATAACTACAGCTGGGTATGGTTCAGAATTTTTCAATACCAGTACTTAAGCTATACTATTTTCAGGTATACTTTATTGTCATCCTTCAAAGCCACTGGGTCAGGAGCAGTGGGCTTCTCCAGATCTTGAGTCAGGGTCTTGGTCAGGAGTACCTAGCTGGAGGATTAGCCTATTGTGCATGTTTTCAGTTGATGGAGGAAACTGGAAAATCCAGAAAAAACCCACCCAGACACAGGGAGAACATACAAACACCACACAGGTGGGACTCAAACCAGGGACTTTCTTGATGTGAGGCCAGAGTGCTAATCACTAAGCCACTGTGCCACCTGGTTTTTGATCCTGATACCTGAGCAATACTTTTTCTGATACCTATGGTGTGCTGTCCACCTTCTTCAATCATAAAACACAATAATATTGAATAAAAGACCAATTTTTGGAGCTAAATTCTTAGATGTAAGTTAAAATCAGTGTGTGTATGATTTATTCTGTGTTGTTTATTTGATTCATACAAGCAAAGGAACATTAAAGGTCCCACTAGGTATTGAAACTTGGTATTACTTTTTTTTTTTTTTTTTTTTTTTGCTTGCAATACCACTAGTTTTTAACTTTTCTTTCGCTACCACAAAGGTATTGCTTAACAGTACCCAGCCCTAGGCATTTCCCTTTTTCCTTATGCTACACGGTGGCAATGTGGTTAGCAGCGAGAAGGAATCCTGAACCTTTCTGTGTGGAGTTTGCATGTTCTCCTCGTGTCTGGGTGGGTTTCCTCAGGGTGCTCTGGTTTCCTCCATCAACCTCAAAACATGCACAATAGGCTGATCCTTCAGCTAGGACCTCTGACCAAGATCCTGGCTCAAGATCTGCAGATGGGTCCTCAGGCGCTGTGCTGCAGTTTCCCTCTGCTCCTGACAGGTTGAAGGATGGGTCAAATACAGGAACAATAAAGTCAACCATAACCAAATAAATACTTGCCTCTCAGGAAGAAGAAGATCCAACCAGGGCCTTCTGTGTGAAATAGTATGTTTTGTCCATGTTTGAGTGCCATTTTTCCAGGGGTCTCCTGTTAAAACTTTGAAACATGCTCAGTAGAGGCTAATCCTTCAGCTCGGTGCTCCTGACAGTTTGTCCCAGGCAGCAATGGAAGGATGGGTCAAATGCAGAGAATTAATTTCCAGGAACAATTAAGGGTCTTAACCTTTTTGATCCTTACAGAAACACAGAAATGCAATGTGAAATTCAGGTTTTACATCGTGTGATTGTAAAAGCATGTGGTTTTTTTTTAGGTTTTTTTATATAGCCTAAATCTGAATATGCCAGAACAACAGACAAAACCAAAGTTAACCAATCACCAACGTTGAGCTCTTTTATTGGCTTAAAAAGAGCTGTCCTTGGTTGACTATTCCCAGGTTTTCTAAGGAGAGAGAGTAAAGAGAGGTACTGTGGTGTTTCTAGGACATCCCATTGAGCGTCACCTCCAGTACATTCAGGCCAGAGAGGTGAGGGCCACTGCTCATGTGTTAACTTCTGTGTCCTGCTGTTTTTTCTCTGCAGGCTTCGCAGAGGGACCATTGCCGTGTGTCCTCTAAAATTCATCTCAGCACCAGAGCAGGCCTCCGGTCAGAGTTCTCTCTTGAAGGCAACTTATCCAAATGAGCCGGCCGCAACAGCCGAAAATCTCAACTGACCACAACGGCGTGAGCGTCATCCAGAGCCAGCCCCACGCCTCTTCTCTGCAGCAGGTGCCCCAGCTCGTCCCAGCCAACGCTTCAGCCCCCGGCGGCAAGGCTCTGGCCCCCAGCAAAATGAAGAAGGCCCAAGCGGATAAGGACAGTGAGGAGTACAGGCAGAGACGTGAGAGGAACAACCTGGCTGTGAAGAAGAGCCGCATGCGCAGCAAACAGAAGGCCATGGACACGCAGCAGCGGGTCAACGAGCTCAAGGAGGAGAACGAGCGGCTGGAGGCCAAGATCAAGCTGCTCAGCAAAGAACTGAGCGTGCTCAAAGACCTGTTCCTGGAGCACGCACACAACCTGGCTGATAATGTGCAGCCTCCCAATGTAGACGGGTCCAGCCCCGCGCCAAACGCCTCCAACGGACAGTGAGGGCCACAGTGCCTCTGCTGGCGGTTCACTGAAACTACAGCGCTCTACTGCTTTATCAGGTTCATTCTGAATTTAACCAACATTTGCACCCCCGCTTCAAAACCTGGGTTTAAGTCTTTTAATGCTCACAACAGAAAGCTGTTCAACAATCTGTGATTACATGATTAGTTCAAGTGTGTAAATATTATTACCAGTTATTGGTTCAATTTGGAAAATGCAAAAAGATGAAACATGACCATGAGTCTGTTCAACTATTTTAATTTATTATTTGTTTGCGGTTACTTCACAAGTTTCTTAATGACAACTATTTCTTTACCTTTATGTTATCCTAAACCCTCTTGGACTTTTGTAAGTTTGAGAAAAGGACCTTGCTGTAATTTAAGTAACCCAACATGATTTTAAAAGATTGGCAGAACAAACCTGATTCTTTGATTCTCTGAGATGGACCTGAGTTGCCAGCACTGGGAGCTTCTCTAAAACCTGAGAAACAGCAAGGACTTGATTAGCACTAAAGTCCATATCTGCAGTGAGGCAAGAACCTGACCGTGCTGCCCGACCTAAAGACTGTCCCATCTAAGAGTCCCCAACACCTCTGTGGGTGGTGGTGCTTCTGTCTGCTGCAGGATTAACACAGAAATTCCTTCCTTTTCTAAGATGTGTATTTTCTGAAATGTTCTTAAAACCTGTTGAAGGTGTTGATTCACTACAAACTAGCGAAGAGGACGTCTCTGGTATTTACAGCGTGGTGCTTTTACAGTTTGGGCCATAAATCAAGAATCTTTTAAACGTCAAACCTGAACAATGCCTTTTTGATACTTACCTTACTCTGCTGAGTATAAATAATGTGTGCTACAGATGTGCTTCCTGTCTGTGTTTCTTTTTTTTAACGTGGGACTGTTCTTGATTTTCATTGACTTGCTGGCCATGTGTTTGTTAAAATTGGTTTTATCCTAATTAAAGGATATTGGAGAGACCAAAAGAGCAACCTGGGCTTCTTGGTCAAGTGTATAATACTGACAGAGCCTAAAGTACAGTAACTATGGCCACATAATACAACCAAAACTCATATTTTTTCTAAACAATCCAACCATCAAGTCTTACTTCTCTGGTTTGTAAGAGACTGTGTGTTGTCACCCAGAATGTGTTTTAGATTAGGTGGACAGTAGTCCTCATTTCCATTGATAATGTTATGAGTTTTGTTGGTACAGGTTACCACTGATGAGGGTTGTGTGAAATTTAGTTAGTTTTTTACCATTGCTTTTTATGAAGGAGCAAACTAACAACATTAAATGAGACATTTTTAGATTACTGAAACAAATGATTTTTGTTTTTATATTTGTTAAAATCCACTTTGAATGAGTCAGTTCCACTAAAGTTAGTGAAGCAAACTTAAAGTAAAGGATTAGTGGTGACTGATGGATTAAAGACAAACTATTGCCACATTTCTATTGCTACTTATCCATCATAACATTAAAATGAAGGAACACTAATTACGATGAGTTAAAATAGCTGAACTTTGAAACTAATATTTTCTAACCAGGATATTTTGTGGATAATGCTATTTCCTCTTTAGTAAATGTATCGTGGTCTGTTTAGTTTTGGAAAGCATCTGAGTTTACAAAAAGGGTCTAGAGCAGCAAAGTTTACATGTTACTTTTGAAACTTCAAATTCAGAAAGCCACACCAGCTTTTACTACTTTTTAATTGAAATTTAAATGTGTTAAATGTAGTGTTGTCTAAAGCCACGACCATGATGAAGACAGCGCTTGTCATCATCTCATTTTTTTTTTTTTTTAAGTTCACATTCCTCACAAGCCAATCAACAGACTCCATTGTTTTGCTTAGGAAGATGATAACCTACTGAACCAAATGCAGAGGAGTACTTCATAGTTACACACATCACTATACTTGTGCTATATATTGTACTATCCAGAGTCATACCATATCCATCTTTGGACATAAGGCAAGAACACTGAACTCCTCTTTGTAAAATTATGGGAATTTTCCAAGTCTTTTTCCCCAAAACACAACTAAATGTCTGGATATCATCGTTTTGCTGTTTGTGATAAGTTCTCGTGTTTCCCATGTTTCTTTTTAAAGTGAAACGCACCATGGGGAGCTTGGCATTTCCAGCAGAGATAAAGTTAGTTTTGGCAGCAGACCAACAAGACAAATGCTTAAGAGTGAGCCATGAAGCTGCTTACATAGTTGTACATTTATAAGCTGCTGATAAACGACAAGCATTTTTGTGTTTTTCAAAGCCGTTTCCTCCGCAGTTGGTCTCAGTCTCTGTTAAACTAGACTGACAGACTGCAACACATTAAACTGTTCAAGTTGTAGGACGTCTTGACCTGGAACAGGAGACACAGAGTGTGAGTTTAAATGCATTTGACCCAAATGGAAAGAACACAATACTCTTTGTAAAACAACAGGCCATTACAGTTCACAGATGTTTAGACACAGCTTATTGGCCCATGACTTCTCCGCAGTGATGGAGTTAAAATGTTTATATTTTAGTGAGTTTTTCATAAGGTGCTGTAAACCCATCTCCTTAAAAATATGTTATCTGAATGCTCAAGAATCATTAGCTGGTTCTTATAGGTGAGTCATTGTTATTTAGCCCGGTAACAATTACAAACAACACACAGGCAAACAGCCGTACCAGCTGAAAGGCTAGGACTACAGATGTAACAAACATTGAGCGGTTGTATCACAATAACAGTATGATTAGTAATACATCAACCCAAAAAAATTTTACTAACCAGAATTTAGATTAAATTTATGAAGCGATGCCAAGCCCTGAACTCACTGGGCAAAACTGGGCCCATAGTCTAAAGACACTAAAGTGGTATAACAGGTGACAAATCTGCTTCTTATATCATCATAAAATAACTATTCTGTACTAATAAAAGATGGCTTAAAGATTAAATGGAGACATTACCTGATATTTTTACTCCAAAAAATGTTTTTAATAATAGGAGGTGTTCCGGGCATGTCCCACCGGGCGGAGGCCCCGGGGAAGACCTAGGACATGCTGGAGGGACTATGTCTCTCGGCTGGCCTGGAAACGCCTTGGGGTCCCCCCGGTAGAGCTGGAGGAAGTGTCTGTGGATAGGGAAGTCTGGGCATCTTTGCTTAGACTGCTGCCTCCGCGACCCGGTCCCGGATAAGCGGAAGAAGATGGATGGATGGATGGATGGATTTTATTAAGGATCACCTGTGTAACCATAGTATCATTAGAAATCTGTGAGAAATACTGCTGGGACTAAATCAAAATTTCATAAACCCTCAACCAGGTCTAGAAACTGATTATTTTTGTCATAACATAATTTGATTTAAGACTGTCTGTCAGATGGAAAAATATTACATTATTGTGATACACAGGTGCTGTACTCTTTACACAGTATGTTGTGAACAGTGTTATATTATGTCTAGGAAAAAGGTAACAATTGAAGAAAGTAAGCTGTGTACAGACAAACTAGAGTTTGACACAAACCAGAGAACTGAGACTTGTTGGATGGGTTACATTAATTATATCTGTTTCCATAAACTTGGATTTGGTTGTATTAAATGTGAATAATATTGATTTGTCTAAAAAAGATTTGGCATTTGTTCTCAAACTTTTTACAAGTACCACTTCAGAAAATATTTGCTTCTCCGAGCATCAATTTAATGGACTGCCTAAACCAGGACTTTTGGGATTAAATTAGGCCAAATAAAGACCAAACTGTGCCTAAACTAGGACTTAACAGTGGTCGATACCGGATCAAACCAAACTAAATAAGAACCAAACACTCCTGTGTACCAAGAGGCTCTCGTATCTGCACCACAGTTTGAGAACCACTGTGGTATTGTTCTCTCTCTCTTATTTAAAATGATACAATTGCATGGTTACTGCAGCCTGGCCATAAAACTTGGACAAATCTTTGCAATCACAAAAGAACAATGACAATTAAAAACCCTAAACATCTGTATACACTAAGTAGCTGAAAACATTTCTTAAAGTTGCTATAAAAATTATTTAATATTGGAAATACAGAGACTCCACCAATCTTTCTTTGTCCTACTTAGACAATCTACGAGTTACCTTATAAACAGGTAAAACTTCCTTATTTCTGCGTATGTCTCGCCCTAAAATCTTACAAACACCCAGGTTTTGGTTGGTAAAGTCCTTATTTTGCCCCAGACAGGTGTAGGTGGGCGTGGCCAGACACCTGAGACAGGTAACAACAGAGCTGAGGTGAGCCGCAGTGTCCCTTAAATCCGTTTAATCCTTGGGCTGGTCGTTAGCCGTCTGCTAATTAGCCTCGAGCAGCTCGCGACACGCCACAAGCCGCACGACTCAATGTTGTTGACAGACTTCATAATTACGGGGCGTTTAAGGGGCGTGGGATGTTTCAGACCAGGATTTGGACGACCCACTGTTGATGTCTGTCTGGGTTTTGGTCTTCGGTCTTGCTCCTCAATAACTTCTTTTCACGCTTTTATATTTACCAACTCTACAGGTTGGCTTAAGAGACAAGTGTTGACATTTTTACCATTTTAGCATAGTATTCTTCTGCAAAATTTGCTTTAAAATGAACTGTATAGGATTTAAATTCAGATTTCTCGAAACTATTAACAGGGACCATGGTTTGAAGCAGCATTTCAGGATTGCTAAAAAGTTTTTATCACTAACCTTTTCTACTTCAGCAGCATGTTAATTTAGAGTTGCATGAGGGGACGCTCTGTCTGTAAACAATGATTTCACCTCAGAGATACTGAATGAATGGAGAATTGTCTGTCACTGAGTATGGAAAGAAAATAGTGGTAATTGCGTTCAGTGTTTTTGCTTTGGGTCTGAATGTTGCTGGCGGCATTTCTGTTGTCACTGCTTTTGTATTGGAGGGGACGTGCATTGTAAATTAAAATTGAGTATAAAAGTACTTTGATTGTGTTCATTGTGTTATTTAAAGACGACAATGCAAGGCCACTCTGCTCCAAACAGGTGACTGAAATTATAATAAGGTCACATGGTAACGGCGCATTGGAAAAAGAACAAAAAAAGACCTTTTTGGACACGTGCAGACGACACCAGGTGATTGTGATGAGATGGAAAGGAGGCTCCAAAGCTCAAATCATTGATGCACAGAGTCATACAAATATTATTTATTTATTCATCCTATTTGATTTTTCCCTTCAAAGGTCATGCGTGCTTGGAGGCAGCAACTATGGGCCTTGGGTGAGGTGCACTCTGGACAAAAACCAGGCCTGCAGATCAACCCCACACTCTTCTTGCTCAGATGCAGGAGCACTTACCACCCGTAAACCCCAAATTTGTGCTCCAAGTACAGTGCATGCTGGGAACCCTTCTGACCAGGGCCCATGGTTTTATTAGATTCACCTCAGTCTTAAGAACAAAAGGATGCTGCCATACTGTAACTTTCCAGTACAGTTTAAGCAACTGTAAGCAGCAGTGCTCTGGTTTAAAAACAGTACTGCAGTCTAAATTAAAACAATGGTCTCTTTTCTGACGATCATTGATGCAGTTTTATAACCAAAACAAAAAATGGAAACAAAAACAACTTGGCCATTATGTTGTTAAGCTTTTGTGAGACAATATAATGACATATTCCTTGCTGAAAAACTAATTATTCAGTCAATAGCAGCATAATAGAAGGCATCTCTGAAAAAAATGAGACTCTGAGACCTCATCTGGTCTTAATTATAAAGAGTTTTTGACAGAGGGGGAAGTAGTGAAGGGACGCGACACATGCTCGGAACAAAGGAAGGCAGACTCATTCAGATCAGGGACACTTTCATTGGTTGGATCCAAAGTCTTGGTACACTGGAGTAATGGCAGCAGAAATCCAACTGCAACGATACCAAGAAAAAAAACAGAAAAAAGAGAAGCAAATTGCAAATCTGACGTTAAGCAAAAGAAAACATGAATACAGAAGAGGAGAGCTTTTTTACATTATCAAACACTTCGTCAGTGGGTCTTTAAATGTGCAAAGAAAATGAAAAGCCAGTCTAGTTCAACCTGCTAACCTTGCTGTTACAAAGTGCACTGACATCTTTATAAAAACATTACAGACGCCCGTGTAACGCTGTGCAGGGCTTGTTGTGGGTGAGTTATTCTCTGTCAGTGAGGCATCGCTCTCGCAGCTCGTTTGTGAATGGGGCTCGGGCCGAAAGCGCAGGTTTCAGAGATAAGATAGAGATGAATGACTTCTCAGAAATACTCCCCCAGAGTAAGACAGAAAACCTCAGCAAAAGTAGAACAAATTACTTTGTATGAATAAGACAACTCAGCCCTCCTCGTTCAGTCAGCAGTTTCTCAGCATTCACCTCCCACTCTGCGGCCGGCGCTGGACACACACCACGGACCATTTCAGAAGAGTTAGTCAATGTCACAACAGTGGTTTTAATCCAACGTGTATTTTTCCAGTAAGAGCTTGTATTGTAAGTGGGAGAGTTGGAGCACAGCCTTCTCATGTCTAATAGTTGTAAGATTTAGAGTGAACATGTGATTGGACGTCACTTCACACTCAATATACAAAACTACATATGCTTTTATTTATGTAGGCTCGTCTAAAACACTGTTTTCTTGACTGTTTTCCGATTTGCTTGGCTGAGGTTAATGCTACAGCTGTGTGCTTGATCTGTTTCCGTGGAAATTTGGCCTTTGTCTTTTAATTTTGTTGATCATAGCTGACACAACTGGGATACAATCTGGATAACAGTCACCAGTTAATCGCAGGCACTTAGAGACAACTATTGCACTCACCCATTCATTCATTCATTCATTTACTTTTGGCAATGTGAATGGGAAGAGACAGTTGGAGACAGAAAGTTGTGTTTAATCTGAAAATAAACATTAATGGCATAACAGTTTATATAATTCTGAAAGGTGAGACCATTTGGTTGTAACAGTGCAGTGCAGTGATGAACCCATCCAGGAAGTCTTTTATGGATCTTAAAGGCTCTGTTGTAGAGTCGGGCTACTGGTTCTATGACATCATTAATGGTGAGGGACTATGGTCAACAATTTGATATAAAGTTCAACACTAAAACAAAAAAAATCAAAAAATCGTTATGACTGTTACAGTTACAGTAAAGCTAAGTTTAATTAGCTGCACGTTGCATTTAATGATGCACTCCGACTCCTGCTGAAGGTCCCTCAGTGGTCGAGTGCCGGTCATCTGTTTGTGCTGTGCACTCCTTACATGCTGTCATTAGAAATTTTGTTTATAGATTTATTATGCGATTGGAGGACTCCAAGACTTTAGACTTTAGACTTTACTTTATTGTCCCGGAGGGGAGATTCTTTTCCACATACACAGAGCTCGTTTGACATATACACAGATACACACCAACCATCACAGTCACATAAACACATTACAACACAGACATTATGCCTCAGCGGGGCCTGTTGTTTAAGAAAGCAATGGCTGCTGGGATCAGGCTTCTACCAAACCGTGCCCTCCTGCACCTGATTGCCCTATACCTCTGTCCTGAAGGCAGAGGGATTAGGTGGTTCTGGAGGGGGTGAGTGGGGTCCTGTATTATGGAGAGTGCAAAGCGTCCAATAGCGCGATTATTTAGATCTGTGAGATTGGGTGTGGGGAGTCCTATGATTTTAGCAGCTATGTGTGTTACTTTTATGAGTTTGGTCCGATTTTTAACAGTAAGCATGTTATAGAAGCAGGTGGAACAGTACAGTAGGATGGGATGAATGATAGATTTATACAGCAATAATAACAAGTGTGGAGAAACATAGAGTCCTTTGAGTTTTCTTATTACTGATCGACTTTGTTGACTTCTTTTATGAATGTCCGTGATGTGATGTTCAAATGTGAGTGAGTTGTCAATTGTAACCCCAAGGTACTTAAAGCTGTCCACTGTCTCTACTGTTTGGCTGTTAATGATGATGGATTGCTGTGATTGGTGGAAATGTTGAGCTGTTGCAGTTTTTGGATCATCAGATGCCTCTGGATGGAGTTGAAGGCTGAGCTGAAGTCCACGAAGAGTATCTGGGCGAAGTGTCCAGGAGAATCCAAGTGCTGGAGGAGGAGATGCAGCAGACAGGCTACAGCATCCTCTGTACCTCTTCTGGCCTTATAAGCAAACTGCAGTGGGTCCAGTTGTGGATTAACAACCGGAAGGATGGTGTTTAGCAGTAGCTTCTCCAGGCACTTCATTACAATGGAGGTGAGTGCCACAGGGCAGTAGTGATTGAGCTCTGTGGGCCTGGGCTTCTTCGGAATGGGGATTATTGTTGACATTTTCCAGATGGTCGGGATAGCGGCAGTGAAGAAGACCTCTTTAGACAGAGAATGAAGAACAGGGGACAGTTCTTGTGCACAGCTCTTTAGCCGGGGGCCTTTCCCAGCTTGCACCTGCTTAGCTGCAACCTCACATCCTCTTCTGTGAAGGGGAGTGGTTCCTCCTGTTCTGGGTCCATCACTGTTACTGCACCTGATTTGGTGTTGCATCCTCTAAAAACTAAATTATTACAGTTTTAATAATGCCTAAGGAGAGTGTACGGTACGACTCTGGAGACACTGGAGAAAGCACTCGTATGGACTGTAGTTGTAATTTATAATCTTTTCTGTATTGCCTGTGTCATCGTTGTTTTTATCTTATTCTTTTTTTATATGGACCAATTGTGAGTCTGAAATAAAAACTGGTTGATTGATTGATTGAACCCAACCTCCTTGCTAAGAGGCAGGAATGCTAACCACTCTGCCACCATGCTGCCTATATTTTAAATAATGGTGTAAGGTTAATCCCGTCAGCCGTGACTTTAAACATTGACAGACGTAATAATTGTGAATGATTAACAGAGTGACATCATGGTCTGAAAAAGTGGGACAGTTTTTTTTAATCTTTTTACAGCGCACATTCAGAGGTCATAAGTTTCAGTCGGTGAATCATAACGCCCTAACTCTCACACACAGTACACTCCTAAAGTAAACCTGCCTGTCCTCTCGCTCCCTTTGTGCTATACTTATCAGATCCATCACGTCAGCGTCTAAAAATAAAATATACTTCCACGTGTTTTCTTCTTTTTATTTTTAATTGCCATCCATCAAACTGGTGTTTCATAGAATGGGGAAAGTGAAAGGGAGAGATTATAGACTTAAACCCAAAATGAACAGATGAAGTCAGAGGTTTACACAAAGTCTGGTACACAAACTGGTTTAATGAGTCTTAATGGGAAACTATTATAACGTAGAGTTCTGTGCAAAAGTCAGGTTTTTAAGAAAGGCTATGAATGAAGAAAGGTGCGCCATTGTACAAAAAAATACACAAAAAAAAATCTAAACAAGAAGCACTGAGCGAGCGTAGACCTCTGCCAAGGCACTGGTCCTGTCGCTCAGTGATAAAGATGTCGTGCGTAGACATGGACTCAAACTCAAAGATCATCTACTTCAGGGGTAAATGCTCTTTCGCTTGAGCCACAAAATCTTTATATGGTAAAAAAATAATAATTTGTTCTCTTAGTGAGTGAAGTTAGTATCTGTGATACATATCTCAAAATGCTACAGAATCGTATTATATGGCCCTTTTGGGTATTTGTGGGTTTTTTGTGTCTATATGCAATGTTTTTTACATTTTTAAAAATGTATTTCTTACTTCTTCTTCTTCTTACTTCTATGGTATTTAAGTTGCTTGGTAATGACTTATTTGTCAGTGTTTTCTGCTTTGTTTTTATCTTTTATACTGTCTGAAGCTGTCTGTAGGTTTTTTGGTTTTGCATTTATTTTCTTAAGTTAAAAAAGTTAAACATCTATAATTATAGTTAAAAGAAATTCTATATATATATATATATATATATATATATATATATATATATATATATATATATATATATATATGAAAAATTCTAAACCCCATATTGCTGATGGCTTCCAATCTAAACTTTGTATGAAATAATTGTGTATGTATGAGTGTATTGATTTTGTATCAGTAACTGATGTCAAACTTCAAATTTCATTCATATTTTGGTGTCTATGAATGAATGTGAAAATGCTTTAGGGTTTTAGCTCTGAGATACAATTGAGTGGTTAGGTATTTGTCTGTATGTCTATTAAATGTCTGGGCCCCTGTTCACGGGCTCCGGCGCTTATGGTATTTTACAGAACTTACCTTGAAGATAATGAACTGCATTTTGCATATTGAATCTTTGTAAATAAATAAACAAATTAAATTTAATGAAATGAAATTATTTTCCCACTGCAAAGGTACACCAGCTTTTGATCAAAAATGTCTAATAAAAGTTGAAAAAAATTTCTTCCTGGTGACAAAGTGAGTAGTACACTATTGCAATCCAAATTCATGGGTCTGAAACAGGTTTGGGGGCTTGAAGTAGTAGCAGTAGTAGATTTTGCTATAACTTTTACTTTTTCCCAAGTAATACATTTGTTGTTATTAATGTTATTTTGAAATACAACAATGCTTTATCACATTGAGAACTATACTAATGAGATGCACAAGTATTTACTCTTGTATTTACTTCCTGCTGTGAGGTTTACCGTTGTAATTCAGCAGTCAACAAACTACAATCACACATTTACACACACATCTGTACACAACAACACCTCACAGCTATTAGAAATAAATAAGATACATTTTTGTGAGACATAAGGGTTTTGAGGCTCAGTGAGAAGAGCATTTACCCCTGAACTAGAAGATCTTTGAGTTTGAGTCTAGGTCTGGACACTGTGTCTTTATCATTGTGAGATAGGACCAGTGCCTTGGCAGAGGTCTCCGCTCTCTGAGTACTTCTAGTTTTGGATTTTTCTTCTTTTTTTGTTACATGGATACACTTTTCCTCAAAACGTGAAAGACTTTCACAAAGTACTGTATAATTGGGGAGGCTACCAGTGATTGAAGTGGTTAGTGCCACCTTTAATCATTGTCCCAAGCCCGGATAAATGGATAAATGGAAGGACATCTGGTGTAAAACCTATGGAAATTGACCCGACCTTTAATATATTGCTCTGATTTTAGTTACAGAACATGATCTTACTGTAGAAGTCATATGAACCTTGAGATTTTTGTGAGGTAAAATGATTTAAGAACAAGTTATATGCTAATAAAAATGTTTACATAAAATGATTGCTTGATATCATCTTTGCAAATGCATTTCCCCCATTTGTGAGTCCACCTGTCGCTCCGAATATCAACTTTTATGAAGGCATTGGCCGGAGCGTACACAGGTCACCCGTTAAAATGTAGATCGGCAGCCATTGCTCTGTCTTCCCACGATGCTTTGCTCTGTCTTCCTCTCCAGATGGGAAGACATGAGAACATTATAAACTTCAAACATTAAAATGAGCAATGGCCTCTTCGTCCACGGCCAAGATGCGTTTGCTGAAAAATCCAACCTCCTCCGAGAATCTGGCACGGCCCGGACACGGACACATCTGGAAAACATGTTCTCCATTTGTTTCTGAAGTTTTCTGTAAAAAAAATAAAAAACTTAAGCCACTGAACAAGTTTTTATTTAAGACAACACAGACTTGAAACCACTGAGGTCCAGCCAGTCCAAGGCAACACTCACTTCTTTACTCAGTGGCCACTGTGGCAAGTGTTCTTCAAATGTTACTCACCATTTAGGATTTTCAGCAGACAGTTTAGAGGTTGAAATGTTGTTGACAGGCGTTATGGACACAACTACCAACCCCCAAGTGTCTATGAACAGGTAAAAAAAGTTTAATGGTTATATATGCCCACTTATTTTTTCATAAATATCCTTAACAGCAGTGCTCGCTTTGTCTGCTCAGAATAGAAGTACAGAAGTTAATGGTCATTTTTAAGAACAAAAGAGAGTTTAAAGCCACTGCACTGATGAGTTTCTGTAATCCATTGTTTTGTCATTAGGGCTGTGACGAGACAAATCCAACAAGATAAAACAAGACACCAAACTGGCTTAACGAGAACGAGACAAGATTTTTACTCCACTGAAATCTGTATTTTACACAACTGAACAATGTAATTTATTCCCCTGAAAATCATAAAATGCAGAACTTTAAGGTGCATTTTTAAACTCAACTTGTAATGAACGGCATTTACTTCTATTATTTAAATCAAAGATTTTCAAGTGGTGGGTCGGGACCCAAAGGTGGGTTGCGGAACCATTTTCAGCGGGTCGCAGACCTAATAAAATAGTTGTGTTACTGTTACACTTAAGGTTAAAATGAGTGCTGCTTAATTATCCTCAAAGCACAGTGTCTTTCAGTATTTATCTCTGAAAAGCTCCTCAGAAGAATCTTTTTGAATCGCACTTTTTTATTTCATGTATTTTGGTTTTAAATTAAACTGCATCTAACATAATGTAGAAGGGAATAGTTTTCGCTCTAACATCGCCACTGCTTGTTAAATGTTCTTTTTGTGTTGGTGTACTGTAATATTCTGACATTATTCTGTCCCAGGTTCAATACATTTCAGTTAAAAATATTTGTTTTATTTCGGTCACAGTTTGTCGTTTTAGGCTGGGTCCCGCAGCCAGACTAGTACTAGACTAGACTAGTAGAACATATTTACGCCCTAATGTTTTGGTACAAACTCATCGGACAGCTTCTCCTTTGTAAAAATTGTAAACAGAACCCGATCCTGAGATCACGAGACTCATTTTCACTTTCACAAGAATCTTGGGACATTTTGATCTTGCGAGGTCATGAGAGGACGCTGGATCTCGTCACACCCCTGTTGTATTGTTGTTGATACATATTGTACTGTACTGAAGACACAAAGCTATTACTTAATAGTACATTGTATGTTGAGGAGCAGCTAAATTTAACACCAAGAAAAACAGAGGCTCAGCAGAGAACAGCCCACCCCATAGAGACTGATGTAATGAAAACACTGAGTCACTGACAGACAGTAATTATCTGACAGAGGGAAAATGGACCAAGGTAATTCTCTGACTTCCTCCTGAGGATGAGGTGTCAATGTGGAAAGACAACTTCACTTGCCAAGAGCTAAACTTTATATGATAATACCGTTAGGCCTGGGACAAAAACATTAAGGGGCTATTCAATTATTTCAAAGGAGCACTGGCATTTTTTCTTATGTTTTGAGGGAGTTTTACACTATTGATAATTTTGAAAACTATTACCCCGGATGTTAACCTGGTGAGCCAGACTCTCCTAGTTTTTGTTTTGTTTTGTTTTGTTTTGTTTAAAGCAGGACAGTCTTGTTCCTCTCTAGCAGGGAAAAGTTTCTCACAGCCATTTACCTTACCAATACAGATGAAGAGTGAATTTAATAACTTCTCTGATCTGATTAAGGACGTTTAGTTCTTTCCTTTGTCACCTGTTGGTTCTGCTGAAGTCCTCGTTGTTGTTCAGCCCTCTGTAGGACTTTTTTTCTTTGTCTTTGTTTTTTAACAACAGTAAAGTCCTGTTGATGTCCAGTGTAACAACCACAATCAAACAAACCCACTTTCTCTGCAACTCTTTGTACAGCTAGCTTCTGCTGCCTTCCCCGTTCAGAAATAAGTACAGAGCTGCTCACAATCCGCCATGTTTGTGTGGGTCACAGGTCAGTGGTGCACTGCTTCAGCACTTGGGACTGAACCCAGGGCCTTCTTGCTATGAGGCAGGAGTGCTAACCACTATGCCACCGTTCTGCCCAAATAAATAAACTAGGCTTTCCGCGGAGGTTTAAAAGTCTTTAATTATAAATCAGAATTTAAGGCCCTAAAAACTCGCAAATTTGAGTTTTAGGACTTACATTTACACTTACAGTTACATTTAACCTGATTAAATCCTGCAGATTCAGAAAGTAACTCCACAAAAACATAGTTTGCATGATTATTATTTTATCAATACAGGCAGGATACACCTTGTTAGAAAGCTTATGTTCTGTATAAAATGGGCCTTAAGTTCATATTATGTTTAAAATAGGGCATAAGTGTAATTAATGACAATTCCTCAGTATGCACAAACTGAAAAACAGACTTTTTCCCTTTGAATACTGGTTCTGTCCAAAACCAGTCCAGTTCAGGATTATTAACGCTCAATCAGTAAGAGTCCACAAGTAAATAATATCGAGATGTATTTCCATAAAAGTATTCCATGTTGTAAAAAATTATCCTGTAATCGCCATATCCTCACACAGAAATTAACAAATACCAAGCTGTCCCGAATGTTGTATTTTCTCCTCAGTTTAAATATTTGCTCAATATTGGTGAAAACATGTTTACCCTGCTAATAAACCTGAGCAGACAGTAAGAACCAGGCTAACTGACTTCAGATTGGTTTTTACTTTATTCGATGATTACAGCAGGAAAGATATTTTCCGTTACTTTTTTAAAGAATAAACTTAGTGAAAGTGTAATATTACCTTTTTACTTCAATGAGCTGCTAGATGCTATCATAGATATAGGACACATTAAACTATTGTTGATGACAAAAACAAATTTAATGTTGTTAGGCTAACAGACTAGCAGGACTGATCCAAACTGGGGCGTGGCAACCATCCAATATGGCAGCTCCTCTCATCTCTGCGGAAATGGCGTGATCAAATGACGCTGGTTGAGAAGGAAAAGAGTTTGAGACTGAGACATCAGGTCCTACTCGCTCTGCTAATGAAATGTTATGTTATGTTACGTGATATGCAGTATGTAGCGATATGCTCTTATGGTGACAGTGGGTCAGGAGGTAGAGTGGCTGTCCCATAACCAGAAGGTTGGCAGTTCAATTCCTGCTTCTTCTCTGTTCATACAGGCATTGTGTCCTCAGGCAAGACACTTCACCCACCCACCCGTGTGTGAATGTGTTAGTGTGATGGTCGGAGAGGCCGCAGGTACAGCCAAATGGAGTATTAAAAATATTGGTAACTCACACTATAAAGAGTGTTAGTTAACCAGTTCATTAATTATTTTCAAAGCATTACTTCAACATTAATAATCCCAAAGAGTAATAAACATTGCTATTAAGGTTGAGTAATAAGCCTATGTAAAACAATGCAAAATGATAAACATCAGTGTTAATAAAATATCCATAAACTATTTATTCATTAAAGTTACACTGTGTAACTTTTCTCCTAAATATGTGGGGCATACTGACTTGTTTTTGTGATTTTTTGAGCGATTATAAGGCCTGAGGCGCGATCTGTTGCTCCGAGCGGGGCTTCTGTACTGAGAAACCACCCTCGCAACTTGGCCGGGAGCGCTCCGCTGTTCAGGAAAAGTCACAAATTAGCCTATTTATTTTTTCTTTAGAACTTACGTTTTCATACAGTTATTAGTTGTTTTTACTGCGACCATTGCATGATATTTGTTGATAAGCTAATGCTAGCGCTAACTCTATAGAAGATCCAGTCCAAACTTCCAAAGGTAGCAGCAGGTCAACTAAAGTTGAAACAATGATGGAAATAAACGCACGCTCGCACAGTTTCAGAAGGAGGAGGGGCCATAGTGTTTACGTTTTGCGATGGTGCAGTGGCACCTGTGGCCTCTAGAGGCGCAAGAATCTTACACAGTGTAACTTTAAATATTGTTAATTACATATGTATTAATGCTGAATAGTGGTGAGTTTTTCTAGTTACTGCATTATTATTATTATGATGCAACAATTTTCCACAAGCACATATTACAAACATTAATATCTTAATGTGTTTTTAGTGACAAACCAGTGTACTCCTTGTGCTGGTCCCAAGCCTGGAGAAATTAGAGAGGTTTGCATCAGGAAGGGCATCTGGTGTAAACCCTTTGCCAAGTAGTTCCAAAGTAGTTATGTTGGAACAGTGCTCACGTGGAGCAAATGATTTGCTGTGGCGACCCCAGAAGAAAAGCAGTTTTTCAGTGACAAAAGTGATTTCAGTGGAGTATTTTATGTTGGATGTCAGCCGTGTGATTTCTGTGCATAATGTATGTATGGGTCTGTTGTAGATTATATAAGAGAGAGAGGAGCAGTGTAAAGCAGGATTTACACCAACTCTGTGAGGCCTGGAGATCCGAAACAGATGCAGCCAATCAGCTCCCTCCGTGAGACCAGCTCTTCTCTGGAGACTGAGATCGATCCAACAAGAAACATCTACTGCATAAAACAGAGGTGCAGGCCCCGGTCCCAAGAGCCGTGTGCAAGATTTAAACCACCAGGCCACGCGGCGCTCTGGAAGAAAGAACTAACATGTTAAAATCAAGGCTAACTTTGATTAGAAGTAAATGAATACAGTGTTAGAAGAAGCCCCTTTTAGCTGCACAATGTCTTTTCTTTCAGAGGTCATCTCAAACACAACACTCTTCATTTAACAAATAGTTTTTTGGTTCATTTCGGGGAAGTGAGGCCAGTAACACTTTAGAAAAATGCACACTCTTCAGCATTAAGTATAAGTTAAGATTAATAAACAGTTAATTGATTATGTACAAAACATTACTTAAACATTTATAAACACATTTGAATTATAAACAGTTTTAAATATAATGTTATCATTTGAAACATCAGTAATAATTGAGGATCTACAAACTTTAATTCAGTTCAGTTTTATTTATGTAGCCCAGTATCACAACAAAAGTCGCCTCAAACATAAACACACAATCAACAAAAACAATAACTAAACTAAACAGACCCAGGACACTCCTGTCTTAGACCCTCTTTCTCAGTAAGGAAAAACTCCTAACAAAAACCCAGCTGCCATAAACGTGTTTATTTAATATTTTGTTAATAACATATTTATTAATGCTTTATTACTGCTTACTCAATAAACAAGTAAACGCAGTCGTCAAATCCAGTTTTTATCATCTTCGTCTTTTAGCCAAAATTAAATCGATTTTATCTTTTAAAGACTTTGAGCGTTTAATCCATGCTTTTATCTCATCACGTCTGGACGACTGTAATGCACTTTACATTGGAATTAATCACACTGCACTTTATCGTTTACAGTTAGTCCAAAATGCTGCTCCGCTGCTTTTAACAGGAAGTAAAAAACATGAGCACATCACCATCCTCACCTCCTGCACTGGCTTCCTGTTCATTTTAGAATTGATTTCAAGATTTTATTGTTTGTTTTTAAAGCAGTGAATGGTTTGGCCCCACAGTACATTACTGACCTTATACAGATTTACACTCCGGCGCATTCTCTGAGGTCCGAGAGCCAGCTCCAGCTCGTGGTCCCTAGGACGAGACTTAAAACCAGGGGGGACCGGGGCCTTCTCTGTTGCTGGCCCCAAACTATGGAACACTCTGCCCCCACATCAGAGTGGCCCCCACATCAGAGCGGCCCCCACAGTGGAATGTTTTAAGTCTCATCTTAAGACTCATTTTTATTCTCTAGCTTTTAACTCGACGTGAATTGTGTGGTCCTCTGTTGTCTTTTATTGTGTTTTATTGTTTTGTTTTTATTATTTAATTCTTGGCATTTATTTATTGTTATTTTATTGTATTACTTTTATTTGGTTTTACTGGTTCTTATTATTTAATGGGGACTGGTGGAGCTGAATGGAGTAATTTATTGTTATTTAGTGTTCTATATGCAGCACTTTGGAAACTGTTTTGTTTGTAAAATGTGCTGTACAAATAAAGTGGATTGGATTGGATTAATAATTGAGTTATTCTGAACCCCTGAACCATTGCACTGAGGGGTCATTTACTCAACAACACAGGTCAATACATGTATCACTAGCAGGGAATTATCAGAATATGACTGTATGAAGCATAAAATCACAGTATTTTGCAATTGTGTCCTAAGTCGCTCTGGCTGGTACATCATTGTTTTCACCGAGGACCTGCGTCTTCACAGTCTGCACAGGAGCGGGGCGGCTCCCTGCTGAGGGACAAAAACACCTCTTTTTGAGTGTTTTCAAAAGATTATATATTCGTAAAACAAAAGTCAAATTCTTGTGTGGATGCAAGGCCAATCCACAGCCGAATTATTGAGTTTTTGGCCAAACGTATCACCTTAGGGGCTGTGGGTCACTAGAGCCTGAAGCAAAGTACATCCTGGACAGTTTATCTAGTCCTACATGTGTGGTCAGCACTGTCACCTCACAGTAAGAAGGTCCCGGGTTCGATTCCTGGACCACATGAGGCCTTTCTGTGTAGAGTTTGCATGTCCTCCTTGTGTCTAATCCTACAGCTAGGTACTCCTGACCAGGGCTGCAACAACTAATCGGATTAATCGAGTACTGAAACAATCATCAACTAATTTACCAATCAATTAACTTGGTTATTTAATAGATTCTGAAACATGCCATGTGCTGAGAGAGGTTTTATTACCATGATATTTTATGTATATATGCTCTACAACATAAACGTCCTTAAGCGTCATACTTGTAGCTTTGTCTAGTTTAATTTTGTAAATATGAATGAATCGATTAATTGAAAAAGTATTCATCAGATTAATTGATGATCAAAATAATCATTAGTTGCAGCCCTACTCCTGACTAAGATCCTGGCTTAAGATCAGGAGAACGATTCCCGGGCGCTGCACTGTTAAATGCAGAGAACAAACTTCTCTACTGGGACAATAAAATCTACCTTACCTATGTCGTATGTTGTATGTTCAATCAATCAACATTTATTTATAGAGCCTATTACAACACTCAAGGTGACCAAAGAGCTTTCCAATAAAATCAAATTAAAATCAAATTAAAATCATAAAAAAATAGTAACATTAGAAAAATATAAATACATTAGTACAACAAAATATAAATAGTGTGTCACAGTATTGCTAAGTGTTGAAAGCTAGTTGGAATAAATATGTTTAAAGCCTGGATTTAAAAAGACCAAAGTCTGTGATGGTTTGCATATCAGAAGGCAGCTTTTTCCAGAGTCTGGGCCCGGCCACAGAGAAAGCCCCATCCTGCCAGTGCTTGTATCTGGCTCTCGGGACTTCTAAAAGAAGCTGATTTGATGACCTCAAAGCCCTGTTTGGGTTTGAGACAGCCAACAACTCAGTAAAATATGGTGGGACGAGGCCATTAAGAGCTTTAAAAACAAACAGTAAAATTTTAAAATCAATTCTAGGAGAAACAGGAAGCCAATGGAGTGAATGTGTAGCGTCTGTATGTTGTATATTGTATGTTATTCATCGTGCATGTTGAGTAAATGAACAACCAATTCCCAACTAGAAAAAAAATGGGTATAATAAATAAAATCCTCAGGCTGAGATGAATTTAAAGCATAAATAAGCGTGTGTAGAATGACAGTCTGGGGACAAACACTGTAAAGGGGGCTCTATGATTGAAACCCAGAGCCACCTGCGTCCTGGGACTGTGGGTTTGTGGTTCGGGAGGAGGAGAGCTCACACTTCCCCCGAAAACCACAGCGTTAGAGGCTGAACCGAGCTGCTCTTTCTGCTGACGCTGTGATGGCTTCAATATGTGATGTTCCTCGGTGAGTGCGGAAGACTTGGCCCCACTCCTGCCTCCGGGGATCTGACCTCTGACCTCCTCAAGTCAGATTTCACGCTTTTTGGATGCACACTTTTTCCCTGTTTCTTTCCTCAGTCTCTCGTCGCTATGGTTACCTTTAAAATTTGGCCTGCAACCTTGAAAATGCAGATTCAGACTTGAGCAAACGTCCCGGAGCCAAGGCACTATATAGGATGGGAATAAAAAGTTGGGTCACTTTTTTCATTGTAAAATTATTTAGCATTCACCTAAAATAATTATTATTTTTTTGCATATATGGTATTTAACTGTTTGTATTTATGGAGAGAAGAGAAAAGAGAGAAGAGACAAGAGAGCTGGGCGCTACCTTAGAGATAGGGTGAGGAGCTCAGTCACACGGGGGGAGCTCGGAGTAGAGTCGCTGCTCCTCTGCATCGAGAAGAGAGAGGAGAGGGAAGAGAAGAGAGAGGCGACACAAGAGAGGAGAGAGAAGAGAGAAGGGCATGTTCATGTTTGCAGACATGTGCAAGCCGTGTGTCTTAAATAATTCCTGGAACAAATGTGTTCTGTAGAACTGTAAGTAAAACAGGGCTTAACATTAACTTTAGCCAACTGGCCAAATGTGGATAGATTTACATTTTTCCATTATTCCCAGTGACATACTCAGTCTCACTAGCAACTGTGTCTGGTTGGATTATTGTTGGTGTTGTTTTGCTTTGGTTTTTAACTAAAATTCAAATCCACTTTATTTGTAGAGCACATTTTACAAACAAGACAAAGTGCTGCACATAAAACAATACATAACAATAAATTACTCTCTTTAGCTCCACTAGTCGCCATTAAAATAATAAGAACCAGTAAAACTAAATAAGAGCAATACAATGCAATAACAATAAATAAGTTTAAAGACAATGAAGTAAAAAAAACAAAACCATATAAGAGACACACAACTAATTAAGACCTGACTTTCTGTTGCTATGCTTATAAATGTCCCATAATTTTGGGTAAAATTTTGACTACATTTAAGTCACCAATTTGCAGCTCCAAAAATATGACTAAAATACATTTTACATCATTTTAGTGGAAATGTGCAGATCAGCTTATAAAACCATAACAGATAAGATTGTTCTACAGCAAAAATGAGCCATACGTTTTATAAATAAGGCTGGGTATTTTAATCATACTAAGCAATTATTTTGCAAATTATCTTCTAAATAAAAACTAAATCACTTCCAGATTGTGTCCAGAGGTTCTTTTTAGTTCCTGAGAGCAAATCTGAGTAGTATTATGTAGTAAATAATTATCTTTAGGGAGTAAGGCAGTGTCTTTTGGTTTTAAGACAATTTCTCTGCAGAAGTTACTTTTGCTTTTTTAGAAATGTAGTGGAGTAAAAAGTATTATATTTATCTTTTAGATGGAGTGGAATAAAAGTAGTAAGTTACCCCTAAAAATACTACTCAAGAACAGATTCTCAAAAACTATACAGTAGTTGAGTACAGTACTGAAGTAAATGTATTTAGTTACCATCCACCTCTGGTTATTGCACATTGATAACTTTATACAGATGAGATGTAAAGTCACTGTTTTTTTGCCAAGATGCATGAAGGGAGAGGTGCAGGGTCTTTATTCACTCTGCAACAACTTCTTTTATCATCACACTGACTCCAAAACTGTTTAATTCAGGTAAAAAAGTTGTGTTGTTCCTCTTTAAGTCCCTCCCTTAAATTAAGAAATCAAACCCTTTCTGTGAAAGATTTGAAAGCTTTCAGAGTTTCCACCAAAATGTTGTTATATAAGACTTAAACATGGGAATTAAAATGCGTAAACAGCATCAGTGGATCATGATGATTTAATAGTTTTGTTCCAACAGTTTCCCCTTTTTCTCTGTTTTCAAACATTAGATCATGGTTGTATTTCTCTATTTCTCTAATACCCTCCACATGCGCAGGCCTCAGAGTTTGTGCCAGCTAATTTTGAGATTCATTGAATGTTTTGAACTATTTTTTCACTGTCAAAACATTTTAGCTGTAAACATCACATTCAGAGCACAGCTAAGCCATGATACCATGGACAGAAGTAATGTTAGGACTAAACCCAGAGTTAAACCAAGACTAAAACCAAATACTGGAGCAAATGAAGCAAGACGCACATGAACAGGTGAACTGTCAGATCTACTCTCTATCTTTATCTTCCATTCAAACTTGGTTTTATTTCAAATCAATCCAACCTGACCAAACACTGTTACATTAAACAGATTTATAAGGTCCCTAATCACTTTAATTGCTTGTAGGTATACACATAAATTGTCTGAAAAGTTTAAAGGTTTTGTCCTCTGTGGTGTAGTGGGCAGCACATCTGACTGGGTTTGAAAGTCAAGCAACAACTTTCAAATGTACTTTTTTGTTTTAGTAAATTTTATGCTCAATACTTTTTTACTTTTACTGAAGTCAAATTTTTGTTGGGTGCTTTTACTTTTACTTGAGTAATATTATTTTCAAAGTAATAGTACTTTTACTTGAGTATGACATTTGAGTACTTCCACCTCTGGGTACTGCCCCCCTGTTTTCTGACATGATGTAAAATCTCTGTACATATTTTTTTTTTACCTTGCACTGCCTGCTGCATTGTTGTGAGATTTTGGAGTTCACAGACTCAAGAAAATTCATTTTGTCAGGCTCTCGTTGATTGATTTGGGTCTGTACGGCTGACGGTGCGGGCCATTGGTGTGGCAGTGCCGGTCCTATATATTTGGGGGCTCTAAGCAAGATACAAGGTTTGGAGGTCAAGGATTTTAATCATTTTGTACACTACCTAAAAATTAACACAGTATAACTTTATTTTTATTTAAGAATGCTTTCTTTTTTTAATCGCAAATATTACTCAACTCAACAAGAGGGGCCCCAGGTGAACAGTAAAAAACCTTATCGGCATTGGTCTTCAGTTTTAGATTAACTCTATCAAAAATTACAGAAAGTAGCAAGCTGAAAAATTACATAGGCAAACAAATAAATCACACATAGTTGCAGAATCTGTCAAATATGTAAACAGTGCTAAAGTATGTGGCCCCTCTAATCCCTGTGGGGCCCTATGCAGTTGCCTACTTTGCCTGCGAGTGGGGCGTATTTTAGGTTTGTCAATAGAAACGAGCACTTTTGACGATACTTGGTGATGCCGGAAAACGTAACGTACACTGCTCTACATTTACAAAAACAACAAAAATTTTCAATGGAACACATCACCTTTAACTAATTCTTCATATGGTTCTTAAAGGTTGCGTTCATGTGGCGTCCTAACATCCTAAAGGGCACAGGCAGAATTCTATGGTAGAATTTGCTGATAGAGATTGAAAATGCAGATGTCTTGAGGGGTTTATGGCAAATACTGTATCTCTGCAATTACTGGGCCTTTCAACATGACACAAAAATGAGCATTAAGTTCAAAGTCTTAAGGAGACTAAGGAGAAACTCTTTTTTAAAATTGAGCATCAAATATTGGTCATACTATTCTAGGGTGACCAGATTTTTACACCCAAAAACAGGGACACATATTTTTTTCACTGATCACGGTTCAAATTTGTTCAAATGCAAACTCATGAGTAACAAAAAAGCTTCCAAAATACATCCAATTTTAATTTCAATTTTAATTAATGTACTTGATGCTAGGACGTACATTTGGAATATTAATGGCCATTTATTTATAAAAAAAAATAATTTTAGTGACAAAAGTGTTTATACAGTGGGTTTTTAGTTTCCTATGCGTTTCTGTTTATTAAAATAGGGACAACTGGGACATGGTTTGTTGAAAACTGTGACATTTGAGTGTTTTTACAGACATGTGTTAGAACATGGGATAAGGAGCCTAAAACTGGGACTGTCCCGGTTAAATGGGGACATCTGGTTTCTCTATATTATTCAAGACATGATTATTGTCAGTAGACAGGACATTAAGCCACAAGATAAATACAGTGAGTTTGTGGACCCAAAGCCTAACAAAAACTAATCAGGCTCAATATTTGTAGATTTTCTCTTTGGTTATTTCTTTTAAAAATAGTCTAACCTGTACATTTATTCTGGCCCCTGTCCTCCATCTGAGTTTTTGACATCCCTGGTAACATACAAGGATGTAAAAAAAGAAAAAAGAAAAAAAAGAATAGGAACCATGCATGAAGGATTGGCAGTGCTTTGTGTAATTGCCAACATACATTCAACAACAGTTTACTCAGAGCTAGCAGTTTAAGCCCTAAATTTGATCTTTTCATACGAGTCACTGTAAAAGGAGGAACATTGGTGTGTTGTTTGAGTGGATGCTGAAATGGAGCCAATGGAGTTTTTTCACTGTTTATCTTAATTGGCTAACACTCGAATAAGAACCCACAAAAAGACAAGATTGACATGTACAGATAACATTTACAATTAGTCAATCCAGCCACAGTGGGTCACAAGCCAGTGTACACTTAGTGCTGATTTCAAGTCCGCTTAAATAAAAAGGCTATGTCAGGAGGGGCATCAGGTGTAAAACCTTTGTCAAATCAATATCACGCCATTCTAGGAGGCAGATGTTTGGCTGTAGTGACCCCAGAAAGGAAAAGCTGATAGAAAGAAGAGTGTAAATGTTTAGAAATGTGCTTGTGCCCTCTCATAATTGGCCTTGTGTGAACCGCCTGTATCTCCATTTCTTTAGATTCACTCTTCTGGGTCGTACAAGGTGTTTCGATCTCGAAGCCTCATCTCGGGGGGAAAGTTGTCAGGCCTCCAGGCGTCTGTGAACAATCAGGACCGGAGTGATTGACAAGCCCGGACTGTCAGAATAAATTACGGGAGCGTTTCGAAGCAGGACTCACGCCTCTCTCTCTCTGTGTCTTCCTATCCCGATTCACAGAGGTAGAGCTGCGTCACTGGGATCAGGGCAGAGCCGAGCCAAACGCCCATGATTTATTCCAGGTTTCACAACTCATAAACAAGACGAGCGCAGAGGCCAGGCTCATCCCAGCGTCATGAGCTCAAATCCTGGGAATGTTCCTCATACGGAGTGAAGAGACGAGCGGTTAACACACCCTTCACCTCAGTGACCTGGGCCTGATGGAGGTGAGGATGAGCGGGACGTCCAGGAATCACCCCAGTGCCCCACTTTAGAAATCATATTGGACTACAGCATTTGGCCATTTTGTTGTGTTTGTAGAGAAAACCAATCACAGAAACAGCAGTGCACCGCTGACCCAAACAAACATTTTCATAAAACACCAAAATATACCATATGAGCAGCTCTGTACTTATTTCTGAATGGGGACGACAGCAGAAGCCAGTTGTACAAAGAGTTACTGGCAAGAAAGAATTTTTTTTCAATTTGGTCATTACTCCAGATGTCATAACTTCAGCCTTTACTGTTGTTAAAATGGAAACTGGATGAAGAAAAAACTGGACAATAATGCAGAACCAACAGGTGATGAAGAAAAGCACTGAACACCATAAATCAGGTCAGAGAAGTTTTTACATTTGCTCAGTTGCCACGCTACTGTGGTTAACTCTTCCGCTTTCATAAGATGCGCTGCAGATAAACGTCTGTGACAGGTCAGTTCCAAATTGAACCGGAAAATGTTTAAATAAAATGAAATAATACACCTGACACTGGATCCTTCATCTCCTGTGTGTAAACCCCCATTATGTGTCGTATTCCCACTCATTTATGGTTCCTGCCTTTGTGCTTCATGTTAGGGGTTAGTTTTGTAGTAGCTGCTGGATGTCGTGCTCACACTTCCTCACCCACTGTCCCGGTCATTACGTCACAAAGTTCCTATCCAGTTTTCGGCTATCGGCTGTTGGCTGCAGCCATAATAATAATAATTAAAAATCAATTTTATATAGCGCTTTTCACACAACTCAAAGGCGCTTTACTATACTATCTACTATCTATTATTCATTCACTCCTCAGTCACACTCGGTGGTGGTGAGCTACTTCTGTAGCCACAGCTGCCCTGGGGCAGACTGACAGAAGCGTGGCTGCCAATCTGTGCCAACAGCCCCTCCAACTACCACATTCACACAGGCAAGGTGGGTGAAGTGTGGAGACAATGACAGTATGCCTCCAATGGGATTCAAACCAGCTATCCTCCAGTTGCTGGGCGAATGCTTAACCCACTGCGCCACCATCACCCCAGCCATGTTGTGTTGGACTCAGTCTGGGCAAAGAAGCTGTGACTTCCCTCTTCCCAGACTCTTCCTTCAGCTCTTCTGCATTGGTTTTGGATCTCCTGGTTGGATGAGCCAGCAACACTATCACAGGGAGGTATCTGAAAGGCATGCAGAACGAATGCCCAAGCCACTGCCTCAACTGGCTCCTCTCACTGTGGAGGAGAAGTTTTTAAATATTTAATATGTTTGTTTTTTATTCTGATGAAATAGAGCCATATTGATTCCCAGTTAAATTCTTGTAGCATTAGATTTAATAAGACATGATCCATCAATCCTGCGATAAGAAACAGAAACCACTAAGGCTTTTGTCGGCTACAAATCCAACAGAAATATTTGAGTTAATAAAGAAATCGGACATCCACACTGCTCTTATCTCCAACAGTCGACCAATCACCTGAGCCCATATCCTACTGTCACATTTATCAGCTCAGGAAGACGTTCAACCGCCTCTGCACACAGCCAAACTCTGAGTGGGGTCTTTTTTATGAAAAACAAAAAACAAAACACTTATTACACTTATTTTCTGTTGTTAAGAATGTACAGAACTCACTGATCTTCCGGTAATTCCACCAAATAGGGGGTGGGGGGGGGGGGGGGGGGGTCACAGGTGACTGGTGACTGGAGCCTATCCCAGAAACTATGGGCCTTAGGCCCCAAACACACAGCAAATGTCAAAAAGTGCTGGGTGTCTTCAGCGGCTCTGCAAGTTTGTGCACACTGGCAGTGTGAGCTGCGTTGTTGCTGGCAGCTCTGCCTCTGTTTCCTCTATGATAGTGCCAACCAACAGTCAGTATGGGAGTACAGCCACTTAAAAATGTTTAAACAATGCATGAGCTGCATCCAGTGCTGATGTTAATCCTCAAAATACAATAATAACAATAATAATAAAATGTGTATTTTTTATGTTTTCTGCTTCCCAGCAGCGCTGCGCAGATTCCACAGTATGCACACTCCAATCTGCTAAGCAGGGCACCGTAGTGAAACTAGCCTTGGACTCGAGCTCCACTTGCCCTTCTGCGCTGCTCCGCCTTACGCGGGGTACACCCTGGACAGTAGCTAGTTGCAGGGCTGACACAATGACACACTGTACACAGACAGTGTACTCACACAACCATTCACTCCCACATTGATTGACCAGGGGCAATTTAGATCTTAGACCCACTAATTCACCTAATACATGCATGTCTTTGGTGCATGTCTTTGGTGGGAGGAAGTAGGAGAGAACCCACAGTAACACAGAGGACAAACAGACTCCAACAGATCATGTGACTAACCTCTCTGCCACCGTGCCCTCACTTGCCTTTTTTGTATCATGCAATCATTTCCAAAGAAGACCTCAGTGCTGCTCCGTCATGCTCAGGCCTGTTTCAATTAAACCTGAGCATGTTTTCATTTTTAAGGACAAATCTATATTTTTATTCAGAGGGACTTCCCTGAGGTTGGGGTTTATTAACTCTCTGAATCTAATTTATTATGCTCATAAACAGAAAGTCCTGGGCCAACTGTGTTTTCTTTTACTTGGCTCCACAGGTCAGCCACGATCTCTCAAACGCTGGCCACACCATTGCCCCCTGCAGACCAGCACCAATTACTCTCCAATCTCTAGTTAATACTCAGAGAGAAATACGAACATGTGAGTTTGTTTATGCAGTTGAGTAATGTGGCAGACTTGTGTTGAATAAATCAGTTGTGAGTAAATTTGGAGGAGAGAAGGACTGTTTGCAGAACTACTGTATTTCATTGTAGTTTGTAAAAGATATTTATAGTCATTACTTCTAATTACCTTTTGGCTTTTCCATTTCAGAGTTGCCGCATCAAATCATCGGCCCCCCATCGTGCAGGTAAGTACATACCCAAGTGTTTTGCCAAAAGACACTTGGGCACCAACCCTCTGGTTAGTGGACGACTTGTTTAATCTCCTTGCTCTGCAACAAGGGTTAGTTATAGCCAGAAATTTGAAAAAACAAAACAAAAAAAAAACACCTTTGTCCTGTAAAAGTTACAGTAAAATCTTTCCTTTGGGCAGTCTTCAGGAACAAAGGTCTTAGCCAGGACTAAACTAGGACTAAAACAAGGCTAAACCAGAACAAATCAGGACTGACTAACTCTAGATTAAACCAGGACTATTATACCAGGTCTAAACCACGACTAATCCACGACCAAAAAAGGACCAAAAACAGGACAAAACCAAGATTAAACCATGACTAAACCATGTCGAAGCCAGGACTAAAACTGGACTAAACAGATGTAAACTAGCCTGGTCTGCCAGACAAACTCTTTTCTTGTTCTATACAAAGAAGTTAGTCTGGTTCCCCTTCAGTAACATTTTGTTTCTCTGGCGGAACAATGACAGGCGGAGTAACCAATCAGAGAAAGGCAGAGGGCGGGACATAAGCTGTGCACCGCTGACACAAACAAACATGGATTCTTGCCTCTTTTTTTTTTTCATAAAACACCAGAATACGCCGTATTATGAGCACCTCTGTACTTATTTGTGAACGGGGACAGCAGCAGAAGCCAGTTGGACAAAGACTTGTGAAAATAGGAGAGTCTGGCTCACTAGGCTAGGTGTAAACTGGGTCTAAACAAGGACTAATTCCAGGTTTAAGCCAGGACTAAATTAGGACTAAAACTGGACTAAATCTAGATTAAACCAGGATTAAACCAGGTTTAAGCCAGGGCTAAACCAAGCCTATAATCAGGACCAAATCAGGACTAAACCAAGTCTAGAACAAGAACCAAATTGTGCATTAATTAGAACCAGGCCACCAGAGCAAAGACTAACACAGGAATGAGAAACAGACTTCTGAGCCCCATCAGTGGCACCTGGCCCACAGCTTGAGAACCACTGATTAAGACCAAAAGCCATAGAGCTGTGACTAATCCAATCTCCCTTTTAAAATGTAAAGTAAACACAAAGGACATGAAGTTATCATGTGGTAGTTTCTCTGGCTGATAGTCCCTCCTCACTCTCTGCACCGTGCTTTAGACCGAGCAGTGTTTTGCTGTTTGCCCTGCGTCACTAACCGTCCCACCCCAGTCCAGGTCCCCGGGACTGCTGCTGGCCAATGTTTAACCTGAGCAAACAGTGGAGAGCCACGGGCTGATAGCACACACACACAGAGCAGCACATATGTACGGGACCGCCCTGACGTCGGCTGTTTGCTGTGTGCTGTTGTATCTCAGTCATATCCCGAGAGCTGATAGTCCTCAGTATTGGCCCGGGACACACAGATAAAAGACAGACTGGCCTAGTTTTTAGAATCTGAGGCTCACCTGATGTGCATGGGGCAGGAGATTTACAAGCACCTGAGCTGATACCACCGACACCTTCACCTGGAGATAGAGAAGAAACTGCAGTGATGACAGAAATGCATGGGTGTTTGAAAATACTGTTATGTTAAATTTAGCCTTTACTTATTTAAACTCAAAAATAGAGGTGGAAGAAGTACACAAAGTCAATAATATGTAGCATACTATACTGTTACTTCAAAAATAATATTACTAAAGCCGTAGTAAGTTACATTTGACTTTTGTCACTGCAAAAGCTACTACTACCACCAGGGCCGACTCTAGGATTTCAGTGGCCCTAAACAAGATTCAGCTTGTGGCCCCCTAATTACTAAAAGCACAAACACTAACTAACTAACAAAACAGATGTAATTCCCTGTATTCTGATGCATTTTAGATGATAAAAACATATATTTCCAGCAGCCTACTAAATTGTAGTAAAAAACTGATACAATTTGTGATTTTACTTTTATCCAAAATTCAAGAAAAAAATATATAGATAACAATATCATAACAACTCCTATATTTTAAACATGAGCTGCTGCTCTACAGACCAGAGCATAAATGATAAAACTATCTGGGCATTAACTTTTGTTGACCACGTTTCTGTTGTAGTGGTTCCCCAATGCCCAGTGGAGCCCCAGCCCAGAGACTGCTCTTCTCTGCCCCTGCTCCAGCTCCAGCTCAGAAACACAGTTTATGAGCCTTCAGTGTCAGTGTTCAGTGGACAGAGGCTCCAGTAAACACTACAGGCTGCAAAAACTTGTCAGGACGTCTGAACTTCTGTCTTATGTTGCTTTTATAATAACACACGGTTAAGATATTGTGAGAAATATGTTGCACTTCTCTGCAGCGTCATGCTTCTCTGCAGGGTCGTGCTTCTCTGCGGGGTCGTGCTTCGGGTTAAGTTGCGATTAACTGCACGTATTATTTCAGGGCCCTGTTTATGATCACATCTCTGCAAATACGAGGTCGATTGTCATCAAACAAAAAGCATGAGAAAGTTTAAGAAGTGTAGCACACATTTATGGGCTGCAAAAATGTCCTAGAGTCCATAGTTTCTCACTCTGTCCTATGATTGACCAGGCTCATTATGCCAGCTGTTTACATCACTCACTGCGCTGTAGCACAGGGCAGCGGGTGTCGCCCCCCAGTCATTTGGTGACTCTGCCATGGGCTGCCTCTGACCACTGTTCGGACCTCTCTGATTATGAGCTCCCCCAATGGCTGTGGCCCTAAATAACCGCAGAGTGTTTATGCCAGGAGCCGGCCCAACTACTTCTACAACTACTACCCGTCAAGCTATATTACACTTTTTTCAGGCTTTTGGAAAATGTTTTGGATATTTTTGCATTAGTTTTTCATGTTTTATAACTTTAAATAATGTATATGTATGGAAAACGAAAGCTTCTTGTGGGGTGTGTTGATTTTGACTTTGCAGCAAACGCTTGGATGGTGTCTGAGCTTTATAAACACGCAGGAGCACTTCCTGGTTTCACATGTCTACGTAGAGCCATGAGACCTGATTATTTTCAGCTCTTGAGATGAAGACGGTGTCAAGATTACTCAAACATGGTGAATGTCTGAATTCTCCAGGCATGTTTTTTTATACTGTATCTTTAAGAGACAGAACATTTACTTGAGCAATAGTACGTTTCATAAAACAAAATTTGCAAAAAATATGCAAAAAAATTTTATTACTTTGTACCGCTGCTATTAATACAATACCCCAATGGTTTTTTAAAGTGAAGAGTGCAGATAAAACATAAAAACAATCGTCATACACAGAGCTAACAGAACAGTTTTTACCCTGGACTTGTCAGAGTAGAGGCCTGTCATAGTCAGGAAGAATGTTCCAGATTTTAGCTGCTTCACTCTGATTAGTCCTGACTCCAGCCGGAGCTTTGTACCCTGAGGTTCTCACAGTCCAAGTTGCTGGTTGTCAGTTGCATTGGCCTTATCTCAAAAAAGATATATGGCCCAACCCTGGATCCAAACCTGGAATCTTCTAGTTCTCTGTGTTGATAAAAGAAGAAATCTGGGTGTGTCAGTGAAAACCCAACAAACTATAAGATTAGGTAGGACATGTTTGGGGATAATGGACATGACACTGACTAAAAAAGGCCAAGAAGCATGCTGCCATGTGACTCAGTGGTAGAACTGTGGCGCATATACAGGGCAAGTACAGCCTGCCACGGCACTGTGGGTTCAAATCTGGATTGAGGCTTTCTCATAACCTGGTGAGCCACCCTCTCCTTTTCACAAGCAGGACAGTTTTCGTTTTCCTCTTGGAACGAATCGTTTTGCCTCAGTCGATTTGGAACTGGCCTATCACAGCTGTTTATCTGCCGCGCCTCTTATGAATGCAGAGTTAACCAAGGTATCGCTACCGAGCTAATTTAATAACTTCTCTGACCTAATTAATGGTGTTTAGTGCTTTTCTTCATCACCTGTTGGTTCTGCTGAAGTTTGCGTTATTGCTCAGTCCTCTGTGGGACTTTTTTTTCTTTGTCTTGTTTCCACTTTAACAGCAGTAAAGTCCTGTTGACGTCCGACATAATGACCACAATGGAAAAGAAATGACTTTCTCTGCAAGTCTTTGTACAACTGGCTTCTGCTGCTGTCCCTGTTCAGAAATAAGTACTGCTCATAATACATAGTATTATGGCATTTTATGAAAAAAAAACTGCAAACATGTTTGTTTGGGTCAGTGGTGCACCGCTTACATCACACCCTTCATTTCTCTGATTGGTTACTCCACCTGTGATTGTTCCACCACAGAAACAAGATGTTACCGAAGAGGTACAAGACTTCTTTGTATAGAATAGAAAAAGAGTTTAGCTCTTACTCTCATCTCCTATTATACTTTGTCCTATCAATACACCATAAAAATGTCTTCAAAAAAGACCAAGAAGCAAAGACTGTATGATGAAGGGCACAGCAAAGGAGCTAGTTTTGCCCCAGACGTGTCAAATGAGGCAACATGGTGCCTAGGATTTCTCATTGGTGGAAAGTAACTAGACAGCTCAGGTTATTTAGTTAAGTACATTTTTAAAATACACCTGCACTTGCTTGAGCATAGTTTTAAGGACAAAAACGTAGTGTTAGTAGTAGTAGTTTGCTTGAGTACAGATGTTGAGTACTACTTTTGTTGCTTGTGGCCTGCAGTCCAACATGGCACTCCGCTCAGAAGCTTTCTCCTGTCCTCTTCTCCACTCGTGTCCTCTTGTGGACTTCACAGGTTATGCCTCTGCCCAGCTCCCACCAAAACAAACAGCCCCCCGTCTTTCCCCTCTCAGTGTTTTCTGAACCCACTGACTCCTCTCACTAATACGGTGAAAGGTGAAACCCGTCCACAAACCAAACTCTCACGTCACGTTTTTGGTCCACTCCGGCGACCTTTGACCTCGATCGTTCTCAGTTTGAGAGCGTCAGGGGTAATGTGTAACCCAAACAGCACATTATGGTCATTCAGAGGGCAGGTCTGTATTCAGGCTGTGTGTCATTAGCACAGATTTAAGAGATTAATTGTCTCTTGTGTCTGGACAATTGGTCTAAAGGTCAAACTCCTCCAGATAGCATACAGGGTCAGCAGTCTGGGCTAAAATGAGATGCGACTTTTTGTACATTTACAGTTATTAGTACTCTTTGCAATATCAGCGTGTATTTCTGGTACAGTTTAGGTACTGCACATCTTGTATTAGGGGACAAAAATGCAGCAATTCAACACAGAGAAGCTTAAAACAAAACACAAATGAGTGTGATTGAAATGAGTGATTTATTGAAGGAATAAACGTTGGCACTACACAGGTAGAGAGGGCTGAGCTTTATTAAAGGGAGAGTTTGAGAGGCTGAGGAGGCTGATGGTTCTGCTGCTGCGGTGGAGTTTGGAGCAGTCGTGGTTGTGGCATGTAGCTGAACAGCAGGATGACTGAGAGGAGAGGCTGTATAAATATACATACTATAAGCGAATGGCTGAGAGGTGATTGGATGAGAGGCTGGTGGCAGGCTGTGATTGGCTGGCATTAGGTGTAGGGTGTAGGAATGGAGAAAAAAAATCAGTCTTCCTGGCTGAATTTACACTAAAGAAAATTAGCAGAGCATATTAAGAGAGTATTAAAAATCCACACTGAAGTAAAAAGCACTGTTACTTCAAATAATATTACTCACGTTGAAGATAAAGAACAACATATAAAGTTTACTGAAATTATCAAATTAGTTTTTGAAATTTCAAATGCAGTAAGGCTACTCCTACCACTAGCTTACTGCTGCTGCCATTGCTACAACCAACATTGCATTTTCTAACATTAATACTATCATAGCTACTATTGCTACTACATTACTACAAGTACTGCCAGATGCCCAAACTTTGCAATAACCCAGTCCTTTATGGTTGTGAAGTAAGAGTACTAGCCTCTATGCCACTGAAGCTAAACAAAACACTTTGATGTAAATGTTTATGGATAAGTCAACAAAATGCAAACACCATAAAATGCCACTTAGGCTCGTCTTCTTATTTCTTACGTCTTAACATATTTTCTGTATTGCAAGTGAATGAACAAATCCTTTAAATCCAAGAAAAGGACTGTTAAAATATAAAATTTCAATACACAAAACTTGAAAGATAAACAATGTCTCCAGCTATCAGTGATTTTCAGAAAAATATCTGGACCATGTGGAGCCTTTCTGTGTGGCGTTTGCATGTCCTCCCTGAGTGTGGGTGGGTTTCCTCTGGGTGTTCAGGTACTCCTGACCGAGATCCCCCTGCAGTCTCTCACTGCTCCTGACAGGTCGCCCCAGCGGCATTGATTGAAGGATGGGTCAAATGCAGAGAACAAATTTCCCTATAATGACTATAAAGTCTACCTTAACCCTTATCTACAGGATAAGATTACAAAATGGAGATGCAATCATGTAATAAAAATGACATAAAACATGAAGAAGAGCTAGAACAGAGATATGGCTGCTATAAAACGTATGTCCCTTGTGGTTGTAAGCGAAGAGGAGAATGCAAGTTTTACTTAAAGAAAATTCAACAAAATCTTGAAAAAAAACATCCTCAGTTACTCTTGTATTAGTGATTTTTGCAAAAACCATCTTGTTCATCCATAATTTGGTGTCTAAGGCTGTTTTTCTTGCATTGGTTTGTTTGTTTGTTTGTTTGTTTGTTTGTTTGTTTGGTTGGTTGGTTGGTTGGTTGGTTGTTTGTTTGTTTGTTTGACTGAACATGAGTCAAACGGTAATGGCCAGATTTTGTGTGACATTTTCAGGAAAGATCAGTAACTGAAATGCACTCGCAGCTTGTTGGATGAAGTCTGAATGTGTGGAACGGTCTCTAGGTTCATCTGCAGTACACACATGTTTTACCTGCCGTTAGCATTAGCTGCAGCGCTAGCACATGTCCTGCCAGGCCACAGTCTCTGAGTTATGATCAAGTTTAATACAACGCAGCAGTGACTCGCTCGACAAACTGAAACAATTACCACCAGAGACATAACTCATGCGTCAAATGAAAACGTTCAGGACTCAACCTCAAGAGCGAAGACACTGGCTGTATTTCTTTACAACTTTGCACAGTTCAACCAAAGTTACTCTGTACTTGAATACTGGACTTATATTGTCTATTTAAATGCTTTTTTTGTGCATTTGTTTTAACTGATGCTATTATCTTGACCAGTGTTTCTGTATTTCTCTGTCTGTGGGGCCTAATTTTATCCCTAATCATTTTATTGTGACCTCCTTTTTGTAGAGTTATGTTTTAAGTGTTAAGTGTTAAGTGTGTTAAGTGTTATGATATGCATTTTAAATCTGTTTTCAATTTATGTAACTAAAACCTTATTAAGGCTTTACTTAAACTGAACATTGAAACCAAATCTCCTGAGACCTACTTTTGGGTTCTGACCCACCATATGGGAAGCACTGATCTAAAAATGTCTCTATCCTAGCCTTCATTTGGTACAACCCTGTTTAAAAATGAAATGGTGCATCTATATATGATTAAATGATTATTTTATTTTTATTTTTTATTGTGTATTATTGTATGTGTATGTATATTTTATTAACTTGTCTGTAAGCATAAGGCCTGTTGGGGAGGTGGATGGGACATAATTCACAGTACATTAGCAAAGTTGCCTATTCATAACTAAATTATGTTGATATTTTTTTAGATTAAGTTGATATAAATTTGATACAGTATTTGCTGGGTCATGGTTAGGTCAGGTTTCTGTTCATTTAAAACCTTTCTCTCCTGTCTCCTTCAAATTTGGTCCAAGGCTAAATTTGTAGAGTCTAACACAAAAACATCTAGGTCTTGACCATCCATCCATCTTCGTCCGATTTATCCAGGGACTTGTTGCAGGAGCAGCTGTCTAAGCAGGGATGCAGAGACTTCCCTCTCCCCAGCATTACTCCAGATGCTGCACCGACCCACCTGTTAAGCTCGCACTTTATCCTTCCCTCACTTGTGCACAAGACCCCAAGATAAACTTAAACTTTTACACTTGAGACAGGAACTCTCCTCCAACCTTTACAGTCACAGAGAACAGCAAAAAAAAAATCTGAATTGAGACCTGCAGTGTGAGCGTAGCCTAGGAGACAGAACACATTTCCAAAAGTAATGTACAAACTGTATTAAAGCCCGGGAGGTAATTGGTCTATAACAAGGTCAGGGGTTTGAGTCCCTGACGTGGAGCCAAAAACTTCAGCCATAATACTGTATGTTCTCAGTCCTAACCTGGATACATGGAGAGGGTTGTGTCAGGAAGGGCATCTGGCATAAAACCCAAATACTTGAGATTTATTTGCTGTGGCAGCCCCTGAAAGAAAGGGAGCAGCTGAAAGAGATCAACACTCTTATAAAAGTAACCTCTGTGGGGGTGATTATTAATATGAAACACATATTTTGGCTGCTCCCTTTTTTGTTAGGGGTCACCACAGCAAACCAGGCGCATGGTGAGTTGGAAGTCATAAAGCAGGTTGAGTTGGGGATGGGACATAAAACCCAGGACTTGGTCATTCATTGAGACTTTTGCTGCCATTGACAAGCCCTGTAGATCAACAGCCAATGAGAGCATCCTCTTTGTTCTAATACATAAGCATGCATCTTAACACATCTTTCTTATTACAATTATTAAAACAAGAAAAAAGACAAAGAGAACTTTAAAATACTATAGTTAAACACACATAACCTGTAAGCCAAAATAATTTGTCCTCCATTCTCTGTGGTTTGCAGAAAGGTCCCTCTTGGATTTCACTGTGCCTCAATCTGCGGGATAGGATTACCAAATGGAGATGCAATCGCATAATAATAAAAATGAAATAAAACATACAGTAGAAGAAACAGAGCTAATAAAACTCGTGTCTCAACACTTAGACAGTTGAGGGACTGCAGTGATGTGTGCTGCTGTGTAACCTTTGTACAGTGGTCAGTGAGTTTGGGCTTGCTCTGGGGGGGTGAAGCTGAGAGACTGTCCTGGGACCTTTGAGCAACATTGGCGCGTGCAGCTCTCGTGTCAAGCTACGTCTATCTCTGGTCCAGGACAAGTTCATTGGATAAAGAGGGTAAATGTGAACGTCGGCCTCAGCCAATCAGATCGGCCGAATGCCAAAAAAACAGGACCCACGCACAGAGAGGCATAAGAGAGTAATGGTCCTAATGATTGATGAATGGGGTCTAAAGCAAGAGAAGATATTAAAAAGTTGGGTAAGTATCGCTTTTAATCGTGGGGGTCTGTGTAATGATTTCATAGACAGAGGACAAGGCAAAAAAAAAAAGAATAGCGGCTTAAACTTCCCGACCTTTTGTCAGTGCCTGGGACAGGGACAGGTGAGGGCAAGAGAGCAATTTTGTTTCTTATCAGTGTGGTCCACTTTTACACAAGCCCCATCTAGGACTACATTCACACTCCAGGTAAAAGTGACCCAGATCTGACTTTTTTGTCCATATCTGACCTGAATCTTTGACCAGCACAGTCTGATTTTTTCAAATGTGACCCAGGCCACTTTCACATGTGCCCCTAAATAAGATACGTATCTGATCTTTTATAATGTGACTGCAGTCTGAACAGCCAAGTCACATTGTAAAAGATAATCTGACTTTGACACAAATGTAACAGACAGAACATTTCTGCACTGGTAGAGCTGGGAACCGGCCAGACACTATGATAAGAAGCAGCAGACAGAGCTGATGGAGCTGGTCTGTGAAAAAAGTGAGGTTTTAAACCTAATTAGTATTTAAGATGACAATCCTTTTGAAGATAAACTTGAAGGTCATATCGTAACTGTACTGAGGAAAAATGAGAAGAGAAATAAGATGAGTCATATTAAGAAATTGGGATTGAGGAGCGTCACTGACAGATGTATTCAAAGATCTTTCACAATGTCCTAAAATTGAACCCCCTTATATCACAATTCCACCACTCCAGGCTCCGTCAGGTCTCTTTTTGCACATGCAGGTTGCTTTAGAGCTGGAAATGCTTCACACACAAGACTCATGGAGGTCACATTTAATCTGTAATATGAACGGCCACACAAAAAATCTGATTCCAGCAAAAAAATTGAAGCATTAAGATCTGCAGTGTGAACATAGCTTAGGAGACAAACACATTTCCAAAAGTAATATACAAACTGTATTAAAGCCTGGGAGGCAATTGGTCTTTAACAAGGTCAAGGGTTTGATTCCCTGACGTGGAACCAAAAACTCTAGAGTACCTAGCTGTAGGATTAGCCTGTTGTGCATGTTATGAGATGTTATGATGGGAGAAACCAAAGCACCCTGAGGAGACCCACCTAGATATGGGTAGAACATAGAAACTCAACACAGAGTGGCCCCACACGGTCAGGGAATCGAACCTGGGACCTTCTTGCTGTGAGGCGACAGTGCTAACCACTTTGCCACCATTGATAGGAAGTCACAGAGAGAGCAGTGAGAGACATTTGGTAGTAATAATAATACTGCTATAAAGTGCTTTTCTAGACACTCGAAGTCACTTTACAGTTTGGTGCATTATTCATTCCCTCCTCGGTCACACTCTGTGGTGGAAGTGTGGCTGTCATTGTACGCCTGTGGCCCCTCTGACCACCACAAACACAAGATCACACTGACACATTCATACAGGCTAGGTGGGTGAAGTGTCTTGCCCAAGGACACAACGACAATATGCAAAGCTGGCAGCAGGACCCGAACCGCCAACCTTCAGGTTAGTGGGCGAATGTCTCTAACAACTGAGCTACTGCCGCCCCAGGTAAGTGACCAGAGTCCAGACATCAAACCCATGACACCAAGGGGAGCTGTAGTTGCTCACGCTGCGGTGCACATGCTTTACCAACTGAGCTATAGTGCAGCAGATTTTATCCATATTATCCACATAAAATGGCTGCGTCACAGTTTGCGTTGATGTCAGCACACTGCAGGCACAATGTAACAGAACATCCACCAGAAGCAGACTGTGGCTTTGAGACTTTGCAGACCCTTTACAGTGACAGAAAATCTTTGAGAGTCCCTTAAAAAGTCATGAAAGATCATTTAGGGAGCCTTTGGACGTACAGTAACTTGCATCCATCTCTTATCTGAACTGGATCAGCTCTGGTGTGTTTGCTCATGGAGGTTTTTGGCAGCAGATTTGGCAGAGGTTAGAAAGGCCCAGCCGTGTTTCTCAATCTGGCCTGCCTTTCCTCACCACAGCTCACAAATTAAAAACGACATGATGGTGCAGAGATAAGGCTGTGATCGAAAACCTTTCTGCACTGTTTCAACCCTTATCTCGGAGAACTCAGCGGCGCGTTGTCATCGAGCACACTGTGTGACCTTTGACACCTTATAAAATTTAACTACAGGATAATACTCGAATGATCCAATAGAAACAGCACTGAGACTGGAAAGACGGTATTTATCAAAGCTCCACAATGAATGTTCAGTCGCATTCACTCAGGTGGCAGCTCTTTTTGGACACTTAACTTTGAATTTTGACCTGATTTTTGACTCACCCTTGTAGATTACTGTGCTCCAGCCACCTGTCATATGACCTGCTTTTTATTTAATATGGTATAAGGTCCAACAGGAGGAGAACGGTTCATCCCAATATAAGATGAGAGGAGCAGAAGTCAGGGAGGGCTCAGGGGGCTCCAGGACAGGCGCACAGAGGGGGGCAGCTAAGGTCTAGTCATTACTGGGGAAACCTGTCAGGAGCAGGTCTTGAGTCAAGATCTTGGTCAGGAGTACCTAGCTGGAAGATCAGTCCAGAGAAAACCCACCAAGACACAGGGAGAACATGAAAACTTCACACAGAAACGGCCAACACAAACCGGGAATCAAACCAGGGACCTTCCTGCCAAAATAACCATGCAGATGAAAGAACAGGAGCAGCTAAAAATTGACTTCTATACAACATCTAAGAAATAGCCATCACTGGCTTGTTGTTGTGGCTCACTGGTCATTTTGATGCCAGACTTAAGACTTTATATTGGTGCTCCCATTCTTGCAAGGCTGTTTTTTCAGCCCTATACACCAGCAGGAGGTGCAGAGGACTTAATGTTCCCAGCAATTTCATCACACTGACTCCAAATTTTTTTATTTGAGGTAAAAAAGTTGTATTGTTCCCCTATAAGTGGACATTTTTGTATAAAAATTTCCATAGAACCCTAATACTGTACACTGTAAAAAGTTACTGTGATTTCACAATATTAACCTGTTATATTTCACAATAAATTACAAGACTGGCTCTTTACAAGTACTGACAGTAATATTTACAATAAACTATAATAACTGACTTTTGCTGTGGAAGACTAGACATTATTGTGTTCAAACTCTTACCAGAATGTCACATTACTGTGTTATTTCACAATAAAATATTGCTTTGTTGCTCACTGTGACAACACGACACACTACTGTGAAATTTGAATTTCCTGTGAGCCATATGTTTGTATGGTACACTGTAGGACAGTCTACATAAAAAATATTTGTTCATGTAAAATCACAGTAAATTACTGGCTAGTAGTTGTGTGTTTAAAATATTTTTGCAATAATATATTGTATTTCACAATACTTTACAGTGAAGTTGTAAAATCACACACTATTTCTCAAAATATTACTGAATATTTTGCATTAATTTACTGTGAAAGTATGGCAACTATAGTCAGTAGTTTAAAAAAATTTGAGTCTGACTCCGTGCATTTCTGGAATAGTCCATTAGATACAGAAGCTGTTAAATAAGTTGCATAGGTGCAGACAGCTTTCAGTGCCCATGTCATCGCCTGTCAAAGTCAAACTGGGACGTCCTGTACGAGCCGCCAACACAAGCATAACTTAATCTGCGAGTTCATGTTATCAGCCTGAAATATCTCTGTCTCCCAAAATTATTTTATTAACTGTTGAAAGGATAATTAAAGAAATAAAGAATTACATTTGTCAAAATAAACTTCATACAAACCCACATTAAGGACAAAAGTATTACTCCAAATATAGTAAAAGTACTGTAACTTCAAAATAATGTTTCTTAAGTTGACGTAAAAGTAGTACTACTACTCTTTTTTACTGCTTACTACTACTACTAACACAACTACTATTACTACTAACACTACTACTACTACTACTACTACTACTACTACTACTACTACTAATAATAATAATAATAATAATACCATTAATAATAATAATAATAATAATAATACCATTAATAGTACTCCTACTACTAATTCCACTTTTATTTCTTCTTCTTTCCCTTCTGCAGTCACCACAGCAGAGTAGACTTACTTGTGACCCCCTGTGGATGGAATACTACTCCTACTGTATAACTGCCATTATTACTACAACAATTACTATTAACACTACTGGTCAAAAAATACTAATACTCCCAAAAATAACTTGAGGATAAGTATGTACTCTTTCTCTCAAAAACATCATGAGACTTTTTAGAGCGGAGTGGGCCGAGTCTGATTTATTTGTGTGGATTATCTGCACATGAATTATTACATAGGATCTAATTAGAGGAATTATAGCAAGGCGGAGTGAATTAGTGCGTCTTAATGAGCACCTTGGTTTAATTAGTGACATGCGGTGAGTCATGTGTGGTGTAAATTAGAGCAATCAGCCCCGAACGAGGAGCACACGGAGAGAAGAGTGAAGGCTGTCGGAGGGGGAGATTTATGCATCTGCAAAATGTGTTTATCAGCTCCAACAAAACAGCTCTCTCTGACTTTGGTACTGGAGGATTCGCTGTAATTAAGTTGGATTTGGGGTGTGGTAAGGATGTTTTTGCATTTATATAAAATATGAAAAAAAAATATATAATGTATATTTTTGTAAAACTTTTGTGTTTAAATCAGGGGTGCCTAAGGTGGGGCTCAGAACCGGGCTGTCGGCCACTTGGTACCGGGCTACAGAAGAAAATATAAAAATATATAATCTATATAATCCTAGGCTAAATCCATAGGCTAAATCCAGCAAACATGAGTAAAAACAATTGTCACTTGACAGTTTTTTAAAAAAGGGGAGAGACCCGACAATGAAGCAAGGGTCTTGTTGCAGGGGTCTTGCAGGTCCAGGGGTCCCACTGATTCTACTTTGGTGAGTCGTGTTACATTTATATTACAATATATGTAGAAATATAGGCCTAATAATTTGTGTTAAAAAAAGGTTGAATGTGCGGGACTGGTCCCTGGGGAAAAAAAGCCCTAAACTTAGCCCCCCAAAAAAGCCCTAAACTTAGCTCTAAACTTAGGCCCACAAGCGTGGGGGGTGTTGTGACTTGTGAGGGGTATCTACTTTGATTTTGTTGTGCACTGAAAAGACAGGATTGTATACACTATCAATGGCTGGTAGGTAAAACTATCAAGTTTGTCCCGGATATGAATCATAGATCTGTTTGCATTTTATTTTATTTCATGCAAAATATTATTGCGCCTGGCCCGACCTGAACCCAACCCAAGGTTCAGGCCAGGTCAGGTTCGGGTTGGGCTCACAAAGAATGTGAACGGGCACGGGTTGCTTCGGCTGGATATTTTGGGCCCAATCTAAACTCTACTGCACCTCCCCCTGGCATATCTTGGTGAAAAAACAGCCTTGCAAGAATGGGAGAACTGACTCAGTGTCCTTGAAATGTTGGGTCTTGAGAGAATCAACATATTGGCCAGTACTACAAACCAGCGATGGCTTTATTTTTTGGATGTTCATCGTGGCAGAGCGGCTAAAAGGCAGAGAAAACCTTTGTACGGATCCAGGGAGGAGAAAACAAGAGTCAAGATGAGCAAGGGGTCACACAGGGGTCAACTGGACTTGTGACTTTTTACGATGTGTTTTTGTCCGAAATCTCTGTAGAGAAAAATGAGAGCAAAACAGCAAAGAAACATGCAAAGTTGCACACAAGGACAATGTGACAGCACCTTCTCCACTCAAACTCGCATTGCTTGGTTCATCAGTATTAAGCATGTTACACAAACTCTCTCACTCAGTGGTACGTTATCAATCATGTCGTCTGTCCGTTCGTTATACGAGACTGTCTGTTGCAGAGGATTTTGAAACCTCTCCTCAGAGTATAGATGTGTCCAGTGTGGAGTAGCCTCACAGATTCAAGCGCCAGCTTCAGTGTGTGGCCAAAGACGAGCAGTTTGTGCAAGAGACGACCTTCACCCAGTTGGTCTGAGCCGTGGCCAGACTGCATCACCCCCCACGAGCACCAACATCTACTGATGCAAGGGCCAACACTGATCAGCGGGACAAGAGTGCTCCAATGTAAATGTTTACAGTAATACCTTTCAGCAACACCAAGTAGTCTTTGGACCTTAAATAATGTTTTGAAAATAATGTTTGGGGTCGATCAACAGGACAAACTGCCCCTCCCCGTCCCCTGAGCACTTCTCATTGTTGTCCTGTTACTCGATGAAGTGAATTTATTGGTGGTTAACTACATATATGAAGCTTCATGGCATTGCATTTTCAGGACAAACACTGTGGCAGTGCATGAAGAAAGCTAAGAGGGTTTTGTCAGATCATGCAAAGCAAAGAAAGAGACTTCTCAACCAGAAAGAGAGAGTCAAAGTTACATCGTGTTGCTTCAACATGAACAATTCTGCTGTTTTTTAGGGCTTTTTAACCTGACTTTCACTGAAAGCCTATGCTAGAGGGACATAGTCATACATACAGATGATCCACCTGACTATCACAACATGTTTTTGTATGATAAGATCGAGGGGCTATATTATGCAAAATCTACTTTTCAGAGCTTTCTACCATGTTATTATGTTGTTATCTCCATTAAAAACTTACCTAGACCTTGTGTATTTTTCAGTCACGTCTGTTTGAGTAAATCCTGTATTCTCTGGCTCTGAGTTTCTGAGGCCTCAGAACGCTAGGTTCCACAAACTTCCGCCTCTCATGAACCCCCGCCCACTCCAGGAAGCACTGACCAAACAAGCCCTCTACATCCAGTCTCTAAAACAGTTTACAGCTCTGTTTCCACTGATTCCTCACAGTTATTTCATTTTATAGTAAAATTGCATCACACAAAAAGTTTAAGGAAATAAAAATTTCTTTCTGTTCAAAAGAGCATAACAGAGCTGCCCCCTGCTGGTCTCTTCACCTGTTTCTTTTTGGCACCAGTAGAGTATTATTGAAAACATTTGATTTTAGTCACGTAATGTTTTTAAAGGTTGTAAAACATTCTGCTGTTCTACAGATGACCAAGATTTGTTTAAAAGGATGAATAAAACCACTGGTCCAGAACATGGCCCTGAACAATGTGATCATCTCAACTAAAAAAAATCTCTCGAGAATGCTACATGAGCTATGCTTTTTGGGGTCTAATAAGAAATTGTAGGTTTTCAAAAATGCTACAGACAGATTTTGAAGTTGATGACTGCTGGCTAATCTATGTACAAGAACTGACTTTGATTTGCCTCCTAAAAGGGGGACATGTGCTGATAATTCTACCAGTAATGATGACAATGAAAGCCAGTATATGTCTTTATTTACTTGAATTGAGCTTGTGGTATGAGCTGGCACCTGTGTTCAGTCCAAAGCTAAACAGGGAACATGCAACATTTGCACTTTTTGTGGATGATGATGAAATCCAAAAATGGCATTGGAGGGAAAGTGATGGAGCATGACATTTTATATCTCCATCCAGACCTATTTTTAATTCTACATCTACAACTTCTACATTGACATTGAGTCAAAATCAAATCACTCATACTTGTGCCATGCAGTTTGTTTTGCAGCCCATGATCACTGTAAAAAAAAACCTGAAGAAGCAGCAGCAGGATTATTATTTATTTTAGCTGTGAAATGTCTTGTCTTTTCTTGCTGTCAGGTTTAAACAAACTCACAGTTCGCTGCCAACAGTTTCCACAGAAACGTGACGAGTCTAGTGTGTTTTTAACTGAGCTGTGGGCCTGAGGTGGAAACTAATCAAAACATCACGAATGTACTTTGTAGTAAAATGAGACAAAGACGAGAGACAAGCTGCTGCTCGTAACCAAGGCAGAGAAGAGAACTTGATATATCAATGATACTGGATAAAAGAAGAAAGTACTCATAGTTCAAGCGTTAGCACATTTTAGTCTGTTCTGATGCATTTGTAAATTCACTTTGCTCATAGTGAGTGATTGTGGGAGTAAAAGGTTGTCTGTATCTCTCTGTGTCTGCCCTCCAACTAACTGGCCACTGTCCCATGTGTTACCTGCCTAAAGCCCTTTGTTACTGGGATAGGCTTCAGCCACCTGCAGCCTGTAATATGAATAAGCAGAAGATTAATGATTTAATGTTTGAGTGGATTGTGTCCAGTTTTTGACATGGGAACTGTGCTTATTTTGTTTCACACTGCAGCTTTGATGATCATGATCTTGGAATCAATTCGGTTTTATTCAAATAAAAATCTCTATTGTTTCCTTATGGGAAACTTGATTTTTTCAAGTTCATCTGTCACAAGTTGAGGCGTTATAAATCCTTATAAATTTTTATGGCAGTGGGCACAAAGGAATCCTTGTGGTACTTCATCTTGTGTCAATAAAGAAGAAAGAAGGAAATAGTAAAAAGGTTAAAGCAATGGTCTGTGAGTTGCCAATTTTTCCACTTTTCTGATTGAATGATCAGCAATGCAGAGTGTAGAACCAAAACAAAAAATGTAAACAGAAACAACTTAGCCAACTTAGTATGTAAAATATATTTTTAATTGTTAATAAATCAGCTGTACCATTGTTTTCAGTTTTAGATTTAAACATGTTTAATTTTTATGAAATATAAAAAAATATATACTGCACATAGCACCATTAAAGCCATTGTAGGTAGTGAGTGGAAAACTGACTAGAGGGCGCTGTTTTGCGAGTGTAGCAGGCAGCATTATATCACGCCCCTGGCAGAGCCAGCACGGCTCGGCAGTGCTGTACGCTGAAAGCACGGTCACGGTCTTTTAGAACAGCAGTCAGTGAAGCTGTGGATGTCACAACCTTCTCGTATTTCTCATAACTAGAACATAAAAGAAATGTACTGAAATATATCTGATCCACACTCGCAGTGGTCCCACAGCAACAATACAGGCACCATACAATAGTAACAATCATTATAAGTATTGTAAGAGTAAGAATGCTAGCTATTGTTAGCCGCTAAGCTAGCACTAGCCACTTAGCTAGCGTCACTGAGTGTTCTTATACAAATGCAATAGACAACTGCAGGACTCATTCTAGCCAAAATGTTGAGATACTGCACATATGCACATGTTACCATTAGGTGGCACTGTTTTACAAATATAAAGAAAAGAATCTCACTGGTTTAAAAGAAACGTAGCGACCATAGCATCTGTTTTGAGCCCCTTTTGTTCCCGGAGCTCTCGCCACCGATCAAATGCCACTCCAATATTCACTCAAGTTTTAGCTCTTTCTCGGTCTAACCTCTTTTTGTTTTCTTCTTTCTCTAAAAGAGGTTTTGTTTTTCTAACAAAGGCAGTGGGTGAAGGAGGGATCGGCTGTGACTGCCGATATAATTTGTTTTTATCTGAACCCACTGAGGGCTATTTATTGGTAAAAAACGTTTTTAATTTCATGACAAAATATGTTTAAAAACCCTATTACCTATAATGGCTTTAACCGCTCATCATATAACAACACAGGTTTGACTTGTGTTTAAAACTATTTAAACTATAAATGCAATGTTTGATTTGTGAAGCAAGAGCCGTACAACGCTGAATCAGAAACAACTGGTGCTATATAGACCTACATTTTGTTTTTTGCACATCCTCTCTTCGAATGCGGCTGTATATTACCAGAACAAGACATATTTGATTCCCTTTTATTTCCAGTCTCCTTATGTTTTTGTATTATGACCACACGTGCGCACACATCTCATTAGTAACATCCATAAATTCTTTACAAATTACCAGTTAACTTGAACTAATTAAGTGTTTACAACCTCCAGTTCCAGTTACTGTGTTGTAAGACAGGAAAGCCAGACACTTTTTGTACTGAGCTGCTGCACTTATTGTCCCATTAGTGGATAGTGTCACCTCTGTGCTATTTTTAAACAGGTTGTAAGTCATCTGAGGTCATCAACTCTTGGTGGCACCTGACTAACCTGTGGCAGGAGTCCAACCTGAATGAGCTGTTACTGTGTGGAATTGTCACGCAGCAGCATTAACTACTGATGAACAGGAAATTAAATGACTAGGGCTGGGATACGCCTGTACTGAAGTCGGACAGTTTGCGGCTCAGATCACGTACCATCACGCCCCAAATCCTCTTCTCGTGTGTGTTGGTTTATCCAGGTCAAAACTGTAACTTTAGTCTGTATGTAAAAAAAGAGGCGGGGGAAGAAGGAGAGGAGGGCAGTGAAGTGTCGTGCGTTACGTTTCTGATCAGCACTAAACTCAGATCCAATCACCTGTCCATTCACTGCTGACAGGTGGGCGTTTTCCCATCATGCACTGAGTCGTGCAGCCTCCACAGTTGCTCCTAATGAACGTTAATGCGATAATTTTCCCAGCCCTAGAAATGACACGTTTATTTGGAAGCAGAGGCTCGTAATGATCAAAGCTTCACTGCATCACTGCCAAATAAACATCTTAGTCACAAGGAAATAGTTGGAGGTTTGTTGTACAGTCAGGTTTGTGGGCAAACCTGACTTGTTTTTGTTTTGTTTTTCCATTTTGTTTGGATTATGCTTAACAATGGCAATACTCTTTTTACATTTAGGCAGTATTAAAGTTGCATGACTTCTGTCCTCTGTGCCTGCCCAAGCCCAGATAAATGAAGAGGCTCAATCTACAAACCTATGGCATATTACCTACGCAAATAAGACAAGGGTGTGGTTACCGCTTTACTTTAACTTTAGGTGGAGTGATGTTCCTTCATTCATAATTTTTTTATTTGTATATTCATAAGCGATGCATTTTCATGATTGGAAAGGAGTATATATATATATATATATATATATAATTGTTTAAAGTTTGTTTTAAAGTGCCCAGTTGATATGAACCAAAAAGTAATCTCATATTAAACTATTGTTTTCTGTCCTGTTTCTGAATAAAGAGTCATTTTGATTGAGCTCCTGTCTTTATCAATGGGTTTTGTCACACAAACACATACTTCCCGCTTTTCCAGACTGGCGGGGTTGTAGGCGAGGTTGCCAACACTATGCAGTGGAGCAGAGACTTTGTCATCATCTCGGTTTCTGTCCATATTTATTTGCATTTCTCTTTAATCTGCACTGTTTCTCTGTGTTGACAAGTCGTGTAGACCAACAACCAATGGATGGATGTTTTTGAGACACTCTTTTAAAATCTATTAAAATCCTTTATAATAAAACATACAAATAATAACCCTGGACAGCCAGACAAACTCTTTTCCTATTCCTTTTCCTATCGTTTAACTTTTGTTTCAATGGATGGAACAATGACAGGCTGAGTAACCAATCACAGAAATGAAGAGCGGGATATAAACAGACCACGGCTGACCCAAACAAACATGGTGGATTCTTGCCAGTTTTTCCATAAAACATCAGAATACGCCATATTATGAGCAGCTCTGTACTTATTTCTGAACGGGGACAGTGGCAGAAGCCAGCTGTACAAAGACTTTGAATGTGGTCGTTACGTTGGACGTCAACAGGACTTTACTGTTCTGCCGTACAAAGGTAAAGTAACTGCATATTTTGTCAAAATTGAGTTAAGAGTGAAAACATGTTTCATATCATCTGTTTTACTTAGGAACAAAATTTTATGGCTCAAATGTTTCCCATTTTATAGAAATCCTGTTGTTAAATTTGCAGTAACTACAGATTTTACAGTAAAACAAAGGTAAAGTGCAGTAACTGCAGCCTGGAATGTTCTGACGAATTCAAACACAGTTACTGCATTTTTCCTTTGTTTCACTGACAGATCTGTGCAGTTACTGCAAAATCTTGAAATATTTTTTGTTAAAACTCTGAAATGGGACACAACTCAGGCATGAAACTTTGACACTTGTTTTGTTAATACACACACTAATATACTTTATGATTTTGACTGTCAAAGTGCTCAATAAATATGATTTTCAGGACCCCACATATAAAGTACTTTATTTCACATTTAGGAGGTCAAAGGTCAAATCAGTGGTGATAGTTGTGATTGATTAAAAACTATTCATGAGAAGGTGTTACATTAATACACCACAATGAATGTACCTATGACATATTCAGAGAGACAACATCAAAACTTTTTTCTGCAGATCCTGCGCTTTTCCTCTGTAGGGCAGTGTTGTTAAAATGAAAACAAGATGAAGACAAAAAAACACACAGAGGACTGAACAACAACGAGGACCTCAGCAGAACCAACAGGTCACAAAGAAAAGCACTAAATGTCTTTAATCAGGTCAGAGAAGTTATTAAATTTGTCCGGTATTAGCTGGCTCCATCTTGGTTGATAGGAGATTAGTTTCCATATTTGTAAGACGCGCTGCAGATAAACGTCTGTGATAGGCCAGGTCTAAATCGAGGAGAAACATCTCACTGCGGCTGAGGAACCAGACCTGTCTTGCTTTAGAAAAGAAAGTAGAAGGGGCTGGAGGAAGTACTCAATTTCTTTATTTACGTAAAAGAACAGATAAATGCACAAATATGTACTCAAGTAAGAGTAAGAGTATCACCTTAAAATACTACTTAAGTAAAAGTATAAAATTACTTTCTTTCAAATGTAGCCTACTTAAAAGTAAAAATTAAAAGTATTTGTCACAGACTCGACAGCTCATGAATGAGTTAAATGTGAGGGATTTTGCTGATTCCAGATGAAATGAACAAACTGCTGCAGTAGAAGAGACTGAATCTGTCTCTGAGCTCTGAGCTCTTTATTATTCTGATGTTTCTAAAGCAGTACTACTTTACTGCATCTGTTATATTTAAGTACTGTGTGTCTACAATGAAGCCATGACAAAAACACACGATTTTAAACCAAAATAAAACTACTTTTAAAAGTACAGATACTTGCTCTAAAATGTAGTGAAGTAAAAGTAAACGTACCCCTTGTAAAACTTTCTCAAGTAAAGTACAGAATTTTACTTAAGCAAAGTAACTGAGTACTTTTACTTTGTTACTTTCCACCACTGCTGATAGATGTTTTAAGGCCTTATTTTTTTCCACAGATGATTCCTGGGGCAACATAATCCAGCCACAAGGGGTCACAAGTGAATTTACTCTCCCCAAGCCTGGATAAATGGAGAAGGTTGTGTCAGGAAGGGCATCCAAAGTAAAACCTTTGCCAAACCTTAATGCAAATCACCGCACACGAAGAGGCAGATGCTTGGCTGTGCGACCCCAGAAGGTAAAAGCTTCCTACAACATGCTGCTAGGTATTAAACAGAAAATTGCCTAGTATCATGTTAACCTTACGTAGATATATCCCTTGTGCTGATCTGAGGTGGCAGCCTGCCCAGCGACTCTCAATCATTACAAAACTTCTCTCACATACAGGGACCTTACTTCACGGTCGGCTGAGGTGAGAACGGATCTCACTCTGGGCCTCTCCAAAAACCACACTCAATCAGGACCTGGTTAACTCGGCGCGCGGGAACATCCAAAGATAACACTGCGATGGGCCGAGAGTAAATCACGGTTTATGGATGTGTCAGCGACTGTCTGTATAAATCAGATCAGAGCACGTTTCACTGTAGGTAACAGTGATGCAACGATTCACCCATTCAAATACAGAGTGAGAACAATGTGAGAACACCTTATACAGTACATATGGGCTCAAAATCAATTAATTTAGATGAGTTATTTCTTTCGTCGCATCAGTATTGTCAGCAGCTATTTAAATGGCATCAAGATTTTTTATTTATATCTGTAAAAGTTGTCAAAAATAAAGGCTTGGGTGTCCTTCCATGTATGCAGTCCATGGAGAAGATGAGTACAACTAAACCCCTGTTCGCCTAGGGACCTCCAATAATTTGTAATAATCGCCAAGGTCGTTTGTCATTTTTATCACGTGAATCTGCCATGTCTGTAAAAATTTGACCGATAATGAACTAGCATATTTCAGCCAACACAGGAGTCCTCTGATAATACAAGTCCCGTATGAATCCCCATGTCAGGCTGTTTTTGTTGGCAGATCGTTTCCTAAACATCGTAATAGCATCCAAAATGTCTTTTAACACTCCATTTTACGTCTGTATCTAAACTATATTAAAAATAAACATGTCTCTTTTGGTCCTACGCCGAAACAATTACTTTTTCCCTCCGATTAAAAAGTAAAAAAAAGAAAACAAACCACAGTGAAGATGTGACCCGGAAGCACACCCTCCGTCATCATGGCAATGTTAGAGTAAGTCTTTGGTGCAATATGGAGGCTCTTTTGGAAAGTTTGGACGCTGTTTGTGCTTAAGTTAGCTCAAGAGAGATGTATCGCAGTGGATGGATTAAGAGAAAGGGGCACCTGCTGTTTAAGAAGAGAGAAATCTCCAAAGATGATGGATGATATGTGTTGTAGCGTGAGGTAAAGATTGTTTTTTTGTCAGTACAGTAAAGCAACGTAAAAGATAGAAGCTTAAGATTAAGTAGAGTCAGCAACATAAACGAAATAGGGGATTTTTTTATCTGAAGTCAGTGTGATTGTCAATATGTCATATCCAGTCTGTAAATTTGAGTGAATTACAGACATTGCTTATCCCGTATAAATGCCCAACTAAAAACACTGACGTTGGGGGGTGAGTCTCGAATTACAGAGCTTAATGCTTATCCCGTGTGAATAGGGCTTAATACGCTCCAATAAAGTTACGTGATTTGGTAACACTTTAGAACAGCTCACCACTATTAAGCAGCAGTGTAAAGGGCCTATAATATGCAAATTTGACTTTTTTGAGCTTTTTCAAATGTTATCATGTTGTTCCCTCATCAAAAATATACTTGGAGTTGTGTGTTGCGTCATTCACACCTGTTTAAGTAATCCTGTATTCTCTGGTGCTGCATTTATAAGGCCTCAGAATGCTCGGTTACACAAACCCCTGCCCTTTCCAGGAAGCACTGACCAATCAACAACAAGCCCTCTACATCCAGGCTGTTCTCATTCATTTATCCATAAAACAGTGTACAGCTTTGTTTGCACTGACTCCTTTTTCATTGTGGAGTAAAATGGCATCATACAAAAAGTTGAAATGATTTTTTCTCTCTGATTCTTTTCAAAAGAGCATCACACTCTGCACTCTGCTGCCCTCTGCTGGTCTCTTCACCTTTATGGCAGTAGCAGGGCTTGACATTAACACTTGCCAACTGGCAAAATGCAGTAAATTTCCATTATGGCTGTTCGCACATGGCCTTCCACTGGAACCACTTTGGCTGGTGGGATTTCATCAAATTCTGAATTTTTGTGGTTATGCTCAGCTGTTTCTATAATTGAATGTATAGTAATTCATCAAGGTTAGAGAGAATGCAGCCTTAAGTGACAGAAATAAATGCATTTTAAGGTTACATGCAAAAATATACCATTTGTTTTATGTATTTAAGTTAACTCGTAGTTGATGGTAATTTTGTAAAACTAAACTTCACTATACATTAAACACAAACCGTTCATCTCTGTCTAGAAAACCTTAACTGGCTAGTAACTTTAAAAAAAAAAAAAAAAAAGTAAATGTCAAGCCTTGGGCAGTAGTAAAGTAATTATTAGACTTTTTTTTTTTTGTCACATAAAGTTTTTAAAGATTGTAAAATGTTCTATAAGAGACCAAGATTGGTGTAAAAATATGAATAAAAACACAATATATGGTTAATTGTAGACTACATAGAGTATATTTTGACTGATGTATTTGTTAAGCACTACACTACAACATTGTACACGCTGCACCTTTAAGTACTTTAATATATGATAAACAACCAGAGGTGGGTAGAGCCGCCAAAAATTGTACTCAAGAACAGAGCTTGACATTAACTTTTTTGCTCACTGGCTATTTTGGCTAGTGTTCTTTAAAAGGTTACGAGCCATTTGGCCAGTTGGCTAGTGTTAACGTCAAGCCCTGCTCAAGAATATTGTTACTTCTAAATATTACTCAAGTAGAAGTAAAAAGTATGTTGCGATTAAACTGCTCATAGAAGGACAGCTTATCCAAAAACTCAAGTAAATGTAACTCATTACTGCCCACCTCAGTGAACAAGATCTCATTTGTTAAACCCATTCACCACTGAAAGATTCATGATTATTTTGTGTCTTGTTTGCGCCCAGACCATAGTCATGTGACCAAAGCTGGCCCCGCCTTCATCCAGGTGTACTCTACTGTACTGTACTGTAATTACTCCAAATTAAACGCCAACTATTTTATTGTGTCTAATCTGTCATTGTTCCGAACAGTATTTGCATAAACAGAGCACACCTGCATAGTGGAGTCTGTTTTGGCTTGTATTGTACTGATAATAGTAATAATGATACTAATAGCTGTGATGAGGGAGAGATTTACGACCTGCTGAGAGGTTCATAAACGCCTCACCTGCTGTTGTTGAAGGAGCAGCCAAGAGCATTCCTGACACGTTTACACTCATCGTGAAAACACAAAAAGTATGAGAATGTCATGCGTTGGAAGATATTGTGATTTCTGCACGGTTCAGAGACAGTGTGTACTCTGTGGTTCAGCAACACCTGTCAGTAAGAGGCATCATGGGAATTTTTGGTCACCTGACACAACCATGCTGGCAGTGACTTCCACAAAGACAACAACACAGACTGTGGTTTGTTTACAGACAGGAAGATCAAGGACTTTCATCTCTGGTGCCAACAACTGGACCTTGTTGCTCACGAGAGTTCTTCTTCAGGGCTGATTCCATGATAAATAAAATATCAGCCTCATTTTCAGATAAACAAGCGATAATTTCTCTTTCTACAGCAGACTGTTTTAAAACAAAAGCATCTGACACTTGGTATGACTGTGTGTGGTTTGTGTTTACAACTAACGCCTGTGTTGGAGCAGGAGTGGCTCAGGAGGTAGAGCAGGTCCTCCCTACAGTTCATACTGACATTGTGTCCTTGGGCGAGACATTCCACCCACCTTCCCTCCAGTGGCTTCTGGTGTATGAATGCACAGCCATTTAGGCATCTGTCCCCATGTCTCACTAAGATAATGTCCCTCTTTTTCATTAGTGCTCAGTGAATCTTTTTAGAAAAGAGATTCAAGAACAAGATCAGTGTTTCTTCTGTAAAATATAGAATAAATAAATACATTTGTGGGCGTCCCATTTTGAAGTTGAATATATGGAGCTCTGAGCTGGTGCTGGTGCTGGATTGTTTTGATAATATGCAGACCTTTCCTATCCATAGAGCTTAGATTTTTTTCTCCTACATCTTTTTTATTTAATTCAATAAAGTCTCAGTAAAGGTATAACTTTGTGCTTTTGGGATAATTGGGATAAACTGTAGCAAACTGTATCTGACTAAGTTGGTAAGTTAGATATTAAAACATTTATTTATTGTCCCGTCTTGTCCCACCAAATCACACAGTTTGTCCCATTTTTTGTACTTTTTGAGGTGGTTACCAAAGTTTCATGTTGGTTAGAGAGGCTATTGGCATGGTTGGTCTGCCCCAGGGCAGCTGTGGCTACAGAAATAACTCACCACCACCAGAGTGTGACACAGGAGGGAAGGAATAATGGACAAATATAAAGAACTTTAAGTGTTTTACAAAGTGCTTAATAAATCCAGCCCATTATTATGTCCCTCAAGGACAGGAGGCTCTAAACTACAGGGTAACTGTGGCTGAAGTGGTAGAGCAGTTGTCCTATTACTGTAAAGTTGGTGGTTCAAATCCCACTCTCCTCAGTTTGTTGTGTCCTCTCCCAAGACACTTCATCCACCTTGCCTATACATGTGACATTGTGTTTTTAGTGGTTCTTGGCACAGTGCGGCTGCCACATCTCTGTCAAGAAGTTACAATACTACTGGTATGGAAAACATTTTAAACATTTAATTTAGTACCAAGTTTCAAAACCTAGTGGGACCTTTAATATTCCTTTGTTTGTATGACTCAAATAAATTACAAACTACTGGGTTTAACAATTTAGCTACAAAAATTGGTCTTTTATGAATGCAGAAGATGAATTACCGCAGCATAGGTATCAGAAAATGAAACGCTCCAGTATTTAAAACCAGGTCTCCTAATTGACCAAATAGCTTCAAGTAGTAGTTATTTTTACTACAGTGTGTAAAGGGCAGGTATTAATGTGGTGAACAGTGTCCCTCTATGGGTGTACTCACAATCAATCAATCCAAGTCTGTAATGCCCCTAAAGCACGGCACGGTTGCCTAATGCGAGTGCTCCGAACCGCTTCAGGACCACGGTTGGAGGAGGTGGGCCACGGCACGGATCATTTGTGCAGGTGTCAGTGCAGGTCGGCGGGGGACTCAGACCCCTCCCCAATCGTACCTGGGCACAGCACGGTTCAAATGGCCCTAGTGTGAGTGTCAGTTATTATAGCAGCACATATTTTTACTACAAGTTACATATAATAATAAGCTTGTTTCATTTAAATACCACCCAGTGAGGAGATAGGAGCCTAGAGTTGAGGTGATGAAACCTTTCTACCCTCATTAACCTCCATCAGACCGTCAGGGTTTGAGCTGACGCAGCACTTTGAGCCAACGGACACAAATACTGTCCAGGCATTTCACAATAAGATAAAAATACTCACAGATAAACAGGAGGAGTGAGCCGAGAGGATGGACGTGTGGAGTAAGAGACGCTGGGGAGGACTGTGTGTGAGTGATGCAAGCCCCATCATCTGCCCCTCTGCTTCCTCTAATGATAAAACTCATTACACTTCATGTCCTGGAGTGTCCTTTTTGAATGGCGTTGGTGACTCAAAGATAGCCACTAGTTAAAGATTGCAAGAATGAATGGTTGTTTGTACACTGTAAAAAAAAAAATGTTGCAAAAACTCAAGGCAACAGGATCCCTCAAGATTTATGAGTTTTGGGGCCAACTCAAAATCTCAAGTTTTCAACAACTAATAGTTTTTTGTTCACCTAATTTGATGTTTATATGTCTAAAAACTTTACTTTTTTTATCATTTTTAACTTATTTTACAGATGACTTACTATCCATTGTTCACAAAAAGTATTATTGATCATAATGAAACCTTACTACACAAAATACAATGGATATGAAGTTGGCTGTAAGATGAGTTAAAAAAAAATAGTTATAGTGAGTAAAACTTAAAATTTTTAGTCATATGAATGTTAAATTAGGTGAACAAAAAATATTTGTTGTTGAAAACTTGAGATTTTGAGTTGGCCCCAAAACTCAAAAATCTTGAGGGGTTTTGTTCCCTTGAGTTTTTCAGTTTTCACAATTTTTTTTGTATTTTTTCTGTCAAGTGCCAGGAACCAAAGGAGGGAACGGACCCAAAGATGCGGAGTCAAATGAACTTTATGATACTCACAGCGAAGACAAGAACACAGGGGTACACGAAAAACACGACCATTCCAGACAATACTCAACAAAACTTAACATACTCAACAAACACAATGAACCGACAAAAACTAGGGGAGGACACAGGACATAAATACACAAAGGAATGAGGCACAGGTGAAACACATGAAGGCGGGGCAGGCAATCACACACACGGGAAACACAAGAGGCAGGAAGTAAACCAGAAAAACATGGAAACTAACTGGGAATACAAAATAAAACAAGGGAAACAAACACAGAAAACAAGACAAAGACATGGGACATGACATTTTATTTATTTATTTTTTACAGTGTATGTTAAACTGTGACTTTACCGATCACTGATACAACCTTTATTTTTTAAATAAATGTATAAGCTATTCTGGATTTATTTTGTGTAAATTATAAAAAAAATGTTACTGCATGTTTTAATAAGTAAATTAAAAGTTAATTTAAATGTGGGTACGTAGAAACATATGATAGATTTATATTTTTGTGCTAAGTATAAATGAAAGTAATTATCAGTACATAGTTTTTGAGCTATAAAACGTATTTTCGGTGAACCTCCGGCTCGGGCATGCACTGAACAAATCCTGTTTGCCGTAGTGACAGCCTCTAACACCTTTATGCACCAGATCATCATTGGTTTACTTATTTCCTGTATTTAGTTTAAACTTGCAGGTCAAAGGTCACGGTGCACACTAACACCTCAGTATCTCACTAAACTGAGACTGATACTAACAACAGAAAAAGTGTCTCCAGATTCGAGACGCGTGTTTCTCAGCCACTTCCTGTAGTTTTTAGATGCTGTTTCCTGTTGCATCTCATCAGACTGGCTTTATTCCACTTCACTCACATAATCTTTGATACGAGACCAGAATAACAAAGTCATTTTAGGTTCATGTGTCGCTTTACTTGACTTCAGCAGATTTATATATTGCAAATTTTCATTTTTTCATTTAACCTTTATTTTACCAGGTAGCACATTAAGAACAAATTCTTATCAATCAATCAATCAAACTTTATTTCTATAACACCTTTCAACAACCAAAGCTGACAAAAGTACTGTACAACATTAAAAACAAGATAAAAAAAATCAATAAAAATAGGTCAACAAAGCACATTACAACATTAAAATAAAGAGAAGGGCCCAAAGCCATTCTGAATAAGTAGGTCTTGAGTTTGGTTTTGAACAGAGGCAGGTCAGTGATGGGCCACTGCAAAAGAACGAGTGCTGCGCTGTCTGCACCGGGACCAGGGGACCTCCAGCAGCTGTTGCCCGGCAGATCCTAGTCCTCTGCTGGGTTGGTGAGGGGTCAAAATCTCACTCAAATAGGAAAAATGCAAGACCATTGACTGCATTAAAAACAAAAATCGAAATTTAAACAGACTTCTGAACTGGACAGGGAGCCAGTGCAGGGAGAACAGGACAGGTGTAACATGCTCGTGTTTCTGACTGTTAATGAGCAGGCAGGCCGCAGCATTTTGCATGAAGACCAGCTTATTTACAGAGTTGATCTGGAAGTGCTTGAGAACACTTGAAGGGAAAGGGAAGAGGGGAGCAAACATAAAATTTAACACAAATACAAAAGAACAAACTATTGTTTATTAGTAAAATATTTACACGAGTCCTTAAAAATGTCCTTTAAGTCCTTAAAGTGAGCTTATCGATTCCATATGAAGCATATTTCTGTACAAGTTCCAATCATATGTAGCAGCAAAATGAAAAGACATAAGGCCAAAAGATGAATTGGTTTTTGGGAACAATATTATCCAGCATTGATATTTTATTACTCCCATAAAGGTTAATACCTTCTATGGCCACCATTCTCAAACTGGGGTCCTCAGTCCCTGGAACCATGGTTGGGGTCCGCGAAAAAAAAAGTAATTAATTGATAATACTTTGTTATGATTAATTTTGCTATGGTATATAATTTTAAACATTCATAAATGTTAATGGGATTTTCCACTTGTTCCCTTTTTAGCTTTTTCCTTTCTAGGTTCCCCTTGTCAGTGTGTGCAGTGTGCAGTTTATTGATTTGGTTTTTACGCCAGATGCATTTCTTGGCAAAACCCTGACTGGACTTGGGACCAGCACAAAAGGACACCGGCTTGTGACCTCAGCGGTGGTGGAAGAAGTACTCCATTTCTTCACTAAAGTAAAAATATAGATAAAGGAGCAAAACATTACTTTAAAATTTCTACTCAAGTAAAAGTATAAACGTACTTACTTTTAAATGTACTTGTGAGTAAAATAGTCAAAGTATTTGGCACAGACTCAGCTCATGTTTGTGTTAAATGTGAGGGATTTTGCTGATTCCAGATGAAATGAACAAACTGCTGCAGTAGAAGAGACTGAATCTGTCTCTGAGCTCTGAGCTCTTTATTATTCTGATGTTTCTAAAGCAGTACTACTTTACTGCATCTGTTATATTTAAGTTCTGAGTGTACAACAGTGATGGAACAACAAAAACACATGATTTTTAACCAAAACAAAATACTTTGTACTTCAAACAAACTCATAAATGTAGTAGAGTAAAAAGTACAGACGCTTGCTCTAAAATGTAGTGAAGTAAAAGTAGTAAAGTACAGATACATGAAAAATGCACTTAAGTAAAGTAACTAAGTACTTTTACTTTGTTACATTTTACCACTGGAACCCATGTGGCTGGATTATTTGAGTTTCTTGCCTCCTTTGGTTAAAATGTGATATATCATTTTTTTCTGTAAATTCCCTAAGTCTAGAACATTTTTTGCATTCAGTTCCTAGCAAGATTGGTAAAAATATAAAAATACATTTAGTAGAAGCCCATGCTGCTGCTGATTCAGATGAACTGTGTGCAATGATTAACTTTGATGCTAGAAAGTGTTTGCAGGTCTTTTTTTTTTTTTCTTTTTTTTTTCCAGTTGCAGGTTCTAGGCCCCGCCCCCTGACACACCTGGACACCTGCCCAGAACTAATCGTGAGCTCAGAGTAGATAAGACAGGTAGGACACTGGGTTTATGGCTCTAACTATGTGTGGGTCAAAGGTCAGAGTGGGACGGACCCAGAACCAGCCCACTATCAGCTGACCACAGGAAAATCTAATGGACTAACACTGAAATAAACAGGATTATCTCACTATTTTCATACAGTCTTAGTATAAATAGATGTGATATGAGATTAAACTGTTATTTAAATATAAGAATTAATTAAACACCATTAGAAAAAGGTACTGAACTTTTAATTCTCAGCAGATCCTGGTGCATTTATTTTTGGAAAAGAAAATATGACAAGGAGCGGCAGAAAGTAACTATACTTTTTCTCAACTAAATTACTTCAGTACATTTTGGAAGAATAAATGTATAGCCTACTTTCTGGGTACTTTTTAAAACCTGTACTTAAGTAAAGTTATGAGAGACAAGTGTTTAATCATGTCATTTTTAAAAGTCTCTAAATGAGTCAAATTATTATTATTATTATTATTATTATTATTATTATTTATTTATTTTATTTTATTTTTTTGGACCTTGGTGGCAAAGTGAGTAGCCTTGCCTTTAGAGTAGTAGTAGTAGTAGTAGTATTTTTACTGTGCAACTGCAATAATTAAAAAATAAAATCACTTTGTGCTTAGGTACATTCTCTACTTATTTTTATTCAAGTGATACTTTTGTTTGGTACTTCTACTTGTAATATTAAGTGTTACATACTTGCCATTAGCGGGATTAGTAGTAGTAGCAGTATTCGAAGTAGTGGTAGTAGTAGCAGCAGCAGCAGTAGTAGTAGTAGTGGTAGTAGTAGCAGTACAAGCAGTAGTAGTAGTGGTGGTGGTTGTAGTAGTGATTGTATATTTTACTGTGCAATTGCGACTAAATAAATTAAATGACTTTGTTCTTAAATGAATTTCACAATCAGTATTTCTTTAAATATTTTGTTGATACTTTTCCATTATTTTGAGGTAACAGGACTGTCTTGGGTATGTCCTCCACCTCAGATTATTTGATACAGTTTGTACTCGGCAGACTCAGAGCAGTGATAGTCTCACAGCTGCAGTAGGGTCATAAATGTCTGTAGAAACGTGTCTCTGGCCCAGGAGCGTCCTCTGGGTCTGGACTGTGGTTAGACTGGGGCAGAGTTTGAGTTCTGGTCCAGTCGGGTGTGCGGCACGGAGACAAATCCATCCCAAAAGTCTTCCCAGAGTACTAACCACTTACTTGGCAAAGTGGTTCGTGGCACTCTTGCCTCACAGCAAGAAGGTCCCAGGTTTGATTCCACTGCTCCAGCCGCACGAAAGGTTGGGTCAAATGCAACAAATTTTCCTATGGGGACAATAAAATATTCCTTATCTTACCTTACTTTAACTTTATTACACATATGGATAAATGTGGACAAGTAGATTTTCTAAAACTTGCATTTAACTAACGCTTTACAGTGAGTTAGAGGAAAAGGGGAAAGTGGTCTGTCATCGTTTTGCCCCTCAAAAATTAATATTAACATTAAACAACTAAATTTCACTTCTTTGATACAGCTATCAATAACTATTTTTATTTTTTTATTTTTTATTTTTTTGGCTTCCCAGACCCCTACCTCACTCCCTCTCCCCTGTCTGGATGAACCCCACTTGCTGCATCCCTTCAGACCTGAACTATGATCTTATAGATGAGCTAATGGACTTTATTTAACATAAGGTTTCTTCTTCTTTTTCCTCCACAGTTCTTTACCGAGAAGGAGGGTCTAAGGACAGGGGATGTCCCAGGACAGTTTAGTTTAATTATTGTTTATGTTCGATTGTGTGTTTATGTTTGATTGTGTGACTAATTGTTTGAAAAGCCCTGTGAGCCGACTGCTGTTGTGATATTAGACTATATAAATACAACTGAATTGAATTAACTTGAATTTGTGCAAACTGTGTCCAAAGAGAAGTGACTCCTGGAGGTGTTCCTGGTCCTTGCAGTGATTTCCAGGACAGTACCATGTCTGTTTTTAATGCAGTGTCACTTGAAAACCTAAAGATCAGGAGCATCCAAAACTATTAACACAGACCCTGCCTTTCTAAAATGCTCCTTTTACACCCAGGCATCTTACTGAAAAGTTGCTTTTTTATGGCCTAGTCCTTATTTAATGCATGTTGCTGTCTTCAAATGAAAAAAAGAGCTATTATTTTTTCACAAAATAGTAAATGGTACAACCTAAAGTACTGCTCACCCTATGGTCCCACTGCCACTCTGTTGAACTGTCAGCTCTTTAACTTGAGTATCTCTGCTGGCTCCTGCCTCTCCTCTGGGACGAGCTGAGAGACACAGACTGAGCCAAAACAAACAGCTGCAAACGCTCTTCTGCAAAACTCTGCTGCTGCTGCCGAGTTACTGCGGCGACAAAACCCAAACGACCCCAATCATCAAATCTGTAGGGTCAGAGGTCAGAGGTCAGAGGTCAGACATGTACGGATCTGGAGATAGATCCACATTGCTGAACGTCTCCGGTTCTGCTAAATCGACTTTTTTTTTTAGCTTTAGCCATGTTATATTGTTGTTCGCACCTCAAAAACAGACCTGTATGCTGAGGCCGGCCCCGTTCTGCAGACCTGAAAACACTCAGTCTCGCAGCTCTACAGAGATACGTGAAACCAGGACATGCTCCTGCATGTTTCGAAAGTTCATATACCATCACCGGACTCGTTCTGATCATTTCAATTCAATTCAGTTTTATTTGTATGGCCCAGTATCACAACAAAAGTCGCCTCAAAGGGCTTCACAAACAGTTGATCGAACATAAACACACAATCAGACTTAACACACAATCAGCACAAACAATAAATACACTAAACTAAACAGACCCAGGACACTCCTGTCCTTAGACCCTCCCTCTCTTAAGGAAAAACACCTTAAAAAAAACAGCTGTGGGGGAAAAAAATAAGAAACCTTATGGAGACCACACTTAAATTGCCATCACTATCTTACTACTTACACTGTAGTAAACTAGCTAAACGCTCAATCAAATTACCGATGTTAACCATACGTTAATACCTAACTATTTTAACATTTTTGAGGGGCTTTAAACCCGGTTGTTTTATTACACTGGTTTTGTTATTATTAGATTAAGTTTGAACCCCGTACTTACATTTAAAAATGTATTCCTCCGCCGACGAGCAGCTCTCTCCGCCTGCCTCTGCCATCTTCGAACGTCAGACAAGCAGCGCGCAGTGAATCATGGGATATGTTGGGCCGCGAAGGATGCACCCGATGCAGCCTTCGTTCAGCGGGAAAGGAAGGCCACATTCGTGGGCTGCATTTGAAGTAGCCTTCGAATTGAGACACCCCTGTCGCGCCGACTGTGACATAATCGGCCTTCAAATGTAGCCGATGAAGCCTGCAGCCGTTGAATTGGGACACAGCTTATGAAGCAGTCAGTCTGCAAAGTCAAAGTAACAGCTCCCAAAATGAGATGTTTTCCATACATATACTGTTTTTAATTCATATCAAAACTATTTCAAAAAAGCCTAAAGAAAGCAAAAACAAACAAACAAACAAACAAAAAAACTACAAACATGACTAAGTGACTGGAGGTTATATGGGTTACTGAACAAGTGACCGTGAACACATTATTAGGCTATTAAAGGCTGTTATATTAGAGGCTATTTCTTATATATGCCTCTGCAAAATCTTTTATAGGTGCACTATGGTGAACTGAACACTTATTTTTGTGACCTGCTGACAATATTTCTCCTAATTTACAAATAAAACTATTGTTCTTTTAGCATAATATTTAATACAATCGCCCATTGTTTTAGCAGGGATTAGTCTTATGTTGGTTAAAATGTCCTAGAAACCATATCTCTTGTGCATAGGTTTTGAAATATGCAATAATCATACTTTAAATTTCAGGGTTTAATACATAAGTGATTTTATTTTGACAGGAGTCTGTTTTAACAGCGGCCTGAAGTGTCCTCCGCGGTAACCACAGCTCCTGGTAAAAACATATTTTGAACAGGTTGTGATTATTTATTTATGGACTGATTGACGTCTCAAAGGAAATCCTCAGCGGTTCATCAAGTCTTAAAGTGTTGCTGGGTTTCAGCCTGTTTCATCATTGGCCTTTAGTTCTTATGCAATCTCCCTGCAAGCTCCCCACGCGGATTTATAGAGAAAGACTGCCCCCTGGTGGTGATGAATAACGTGGACTCAACTGCACAATTGGCTTCGCACAGAACAATGATGCAATGATTTATGTTTTCATTGTTGAGAAACAGTGTAGATGTCATATTGGGGGTATGTTAATTGTGATGAGACTAGATAGAGTTTAGTTATTAATCTGAATGTAAAAAATGTAAAGATATAGAGTAAAGTGGACTGTAGCTTTTATTAAGAATCAATTTTATTCATTCGTTCATCTTCTTCCACTTATTCCTGGTGTTATTCAATGTTAACTTATACAGGATTTTAGCTATCAGCCATGTTAGAAGCCATGTGTTGTTTTTGAAATGAAACAAATAGTTGGGATCCAGAGATGAAAGTGGGCTTCTACCAGTGATTCAGTTTTCTCTAAATCTCAGACAGGACATGACCTTACTGTGTGGAATTTGCATGTTCTCCATGGCTGTGCTTGCGTGGGTTTCCTCTACCACCAAAATCATGTACAACCGGTCCCCTATGGCAGTGGGGGTTTTTTTTTGTTTTGTTTTTTTCAGTTACATAACCCCTTATATTTTTGCAGTACCCCTCAACTATCCCTACGTTTTTAAGAAAAAGTAAAATGAAATACCATTGCCATTACCATTTTAATGTATTTTATGTATTATCCTCGCACATTTTAGCATTAATGTTATTATTATTTTTTTAGAATTCTGATTGCTTATTCATAGAAGAATATAGAAGAATCTGAATGAGCAACAGCTTGTATCAAAGCTCAAACACAAACTATTACCACAAGAATGAAGCTACTGCAACACAAGTGGTTCATGAGGACACACATCACACCTGAGAAGCTGAACCAGAGCTCTGCTGGGATTCCAGACATACTGCAGTATGTGTAACATGTTTGATGGAAAAAGGCAACTTATCTGAGTATGCACTGAGTATGGGAATGTCCCAAGTTAGTAACTTTATGGAAGATGGTTGTTTGTACTTTAACTAAAATGACAGGGTTCCAGGTCCCTTGTCAAACTTTGTATTCTAGGAATATATCCAGAGAATCTTTATGTCAGTTTTCGACTAGAGATAAACTCTGGACTCCTGCGGGCCAGGAGGATGGCTGCTCTGTCTTGGAAAGAAACTGAAATATCCTCTGCACAGACCTGGATCAGAGAGATGGCATTGTGTGTCCCACTAGAAAAACTCACTTACGCACTCACTTGTATGTAATGAGAGGTAAAGCACAAGAATTTGAGAAGATGTGGGCACCCCTGATGTTCTTTCTCAGACAACAGCAGGCATTAATCTTTATCAATCTGTGTCTTGTTTTTGAGTGTGACAACTCTTTATTTTATTTTTTGTTTTGTTTTGTCATGTCAATTTAATGTTTGTTGTATTTTTTTATTTATTTATTTTGGTGACTGATATTTTGATTGATAGTTTACATCAGTATATATTATACTATCATTTGTGCATGTTTTGTTAATTGAAAATCAATAAAAACATTGTTTAAAAAAATATGATTACTTATTCAATTTATTTGTCGCCAGAAAATGTCAAGGGGGTGGGGGGTCCAGTAAACCTTTCACTGACCTCTTGTGGCAGGAGTTATTATCTGTTCAAAGCATTTCTCCAGTTTTGCTAAAGTGTCACTATTCTGTCTATGTTTTACATCCTTAACATCAAAGACACTTTTTTTCTGTCCAGAAGCATAGGCTCATCCACAAGATTCCCACATACTGTCTCCTTGTATGCATTAAAGATAAAAAGAAACAACATTTCAGCACCTGCTCTGCTCTTTTATATTTTATATGAGCTGAATATAACAGTACCAAGGCAATTTTACTTTTTAAGCACACAGAAAAAAATTAAGCAGTGCAAGATGCCTATAGTCTATACAGGGTTCTGCAAACGTCTGGATCCAAAGAGCCAGTTGTTCCCAGAAATACAAAATTTGCTTCTGTAAAGAGCTGCCACTAATTTGAATGCATTAACAGTTGCTGGGCCTATAACAGAAATATAACCTATTGATGGTTAATTATTGCAAATTAACAAAGAATGGTGTTAAATACTTACTGCTCTGATTATCTTTCAAAAGCCCGCTAAACAGCAGTGTAATACAGGAGCCACACACTTCACATCATATCTTCCTGCTGTTTATCTATCTTATCTAACTTATGTGTGTTGCACTTCATATCAGTCTGTGCATGCACTGCGCTGACAATAAAGGCTACAAACAGCAGCTTATTATAAGTCCGTATTCTGCAAATCAGGGAGAAAGCTTTATTTAAATTAACAAAATGATGCTGATGCATCACTTTGAGCAGGATCCTGGCTCAAGATCTGGAGAAGGGTCCCCGGGCGCTGCACCACGGCAGCCCACTGCTCCTGACAGGTTGCCCCAGCGGCATAGAGGAATGGGTCAAATGCAGTGAATGAATTTCCCCTACAGGGATCAATAAAAATAAATAAAAATAAATAAATAAATAAATAAATAAATAAATAAATAAATAAATTATATGATGCATTTGACAGATTATGACACAAAGTATTAATATAACTGGAGAACAAAATAGGTCCTACGACCGAGCCCTGTGGCACGCCTTTTTTGACCTCCAGAGCAGCGGAAGCAGAACCAGACATTTGTATGCACTGGGAGCTATTTGACAAATAATCAACAAACCAAACCGCAGCTTGATCTGAAATGAAAATCTTAACTAGAGTTTTAAACCAGGAGAGTGTGATCCACAGTGTCAAATGCCTTAGAAAGGTCAGAAAAGATTGCAACACAATATTTTTTTATTTTTTTATCAAGTGCCTGGATAAAATTATTTAAAACTTTCAAGGTGGCTGTAACAATACTGTGCTGTTTTCTAAAACCAGACTGAAAATCAGATGCTCCTGGATTCTGAAAACACCTTCAGTTGTTCACTGATCAGCTTTTCAAAATTTTTGCCAGGATACATAACTTGGAGATTGGCCTGTAGTTATTTACTTCTGAAGGGTCACCTCCTTTGAGAAGAGGAAGTACAAACGCAGATTTCCACACACTGGGAATTTTTTTTACAACTGAAACTCAGACTGAAAATATATGACAGAGGCTCAGCAATGCAGTCTGCAGCCAACTTCAGAAATAAGGAGTCCAATTTGTCTGGTCCAGCTGCCTTCCTGGTATCCAGATTTTTTAATGCTCTGTGAACCTCGGAGACAGACACTGCAGTAAAGTTAAATGTACAGATATTGGAACATCTGGTTGTTTCTAGACGTTCAGAGTTTGAAACAGAACTTGCTAAATTAGGGTTTAACAAATCAAAAAGAGACCCTGCTGAAATAAAATGTTCATTAAAATAATTTAGCATGGCTGATTTCTCTGTCACATGTTTACCATCTTTAATTAAGAAGTTAGGAAGTTCACTTGCTTGTGCAGTCTCGCAAGTGGATTTCACTATCTTCAAAAACTATTTTTAACTATTTTAATAGATTATACACATTGGCCTCTTGTATTGTACACATAAACTGATGCAAGTACGCTGCCATACACCATCAGCATATTTAGGGTTTTGTGACTGACACACTCTTCCTAATAAAAAGAAATAAAATGCTGCCTCTGCTTATTTCTATTTGGTAAAATTGCATTTAACCCTCTGGCACCCTTTTAAAATAATCATGTTCATACCAGTAAACGCCTAAAAAGCACACTATATTTTCTTGTTAGTTCTTGCGAGTTATTTTCAAAATAATAAATGCAAAGAGGATTTTTTTGGATGAATTATTAAAGCCTGGGTACAACAATTAGCAGCAAGATTGATTTTTATGCATTTTTAGTTTTTGTGTAGTGTCAAATATTCACGTTGATACCGCTCAGCACATTTTACATGCTTTTCATTTGGTAGCTATAAAAAAATAGAATAGTTGTTTTTTTGTTTTTTTTTATGGAGCTCATTAGGATCAGCTCCTTCTCTAATAGCTATTGATACAAAATAGTCAGATGATGCCGCCAGGTTTTCAGATGACAGAAACATGATGAAATGTGATGTTTCTGTCATCTGAATCTTTATGTGCCTACTGAACCATCGCCATCTCACTGACCAAACCAAAAAGTTGTACTGCGATTGTCCCACCAGCAGAGGCCGCTGTTGACTCACGGTGAACTCTCCCTGAAGTTGCGCTGTGGTTGTTGGGTGTAAACTTTTTGGTTTTTGCCGCTGACTCTCATCTTTTCCCATGGAGCTGTTAAAATTCATCATTTCTTTCTTCATTCTTCATTTCTTTTCTCCCCGTTTGACGTTCACTGCGCCGTCTCCACGCTCCGCTCACTTGACGTCACCGCCAGCCGTTCGTCGTCAAGGCAACCGCCATTAAACAGGAAGTGGGTCTCCGCCGCTTTCAAAATAATGAACTCTCGTGGGTAGAGCTGTATTTCTGTGTTTCTAGAGGCATTTGTAGTATTAAGAGCCGTTTCTAGACACTATAGGGTCCCCAGGCAAGCGGGACAATTGGGGCCCCATATAGGCTAGGCTCCAATTTCTAGGGTAAATCCCACCTCAAACCAAAAATCATGAGGCATTTGATAAAATTTTAGTAAGCATAAATATAAGCTCCCCTTTTGCCCCCTATACTGAGTTGTGCCCTTGTTGAATATTTACATAAATGCTCAATAAAAACATGAAAAAATGTCCAATACTTTTTCTTTCAACTGTATTCCAGCCGAAGATAGGATGCCCACACATATTTATTCTACATTTTCCACGAGGAATACTGACCTCACCTTGTTGTTTTTATCTTAAATCTCACCTTTTATAAGATCCATTGAGCAATGAAATAGTGGGACATTATCTGAATAAGTGGGACAAGGGGACAGAGGCCTAAATGGCTGTGCAGTACAAACAAAAGTGGGACAGGTGGTCACTCTATTAGCCATTGGCGACCTTTACACTGCAAAATAACAATATCTACATTAGTTGTTCTTCTTTATTTTTAAATAGGGACAAAACACATTAATGAACACATACAAGATATATAAATATGTTATCAGATTGTAGCCCAAGGCTAATTTCCATCTGCTGTCCCTAGACAGGTTGATTTAATCATAAAAACTAATACACACAGTAAAAACAATACACCTAGACAGACAATACAATAATACAAACAGAGTGACATAAAGAAATGGTCAGTCGCAAGATCACAGACTCAGCCCAACTAAAGGGAGTTGGATTATTTGATCAAAATTGCACGCTGCCCTGTTTAGTTAAGGTGCCAGTGTATAGTATTGCACCCAGCCCATTGCTAAAATTATTATAGAACATTGCACAACCCTAAAAAGATAAAGTGCAAGGTGAAATTGCTAAATAACCCGGCTTATAAAGTGCTATTCTACAATGTATTGCATGTGCCCTCAAAGGTAATATTCATTAGTATATTGCATAGTGCGCGTAAGTAAAGTATTAATAAATAATTGATTAATTAATAGTATATTGCACATTGCCCATTGTACATTATAAACTATTGTACATGATCACACACCTGTGTTGACCTGAGCCATGTCTTTAAATGGCCTTTAAAAGCAGTGAAACTGGGGGAGTCTCTGTGGTGGTAAACTGTTCCACAGAACACTGCCCTTATATGAAAACACATTTTGACTGAATGAAGTTTTTCTGTCAGGCACCTCACAGTCACCTCTGGTTGTGGCCCTGGTGGAGCGAGATGTAAGAGTTGACCTGTACCTAATATAGTCATTGAGTGCGGGTGGAGCTAGACCATATAGAGTCTTATACATCAAACAGGCATTTCTAAATTTGATAAAATTCTGAAAGCTCAATAGATTGTATTTGGAGAGAACATTGCAGCTGTGGTAAGTAAAGGGTTTCTTGTCCAATGTTTTCAAAGCTTTTTTGTAGGGGGACTTTTTTGGCTTAAGAGTTGTAACACCTGACAATGACCAACTGGTTATACAATAACTAATGTGAGAGAAGATCATACAATGTAAAAACATCATTGCAGCTTCATTAGTTAATGACCTGCGTGTTTGATTAAAATTGTATAGATTGTATTTGACTGTTCTAGACACCATTTTAACATGGTTTTTGAATATAAGTGCAGAGTCCAACATTACGCCCAAATATTTGAACTCCTTCATTAATTTTAATTCTTGACTTTTGAAATACACAATTGATCTGATAATTTTTTTTTTCTTAGAAAAAAAACATACACACAGTTTTTTGTGTGTTTAACAGGAGACAGGACCTAGTGAGCCAATTCTCAACATGTGTTAATGCTGATGAGAGAAATTGAAATACTTCTTCGAAATATTTCCCACTTGTAAAGAGCACTGCATCGTCTGCATAAAGCTGTATGTCCACATCTTTACAAATGTCCGGAAGGTCATTAATGTAGAGGAAAAATAAAAGGGGGCCCAAAATTGACCCTTGGGGAACCCCTAGGGGGTAATCTTGGAAAGAGGACTTCACCCCATTTACCACAGAACACTGTTTTCTATTGGATAAATATGATTCCATCCATTTTATAGTTTTGTTGGAGAAATTGAAGGAGGACAGTTTTGATAGTAATACATTATGATTCACAACGTCAAATGCTTTTGTTAAATCTAAAAAAACTGCTCCTACATATGCTTTTTTATCCAAATAACCTTTAACCTTTTCTAAGAATGTTGTTATTGCAGATTCAGTGGAATGTAACGCACGGAAACCAAACTGCATGGGGTGCAAGGGAAATTGGCTGTCATTAATATGTTCAATTAATTGCTTTGCAACCCACTTTTCAAGCACCTTTGAAAAAACTGGTAGTATGCTGATTGGCCTATAGTTTTTCGTGTCAGTTCTATCCCCTGGTCACAGTTGCAGTCTTCCAGGCCTTTGGAACCACAGAGTGTTTTATTGATAAGTTAATCAGATGAGCAATGGGGCATGATAAGGCCACTTTATATTTTTTAAGAAAGCCTATGTCAAGATTGTAATTGTCCTTAGCTTTGCTATTCTTCATTGCATTAATGATGTTAATAACTTCTGATGCTGTTATCTGACTTATATTAAAAGTTTGTCGAATACCATTTTCAGGGCTAAAGGAGAACTCAGGAGACTTAAAGCACTTGGATATTTCTTCCACAGATCGTATAAAGGACAGATTCAGCTCATTTGCTAAAACAGCAGGATCATTGACAAGCTGATTGTTAACCTTTATGTCTTGCTTTTTCTGTCTCATGGTTAGTTTGTTAATATTCTGACAGATTTGTTTCCCACTCCCTTTTGCATTTTCCATTATTGTGATAAAAAAGTTAGCTTTAGCTCTCCGTAATTTAGACGTTACTTTATTTCTTATAGATGTATAGTTTAGTCTATCAGTGGTCAACCCTGATTTAATACATTTTTTTAAGTAGTTGATCCCTCATTTTCATTAATTTTAAACACTCTGAGTTCAACCATGGAAGAAAGTTGTTATTTTTTTCCTATTAATTGTGGTTTTAGAAAAGGACTGACTAACTTCCTGAATTTTTTAAAGAAATAATTCTGAACAGGTGTCAGTGTCATCAGTTGACCATAGATTTCCCCTGTTCAAGTCACTTAATGCTCTTTCCACATTTTTTTCTTGATTTTTTGGTATAAAATTGAATTTTGATTGCTTATTTGAATGATTAGTATTTGAATTTTCAAAACGTTGTTTACTTAGTTTTCTCAAACAGAAGTTGGTGCGTGCTGTCCCACCAGATCTGTTTCTCAGCCGGGCAGAGTAAAAATGTTGCAGGAGAGGAAGAGGGGCATCAATGATCTTTTGTGCTGTCTTGGTTATCCACTGCAGATCTTTTTTCTCCTCTGAGGAACAACTGGAGAACCACAATCTAGTAATAAGTTACCTAATAAGTAAATAAATCCAATCTAGTCAAAATTGTTTGAATTAAGATTACTAATGTAGATTCATTTTTTTTCAGTGTAACAGCAGTAAGTGGTAAAAGAATAATGAAATATATATATATATATCCTGTGACACTGTGACAGATATGGAATAATATGCTATAAAATGCTGAAACTAAACAATATAATATATGAAGAGTTCATTTGCAAAAACAGATACTTTTTTTTTTTTTAAAGAGTTGAAGCTTGTAATTTCTCTTTACATAGCGCTGTTTTCAAATCCCAAATCCATTTTAGAGCAATACCCCATATATCCTGTTGGTCAGATACACTCAACTTTAATTTGAATGATATAACCTTAAGTAAATAATAATTTAAAAAAAATTTTTTGGGAGAATTTATAAAAAACGAAGTTACCTACTTTTGCAAATAAACTCCTATAATGACAAATAACTTCCTATAATATTTTTTCTACCTGGATAACATGCCGTGTGAACGTTTAAACCTTTATTTTGAAAGGCCAGGCCGGATGCAGGCGTGTGTGTCCCCTCCAGCCTCACACTGGTTTGACTCACAGCTGAGTGGGGAGCAGAATTACCTTCAGTAGAACTCCTCTCCCCGCGGCGCACGGACGGACGGACGCCGGTCTGTCGTCTCTCTTGTCGCCGCTTTGAGGCTGCGGACGCGCGGCCATGGCTCCCGTCACGTGCCGGGTGCAGTACCTGGAGGACTCGGACCCGTTCGTGTGCACAAACTTCCCCGAGCCGCGCAGACCTCCGCTGGTGGAGCTGCTGCAGGACGTGCCGCTGAGTGAGCAGATCGCGGGCATTCACAAGCTGCTGAACGCCCCCCTCAAGGTAGGACCAGGACCAGGACCAGGACCAGGACCAGGACCAGGACCAGGACTACTCACCTGGGCAGACTTCCGCTACCATTTTTTATCACAAAAGCTCATTGTCTAATATTTTTTCTACCGCTAATTGTAGATTGTCAGACTTTAGGCTACAGGTGTGCTGTGGCTGTCTGTAGTAGGACCGTCCCAATGCAAAAGTCCTCCATAATTTGCCTTGATAATGAGGTCAAACAATGAAGCCATGCCCATTTTGGTTATGTAGCTACTTAGCTGTTGATATCCTGCTGTAGTCAGACAAAACCGTTCTTTTATAAAACATAAACTAAAAATTAAGCTCTGCACAAGTTTGAGATATCAGCGTTAACCCTGTGCCCCAATTGTAAAAAAAAGTTATGCTGTTACTGTTAAATAACGAAAGTGTCCCCGTCATAAGTCACATTTGAAATGGTATACATTCATATTTTTTCTACTTTTTTTTTTTTTTTTTTGCATAAATCTTTTATCAACTTGTGCCCTGACCATAAATAACAAATATTTAATTATTTTCAGAATTGTAACACTTTTTATGCCAGTGTATGTAATAGCATCTAATTTTTAGTAAAAAACACACACAAAAAATGAAATATTTTTAATATTCTCAAGCAAAGTGGAATTATCCAGGGGGGTTATTACAGCCTTGGGTCTGTCAAAGAACACCAACAACATTTATATTTTTAGGTATCATTTTATTCCTGTGCTATGTAGAATCTAGAAAACAATTCCCATTCAAACTGGTTGTAACTTTTTGTTACTACAAACAAGTCCCAAATCCATCTAAATCAATTTTGTTGGTGATCTTTGACAGACCAAAGGCTGTAATAATCCCCCTAAAAAATCCACTTGCGTTGAGAATCTTGAAAATATTTCATTTTTTGTTTGTTTGTTTTTTTACTAAAGATTGAGATGCTATTACATAAACTGGCATAAAAAGGGTTAAAATTCTGAGAATAATGAAATATTTGGTATTTATGTTCAGTGCAGAAGCTGATTAAAAGATGTATGGAAAAAAAAATGAGTGTATACTATTTCCATGATGTTCTATGATGAGGATACTTTTGTCACTGAACAGGGGCAGTGTAAAAGAGAGAGTAGACATGAAGTAATGTTAGATTTGAGTGTAGAATATCAACATTGATGATAAAATACACACCTGAAGAAAAGGTAAGAACCACTGCAAAGTTATAAAAAAATAACTTTTGAAAAGGACAGTTTTGTCCTCATTAGGACACAGGGGTTAAGCAGTATTTATATTTATTCATCTGGACACGATGGATTAAAGAGGGGCTTAAAGCGTTACTGGCTGATATACAGGATTCTTTGACATGATCCTCACCCTACCTTTTATTCCACTCTTATGTCCCTGTTGGAGAATGGTAATTGTATCTTTAAACCGTGTCTTTGTTTACATGAGGAAGTCATTTTTGAAGGCGTAACTTTGAGCCAATCACAGCCAACCCTGAATAAAGTAAGGAACAATAACAAAAGTATGTGACAAACCCATTCTGAGCCAAGGAAAAACCTGATCTGACTTTTTTCATGAGAGAGGATGAATTTACCAGATCTTGCTTACTGTATTTTGTTTTTAATCCAGTAAAATATTGGTCATTAGAAGTGATACATCTAAAAGTTTTAGTCGCCTTTCAGCACTTACAAATAATCACTTGTTACAACTGCGAGGCGGTTTATGCAACGTTTACCTTTCTGATTCATTACTGCTGCTGTTGATGAAGTGGCACTGTCAGCTCCACCAATGTTCAACAAGCCTCTGGCAGAATATGACACGATCTGTTATTGTTGAGTCAGTCTGAGTAGCACATGATTTATCTTTAAATGTCCAGTATGTCGAATATAGTTTTGTTCTCAAAATAATTTTCAATTTGACCGTCCACAGTGCATGTGTTTGGTGACTTGGTGACTCTAAACTGCCTTTAGTTAATGATGTCTGTCTGCCCGCCTAAGGCCCATAGTTACTGGGAAGGCTCCAGTCGCTGGGAATGAGATGAAGAAGATGAATAAATATTTAATCGAGTAAATTTTAATATTTACAAAAAATTACTAAAATATTTTTATTTTATTTAAAATTTACTATTAAAGGGAAAATTTTACTTTTACTTTAAAGTGGAACTCAATAACTCTGCTCGTTTCTTTGCAGTTTTGCCTCATTTTCTCCTTTAAAGCACCCCCTACTTTTCAGAGTAAAGCACTATCGTTAATACTCACAGGTCCAGTTGACTCCCATTGTGATTACTCGCTCAGGTTTACCTATGTTTTTCTTGCCTCCTATCAGTACAAAGTTTTTTCTGCCATATGGCCGCTCTGCCACAACAACAAACAAGAAATAAAGTCATTGCTAGCTTGTTTTGCTGACCACAATGTACCATCTCGCAAGACTCGCTCACTGTCGCAAGTGTCACGTCCTGTGACAAACTGGCCAGGGTGTACCCCATGTTGCCCATGTTGCTGGCATAATGCGGCCAAGGGGCGATGGTGGCGCAATGGGTTAAGCATTCGCCCAGCAACCAGAGGGTAGCCGGTTCGAATCCCATCTGAAGCGCATACTTGTTGTTGTGTCCCTGGGCAAGACACTTCACCCACCTTGCCTGTGTGAATGTGTTAGTGTGGCTATGTTTGGTGGTGGTCAGGAGGGGCCGTTGGCGCAGATTGGCAGCCACGCTTCCGTCAGTGACTGAGGAGTGAATGAATAATAGATCAAAAATTGTAAAGCGACTTTGAGTTGTGTGAAAAGCGCCATATAAAATTGATGTATTATTATTATTAAGAGTGAATGGATGAATGACTCGTTCTCAAGCACAAAATTACCAACGTCGGAACAATCTAAAAGCCTGTTGCTACCCTTTTGTATGTTAGCGTCCATTAGACATCCCACACATTTCTTTCAGAGAAAAGGTTCTTTGCAATGCTTTCAATATTATATTGAAATATAATATTGTTTATTGCAGTAATGATAAATTTATCATATATTGTGCAGCCCTAATTTAGAGCATTTGTGCGCACCAAATAGGCATGCTTTTTGTCTGATGCGTGCATGTGTGCCTCATGTTCAAAATAATACATTGATAAAATCAGTAATGTAACAGTAAATAACTGTAGTAAATACTTGAATTGAACTGTGGCAGTGGCAGTAGTGTCAGTGTGCTCAACGTAAGGCTGGGTGTAGTAATCAGAGCTTGTGTTTTTGGACCAAAACTAAGGTCCAGCTCTGTATTATGTACAGCTATTTATAGCCCCTGCTTCGGTCTGGCTCCAGCCCTGTTAAAGTCATGAGTCACGGTCAGGTATGAGGCTGGACTGGGCCGAGACGTCAGATCTGAGCCAACAAAGTCAAGCCTGCACCAACCAAACTGCATTCCTTCAACTACACATACAACAGCTTGTCCTGGGACAAGAGGCACATAAACATGGAAGTAATGGGCCATTATCACAGAGTCCTCATTTACAACACTCTGAGTGAAAGTTATGAGACTCTGAAGTCCCGCCCTGAAGATGACACCTCCCTGACACCGATACGTTCAAACAAATACTTTATTGTTAAGATTATCTGAAACTGTATGCTTGTAAGGCATGTTTTTATTTTACCATCACCTCTATAAAATGTTAAATTGTCTGCACCACAAAGTCTGGGCCTTCACATTGTATTTTATGACGTGTATCTCGATTGGAGTTATTCTACTTTGACCAAAACGATTACAAAAGCCATGTTGACTATAAAATACTAATAGTTCTGCACCATAAAGTCTGCTCATTGCCGTTGTAACGGATGACTTCTATCTGTAAGAGAGTTATTTTGCTTTCGCCAAATAGAGATAATGCAAAGTACACCTGCTCACTAAATTGTGTAGTCATATTTAAATGTTCGAAGTAAAATCATGGCAAGTTTTTCTTTAGAATTCATCTTTACATGTTCGGGTAGAAATCAGTACACTGGCAAAGGGAGAGTCAAATGTTGCATGTCATATTTTTAGCACAATAGCCAACAAAATTCTTCTATATTGCAAGCTTATTTTTTGGACACTTATGACAGCAGAAGAAGCAGACTGAAGCCTACAGAAGCAAAAGGACATAAGTGACATTTCAATAACTTCAGGAGAACCGAAAAAATAGGTAAAATTTAATCAGACTTTAGAAGACTAAGACTTTTTATGCAGATTTTTGATGCAGATTTTCTATATACAGTATTTTCTTTAACAGTTATATCCATTTAAACCATTCTGGCTTTGACTGAATCCTATGCTCAGAGACAGCCGTTTGTTTTTTCATCAGTAATTCAAGAAAATATATGTTCAATGGCCCTTTAGCATCTCAGACTTGAATATTGTTGATCAATGTCTGACCAAATATCTCCATAAATGGTCTGTGAGCCAGGGCTTCAGATGTCGTCATATTTGTCAAGTAAATGACAGCTTCTTCTGTGACGAGTCTATTAGAGCAGTGACACACCTCCTGACTCAACAAATTCTCCATCTATGACTAACTTGAAGCGAGTCTGTCACTTCCTGGGTCAATGCCACTGCAGTCGGACTCCTGTGAGATAGGCCACTGTCCAGAATTTCTCACATAAATAAATTGAGTCTATGGAGGTAATTAAAAACACCAGCTGATTTGGCATTTTTATACATTTTTATATTTAGCATATGTTTATTATCTAAAAGCCTACTTGAGTGTATTACTGTATCTTGTCTTCACTGTACAATTGAAAGTATATTAATTTATTTCTGTAAAGCAAACCATGAAATAGTATTTTAATTATTTATTATTTTCTTTTGCATTTATGGTAAAAATGTACATTTGGTTAGGGTTTAAGTGTGAGTTTAGTTCAGTGGTGGATACTCAAGTACTCAAAAGCCGTACTCAAGTAAAAGTACTGTTACTTTATTAGTAAAAGTAGTTCTTCTCCTTCTTCTTTCAACCCAGAGCCTCCTGATTGCAAGTCAGATGTGCTGCCCACTACACCACCGAACACACTTCCTTAGACAATTTAAAGGTTTACTCAAGTACAAGTATGTTCAGAAAGTACTTGTTCTTCAAAAAATTTACTGAAGTAAATTACTTGAGTAAAGTATCTAGTTACTGTCCACCACTGGTTTAGATACAGTTTTAGACTATGGGGGGAAATACTCTCAAGGAAAAAAGAAACGCACCACTTTCATTTTCTCAATTTGTCAAAAAATATTACAGTCAGTGAAAAATTACAGACTACAATGAGTTTAGAAATATTCTGAGTCAAAATGAAATTACTGTTTTCCTGGTTCCGGTTGATTGATTTTGATGAGCAATAACAACTGTATTTTTGTATTAATCACCTATGTCTGGGTCATGAGTAAAACTCAGAGATGAATTGGACCTGTCCTCAATTGTGCACAACCATTCCCTATAAAAAGACACCAAAATGGAAAAAAAAGCACATTTGTTCCCAATGCCACGACTCCTGCAACCAGAGAGAGATTGGCAGCCATTGGCCTGCTTCAAGCTGAAGGAGCACACGGCTGTAGCCAGGGAGTTTGGAGTCCATCACTCTACTGTTGTACGCCTCGCTGAGCGTTTCCACACCACTGGATCCTCCAATGACCGTCCCAGATCTGGTCGACCACATGTCACAACTGCTGCATTATTATTGTTTGGTCATGTTATTGTTATTGAAACTGTCATAAGCATTGATTAATTGGGTCTGAATATCAGGGACGGGTATATGGTTGATGTGCACATGGAATATTTCCATCAAAAATAAGTAACCAAACAAAAATGTGGTAAAAAAGCAGTGGTGCGTTTCTTTTTTCCTTGAGTGTAGATTAGACCAGGGGCACCCAAACTTTTTCCAAAGAGTGCCAGTAATGAAGATGTGCAACAGTTCAAGGGCTGACACAGTCTGATATCATGAAAACAGAGAAGCAGGGAACACTGAGGCCACAGTGCGATTGTGGTCAGTAAGGTTGCTTAAATTCATGACATCACAGTCCCTCCTTACATTTTTAGAAACTCAAAGCACATAAAGTATAAACTGAATGCACGCTGTTTTCTAAGTGTTTTGGGTAACGCTTTAGAATAACTTATCTATGAAGCATTAGTTAAGGATTAGTAACCCTTAAATTGCATTGCATTGTTGCATTACTTCAACAAAATCAACACCACTGAGTTATAAACATTGTTCTTACTGTTGAATTCTTGAGTCATACACTCATGTAATTCTGTGCAAAATTATAAATGACAATAAAGTATCTATGAACTATTTATTAATTAAAATGCTATTTAAATGACTGCTTAATATTACTGAGTTACTATAAAGTGTCACTGAGCCTAATAATTATTTATTTTATTTGACAAATTTTAAAACAAGTTCCAACAAAATAACATCTTTGAACAAAGAAAAACCTCCTCTATGGTAGTATGTTTAGTTCAGGCTCATTTCAGTGCTTACTGTGAGTAATGATGAATTTATAATACTTCAACACATACTAAACTTGGAAAACAAAAGGCAGAGAGTAGTAGATGTGAAGACACACTGTGCTGGTGGGCCGTGAGTAATGCATTTTGCCGTGGTGGCTGAGGGCCACAAGAAACCTCGACCTGTGCCACAAATGGCCCCGTACTTGTCTGTATTAGAGTACGATGGGCTGCCATAGTCGTCTGGGTTCTATGCTGGTCTTGTATTTTTACCTGAGGAGGGAAGGAAGTTCTTCATGATCCATTTACAAAACATTATATTTATATTACATATCGCCTCAAACCAAATTACTTTGTTCTAATTTACATTTTTAGTGGATTTTTTTTTTTTTTTACCATTGTGAAACATAATAGGGTTTTGTGGCTCAATGGAAAGAGCATTTACCCCTGAGCTATAAGCTCTTTGGGTTTTTGTCCAGGTCTGGCACTAGATCTTTACCATTGCGAGAGGTCTATGCTTCTAGTTTAGATCTATCTTCTTTTTTCTTTGGTAAATTTGTAAAAAAAAAAAAAAAAAAAAAAAAAAAATTACACACTTCCTTTGTTAATTTCTTAAAAACCCATCCAGGACTTTTATAATGTTTCTGTATTGTGTTTTTGTATACCTAACATAAACACTTTGTTTTGTCCCCTTTATAAATGCAGTGTGATACCGTCTTAGCATAATGTTTTCTTACAAGTTTTTCCCACTGCTACCATCTCAAACCATCCCATACCTATCGTAGCATTATATAATCCTCAGCTCCAAAAACAGCGACTAAATAAAATAATCTTCAGTCTCACTGGTCTAAATTGGAGTTACATGGAAGGAAGGGAAGTCTTATCACCAGCTGCTGTTAGTATTACATCCGTCCATCTTTCCATCGTCTTTATCTGCTGTTTACAGACTCCACCCTGTTCCTCCAGGGCCCGCGGGGGGAACAAAGGGCACCAAAAGCGGGTTAGACAAGCCACAAAAAGTACATAGAGAAGTTAATGCAAAGTCTATGGTGCCCACTAGGAAAGTACAATATATTATCATTATATCATCAAATGTAAAATTCATATTACAAGAAACTAGATGTATCGCAATAATGTTAGGTCTTTTATCTGACAGAAATTTGCACTGGTCCTGGTGCTATCAGAGCCTTCAGTTGAACTACACTGTGAGACCTGATTTATTCTGGAGTCTTCAATTTAGCCTTGGTTGAGTCCTGTTTAGTTTTCATGTAGTTATGGTTTATTACTGGTTTAGACCTGTTTTTATCCTGTCTGAGTCCAGGTTTAGTTATGGTTTAAACCTGGTTTGTCCTATAGTATAGTCTTGATTTAGACTTGGTTTCAACCTGGTTTAGTTCTGGTTAATTCCTGGTTTAGTTATTGTTTATTCCTCCTGGTTTAGACCTGGCTTGGTCCTAGTTTAATCTTGATTTATACTTGGTTTCTATCTGGTTTACTGCAGGTTTAATTCTTGGTTTAATTCTGATTTAGGTTTAGACCTGGCTCAATCTTATTTCATACCTGGTTTAGTTAGGAAGGGTTAGAGCTTAAGAGCTAGAACTTAGAGCTAGTCAAGACTAATATTTCATTTAGTCTATTAAAATGGTACTTGCATGGAAAGCCAAATATTTTCTGAAGTGGTTTGTGGTGTTGAAAATCACTAATCTATAAATGCTATTTCTGTACGAGGAACCCTAAGTAATATACACTAAAAGACTAAGATAAGAGAATTAAAGGAAAGGTGTGTAAGAGAGCAGAGATGTTGGTTTAGAGACAGTGCCACTGAGGAAAAGACAGGAGGCAGAGCTGAAGATGTTAAGACGAAGATGGAGAGGATTAGGAATGAGTACATTAGAGGGACAGATCCTGTTAGATGTTTTGGAGACAAAGTCAGAGAGGTCAGACTGAGATGGTTTAGACATGTACAGAGGAGGGATAGTGAATATATGGGTAAAAGAGTGCTGAGGTTGGAGCTGGAGGCCTAGAGGAAGACCAAAGATGAGACTTACAGATGTAGTGCAAGAGGACATGAGGTTTGTTGGTGTGTGAGAAGGGGATGCAGAACATGTATATTTCTGGATTAGCAATAAATTATGTTAAACGGTTTTATCATTGCCTCAGATCTGCCTCATCAGCACTGCCCACTGCTCCAGAAGCCCCAGGGCATGATGGGAACAATTAGGGGTCAGTGGAGGAATGTGTTTCACTGGGACCAGTCCTTATCAGATCCTAGGCTTTAAACTGCCTCACAGCAACCAGGAATTTCTGCTGGACTTTCAGACTCCTCTGGCTGTGTTTACACTAATGTATTTTTATTTTGAAGCCATCATACACTGTAAACTTGGACATACACATTCTTCTGCTTATTCTAGTAAGGGATCATGGAGGTCTGGAGTTTATCACAGCAACTATGGGCCTGAAGTGGGGTAGGCTCTGGACAATGGACAACACCTAAAGACAGTTACACTGACAAGAGACGCCTAGATCCATCACTTAACTTAAACATGCATAACCACAAAGAAAGATCTATGTCAGCCAACCCAGGGATCGAACCCAGGCAGGATAGCTAACCACTCTAATTAATGAAATGTTGTTCATGCTTAAGCCATTACCCATTACATTACAAGAGACAACATAACAAAGCAGCAATATGTGTAGACATGTTTGAATTTTTTTTTATTTTATTTTTTGTGTGACAATGTCTGGCAAAGATTACTGAATAAGTAAAAGTGGAAATAAATGTTTGTTACATGTCTAAACAGGCTTTGATTTCTGAAGAATAAATGCAGTAAGAGGATGGCGTGTTCAGACGATGATTTATTGTTGAGTAAGGATCAGTCAGTTCTGATGTGAAGAAATGTTGGGTTATTGTTCTTTATAAGAAATTAGGATCTTTCAAAGTGATGTGTGAAGAAAATTCATGCTTTTAAAGACAGATTTATAAGGGAAATTGTCAAATGGCATATAATAAGCATCAAGGACCCTGTCTTGACAAATATGAAAATTGTTGTGGTTTACTGTTCAAATGTTTCAGTGAGGTGTTAAAAATTACTGTTAAGTAAGAGAGCTTTGATAAATGCAGATTTTTATTTATTTTGTTATGAAGATTACAGGAAAGATCGGTAATGATAAAATAATAAATTTTGGTGTGAATCCAAATTTCGATCCAGGAGTGTTTTCATTGATACTGTAACATTTTAACACATGTCACATTTTAAGATACGGACCATGACCTTATCTGATGGAGTGTGCAAAGGATCCTAGGAGCTACAGCATGTTGTCTTGGGCTTAATGCCCATGGTAGGGTCTCCCAAAGCAAACCGGTCCTAGGTGATCAGCCAGAATCACCGCGGTTCAGAAGCCCTCAATGATGACCACAACAACAATATGTACATTAAGTTGCCCACATTTCTGTCACCAGGGCCCCATCTTGGAGCTGGGGCTGGGGTCAGGGTTCGCAGGTGAACACTTGGTGACCCAGTCCAAAAAGGCAGCATAGGATCATCTTCCCATGGGCCCACCTCCCGCAGGAAGGACATGGTTGTGGTAGTGGTTGAAGGCAGGTGCCTATTGGTGACCCAATCTGCGGACACAGAATCTGGCAACTGGGACTGGTCATTAAAAGTCACATGACATTTAGTGGATTCTTTACCATTATGAGATTAAATAGTTTTGTGGCTCAATGGAAAGAGCATTTACCCCTGAACTAAAAGATCTTTGAGTTTGAGTCCAGGTCTTGGCACTATATATTTTACCATTGCAAGATAGGACCAGTGCCTTAGCAGAGGTCTATGCTCTCTTGTGGCTTCTAGTTTTTATTTATTTTTGTGTATTTGTGTACATTGATACATCTTTTTGTTCATAGCCTTTCTTAAAAACCTGTCTAACATTTTGCACAGTATTGTATAGATCTTAAAAGTTTGTGACACTTTTGATTTCTAAGGCAGTTGCTTCTTTCACAACATGTTTTTCAAATACCCACTTGTTTGTTTCCTTCTAGCATGAGATTGTAACAATAGATCCTTTTTCCCAGCTATTCTTACTAATAGACAAACTCTGGCTCACTGTTGAGTAATGGTTCGAACAATACTTTAATAAATAACTGTGAAGAAATGTCAGAAAACCCACAATTATGACAATGTGTTTTTATGAATAACTGTGGGATGAGTGCAGAAGTGAAAAATGTACTGTACAATTGCTCTATGACCGGGCTACATTCACTTTCCTGCCTTTAGCAACACACACTTTTATTGTATAAATGAGAAGCTGGTACATTTGTGGCTGTTTCTGGTCAGACTTTGACTGAGGTTCACTGCCCCAAATATAGATCTACACCAAATTAAAATCACACTGACAAATAAAAAGTGCTAAAGAAGAGTACATAAAACACATACATTGTGTTCTGAATAGTGAAAGAGTGGTTAGGATATATATATATTTTTTTATGACTAAAGCTCTGTCCATAAAGCAAAACCATTTTATGTGATGTGTGAAGATTAATCTAAAGACAGATTTATGGATATTGTGAGAATAAAAGAACAGTTGATATTTGGATATACTTTTGACAAATTAAATTTAATCAAAACAGGAATAGAAATCTGTTAATTTACTGAATACTGGAACAAGATCAAAACTTAAACCAAGACTAAAACATGGCTAAACCAGGGGCTACCTGAGGAATCTAAGAGTCTAAACCAGGTCTTTTTAAATATTTTGCTTAGTCACGTTGCAGTTTCATCTGTTTCCGGCTATATAGATTTTGTGTTTCATATTTGGGATTTATTGTGCAGCCCTAACCTATTGTGTGTGGATCTGTAGACAATTGTTATTTTCAATAGTCAGTTGATTCTTACTCAAGCAAATTGTGTTTTTCAGTGACAAAATATGTTCCCTTCGAGCATTAGACTGTGACAGCAGATGTATTTTCCCAGAAGCTTCTCTCTATTGGACAAGTCATGTTCAGGCGCTGGCTCTTTATTGAGTAATAATGATTCAAACCATCAATAAATCAAATGTGAACAAATGTCCGACAATCACAGAATTATGACCTATGAATGTGTAGGATGAGTAAAAAAGCCACAAAACTCACTGTGAACTTATTCAACATTAATTTCATCTTAAACGGCTCATTCTGCCTTTAGTAACACACTTTTATAACAGTGGAGAAGCTCTTGTTTGCCTTTGTAGCCGCTATACTTTTGGTCAGTCAGATTTGGCAGAGGTTTGCTGCAGCAAATATAGATCCACCGGGGAATTAAAAGCACAATTATGACAGCACGGGCCAGGGTTCAAAAGCTATACATAAATATACTCTCTGGGAGCCTTGTCTTTTTGCCATGGTCAAGCTAAAAAGGTTTTAACTTGCAGCTCTTTTACTGAACTTTGCAGTGTCCATAGTACTACAGATTTTTTTGATGGATCTGTGGTTAGGAGTTTGAGGAAATATGCTGCTGTATTATTATAAATTGGCAATAATGGGTAATGTGATGAAGACTTTGCACTGACAATTTGACTGAAATACTTGGTTGTATGAAGAAATGTTAAAATGCAGACTAACATGCTCTGAATCCAGCCACAAGGAGTAACAAGTAACTAGTCAGTGTACTCTTTGTGCCAGTCCCAAACATAGATAAATGCAGAGGTTTGCGTCATGAAGGGCATCTTACAAAATCCAAATCAATGCAAATCACAGCACGCAAGAGGCAACCACAGAAAGAGCATAAAGATTAAGATTCACACTGCTGCTGAAAACCAATATTTAGTTGCACAATGGTTAGATTTAAGGTTCTGGTTGAATAATATTGTAATTGAAGCAACTCAGTACAGATGTTGTCATTATTGTGACACTGTTAGCTCTGCCTTTGTGCTTTTGGTTGCATCTGTTGCCATTTTTATTGTGTAACATCTAAGTACATCTTTTTTTTATAGCTTTTCTTGCATAGAAAGAACACAGGGCTGCAGTGGTGGAAGCTAGATGCTTTCTACTTTCCAGATTGTAGTAGTGGCAGTAGTTGTAGTAGCAGTGGTAGGGGTGGTAGTAGAAGCAGCAGCCACAGCAGCAGTAGTAGTAGCTGTAGTAGCATTAGTAGTAGTAGCATCAGTAGTAGGAGCAGTTGTAACAGTTGTAGAATAGCAGCAGCGGTAGTAATAGCAGTACTAGCGGTAGTAGCAGAAGCAGGAGTAACAGTAGTAGTAGTAATAATAGTAGCACTACTAGTAATTGTGGTAATAAAAGTAATTTCAAAAGCTTTTTATACTTAAGAAAACTTTGTACTTCAGAGTTTGTTTTTTTTACTTTTAATCTACTATTACCTCTGTCCCTTTTACTTCTTTTACTCCTATTTGATTAATAATGCCGTATCTTAAAGTGACAGTACTTTGGCAGTACAGTACAGCTTTCCAGTACTTTCCAGTACTGGTATTTCCTTGTCTTTAATCCTGCCTCTTTATCTTGCATCTCTCTCTTTGTGCTAAACTCAGATACAACCCTGGTATGTGTTTCTCTGTTGTGCCACTGACTCCATTGTTGTCCTGAAACTATTAAAAACTCCACCGAGCTGCAGTGAGTGACACATCCTGTCATTACAAACCCCCAAAAACACAGTTTGTTAACTGGAGCGGGTCCCACACTCACCGTCCTGCACCACAGATATTCACTACAAACATAATTCAGCCCAGTGTGGCTTTGGCTGTTTTAAATAGATATGAGAAAAGTTAGATTTTCTGAGTTAAAGTAACGCTAAAATCTGATTGCACCAGAGTTTTCTTAAGTGCAACAAATGAGCAACAAAACAAAAACAATTTGACAGAAGTCCACTAAATTACCTGAAATGTGGAAAAAAGAAGAAAGTGTAGCCATATATCATGCAGAAGATTTTTTTGTTGTTGTTCAGGATCAAGGTTTAACTGGAAACTATAGGTGTATAAGCCCCTGCCTTTTTCCAAGTGTCATATTTTACAAGCTTGTATGGCCTAAAGGTCTTCAGACATCTTTGATTTCTTAATATGAAAATAATAAGCCTGAATTGCTTTGATTTTGCCTTTTTGCCCTGTGGTTTTCCGATGGACGGCTCTCAGTCTGTGAGTTTCCCTCTGCCTACTGCAGACTGCTGTCAGCCTGGGACAGTGGAGCTGTCCTGTTGCAGTTCTGTGAGAAGGGAAGGGGGCTACTAGCTTTTCACATCCAATATTATACGTCTCCTAAAACTTTATCATGTCAAAGTTGTGTAAAGCTGAGCAGCCTGCCTTGTTGTCTTCAGTCGAACACACGGACAGATACCCCATACTGAGCCAATCAAATAATTTTACTCTATATTCATAAATTTGTCAAATGTATTTAACATTTTGTGAGTAAGATCAGGGTTTACAGTTAAATGTATTTGTTCTACTCACAAAATCAGGTAGAGTTAGATAAGAATTAGATACAGAATCTTACATAAGAATTATCAGGTTCATTATCTGTATCGGTTGCAAGAAGCTTCATATTATTGGTTATGGGTATTGGTTCCAAAAATGCATCATCGTGCATCTTTGTAAGCAAGTAAATGGTCATCTGGATAAAGGGAACGCAACTCTACAGTTTGACCATTGACCTGTTGTTATCACAGGGCTGTCTCAATTGACTTCCTATGAGCTGCTATCTGACCATGTTAAAAAAATAGATAAAGGAGAAAATACATGCTATAGGACAGGGACTCTCAAACCTTTCACACCAAGAACCATCTTTAATGGATTAAAATGTGACTTAACCCGGACTAAACTAGGACTAAGCCTAGTCTAAGCCAGGATTAAATTACACCTAAACCAGTTCAAAAACCAGGACTAAACCAGGACTAAACCAGGACTAAACCAGGACTAAACCAGGACTAAACCAGGACTAAACCAGGACTAAACCAGGACTAAACCAGGACTAAACCAGGACTAAACCAAAAAAAAGAAAAAATGTAAATGCCACACATTTAGAGACAGTGTGAGCGCGAAAGTTGGTAAAACCAGATTAAATTATTTGTAATGTTCTTTTTATTCTGGACTAAAAACAAATGTTTACCTTGAGTCTATGTGTATTTGAAATAATATCTCTGACAAGTATTGCAGTTTATCCTCAGAAGTTTCCCTGACCACTTGTTCTGCCTTCTTCTATCTTTGAATTGTGTAATCCCATTGATATAAACTATATTTCCCATGAACTTGGCTCTTTCTCCTAAACCCTACATTTATCTTGTTGTTGGAGTCTTCATTCAGAGACGTGTCCATAGCCCATATCTGTCTCTAGACAAACCCTGTCATTGTGTTTTTAGTGGCTGACTAATGCAACGACACAGGAGCTCTCACTGGTTTTGTTGGTTATGTTTATGTTTATCTCTACAGCAGCTGCTAGATTCCTGTCTTTCTCTATACAGACATCTTTCACTTGTGTTTTCAAAGTGTAAACTGATCAGTCTCATACAAAATGCATGTGGGCCAACTGCAGTGTCATTTTTCAAAAGGATGCACACTTCAGGGGTTAAAATATTCTTCTTTGATTGCTGCCCTCTTATTAACTGTACAAGTTTTACTATTAAACCTTGTTAGTGTTTGTTAACAGCATATAAATTACTTGCAATACATATTCAATGGACATATTTGCATTAGTGACTTTATATTGAGTGATCAGAGCCTGGTTAGAAAACATCAGAGAGCAATTATGGTATTTAGCAGTTTTAGTTAATGGGACAGTATCTTGTTTTTTGTTTTTTGTTTTATTTTTTGTTTTTGTGGGGTGAATACGGTGAGCTTCAGTAAATTGTTGTCTGTATTATATATTTATATGGACTAATCTGTGTCTGAAATAAAGATTGAGTTATTGATTGATTGGCTAATGGAACAGATGACGTGTTTTACAACAGGCCTTTTTGCTGTGTAAAAAAGGTCTTTAGATTATTCTTTTATACACTGTAAAAACAAATATGTTTCAAAAATTCAAGGCAACAGGATCCCACAAGATTTAAAATTTTGTGGCCAACTTAAAATTTCAAGTTTTCAACAACTAATATTTTTTGCTCACCTAATTTGACGTTCATATTTAAGTTCAAATTTTAAGTTTTACTCTCAATATTTATTTTTTTTTTTACTCATCTTACAGCCAGCTTACTATCCATTGTTCAGGTAGGTAAGGTAATATTATTGATAACAATAAAAAACTAAATGTACTAAATTTAACAAAAGAATAATCTTAAATTTCAAAGTTTTCAGACATGAATATCAAATTAGGTGAGCAAAAAATATTCATTTTTGAAAACTTGACATTTTGAGTTGGTCCCAAAACTCAAAAATCTTGATGGATCCTGTTGCCTTTTTAGTTTTTGCAACTTTTTTTTTTGTACTACTTTAATGATGTAACTCAGAGAAGTTTCTGTTCTGTAGCTCATAGATCACAATTTACTAGTATCAACTGCACTTTTGTCACTATTAAAATGTATGGAAAGCCATCCTAAATCATTTCATATGCACGTTCCTGTCAACACCATTCATTCAAGTTTATGTTTCCATTTTAACTTTATTGTTTAACTTTATATCCATGCAGGGCAAAAGTCAGCAAACAGAAGAATATCTCAGATAGTATGACCACAACAGCCACAGTTCTTCTAGGTCCACCAGCATATATCTTTAACACAGTACTGTATATTTATATTAAACAGTAAATTTACACCTGGCTTGTTCCACTAACATTAACATTAACGTTATATACAGCTGTGGCAGTGCAGTGAAAACATGTGTCAGGTATATTTAATGCTGCTGTAGTGAGTATAATTGATTGTGTTTGTGTTGCAGTTGGAGGATTGCACTCTTCAGCTCTCTCCGAATGGAAACTACCTGGACCTGGACTCCTCTCTGGACGAACAGAGGGACGTGCTGGAGAGCTTTTATGAAGATGTGGAGTAAGTAAATTAGTTTAAGCAACAGTTCATGGTCAGGTTAGCAGATTAGTTTCTGACATTATAAAATCTAGGACTAAGGATTCTAGAAGATCTTATCTGAGCAACATGTAGCCAGCTTTTGTTTATTCGCACATAGTGTACATAAAAAAAATGAAAAAACAAGAAGGTCATCTGGACAAGGTTGATGATTTCGGAGTAAGGGGGACACGTCTTCTAAAAATGAACCTTGTCCAGAGGATTTTCTTGTTTAACCTTTTTACAGATTTTTCCTGGATGACTGAAAACCTACACAGACGTCTCATAAATTCGATCATAAATTAGTAGTACAGCACAGTTTATACAGATGTGTTGATGATCTGGAGTATTTGTAAACAAGTCAGTGCATGTTTTATTATAACATATGTACACAGCTCATATTGTTGCCTGTTGGTGCTCATCAAACGAACAAAAAAGAAGTAGAGTTGTAAGTAGTAAACCTTTTCACAGGCTAATATAGAATGGTGGCAAAATCTAAAAAAAGTCTCTGGAAATCTTTGACGTGGGGCCAGAAGTTAGCAGCTGTCAACTATGTTTTTATGTTAAAATAGAGTATATTGGACATTGCTGTTTGTTTTTTAATAGAAAAATAACATGACGCATTCACTGAAATTGGACATTTTGAGTAAAGTTCAGTATCTTCAAGATGGAACAAGATTTTCTTTAACTTCATAACACCATACAGCAAATCTTGGTTCTATAAGTTTATGTATAAACAAAGTATTTGAACATAAAATTCAAAATGAGTGTCTTTTTTCACCAAAAAAAAAATAAATCAGCATATGTCTCTAAAATATACCAACTGTGCAGCTGAAATGAAACATTACATATCACATACTAGAAACATAGAAATCAGAGCAGACAGAAAAAACAGTCACATCTGTTCTGGGGCAGCAGTAGCTCAGTAGGTAGAGCACTTCACCCACTAACCTGAAGCATGGTGGATCGATCCCCTGCTATCAACATTACATACTGCCTTTGTGTCTGTGGCACTGATGTATGGATGTGTTTTGAAGGCTGCAAAGTGACTGCTATGTCTTTGTCAGTCTGCCCCAGGGCAGCTTTGGCTACAGATGTAGCTTACCACCACTGAGTGTAACTAAGGAGCAAATGAAAAATGCACCTAATCATAAAGTGTTTTTTTTTTTTTTGTCATTATTATTAGCATTTAGTGTATTTTTACTATATTTACTACTATAAGTACTCCCTCAACGTCCAAATCCAGCCATTGATCTGAAAATAGGAAGTTACTGCATCTGTTATATTTGTACTGTGTCTACAATGAGGCCATGACAAAAACATGATTTTAAACCAAAACTCAAAATACTTTGTACTTCAAACTAACTCATAAATGTAGTGGAGTAAAAAGTACAGATACTTGCTCTAAAATGTAGGTGAAGTAAAAGTACTCTTTGTAAAATGTTACTCTTATAAAGTACAGATACATGAAAGTTTGTACTTAAGTAACTAAGTACTTTTACTTTGTTACATTCCACCACTGTGGTTTTGTTGGCAGTAGTTTTTTTTTTTACTTGTTTGCTCTTTTGAGAGATGAACATTATTAGTCTGAGTCACTTTTGCTTTGAGGAACAGAGCTTGCACATGAACTCTTTGTGTAACCGAGTCATGTCGAAGGTCAGTGAGTACTGTGCAGACTTCAAGAACATCTTCCAAGTTTATTTGTCAACACTATACAGCTGTAACCTGAAGGCAGCAGATCATAAGCTGTTTTTAATTTCTATAAGCTGTTTTTAATTTCTATAATCTATCATTTAAAAAAATCTGAGAAAATACACAAATATTGAATCTGATAATTTTTTATTAAAGACTGGGTCCACAACATCAGTATATACTTTACATTCTACCTGGAGTTACCTTTAGGGACCACGAGGCCTGCAGCAGCTCAGAGGAACAAAGAGAGTGAGGCAGCAGCGCTCACTGACACAGGAAACATTGGAGATTTATGGTTTCAGTCTGATCATTAGTAGTGACGATAAACTGCACCAAACAAGTACTGACACCTGCAGCAGATTCTTCCACAGAATTTTACCCTCCCCTCTTCAATCTTGCATCAGAGATTCTCCTTTGCCAGTTTTATACCATTTCAGAGCCAGCTGCAAAAACTGTGGAGGACGGTGTTTAAGTACGTTATGGGAAAGTCAACTTGAAAACTCTGGCGTGATGACATTTCCTTTAAAAAAAAAGTCTTAAACTGCACCTTTTTTAGCTGCTGGTCGATAAATGCAGTGCTCACTCCGCTCCTGTATCATTCTTTCCATCCACACTGCACCAGCCTTCAAGACCACAGAGGGCTTCGGGACCATTGTATGGAAACTCAAATACTCTGGGATCATATTTGCCATAAGTGCTGTTTATGGCACTTCAGAAATGTAAAGACTCTGAAATAATAATAATACACAGTAATGTTCTGTGCTTTAGTGGAAATAGCATCACAACCAATGCATTTTTCCAGATAGTTGAATAAATTCACGATGCCTTGAGTGCTGACTTAGGCCTTGGCCCAAAACTCTTTTCCCTGGCCATAAATCCAAATGTTTCTAGTCTGTACAAAGGATTAGTCTAATTTGTGTATATATGAATTTTGAGATTTTTGGGATAGGCTCCAGTCACCCGCAACCCCTAACGGGAATAAGCAGTAGAAATGAATGAATAAATTTTGAGGGGCAGTATTAGTGGATAGATAAATTAAAGAAACAAAGCATTGCATAAAGACTGTCCAGTTTTCTATAAACATTTTGCAATTACTCAGAAAAGTGCAATCGAGTTGAAATAGCTGTGAAGGAAAGGAACGCCAGACCCATTTCACAGTAATGACTGTCCAATGTACATTAAAGGTATAAATTGGTCTTAATAGGGGTTGGGGTGATTGCAGTCTAGTCCCAGTCCAAGGTGGAGTACACTCCGCACAATAACTAGTTAATAGCAGGGACATACACTGCCAGACACCCATCCACTCTTATATTCATTCACTAGGAGTATGTCTGATTTACTAAATGCACTATGTTGAATACTGTGGTAACGATATTAAATTTTGTTATATTTTTGTCAAACAAGTGTAAAAAATAGGTCCGTGTATGTACTCAGGAAAACTGTGTAACAATCAAAACTTAACAAATACAAAAACAAGGCTAAATTAGGACTGCAGTAGAGGCGGTAGTCATTGCCCACTTTTGTGTTGTTGGGCAAGACACTTTGCCCACGTTGCCTGTATAAATGTGTCAGTGTGACTGTGCGAGGGGGCTGTAGGCACACAATGGCAGCCACGCTTCCGTCAGTCTGCCCCAGGACAGCTGTGGCTACCGAAGTAACTCACCACCTCTGAGTCTGACACAGGACTAAATAATGCATCAAATTGTAAAGTGTCTAGAAAAGCACTGTTTAAGACAAATGCATTATTATTACAAGGCTAAATTAAATCTGGAGTTTTGAATATTTTATTTGGTCACAACATGTTTTTATTTAAGACTTATTCAAGATAGGACAAAGATTATTGCATTACATTTAGTTTTTTGCAACATGGATATTGTGTTTGCTGATAATTGCGATACCTGTACATTTGCAATATATTGTGCAGCCTTATTCAGTACATGAGCAACTAAGACACAGTATGGCCTTGCATCAGACTTGAGGGGAGCAAATGTAAGTATTGGTACATGGTCTTACTTGGTCAAAATACACAAATATTGATTTGACATTTGGCTAAACTCTGACTTGACATGTTTTTTTAATCTCCTCAAGCTGGACACATTGTTTTGGTCAGTGTCCAGTGCACAATGTCCCCTTGAGGTTTACTGACGTTTATGACTTTATGCACTCATACTTTGAAGAGATTTTTCCCATGAGCCCTAAATGCATCTCTCTGTCTCTCTCTGTGTGTCTTGTTTTTCCACAGAAAAGGGAAAAAGCCGATCGTGATCCTGAGGACTCAGCTGTCGGTCCGCGTTCACTCCATCCTCGGTAATGACTTCTCCTTCTCTTCTTCTTCTTCTTCTCTGGTTTTCCACATTTCTCTGTGTTTTGGTGGAGAGGGATGAGTCAGGGGAAAGACTCAGAGACTATCTCAGTGACGTGACAGATGCCAAAGTCCTCATGACTCAACACTAGGACACTCTCACTGACCCAGGGCTTATAGACTGCTGCTGTTGTAATTTCCCACAATCATACATTAGTCATTATATTTCGACATAATTTAAATTTGTTGATAATAAGGAGAGTTGCACCAGGAAGGACATCTGGTCAAAGCTACCCATGCGAATTATGCAATGTGGCAACTCCTGAAAGAAAGGGGTGAGCCAGGAGGGACTTTTTGGTATGGAATATTTTTACTTTAGTTTGCTTATGTCTTTTTTTACATTATCCACTTAAATGACATGCTAATGACTGACTAGTTTTTCTTTGCAACAATTAAAGGTCTTATATTCTGCTTTTTCAGGATTTTGGAAATAGTTTTGGACACATTTGCATTAGTATTTCTTCAGGCTTCAGGACCAATAAATGGTTCTCCTTCTTGTATTTACTATCATAATGAGCCCATGTGAAGCCTTCTTGCCCTCGGGCCCCAGCTAACCTGGCAGCGAGCCTTAGCACAGTGGTTTAAGCGCTAAAATTATCAGAACAAGTCCGGTGATGGTGTATGAGCTTTAGAAACGCGCAGGAGCACTTTTTGGTTTCATGTGGGATTACTCATACACGAGCAAATGAAGCAAAATACTACTCAAATTATGTTTTTGAGGTGGAAACAACATTATACCATAGTTAAAAACTCAAAAGTCGAACAGCAGAACAAGGGACTTTTAAACTATTTCTACTTTTCTCTTAAATGCAGCTTGAGGTGACACTCATCCACATTGTTGACCTTTTAATGAGGCTTTAATCTCACTGCAACAGGCATGAAGATGCAGGTTTTAGCCAAGACCAAGACCCCAGAGGTCCTGGGGAGAGATATAAAGGGCATACGATTGTATGATCAGTTCATGTTTTTACAAATAAGTCAGTCAATAAACAACACAATTTAAGTGTCCAGAGCTGAATTCCTAACACATTGTATTCCACACTTCTCTTGTTTTGCTTCAGTTTCTTGCTCTCCTCTTGTGCTGCCAAATGCGATTTCTTATCAGAACTTGCCTGTTGTTCAGATGGTGTTTGCTTAGCCAAAGCCATTATGTTTACCATTTTGTTCCTGTTTTACAAAACACTGAGTGAATTAGGCATGTTTCACTGAAGTTGTATGTTAAGTAGTAGTAGTAAATGTAGTAGCAGTAGTAGTAAAAGAAGTAGTATTGACCTTGTGGTACAGTTAAGCCTCCTTCAGACAATTGAGTCTATTTTATCATAATCTGGACATGTGGCCTTTCTTTTCAACTCTGAATTAGATCAGTTCTCATTTTGTCCCACATTGTATACAAGACAACACCAAATGTTCACTTTCTGACCATTTGATTACAATATATTTATAATTTTTATTCCATTCACTGCTCTGTATTTTAGGCTTGAATTGGGCCTTAGACAACAGTTTAAACCCATCTGTCTCTGACTTTCTTGTCTGACCTCAGGACTGTTATGGAACTGGTGTCATTATGGATTATTATCAGGAATTACTTAAGAAATCAATAAAGTCTTGGGATGCTGTTCACGTCATGTCTGCTTTTATCCTGAGGCTGAAACAGTTTTTTCACAATATTCGTTAATAATAGTGTCTTTTGTTAGATGGCCTTCTGATGTCTTAGTCATAAAAAAAAAAAAAAAATTCAGGTTAGATCTCTTTATGTACGAGAAATCCAGTGTGATCAGTTTACCGACAGTGTGACTAAAGCCTGTCCCTCATTGATGAGTCTTATATGGAATTGTCCTTTTTTTGTTTTCTCCATAACAAAACATCTCACATGAGCTGTCCCTGTGACGCACTCATTCCTAATCCTATCCATCCTCATCGTGAACGAAGAAAAGCTCAACATCTTCAGCTCTGCCTGCGGTCACTCTAACTTCACAGTTCACTAAAACACTTAGTCTCTTCTTGTTGATCTGCAGAATACATTCAGGTAAACACAGATTTAAAACATACACATAACATACTAACACATGCTATGCAAATAGGTCAAATTTTGTGCTAGTTGTTTTGTTGTAAAAGGTCAAACAACATATTTTGGTCAGTAATTATACATTTCCTTGCATGCTTAAAGCTGCCCTACCTGATTTCTTTTTTCTTGTATTTTGGTAAAGATAAATATTTAGTTATTAGTGCAGCATAATAAAAGTCAGTGAGTGAGGACACCTGTGGGCTGTATAAGGGTTTTTGTTTTAGAGCGAGGGAAGGAACAGTTTAACCAATCACACACTTTCATAGGACAGGAGCACTCTGATTGGTCAATACATCCTTTATCTATCCAGAACTAGAATCTAGTCAGGAATAATGTGAAGGAGCTATTGTTTTATGCAAAATGTATAGCTTATTCAAAGTATTTTTATTTTTTATTTCAAAGAATTAAAAGCAGACTCCAGATCTGTGCTGTGTTATTGTGACAGCTTCTGGCTGTGTACAGACTTCTCGGTTTGTGTGAGACTGTGACAGAGCGTCGCCAAGGAAAGGGGAGTGTATCATTCAAACTCAACATTTTTTTAGACACATGACTTTTACAGTCACAAAATCAAGTAGTGCAGCTTTAATTGTGATAAGGAGTATTCTAGATCAGTGGTTCCCAAACTTTTCACCGCATAAAATGGCCCTCAATCAAGGCAAAGCCAGGTTTAGTGTTTTAATCCTAGGGTGCACTCACACCAGGCCAATCAAACTGTGCCCAAGTCCAGAACACCCCTAAAGCATGGTACAGTTGCCTAATGTGAGACCTAATGTGAGACCTAATGTGAGTACACTTCAAGACTTTGCTTTGAGTCCTGTGGCATAGTTACGCATGTTAAATAAAGTGTTTTCCTTTTTGCTGAGAGAAAAACTCCCACACTCAAAATGGGACAGATAATTCTTGACGCTGGGCTTACGTTTTCTCCACTGTGTTAAAAGTGTTAGCGACACCGTGCGACTTGTAACAAACAGTGCGCCACGATGATGTAGCAGCCCCTCATCCTCAGAGTTTATGACATAACCAGGCCGAAGCACAGAGCATTTGTGCAGGTGTGAGTGCTGCCCAGCGGGGGACACAGACCCCTTCCCAATGGCACTGGTGTGAGTGCGTCCTTAATTATGACTAAATTAGGACTAAACTGAGCCTGAACCAGAACAACAGCAAGATTAAACCACGACAAGGACTAAACTTCAGTTCCAAAAGGGCCTGCACACAGAACTAAACCAGGACTAAGCGTGCCCGAAACAGCTAGAGCAGGACAAAAGCAGCAATTAACCCAGGCCTAAATAAGGACTAAACTTAAACTAAACCAGTCTGTAAGCTTCTATGTCATGGTTTTAATTCTATAAAAAATTCAGACACTCCTCAGTACCAATGGAAAGAGCCTGCGTACCACTAATATTACCTGTATCACGGTTTGAGAACCGCTGGTCTAGATCAGCTGTTTTCCTATCTTGATTTAACCCTGCCTGGAAACACAGTTAAGTAGCTGCCATTTCAGCATATTTAGGTCCACACTACGGTATTTTGGTAGACTCTTGCATAAGACGGAGATGAAGACAGTGACCTTTGAGCTGCTCTGATAGTTGTTTTGTATCAGTCTGACGTCTTCTCCTGTTGCAACCTGTCGAGTTCTGCCTGAAACAAAGCTGCTCTTATCTTCTGCTCTGTTTGTGTTGTTTTAAGAATCTCTGCTCCAGGGCTCTGGCAGGTCTTTACTTATTGATTATTTCAACTGAGACCACCAAGGTTTTTCATATACACACTCATTATATGAAGTTATATTCATTACAGTGTCATTCAGTGAACAATGTAGCACTTCAAAAATAATCAAATCCTCTATAATAATAATAATAATAATATTATTATTATTATTATTATTATTATTATTATTATTATTCAAACTTTATTTGGTGACTCAGAGTCCAGAGTAAAAACACACAACACATAAAAAACAAGGAATAAAATGACTAAGATTTACATTAGCCATAATTCACTAAATACAATCTGTCATACAACAGTGTTTCCCACTGTGGCTTTGTGTACCCCCAAGGACCTGATTTAGTCTTGATTTGGACCCGGCTTAGTCCTGGTTTAGTGTAAATTTAGTCTTAGTTTAGTTCTGGATTTAGACATGGATTAGTCCCGGTTTGACCTGGTATAGACTTTGTTTGGACCTAGTTTAGTTCCGGTTTAAACCTGGTTTGTTGCTGGTTTAGTCCTGATTTAGTCTTTGTTTAGTTTTAGGCATTATTTAGTCCTGGTTTAGTTCTGGTTGTAGTTCTGGTTGTAGTCCTGGTTTAAACCTGGTTTACTTCTTGTTTTAGTCCTGGTCTAGTGCTGGTTTAGACCTGGTTTAGTTCTGGTTTTATACCTGGTTCAGTCATGGTTTAGTTGCTGTTTTTTCCTTCTTTAGTGTCCCATTCCTCTCTATAGTCCTGGTTTAGTTCTGGTTTTAGTTCTGGTTTTAGTCCTGGTTTAGACCTGGTTTAATTTGGGTTTTAGACCTGGTTTAGTTCTGGTTTTAATCGTGGTCTAGTCCTGGTTTAGTTCTGATTTTAGACCTGGTTTAGTTCTGGTTTTAGACCTGGTTTAGTCCCTGTTTTGTCCTTCTTTAGTGTCCCATCCCTCTGTATAGTCCTGGGTAAGTCCTGGTTTAGGTTTATTTTAGTCTTTGAAAGCCAAATATAGTATAAAGGTATTATAAATGGTCACATAACTCCACCTACCCTCTGCAATGTGCTTGTGTACCCCTAGGGGTCCCTGTACCCCTGGTTGGGAAACACTGTCCTACACCACAGACTACAACAAACAACTGTAGCAGTGGCTCCACAGCTCAGACTGGTAACTGAGTCTGATGTTGGTCAGGCTCAAGATCAATCATTACTACATTTGTTGTGATGACAAATACATTTGTACTCTAAATTTCTTGAAAAACTAAAATCCCTGCTGACACAAACAACTGACTTGCACTTTCCCATCTCGGCCTTTTCAATAAGATTCTCAGACAGTCATTGTACGCCACATAAAGTTTACATAAACTAGCTCTTTTATAATTCAACCATAAGTGTGCTGTTTAATGGCATACAGTAGCCTTTAAAGATTTGTATTATTATTGTGGTTGTTGTCGTTATCATTCTTATTGTAATATTTTTTGTGTCCCTCGGCAGGACACTTAGCCCATTCCTACTCCAGTCACAGTATGAGGCTAACTTACCTTTATAATGTAAAATAATATCTAGACAGTTTGGCACTATATGGCTTTTATATATTGTGCACCACTGTTGTGAAATTCAAACATTAAAAACCCAACATATATTCATAATGCGTCATAAAACAATCTGTACAGCCCATACAGTCTATACTGTTACTGAACTGCACTTGAACTAGACTTTCTCTGTCTGCCTGGCACTCAGCAAAACTGGTTTTGTGAGCTCCTGTCACCTCAGACTCATGCACGCCACAAAGACCTTTTCATGTCACCTCACCACTGTTTATATAGATATTTAATATGCATCTAATATTCCTTTTCCGTTAAACTGATAAAGCCTCATTTTGTTCTCCTTACTCTGATTTTTCCAAAGAAATCAGCTCCTGTTAGGCCCACAGGGAGTAATGTACAAAAAAAAAAAAGTGTTGTGAAAGCTCAAAAACTCAACTCAAGGCAACAAGATTTTTCAAGATTTGTGAGTTTTGGGGCCAATGCAAAATCTCAAGTTTTCAGCAACTAGAAATTTAAAGTTTTTAGACATGAACGTCTTGAGTTTTTGAGTTTTCATGTTCAGGGGAAGGAGAGTGAATATATGGGTACAAGGATGCTGAGGTTAGAACTGGAGGCCTAGAGGAAGACCTAAGAGGAGATTTATGGATGTAGTAAAAGTCAGAGAAGAAGATGCAGAAGATAAAGTTAGAAGGAGAGGAACAGAGAAGATGACAACTCAAATTTTGGTCGTACTGTGCTGTGTTAAAGTCACTGGAGGATTACCTTACACTTGGCAGAGCTGGAGTTTTCTCAGAGTTTGTTTCCACAGTGCCCCACCCAGCTCCTCCCTCTCTCTCCCTCTCTCTCTCGCTCTTCCTCTCCCTCTCTCCCTCCCTGGCATTAGCCCCGCCCCTTCCTGTCACTTGGGGGATTTCCCAGCATGCTTCCTGCCCCTGGTCAAAGGCCTGGCTGCGACGTTCTCCTCCTCCTCCTCCTCTGCCACCTACAGGACTAAACAAACAGGGCTTTGTGCCAATGGCAGTCTCAGAGCCACACTTCACCACCAGCAGCTGACTTCTGAAAACCTCAGAACCAAACCTGATCCTGCCACAGTGGCCTCTTGTTGTGGTCAAAATGAATTAACCATAATTTTCTGTCGCGTTAGAGGAGCTTTACATCAGAGCAACGGGGCTCAACAGCTCTTGTTACACAGTGTAATACAGTAAACAGGAATGAAACGTATTCTCATTGTGATCTGCTGAGTCATGTTCCGTCTTGTCCTGGTTCAGCCTGAGTCTATGGACTTAAAAGCCTCAAAGCCTTATTAAATCTACATTGCATGGGGCTATTATTGTAGTAAAAAGATTTGTGCGTGTGTAAATAGATTTGTCTGTATTAAAATGTGTGCATAAAAGGGTTTGTGTGTGCGTATTAGGTTTTTTGCATGCGTATTACGATTTGTGTTCTTTTGCATTTAGAGAGAGATCATTTTACACACACAAATCTTATTACACATGTACAAATTGCAATGCAGGCACACAAATTGTTTTACGCATGCACACATCGTTTTACGCACACAGAAATCGTAGTACACATGCCCAAATTGTATTACACACACAAATTGTAATACGCACATACAAATCGTATTAAAACCACACAAACTGTTTTATGCACCCACAATTTTTTTTATGCACATACAAATTGTTTTTCTCACACACAAATTGTAATACGCACGCATAGAGTGTCAAACTATTGTGGTCCGACACATTTCTGTAACTGCTTTTCCTGCGTAACATTGAAATTGTAAATTATGTATCATTTAGATTACAGTCATATGCAAAAGTTTGGGCATCTCTGAGGTTGCATTATAATTTGAAATAGAGAAGATAAAGTAAAGAGTAATTCTTATGCACCCTCAGAGGGGTGCCCAAAGTTTTACATATGGCTGTATTTGCTAGTTACAGATGCTAATTGCAATGTAAAAGAAAACGTCGTCTTTGTAACATCCAGTACCAGTCTTTGGAACGCATACGTTCAGTTTAAAAACACTTAAGGGTCTAAAATACTTTGATAAAACTCTCTTAGTGTAGACTAATTAATATGAGCCTGATAACAAAGCCTAGATGTTGTATTGTGGTTGATTGTTTCCACAGATGATTCTTATAAATGTATATGCTATTAGGTGGACAAGAAATAAAATGCATGATTTCACTTAAATGTAGTACAACATTGAGACAAAATTTATTTCTGCACTATACAATGATTTAAATTGCATTTAAATACATTAAACATTTACAGTGAATAATACAGCCCTTTTTCAGGAATAGGAAAGACCATCAGGTTGACCAGGCCATTTAAAGTTTTATATGCGACTTCTTATGCTTTCATGGTAATAAAATGCTGTGACTTGTTGAGTCAAACAATAACTTCAGACATAACGTCATTTGTTTTCCCGGAGCAACACTATTGCTTTCTCTTAATCTAAGGAAGTTTATGAAATAGTTTGCCTCAAAATACCTGAAATTACATAGTGATATAATCTGAACGCATTATCTAACATTACTGTATATAGCAGCAGGTGCAAAGGTGGACACTTGTTAGGGACATTGTTGATTTGTTTGTTCATGTCTCAGTTTTATTTTTAGACATGTCTGACCTGAACAATGTTGGTTATAGATTGAACTTTGACTTGTTTAGCTGCAACATCAAGATAAAGCAGTCTCTGTCACTGTCTTTAAGGAAGTTTAAAGAAGCAGTGTGTTGTCTCCAAAAAACATCTTACATTTTAGTAAAAACTTGAGATATATACCGTATTTCTGCATGTGTGGTGGCTTTGTTTTCTGATGTGTCTCTGTGTATGTTTCCTTTACTTTGAGAACAGGACAATAAGAATTTGGCAGCAACTCAAGATAAATGGTTTGATTTGTGTGAATGTTTTGTATTTGCATTTGTGGTAATCTTAAAGGGGCATTATTATTTATCTTTTTAAAACAATTTTATCACCTCTAAAACAGGACTGATTTTTTACAACTTTAAAAACATTGTGACTAAAAGGAACCGTTTCCAATAATTACTTTACTATTGCCATAAAGAAACAGGTGAAGTGACCAGCAGAGGGAAGCAGAGTGCAGATCTCTTGTGTTTTTTTTTTAACAGAAACAGAGTTTAAAACTTTATTTCCTTTTTGTATGACGCCATTTTACTACAAAATGTAAAATGTCTGAGGAATCGTGGATAAATGAGAGCAGACTGGATGTAGAGGGCTTACTGATTGGTCAGTGCTTTCTAGAGTGGGCGGGGGTTCGTGGAAGAGGCGAAGGTAAATGGAACTAAGCATACTGTGGCCTCAGAAACTCAGCGCCAGAGAATACAGGATTACTCAAACAGGCATGAATGAAACAAAACCACTCCAGGCATGTTTTTGATGAAGGAACAACATTATAACATGGTAGAAAGCTAAAAAAAAAAAAAAAAAAAAGTACATTTTTCCCCTTTAAACAAACAGTTTGCACTTTTTTATTGTATGAGAAATAAAAGTCTTGTGCAGCAGATGGATTTTCACAAGATTTCCAGTCTCTAAAATCAGTCTTGTCCTGCTCAGCTCAATGCATTTAAACCAAAGGTGTGGAAGTACTGACAGTCTCAGGTTTGATGATGAAGCAGCCATTTTACTAACAGTAAACATCCTGATGGACTTACACAGGCCATCGATCGCCATTGGTTCATCTGATCACTGAACCTGATGTTTAACTATCTGCCCTTTGCAAAATCCTAGCCCTGGTCTACACAACTTGTATTATATGCCAGCCCCAAAAACTGCTCTGGCAAAGCATCTTTTCCAACATACTGTGCTAAAAGAAGGACATAAAGGGTTTTCACAAAGCCCCTTGAGAACTTTAACTTGCACACGCAAAATAAACAGTCTGCTACCAAGGACAACTTCTTCTGTTCTTTTGGCTTTTTCCTTCAGGGGCCACCAAAGCAAACCACCCGCCTCCTACTCAAAGCAGGCAGGGATTTAGCATATGATTTAGGATGCCCTTCCTTCTCCTCTATTTATCCTTGCTTGGGACTGACTCAAAGAGTAGACTGGTTTGTGACCCCTGTGGCTGGATTAGGTATCAAAAACAGCATTTGTGTGCAGAACTACGCCACTTTTATGACAGCTGTACAGATGTGAAAGAGCTCTTCAAACCCAGCCTCACTGTAAAATGTTGTTCATGAATCAAAACTGAAACTCAAATCCATAAGCACCGAGAGATAAGCTCATGCGTGTGTCTTCGCCAACCTCCTGGAGCAGACGGTGGCCCAGTTTCCTTCCATGTTTTGTTGCCGTCAGTGCAGCCCTTACAGACACACAGTTGTTTTCAGCGGGACGTCCTCTCCAGCTGCTACTGAGCGTGCTCCATTGGCCCTGGGTCAAACGTAAACTCCCCCACAACAATCAAAAGACTACTGTTTCCTGTCTGTCCCCCGTCCTGTCTTTGCAAATGTCTCCAGTTTTGGTCAATCACAGATGTACTTTTTGGGACTAAAATACTAAAGTAGCCATCTCAAAAAATACAGCTTTCATTCAATTATTTAAGGATGTGCCAGTGTTTAATAAAAGCTGGGTTTATAAGAAATACTTATTACCAGTTTGTCAATACACTTTTAGTTTGCAGAAGGAGACAGGAGCCATGACAATTACAAGTGACCTATACAATGCGGTTGCTAATGAGGACTGTAATAACAGACTTTAATGACAATTAAGCTTGTAAAAAAATTCCAAGTACCTGACACATAGATGATATTTGCATTTATTTTTCTTTATTATATGGTTGCTTTTTGTTAATTAATTATTAAGCCCATAACTTACTATTTATTTGTACTTTAGTGTGACTGTCGCACCAAACTATGTTATGTGTAACATAACATGTCTGTAAATAGACATTGTATTTAATTTTTTTGGTCATGTGCTTAAAATAAGAATTTCATTGGCCCCATTTATAGCCGTAAATAGTTTTCGGGCTCTGTCACACTGCTCCTGTTTTCTTCTCCAAACTTAAATTATGCAGAAAACTATCTACTTGTTTTAAGCTGTCCAAAAGTATTTAAATAGAACCACAGATGCAAGATGGGGCGGCAGTAGCTCAGTCGGTGGAGTTCACCCGATAACCTAGAGGTTGGCGGTTCAATCCCTGATATGGCGATTATTTTATTACAAGTATTTCATAACAAGAGCAGACAGCATTTGTTTGTTTTTTTAAATTACCATTAAATCAGTTTAGAAGCTGTGGCTCTGCTCCTTTTTGCTTCTCCAAACTTAGAGCAGGCAGACTTTTCCACTGTAATTAATAGCTGTCCAAAAGTAACAGGACCACAATTACAAGATACTTATTCGTGAGCTTGTCCCAACAAAACCAGACCAGACCCAAAGTTGGACCCAAAGTCATCCGCAATTTGGAAATTATGTTGAAATATTAGTTTTGGTTCCGCAGCTTTGCTCCTGTCTACTTCTCCGAACTGCGACTATTATAACATCTATTGTAATTATCTGTCCAAAGGTATCTTAACAGGATTTGGTATGTTTTACTTCTAGTTTAGTCCTGGTTTAGACCTGGTTTAGAAGTTGTTTAGTCCTGGTTTAGACCTGGTTTAGAAGTTGTTTAGTCCTGGTTTAGACCTGGTTTAGAAGTTGTTTAGTCCTGGTTTAGACCTGGTTTAGAAGTTGTTTAGTCCTGGTTTAGACCTGGTTCCTGACCTGATTTAGACCTGGTTTAGTCCTGCTTAAGCCATGGTTTAGACCTGGTTTAGTCTTGTTTTAGACTTTGTTTAGTCTTGGGTTATTCTTGGTTTAGAACTGGTTTTGTCCTAGTTCTATGCCAGGTTTAGTTCTGAATTCGTTCTGTTTTAGTCCGATTTATTTCTGGTTTAGCCCTGGTGTAGTCCTGGTTTAGCCCTGGTTTAGTCCTGGTGTAGTCCTGGTGTAGTCCTGGTGTAGTCCTGGTGTAGTCCCGGGTTAGTCCTGGTGTAGTCCCGGGGTAGTCCTGGTGTAGTCCCGGGTTAGTCCTGGTGTAGTCCTGGTGTAGTCCTGGTGTAGTCCTGGTGTAGTCCCGGGTTAGTCCTGGTGTAGTCCCGGGTTAGTCCTGGTGTAGTCCTGGTGTAGTCCTGGTGTAGTCCCGGGTTAGTCCTGGTGTAGTCCTGGTGTAGTCCTGGTGTAGTCCTGTTGTAGTCCTGGTGTAGTCCTGGTGTAGTCCCGGGTTAGTCCTGGTGTAGTCCTGGTGTAGTCCTGGTGTAGTCCTGGTGTAGTCCTGGTGTAGTCCTGGTGTAGTCCTGGTGTAGTCCTGGTGTAGTCCTGGTGTAGTCCTGGTGTAGTCCTGGTGTAGTCCTGGTGTAGTCCCGGGTTAGTCCCAGTTTAGTCCTGGTTTAGTCTCGGTTAGACAGACAAGCATTTGGTTATTTGGAAATTACTATTATGTTCAAATTTTAATTTAGGCTGCATGGCTTTGCTCCTGTCTACTTCTCCAATTAATTATATAAAAATCAAATGTTTGCAGATGTTGTGCTTGATGTTGTCCAGTTCTTGTATCTATATTATGCTAAATTTTGAGTGTGAATGAAACAAAACCATAGCCTTATGTATCCAGTTTTGCTAAATGTCAAGTTCTTGATGCTTGTTGCTCCTTGGCACTAACAGGAAATACCGCCCCTACTTTATCTGCCTCAGTTCCTGTTTCTGCGGGACAAACTCATGAATCCTTCCTCCAACGTATCTCCTTCAGACGATGGTCCTGGTTTTAGTGCCACACTGGGGCTGTTGTTTACAGGACGACTTCCCCCAAAGATAGGACTCTGTGTTCAGGGCGGTTGAATGTAAAAACCCTACATAACCATCTACCCCTGTGGAAAGTGGTGTAGGGTTACTGGGATTACTTTGTTGCTAAATATATTTTATTGACAAGATTTGCATGCATATCGAGTAAATACACAGCTGTGACAGACATAGTTGTGGAGATTAGATAAAATAATGCCCTTGCACTTTCAGAGCTATGCACAAATATGTGAAGGTTAGTAATTTTCATCCATTTGGTAAAAAAACATAGCAGACATCTTCATAAGTTAACTATCACATCCATTAAGAGTGGGAAGGCGTCTGAGGCTTTAGTAACTAGCTATTCCAAATATTGCCACTATGATTCAAGATCAGTGCCCTAATACAGTATGTCATTTTCTATTAAAAATAAATAATAATAATGCTAAATAAGACATGTCTGCATAGGTAAAAAGGGTGAGTCTAAATGGCCAAGGGACTGAGTTTGACATTTAATGACTCTCTGTGTCAGCCCAGTCTATGGTGTACTCTGCCCCGCCTAAGGCCCATAGGTGCTGAGATAGGCTGCAGCTACCCACGACCCCCAACAGGACATCCAAAAGTATAAGACTGGAGAGAGGAGACAATAATGAGGGCTGAGTGCTTTATTAAAAACAGATTTTTGTTGAAAATGTTAGTATTGGGCCAAGTCAAAATTAATAATTTTGATGTGTATCCAGATCACTGTTTAGATCCAAGAATGCTTTAAGGCAGTGGTTTCCAAAGTGGGGTCTGAGGCCCCCTGAGGGTCTGCGAAGTTACTGCAGAGGGCCTTCCAGAGGGCGTCTATATTAAGTACATAAAAAGAAACTGAGTCTGAAATGAAGTACAGTTATATACTTGTTTAAAAATATTACTTAGAACAGTTTTTAGCCAAGAGTCAGTGTTTTTGTAATGTTTTTTAAAGAAATATATGGAGAAAAACACGACATAAGAAGTTATTTGAATAGAGGGAAGCGCTATAGTTGTGGTCCGCATGGGATTTTCAAAAACTTAAGGCAGCTGCGATGGTCTTGACTTTGGCAATGGCTGTTTTAGGGATTCTGAATACATTTTAGATACAGACTGAAGATACTAATTTGACTCATTTAAAGAACAAAATAGTTTTGTGAGATAGAAGGGTTTTGTGGCTCAATGGAAAGAGCATTTACCCCTGAACTAGAAGATCCAGGTCTGGGCACTATAGCTCTATCATTACGAGATAGGAGCAATGCCTTGGTCTCTTCAGGTGCTTCTAGTTTTTATTTTTCTTCATTTTTTGGTAATTTTGTGTGTTTATGTTCGTTGATGCACCTTTCCTTGTTCTTAAAAACCTGACTTTTGCACCGTACTTTCTAAAAAACCATAAGCTACAATGATAAATATTCTAAACAAGTTAACGTAAAGCCTGCTGTATTTCTTATCTCAAAGCCTCCCTAAACCCAGCGTCAGATCAGTGTTATCTCTCAGTGGATATGAATGTGCTGTGAATCCCTTTGGCCTTCACTCTAACAGCGTGTGATGTGAACTGCAGTAAGCTCTCAGGAATCTCTCTGTGTGCCCCATACATCATCATGAACCAGTTTTAGCAGCTTATAATCTAGGGCCCATCCCTCTCTTTAAACCTCAGCTGTTCTGGCTGGCTGGACGGCGGCCATTTTGGCTCAAAGCAGGATGGCAGTAGGTACGAGTCATTTTCTCTCTGGGGAACCATGAGGCTTGATTCTCTGGCCGTCAGTGTCCAGAGCAGTGCAGTGACAGATTATTTTAGTGCATGAATAATGTGTTGAGTACTTTTTCAATTAAGCCATTATGATTATTTCTGTTACAACTTTTTTCCTTTTGTTTTTTTCTCTTGTGGGTTTTTATGCCGGATGCCCTTCCTGACTGATCCCTCTCCCTTTATCCAGGCAAAAAAAAAAAACTAGTAGTATTTTACTTTAAGGTTGTTGTTGTCATTTTAAAAAGACAACATTTATTTTAAACGGTTGGATTTTAGAGTCCTCTCATATTGGGAGTTTTCTGTATCAGTGGTTCTCAAACTGTGGTACGGGTTCCACTGGTGGTACTCAGGAGTCAGTCCAAGTCCTGATGAAGTTTGATTTAAAGTTGAATTCCAAATTTAGGCATGCTTTGTTTGGGCTTAAATGTTACATGTGCAGACCACTGCTTAGTCCATGTATAGTCCTAGTTTAGTCCTGTTTAGATCCAGTTCAGACCTGGTTTAGTCCTTGTTTACTCTTGGTTTAGACCTGATGTAACCCTAGTTCAGTTGTGGGTTAGACCTGGTTCAGACCCGATGTAGTCTTTGTTTAGACCTGGTTTAGTTTAGTCCTGGATTAGTTCTTTTTTTTAGTTCTGGATTTGTTCTGGTTCTAGACCTGGTTTAGTCCTGGTTTAGTCTTGGTTTAGTCCTGGTTCTAGACCTTGTTTAGTCCTGGATTTGTTCTGGTTTAGTCTGATTTACTTCTGGTTTATTACTGGCTTACTTCTGGTTTAGTCCTGATTTAGGTCCAGTTCAGACCTGGTTTAGTCCTGATTCTAGACCTAGTTTAGCCCTGGTTTAGTCCTGGTTCAGACCTGAACTCGTTCTGTTTTAGTCTGATTTACTTCTGGTTTATTACTGTCCTGCTTCTGGTTTAGACCTGCTTTAGTCCTGGTTTACCCTTGGTTTAGTCCTGCGAGTTTGTATCTGTCTATATATATATATTTTTTTTTTCTTACTAAATAAAATAATTAATATAATTCATATTTTGGCTCGCAGTGCTCTGAATCAGTGTCAAAATTAAAATGATAAAATATTGCAACTTGTGACTGTGTTTGATCCAAATCATAATTAAACATAAACAGCAATATAAATTTTAACTCAAGTCATAAGATTTCATAATTAAAACCACTCCATTTGTTTTCTATGATGCATTAATCACAGGCCAATGCAGTGACAACCTGCAAAATGTGTCCTAAAATGCTCTTTCTTGTAGCAAAAAGAAATGAGGAAAACTTGCAAAAATAATACTTTTGACAACTTCATTGCAGCATCTAAATTACCTTATAACATCAGAAGCACAATAAGCTACTGGCATCCGGACAATTGTACATTTTCACTACAGGACAGCTCTCTCATTTGCCAGAGGGGCTTTAACCTGTGCCCCAGACTAATTGCTGTTATCCTCATTCCTGTGATGCTTACCAGAGGAGCTCCTGCAGTAATTAGACATTGCCGAATGTAAATAGTAGTGAGTATGCAACCTGAAACCTGTTCATTTACATTTCTGTGGATCAGGAAACTATTCTGAGAAAAATAGGAGTGTCCCACTGTTAGTGCCCTCGAGTGGAATGACAAATCTTTAGCAGTCTCCCGTGTCTGGATAGATAGAGGGACTCAACTTGCTTATTTATTGTTATTGTAATGTCCTCAGAAGTGCAAAGTCCATATGACAAAATACTGTTAGTACCTCAATAACTTTTTGGCCTTTCATGTGACAAATGTGACACCTAAATGTCAATACAACAGACTAATTAGAGCTTTAAATCACTTCTGATGAGACTAAACTAGCAGCAGTTAGCGAGCAGATATACAATGTGAGGGACCGGGTCGCGGAGGCAGCAGTCTAAGCAAAGATGCCCAGACTTCCCTCTCCACAGACTCTTCCTCCAGCTCTACCGGGGGGACCTCAAGGTGTTCCCAGGCCGAGAGACATAGTCCCTCCAGCGTGTCCTAGGTCTTCCCCGGGGCCTCCGCCCAGTGGGACATGCCCGGAACACCTCCCCAGGGAGGTGACCAGGAGGCATCAGGAACAGATGCCCGAGCCACCTCAGCTGGCTCCTCTCAATGTGGAGGAGCAGTGGCTCTACTCCAAGCTCCTCCCCAGAGCTCCTCACCCTATCTCTAAGGGAGCGCCCAGCCAGAGACCTGTCCGGGTCTGGTAATCCCTGCACAAACAAAAAAATACTTTGCATTTTTGAATAGTAAATAATGCATGTTTTATTTACAAATATGTGGGAATTATGTAAACAAACTGGCTTTTAGGGGTTAAAAATGTAAAAATGAATTCACTTTTGCTTTGTATGATGAGGACAGGTCAAAGCTCGTTACAAGGCTCTGCTTTTTATTTAACTTTACTTTAGCCAGGAGCACCAGGAACGGCACGGAAAAGCTAAAAGGAGAGGCTAATCGCAGAAGCTAATATGTTTTGCAAACGCTTTTTTGAAAAGGGTTTGTCAATACCTTTAGGATATGGTTTCCTAAACAGATTAAAGAATAACGCTATTAATTCTTCTTTTAATAAAAGCATTTAGTAATCCATTTAATAAATGCTCTTTTAAAAACTATTTTAATAAAAGCATTTAGTAATCCATTTATTAAATACTCTTAAAAATATTTTAATAAAAGCATTTAGTAATCTGTTTATTAAATGCTCTTTTAAAAACATGTTTATTAAAAGCTTTGTTCCTTTGCGCATGGCTTTCACAGTCCTCCATATCTAAGGGACAGTTATTTTGAGAGGTGCTGTATAAAAATCACATGGAAGACAATAAAACAATAAATATTTAGTTTTCCTGTGATATTGCAGTAGTAGTTGTTGATACTGCTGTAGTCACAATTGCAATAACAATATATTGTGCAGCTCTCATTAGTCACCTCTCCCTCACACTGTCTGGACCGCTCACTGTACATTTGGGGCTTGTTGTTTTGTTTTCTTCCTGATATGAACATGAGTGTGTAAACAGCCTGGTGTTGTGGTTATTAATGGTCCGTGCTGGTGCAGTGAACTGGTGACTGACTGTTACCTCTCATAGGAGCTGCAGTTTGATCTCATGTTTCTGACAGATGATGACGTTGACCTTTGAAGACTCAGGTTCTTAGATGCTTCAGGAAGAAAGTCTCCACTGGGGATTACACCATAAACCACAGTTTGGTTGTTTATGTCTCTTATTACCACCCCAAGACAGTTAGGTCAGTGTTGGTTTTGTAAGATCTGTCAGAAAAATGAAAAAAGTAACGGTTGGATTAGGACATTTTTGGAAAAGGTCAGTGATGGGCCTTTTAAGTTTAGTGTGGAAGAATCCAGAACATCTGGAGCCAGGAATTTTTACACAATTCCAAAAACTAAGCCTACTTTGCGTGTGGTACTATTTTGCCCATCATTACCATCATTTTTTCTCTGACTGCACTCATACAGGGTTTCTGTGGGGCATGAAAAAGCATTAAAAGTCATTAATTTGATTTAGCAAAAATTAAGGCCCTTTAATGGCAGTTTAGTTTTATTTGTGAATATAAATATGTTTGTATAAAAAAAATCACCATTTTCAGAGCCTACACGATGTTTCAGATATCGGATGTTTGACCATCAGCATTATTGGTGCTTTCTGAACTGTAGTTCATAATATTTGCAAATAAATTTTAACAATGTATGCTGCCATGATTGTATGTTTGTGAAATTAAAAATGATAAAAATGGCATTAAAAAGCAATAAATTAGACTTGCTGATACCTGCAGGAAGTCTGACAGGGTTTGTGTTACTTTTAAGGTAACATCCTAAGCACACACAGTTTCAATGAGAAAAGTTCAAACCCCCTCACCTCAAAAACATTATAATGATGTGACTGACGGATAATGAGAATAAATGACAAAAACAACAAAAACTATTTACTGTTACATATCCAAGTTATTTTTTATATAACTTTGAAGTTCAAATGTAAAATGTGACTCTTTAACACAGGCCCATGGGCAGTATTATTCAGCCCTAAGCTTCAAAGCTCTGTGTACTCTGCGTCTTTTCACTTTTATTTATTTGTTAACTTCTAACAAACCTTTTGGGTCACTGCTAACAAGACTCTTACACCTCTCAACTGTCGTAAGTCTTTGCTCATGGCCTCTGTGATGGCCTCTGTGCTGCCTGCTGCCTTCTGTAAAGGTTCTGTAAGCAGCGGCGTTCTTACTGGTTCGAAAACAGTGCTGCAGTCTAAATCAAAACAACGGTCTCTTTTCTGATTGGACAATTGGTGATGCAGTTTTAGAACCACAACAAAAAATGTAAACAAAAATAACTTGGCCATTGTAAAACATATTTTTAATTGTTAATAAATCAAACTAATATTTGATTTAAGCATGTTTAGCTCATATCTTGGCACACATGTGGGTAATTTTTATGAAATATAAAAACTATACACTGCTCATAGTACCTTTAAATCCCACCAAAGATTTTCAATGGGATTTAAATCTGGATCTTCTTGTCTTCCTGAAAATGTTTTAACTGATAAATCCTTAAAATCTTTAGAGGGCTGAATGTTTTTGATTGCAGCTGTAAGTAAATGTATGTCATTGGATTGAATAAGCAAATGGTTACTTGCTCAAATGTTCCCCCTGTTCAAGACCAGTAATAGAAGTCATCTGGACGTCCAAATGCATGACAACCCGGTTAACTAAAAAAAAACAAATCACCTACAATAAAATTTTTCCCTGGGCTTCTGCAAAATTTTCTTTTTCCAGTTTATCAATTAGAAATAAATCAGTTTTTAGTTGTTTAAAGTTATCAGAGAAAGTTGCATTCACCTTAACACACTTTAAAACTATGTTGAATTTGTTTATTTGTACAAGCAGTTCTTTGTTTTAAGCTGTTTCCCATTTATCTTTCTGCAAATGCATTCTGGGTATGTGGCGTCACAGCATTTGCAGATCACTGTAAAATCCCAAACACACTGTCGTCACACGTTTGGACAGATGGAGACTTTAAAGTCTTCTTCACTGAACTCTGGTTTTTATGGAGCAGATGCAGAAATATCTCACACAGAGGGGCTATTGTCGGACCTCGCTCCCCCCCTGTCCTGGAGGAAGGATGCTGTAGAGACACATTTCGGTTTTATTTTGAGGCTTGTGCTAAAGTGAGTTATAGTTGTAGCTCTGCAGGACTCTCCTCTGTGTCTGTTTATGTTCAGACTGTAATCTCTGGACGTTTGGTGACTTTAAAGTGTTTTCATCCTATGTCTGTTGGGTACGAATTTAGTTTGAAATGACAAGTCGAGTCTGCCCTATTTCCCAAATTCAACCGTTTAATACCAAATAAACCTTCAGCTTGTTCCACTGTGCTATTTTCAATTAAGGAAAATGGTTTAATTACGTAAAGCATATTTATTCATTCATCCTCTTTCACTTGTTTTTGTTCGAGGGTTGACACCTATGGCCCTTTTCCACCAGCACTACTTGGTTTTACTCTCCTCGGTTCTACCCGCTTTGGCAGCTTTTTCCTTGTAGGCATCTGTTACCAATAGCAGGTACTTTTTTAGTATCTGCACGGCCCAGGTTCCAATCGAGCCAAAGCAGTGCTAAAATGTGACATTGACAGATCGTCGGTCGCTGATTGGTCAGAGAATGTTGTCAGTTGTGAGTCATACATGCGATGTTAGCCACAAAAACAAACCGGCATTTTTGAAAGTCCCAACAACAGCTGAGCGAAGTGTATCTTTTTTGCGAAACCAATGGCTGCTCTAAACTGTGGAGCTCCAACGAGGTCCTGGTGGTGATGACAAAGTCCAGATGGAGCTGGATGGAGCGACCCGAAATGAGAGTCTTGCCTAAAAACGTTGTCTCTTAGCAGCTTGCAACTTCTCATCTTCGGCTTGATGTTGCTGTACAGCTTTCCAAACTCTCCCGTACTTCTCAACAGTATTTCTCCTCGCTGCTTGTAGCCTTTTCTGCCTTTTTTCTTTGGCTTTGTGAGTGACAAAAAAAAAAAAAACAATCGCAAACTAGGGGTGTATGATATGGAGAAAACATGTGATATTCGATAACTATGTTGAAAATTGCGATATTTGAAAATAGAGACTACTTTTCGAACGTAGTAAGTTAAATTCACTACATTTCATGAAAATGTAAGTTCCTGTATTTACAAGTCAAACAGCAACAAAAGCAAAACTTACCACAGACTAAACCAGGAATAAAACAAGGCTAAGCTGTGACTAAATTAATTAAATTACCACTAAAACTGGACTTTTTAAACATTTTTATTTAGTCACAACACATGTTCTTTTAAGGCTCTGGTGGAAAATGATTCTTCAGTGTAAATCTCTGTCAGATGGAAGACCACAGCGATATATTGCGATATATTTAGATTCTCGGATATTGTGTTTGCTGATATTGCGATAATCATAGTTTTGCGATATATTGTGCAGCCCTAACACAAACCAGAACAAAGTACGACAAAAGGACAGAAGAGAAAGTAGTAATGTGAGATGAGGCTACACACTACAGCCAGAAAAGACCGGTAAAGGAACAAATAATTAGATTTAGTATATATGTGGAGGACTTTGTGGCTCAATCAGTGTCGCATTTACCCCTGAACTAGAAGATTTCTGGTTCAAACGCTGTATGGTTTGAACTTTGTTTACCAATGTGAGATAAGGCCCATGACTTTAACACAATCTTTAATGACATGGAGATGACTCTAAACTTTATTTTGATGAAGGTTTTTACCAGTGGTGGAATGTAACAAAGTAAAAGTACTTACAGTAATTACTTTACTTATGTAGCATTTCCATGTATCTGTACTTTACTTGAGTGAATTTTACAAGGAGCACTTTTACTTTTACTTCATTAAATTTTAGAGCAAGTATCTGTACTTTTTACTCCACTATATTTCTGAGTTGGTTTGTAGTACAAAGTATTTTGATTTTTGGTTCAAAATCATGTGTTTTTTTCATGGCCTCATTGTAGACACAGATGCAGATGCAGTAAAGTAGTACTGCTTTAGAAACATCAGAATAATAAAGAGCTCAGAGCTCAGAGACAGATTCAGTCTCTTCTACTGCAGCAGTTTGTTCATTTCATCTGGAATCAGATGAAATCCCTCACATTTAACACATTCATGAGCTGTCGAGTCTGTGAGAAATACTTTTACTTTTTTACTCACAAGTACATTTAAAAGTACGTACTTTTATACTTTTACTTGAGTAGAAATTTTAAGGTGATACTTTTACTTTAGTACATTTTTGCTTCTTTATTTTGTACTTATACTTAGGTAAAGAAATTGAGTACTTCTTCCACTGCTGCTTTTTACTGAAACGATATGAAGGAGATGTAACTATGCTGTTGTTGGGACGGATAAAAGAAAACTTTAGATTGTGTGCCTTTAATTAAGTGTAATGTTTCTTGATATAGTTCAGTATCACAGTCTTCATAGAGCTTTAGAGACTGTCAAAGACCCCACCCTGGACTTCAAACCCTTCTCCTCCCTGTACCTCTCTAACACCGGGGTCGTGTGTCCGCCTGACCCTCCTCTGATGAAGGATTACCGCGTTTCTCTGTGAAATACTTTGAGTTTTCGCAGAAGTTTGTCAGAGTCCTGTCATTATGAGTTCACTGTGTCCTCCTCACTCCGTTGCCGACACTGGTTCAGTCACACAGAGGGGCAGTTTGTCACCCCTCATGTATTTACAGCACAGAGATAAATAACGGGAGGGAGCCAGAGTCCTGTTTATTCATCAGTAAACAGTTAAAGACACAAACACAAACAGTACTTCACCACACAACAGGAAAGAGAGGATTATAGTTATGCAATTGCTTTTTTATTTGCAGAGCTTAGTCAAATTCTGCGTATGTATTCAGATATAGGGCTGAGTATTATTGAGATTTTTTTGATACCAGTTCTGAAACGATACCTGGTTTTTGATACCAGTACCTAAGCGATACTTTTTCTGAAACCTATGGTGAGCTAATTCATCTTCTACAATCATAAAACACAATAATATTGAATGAAATACCAATTTTTTGAGCTTTTTGAAATAGTTTTGGACTCTGTTGCATTTCACGTTTTATAACATATGGAAAACATCTTCTTTTGGGGAACTGTTACTTTAACTTTGTAGAGAATGCTCAGATTAGGTGGCTGTCACCCCCTGCTAGCAACAGTGGGGAATTGACAGAGCATAAATTGACTAATTAGCACGGTTATTAGAAACATGAAGCTAACGGATGAATGAGCTCAATGGTGGCAATTTAAGCTCTGTAATGATCAGAATGAGTTCAATGAAGGTGAATGGGCTTTAGAAACGCACAGGAGCACTTCCTGGTTTCACGCGTCATACGTAGAGCTGTAAAACCGAGCGTTTTTAGATATTTAAAAGAGGACGGGCTCAGTAAAGTATTACTCAAATGTGTGAACAATGAATGAAACAAAATACTACTCCAAGTGTGTTTTTGAGGTGCAAACAACATTATAACTAAAAAAAAGTCACTTTAGCATAATAGGGGACCTTTATTTTTGTATAATCGATCATTTTCCTGGGTTTGCCCTGTCTTAGGCCCATAGCTGCAGGTATAGGCTCCGGACGCAATGACCCCTAACAGGAATAAGTGAAAGAAAATGAATAAGGCTGGGTACCATTAAACAATGTCTTTGTGGTATTGAAAGAAAAGTTACAATACTATGGGTATCAAAAAAATATATTTTATTTGATACCAAGTTTCAATACCTACTGGGGCCTTAAATGTTCCTTTGCATGAATCAAATAAATAACACAGAATAAATCATACACACTACTGTTTTAACTCTTTTATTCAACATTATTGTGTTTTATGATTGTAGAAGATGAATTAGCTCACCATACGTATCAGAAAAAGCATCTCTAGGTAAGTAATGGTATTGAAAAAATCTGAATGGTACTCAGCCCCAAAAATGAATGAGTGAATGTTTGTGAGGCAGCAATGTCGGCACATAATGTCTGATCGTTCCATTAAATATTTTACCTCAGAGGCACACAAAAAGTAAATTGTGTTGAATTGAATACAAGGGGCCCACGTCCATCCACAGACGTGCAAAACAAACTGAAAGGCAAGGTCTGAAGCTGGTCCGTCATAAGCCTTCAGTGTTTTTGAACTGGCCTCCCCTGCTCCTCTGGTGGCCCGTCGCATGATAATTAGTAACTGTTGTACCCATATCCCCACACAGACAGTGTTTAAACTCCCACATCAATGTTAACAGTCCCGGGACAGTAGATTAAGACTGCCTTACCCTCCCATAAACTCTGCTCTTCCTTGTTGTCCTGTGCTGTCTGCTTTTTCAGCCACTAAGATCTCTCCTTTTTTGTTCCCATAACCTTTACATAACTCTTACTCAGCGCAGTGGTCGGTGCCAGTTTTTTATTTGGTTTTATTGGCCAGATAAGAAGCTAGATTTATGTTTTTGTGAATTTTTTTGAATACCTCAACAGAGCAAGGGGTAACAAACAGATGTATGTCAAACTCTTGTCACTATCACCTCCATAAAACTCTCTACAAAGATGACTCAGGTGCAGAATGTTCTTTGGTCCTATTTATATGTTGCCATGGTTAGTGTTGATTATGTTTGGGATCGAGACGTGGCACTTGTAAGTCATCCAAAAATCATATGACTTAATCTGGGGCAAGCTGGTTAAAAATAATGCCGTTTTTAGAACAACAAATAGATTGGTTGTTTCTGCAAATTCTAGATCAGTGTCATTAATCTCTCCAGTCCTGGGCTGAGGTCTTGTTGTAACTCTGATGTTCGAGCCATGCTTCTTGTGCTTGTGTGTGACCAGTAGGAGGCACTGTGGTGTAGGTTAACCCGATCTATGTTTGAGGGACCCTCTTTGTGCTCTTCAGGTGTTTGCTATCCAGATGACGCAGTTTGTTGACCGCTACACTGTGGTCTGTGTGAATGAACTTTAACTTTTGATATAAATGAACAGAACAACTTTTGGATGAAGAAGTTGTGAAGAATAAAGCATCTAAATATAAGATCATCACCTGGATTTGTGTTTTGCATAACGCGTAATAGGAGTACCTGGATTTGCAGCCCTCAGCGGTCGAAGTGGGACATAGCCGGAACATCTGGTTTAGCATTGGTTTAGTGCTGGTATTGTCGTGTGCTTATGGTTTTTGACTTGTCCTGGTATAATACCGCTTTAGTCATCATAGAATTAGGCCCTGTTAAGTCTTAGTTTATGAGTGAGCAGGGGCGTAACATGAGTGCAGCTGCACTGGAGCCCAGAACATGTGGGGGCCCCACTGACAGTCCTTAACCATAGTCAATATTAGTGGATTATGTATTGTATATGAGCTATAAATCACTCAGCAGACATGACTCCACTTAAGAACAAGCTTTTCTTCTGATTAAAAAAGATCCAATGTATGATATTCATAATCCTTTAACAATATTTACTTAATGCTCACAAAGTTTAGTAATGAACAATAATAAATGTTGGCACTGATGTTTAAATATTTTAAAGAAATGATTACTCGACTTTATAGGATTATGTATATAATCTTATATAGTTTTTATAGTTTATAGTTCTTATAGAGTTTTATTCCACTTGTTTCTTTAAAAACTGATATCGCACTTCAGTTAAATCATGTGCATGTGCATTTGCCTTTACTTCTCATGAGATAAAGTTGCATGATTTTAGCCCAAGTCATTGTCTAACCGAGTGTTTCCCAACCAGAGGTACGCAAGCAGTTTGCAAGGGGTACTTGGATTTATTTCATAATTTATTCCCACAATGAGAATAAATTATTGGCAATCTTTTCATTTTGTTTTATTGAAACTTATGAAAGACGAGCTCAATTTAACTGCATTTTGTTGCATATTATTCAGGTTATTATATATTTTAAAGTTTATTCTGAGCATAAAATATTTAGTAAAATAAGGAAATGCAACGGGAGTTTATATTATTATTTTGATTATTTATTTTCATACACGAAATAAATAAGGAGATGTTAAGTTTTTTTTGTGTCTGACTAGAAATAATCAAAATAATAATTTATAAGAAGACATAATGTAATTTTGTAAATCTGTTTGGAGTTTAATTTATCAAATTTGAGTTTAAACAAAAATAATGAAAAAAAAAAAAAGTACTAATAGCAAATGTTTTATATAAGCCTTTTTTATGAGTATAGGTGTACTCATGTTATGACAAAAAAACCAAAAAGTCTAACCCTGTCTGCTTCTTTAGTGAACACATTATCACACATTCTTTTCTTAGGAAACACTGTAATTTTGGGTCAGGACCTCTCATTGAAACAAACAGGAAATGTCTCCTTTTGTTCAGGAAACTTCCCAGTCCTCTGTTTTTACTTGGACCCAGCTCTGCCATTTAAACACATCGCACACAGAACAGACTCAGACATCTGTTAACACTCGCGTTCACGTTCAATGCGCCACGCGACACAATGGCACAGAATAAAAAGCTTCCTCTGTCATTGCTCTGGTTTAAGTCGATGTGAGTCGTGTGAGTCATGAAGCAGCCCTGGACCTCTTCCCACATCGCTGTACACACAAAGTCACTTCCTGTCTTTCTTCTTTTTTTTGCAGAGAAGCTGTACAACTCTCAAGGTCCCGAGCTCAGGAGGTCACTGTTTTCACTCAAGCAACTTTTCCAGGTAACACAACTACTTAACTGACCACATATACACATTTTCCTCTAGTGATGGAACAGGTTTGCTGGGGGATATGGATGGATTAGTGCTAATAAATTAGTCCAAAGACATGCATGTGTTAGGTGAACTGGTGACTCTAAATTGTGAATGAATGTGAGAGTGGATGGTTGTCTGTATGCGTGTGTCTCTGTGTCAGCCCTGTGACTTACTGGCCCCTGTCCAAGGTGTACCCCACCCAAGGCCCAAAGTTACTGGGACAGGCTCCCGTTACCCGCGACCCCTAATGGGAAAAAGCGGAAGAAGATGACTGAATGAAATAAATCATCAATACAAACCAGACAAAATGTATGGTAGTTGGGTCAAAATATGTCAAAAATGACACCTACATTACACTTAACATTTGGAGATACTTAAATTGAACAAGTAAAATAAATTAAATTCTTTAAAAATGTCTTAAATATCACTTGACAAAACCTGGACCTACCCTGATATAATAATATTGACCAAATTAGTTGTAATTGTCAGCACACTGCCACTTTACACGCTTTTGTAATCTGTGGCTAGTAGTAGGGCCACTTACAATGGCTGTCAAGGCTTTTAAAATTTTAGCTGCTATTATCTAGTGTGTGTGTGTGTGTGTGTGTGTGTGTGTGTGTGTATGTATGTATGTATGTATATATATTTATTTATTTATTTATTTATTTATTTATTTTATTTTTTGTGTGTTTTTATTTAACACACAATAGAAATGCATATAACATAATATAACCAAGCATATGTGCATGGGAGTGGTAGAAACCTATGTAGGGTTATATAAAAACCACACCCAGAACAACTAAACAAAAATAAATAAATCACAAAATAAGTTTGTTTTGTTGTGTCCAGGATGATAAAGACTTGGTCCCAGAGTTCGTGGCGTCTGAAGGTTTGACTTGTTTCATTAAAGTTGGAGCAGAGGCCGACCACAACTACCAGAATTACATCCTCAGAGGTGAATGCAGTAATCACTCTTGTATACTAAGAAACTATCTATATACTGTATGTGAGTACATTTACAAAACAAAATACATGTTGCGTGATGGTTTAAAAGTGGGCTGTGTGGCCTCTTCTGGAGGTGAGATTAGAGATTGTATTGGCACATCTCTCACTACTAAACAGCAAATTAGCAGCTATGATAGCCCTGAAGGGACATTGCACAGGAGTGCCTTAGGTTGGCCACAATAAAAGGCCACTCTAAAATGTGCAGTTTTATCACAGCCTAATGCCACAGATGTCACAAGTTTTGAGGGAACATGCAGTTGGTTGCTGACTGCAGGAAGACTCCACCAGAGCTGTTGTCCATGAATTGAATGTTCATTTCCCTGCCAAAATCGTCTCCAAAAGTGTTGCAAAGAATTTAGCAGTACATCCACCCAGCCTCACAACTGCAGACCACGTGTAACCACACCAGCCCAGGACCTCCACATCCAGCATCTTCACCTCCAAGATCATCTGAGCCCAGCCAATGGTGCTGCAGATATCCAGCAACTTCACACAGCCACTGAAGAGGAGTGGACCAACATCCCACAGGCCACAGTCAACAACCTGACCAACTCTATGCCAAGGAGATGTGTTGCACTGCGTGAGGCAAATGATGGTCACACAAGATACTGACTGGTTTTCTGAGCCCCCCAGACCCCCTCAATACAGTAAAACTGCACATTTTAGAGCTGCCTTTTATTGTGGCCAACCTAAGGCACTCCTGTGCAATATTCAAGCTGTCTGATCAGCATCTTGATATACCACACCTGTGAGGAGGATGGATTATCTCAGCAAAGGAGAAGTACTCACTAACACAGATTTCTACAGATTTGTGAACAATATTTAAGAGAAATAGGTCTTTTTTGTACAAAGAAAAAGTTTTAGATCTTTGAGTTCAGCTGGTGAAAAATGGGAGCAAAAAGTGTTGGGTTTAAATTTTTGTTCAGTGACTTTAGTAGGCACTCAAAGTGGAAGAAGTGGTGCCTTTAGTAAGATGTAGGCTCCTCTTATTAGCTTGCCTCTTCATTTTATCCTCTCTTTATCTCTTTAATTGCTAAATTGTGACAAGTGTGTTTTTCTCTAATAAATGTAAAAGGTTTAGCTTCTTTGCGTACCCTTCTCCTTGACTGAAGAACTTATTAAGAGTCAAGAAGCTGCCCATTACTAGACACTGGATAAATGCAGGCCACAGTGATGATAGGACTTTAATTGTGCAGATGCCTTCACTGCACTTAGTATTCAAAACTTAAACTCGCTGTACTGAAGTATGTCTGGTTTTAGAGAGATTACATAACTGGAGGGGATGTGATGGCATCCTCTGGGATCCCAGCAGCTGGAACACATTGCTACTGAAGTCGGTGGAAAGTAGGTCTAGAGCTTCACACGTCGGACAAAGCCGCAGAGCTGAGTCAGACGTCCTTATTATGGGTTTGAGAGGAGAGACTGGCCCGCTCTGTGGAAACCTTCACAGTAACATTGGTCTATATAATGTCTCTGTCTGTCCTCAGCGCTGAGCCAGATCATGCTGTTTGTGGACGGGATGAACGGAGTGATCCAGCACAACGAGACTGTGCAGTGGCTCTACACACTCACAGGAAGTCTGGTGAGTGCAGAGATATGGGAGACACGCAGGACAGGAAACCTCAGCAGTGAAATGACGATGATAATACGGTAGGATAGAAGCTGTTTCCCATGTAAAAGTTCAAAATTATTCCCTGATCTGAAAACATATTTAAATGAGAATGTATCATATTCACTACAGAAAACTACACTCATAAGACCGTACAATCATGTAATGGTCTAAACTTCAAATATAATCTGCAATTCCAGGACTAAGCAGGACTAAAACTAGTTTTAAGTTAAAATAAATTAGGATGTGCAAAAGTTCCTTCTCAAGAGCTGAAAACGCTCGGTCTCAAGGCTCTACGTAGATCCGTGAACTAGGAAGTGCTATGAAGCAGTCAGCTCATTTATCTGCTAGCTGTGCCAATTAGCCATTTTTTGCTCTGTTCATTCCCCACTATTGCAAGCAGGGGGTGACAGACACCTAATCCAAGCATTCTCTGCAAACTCAAAGGTTGTATTCACACCTGCCTCTTTTGGTCAGGTTAAAACGGACCAGAGTTTGTTTCCCACGATAGTCCGGACCAAGTGTGCAGGTGTGAATGCACTCATGTAAACTCAGGTCCAGACCAAACAAGTGGACTGAGACCCAGCTGAAGTCGTGTTTTCGGTCCGCTTCCAAACGGACTCTGGTACAGTTCGCTTATGGTGTGAATATGAATCAGCCCTGAACCAGCCCAACTACAAACGTAATCAGCCTTTTTGGAGTTAACGAGCCACCATAGCCGGGCATTATGGGAAATAAACAGCTGCAGAACTCAGGCTAAAAGCCGAGGACAAAGTTGGAACAATGAGGATACAGTGTCTGTTTGATATTTGTTCCTAATAGTCTATCTGTTCTGTCGTTTTCTGCTCAGCACCGCAGCAGTTAGCAGGCTGTGGGTTAGGGTTAGGGTTGGAGCACAGAGAGGACGTCTTCTCACCTGCAGCCGGCTTACAGCCCACCTCTGTTGTTGCAAAATAACAAATAGAATGCTATATTTTATAATTAGCTGCTCTTGACATTCACAATGATTTTCACAAATTTGTAGCTGTAAAAACAGAAGAGTAACAAGTGCAGCACACATGTCCTTCATGATTGTTTTCCTCAGGTTCCGCGTCTCTGTGTTGCCCCGCCCAAGTCAATTCTGTCCAATGAGTGCAACGATTGTCACACACATGCTTCTGTTTACACATTTTTACACATTTTACTCCACTCGAAAAAAGTCCAATGAGAATACAATCCAAACCAAACGAAAAAAAATAAAGTCTGCACTGATCCAGACCAACAAAGCACCCTGGTGTGAATACAACCAAAGTCCCCAAAAGAAAACATTTTCCATACATATCCAGTGCATTACTTTGAGTTATAAAACGTGAAATACTAATGCAAAGGTGCCCAAAACTGTTCCAAAAAGCCTGAAAAAATTATAATAAAGAACCCTTAAGGTCATGTGTATTCATGTGGTAGAGCGCAGGCCTCATAGTGACTTGGGCTTAAATCCAGCTCAGGTCATTGTGCTTAGTGTCATTCCTCTCTCTCTCGCTCTCACCGTTTCCTGTCTGTTTACACCAAATCTCAGTCTAAAAAGCCCAGAAAATATATATTTTTCATTAAATTCAAACTCCTCCTTAAAATCCTTGAAAATAAAGACGAAATCTTAAGATATTTTTTCACAGATCCTTCCTATTTCCCATATCACAGTAGATTATTAGAGTTTTCAGTGACAGAATGGAATATAGAAATAAAAACCTGCTTGAGCTCTCTGTGACCTGGTGCTTGTATTGTTTTATGGTCTTTTGTTGAAAATATAAACTTTATGACTACAAATGCGGGGCTGAGAAGTTGTTGCTGAGTAAATACTTCATTGAATGTCTCTTACCTCAGACTGTGACGTACTGGTGTTTATTGTCTAGTGTTGAGCAGCTTTTCTTGGTGCCAGCAGTAATCTAATCAAAGTAAGATACGACCGAAAAAGAGGTTTGTTGATGTTTTGGTTGGCATTTAACTCGAACATGCAACTTTCTCCAAACTAAGAGTGTGTTTACATTTCAAGTCTACTTCCTCGAGTCTGAACTAAAACTAAAAATGGTTGCTCTGGTTCAGGTAATTCCTGGATAATTTAGCATCGACAATCAAGTTTGTTTTTAATACTGGACCAAATGTATGGTCAGTGTAGGTTCAGGTTAAACTTAAATGAAAAAAAAAAAAAAACTTCTGCAACCATTAAAATAGTAATAAAAAAAAGCTGTTCTGTGCCCCCCCCCAAATTTACAAGTTACATTTACAATTTATTATGCAAATTACATTTATTTTTATAATTATTGGTTAATTTCTTTCATTCCAAAGTAGATTTTTTAATTTTTTCCATTTATTTTGCATTAAAGCTGAACCTAAACTGACACCTTACAAATGACCCTCCACTTGATGATCCTGTCATGTGTGGATCGTAACCTGTGACTGAACCAAAAACTGCAATGGCAGTGGCACTTAATGTTCAGTTCAATGTTCTTTTTGTTTTATCATAAACAAAACACAAACCCTCACAGCAATAACAAGGAATTTACCAAGAAGAGGTGCTCAAATTTGTACTGTAAAAATATTACTCCAGTTGAAGTGAAAGTAACAAACCAAATTGTTACTTCAATAAATGCAAAAAAAAGTATTTAGTGAACTACTACTAGTACTAATACCATCACCTCTACTACAATTACTGCTACTACTACTTTTACTACTCCCACTACTATTGCTATTACTACTTCCAAAAAAGAGTGCTTTTTTGTTTTTATCTCATTTAGAGATTTGGGTAAATGTAACATTTTTAATCAGAAATTTTCTCAATATAAGTAAAAGTATGTTTCAGAAAGTGCATTTTTCAAGTAAATTATTTGCGTAAGTATGTGTCTACAATTGTTACTTTCCACCTCTGAGTCTGAGCATGTATACTGTTCTTTCTATAGACTTATCATTATAATTAGTTATGAATATTAAGTGTAGCTAAATATCAAAGCCAGACTGTGGTGTGCAGTTGCTTTGAGACGTCACATTTTCTGAATAATGCATCTTTCTTCAATGAATAGAAAGGCTTTTCTACTGACAGCATACAAACGCTGCTGATAACAGCTTCTTCTGTACTTCTCTGTAAAACATGAATTAACTGCATGTTTTTTGTGACAGCTTTTCTAAAACAAGTGTCAGTTATTCTCATTTTGTATTAGAGAAAATTGTAAAAATGTCTTGTTATGACTACGAAAGCCCCTTGAATCCCTAAACATTGGTCTTGCGTTTCCAAGTCATGATGATTTATTTTTTTTAACCCAGAGGAACAGATGACTGTCAAGTGTCTTAATTTAGGAAGTTTCCTTTTGAACAAATGAGTCAGTGTGCCATGAGTAACAGGACAGTAAAAGCCCTCTGTCTCAGTCTAAACTACAGCTCCCTCTGGTGGACACTCCCTGACTCTGCCTCTGTTTGTGTCCACACAGTCCCGTCTGGTGGTGAAAACTGCGCTGAAGCTGCTCATCGTGTTTGTCGAATACTCAGAGTCCAGCGGCCGTCTGCTCATCACTGCGGTCAATACAGTCGATGGAAAAAGAGGTAAGTGCACAAATGTACTTCTTTTAGATTAAAACGTTGACAATATTACGGGGTAAGAGTCTAAATCTTGGACCAGGACACCAGGATATTTGACGTCAGGGGGGCCCAAAATTAGACTCTTCTGTGCTTCAATTATATGTAGGAGGGCATCCACTCAAGAGGTTTTGTCTGTAATTAACAAAAAAGAGGAATAAGGTGACACTCCCCTACATATAAAGGTAATTAATAGCAGGCAATTTGTTGTTTCCAAACCAAGTAATTAAAGGTCTTTTCAAGATAAAATACATTTTAATTTTTGACATAGCAACACTTAAGATCTATATATTTGCTGGGATAGTCTGCAGACCCCTAAATGGAATTAATGGGGGCAGATGAATGATTAAATGAATACATGAGAACATAGTACTGTGATAATGTGACCTGTAGTAACCTGTACATTTTTGTTTTAGGTGAAAAACCCTGGAGTTACATCATGGAGGTCCTGAAAGAAAGAGATGACTCTGAGCTTTTAATCTTCACAATGACACTTATTAACAAGGTAAAAACATAATGACAAACAGAATAAAGGTCTCGCTTCATATCTAATAATTTATGTACGTTATGTAAATGATATGAAACTTCTGTCAGACATTAGCCGCGCTCCCGGACCAGGACTCTTTCTACGACATGACGGACAGTTTGGAGCAGCTCGGGATGGAGACGATAATCCACAAACATCTGAGCGATAAGGCCACGGAGCCAGACCTCAGGGCACAGTTCACCACATACGAGGTACACTGACGCTCCTATTTGTTAACGTTAAGTTTTACAAAAAATAAATGTAATATATCAACGTGAAATTTATCTTTTTACTCTATGGATAACCAAGAGATGTGTTAAAATAATAATGAGTTAACATCTTGTTTTTGGAAAAGCAGTATTAAATCTACAGACCTCTTCTCACTCACAATAATCTGATCAATCGAATCAGGGCCACATACAAAAAAATATGTAGGGAGTAGCAATATTGATGTCTGTCTGTTTACTAGAGGTTTAATGATACATTTTTGCAATGATACGATACATATCGATTAGAATTGTTTCAATATGGTTCAAGAATGATATTGGCTACTTTGGAACGATACGATTTGATACAATTCGACATCTTCATATCGATAATCAATGCAGCAACTTTTTGCTAAAAATCATAAAGGTTTAGTCTCAAATGTAGCACTGCAGCCGGGGTTGCGTTTGTCCAGCAGACAGAGAGCAAAGAAAAGTTGAATATAACATTTTATATCATTAAAAACAAATAGACATATGGTTTTACTTTGATATACAAATTTCTTATATCAATATTTCTGATATTATCGAATTTTTTTTTTTTTCCCCTGTGTATTGATACACACTACCTAGAAAACGATACGATTTGATACAGGGTAATATCGATATCTATCTATCGTAGGGAAAACAATTGATACATCGATATAGTTACTGTATCGTTACAACTCTACTGTTTACCATTCAGTCCACAACAATATTATGAGACTTTTGATATTGTGATATGGCAATATTGTCAATATTATTACATTTTATTATGTTCATACATAAAACCAAATTTTATATTTCTTTAACTAATTACATTGTGGTTAGTAAAGACAATAATTGGCTAGCAACTTTTGACAGACACTAGCCACGGTGGCCAGTGAGCAAAAAAGTTAATGTCAAGCCCTGAGTGCAGGTAGCAGAGGTTTGGACTTGAAAGTCATGACTTGGACTCCAGGTAGACTCAAGTCGCTAATTTGATGACTTTAGATTCGACTTGATGAAATGGACTAAGACTTGAGACTCTGATGTTTTAGTCCAAACACAATCATAAATCCGTCTGCTCAGAAGGACGCAGACGGAGCTGCTGCCTCTGTGCCCCTCCCTCTCCTCACAGCTGAGAGCAGCTCACCCCAGACCCAGACGTGAGGCTTTCAGGTGCAGATTACACTTAATAAAAACTAAAACAAAATGAATAAATTAAAGCAACTATAAATAATAAATAACCCTTTGCCATACAGGTCTAAAGGTGAATATGTGGAATCTGAGAGAGACTTAGCCTCCGTAAATCATGTGACGCACACACGGCTTTATGTGATTACACAGAGGAGATCTTTACCTCTGCCTCAGACAGAAAAGAGTGAAAAATTAACCCCAACTGGAGTTTTCTGCAGTGTTGTCTCTGTGTTGGAGCTGGAGCTCATGGCTCTGACCTTACATCACTTCCCTGCAGTCCCCCTGTTGTCCACAGGCGTTGCTATTCAGTAAATTGTGTAGTGGGCAATATTCATTTTGTAAATCTTCAAAAGTGAGAGAATGACTCTTAGCCTGTGTACTGTCTGACAAGGCCAGTAGAGCACAGTTTATTGATACAGTTAATATACAATGAACTGGTGAGGTATTTAGCTTTATTGTACATCACTGATACTAAAGAACTTGGCTTTACTTTTAAAGCGTTCAGAAACCTGTTCTCTGTGTAGGCCTCTTCTAGCCTTAAGGAAATCAAATAGTACAGCTAACAATTTACCATCTGTTCATCATGTATTTATTTTTCTAAGGCGGGACATGAGAGTAAATTCAACAAAAAATTAAGTTTGGAGTCCTAAGAATTTAAAAGACTTGAAAGGACTTGAAACTGAAAGGGTAGGACTTGTGACTCGACTTGGACTTGTGAGGCATTGACTTGGGACTTGACGCGGACTTGAGGCCAAAGATTTGAGACTTACTTGTGACTTGCAAAACAGTGACTTGTCCCACCTCTGGCAGCTAGCGGGGATTGAACCGTCAACCTTCAGGTTAGTGAGTGAATGTCTCAGGTACTGCTGCCCCACTACACACCAAATGTACCAGATAAATATAAAAGTGGATACTGATGCTCGCATTTAGGTTTGGAAAACTAAAAAACATCTCTTGTTTAGACCTGGTTTAGTCTTGGTTTTGATCTAGTTTAGTCCTGGTTTAGTGGATGATCGTGGATACTGATACTATCATTTTGTTTTTTTTATAAGGTCTGAAGTTTTTTTATGAACAAAATAAACAAAAAAGGAAACTAAAGACCATCTCTTGTGCTGCAGAACACCTTGAAGAATGAAGACGGCGAGGTGGACGACCCGAGTCCTTACTTACGCAAAGAGAGGAGAAAAGCCAGCAGTGACCAGGAGGGACGCCGGAGTCGAAGAGTGTCGTCCCAGAACCTTCCGGACCTGCTGTCGCCCTCCCCTTCCCCCTCTTCCACGCTGAGCATCACCTCCCCAAACCTCTCCAACAACCTCCTGTCTCCGACCCTGTCCTCCGCCTCCCCCTCCCCCTCACTGAGCATCACCTCCCCGAACCTCTCCAACAACCTCCTGTCTCCGACCCTGTCCTCGGCGTCCTCCGTCAGTCCCACCACAGGCAGCAGGCCCACCTCGCCGCTCGTGACCTCTGACACCGGCAGCAGCAGCAGCGCCACCTCCAGCCCGGCCACGTCCCAGAGAGGCTCCCCGCTGCCAACGCACACCATCACCAACGGGATTACGAACACAGAGGAGGAAGCAAAAGCACCGCAGAGTCCGTAAGTTCATGTATGGTTTCATCAGAGCTGGTTTAGGCCTGGTTCAGACCTGCTTTAGTCCCGGGTTATTACAGGTTTTTTTTTTTTTTTTTTTTTTTTTTTTTTTTTTTGGGGTGGCGGGGTAAGTCCCGGGTTGTCTTAGTTTAAATCTAGTCTAGTCCTGGTTTTAATCAATTTTTGTCCTGGTTTTGACCTAGTTTAGTGCTGGTTTAGTCAAGATTTAGACTGGTTTATGTTTTAAAATGTTACTTATTCAATTTCAACAAAACGTGCTATAAAGGGTTCGAAAGAAGAAAGAAAGAGTAATTTATTTTGACCTTTGTTCATTTTTTATCTTTTGGACATTTGGGGTCAACAGGAAATAACTCCACCTTAAAACTGTCATTCGTAATAGCCACCTTGCTCAATATTTATCTGGTTTAGTCAGCACTGCTCAGTTTTTAGGTTGGGTAAACTACAACTTCGAAGGATAAGACCCAGTATCCCAACACAATGTACAGTATTTTCTACAGTATTTCTACAGTATTTCTACAGTGTTTCTGAAATACCTACACATGTGGACAATATGTTTGGTACCTTTCAATTAAAAAAACAAAAACACACCCTGTTCACTAAAATAACTTGAAGCTGTACAGTAAAGAGCAGTAATACACTATTTACTGAAAATGGAATAATGAAAATCAGACATTGCTTTTAAATCCTCCCGATAGTCTTCCATGGGTCGACTTTGGCTCAAACAGCAATGTGTGGTGCAACGGGACACTGATGTAGCTGGATCTTGGAGTTCAACTCTGGTCTTACTTACATCTTTTATGATATCTACATCATTTTCTACAGTTTTCTTTCTAATCTCCTCAGACATCTCTTTGTTCTTTGCTAACTCTGGTGTTTAATGTTGTGTACCCCATGATACCAAACAGCACCGTGACCACTTTTCACTCTTTACAAATTCACTTTAAATAAGTAAATTTATTTAACTAAACTGAATTTGAATTTTTGCATTTATTTATTTCTCCATAAACTCAGGCTCAGAGCTCAACAGTGCTCTGAGCCTGTCTCTCTCGCGTGTCTTTGCAGTGGTTTTCTGTTTACCTTGTGCACACATGATAGGGCCAGTTCATCCATCTCAAGCCTGATAGACCCATTTCCCTCCTGTCCCACACTACACTCAGGCAACAGGTCTAACCAGAGCCTGGGACACCTCTGGAGCCCTCCTGTCTTTAGTTTGTTTAGGTTTAGCGTGTTGGTCGACCCGGGACACAGACCCGGGACACTCTGCTCCCTGCAGGCTGCTTTGTGCCGCTGAGTCACATGACCGCGCGGCGACGCAGAGCGGAGAGAGAGTCGGCTGCAGATCAGAGCATGAAGTGAGCGAAGAGGTACACTACTCCTGATGCAAGGAGTGAAAATAAGTTGCCCCAAACATGAGAAATTGTTCACGTTTGCGTTGCTTGCATTGACAATTTGGTCTTATTCCCATCCAATAATAGAACTTTTTTCAGCGTGAGAAATGCGAGGTGTGGCGTATGAGTGAGGTGAAATGCGTGTGTCTCATGGTGCATGCGTGAGACTTGAGCCCTGATAATCTGTTATTTATCTGTTAGCCTCATGTTGCTAATAGCTGTGCTAAATAGCCTTCTTATTCTCAGTCCAGTCCCCGCTGTTGCCAGCAGGGGGCGACAGACACCTAATCCAAGCAAGTGCTAGCTTCCAAAAAGAAGATGCTTTCCATACATAAAAATTATTTTTAAGAAATAAAACGTGAAATACTAATGCAAACGTGTTGAAAACAATTTTAAGTCCTGGTTTAGACCTAGTTTAGTCCTGGTTTTGACCTACTTTAGTCCTGGTTTAGTCCTGGTTTTGACCTAGTTTAGTACTAGTTTAGCCCTGGTTTAGACCTAGTTAAGTCCTGGTTTTGTCCTGGTTTTGACCTAGTTTAGTCCTGGTTTAGTCCTGGTTTTGACCTAGTTTAGTACTAGTTTAGCCCTGGTTTAGACCTAGTTAAGTCCTGGTTTTGTCCTGGTTTTGACCTACTTTAGTCCTGGTTTAGTCCTGGTTTTGACCTAGTTTAGACCTGGTTTTGACCTATTTTAGTACTGGTACAGACCTAGTTTAGTCCTGGTTTAGTTTCAGTTTTAGTCCCATGTTAGTCCTGGTACTTGGTGTCTCCTCTTGTGTTACAGGAGATGCCAATAAAATGTTATTTAATTAATGTTAATGTCACAACAAAGTGAATGTGAAATACTAATGCAAAGGCATTGAAAACAATTTAAAAAGCTTGAAAAAAGCATAATATGGGACCTTTAAGTTATTTCTGTGAACATTGTGGGTTCTTCTTTATTTAATGATGGTTACCAACAACAACTTTGTCCACGTGTATAGTTTGAAAACATTATGATCTGTGCTGTTTTGGCTTCTGCGCTGTTCTCCTGTGAGATTTGACCAAGTTTAGTCCACCGCTCTGAGTGAAACTGAAATTATTTTATTTGGACGCAGCTTGTCCTCTGAGTTCAGTCTGGAGGAATGTTTGTCCCTCGTGGGCAATGGGCAGCGGCTCCAAGAACCACAGCAGAGCCTCAGCGAGACCACTGACATTATATACTGTGTGTGTGTGGACGGCGTGATGTTGATGTCACGCTACTCTGACTCTGCTCTAAAAAATGAAAACACAATGACGGCAATAAAAACCCACAGCATGTATGCAGCTGTGCAGTCATTGCTTAATATTAATAAGTTATTTCAGTTAACGTGAAATTTAGGTGTATAGCATTAAAGTCTAATTATAAAAAATAAATACATAAAAAAATATGAAATATACTAGTATCTTTGTCCATAAAACGGGAACATAAACATTTTTCCTAGGGTACATGGCACATCTTATCATTTAGTGCAGCACTGTTAAAAAAAAAAAAAAAAAAGTTGTAATTTAACGTTCATATGTCTAAAAACTTTAACTCCTCTTACAGCCAGCCTAACTATCCATTGCTCAGAAAAAGTTGTTAAAATTGTAAAATAGTTTTGTTAAATTTAGTATATTAAGTTATTATCAATAATAATACTTTTTCTGAACAATGGATAGTCAGTTGGCTGTAAGATGAGTTTAAAAAAATTATAGTGAGCAATTCTGCCCCTTTTTCTTACAATTTATGTTTTTATCTAGACTAGTGATTCCCAAACTGGGGTCCTGGGCCCCCTGGTGGGCCACGAAGGTACTGCCAGGAGTCCGTCAGAGGTTTTTACATTAAATACATAAAAAGAAATGGAGTTTGAAATTAATTACAATTATGTATAGTTACATTTTTTTTTAATTATTATTTTAAGGATTTATTTTTTCCTGGTGTGTTTTTTGTGATTTTTTTTTTTTTTTGTGATTTTTTTTTTTTTTTTTTTTTTTATAGAAACCTTTGGAAAAACATGACAGTCTTGTACTTTGAATAAATAGGATGAGATTAATTCTTAGGGGTCCATACGGGGTTTTCAGATTTTTAAGGAGGCTGCGACACTGTTAACTTTAGAAATAGGTGATCTAGACAGTAGAAAATTCTTTTTTCTCTCTCTCTCTTGTGATGCTGAAATACAAAAATTCATTTATTAATGAACATATTTGTCAAATATCATCCCCCTAGCATAAGAAATGCAAAAATGAGAGCAAGAAATATATTTGAAAAGCAGGGGCCTTGAGGGTTAATTATCATATCAACAAAAATAGAATAACTGCTTTACATAAATGTCACAGCAAAATAATAAAAAAGTAAAATAAAACTTAGTTGAAATTTGTTGGTTTGTTGGTTTTCCTTAAAACAATTATGTAAAATTATGTCAAACAGGTGAGCCTGAGTATGGACCATTATATCTTGCAGCGGCTGTGACACTCAAAACGGCATCACAATTAATTTTTATCTCTGTGTTGTCAAAACCGGGGACATAACAATGCAACAGTTCAAAAGAGTTAAGGTTTCAATCAGCAAACACAGTAACTACGCTTCTGAAGATCTGAACATTGATTTTAAAGGGTTCAAATGAGAGTTAATCAACTTCCTGTGTATATTAACATCTTGATAAATCAAAGCAACCAAATAATTTAATGGTGGCGGGTCTGTTTTGCTCTTTACATAAGTACAGCCATAACAGGATGAAGTGAGATCCTAGAAAGTCTCTCTCTGGTGATGGTTTGCTTATATACTGTGTAACATTTGGTGTTGGTTTTTCTGCCTCTAACCTGGTGTCTTCCTCCTCCACTGCTATCTGTTCACTGCTGTGTGGTGCGTTGACCACTAGGAGTCGCTCTTTCCTCAGTCACCACATGTCAGCTCTGGGTCTGGGCAGGAAGTCCAGGCTTTTCTGCAAAACCAGCTCCATCTCTGAGGAGGTCTCGGCCACTCACAGGTCGGTAACAGCAGCAGACTGCAGGGGGAAGAGTAATGTACAAGATTCTTTTTACTTTCTTTTTACTAACCACAACAACAAATGCAACCTTTGCGACATGCCTATTTTTAATTTGACTGATTAATCCACTCCAATTATCCATTTCTGTTTCATTTATTTGTATATTCTTTATTTTATTGCATATTATTATATTTAAAACTAAAAAGTGCTATAAAAATTGGATAGATTAATATTTTTTCTACTTTCAAAACTTAAAATCTTTTATCAGTATCTCTCCTAACCAGAACTATAGAAGTTTTATTAATCCTTTTACTATTTTTTACCATTTTTATTGCAAAAGTACCCCATATTTTAGCAAGGAAAAACACAAAATATAAGATTTCCAAAAATAAAGTGCAATGTGAATTATTTTGGGTTGATGTTATTAGAGCCTTGCATATGTCAGTAATTTATAATTAAATACATTTTGGTGCATTGTTGTGTTTTGAGCAGTGCCTCTTTATATGTCAAAAATATATTATGTCTAAATTCTAGTAGACACTTTTGGTTCTTTATGGTACAAGTGTGCAGTTTTTGTGGGGCTCAGTGATGTAAAGAGTAAAATGAGAGCTGATGTTAAAATTTTAAACTTTGGTCAAAAACATTAATATGTAGTTACTTAGTTAGAGATGTTCATGCCACTAACATTAAAACAACATAAGAATAATTGACCATTAAAATAAAAAGTCCACATAAAAAATGTACACAAACAGTCCCTAATGGTGTCAGAGGGTTAAAGTCGCACCATGCATGTTTTTGGACAGCAGGAGTAGTCCACAGTAATGGAGAGGAAAGGCAGACTCCTCCCTGAGAGATCTCATGACGGGACTAACTAAAAACCAGGCATTTAGCTCAGGGCTGGAGCATAACACCCTACGTCACACAGCTTATCTTGGATAAACGAGTAATAAACGATAAATCTAAAATTTATTTGGTGACAGATTAAGAAATAATTCAGTTTATTTTATTTATATAGCCCAGTATCACAACCACAGTCGCCTTAAAGGGCTTCACAAACAGGTAACCAAACATAAACACACAATCATAAACAATAACTACACTAAACTAAACAGTCCCGGTCCCCTGTCCTTAGACCCTTCTTTTTGATAAGGAGAAACTCCTAAAAAGGCTAGGGTGAGTTTATTGTTGTGTTGTCCACCAGTTTTAAGAGGAAAAATGTGACAGATGTTATTTTACTGCCATATACTTGTACTAATAACTTAAAATTAACAATTTCTAACCTTAACCTTAGCCCTAACCTAAACTCATATTTATTGTTTGTATTAGCACAGATGCTACATAAGTCACAGACATCCCCACTAAATACTCACCAATGCCTGGTTTTTAGTGTGTCCCATCATGTGATAGCCAGCCCGAAGATCAATCCCACAACCTCCCTGCTTGTAGGCCAGAGCACAAACCGCTCTTACCCAGACTATATTTCATGTGTTCATGAAATTGTGCAAAAGGTCAGTTTATGCTCTATGCATCCATAAAACCTGCTCAATATCCACAGACTTGACCAGAGGCGTGCAAACATTTTTCACTGGGGGCCACATACTGGGGCCACTCATTAGAGGCGCACTAATTAGAGGCGCCCTATTTTGCCTCACCATAAAAGAAATTCCCTCTCAGCTGCTCCTTTTCCTTCAGGCATCTCCACAGTGAATCCTTCCCATGGGTTCTTTGGCATAGGTTTTACTCTGGATGCCCTTCTACAAGTCTACATTTATCTGGGCTTGGATCTGGCACATAGTAAGGCTGAACTTTTTTGCCTCCAACCACCACTGATTTTCATTTTCTTCCTTGATGCCAGGTCCATCTAACACAAATATTAAGCATCTTTACCTGTGCTTTAAAAGATCTACCTGTGGTCATTTGGGTCAGTTGAGAATGGAGAATGAAGCTCAAAGGCATTTGGCACCTGGGCCATAGTTTGGACATCCCTGGAGTAGACCTATGCTTTATATGTACTAGATAACTAAAGAAGAAATATAGGGCTCTCTGCCACTGGTCAAAAGAGACAATGCCAGAATTTAACCAAGACAACACCAGCACTGACTTTACCAACTTGAGTAGGGCTCTTTAAGCTTTTTATTTCATTACAGCACACTTGGATTTAAGGTTTCTGGCACAGTATCATTAATATGAACCATATCATATTTATTGCCTTTCAAGCCATTTCTTACAGTACAGATATTATACTTTTGTTGAAATTAATAAAAAATAATACTACTACACAGATAATTAGCCCCACAGACGTACATAAAACTAGATTTTTTTTTTTTCCTAATATCAATATATCTAAATACTCTTTCTCAATAACCCTCTGCAGTTAACATTGCAGTCCTGATCATGTTTTACTCTGTCAGCTCCAGACTGTGCTGTGCTGTGTGTGGCTGAACACACATTTCTTATGGACATAGCCACAGTGAACGTCTGAGGAATGGACTATTGGCAGGACTCTGTGTTTTTGAACTGCAGTCTCCTCATACTTGGCCGTTCACTTATTCACTCCCTTTGTGTTTTCATTTTTTGTTTTTTTGTTTTTTTTATTGTTCCCCTTCAGCCCATCGTCCCCAGAACCGTCCCCGCCGGAGCAGCCGTCCCATTCTTCACAGGAGCAGCCTTCGAACAAGACCGAGAGCAAAGCCAGCTTCAAGTAAGTGGCGGCCATTTTGTGTCAGAATGTATGGCGACTGTGAGCTCTCAGGGACAGTTGCAACAGTAACTTCATTTTTTTTTTATATTTTATGAATTAAAAATTCAATGCAGTTACAGATAGGGCTCATTTTATTAGTTATGTTTATGAGTTTATACTGTAGCCTTTATTAAATACAGTTGAGGAAGTGGATTTATTCACAAATGTTGTCTTGTATTTTGGAGTAAGGTCCTTTAACTTCAGTACTTTGTCCTGAGTGAACTCCAGACTACCTGAGCTTGTGTGAACATCTTTAAAGCGAGACACTGCAGGTGAATAGGGATTGATTTTAAATGAACAGATATCAATGTGAAACTTTTCCTGTAGATGACTGATGTAAATGTAGGAAAAAAATGTATTGTCAAAATTTATTTTCATATGAAAAATCATCTTCACATTCATCGTCACATTTAAATCATCATTAATACTGGATAGTTGTTAAAAATGTTGACTGGAAATGTTGGTAGTAGGTGCTACTGAAGTGGAGATATCTGCCTCAGAGTAGTAGTAGTATTATTAGTAGTAGATGCTACTGAAGTGGAATTACACTATATTTCCAAAAGTATTTGCTCACTCACCCAAATAACTGAATTCACGTGTTCCAATCACTTCCTTGGCCATAGGTGTATAAAATCAAGCACCTAGGCTGCAGCTTTGTGGTAAACTTTGTGGGAACAGTTTGGGAATAACCACTTCCTGTTCCAACATGACTGCAGCGGAGCACAAAGCATGGTCCATAAAGACCTGGATGAGTGAGTTTGGTGTGGAAGAACTTGACTGCATAGAGTCCTGACCTCAACCTGACAGAACACCTTTGGGATGAATTAGAGCGAAGACTGTGAGCCAGGCCTTCTCTACAACATCATGTCTGACCTCACAAATGCATCTCTGAAAGAATGGTCACAAATTCCCATAAACACTTCTAAACCTTTGTCGAAAGCTTTTCCAGAAGAGTTGAAGCTGTTATAGATGCAAAGAGTGGGCCGACATTATAATAAATCCTATGGATTAAGTTAGGAGTAGGTAGGAGCTGCTGAAGGGAGATTTCTGACTCAGTAGGAGCAGTAGAAAGTGTGAGAAAAACTAACACATTTTTTATATTCACTTTGTGAATAATATTTCCAATAGAAATCTATGGACACACTTGACTAAATGTATTAAACTAAACACTTTAATGTGTATTTTTTACATTTTCTTTATTTCAGTGGTAAAGTCAAATTGGCCCAAGCCTCAAAGTGGAAACAAATGTGTTTGCCTGTAGTGTCTCGCTTTAAATTTCTTGAGTTACTTAAGGGCCAAATGTTATTCCTCTGAGAATATTATAGACACAGAATCATTTTAGCCATGTTTTTATTTCATTGTGTACGAGCATAAACCTGTTAGAGCTTTTATAAACCTATTTTAGCCATAACGATTCTCAATCTCTGTGTCATCTGTATTTCCTCCTTTGCTAATCCTTCAAATCTCTGCCTTTTTTTCTTTTCCAACCCTTTTTTAAAAATATCTGCCTGTTCTCGTTCCTCTCCCAGCCTTGGGGAGGATGAACCACTCTTCTGGTGAGTACACTCTCTTCTTGTCCTGTCCTCTTTCTCGATCTCTGTTCAAGCTATTTATGGTCAACTGTGTAATACTGGCCTCCAGCTGCAAAAAAACAAAAAAAAACAAAAAAGACCTGTAGATCTTATCTTTATGGGAAAGGTCAGGTGTCAGATTGTGACTAAAGACCAAAACTGAAGTAGGCCAATAAATAAAATTTGTTTAACCATTTTAATGAGGCTCTAGTAAACTTATATTTTATATTGTATTTTCATCAAAGGCTTTTTGCAGCTGGATGCCGAGATAAGTGTCCTGTAAATTTTGTCCAGTGTTGTACTTTTGAAAATCATGTTGTTGTTGGAGAGTATTTCTGTTGATTGGGGATTTTTTTTCCAGTGCCAATACCACTTTACAATAAAAAGTTACTGGCCAGGGTAAAGGTCCCTAGTCTGCCAAACTGACTTTTTTGAGCTCTTAACCATGTTATTATAATGTTTCCACCTCAAAAACATTCATCACATGTTTAATCCTGTATGCTGAGGCGATCAATTTCTCAGGAGCTGAAAACGCTCAGTCTCACGGCTCTACGTAGAAACATGAAACCAGGAAGTGCTCCTGTGCTTTTCTAAAGCCCATACACCGTCACCGGACTCGTTCTGATCATTTCAGCCTTGAATTGACGTCTGTACAAAGCAGTCAGCTCATTTATCGAACTGCTACACTAATAGCTGTGCTAATTAGCCAATATATGCTCTGTTAAAGCATTCTCTGCAAAGTCAAAGTAATATACATATACATTACTACAGGTTAGAAAATGTGAAATACTAATTCCAAAGGTGTCTAAAAGCATTTCAAAAAGCCTGAAAAAAGCATGATATAGGACCTTTAACAAATGCTATTAGGTAGTTTATTTAAAGGTTCTGTAAGCAGCAGCTCTCATACTGGTTTGAAACAGTACTGCAGTCTAAACAATGATCTCTTCTCTGATTGGACGACCAGCAATGCAGTTTTAGAACCAAAACAACTTGGCCATTATGCAAAACATATTTTTACTTGTGAATAAATCAGCTGTACTATTGTTATCAGTAAAACTAATATTTGATTTAAACAGGTTTACCTCATATCTTGGCACACTTGGGGATATTTTTATAAAATATGAAATATACTGCTCATAGCACCTTTAGTCGTATTAAACGTTTAGAACTGGTGAGTCATCTCCATGTGCATAGGTCACTAAAGGTAAGTACAGTCTTACTGTTTGGCTTGGTCACAATTTCTCTACTTTATTGTTTTATTATAGCTTAATACGAACTATCAATTAACCATTAGTTACCTATTACAATGTATTTAATTTAAAATCTTTTATGAGAAGACATTTACTGTAAAGTGGTACAAAAAATGGATTACCAAATGCATTTACATTACAGGTGATGGTGGTATGTGGTGGTTCAAATAATTTTCTTTGTGATTTACTAACTGTCCAAAGATGCTGGAGTACTATTTTACTACTACTACTACTACTATTACTACAACCACCACCCAGATTATGCTACAGTCGTGGTCTAAGATGGTGGAGGCTATAAATCTAAATCTGATGTCTTTGATTGTGTTCATTTGAAACTTGATACAGCCTACTGTTGTTGTTGTTGGTGTTGGTGTTTGTGGCTGAGTTGTGTGTTAATTTGTCCCTGCAGCCCTGAGGATTGTAATGTTAAACAGGACAAGCCCATTTTCAAGATGTTTGAGTAAGTAATGCTGCCTGAGCCCCGCTGCATGCTGGGAAATGGTGGAGGACTGTTGGGTCTGGTGATACAAGGTGGAGTGTGTGTTTTGATTTTTTATATAGATTGGGAATAGAAGTTGTGTTGTATCTAAAGTTTTGTGTAGACTGTACTCGAGTCATTGGGATCATGTTTGAAACTGAACTGATATCTCGGACTGAAGACTTGGACTTGAGAACTGATTACTCAGACTTAGACTCGGACTTGTGGACGATAAGACACGGACTTGGAGTGGAGTCACTGTTGTTTCCAGGGCACAGACTCCTGGGCCTGAAGTCATCTCTTCTCACAGACCAGGACTTGTAACCGTAATGGGACGGGTGAACTAGACTCGGACTGATGACTCTGGCCTAGACCTGGACTTCACCAAAAGGGGTACGTGAGCACATTGCACAGGGGGAATGGAATGTAAGATTAGTTCATAATCTATTTCAAAGGTGATTAGAAATATATTTGTGATCTTTTTATATTAAATGATTGAAACTTATGAAAAACAAGCTTAAGTGTCTTATTGACTGATAAAAAGGAGGTGAAACTGTTAAAGCATTAGGTAATTAGTCCATTAAATAATATATTTTGTTACATATTTTAAGGTTCAATAGCTTGCTTCAAAGGGGAGTTATTCAGATTATTAAAATTTGTCTTTGTATAGGTTTATTATTATTACTATTGATTGATTTTCTTTTTTTAGTCAAAACTATTAATATTTTTTGTTATCTTGAAATGACAAACGCAGGAAAATTTGTATTTACTGCATACATTTTAATTACATTTTTTGAAGAATCATCCACACGTTCTCCCTGTGATTGTTTCCACCAATCAACCTAAAACCTGCACAATAAGCTAATCCTCCAGCTAGGTAATCCTAACCAGAAACCTGGCTCTAGATCTGGAGAAGGGTCCCCCAGCTGCTGCTCCTGACAGGTTGCCCCAGCAGCTTTGAAGGATGGGTCAAATGCAGAGAACATATTTCCCTTCAGGGACAATAAAGTCTACCTTAACCTTAATAGGTTTATACAAAAGTAAGAACCCAATTGATATGTCAGTGCAGCACCCTCATACCATTTGGATTTGACTTGAATTGATTTGATTAGGTATGATATGACCGAGGTGGAGTAGGTATAAATTGAACAACAATGGACCGAGAATGGAGCCCTGTGAGACACCACAGCTCATAGGAACTCTGACAGATGAGCAATCATCTAAAGCAGCCTTTCCCAAAGTCAGGAGCGTTGAGGCCCCCTTAAAAATCAGACAATCCCATGTGGACCCCAACAATAAAGCTTTACTATAATCAAAAGTCTATGTCACACAGACTGATGGCTAAAAATTGCTTCAAAGTTATATTTTCTTAAATAATTAACTGTACTTCATTTCAAACTCAGTTTCTTATTATGTATGTAATGTAGACAACCTCTGGCGGCACCCCTGCAGTACCTTTGTGGCCCACCAGGGGGCCCCGGACCCCACTATGAGAACCACTGATCTAAGGAGACAAAAAAAAAAAAATCCCTGTTCTCTAGAGAGGTACTAAACCTATTCAAAACAGGACCAATCCCACACAGTTTTTCAGTCGGTCTAATAAGATCTTATGGTCAACAGTATCACATGCAGAACTGTACATTGGGACTGGACTCGGACTGGACTTTGACCTCGCACCTCAATTCAAGATGTCTGAGCTTACATTTGTCACTTGAATTTTTTGGGTGACTTGGACTTGGACTTACTCCCACATTATATCCTAAAGACTCAACTATGACTGGACTCAGACCAGTCTCTAGCGAGTTGGACTTGAACACTGAAAACTCGACTCCAACACAGTTTTTCTGTATAAGGCCTGAAAAGATGATGCCTGTGTCCACTAACTGTCCTCTGCCCGAGCTGGACATGCATTTCTCATACAAAGCAAAGTTAGAGTATAATTTTCCAACTGTCTTTCGCAGTAGCTCTGAAGTCCTATAGAGTTTTCTGTTGGACCGAGTTTTAGTCCACTGTGGTTCAGTCCAGGACAATGGAGACTCAGAGTCCAGCTGCCACTAAAACCGACCCCAGACTGACTGATTACAGAGCAGGACTGGACCATAGACTTGGATCAAGACTCCAACTGAATCTATTGAACTAAGTTTGACTGTTATGTGGGGAACAGGGATTTCTTCAAGTGGGACAGTCTGGCTTTTTGGTTGGATTACTAAAAGCCCTTTTACCTCAGGACACAGTTTGCAATGTGAAAAAGTCATATGGAGCCCGATTTGGACTTTATAATAATGTTGCTACAAAACCAAGCACCATTTTCTGAAAATAAGTGATAACACATCAAACTTTCCACCAACTAACGTGGCAGTCCTCTATTTTAATGTATGGCACCGCTTCAGTTTACTTTTAGATACCAAAAGTCTGCCACACACTGCATTTTAGGTCCAACTATTACTTCACACACCTAAAGCTTGAAAACTTTAAAGTATAAAATGTAGTTCCAGACATGACTGAAATCATAAAGCAGGAAAAAACAGAGACATGGCAGAGATGGCAGTGCAGCGTCTGAACATCTGAACCTCAAAGTTGTGAGGCAAATCTTTTACAAGCACTACCCACTTGCTTAACTTTGCTGCTCATCCACAAATGCATGTTCTTTACAAATAATAAACACTGTTTAAAAGGGAAATAAACAGGCTTTCCAGTGGTTTAAGATTTATTGCCATTAAGCATTGTTACAACAATAAAATAATCTACGAACTACAAATTTCCTTACTTTTTGTCCCATCCAAACCATTTTATAAACAAAGACAGTTTTCAAAGTGCTGCTAGTCCTTCCTTATTAAAATAATAAAAACCAGCAGAGCTTGACATTAACTTTTTTGCTCAGTGGCCAGTTTGGCTTGTGTTCTTTAAAAGTTTACTAGCCCTAGTTTAGATGTTAAAATGCTGATTCATGTGTAGTATATAAGACCATAATCTGCTGTTTTTACAATTCTTTTGAAAATTACCACTGAAAAAGTACTGCTTAAAACAGTAATTTATCATCATCAAAAAATATATTTTTTAGACTCTCTGTATAGTTTAGTCTCTGCAGTATTTTTTTTGTTTCTTTTCTTTTTTCTTTTTCTTTTTTTTTTTTTTACATGTTGTCTTTAAGGACCCTCTTACGAGCTTAATTTTGTCTCTCCCCTCATGATTTACTATAGGTTTTAAATTATGGAGATTTATAAGCATAGCAACAGAAAGTCAGGTCTGAATTAGCTTAAGTAAAAAAAAAAAAGAAAAACAACAACAATCCAAGCAGACACAGTGGCAAATGAGACTCAATATGTTATGGCCAAAATGGAAATCTGTCCTCATTTGGGCAGTTGGCTAGTGTTAACGTCAAGCCCTGAAAAACAGTAAAACCAAATAAGAGCACTAAAATAGCAATAACGTTTAAAAAAAAAAAAAAATGAAATAAATAAAAAGAATCAAAAGCCAGAGAATAAAAGTGGGTCTTAATACGAGACTTATAACCAGGGCTTGATATTTACTTTTTTGTTCACTGGCCACTGTGGCTAGTCTTTTTCAAAAGTTACTAGCCAGTAAGTGCTTTTAGTTGCTAAATTTTAATACTTTGAAAGTTTGTGTTCATTTAAATAGTACACTACAAGCTTTAAGAAATGTAAATTTCTTTTATGGTTTTATGAATGGACAGGGTTTTATTAAATATTGCAAAACAGGTTTACCTATAGGCAGAATAAATGTCATCTCTGTGCATGTGGTGTCACTTCTTTTAAAGCATTTTGTTTAGTTTTTTTTTTTCAAATTACGATGAATTATTCTATACTAAAAGGTGTACACTTAAGCAGAGCAAGATAAATTCAGGCCTAACCTTTAAAGTTAAGATACAGGTGCATAAAATCCAACTGGCCAAAGTGGCTATAATGAAACTCTACCCATATTTGGTCAGCTGGCTAGTGTTAATGTCAAGCCCTGCTTATAACATTAAACTGTGAGGGGGCAGAGTGTTCCACCGTTTGGGGCCGATCACAGAGAAATCCTGGTCTCTCCTGGTTTTAAGTCTTGTCTTAGGAACCATGAGCGGGAGCTGGCCCCCTGGACCTCAGTGAATGCACCGCTGTGATTAGTTTGTATTAAAAAGTAACAATTAAAATGATAGGGACATCTAAAAATCAAACCCAATACACCTCAAAGTAAATTGTCAATATGTGTGACTTCTCTGCAGCTAGTTCTGTTTTCCTTGCTGTCGCCAAAATACTTTTTTTATTTTTTATTATTAAATCAAATGAAATAAATGTCAGTATTTCTGCATGTGTGTGCTTGGACTGGTTTGATACCTCACTTTATCTTCTGATTGCTTATTTAAGTCTAAATTCTGGCCTCTCCTGTGGTGTGGGTAGTTTCAGTGTGTGACCTTTAGGTGGTGCTGTTTGAATGATAAACAGCCGTCCTGTTGTGTGGTTTTTGTTGTGGGATTTTGAAGTTGGTGTGTGATCCTGGTGTTGAATTATTCAGATTTTTGCAGTGATCAAATGGTATAATCTGGGAATGATGTGGTCTGATTTTTTATATTTAATTTGCCACTGGTTTTCACATGCTGCCAATAGGTTGGATAGAGGGGTGTCCCTATCTCATTGAGCTGTCCCAGGGCAGTCCAAACCAAACTTTGACAAGGCAGCATGTGAAATTACCACTGGTTTTATCTGCTCTATCAGTTTAAAATTCCAATATGTTTAACCCTATAGTGTCTTGGCTTTGTTTTTGTTTATTGCAGAGATAACTTTCTACGCAACTTGGCAGCGACGCAGTGGGAAAAGAGGAGAAGAAGTAAACGTCCCGGTGTGTCCTTGGCAGATATCCTCATCACTCCGAGCCCACAGCCGACAGAGGAGCCGGGCAGCGTCCCACCCGAGGACGAGCACACTCCTCAAAGTAAAAATATAACACGTACATTACCAAAGTCTGGCCCAGGGCATGGTTATGGCCTAAAGTAAAGTTTTATAAGGTCCTTGACTTGGGTTACACCTGACCCTTCACCTCCTTCTAAAATAACACGCCAACCTGTCTGCTTTCTTTTTATTCATTCATTCATTCATTCATCTTGATCTTATTCCTGCTTGGGCTCGTGTGTGGCTGTAGCCTGTCCCAGCAACTTAGGCGGTGTATGAGTCCACTGGTTCCCAACCTTTTTGTCTTGCGTACCCACTAGGCTTTGGGTCCTATTGTGAGTACCCCCTTACTTATATGAGTTCTTTTTTTTTTTTTAAGTGATCATAAAAAATCTTACATCTCTGTTTAGTAGTATAATGACATGTTATACTTACTTTATTATAAATGGCTTGATGGCTTTGAAAAATAAAATTAAAGATTAAAAATGCCTTTAAAATAACAATAAATATAAAAAATAATAGAAATATAAACCTATTACATTAACTTATTTTACTATATACAGTATTTTATGTTCAAAATGCAAAGAAAAATCTTAAATTTATAAAATATTTACAACACGAAAATTGTATAAAAATATAAATAACTACTTTTAACCATTAAACCTAAGAAAATATGTAACAAACTATATAATGCCTAATATTTTTTGCCGTTTCACCCCCTTTTAATCAATAATTTTTGATTAATCAAGTGTCAAGAGACAATTGTGCTTATTTGTTTTTCATAGGTTAATGAAAAGACTGCAAATATTTTTTAACAATGAAATAATTCCAAGTACCCCTTGCAAAGTGCTTGTGTACCCCTAGGGGTCCCTGTACCCCTGGTTGGGAAATCAGTGGCTTAGTCCACAACCTTTTTTGTCTCGTTTACCCCCTGGGGTCCTTGTCATCCCCCGAGTACCCCTCACTCATACATGTGGATGATACTTCAAAAAGTGGTCATAAAAAATATCTAGTAAATACACATTTTCCTGCCTTTTTTTTTTTTCCCCCAAAATAAAAAACAATAATAATCTGTTTGCCTTTAAAATTAAAAAATTTAACTCTGTAAATTTTTTATGTTCAAAATAAACTTAAAAAATAAATATTAGTAATAATGAACCTTCTATCAATAATAGAAATTATTGTAATAGATTATAAAATAACTCCAAGTATACCCTGCATTGTGCTCACGTACCCATAGGTGTCCCTGTACCCCTGGTTGGAAAACACTGGCCTTATAAATGGGCAGTTAGTTGCTGGGCTCACACACACATGCACTGAAAGACAACCAGTTACATTCATTCACTTAAGCACAATTTAGATTCACCACTTTACCTACTAACACATGCATGTCTCTGGACAGTGTGTGATTTCTTTTAAGGTCCTCTCAGAGCTGTGCATATATAAACAAATATCCATGTGTTTGTATTTTCACTGTGCAGGTCCAACAAAGGGAAGTCCAGACACAAGGCACACAGACTCCCAAAATGAGACAGGTGAGTAAATGGTCTGTATGTGGTGCCCCCTGGTGGCTTTCAAATGTCATTATTTGTGAGGGATGGCGTTTTTTTTTTTTTTTTTTCCTAATCAGCGTTATTTTATTAAGTGAATATGTAAACCTGTGTATTTGAAGTATTTGTTAATAATACTGCTTTACACAGGGCCTGACAACACAACCAGCTCAGGCCTGTTTATTAGCTTCTAAATTTCACTTGAAGTCATGCTTTGGTGATGAAACTTTTTCCATGTTATACCTCCAAAACTAGGCAACATATAAGTAATTAGGCCTTTTTTTTTTTACTGTTTTATATAACTTAAAAGATTAAAGAGTTATGACAAATTTCCCCAAATTTATATTTTCTTATATGTTCATTGTTGAACACACAAACACTCTGTTTGCAGCTGGTCCTTACCACAGACAGTGCAGCACTTTGTCCGATGATAAGAAGTTTCTCCTGGACATGCTCTACTCAAAGGCATCCGGCTCTAGTCCTCTGAGTTTCGCTGCGTCTGAGTCCAGTACTGAGGAGGAGCCCGCCCCACAGCCTACTGAGAAAGGTAAGTCTGTCTGCTCTTTGTATCTTATTTACTTGACCTTTCTCTGTCAAGATAAGATTAGATTAGTTTATTTGAAGGGGACAATGCAATTTCATAAAATTCATGATAATGCATAAGCAAAAAAGCCAGAATTAGCCAAAAAGCTGTTCTTCATCTGTATTTCTCTGGTCAAGTATGGGCCAGTATAACACATAACCGAGTTAAATGTTGGAGCAGGTCACTGTAAAAATAATATCTATAGAGATCGGGAGCCTATGTCATGAAACGAACGTTGAGCAATGAATCTGCCTCATGAGTGGTCACAGACAGAAATACCATAGACAAGCACTGGTAACAGCAGCATAAAAAAGTACAACAAATGAGCCTTGAAACAACTCTTTTAACAGCTTTGTCACTCATGGTAACTATTTATCACATTTTTATACTAAAGTATCAGAATACTTTTGTGTGAACGCTAACTCAAGTAATTTACCTCCTAAATTGCTCCATTGTTTTCTGTGGAAAATATTTTGTGTGACCACCAATGTGACGTCATTTTCCTGATCTCTATTCACAAACTAAATTTAGGACAGCGAATTTAAAAGCCTTAGGATTTTTAGCATTTTTCGGAACTTTAATACAGAGAGGGAGATGATACAAAATGTATTATATACTTTCAACAATGATAAGTGAAGGATAATGATAGGATAATGTCTCCAAAATGTTGAGACAGGGCCAACAAAAAGCGATTGTTAGTGAAGGTGATTGTAAAAAAACAGCAGCATTTTGCAACTAAATATGCACATTGGCAGCATTTGAGAAAGATGACTGGCTGTAGAAGGGACACATTGGAAGAGCAGAGTATTTGATGTGTTGGATGCTCATGAGCTTTTGGTCTTCAAGCAACTCTGCATTTAAAAAAAACATTATTCTGTATCAGAAATTACTGCATGGATCAGGAACAATTCTAGAAGTCATTGTCTTTGAATACAGTTTGCACAAATGCAAGTTATAGCTGCGATGTGTAAGGAAAGAGTCTCGTCACCATTTCTAAACCACCCTGTCTTTCTTTACCCAGGTCGTCGGCCCCTGGTGATGGTAGTCTCTGGAGGGGATACGAGCAGCGTCGGGCGAGTTCTGGAGCGACTGTCCAGTATCAGGCGCTCAGTGGAGAGCCCCAGTTCGGCTGAGAGCAGTGCCTCCAGGAAAGCAGAGCTAGAGGGTCTGGAGGGGTCGGCCCAGGCCGCTCTGGCCCGGCTTGCCGAGGAACAACAGGTCAGTGTTCCTTTTACCCGCAGTGTGCTGTGGTACGGTCCCACCTGTAGTGCGCAGTCAAGTGGTTTTCAGGAGAAGTTAGATTTAATAATGCTGTCATACTGAGTATTCTTTGTGGTGGTCTCAAGCCTGTATAAATGGAGAGGGGGGTTAGGCATCAGGGTAAAACCTATGCCCAGTCAATATCTGACTGTGTCTCTTGCCCTCACAGAACCGCACTCTCCGGCAACAGCCCAGTATTGATGTGGAGAGCCAGGCCAATCGTCTGGAGTCCATTCAGATGACCCCACTTGGCCCCAGGGGACCCTCTGACGCCTGGGACCAGCTCCAGCCCAGCGCTGCCTCGCTCCGGATCAAAGACCTGGACTTCTCTGACCTCCTGGACGAGGAGGACATTGACGTACTGGACATGGACACTTTTGACTCATCAGCAGCATCTCGTTTATCAGGCATCCCACCACCGCCGCCCCCACCTCCGGGTTCTGGTTTGGCTCCTCCCCCACCTCCACCTCCTCCTCCAGGGGGTGGTGTTGCACCTCCACCACCTCCTCCCCCTCTACCTCCAGGTTCTGGTGTGGCCCCACCTCCCCCTCCTCCACCTCCTCCTCCTGGGGGTCTCTTTGCACCACCGCCCCTACCATCATTTGCTTCGCTCGGTGACTCACCCCAGAAGAAGAAGAAAACGGTGAAGTTGTTTTGGAGGGAGCTGAAACAGGCTGACAGTCCTCAGAAGTGCAGGTTCGGACGCGGGACAGTCTGGGCCTCGCTGGATAAGGTCGCAGTCGACACTGCCAAACTGGAGCATCTGTTCGAGTCCAAGGCCAAAGAGCTGCCTAAGCCCAAGGTACATTTTCACTAACAAGTCTGCTCATTCCTACACTTTCAATCTCCGACTAGAGCCACCACGAGTTCACAGGAGGTGAAGCGAGTATATGCTGGAAGTTATGAGTTCATGCAATAACAACCATGCATATAGAAAACTGCATTTAAAAAGCCACAATTGCCGCCTGATTATTTGGAGGTTTAACCAAGGTTGAAGCACAAAAGTCACAGAAATATATACTTCAACCCTGGGTAAGGACGCTACGTATGTAAATACTTTCTTTTTACTCAGGTTTAATGGTGTCCAGTCTCATTTGTGACTGTGTCCCCAGTTAAGATGTAATGTTTACAGCGATGTGAGCAAGAGGCTACACAACCATTTTTAATTTAAATTTACTGGATCCTCTTCACTGGTCCAGGGTCTGACTTCCTGTCTGGCTCCATCTGCTCTGTTCAACTTTATGCATGACGGCTCCGGCATTTGTCAGAAATAGACTCGATCCCTATTTCTGTCAGAGCTTTGGACACTGAGACTTACGGCAGCTGCAGTGTAAACTCACGCATTGATTTTAATTGTGTCTATTTGTTGTAGAGGTCGTACGGGACATGTAACGGACACGCAACAAATTCAGTGTGAATTGGGCATTATGGCTTGGTGTCCAATTCAATTTCAATTCAGTTTTATTTGTATAGCCCAGTATCACAACAAAAGTCGCCTCAAAGGGCTTCACAAACAGGTAATCAAACATAAACACACAATCAGACTTAACACACAATCAACACAAGCAATAACTACACTAAACTTAACAGACTTGGGATACTCCTGTCCTTAGACCCCCTTCTCGGCAAGGAAAAACTCCTAAAAAACTCAGCTGTGGGGAAAAAAAAGAAGAAACCTTATGGAGCCCATATTGAAGGAGAGATCCTCTCCCAGGACGGACAGGCAATGTGTCTAGGACTGCTAGTCCCTTAGCTCATCTATAGGATCATAGATCAGCTCTGTAAGGATTCATCCAGGGAGTGGGGTGAGGTAGGTTGAGGAAGTCCAGAGGATGCAGCAGGTGGGCCTCATCCAGACAGGTGAGTGGGGTGAGGTAGATCTGGGAAATCCATAGAGGTGAGGTTGAGGGCCCACAGGTCGGGACAGGAGCACAGATGGGGTCAGCTAAGATCCAATCATCACTGGGACATCTGCCAGCAGCCAGGCATCTGAAACAGTCCCCACTCCCCCAGAGGGGAGCGGGAGAGAGGGACAACTTGTGAATAGCAATGAACTGATTGGAGATATAGAATATTATATAATATTAATGACAGTGATAGAAGAGGAGCAGCAGATGAAACCAGAGGTCAGAGGTCAGTACACCATACTTCCCCCAGCTTCTAGCTCCTAGAGCAGCCTATCTTCAGCTGTGGAGTTAACCCTGTTCCTAGCTGCCCTGACCATAAGCTTTCTTGAAGAGGAACATTTTAAGCCTAACCTTAAATGTAGAGACTGTGTCTGCCTCTCTAACATGAGCTGGAAGCTGATTCCATAAAACAGGAGCTTGGTAACTAAAGGCTCTACCTCCAACTGTACTTTTAGAAACCCTGGGAACCACTAATAGCCCTGCATTTTGTGAGCGCAGTACTCTGCTTGGTTGGTATGGCTCTATAACATCATTAATGTAGGATGGAGCCTTGTAAGTCAGGAGAAGGATTTTAAACCTAATTCTGAATTCACCTGGAAGCCAGTGAAGTGAAGCTAGCACAGGAGTAATATGTTCTCTCCTGTTAGTTCCTGTTAATAATCTCGCTGCTGCATTTTGAACAAGCTGAAAACAGTCCAAAGGTGCCCAAAACTAGTTCAAAAAGCCTGAAAAAAGCATAATATGGAATTGTGCTGCACGATTTGATGAAAATGTGCAATTGCAATTATTATGGACAATTTTGCGATTGCGATTACGATATCAAGGACAACACAGAGAATATAGTTTGTTCATTTCTCAACTCAAAACATACACGACACAAAAAAGATTACAGAATGTTTTTTTCCAAATAACTTAATATCAAAAAATAAATAAGTTTGAAAATAAAGATATTTTTGCAAATTGCAAATAGAATGTCATTATAAACTTAAATGCCTTTCTGCTGGCAATTACGTAAACCTGTTCAGTGGCGTAGCACTTGCAAATGTAGCCGTGATTGTACGTTGTGGTTCTTTCAGGCGGTTTCCAGTTTTATCTTTTACGTTACTTGTTTGGGGTTTTTATTTGCATGCATTCTTTGTATTTTTCTCTGTGTTGTCTAAAATGTTGATAGAGATTGGTCGTATTACCTCAGGATGTAGCGACTTTAGCTTTGCAGGTTTCACACAGCACGTACTGCTGTTCATTGTCGTCGTACCTGAATCCGAAGTATCGCCATACAACAGAAGTTGCTTTTTTTTTCACCACCACCTCTGCTTTTCTCTCATGTTCCTCCTCAGTGTCCATGTCTTTCACTACTGTTTGCTGCAAGCCGGGTCACGTGACCATACCTGCTGTAAGCGGGTGTCTGAGTTGTGTTAATATGATAATAATTTGAACCTGTTTGGTACATGTTTTTCCCACGCTCTTGTTGTCAGTTCTCTGAGCGCCAGGCAATAAACAGCTCATGTTCCCGTGCTCCAAAGAAATACTTGCCTCCGAGGTTTGTCTTGTGTCTACAACTTATTTGAGCCCCATACAGCTCACACGTTACACTGTGGCTGCCCACAGCGAGTGGATGTGGCCTTACTCCACATTGGTTTACATTAAATCACAAATCGCAGTCTTTTACGCGATTACGTAATCGCACAGCGTGACATCGCGATTGCGATTAGATTAATCGTGCAGCACTAATATGGAACCTTTAAGATAAACAAATGGTTGTTTGGCGGTCAAGCTTTGTGTCTGACCAAAGATTTTTTGTTTTATTTCTTCTGTATTTTGTTCTTGAAGTGTTCGATATCATTATTTTCTTGTAGCAAATTTGGATCTTATTTGCTTTTGACACAAACCAATCAGAGCAATATCGTACTATCACTCTTATGTCAAGCATTTAATTAAATTTGGGACATTTTGGCTTTGGGATTATTAAAGCTCTTACAATACCAGACACAAGAATAACCCAGGTCCCATCCAAAGCCATATGTAGGACAAGAGTGTAGTAGTAGTAGTAGTAATAATAATAATAATAATAATAATAATAATAATAATAATAATAATAATAATAATAATAATAATAATGTTTTTGTGGTTTTGAACATGCAGATAGGAAGTGAGGTGAAAAAGTCTGTGATCGTGGTGTTGGATCCAAAGAGGAGTAATGCCATAAACATTGGGATGACCGTCCTGCCAGCGATCCACGTCATCAAGACGGCTATCATCAACTTCGACGAGTTCGCCATCTCCAAGGAAGGCATCGAGGTACGGCCCAGTCCCAGAGTAAACAGGAGTGGAGTGAGTTAGCAGCAGTGTGGGTTGGAAAAGGGGAGGTCAGGATGTCAAATTTCAATGTCACGATTATTGTGAAAGAAAATATTATGATTATATGATTTTCACAATTATTTACACTATTTTTTATCAGATGTTGCTAAACCTGTCTGATCCATTTTTAGATATGTTTATTTCTTTTTTTATTTCATTGATTAGCTAAAAGGATGAGATAAACATGAACAAACTGTGGCCCAGTTTGTGGCAAGCATTTATATGGCCTGGCGTCAAACAGCAGTGAAATAACAACACATGCACAGCTTCAGCCACGCTACACGGCCTACAGCCTTACCCTCACCAGGAATCATCAGCCCCTGTCCTCATGTACAGACGTTTTGCTAACTTTTACTGGGCAGATTAGTGTCCACACCCACTGTTTCGCAGAAGAGGACAGTGTCCCAGCGTTTCATTCGGTTGCTCTTAGAGTTTAGCTCAGAGTTCACACATATACTGTATATGTAGCATGTAACGGCGTCGAGAGGTACGAATGAAAGAAGCTGCAGTGTGAACGGCACAAACGAGTACAGAGTATGACTCACGGTGGGATGAGCTGTAGAGAGTGGACGGAGACGCTGCATTTACTTAAAGCAACAAGAAGTGACTCACGAGAGCTACCTGCGAGATACCGCGGCTTCTAAAACTCTTACAGTCCTAGCGTGATATTTATAATTGCGAATGATAATCGGTTAATCTTGACATCCCTAAGTGGGTCAGCTTCAAAGACCTGGCTCCTATTGACCTCTTGTGGTAACATAACACAGTGTCTGATCCTTGTCTGTCTTTTTGAACTCACTTTCTTTAAGCCCATTATATCAAGAGTGTAAAGGTTTGGTTTTTTGGGGTTTTTTTTGCTTCTCCTGTAAATCTATTAGAAAGTCACCTATGCTCTTTAGATTTAAAACCCTCAAAATATTCTTACTATATTTTAATAAAAATTTGCATTGAATTTACTTGCTATAGGGTATAGAGTGGCAGAGTGGTTAGCGCTCCTGCCTCTCAGCAAACACGGTGTGGGTTCAATCCCCAGGCTGGCTGTCTACGATCTCTCTAAGTGGAGTCTGCCCTGTTCTCACTGAGTTACTGAGGGCTCTTTCACTGAGTTACTGAGGGCTTTTTCACTGAGTTACTGAGGGCTCTTTCACTGAGTTACTGAGGGCTCTTTCACTGAGTTACTGAGGGCTCTTTCACTGAGTTACTGAGGGCTCTTTCACTGAGTTACTGAGGGCTCTTTCACTGAGTTACTGAGGGCTTTTTCACTGAGTTACTGAGGGCTCTTTCACTGAGTTACTGAGGGCTCTTTCCACCACCCAAAGATAAATATAAGTGATGAATGGGTGAATCTAAATTGTTAGTGTGTCAGTGCATATCTCTATTGTCCAGATATGCCCTGCCCAAGGCCCAGAGTTGCTAAGGATACTAGCTGCATGAATGAGTGGAGACAGAAGGTGTGGATGTTAGCTTGCAGAGTTTTTTTTGTTTTGTTTTGTTTTTGATACTAAAGACAGGACGGCTACACTCTTGCTAGGTATATTACCAAATTAAATAAATGTAATTTGTTCATTTTCTGAACACTTAATCTTTAAGAGTCACTTCAGCTACTCTGAATAATATGGGCAATGGCAATTAAATCACAGGCCAAACATGGACAGACAGCCATTCATTCTTTATCCTATTAAGTTTAACCTGTTCACCTAAACATCATTTGTATCTTTGGACAGTGGGATGTAGCCTTTAGCATTGGTAACTTACTTTATTGCCATGTTTTGCTCTTTCTAAAGACTTTGGTCTGTCATATGAAGGCTTTCTACCAAAATGCAAAAGGACCCATCTTCAGTAACACACATAGTATGCGATACCTAACAATAAAATGGCCAATCTTATTTGAATGCTTTTTTGTCAGAGAAAATGTTTTTATAAATTTTTAAACTCAATTGTTTTCTGTTCAATATGGGCTGAATCTGATACACCCTGGACACTGTCTGACAAACACATGCATGTCTTTGGATGGTTGAAGGAATAATACACAGCAACACTCGCCCTATCTACACTATAATCCCTCGTATTTTTACACTTACCCTCTCCTCCATCGTCCTCTCTCTGAGCAGAAGATCCTGACCATGGTTCCCACGGAAGAAGAGAAGCAGAAGATCCAGGAGGCGCAGATGGCCAACCCTGATGTTCCCCTGGGCACAGCCGAGCAGTTCCTCCTCAGTCTGGCCTCCATCAATGCGCTCACCGCCCGCCTCCAGCTCTGGGCCTTCAAACTCAACTACGAGGCTCTGGAGAAGGTACAAGCTGACAACTGGCTACTGCTTTGTACAAACAGGACGTTTCAAAAAAGGATTTACTTCATAAACAGTTACTGTATTAGCACATTTAAAGTTGCTGTGCTAAGTTAAGGACACTTGATTAGCATAGGCGAAGTTAAATATAACAGATGCAGTAAAGTAGTACTGCTTTAGAAACATCAGAATAATAAAGAGCTCAGAGCTCAGAGACAGATTCAGTCTCTTCTACTGCAGCAGTTTGTTCATTTCATCTGGAATCAGCAAAATTCCTCACATTTAACACATTCATGAGCTGTCAAGTCTGTGATAAATACTTTTACTTTTTTACTCACAAGTACATTTAAAAGTGAGTACTTTTATACTCTTAAGTAGAAATTTCAAGGTAATACTCTTACTTTTATCTGTACTTATACTGAAGTAAAGAAATTGAGTACTTCTTCACCACTGCTCTCGGGGTGGAGATTTTTTTCCAACACACTAACTACAGTCTGTCTGTGAATGTATGGCATATTTTACTTAATATATTGCCTAATGCAGACTTGCACTATCAAAAAAACAAACAAAATGACCATGCAAAGCCAGATAGCACAGCACCAGAAATCCACAGCCAAAATATCAGTAGATCAATATCTGTTGCTTTTCTTTTATTGCATTACTTTATAGCATTTTTGGCACATATTTTTTTTTATTAGTGTAAGTAATAGTAGTAATAAAAATCAACCTGCATTTGGACGGTTGGCTTAACTGTCAAGCCCTGCCACTGGCCCAGTCATCTGTAGCCTATCACTTATTGGCTCTGGTAAAACTCTCTCAAATCCTTACCCATTTGTCCTTCTGCTAACACATCAACTTTAGGGACAAAATGATCACCTGCTGCCTGATGTATCCCGCCCGCTAACAGGTGCCATGATAATCTGTCTGACATCTAAAGTGAGTACGATTCCTGATGTGATCCTGTCGTCCCTGCAGGAGATCGCTGAGCCTCTGTTTGATTTGAAGCTGGGCATGGAGCAGCTCGCCTCCAATCTGACGTTCAAGAGGATCCTGGCCACGCTGCTCGCCATCGGGAACTTCCTCAACAGCTCCAACGTGAGAATTACAACAAACATGTGGCTTATTGTTTTGGGAAATACATGTCTCTTTTGTTTGTTTGTCTCGATTTTTTGTTTTAAATAATTATAGTAACTGTTGTGGGTCAGAGTGGAGCTGCACATTCCATGATTGTAATCCTAAATGACTGCTTTTTTATATTAAAGTTATGCAAGCAGGTAATAAATTAATTTGTTTCCGACTAATTAAAGCCAATTTGATCTGCTCTGATGAACTGTGAACTTCCGATTTTGCTGTTATTACCTGCAACATACCCCAGATATAACAGAGATAGTGCTGTTTCCACACAGTTTAATCCGATCTGCCTTGTCTGACTCTGACTCTGTGTCTGTGTGTTTGTTTTCAGGCCAAAGGTTTTGAGCTGGGTTACCTGGAGAAGGTGGTGGAGGTGAAGGACACCGTGCACCGTCAGTCTCTGCTGCACCACACCTGTAACCTGGTGGTGGAGAAATACCCAGAGTCCACCGACCTCTACTCAGAGATACCTGCCATCACACGCTCCGCCAAAGTAATTCATCGTACATGTCATTTGATTTCGGGATCTGCCGTTTATTAAGACCAGATTTACATCGGGAGGCATGTGTACCGGGGAGGGCCAAGTTGAGGGATTGTGTGGATAAGATGCAAAAATAAAAGCAGACATATTATCTTCTCTGTAACACATACTCGAACTAACAGTATTCTTAAAGTTTAAAAAGTGTTTAAGTAGTAGTTATAAACATGCAGTCATGCAGTGTCTTGCAAAGTGACTCATCCCTCTTAGCATTTTTTTCTTTATTGTTGCCTTACACCCAGGAATTTAAATATATCAGTGGGAGGTTTATGTCAGTCACTTTACATCACATGCTGACAACTATGAAGATGTTAAATATTTTATATTGTGAAGCAAACAAGAAATATGACAGAAAAACAGAAAACTTCAGTGTGCAGAAGTATTCATCCCCTTTTTAAAGAGGCCCTTAAAAAGATCTGGTGTTACTGAACCTCAGAAGTCACAAAAACAGTTAGATAAGATCAGCCTGACTGTAATTCAACTGTCATAGGGCCACAAAATACAATTTAATTCATCATTACAACATGTAAAAGATAAGGAACCACACCAAAGCTGCCTAAAGAGGACCATCTAAAACTCACAAACCAGGCACCGAGTGCATCCATCAGAGAGGCAACAATAAGACCAAAGGTGACCCTGAAAGATCTGCAGAGCTCCACAGCAGAGACTGTTGTATCTGTCCCAGGACCACTCTGAACCATACTCTCCACAGAGCTGGGCTGTGTGGAGCCTGGTGATGCAGTGTCCTGCTGTGGGGATATTTGTCATTGGTAGGGACTGGGAAACTGCTCAGAACTGAAGGAATAAAGGATGGAGCTAAACACAGGACAATTTTTGAAGTAAATGACTCAAACAATGCTTACAGTGCATTTGACTTAAAAGAGCTTGAGCTCTTTTTAAGTGAAAAATTAGCACAGATCCTAGTGATTTTATGCATTAAGCTCATAAACACTTATCCTAAAAGACCTGAAGCTGGTATTCTTTCAAAATGGGAGTATAGGTTCAGGGGAATACGTATGACAGAAAAACAAAAAACTTGAGCATGCATATTTCTTGTTTGCTTCACAATAAAAATATTTAGCATCTTCATAGTTGTTGTCATGTGATCTAAAGAGATTGACATAAACCTCCCAATGATCCATTTAAATTCCAGGTTGTAAGGCAACAATAAAGAAAAATGCTAAGGAGGATGAATACTTCTGTAAGACATTGTACATAGTACAAAGCCTGTCATTGCCTCTTTCTGTATCTACAAACTTGGAGTATGTTAACAATTACCTACTGTGGGGAATAGTAATTAAATCTCATTGACCTCTTTTTATAAACTGCTGGAATATCCAATCAAAAGCAAAAAAGTAAAGAGGTTAGGTTTTAAACAAAATGTATCTGAGTTTTTAGTCTCTAGCTATACCTGTATCATGTAGTTGTGCAGGATCTTAATTGTCTCAATATTTAATCCTAATGTCTTTAAGATTTTATGTTTTCTTGTGATTCTAAGTATCGGTGATTGTGTTGTAGATCTGTAAAATGTCTAATGCCTGCTTGTACTCTGCACTTTGTCTGTACTGCACACTCAGCTTGGACAGCCAGGGCACCCTGGTAAAAAGGATTGTCAGTCTCAGTGGATTTTATTCCCCGTTTAAATAAGAATTAAATAAAAAGAAATAGAACATAAAACTAACTAACCTTAACAAAGCGTTGCAAAAATACTGCTCTAAATGTAGAAAATACTTTGTTTGATCAGAAAGAGTTGATTTTGGACAGACAAGTAGTCAATGAGTCCAAAACAGAATTTCATAAATAAACTTTTTTTCTTACACTAATGCGAGTATTGTGCTGTTTTCAGGTGGACTTTGAGTTGCTTTCTGAAAACCTGATGCAGCTGGAGAGACGCTGCAAAGCATCATGGGACTTTCTGAAGGTGGTGGCCAAACACGAGGCCAAAGTCGCGCTGAAAAACAAACTGTCGGAGTTTCTAAAGGACTGCACTCAGAGGATCATCATCCTGAAGGTGGTCCACCGCAGGGTCATAAACCGGTTCCACTCGTTCCTGCTGTTCCTGGGCCAGCCGTCCTCGTCCGTGCGGGACATCAAGGTCACCAGCTTCTGTCGCATCATCAGCGAGTTCGCTCTGGAGTATCGGACCACGAGAGACCGCGCCATGACCCTCAAGAGGAAACGGGCCGCTCACCGAGAGAGGACCAAGACACGGGGCAAGATGATCACTGAGGTAAGAGAAACATCTGAGTAAGTCTATTTATCTGTCTATTTAGTTTTTATAATCCACTGAATGCTGCTAATTATGTTACATGCCATAATAAACCTTATGGTAAACTCCCTTTGAGGTTGAAACCGTGAATCCTCTGCCTTCTAGTGTTCAGTTCAGTGCAGTGCAGTGCAGTGCAGTGCAGTTTAATTTGGCATAGGTTTTACAGAAGATGCCCTTCCTGACGCAACCCTGTCCATTTGTGGCTGGTACAAAGAGTACACCGGCTATTAGTGCTGGCTACTGAACAACAATATCTTTGCTCAGTTACTGGGTGGTATATATATATATATATATATATATATATATATATATATATATATATTTTTTTTTTTTTTTTTTTTTTTCCCAGTACAAAGTACTGCAGTCGCATTGCTTTAAGAAGATGTTTTGAGCAGACTTTTCAACTTAAGCATCAGTTATAAAAGAGACATGATGTCATTCACCTCCAAAACACAGGAGGCAGAGTGTGTCTCTGTCTCAGCGGCTCAGTACTCTCTACTTCAGACCTCAGGTTGCGGTGAACACAGCTTGTTTTTTCTGAAGAAAAAGATGTCAAATCAACTATTTAAAGAGCGCTCACTCTGTATCTAACTGTAGCTTACTGTAAATACAAAGATATTTCAGTGGCAATTAGTCATTGATTAAAATTTCATGAAATAAATGGTCCAATTTGCACTGAATTTCATAAAATTAGATATTAAGTTACATTAAAAGTGCACTAGAATATGTTTAATTTGGTGAGTATGTCGTTCATTAATCAGCTGTTTAGTCTGGTTCTCCGACGATCCTCCTCTCAAAAAAGAAAAAATCCAAAGTGCTCAGGAAGTTTTGATCAATTAGTTATTCTGTGTTGAAGGTGCCCTTTAGTGTTTGGGAACAAAGAACTTGCAAAAAATAAAGAAAAAAACCAAGGCACTCTTCATGCAGCTGAAGTTTAAAAAGCCTTTATTTCATGTGGCTTTGTTTTTAAAAGATGATCCTCCTCTCACTTCTGAGCAGCTCAGACTTCAGAGCTTCACTGGATTCATGGCAAAAATGTAAGATGCTGATTGGATAAATGAGCCAAAATCGTCCCGCCCCTGGACGCTCAGCGTCTCTGGGAGTGAATGGAGCAGTGGGCGGCCGTGACGCTAGCGGTGGAAGATTTTGCCAGACACCAGTGAGCGGCTATAGCGGCCTGCTGTTCACAGACTTCACAGCATGCGATGAACTGGAGCAGCAGAGGAGACAGACGTGAACTGAAGGAGCCGTCAGGAGTTTAAAGCAAAGTGCTTTACTTCATTTTCTTTCTTTGTTTTTTTTTTTTTTTTTTGTACATAGTACAATAAACAACGGTTATAGTGCTGTTGAGTTTGCATCTTGTTTTAGTTTTGTTTGTTCTTTCATTCAATATTGTAGGCAGACTAACTGTTAGTTAGCCCAGGATTAAATGTTTCCAGCTTCCCCTGTGTTAAAGACCAGCAGCCACCACTGATTTCAACACAAAGACATCTCACTCTGACAAGTTTAAAACCAATACTTTTTACCAGCTTTTGCCATAAATGTAATTTATTTATAAACTACGAGCTAATTCAACTTATTCAAGTGAGTAATCTTATGGCCTTATTAATGTCTAACCTAAAGATATCACAGTGGCCTGAAGAATAATTAAATACAGGTATTAATCAACAATCTTAAATCATGTTTAATGTTCCTGCTATGTCATGTAACATACATGGTTATAGAAGATGAATTAAATCAGAGCATAAGTATCAAAAGTATTGAAAAAAATGTGAATCTTGCCCAGCCCTATTGGCTTGTGACTTGTCAGTTGGCTTAAAGTTAATCATTTTTTGGCCTTTTTGGTGACATCAGGTGGTAAATTTCTGTACTGCTGCAATTTCTCTCAGAGTTCTCTCATTTAGAGCCAGTGAACAGCTTAAAAACATTTTTAAAAACTCAAATAAATAAAATAATTCACAGTTCATCAGATACAACAATATACAATTTACGTTTTTCGGCCTTTTTCTGATTTTTTTCAGACGGAGAAGTTTTCGGGGGCGGTGCCTGAGAACAGCTCCTCCCCCGTTTCCATGGCAGCAGACGAAGAGGCGGACCGAGAAGAGGAACATGAGAACATGAAGAACCTCCTGATCAGCGGCGGGTCGGACAGTCTGACAGTGGGACACGGGCTGAGACGCTCCCGGGCCATTCGCAGTAAGACCCAGCTGTTTGTTTAGAGGTCCCAGAGCCCCCTGTGAGGTCCCAGAGCCCCCTGTGAGGTCCCAGAGCCCCCTGTGAGGTCCCAGAGCCCCCTGTGAGGTCCCAGAGCCCCCTGTGAGGTCCCAGAGCCCCCTGTGATGTCCCAGAGCCACCTAGGACCAAGCCTTGACATTAACTTTTTTGCTCACTGGCCACTGTGACAAGCCTTTTTCAAAATTCTCTTGGCAGTTCGTGTTTACCCAACCCAGAATTTACTTAGATCAAATGCTGTAGTATTTTGTAGCTTACAATACAATACATAGGCTTAAAGAAATATACACCTTGGTTGTATGTATAGATGCACTGTAAAAAAAAAAAAAAAAGTGAAAACTCAAAAAACTCAAGGCAACAGGATTCATCAAGATTTTTGGGGCCAACTCCATATCTCAAGTTTTCGCCAACTAATATTTTTTGTTCACCCAATTTGATGTTCATATGTCTAAAAACTTTAAATTTTAAGTTTTACGCACTCATTTTTTTAACTCATCTCACAGCCAACTTACTATCCATTGTTCAGTAAAAAGTATTATTCTTTCGTTTAATTTAGTATATGAAGTTTGTATTATTTTCAATAATAATACCTTTTCTGAACAATGGATAGTTAAGTTGGCTGTAAGATGAGTTAAAAAAATAATGATACTGAGTAAAAGACACATTCTTAGACATGTGAACATCAAATTAGGTGAACAAAAAATATTAGTTGTTGAAAACTTGTGTACAGTTTAAAAACCTGTCGGTGTCCTGTGGTTCACCTCTGAAACTCACAGCCTGACCACTACAGTGCTCTTTACAGAGAAGGGGACGACATTTGGACTGGAGCAGTTGTTAAATGTGTGATTCTCAATCTTTCTTTCAGTCCTCAGAACAAAATCTGCTGAAACCAGTTGTTAGTGAGAGCTCTTACTCTTTCCAAAATCTGTAACGACTGGAAAAGTCTTGTAGCTTGTCCCCAGCTTTAGTGTCTCGTTTAGTGAAAGATCATGATACGCCATGAATAAAAAGCAGTCTTAATACAAAGCTATTAAAATATTGTATATATCTGCAGATCCATGGGCTTGTGATTTATTAATTGTGTAGTACAGTGTTTCCCAACCAGGGTTACGGGGACCCCTAGGGGTACGCAATAGGGCTGCACGGTTAATCAAAAACTATTTAAAATTGCAATTTCAATCGCAAAGGCTGCAATTATTTATGTGATATAAAGTCCTCTGCAGAAAACAAAATATCTCATCTCCACAGAGTATAACATGAATAAATCTTGCTTGAAAGGCATGTGCTTCTTTGAATTAGGTGACCAGTAAATATTTCAGTTTTCTCTCAGATATCAATGCTCCATCAGAGGTTTAAAATGTAAACTGTATGTTCATTTTTAAAACAATATCACAAATCTAATTGCAACAGCAATATCTGTCAGAAAAATTGCAATTAGATATTTTTATCAAAATCGCTCAACCCTCGTACGCAATCACTTTGCAAGGTTTATGTGGAGCTCTTTCTTAATTTGCTTCTTGGATGATTAAAAAATATTTGCAATCTTTTCATATTGAACTAGTGACTGGTGAAAAGGAGCTGCTAAAAATATCTGAATATTCTATTTTCTTACATAGATCATACATGCAAGTGTAATAGGCTTTTTTATGTATACATTGAGTTTAAAGAAAAAATGTAGGAGAATTAATATTTACAATAAAGTAAAATAAAAAATCTCTCCTTTTTCGTATATATCTTTTTGAAGAATTATCAGCACATATGAACGAGGGGGTACTCATGATATAACAAAAATCCCAGGGGGTACACAAGACAAAAAAGTTTGGCAACCACTGCTGTAAAATCAAACTAATGAATTGTTCAAGTGAGCCAGAAGCTGTCTTAACATGAGCTCAGCATGTTTGTCTCTATTTCCTCAACAGTTAAAGATATAATCAGATTTTTGGTACACTTCTTGTTGATTTAAATCATTAAGGCAGATTTTTGTGAACATTATTGTTGAATTTCCCACAGGTCAGGGCAGAGTGAGTCCTTCTCATATGGTTTTGGCCAAAGAAGAGGGGACAAATGCTCAGGATGATGCCACAGATGAAATCATGGATCGTTTGGTGAAGTCTGTCACCAATCCCTCGGAGCGACCGTCCAGCCCCAAAACACGCAAACGCTCCCGGGTCAACAGGAAGTCATGTGAGTGCGATGCTGAAATTGGTCTGGCTGGATAATCTAACATTTGTTTTCAGACAACACCTCAAGTGTCCAATCATGTGGAGTTGAGAAAATGGTTTTAGCTGTGAGAAAATTGCACTGGTAACTCAAATATCCCCAAACATTGCAGCCAAAACCAAATAAGCTTTGCATTTTTTAAGTAATAATAATCTGTGCTGGACAAAGTGCTCAAAAGCTGAACTCAAGTAAACATACTGTTACTTCAAAAATAATATTACTCAAGTAGAAGTAAAAGTACCCAACAAAAAATGTACTTCACTAAAAGTTAAAAAGTATTGAGTATAAAATGTACTTACTTTCAAACCAAGAACCTTCTGATTGGAAGTCAGATGTGCAACCCACTACACTACACTACTAAGGATAAAAACTACTTAGACTGTTTAAAGTTTTACTCAAGTGAAAACAAAATCATCCAAAATTTACTTAAGTAAAAGTATGTTCTACAAAATGTACTCAGAAAGTACTTTTTCTTCAAAAAATTATTTACTTGAGTAAAAGTATCTAGTTACTGTCCACCACTGATAATAATAATTGGTGAAGTTGTCTTGCCCAAGGACACAAGGACAGTATTCAATGCCGCCAACCTTTAGGTAAGATATTTTTGGGCCATTGTTAGGCTTCATTAGACTGTATACAGTGGAGTACTGACAAGAACGCACACTTAATCCAGCAACAAAGATGTTTGTGCCAGTCCCAGGCCTGGATGAATGAAGCAGTTTGTGTCAGGAAGGGCATCTGGTGTAAAATCGATGACAAATAAATGTCAAAATGACTGCATGGCCTGGAGGCAGATGATTTGATGTAGAGATGAAGGTAAGGTTTATGAATTTAACACAAAATACAAAATGTGCTTGTATTCACAAACGGAATGTTACAGACGTGTTATTACTTTTGGAAGCAGGACGCAAAGACATGAACGCCTCAAACATCTGTTTCCAAAGTTATTTTACAGAAGGGCACAGTGTTAAAACATTCAGTATTTTTAGACACAACACTGGTCTATGTCCAAAACACCTCTGGTATCTTCACAGCTTGGTATCAGTGTTTTCAGTCAGTGACAGTAAAATCCCTTCTCTGTCAGATTAACATCAGAGCCAGACACTTTCACCTGCTGCTGTGGTTTAGAGGACACACACTGAAGACTTTCATTTCCAGAAATCTGACTCACGCCTTCACTCTTTATGTCCTTGCACTGGCCTTGGTTCATTCTTATATCACCGACCAATAAAGTTTTTAAATAGTTTCTCTACTTCTTACTTTTGAAGACACTTGAGAAACAAAAATGCTTGATACATGTCAATCCTTCACATTTTTATTTACCTTTTTGGTATTGAACTTGAATTTCCCTAGGAATAAATAAAGTATCTATCTAATGGAGAAAGCACATTGCAGTCCCACACATGTGAACAGCTATGGTAGCTCTGCAGAGACATGCTACTGTCTACCACAGCGGTTTTTACAAAGCACTAGGACTGGGACTCACAGGAAACCTCACGATACCAATAATAATACAATATGACAATATTGTGTTTATCGATATATTGCACAAGAAAACCTATGTTTTATCACTGTATTTTTAATGGAAAAAAGAACCACTGTTTTTTCCTATCTGTTTTAATTGAATTGAATTGAAACTTATTACATATTATGGCTCTTTTATGCCACTGGAGCAGTTTCATATTGATGTCAGATTGATGTTTCATATTGATTGAATTTAATGTGTCAGTATCAAAAGCATCAATACTGTGGTATCAGTACTTAAATAAAAAGTCCTGTTTCCAAAAGTAATAAATCCACCATCAGTCAGTTTGACATTTACTTATTAAGTATTTAGAAATATTTTTATTTGTGTGACGGTATTTGTCAGACCAAGTGCTTAAAAGTGCAGTCCTGGCAGAATTCTTGACAACTTTTGACCCATGTTTGAGGAGGTGGCAGTGCAGCACTGTAACTCCATTTTTATGCATGATGTCACAAAACGTATCTATCGCTATTGAAATATCGATATCAGTATCACATTACAAAAAAGTGAGCAATCCCACAATGCACCCTTGACAAATGAATTTTTAAATATACATTTTGCATGTTTCTACTAAGACTGAATAAAAATTTGCCCTTGTGACCAAATCCATGTTATCTTGTTATCTCTAGCTGATCATTAAAATAAGTCACGAAAATATAATAAAATATGTATATAATAATGGCAGAATAGTTACCACTTGTTCTCCTGGGCTTGAATGACAGACCCAGACTCACTTGAAAGTAGATGTGAAATGTGTAATCTCTGGCACTTTTCTGGTATAAGGCGACCTATGCTGCTAAAATGACTTTTTTGAGCCTTTTACCATGTTATAATGTGGTTTCCTTCTCAAAAACAAACCCAGACGAGTATTTTATTTCATTCACGCATGTTTGAGTAGTCCTTTACATGTAATCCTGTCACGTCTGAGCTCAAATCCTCCCAACTTTATTCACGTATAAACTCAGAGGAGAATATCAAGAGACAGTAGTGTTTGCACAGGGCTTTTGTTCAAGTATTTCATGTTCTAAAATGTGAAATACTGGTGCATATATGTCCACATTTATTTCCAAAAGTTTAATATTAGAAAAATGTCCATTGTATAGGCTATATCTGACCTTTTCAATGATGTGCTGCTTGTGTGTTGCAGTGCGGCGGACTCTGAAGAGTGGCCTGAGTCTAGACGTGGTTCAAGCCCTGGGACTCAACAACAACAAGAAGACCCCAGACAACATTTGATCTGAGACGCGCATTATCATTTACCCATTTATCGATCATCGGACACTAACGCAATAAACGAGACATGAGCCGGGGCTGCGGAGTCTACTGCTCACCACAGCAGGAAGTCCGGACGTTTAAACCTACAGCTTTAATCACGGACAAACTCGATGCACTTTGCACCACAGTTCGTTTACACACACGTTTAAAGACTGCATTCACGTGGCACATTGTACTTTTTTTTCTTCCTGTGGCTTTTTTATAGGTTTATAAATTCAACACAGATACCCAGCACTAAAGCTTAGAGTTATTTAAACATGGTTTAACTTATTGTAAAATAGATGTTGTGTGGATGTGAGTACAGACCGAACAAAGCAGAAATTGTCCTTGAAGCCAAAACATTTCTTGCTCACGAACTGCAGTGCCTTAATGTCGTGTGGCCTTGAGATATTTTATCATTTTTTAAATCCATGACAACTAGAAAACAAAGCTGCCTATACTGTGGTAACTTTTACTTGACTTTTATGTGAAAACGAATTAATTTTTCTACTAAATGTTTATGAAAATGATGTTTAAAAAAGCACCAAAATATAAGGGAAGTTACTGGTTAAATGTCATAGATTAATGAGGCACATCATTTTGCAAAATATATAAATTTGCCAACAGCTGTCATTCTCAGCTGCTGCTGTCTTGGGATCCCAAAGTTTTTCTTTATCATTTTTGTTAGGACTGACTTTTTATGCATTTTTACGCAATCTTATCAAAACCCTTGCAATAACAATATGTCCACAACCCACATTTGATCCCAACCCACCAGGTGAGAACCCAGGACAAAAATATCCCATTAAAAGAAATGCTTCCTTATTATTTTGTTGGGAACCAGTTTTGTACATAATTAACTTGTCCACAACTTAACCTCCAATGAACCAGTCGCATGACGATTTGGCAGTGTTTTTGTTTTGTTTTGTTTTGTTTTTACACCACACAACCCACATTTGGTCCACACCCACCAGTTGAGAACCCAGTTAGTAAATTCCTTAATTAAAACATTCTAAATAGCATATTGTTTCATGTTGCAATACTCACTGATACCTGGCGCCAAAGTAAACAGGAAACGCATCATCAGTGGAACACCCGCTGTTGCCCTGGAAACCGCGCAGTGGCATTTCCTGGAGCGACCGTTGCCATAGTTTCACCGCTCACAGCACATCGCAGGGTTAACATAAAGAGGGACACGTATATGTACAGTGGTTTTGTTGCACTTTGTTTTTTTTTTGTTTTTTTTGGTTTGAGTTAAGTTGTTGGTTAAAAAAAACTTCTTCTAGATGTTTATAAGGCACATGGAGGTCAAGGATTTTAACTTAAAATGTGTAAAATGAACTGTTTGTGGACAATTTGTGAAATGTTCTAGTTAATTAATAAAGATTTTTAATGAATGAATTTGAAGTATTTGAATAATAAACTGGAAAATATGAAATGTTTGATTAAGATTTTATTTTAAGACATTGATGTCAGTCCATTTGTCAACACCAGATGGCAGCGTTTTACAAGAATGTGCTGTTGCTCCCTAAATTGTCAAGCCAAGAAAATGTAGGATACTGAGAGTGCTCTTAGAAAACAATGCTTCAGTATCGTCACAAACATAGAAGTGCTGTTAGTTTATGATAACTTTGAGAGCCTTCTTATTGTGATAAAATCATAGCCAGCTCTGGTGACAAGACATTTTTTATAGCCCAATATCACAAAAGCAGTTGCCTCAAAGTGCTTAGACCCTTTACCTGGGTAAAGAAAAAATAATCAATGGGGGAAAGGGAGAAACCTTGCAGAAGGAGGAATGCATCTCCCAGAACAGTGAGAAATTATTCATTGTTTTAGTTCTATTTAGTGTATTTGCCATTTGTACTCTAACATACTGTGGCCAGAAATCAGGTCACTGTGGTTAAACTTCCTGCAGATGATGGGTCCATGAAAGCTTCAGCCCCACTTGAGGAGCTCAGAGTAGAGCCGCTGTTCCTCCACATTAAGCAGTTGCTAGCTGAGTTGGCTCGGACATCTGTTCCTGTCCCACTAAGGAAAGGACATGCTGGAGGACAAAGTATCAGTACCTGGGACTGGAGGGAGGAGCCAGAGGAAGTGTTGAGTGTTGAGTGTGAGAGAGGGAGTGACAAGGCCTGGATGCATTGGAAGAATTTTATTTGACCTTTATTTAACCAGGAAAGTCCCACTGAGATTCAGAATCTCTTACAGGGGAGTCCTGGCCACATGGGGGACCTATTATACATGTTTTTTAGTGTGTGAGGAAACCTACACAGACACGGGGAGAACTATGCAAACTCCACACACGGTCCAGGAATTAAACCCAGGACTTTTTTGCTGTGAGGCAGGAGTGCTAACCACTAAGCCACCATGCCGCCCAAGTTGGATGGCTTAAAGGAACGCTACACATGTGCTTGAGATGGTTACAACATCAGCTACACAAATCAGAACATGGAGTATGGGACTCTTAAAAAAGAAAAGACAGACGGCACAGTGGCAAAGGGTTAGCACTAGGGTTGGGTACTGATCTAATTTTTTTCAATGCCAGTACTTAAACAATACTTTTTCTGATACCTATGGTGAGCTAGTTCATCTTCTAAAACACAATAATAATGAATAAAAGACCAATTTTGGGAGTAAAATTCTTAGCTGTAAGTTAATGTTTGTATGAGTTATTCTGTGTTATTTATTTGATTCATGCAAAGGAACATTAAAGGTCCCACTACAACATCATGCTGAGCACAGAGGAGCCAGGTGAGGGTATTGAAACTTTGTATTGAATATAAATAATATGTTTAATACCAGTAGTATCGTAACTTCTTGCGATACCACAAAGGTATCGTACCTAGCCCTAGTTAGCTCTCCAAGAAGGTCCTGGCTTTGATTCCCAGACTGTGTGGGACCTTTCTGTGTAAAGTTTGCATGTTCTCCCTGCACCTGCAGAGGTTTCCCTTTACCCCACACGTACAGTACCTCCCCAAAGTGGTCAGGACTCCTCTGCAGAGGAAATCTCTGTGGGACTTTTCTGGTTAATAAAGGTCAGAAATATGCAGCAGTGCTGTAGAGTTGAGTCATTTGTATGAGAAGCAGCTCAGCAGCTGTACGATGGCTTTAAACAAAAATGCAGTGTCATCCGCAGCTACACAGGGAGATAAAGGCAACTACTGAATGTAAATGATACTGACGCTGTAGCCTATACAACAACATTAGAGATTATGGAGCTCATACAAGCGCTGAGTCTATTTTTATCACAGGGTCATCATAATTATGCCCAATTACTGTATGAGGTGGTCTGAAGGCAACGAGAAATAAGCTTCCCTCTCTGTGTGCCACAGAGGAACAGTACACACAGCCAATGTAAAATAGTTCACAAAAACAATCTTAGACAAAGATTTAGAGTTAAAGTTTAGCTGCCATACAGAAGCAGAAGCCTATGGGCTATTTTCCATATATTTGTGATTTTATATTTCTATTATGGATTGTGTGGTGACGTTTAAAAACAATGTCTTGTCCCAGTTTTAGGCTCCTTGTCCCATGTCCCAACAAATATCTGTAAAAACAACAAAACTCATGTCCCAGTTTTCAAAAAACAAAGTACCAGTTGTCCCCATTTTAACAACAATAAAAAAGCATAGGAAACTAAAAACACATTTGCCTGAAGACTTTTCTTAAAATTATTGTAATTATTTATTATTTATATATGTATTAATAAATGGGCATTAAAATTAAAAACTTGCGTCATACCATCATGTACTTTAATTACATGACAGACAATTGAATGGATTTCGGAAGCTTTTTGGTAACTTGGTGAGTTCAAATGCACTGTGATTAGGGGAAAAAAAGGCGTCCCAGTTTTTGAGTCTAAAAATCTGGTCACCCTAATTATGTACAATACAGACTGCAATTTAGAAGCTCTTGTAAAATACGTGCGTCATAAAGTGCCAGTGTATTATCAAGGAATGATCATAACTGATAAATAATATAAATCAAGTTTGTTTGAGCCCCTCAGTGTGACACTTGTTGCAGAAGCGAAACTTGGGTCACGCAGCCCCGCCACCACGCCTTTTTTTTTTTTTTTTTTTTTTTTTTTTTGAGGAGCGGATCACGTGTCTAGGTCGTGTCCCTCCTCTGAGTCCCACCGGCTCTCGTGTGCGTGCGTCTCGCGCTGTGGCTGCCTGTGTATCGGACGGTCCTCCTCCTTCCTCCGCGCCTCCGTCCGCGAGCTGAGTGGTTCATCTTTAAAAGCGGGGGTCATGGCAGCGCGCTGAGCCCTCCTCCTCCTCCCGTGTCAGTCATGCCGAAGCCCGGACTGCTGCTGCTGGTGGCGCTGCTCGGTGTGGCCGGTCTCCTCATCCCGCCCGCCGCCTCAGACCCGTCCGGCGGCGGCGGCGGCGGGACCCAGGGGCCCATGGCGCTGGCCCATTCCGCCGCAGAGGAGCCGCCGGCCGCCGCTGCTGGTGCCGTGGACGAGGCGGAGGAGCATCAGCATCACCACCACGGCGGTGGAGGATACAAAGTGGTCCAGTGGGAGTGGAGCTACGTGCAGACCCCGTACATCATCGCCATCTGGCTCCTGGTCGCGAGCGTGGCCAAGATCCGTGAGTAGAGTCTGCCTCTCAAACTCTGTCTGTCTGGGACATAAATGGACCTCATGTGACTTTTACTCGTGCATGTTTAGGGGAGACCGGGGATGGTTGTCACACTTTTTACTCCAGCGTAAATTACTCTTACACTCTACATCTTACCCCAGTCATTCTTGTAGTAAATGAAAGCTTTAAGTCGTGGCTTCAAATGGGTGCCTCTTTATTTTTTTTACACTTTATTGTAATAAAAAGTCAAAGACACCCTGACCAGAGGTGGACGATAACAAAATACATTTACTTGAGTAATTAAGTACACTTTTTGAAAACTTGTACTTTACTTGAGTAGTATTTTTAGGGGTAACTTACTACTTTTACTCCACTCCATCTAAAAGATAAATATAATATTTGTTACTCCTCTATATTTCTAAAAAAGCAAAAGTAACTTCTGGAGAGAAATTGTCTTAAAACCAAAAGACACTGCCTTACTCCCTAAAGATAATTATTTACTACATAATACTACTCAGATTTGCTCTCAGGAACCAAAAAGAAGCTCTGGACACAATCTGGAAGTGATTTAGTTTTTGCTTTGAACATTATCTGCACAATTCTATAATAAACCAATTTAAAAATAATTTATTAGAATGATCTTAATAGCCAGCCTTATTTATAATATGTATGGCTCGTTTTTGCTGCAGAACAATCTTATCTGTTATGGTTTTATAAGCTGATCCCCACATTTACACTAAAATGATGTAAAATGTATTTTGTTCATATTTTTGGAGCTGCAAAATTGTAACTTAAATGTAGTCAAAATTTTACCAAAAATTCTTGACTGCACTAATTGTGGAATACATTGTGTGTGTGTGTTTTTTTTAAAGTACTCTGAATACACACAAGTATTTTTGAAAGCACATACTCCAGTACTTTATCTCAAGTAAAAATTTGACTTAGCAACTTTTCCTTGTATTGCAGTAATATTTGCCCTGGAGTATCTATACTTATACTCTAGTAATGAAGTTGAGTACTTTGTCTACTACTGACCCTGACCCAGTGTATGGAGTCAGTTGTCTCTGTTAAAATCAATGGAGCATCAGTGCATACAATGATTAAAAAAAAAAAAAAAAGGGAACTTTTTATTTATTGGAAAGCTTTTTTTAAGCTGCATTTTGGGTAGTTTCGCAAAAATAGTACATAATCCAGGATATATTTTTATTTTTTTATTTTTTTCATAGTGTATGATATTGTGAGGGGTGTGTGACTTAGTGAGTGGTATGTGGTGAATGGTTTAAGATAGGAGGCAGCTGCCCGAGGGAGATTGGACCACACAATAGTCTGAGTGTGAACAGTCCTCCGCAGCTACAGGTCTTTCAGATAAATCCAGATATCATAAGCAAATATCACAGGGGTTCACGTCAGGGTGGTGTGGGTTTTTTTTACATTTGTGTCTCACAGTAAGAAGGTTGTGGTGCCTCTCAGTGTGGAGTCTGCTTGTCCAGTACAGTAGTATATGGGTTTTGCTTCCATTGTCCACTGTTATGGGTGACTCTGAGTTGGCGTTATGCTGTAAGTGTAAATGTTTGTCTCTGGGCTGCGTTAGCTTTGCAGTTAACTGGATAATTTTGATATCTTCCTTCATGCCCAAAGTGGTTGGTTTCAGCTCCAGCAGAGACAAAATTTGAGCATTCACTTCATATATGGTTTGGGTTTCATTTAAAATATTGATATTGAATAAAATAAGGCTGTAGTCGACCAAAGAAATCGCCCAGTACAGCCATAAATCCACTGATATCAAGCAAAGGATATGTGGAGGGACTTACTCGAGCCTTTACATTAAATAGGTTTTAAAACTTTTAGAAAAGATATATTGTCATCTAAAACTCATCTATGCTATCTTAAATAAAATGCATAATAAAAGTAATATATGAGACCAGCTTTATTGCAAAGAGTACATGCAACAAATCATCCAATAAAATTTTAGTTGACCAACTTCTCACTGACAGATTAATTCAACTAAGTGACCACCCATGCTTGGTGCACCATGGTATAGCTAAGTTGGTAGAGCTGCATGGCAAATACAGCCTGCCTTGACGTCGTGGCAGGTTCGAGTCCTGGACTCTGAAACTTGGCCGAATTTCTCTCCCCAATAATTTCCTGTCACTTTTCAGTTGCACTCTAAAATATTTTTAAAAAACCCTTTGCAGATGGTTTACGATGGCAACCCCTGAAGGGAACAGCCCAAAGGAAAAGAGGGTGATACTGGGACAAGCAGCAGTAGCTCAGTAGGTAGAGCTGCCCCGTTACCAGAGGTGCACACTGGCGCTGAGTCCGTGCATGGGCAAACACTTCACCTGCCTTGCCTGTAGGGCTTGACATTGACTTTTTTGCTCTCTAGCCACTGTGGCTAGTCTTAGTCAAAAGTTACTAGCCAATTAGTTAAGTTTTTGTGTATATTTTAGCATAGTATAAGCATAAAGAATTTGTTTTTCATGTATGGACAGGGTTCTATCAAATAGTAAAAAACAGGCTTACCTCAGCAGTGTCTCTGTGCATGTGGTGTCATGTTATTTTATTTAAATTGGTATTTTTCTTTCTTTAATCATGATGAATTACTACATACACTCAAGCAGAGCAACATGAATTCAGGCTTATTCTCTAAAGCAGTGTTTCCCAACCAGGGGTACGCGGACCCCCAGGGGTACGTGAGCACATTGCAGGGGGTACGTGGATTTACACTGCATAATCATTTATAGCACCTTTATATATTTGGGTTTCAAAGACTAAATTAAACCTAAATCAGGACTAGCTCACGACTATAGTGACAGGTGGGACACTAAAGAAGGACAAAACAGGGGACTAAACCAGGTCTAAACCAGAACTAAACTAGGTCTAAATCAAGTCTATACCGGGTCAAACCAGAACTAAACTTAGATTAAATCAGGACTAAGCCACTTCCAAACCAGCAACAAACGAGGTTTAAACCAGAGCTAAACTAGGTCTAAGCCAGGTCAAACCAGGACTAAACTTAGACTAAACCATGACAAACCAGGACTGAGTCAGGGCCAAATCAGGACTAAATCAGGTCCCGGGGGTACACAAAACCAAAAAGGTTGGGAACCACTGCTCTAAAGCTAAGATATAGTTATGCATAAAATTTAACTGACCAAAGTGGCTTGTGGGAGTATTTGTGTTACCAGCAAAAACAAAACCTTGAGTGTGTAGAAAAGCACTTTATTAGACTGATGCATTATTATTATGACTAAGTTAAAATAAAAAGTTGATTAAACGTTTTGGTGAGGTGCGGAAAGGTGCTGTTAACTTCAGAGTGCTTTCATAAATACAGTATTTTGTTTTTTATTTTTGTTATAAAAATTCAGGAAAGGTCTGTAATGGACCAAGGACAAAAATGATTAATTTTGGCGTGGATCCAGGAGTGTTTTAATGGATTCTGTGCCATTTTGAGATATGGACCCAAGACACTAATTTCACTCACTAAAAGGACAAAAATCATTAGTTGTAGTTGATTCTTCACCACTGTGAGATGGGTTTTGTGGCTTAATGGAAAGAGACTTTACCTTTTAAATAGAAGATATTTGAGTCTGAGTCCAGGTCTGGGCACTCTCTTTACCATTGCGAGATAGGACCAGTGCCTGCACAGAGGTCTATGCTCTCTGAGTGTTTCTAGTTTTTTTCCTTTTTTCCATTTTGTATTTTTTGTACATTAATACATCTTTCTTTGTCCATAACCGTTTTCTTCAGACTTTTGCACTGTCTCCAGTACTAAAACACAGCAGTAGTTGTAACTCAGTCAAACTTCATTTTCATTACTGACATCATTTGTGGTATTATGTTTATTATACAGTCAGTAGTAGTAGTAGTAATAGCACTAGGAGCAGTAGTAGTAACAGTAATAGTAGCATTAGTCTAACTACTAGTAATGAGTGCACCGAGACCAAGACAAGGCCAAGACTTTCAGGGTTCGAGACCAAGACTTTTAAGTAACAAGACTGAGTTGTGACCAAGACCAAGGCAAACCGAGACCAGGTCAAGACCAAACCCTGGGAACTTATGCTGCGTTCATGATACATGGGAAAAAAGTCTGCTTACGAGTTCAGCTTTGAAAACACACATGAAACTCCACAATAACAACATAACAATAGTTGCATTCCCATGTTGTTTTATAGTAACCAATATTTGTGATTAATTAGTGATAAATGAACAGCCAAAGATGTTTTTGCAGAGCTGTAGCACTGATAACTTCATTCATTATATAAAGATAAGTACATTTTTGCAAAAGTTGAGATCTGTTGTTTAAAAAATGTATTATTTCCTCATTAGAAACCACACTATTCACCACTCACAAAGGGAGGTTCTATGATCGTGACGTCAACTCAGGAACTCAGAGTCTAACACTTCTGCATGAGTTGCCGAGCAAAAATCCCGTTTTTCCAAGTCGGAGGTCAGAATTTCCGAGATTCCAATGAATCATGAATGCAGAATAACACTAAATAAAGGTTCCAACACATAAATTATTTTAATGATTTAATGCAACAGACTCCACAAACAAACAGAGAACAGAACCTTTTCCTGGTTCTTCTGATGCTGAAAATGAATTAATCTAAAATTATGAAGAATAGTATTTTTGCATAATGCTTGGTGAAAAAAAAATCTCAGAGACCGCCAAGACTGAGACAAGACAGAGTAAAATTGGATTCAGGACCAAGACTGAGTAAAATTGCTGCCGAGACTGAGACGAGACCAAGACCGTAACAAAAAAAAAAGGTCTCAAGATCTCGGGTGCCACAACACTAACTACTAGTAGTAATAGTATTAGTAGTAGTAGTAGTAGTATGACTGCAGTACCAAGCTCTCTCTCTCCTTTACTACATGCATTTCAAAGTGAACTGCTCTTAAATGCTTTAGCCTCAACACAATGATATTACAGCCTCAATGTTTGTAACTCTATGCTTACATTTCTGTGTCTCTGGATGATTTAGAGACACATATTTTAATTAAAGGAATTTTTATGACCCTATAAGTTTGAAGTCAGATATAAAACTCCTCCCCCATGTCTGTGTGTGTCTTTAGTTTTTCATCATTGTGACCAGACTACTAAGACATGTTTGTCCCAGTTGACGGGTGACTCACTTTGCAACCAGACAATAATCCACTATATGCTCCTTAATAATGTGGTAATGACTTGTGGACAGACAGGGGCTTTCTGTTCAAGGCAGCAGTAACACGCTTCCCTCACCAACCATTTATACCAATCCAGTCTATTACTATTCTATTGATTCGTTCAGTTGCTAAATCTTATTGTTTATCAGTGACAGAGAGCTGGAGGCCACTGAATTTTAGAAATACCAAGGTCCATTGTGAGGCCAAGTCTATTTATTTATCAGCCCAAGTTTATTTATTATTTAGTCCTGGTTTAACCTTGGTTCAGACATGGTTTAGTAGTCAGTACTGGTTTAGACCTGTTTTTTTTTCTGGTTTAGTCATTTTGGTGTAGCCCTAGTTTTTTTTTTTTTTCCTGGTTTAGACCTAGTTAAGTCCTGGTTTAGTCCTGTTTTTTCTTTCTGGTTTAGTCATGGTTTAGACCTAGTTTATATCCGGATTAGTCCTGGTTTAGTCCTGATTTAGACCTGTTTTTGTCCTGTTGGTTTGGTGCTGTTTTTGTCCTGGTTCAGTCATTCCAGTGTAGCCCTAGCTGGTTTAATCCTGCTTGAGTCCTGGTTTAGTTCTGGTTTAGACCTGTTTTTTTTTCTGGTTTAGTCATTTTAGTGTAGACCTAGTTTTTTCCTGGTTTAGACCAAGTTTAGTCCTAGTTTTGTCCTGGTTTAGACTCTCCATTCTGTCTGAATCGCCTTCTTACCTGCAAACCAAAAGCAATTATTTTGAAGTAGTTGATAGAAAATAGTTTTATATATTGCGCCTTTGTTGTGCATTATTCTGATTAGCTCTCTGTCAGATTGCAGTCAGAGAATGCATTTGTTTGGTAAATGGGTGACACTGAATTGCCCCTACTGAGTGAATGTGAGAGTGAATGGTTGACTGTCTGTACGTCTCTGTGTCAGCCCTGCGACTAACTGGTCACAGTCCAGGGTAAGGTAGTTGCTGGGATAGGCTGCAGCACATGTGACCCCTAGGACACACAGCTTCTACTGAAACCCCCTGTGATGGTGTGAGTGCTTTGATAGACGGTAAATCAGACATTGCAGAGAGAGTGGGCTTTTTTTCTTTCTTTTTTTTTTTGCATGTGCACCAGTGGCATAACTTGATAATGTGGGGCCACAGTGCAGGATTTCAGAATGGGCCCTAAAGTCACGAAGCACATCCAGTACTTCAGGTTCATTCATTAAGTTTTTTAAATTAATAATGTTGCTGTAGCTGTTTTACAGGAGTTTGATTAAAATAACAAATAGGTGCTCATTCATTATTATTTAGGGACAGTTTTGTGAAACTATATTAGTTTTTTTTATTACAGTTGTGTGTATTCATCTTAAGAAAATAACTTTTTTTGTACTTTTGTTATAAATTTCTAAATTTGACAGGATTTAAAATTAAATTTATGTTCAAAACTGTGTTCTGTAACAGAGGTATGTGCTGCTGCTAATTGTTATGAATATTTTAAACAAAGACCTGACCAAAGATGAACAAGGGCCCTCTCTAATGGGTCCCTAAACCTCCTGGGCCCCAGTTGCACTGGCTGCACTGCCTGATGTTATGCCCCTGGTGTGCACTCTGCATGGCCTCGCTTTGTTGCTAACTACAGTTTGCCCAGACTCATAATGAAAATGGATTGGATTTATATTTTGCTTTTCTAGGCACTCAAAGCACTTTACATTAGTGTTGGCAGACTGAGAGAGACATGGTAGCTGTGCTCCAACGGCCTCTGCAATCAACAACAAACACACCAATCACAAATTTCAATTTCAGTTTTATTTGTATTGCCCAACAGTCGCGTTAAAGGGCTTAAGGCGAATTTTTTCTCCCATTTCATACGTAAAGAGATCTGTCCATTCCGAGCATTGTTATCATCACAACATTTATATTTCCAACCGTTTTCTATGTCAGCGTGTGTTAAATAACCAGTAGGGGGCGATCACCGACAGTCAAAGATTTTACCAAGACAGAAGAAAAAGAGCAACAGTAAACAAACATGGCGACACTGGTGGAGGTTTTTATTTACTGAAAACGAGCCAAGAAAATGAGGCGAAAATAGCAGCGGTCTGTTCAGTCTTTGAATAAACCATAACTAACTTACTCTAGTCTCTCCTTAAAAAGCTGTTTCTTCTGCTGTGACTGCTTTGCTGTGCTCACTAGCGCCCCCAGTGGTCAACGCATGTACTACTGCATTCATCTATATCCACAAGCGCTGGAAAAACAGACCACATTTGATAGGATGAACGCAGATGATGGACAGAACATTCCATCGGTATCTGAATGCATATCTAACATAGAGAATAAATGAGCCTTAAAGTATGCACAAACAAACAGGCATAAAGACTGTCCCAGGACATCCCCTGTCCTTAGACTCTCCCTCTTGGTAAGGAAAAACTAAAAACAACAACAAATATGAGAAAAATGGAAACCTTAGGGAGAACCGCATGAAAGAGGGATCCATTCCCAGGACAGGTTAGGCTAAGGGCGACTTTATTGTCCCTGTAGGGAAATTTGTCCTCTGCTTTTGACTCAGTCCTTCACTGCCACTGGGGCAACCTTTCAGGAGCAGTAGGTGGCTGCAGTGCAGTGCCTGGGGACCCTTCTCCAGATCTTGAGCCAGGATCCTGGTCAGGAGTACCTACAGCTGGAGGATTAGCATATTGTTGATGTTGATGGAGGAAACCCACACAGACATAGATAGAAAAGCATAGGAAACTAAAAACACACTTGTCTAAAGAAGTTTGTCACTAAAATTATTTACAATGTCATTTTTTTTATTAATAAATTGCCATTCAAATTCAAAACTGAAGCCCTAGAATCATGTACTTCAATTACGTGACAGAAAATTGTCACTTGGTGAGTACAACTGGACGAGGGTTAGGGAAAAAAACATGTGTCCCAGTTTTTGGGTTTAAAAATCTGGTCACGAAGGAGACAATGGCCCCTGTACCAACTTCATATAATGGATTATTTAAGACTGGACATTTTTGGATATTTCTGCACATATAAGCGTAAAGCTGGGGACACACTACATGATTTTCTCAGTCATTACAGATTCTGAAGACTAGGAGCACACACTAACGACTGGTTTCAGCAGATTTAGTTCTGACGACTGAAAGACTGCGCCTCACACACTACAAGATCTGTAACCTGCAACTGACGCCAACCAAACAAAGCAAACTCTCACAGGGAACTTGTGAAAACTAAATGCTAAACAAACATGGACGCTACCTGGGTCGCTGTTGCCGTTGTGTGCGTAGCTATCTGTCTGGAAAAAAGGAAACAGAAAAAACTTCTATGTATCCAGTTTCGTTTGGGTAGTGCCTCAACTCTCTTTGGTGTTTGCCATGGTTGTTTATGTTTTCTTCTTCTTCTTCTTCAAATTTCCGCTTATATTTTCCCGCCGCTTCCTGTTTCTTCGTCTGCGTCCTGATGCTATTTCCTGTGTCCCATCAACTGTTTTTCATTGGCCGCTGGACACCATGAATTCCCAGTTGGATCTGTAAACAGCCCACACTACAGGAGTGTGGTCCAGAGTCAGCTTTAAAATTCAAACATGTTTGATTGCTTGCGACTGACAGTCAGGCCGGGTTTTTGCGGCGCACACACTTGGCGATTCGAGTCTTTGAACATCACACACTAACGGATTGCAGGGCCGACTGGTGATTACTGATTCCCTGAAACTAACGTTGACTGGTAAAGACTCGGCGCAACTGTGAAACGTTATAAAATCGGGCAAAAATATCGTGTAGTGTGTCCCCAGCTTAGAGGTAGATGATAGGACTTAAAAGAGGAAAACACTTTCCATTGTAGACTCATGTTTATAAGACAGTTAAGAAGTTCAAAAGTTTAAAGTGGTTCTCAGTGCATTTTCAGACTGAGAGGAAGGAAGTGGTTTTGTCACACGGGCCTCAGTTATTTGTAGCATTTGCTGACTTTGGAGGATTCTGCTTTTTACTGCGTTGTGCTGAGTTAGAAGGTAGAGCTTTGTGTTCAGTCTATGGACAAAGAAGAAACATTGTACCTGTTTAGATGGAGTGACTGCTGTTGGCCTAAGGTAATTTGACAAAGTGTCCACGGTGGCAATCAATTAATCAATCTTTTATAGCACCTTCCAACAACCAGAGCTGACCAAGGTGCTGTATACCATTAAGCACAAGGTCAAAATCAATAAACATAATACAAACAAAGCACATTACAATGCTTAAAATAAAGAGAAGTGCCAAAAGCCATTTTGAAAAAATAGGTCTTAAGTTAGGCTTTGAACAGAGGCAGGTCAGTGATGGGCAGAGAGTTTTGGACCGGCCACTGCAAAAGAATGATTGCCCCACTGTATGGAAAGGGAATATTTACAAATTTTATCCTACATAAAGGTCCTATAAATACCTAATACTCATATGTGTCTTTTAACATCCTGTTTTGCCTAAATTTTGTAAAGAAATTCACATGTAATCCAATTTAAGTTGAGTTTTAGTGATCCTCTTCTATTGAGTCTTTGAGTGTTTTAACTTAATGTTCCCAGTGTAAGACTGGGTGGCGCCCCGTTATTAAATTAAATATATCTTTAAGCTAAAACACTACCATTCGTCATATTTTGTCCTACACACATTACAGTAATCTACGCAGGAGCTAACAAAAGCATGGATAGCTTTCTCCATGTCACAACAGCTCAAGAACGATTTAACTTTAGAAGGCAAAGCTAAAAGAAGCTTGCCCTGACCACAGAATCAATTTGTTGATCAAATTTTAGACTGCTGTCAAATTTCACAACAATTTGACAACGTGGTAAGGTGGCAGAGTGGTTAGTGCTCCTACATTTGAGCAAGGAGGAGGTTGTGGGTTCGATTGTCAGATTGGCCGACACGTGATCTCTCTGGAGTCTGCATGTCCTCTCTGTGTTACTGTGGGTTCACTCTGGCTTCATTCAACTGTCCAAAGACATGAACAGAGTCCTGTTTTTGTCCAGCTTTAGTTCAGGATAGTCTTGGTGTAGGTTTAGACCTGGTATAGTCCTGGTTTAGACTCAGTTTAGTTCTGGTTTAGTCCTAATTTAGGCTATAATTTTAGGCTAGACTTTTCTGAGATTTCTCCCATGTTAAAATGTTGTTCCCTCATCATAAACAGATCTGGAGTTATGTTTTGTTCCATTGTTGCCTGTTTTAGTATTCTTGTAGTCTCTGGTGGTGAGTTTCTGAGACCTCAAAGCGCTCAGTTACATTGAGCCCACTCCAGGAAGTACTGACCAATCAACAAGAACCCTACCTTCAGTCGGCTCTCGTTCATTTATCAAAAAAAAAAAAAAAAAAAACTGTACAGCTCTGTTTCCTCTGATTTCTCACAGACATTTTGCTGTAAATATGGCATCATATAAAAAAGTTTGAGAAAATAATTTTTTTTTTTGGTTCTGTTCAAATAGGCCGAACAGCTTTGCCCTCACCTGTTTTGTTATGACACCAGTAGAGTATTTCATAAAAAAAACATTCTCTTTTAGTCAGATAATGTTTTTAAAGGTTGTTAAAGGTGCTGCTGTTCTAGAGGTGACTGGGATAAGTAAAAAAAATAAAAATAAAAGCATAATAGATTCCCTTTAAGGATGGAACTTGGAAAGATAAATATGGTTTGAGGTGGTACTTGGTGTTGACAAATTTGAGAATCAGTGTTATATTAAGTATTATTACTTTATCAGGCTGGTAGCATTATATATTTCTTAATCAGCCGCTGAAGGACATAAATTCAAAGCTTTTTGAAGAAATTTGGCTCCAAATTAATGTAACTTTATAAGATATTTGGTCACAGTTTTGTTTCTGGCCCTTTTCCAGACACTCCATTACTGCTGTGTGAACTCTGGACATGAACACCATTTTTCAACAGGCTTTTCTAACAAGCCATAACCTTCAGCTATCACTGGGTACAATGTATATACTGTTGCTTAGGGCTAGATAGCCAACTGAGAGAAAAATGTCACTGTCCATCTTAGACTGTGAAGTTTATAATGGTGGGATTTTGGCTTTTAAAAGGCAGTAAAACCTGGACTGTATCCTGACACACGTGCTGTACAGTGGGAATGTGGCAATGTATATTCTCTCAGCCTTTTGCAACTCATTAACCAATAGAAAGCTCAGGATAGACTAGACAGTATTAGTAGGCTATAGACTAGGCCTGTGTTTTATATTGCAGATTAATTGAAGGTGCCTTGAAGGTGCAGCAGGTCAATTTGATTGAAAATGAGCTGCAATATGTGTAGAAGATAAAGGCTGATAAATTGGTTGGCTGATATATCAGGCCAATTTTTGCATATTTTTAAACAATTAGCTTCAATCCACAAGAAGTAAGGTGCTGTAGCCTGGCGAACCAACCTCTCCTACTTTCTTTCAGAAAGCAGGACAGTCTGCTTCGTGGTGAAGCATTTCTCTTGGGTCGATTTGGAACTGGCCTATCACAGACATTTATCTGCAGCCCATCTTATGAATACGGAAACAGAGCAAATTTAATAACTTCTCTGATTAATGGCATTTAGTGCTTTTCTTTGTCACCTGTTGATTCTGCTGATGTCCTCGTTGTTGTTAAGTCCTCTGCGGGATTTTTTTTTTCTCAGTTGCCATTTTAACAACAGTAAAGTCCAGTTGATGTCCGACGTTCAACATTTGACCACATTCAAACAAACTGACTTTCTCCACAAGCATTTGTACAGCTGGCTTCTGCTGGTTTTGACGTTTAGAAATAAGTACAGAGCTGCTCATAACACAGCGTATTCTGGTGTTTAATGGCAAAACCTGCAAGAATCGATGTTTGTTTAGCTTACAGGTCAGCAGTGCACTGCAATGTCCCACCCTTCGTTTCTCTGATTGGTTACTCCTCCTGTGATTGTTCCACCCATAGAAACAAAACTGAAGGGTTACCTAACTTCTTTGTGCAGAATAGGCCAGTCAGGCTAAAGGTGCTGTACTGTAGCTTCACTTCTACTGATTGCGATTGCGTTTTACGAGGCTACAGTGGATACTTGCACTAACCCTGAGCGGTGCACTGTAGTGACAGCGGTGCAGAGCTGTGGCTGCATAGTACACGGGGAAACCAAACGCGATGTTAAATGGAGAAATAGTGTTTTATCATGTAATTTTGGTCAAAATTTGGATAATCAGCCCTGCATATCAGCCCCAAAAATAGGCTTATGGGCCATCAGCTGCTCTGAATTTTAAAACTCGGTATTGGCACCAGCCTGAGAAAAACCTATAACGGTCAGCCTCTAGTTTGTTGGTCCCGAGCCCGGATAAATGGAGAGGATTGCATCAAAAACTGCACCGGGTGTTAAAACCTGTACCCATGTGAAAGATTTGTTGTGTAAAAAGAAAGGTGATTAAATTATTCAGTCATCATTGCCCGCTTTCCTCATTAGCTCGTGGTAGAGCCTGTCCCAGCTTCTTTGGGCCTTAGAGAGGGTACACTAACGACAATGGGTAGTTATCACAAAATCAGCAACTCCAGGATTCATATCACTAGGAACTGCTTGTATAGCAATACCATTATGGTCCTGCATAGTAATTTTGCTTTGTGGCATGATTAAATAAGTAAAAGGTAGTTAGTGAAAGGTGTGGATTTAGTGTATAGTCTTGTTTATCCTTATTGTCACCACTATTGTTACTCTTATTAATAACTTTTGTAACTTCTTGAACTTTTGACAATCAAGGAACTTGTCTGAAGAGGCAGTACTTTCTGTAAAACTGTGTGTAGTTTCATGAGAAGTCGTTGCTCATGACGTGACTTACAGATAGAATACAATAGAAAGGAAGTTACCTCTCATTATTATGACTTGACCTGGTATGCACAGTCCACAGTGCATTTTCTTATGTTCAGTCATACCAGAAACTGTTTGCTTTTCGTAACAGATTTTCTACAGAGCCCAGAGTTCTTGCATTTTATCACAGGTCATATATAAATAAAAAGAATGGGTCCCAACAGGTTTTTTGCAAAGTGTAGTTAATCTCAAGTTTACTGATGATATTTTGGTCCATTTTATATAATAACATCCTTTACAGCCATCCACTGGAAAAAGTTCCCTATAAAAAGTGTGATTACTTATGCTCTTCCATGGATTACAGACACTGATCAGGAATAACATGGCCCTTCCGTCTGGTGCGGTCAGCGATGTGAGTCTGTTTGGTGTGTTCTGCACCGTTGGACGTAGTAGGAGACAGTTGGACCTTGTATTGGCCAATTAAACATGTTGAATTGGTGTCGGGCGTTGGCCTCAAACGAACTCTCTGATTGACCGTGTGCCTCATTCACAATCTGTCATCCAACTATATATTAATATTAAATAAAATTATAAGGGACTTCTGAACAGACAAAAACATAATAGCCTCCCTGGCAAACAACTGCAGCAATGCTGTTTTATTCATTTCTGTGTGACGTGTTTCTGTAGCACATAGGATTATAATTCAATGAGAAATATGTAAGTGAACCACTAGAGTGGAGTTTATTTACAGAAGCCCATTATTAGCAGAGTTTAGTGACTAGTGCCGCCTGCTGTTATGGATAGTTACTACATCTCGCACATGCACAGAACCTAAGTCCTGCTTGGTAGTCGGTCTGCTTAAAGGGCAGACTCTCAGATGTAATTTGAGAGTATTCACGTACAAATTGGATGAAGAGTTTAGGAATGACAGCTCTTTAATGTGTAGCTGCCTCTTTTTCAGGGGCTCAAAAGTATTTGGACAGTTGCTTCAAAAGCTATTTCTTGAGCTCCATGGACCTTTCCCTCATTAATCCATCATAAACTGAGCAGGTAAAAGGTCTGGACTTGATTCCAGGTGTTAAATTTGTATTTGAAAGCTATTTCTGTGAAAACACAACATGCAGTCTCTCAATGGAAGTGAAGCAGGCCATCCTTAGGCTGGATCAAAAAATGGTGAAAAATCCTCCCACAACACGCCCTTCCTCCCATTTGGACATGAATACTCTCAAATTACAGCTGAGAGTCTGCACTTTAAGCACATATGAATTATATAACTGTTTTGAATATGTTTTGGTGAAAAGGCTAAAATGACAAAACGTGTGTCTGGATCTAACTGTAGATTGTTTTCAGTAGTAGAGAGTGGGTCTCTTGCTACTAAGAAGCCATCCGGACCTCAACCTAAGCATATGCTAAAAATTGCCCTCTAATAGCTAGTAGTAGTAGTGTAGTACTCCTTTTCTCTTTGTGTAAATTGAATCTTCATGTCTGTATGTGGTTCAGCTCAATGTTCCCGGCCCTCTCTGTGCGTCTGGTGAGTAGGAGGATCAGCTGCTGGTGGTTTCTTATGTACAACCTGGCTCTGGGATCAAAATACTCAAATAGCTGCAAGACTAAACGGATACAGCAACAGTTATCCAGTACACTCACTTGTTACATGCAAAATGCCATTCCTAGTCTACATCTATCTAGGACATGCATTGTATACATTTTCCCTGGAGACATATAAAGGTCAAGTCCTATATTACCACACAGTTAGATGCAGCAAAGAGGGGCTGAGTTGGGCCTGTTGGTTTTGTTGGTTTTGTCACTTGCAGATGTCCTCTCGGGGCTAAAGTTACCTGCAGGTGTCAACACAAAGCCAGAGCTGAGAGACACTTAGAGCCAAACACTGGTTGCTATGGGCGACAATGAGTTTAATGAATAAATGAGGTTCGTGAAGCCCAAAATAAGCATGAAAAAAAGCTGTTAAAGGGACACTGTATGTTGCTTGTATTTGGGGAAAACACTCTATTTTAGCGGTTCATGTCAAAGTGAAACTCACGACATAGATGAAGTACATAGAGAGTGAAATATATTTCAAGCATTTATTTAATTTAGATGTGATGGGGCACAGTGGGTTCAGCGTTTCCCCACCAGCCAGAGGGTCCTTAGGTAAGACACTTTACCCTCATTGCCGCTTGTCCACTAAACAGAAGGTTTGGCAGTTCAAACCCCATACCCACTGTTGCATACTGTCATTGTGTCCTTGGGCAAGACACTTAACCCACCTTGCCTCCAGTGTCTGTGCACACTGATGTATGAATGTGAGTGTGAATGGGTGAATGGTTCCTTGATGTAAAGCGCTTTGAGTACCCATGGAGGTAGAAAAGTGCTATATAAATGTGAGCAATTAGCATTTACACCAGTCACAATATGAGGGTGGTTGCGACAGGAAGGGCATCTGCCGTAAAAACCTGACAAATCACAGTGCGACTGGTTCCCTGTGGTAATCCTGTAAGTAAAAAGGAGCAGCCGAAAGATAAAAAAAAAAAAGATTGTGATGATTACTCCTTACAGTTAATGAAGACCAAAATGTATTAAAATTAGAATATTACATTATCATCACAATCATCACAGTTGAAATAAATAAATCGTATATTTTTATTGATGTGCGCCTGTATAATCAACAACATACCTTTGTAGGACACATAAAGTAAACCCCAGAGGTGAAAATTACATAAAAATACAGGTGTCATCCCTACTTTCCCATTAAAGAGTAACTTACGCCAGCTCAGGCCTTACCCAGAGCTGGAAAAATGCTGTAAAAGTGATCAGAGACCAGGCAGAGACAGAGAGGAAGAACCCAGGGCGAGTGGGGGCTGGGGTTTGGACCTGAGAATGACAACTGTCAGTGCACTGTAATGGATGTCCTCTACACAACAAGAGAGAACTGGGACAAGAGAGGACTGGGACAAGAGAGGACTGGGACAAGAGGGGACTGGAACAAGAGAGGACTGGGATAAGAGAGGACTGGAACAAGAGAGGACTGGGACAAGAGAGGACTGGGACAAGAGAGGACTGGGACGAGAGAGTGGGGTAACAGGCAAGGGTCTGGTAATGTGGAAAGCAACTACGTTATAATGGTCTGAACTGAAGAAGCCACCGTTCAACCCCAGTGCAGCATTTGTATGTGTTTCACCACAATATGTGGAATTTAATGCAGAAGAGACTTTGCTTGTTTGTTTTTTTTTTGTTTTTTTTTTGCTGTTTTGCCTCAGTGTTGTTTGGCTCTAACCGTGATGTGGCACATTCTCGCGAGACCTGAGAATTCGGTGACACTGGGTCTGTGAGGCTCAGAAAAGTTACCGAGTTCTGCTTTACACTATACTAAAACATCAATGATATAAACATAATCACTGAGCTATTGTGCTGAGTCACTCTTGTAGCAGTTAAGCTGATAAAATCTCCCCTGTTAATTGTTCATTAAAAACATTTTTTTAAGGCAATAGATATATGTGTATACAGTCCACAAAGAATACTCTGCTCTGTAAACCCTTTGCTAAGTTGATTTGTGAATCACTGCACACCAGGAGGTAGAGGAGTTGCTGTGGCGACCCAAGAATGGAGAAGCCAAAAGAAAAGAAGAGAAAGTGTTGATTTATAGTGCGCTGGATCCAAATGTATCTCGTCTTTTAACATGAAGTGATGCCAGTAGGACATGAGGGTTCTGGTACATGATGGTCCTGGTACATGATGGTCCTGGTACATGAGGGTCCTGGTACATGAGGGTCCCGGTACATGATGGTCCTGGTACATGATGGTCCTGGTGCATGATGGTCCTGGTCCATGAGGGTCCGGGTACATGATGGTCCTGGTACATGAGGGTCCTGGTACATGAGTGTCCGGGTACATGAGCAGTTCTGGTACATGAGGGTCCCGGTACATAAGTAGTAGTAGTAGTAGTAGTGGTAGCATTAGTGGTTCCAGTCATAATATTAATAGTACTGTCATTGTAGTAGTAGGGATATAGTGTCCAGACCTGGACTCAAACCAATGATTTTATAGTTTAGGAGTAAATGCTATACTTCACGTCACTAAAACTAAGCACTTGTGGCTGAAATTTGTATATTTGGCCCTATCTCGCTATGCCTTTATGAGAATATGCACAATGCTATGCTAGAGAACTTTCAACATCTCAAGACCTTTTTATTTCTCCTTTTTGTGAGTTGTTTACAAATTTTTAAATAGTGTTACGCTAAAATATAAAAGATGCATCAAATAAACTTGATAATGATAAGGGTGTTTGAGAGAGCACTGCTGCTGCGTTTTTCTGCCCCATTTTAAATTACAATCCTTAGTCATTGTGAGAGAAATGGGGCCAACATTTTATTGTGCTTTCTGCAGGTGTGAGGTGAGGAAAAGAAATGGAAAACTAAAAATATCTGGACTACACGGATACTGGAGGAGAAAACAGATGCTTCTCAGTCCAAAAAACATGATAAATGTTGAATACAGCCGGGAATGAGATTAGTGTAAACAGATTTAACTGAGACAGAGGCTCTGTGCTGAAGCTTTGAAGTGTTTTTAACCTGCAGTGATGGATGAGCACTGTCTCTGGAGCACGTACAATGAACCACATTTTGTTTAACCGTGATTCAGATCGGACAAGAAACAGGCACTTTACAAGACCAAGGCCAAACGCTCAAAATCAATCAAATAAAAGTTGAATAACAATGAAACATGAATCACCGCCTTTTTAAATGTGTATTTTTCCTGTTTGAAGCTCTTGTAACAGACAGTGAGTCACCTGCATAGCTCTGCAGCTGCTGAGGATCGGAGTCAAGGCAGTTACAAAGAGAAAAGAAGAATTATTACTTTAGGATTAGAGTTGCAAAGGGGCAGAAAATTTCTGGTAAATTTCCGGAAATTTGGGAAGTTAAGCTTGGAAATTTTGGGAATTTTCAAATTTGGAAACCATATATAAATAAATTTAAAAAAACATTATAATCCAACAGATTTAAACAACTTTATTGAACATTTACAGAACATATTTGTCTTTGAACAATAAAACATTTGTTAAGTAAAAGATTACTTCCCAAAACCAAAAAAGTAAATGAACACTCCTTTGACTTTTGCAATATTTTCTGCTACTTAATTTTAAAGTAAGGTTGATTTATGCACCAATGTCTTAGCTTGGCTTTTAGGTAGCATTAGCATTTAGCATATCATAGCAGCTATATTGCTAATAAGGAAATTTTTTGGTACAAAGGTCAATACAATTCTGCAATTATATTTCATTTCAAACTACAACAGAGTTGTCCTCAGTACACAGCAAACACAAAACCTGTGTTATAGAAGCACAGTCAAACAGTATGTAAATTGTTCCAAAGAGAGAACATGTGCTGAGCTGACACAGTTTAATCAGTGGAAAAACACCACATTACATTAATCTGATCAAAAATGGCACCATCCCCAGTGGCCAGCCTGGGAACTGCAGCCAAACTAGTGTTGATAGGCCTGCCACCAGAACAGATGTAGCTCATTAATTATGCATGATGTTGTCACAAATGTATTGATATCTATAAAGAATTATGATGCTTAATATTGTGCCCCCAAAAAATTACAATATACAATAGTTGAGCTAACCAGAAATATGGAGTCTGCAGTCTTGAGTTTGGTAGTGTTGTGGAGATCAGCTGTGCATGTGATAGGGGGATGCAGAGTGCATAGAAGTGTATGCACAGCAGGTTACTACATGTACCACATGTACATGTGACTGAGGGCTAACAGAGATATTTAGGTGTGTTTGTGTTTTTTATGCTATAGTGTATTGCCCTGTCATCAGACAGCTTTAAATTTTGTAAGTTCCCAATTTATTCCCATAAATTCCCGTTAATTCCCATTAATTCTAATAAATTCCCGTTTATTCCCATGGAAAATTTCCAACTTTGAAAATTCTCAGAATTTTGCAACCCTACTTAGGATCTATAATAATTCAGGTTTTCCTGCACAGCAAAATGTCAAAAGTACATTTAACACTATGTCGGAGTATGATCCTTATCTATGTAGGGTTAAATTTTTTCTATTTAGTATTAAAATTTTAGTTGAAAGAGGGACTTGAAAGAGGAATGCAGTCTTTCATTTTTATATTGATAGCACAAATTTCTCTCTCAGATTTATTTCTCACATTGTGCATTGATCCTCGACACTTAAATGTAAATATTATCCTCATACAAACATAGGTGTAAAGTTGGTATGTTTTTTTAGACAAGAAAATTTGAATTTTAAAGAAAAACGCAGTACAATTAAGGCAGGACTTGTGTGTCAGTTTTTTTGTTTTTGTTTTTTTTTTGTTTTTTTGTGCAACAATCAGTTAAACCACAAGCATTAAAAACAGATATTAGCAATAATAATTTTACATCTCATCTCCTTATATAATTTTACATAACATTTAAAATAGTCTGCAGTTGACAAAAAATTTGGACTATAACAGTATTGCAAAGTGTCAGTGTATGAATAATACTCATATAATAAAGATTTAAAGCAGGGGTTAGCTTTTTGTATTTTTGATTTGTGAATATGAAATTTCCCTGATAAAGTCATTACATTTATATCGTTATTTAATAAAGGATTTTTGTCATGAGTGTCACTGACTGATGTGGACTTGACCATATTGTACATTGAGTTTGAGTTCAGCTGACACATTTTTGTATTTTATTTTCAGAAACACGCTGCTTAGTTGTTGTTTTTTTTTTTTTTTGGTTTTTTTTGGCATTTAATTGATAATCAAATAATAAATTTTAACTACTTATTATTGTGCTTTTATTATCACTCCAGCAATGCAAGTCACAGTCAAAGAAGGAAAGTTTTCAACCACTGTCCATTCAGTGACAGGAGTGAGTGCTTTAACATGCAGAGACCTTTTTATTTTAAACATCAGACATCAGGTCATATGTGGCATTGTTCACTAGTGTCATTGTGTTGGTAATTTTACACTGAAATGTTAACACTAAAGAGAGTAAAAATAACACTATATAGATAGGCTAATGACTATGTACAGTACACTGCGACACTGACTGTGTAATGAAAAAATGTGATTTATAGGACTGGGGGAAACATGATTTATGATATGTCCCAATATCTTGATATCTAAATCGCAGAACACATGGGGTCACACAAGCCAGTGCACACTCTGTGCCATTCCCAAGCTCGGATAAATGGAGAAGGTTGCATCGATAAGTAAAACCGAATCCAAATCAGTTTGCAAATCACTGCACACAGGACAAATGGTTATTTTAAGTGATGTAAAATACAAAAGGGTGATGTGGCCATGGATATAGCATTTACCCCTGAACTAAAAATGATTGGTTCGAGTCCAGGTCTGGGCACAATATCCCTACTACTACTACTACTACTACTACTACTATTATCACTACTGTAACTTCTACTACTACTACTATTATTACTATTGCAACTTCTACTACTACTACGATTATACAACTGTATCCCCTACTACTACTACCAGGGCAGCTGACAGACTTTTAGCTGCAGACAAAACCTCTAGAGTGGAGGCCTCCCTATATACAGTATAATTGAACTATAGAAGGGCTAATTTTGGGACCCTGACCCTGAAGCCTGGGACCACTCCCCTGACTTCTATCAAAACTACCACTGCCACTTGCCACCGAGGTCAAAAAACACTTTCACTCATTTTGAGACTGAAGAATATACTTAAAGTACACAATCTTTCCTTCAAATTTTACTCTCATATGTTTTAGAAAATGTACTCTTCTAAAAAGTATAAATATGTATGTATTTTACTGAGTTACTTTGTCCCTCGGGGTAAAATTCTGTTTGGATATTTCCATAGTACGTCCCCTTAAAGTTACTCCCCTAATTACTGTTATGTCTTTTCTTTTCCAGTCTTCCACTTCTCGCAGCACTTCACCACTGTGGTCCCAGAGAGCTGCATGCTGATCCTGCTCGGCCTGGTCCTGGGTGGGATTGTACTCATAGCCAATAAGAAGCAGCTGTACCAGTTGGAGCCCGCCCTCTTTTTCTTGTTCCTGCTGCCCACCATTGTGGGGGATGCTGGGTACTTCATGCCCGCGCGCCTCTTCTTCGATAATTTGGGAGCCATCTTGACCTACGCCGTGGTCGGGACGCTGTGGAACGCCTTCTGCACCGGTTTCTGTCTCTATGCCGCTAAAGTGCTCAATGTCATAGGTCAGTCCCACACTGGACATGAGGGTTTTAATATCTGCTTACCAGTCTATTTCTGTGTAAATATATTGTATTTAATATTACACTATTAAAACATAAAAAAGGAGAAATAGAAAGGCCTTAAAGCATTGGGCATCCTCTCATAAAGATTGTATACCATTGCGAGATAGAGCCATCTATCCGTCTTCTACCGCTTATCCAGGACTGGGTTGCAGAGCCAGCAGTCCAAGCAAAGATGCCCAGACTTCCCTCACCCCAGACACTTCCTCCAGCTCCTCTGGGGGAATCCTAAGGCGTTCCCAGGCCAGCCCAGAGACATAGTCCCTCCAGCGTGTCCTAGGTCTTCCCCCCGGGCCTCCTCCCAATGGGACATGCCTGGAACACTTCTCCAGCCAGGCATCCAGGAAGAGGAGGAGCAGTGGCTCTACTCCAAGCTCCTCCAGGGTGACTGAGCTCCTCACGCTACCTCTAAGGGAGCACCCAGCCACCCTGTGGAGGAAACTCATTTCGGCCGCTTGTATCCAAGATCTTGTCCTTTCAATCATGACTCAAAGCTCATGACCATAGCTGAGAGTAGGAACATAGCTCGTCCGGTAAATCGAGAGCTTTGCCTTTGGGCTCAGCTCCTTCTTCACCTTAACAGACCGAGAGAATGACTGCATTACCCAACACACACACACACACACCCCAACACACAAGCAGAGAGGGGGATCTGCACGCAGACAGGACGAGTGGCCGCAGCACATGTGAAGAGGAGCAGAGGAGGGAACAGATGAAATTAAAGCAAATGTATTAGCGCTGTTTGTTTAATGCATTTTTGTCCCGTGTCCTTGTGGTAAACTGCAGGTAAATTAAACTGACTGTAGTGACTGTAACGCAAGTAACTAATTGTGTATTTTGTTAGTAACTGTAATATTATTACTGGTGGCTCAGAAGTAACGCGTTACCTGCTGCGTTACTGACAATTATAGTCTCATTACTGTAACTCGTTACATTGTAACATGTTACTCCCCACACTGGTCCTCTCTGGTGGGTTGTGTGCAGATGTGAAGGTGCAGGCTGACCTGATGGACTTCCTGCTGTTTGGGGCTCTGATCTCAGCCGTGGACCCTGTGGCGGTTTTGGCCGTGTTTGAAGAAGTCCACGTCAATGACACTCTGTTCATCATCGTCTTTGGGGAGTCTCTGCTGAACGATGCCGTCACTGTGGTGAGGCACACACACACAGGTCAGACGCAGGTCACATGACCAGGAGACAGGAAGTGTTCCTATAGCAACCACAGGGCTTGAAAGGTTATCTGTTTTTATTAGATATGATGTAACATTTGACCTGGGAGAATAGATTGCCATGTTATGAATCTCTGAATGTAAAAGGAGGCCATCATAAACGTTTAGTAAAATCAAATACAGTTTATTGACGAAAACAGCGCTGACTGTCTGGTCTCGTACCTTTTCAGGATGACTGAGGCATAACAGCTTTTTAGGTCGGGAAATAGTCAAAATTTGTTCTCTGTAAACTTTAAAAGTACTCAGCTTACAGTCAGTGTTCTTTCAGTGGGTCAAAGTGTCTCTGAAGGAAGACAGTAAGCCATCCAGTAAGTAGAAAGCTGCTTTCGAAGTGCCCTTGGCCAAAACAACTTGCCTCCTACACACATTCTGAGTGAATAGAAGCTTTGAAACAGAAAAGTGCTGTGTAAAGGTTACCACTCACCGCTATTCAGTGAAGAGACTACATAGATATAAATTGATTTATTGGACAAATCAGTTTTGGACTTTAGTAACCTGGAAATGAAAAAGGCAGTGTCAAGAAGGGCATCTGGCATAAGAAAAAAAAACATGAGAATGATTTTTTATGGCAACCCTTGAAAAAAAGTGGATCCCTCAAAACAGTCGTATAGCGACCCGACCCGAGACCAGTTTTGAGACAGATCTTGAGACCATTTTTTTTTACGTCTTGGTCAGCAGTGTTGGCTGCAGTTTTATCCAGTTTATTGCAGTTTGGGTCTTGGTCTCAAATCCTTTGTCTCAGTTTCAGATATGGCACTGGCGTTAAAGGAAAATGACCTGTCTCTGTTTGTGGAGTCATGTTGCACTAAATCCACTTTCTTTTTACTATTCCCCTGTTGACAGGGTTTGGTCTCGACCTGGTCTTGTCTTGGCTTAGTCTCAGTCTTGACTCGGTCTCGGCCCTTAAAAGTTTGGTCTTGGTCTTGGTTCACTCTGGACTGGGACTTGGTCTTGGTCTCGATTAGTTCAGTCTTGACTACAACACTATCTCCAAATGTGCTCAGTGTAACAAATATTTCATGACCTTTTCTTGAGGAGTCGTCACGTAAAGATCTTAAACAACTCATGTTCTCTTTATGTTCCACAGAAATGTCGCTTCAAGCTTTTTGACAGATCACAAACAGCAGCATAGTGAGCAACTATTTTTACACCTCCCCAGGACTGAGTTAAATTTGAGTGGATTAACTTGAGCTTTGTAATCCTGCGCAGCACTCAGAAAATGAGCTAATCTCATTGGCTAATGGAAACAAACTATGTGGGAAATGTGACTTAAAACTTACAGCAAATACAGCCTGACAAGGTGAATTAATTAGAGTTTATCTGTGTTTATACAACACTGAGAGCCAAAAAATGCTTTTATATGAATATTGATATTTTCTTGTTAATAAACAGCTGTATTATGGGGTGATTACAGGCCACATATGGTCCGACTGGAGTCACCTGCCGCCTAAGCGTCTTATAAAATCACTGCTTTCAGACATAGTTTAGTTTGAGCACGTCGACCTTTTAAACCAGATTAACGATGGGACCTGTGTTGTTAAATGATTGCCTTTGTCGTAAACAAGGAATTAGTTTAATAAACTAGATTTTATGACAGGTTACCCAGATACCAGAGGTAGAGGAAGATGTACTCCAAGTCTGTATTCTGGTAAAAGTACTGTTACGGCAAAGTGTTATTATGTCAAAGTATTCAACAGAATTGTTACAAAAGTTAAAGAGTCTAAAGTTTACCTAGGTAGAAAGTATTTACTGTTACTTCCACTACAGCAACTGCTACTACTACTCAATCATACACTCAACTTATAATATGATCATTTTAACCGGTGATTTTAATTTACACATAGGCAATCCTTTAGACCCTGCTTCCAAAGAATTTTTAAACATTCTTAACTATATGGATTTTACACAACATGTCACAAAGCCGACTCACAACAGAGGACACACCCTGGATTTGGTCATTACCTATGGCCTGTCCACCGGTGTGTCCTCTGTTGTTGACTTGGCTGTCTCTGACCACTACTGTGTGTTTTTTAACATCACTGGTTTTATTCAGTGGGAGACCTCGGTGTGAGCTGTGAGGAAACTCTATCTAACCTCTGAAGTGGCTGCAAATTTTATCAGGGTTTTAGATAAATGTCCTCCTGTGATTTTACCTGCACCCTGTGATTTTATTTTTGAACATTTTAACAGCAAACTGAAGACAAGCCTTGACTCTGTCGCTCCACTCACAACAAAAAAGATTCACACAAAAGTATGCCCCGTGAAGAAATGAGGAAGTTAAGAAACTCAAAAGGAATTGCAGGGTGGCAGAAAGGAGATGGAGGAAAAATAAAATTACAATAAATTATCAAATTTACTGTGAGCAGCTTAAGATTTACAATAATGCACTAAGGAACTCAAGAAACACATACTTTGCAAAAATAATAAGTAATAACAAAAATAATCCCAAGGTCCTCTTTTCAACCATCAATCATTTATTTAGCCCTGATTTTAACAGCTCCCAAGGAACCCCAACAGGCTTTCTCTGTGAGCAGTTTGCAGACCACTTCAGAGGTAAAATCAACACTATTAGGTCTAATATTTTATCTCCTCAAAATGTAGTTTTAGATACTCCTGAGTGCTTTTTTTTACCTGAGGAAACACTGGACAGTTTTGTCGAGGTTAATGCTGAAACCCTTGATAAAGTTTTCTCCACAGTGAAACCCACCACATGTCTTTTAGATCCAATTCCCACTTCATTTTTTAAAACATTTTATGGATTTCTTAAAGACGAGCTTTTATACCTGATGAATTGCTCTCTCCAGATGGGAGTCTTCCCTGCTGCCTTTAAAACGGCGGTGGTGAGGCCCCTTCTGAAGAAGAGCAATTTGGATTGTAATGATTTAAATAACTACAGACCAGTATTCAACTTACCATTTTTTCCACACATTAAGTATATTACTAAAATAGGTTTTTATCATCTGAAAAACATAGCCAGAGTCCGCCCTATTCTCTCTCGGGCCAACACGGAGACGCTGATACATGCTTTTATCACCAGTCGTATTGACTACTGTAACACCCTGCTTTCTGGTCTTCCCAAAAAGAGTACCTCAGCTCTAAAACTTTTACAAAACTCCGCAGCTCGTGTGCTGACGAAGACCAGAAGGCGGGCCCACATTACACCGGTTTTAGAATCATTGCATTGGCTCCCTGTGTGTTTCAGGATCGATTTTAAGGTTCTTTTATTGGTCTTTAAATGCCTTAACGGTCTTGGGCCTTCTTATCTTTCTGACTTGCTTTTGCCATACGCGGCCCCTGAGGTCCTCCGGTACCGGCCCCCTGATAGTTCCTAAAGTCAGGACACATACACATGGAGAGGCAGCTTTCCAGTGCTGTGGTCCTCGTCTGTGGAACGGCCTGTCGGAGAACCTCAGGGCTGCGGAGAGCATTAATGTTTTTAAGAGCAGGCTCAAGACCCACCTTTTTATTTGTGTGTGTGTGTGTGTGTGTGTGTGTGTGTGTGTGTGTGTGTGTGCGTGCGTGCGTGCGTGCGTGCATGTGTGTATGTGTGTAAGTGTGTGTTTGTGGGTCTGTATATATTGGTGCGTGATGTGGGGACTGAGGGAGGGGGTGGGTGGGTGGGTGGTGGTGTATTGCTTTTAACCTTGTAAAGCACTTTGTGCTGCATTACTGTATGAAAAGTGCTTTATAAATAAAGTTTGATTGATTGATTGATACTTGTATTACCCCTGGTGCTACTATTACTTCTACTACTACAACCACTACTACTGTCACTACTACTACTACTAATGCAATTAATTTTTTCTCAATATCTTCTTTACTGCAAACAAAGCCAGTTTATTCACATTCACGGTTAAATGTAGTTTTTGTCAATGTAGCCAACTTGTTATTTAAAACAATGCTACATTTTAGGAGGACTGAAAGATTGAGTACTTCCTGATGTTACACTAGTTTATTAGAAAGATATGGCACTGTACTCTAAATGATAAAGTATAATAGTATTACATTCATTTTGTCATTGATGTGCTTTGTTTGTTTGGCCAATGCCAGTTGTTCTCAAACACTGGTGATATCTGGGCTTTTGCTGTTCAAGTCCTGATTTAGTTTCATTTAGAGCCAGTTTTATTCCTGTCTAGTCTTACTGTGCATGACACTTAAACTGGGCATTTTCTGGTTTAAGCACAAGTTAGTCCTGGTTCAGTTCTTCTTTAGTCCTGGCTTAATCCTGGATGTGTCCTGGTTTAGTCCACATATAGGTAATGATGCATTCTAGTAGTGGAATGCAACAAAGTAAAAGTACTGAGTTACTTTACTTAAGTACAATTTTCATGTATCTGACTTTACTTAAGTAAATTTTACAAGCGGTACTTTTACTTCACTACATTTTAGAACAAGTATCTGTACTTTTCACTCCACTACATTTCTGAGTTGGTATGAAGTAAAAAGTATTTTGAGTTTTGGTTTAAAATCATGTGTTTTTCACTGTAGACACACAGTACTTAAATATAACAGATGCAGTAAAGTAGTACTGCTTTAGAAACATCAGAATAATAAAGAGCTCAGAGCTCAGAGACAGATTCAATCTCTTCTACTGCAGCAGTTTGTTCATTTCATCTGGAATCAGCAAAATCCCTCACATTTAACTCATTCATGAGCTGTTGAGTCTGTGAGAAATACTTTGACTTTTTACCTGCAAGTACATTTAAAAGTAACATTTAAAAGTATATACTTTTGCTTTAGTAAAAATTTTAAGGTGATACTTTTACTTGAGTAAATATTAGCTTCTTTATCTGTACTTTTACTTGAGTAAACAAATTGAGTTCTTCTTCCATCACTGATGCATTCTCCTAAGTTGACTGCTGTTTTATCTCTGTTTATACCTGAGTTAGTGTAGATTTAGGCTTATTGGAGCATTAAAGATGGTACTTGGAAAGCCCAGTATGTAGTGAGGTGGTACGTGATGATATTTAAAGCTTGTTGTTTTTTGCGGGTTCTGGACATACTTCCTGTCTGCCATCTGTGAAAGCCTACAGTAGCCCTAGAGGGACATGAACAGTCTATTATTATGAACCAAGTTCTGACTAATGTGGAGACAACTTTGTACCATTTGGTTTTGTGACTCTCAAAATATTTCACACCAAGTACCACCTCAGAAAAGAAACATCTTGAATGGACTAAAATGTGCATTACCAAATAAATACATAACAGGAAATTAACTGAAATAAACCAGGTCTAAAGACAGGACTAAACAAGGGCTAAACTAGGACTAAACTGCAAACTAAAGCAGTGGTGTACACTTCACCTCACATTTAATTCCCAACTAGGACTAAACAGGAATTAAACAGTCTAAACTAAACAGGAGTTGAGTTGCAAACTTAACTAGAGTCTGCATACCACCAGTAGTACCCGTACCATAGATTAAGAACCACTGTTTTACTCAACTATATTTTACACAATGCACCTTTGATTAAACTTTTGTGCCTCCCTTTTTCAGGTCTTGTACAAGGTCTACATCTCTTTTGTGGAGGTTGGACCAGCGAATGTTCAGACAGTGGACTACTTCAAAGGCATCGGTGAGAAACACATCATCTAATTTTTTCTCTTTTTTTACTTTTTTCTGATGATACATATGCAATACTCATATAAAATGATATCCAGACATACAGTGGTGGTACAACCATAAACTTCTTTTCCTTTCAGCAGTCATCACAGCAAATCATCTTCATCTAACTCTATCCTCTGCATCTTCTTCTCTAACACTATAATGGATTTTTTATACCTAAAGATATGTTAGTTTTACTTTGTATATGCCCCGTAGTTTAATCATTTTGGACCGTCCTATTTCTTTGAATACCTGATTTAACCCAGCCTTCTTCTCCGTTGGCAGCCTCCTTCCTGATCGTCAGTATCGGAGGAACCATGGTGGGTCTGGTCTTTGCTGTCATCCTCGGGTTTATAACCAGATTCACTAAGAAAGTCCGAATCATTGAACCACTGTTCGTCTTCCTGTTGGTCTACCTGGCCTATCTCACCGCCGAGCTCTTCTCCCTGTCCGCCATCTTGTCGTAAGTATTCACAAACCTCTCCTGCAGTGGTTCTCAGAGGCTTTTCACACCACACCAGGGCTAAATCAGGACTACATCCAGGACTTCATCTATGACTTCATCCAGGACTGAACCAGTTCTAAACCAAGAGGTCTAAACCAGGAGGCCTAAACCATGACTAAACCAGTTCTAAACCAGGAGGACAAAACCAGGACTAAATTAAAATTATTCTAGCACTAAACCAGTAGGAGTAAACAGTTCTAAACCAGTATGTCTAAACCAGTTCTAAACCAAGATGACTAAACCAGGACTAAACAAAGACTAAAACAGGACTAAACCAGGGATAAGCCAGTACTAAGCCAGAACTAATGTCACACTAAACCAGCTCCAAACCAGGTCTAAACCAGGACTAACTAAAGCTGACACTGTTTAAAATGGACTGAGCCAAAGCTTTTCTGGTCCCAGTAAAAGCCACAGAGTCTGCTGTGTACTGTTCTAAAGCAGAGTTTGAATGAGTTTTTCTCAGCAGTTGTTCTTGTCTTCATTTTCTCCTCAGCATGACGTTCTGTGGCATCGGCGCTAACAAATACGTGGAGGCCAACATTTCCCAAAAGTCTCGGACGACAGTGAAGTACACCATGAAGACCCTGGCCAGTATCGCCGAGACTATCATCTTCATTTTCCTGGGGATCTCTGCTGTGGACAAGTCCAAATGGGCCTGGGACACAGGCCTGGTCTCCTGTACGCTCGTGTTCATCTTCGTCTTCAGAGCTGCAGGTCAGTCACACTCATGAGTCCTGATTTAGTGCTAATTTTGCTTTGACCTGTAGTACAGTCCTGAGTTAGACCTGGTTTAGTCCTGGTTTTCACTTTGTTTACTCATAATTTAGACCAGAGGCCTGTAATACGAAGCTGGCTTAGACAGTTACTTTGGGGCTAACCTTGGTTGTTGGTACGAAGCTGGATCTCTTTCAGTCGAGGCAGATCTCTATGGAAACATATGCTGAAAGGCTAACTTGGTCCAGACCTGGTTAAGTTCCTGGATAAGATGGCTCTTTGACCAATCAGAGACGAGGAAAGGGCTGCTCTGAGAGCAAAATGAGCAGCTGGAGTGAGCATGTGCAGGAGGAGAAAACTGCAGAAGGAGAGGAAAAATGAATTGCACTGAGCAGCACAGCTGACAGCAGCAGGACATAAAGCAGCATTAGACACACTGTAAAGTCTTAACTTTATGAACATGAGACACACAGGACAATGAATTATATTCTGTTCAGAATGACAAAATGACTCACAATCTGTATTATAATAATACAAAAATAATTTAAATTATTAAACCCTCTGGTTAAGCTGTGAAGCTTATTTGATATTAAAATTAATATTCAAATTTTGACTATAGGTATTCAGTAGGTTTATTCAGTCTGTGGAGCTGTGAGTCACATGTCTCATGAGTTCAGTGCACAGATTTATGGTTTAGTGTGGTTTCTCAGTGATATTCAGATGAAATATCTCTGTGACGTTGGTGTGATTGGTCATTTAGCTCTGACTCTGCTTGTTCCACCTGAACACACTCACAGCTCCACAGAGAAACCCAGGGTTAACTCAGAGAGTTGATGTTCTGCTTCATAGTACCGCTGATCCAAAGACGCACATGTTTGGTTTTGTCTGGGTATGGAAGACATATCCGGGATAAATTCATCCAGATTCGAAGTACAGGCCTCTGGATGTGTCCTGATTCAGATCTGGTTTATCCATAGTTTAGACCTGGTTTAGCTAAAACATTTTTTAAACAGAAGTCAATAGGACATAGCAAACTAGGCTGCTATTTACACCAATGTAGTTTGTTATAAGGCATAACCTTTAATACAAGAGAAGTGTCAGTAAATACAACTTAATTTTTGTCTCATCAATCCAGCCTCAAGGGATCACAAGTCTATGTACTGTTTGTGCCGGTTCCAAGCTCAGGTAAATGGTGAGGGTTGTCAGGAAGGGCATCTGGTGTAAAAAAAAAAAAAACACAAAAAACTATAGCAAGTCAATATGGAAATCACTCCACACTGGGAGGCTGATGATTTGCAGAAAAGAAATGCCAAAAGGAACAAAGGTTTGCCTGATTCCTCTTTGGGGCCTGCTGTCATTGCTTATTCCCTGCAGCAGACCAGACCAAAGCAATCATCAGTTTGACACATTTAGTTATTACATCTTTCTTTGTTAGCTCACATATATTCAAAATAACTAGAAGAAATTCACCTTTTGGAAGAAATGTGTCTAGAAAATCATTCTGAGTATTACAGTTTTAGAGCTGGCACTTCTGCTGTTTAAAGCAGAACTATGCAACTTTTCTTGTTTCTTTGCTGTGGTCACTTTTTTTTATCTAAAGCATTATAAAAACTTCGCAAGTCCAGTTGACCCCTGTGTGACCCCTCACTCAGCTTGACTCTCGTTTTTTCCACCTCGTATTCGTACAAAGTTTTCCTCTGCCTTTTGGCCGCTCTGCCATGATGAACATATGAGAAACAAAGACATCCCTAGCCTGTTGTTATGGCTAATCAGGATGTGTTGCTTTCTCCCAAAACACTGAGACTTCAGGGACACGGAGTTAGTGCTCCCATTCTTGAAAGGCTACTTTTTCACCAAGATACACCAGGGGACTTTATTCACCCAGCAACAACTTTATTTAGCAGTAACACTTAATCTGAAGCTGTTTAGTTCATATTCAAAAGTGGGATATTTTAACATAAAGACATTGTACTGCTTTGATACATGGCTGCAATCAAATTCTAGTATTCTTTGTAAATTCCTATTCTTCCTGTTTCTCACCTCCATACATTTTGGTATTCTTTTCATGTCTCTCTGTCTCTGGTGAAAGCCGGAGAGAAGCTGCATCTTTGACATTTACTGTCAGAGATGTGACATTTGAGAAGGGGTTTTGTTAAACTGAATACAGAGCAGGTTAAATGCCACTCTCTTTTACCTCGTAATCCTTTGCCGCCTGAAGAAACGCGCTGATTATTTTAAGCTTCATTGAAGAAAGCAGCAAATCTCAGCTTTCTAAAAATATTTTCTTTAATGGGATGTGTTCCTGTGACGTCACAACTTTCTACAGTGGGGCTAAAGTGTGAGGCTCACATGGAGGCAAGGCACAAACTCTGTGGAAGAATCCAAAGCCGTGCAGAGAGCTACTGGGGGGGCAGGGGCTCAGAATTCAGAAAGGGCACACAGATCAGATCAGATCAATAATTCATGGAAATTAGCAGAAACTAAATAGAGTGTGCTTTTGCACTCCAGTATCCAGGTTATGAACCTTATCCTGGTTATGACAGTATTTTGGATGTTTCCACGCACTCAGAGAAACTTGGATACTCATATCCCTGTATACATGACAAAATATAGTATCCTCAATAGAATATAGGGGAGCACTGTGGCAAAGTTACTAACACGTGGATTATTTAACACATTTCTTGTGACAGAAGAGAGAGAAAAATATCCAAATAAACACATAGTAAAGACGGTAGAGCACTATCACAGCAGCAGTGAAAGACAATATGAACAGTGGAAAAAGTCCGAGAGCAGCAGAGACGCAGCCACAGCAACCAGCAGCTGGCACACTGTTTAATAAATAGACTGTGCCACTTTGTTGAATATTATTAGGTTAGGAGTAGGGCTGCGCGGTATATGCTGTAGACGGTAGAAATTATATAAATTTGGCTTACGGTAGAGATTTGCGCGCTACCAGTCCCATCGTCGATGACATTATCGCACCTGCGTCAACATGGCTGCAAGCACAGAGACTGCTGAGCATAGGGCTGTGCCAAAAATTGAACTTAAAACTGAAATTGGATAAAGAATAGATCTCGGTGATAAGCTTAGAGCACTTTTATTCGATCTGGACACGTCTCCAGACAGTGCAGACGCAGATTACGGAGCAGCTGAGGGGCGCACACTGCGCACCTGTTACAGCCTGAGCAACAGAGAACAAGAGTGGAGTTTAGAGGAATAACCACCTAAAAGGTACTACTGCATTTAAATACAAAAAAAGCATTTAAAACATGCAACGACAGCAACAACTGCAGCAACAGTGAGATGAACAGAACAGTGAGAAATGCTTCGTACATGTCCAAAGGATCTCATTCTCTATCTAGCGAGCAAAATCATCATCTTTGAATTTCAAAGGAATGTTGTTTTTGCAGGAGTTGTTGGCCAGACCTGGGTTTTGAATCGTTTCCGCCTCGTCCCACTGGATAAGATTGACCAGGTGGTGATGTCGTACGGTGGCCTGCGGGGGGCAGTGGCGTTCGCTCTGGTCGTGCTTTTGGACGGAGAACAAGTCAAGGCCAAGGATTATTTCGTGGCCACAACAATCGTAGTGGTCTTCTTCACCTGTCATGTTTCAGGTATGAAATGTCTATATTGTACATTTCAATCCAGGCAGGTGGTTCTCAAACTGTGGTACAGGTACCCTTGGTGGTACGAAGGCTTCTTCTGGTGGTACTCAGGAGTCTTTTGCAGTTCATGTCCACATTTAGTTTATTTACATCGACGACCTGGAGGCAGCTTGAGAAACAGGCAGTACAGAAGAAAAAGACAAGAAAGCATGCACAACAAACACACATCCAGTTAAAAGCAGAGATTGGAATGAATGAACTGAGTTAGTGAGTGATTGTTGCAGCTGATTCCAGTCTCTTGCAGCAGCTAACTGGAAGGAGAAGCGACCGTAGGATGAATAAATGAATCCTTTATTGTCATTTCTTTGCACATTTCCTCACACAATTCAATGAAATACCATTTCTCATCAGCTCACAGCAGTGCATTAAAAGGTACAAATAAATAAATATCAACAATAAAATCATATATATCCACAACATTCAATTCATAGGACATGGGCATGGACATTTTTCACCAAAGTTCAAAGTTCTGTGTTCTTTGATTATGTGTAATGTGTGTGCGTGTGTACAGGGAGGGGGCACAGTCTGTTTCTCAGCCTGACAGCTTGTGGGAAAAAGCTGTTCAGCATTTATGACGTCCTGCAGCTGGTGCTTTGATACCTCCTTCATGACGGCCTGATGGAGAATATGTGGTGATAAAAGTCTTGAATAATTGTTTTAGCTCTCTGTATAAGGCTTTTGTTGTACAGCTTCTCTAAAGAGAGGAGAGGGGCGCCAGTGATTTTACTTGCCGTCCTTACAATCCTGGGCACTGTAGGCTTTGGGGATGACCAAACTAATCTATGATATGCTGTTGTTTTACCAATCAGGGTTTTATAAATAAGCAGGTACCAGTGGGTCAGTCTGCAGGAGTGGAGCGAGGGCCAAGTGACAAATGAGTACAGGCTGCAATGGTGAGTGTTAAAGGGAGCTCCAGTGACAAAACAGACAGTAGAGTGCTGGATAACGTCCAGTTTGTGACGGAGGGTTATGGAAGCTGACCTATAAACAACATCACCATAGTCTAATCTGATCATTTTTAGCAGAAGTTGTTTTGCAGAGTGCAGAGTATTGATGTGAGATTCAAATGAGAGTGAGCTGTCTAAGCAAATGCCAAGACACTAAGATTGATTACTGAACCAACTAAAGAGGAAATTGCTAGCGGACATTTAATTTGTGGTAAGTTTCTGTTTTGTTTGTATGTTATGCCAGATGAAGATTGAAGTAGATGTGTAGAGAATGGTGTGGCGTACATTTGGATGTGTGCATTATGAGCAGTGTTGTTAATATAAAAACAGAAAAGTGTTGGACCTTGGGATGTCAGAATGTCTGTGTGTTTGTGTGACGATTATTGTTAGATGAAAAATTGCAATTATACAATTTTCACAATTATTGACACCGTGGAAGAAAACACTGACCATTTTTTGCTGCTAAACCTGTCTGACCCATCTTTAGATATTTTCTCTTCTTTTTTGATTTCATTGATTAGCTGCAGTGACCATACATGTACAGCAAATGCAGACCTGTACATGCAGACAGATTTTAATTTTGGCTGTAAAACAAATACTCCCACTGCCACTTTGGCCAGCTGAATTTTATTAATACCTATTGTATATCTTAACTTTAAAGGTTAAGCCTGAATTTAAGTTGTTCTGCTTGAGTGTGCACCATTTTGTAGGGATCTAATGATATCCAAATTTTACAGTACGGTATTATCACAATATTAATGTTGCGGTTCTATATTTATGAGATATTGACACAAGGATCATGTGTTGTAGAAAAGCTCACAATATCAAAACGTATTCTCTAAAAATACCCTGATGAACCTTTAGGATTTTTAGTTATTGTGATGTTTCAAAAGATTAAGACTGAAAATGTGTTTAATAGGGGTGTAACGATACAGTAACTGTATCGATGTATCGATTTTTTTTTCCTATGATACAACTACATCGATACACATGACCTTGTATCGAATTGTATTGAGTTCTAGGAAGTGAATATTGATACACATAAAGTATCAATCAATAATATCGGAAATATTGAAATTGAATTTAATTAATTTAGAATATAGAAATTTGTATGTTAAAATAAAACCAGACATGGCTTTTTGGAGATAAATTTTGTGTTTTTAATTAAATAAAATGTTATATTGAACTTTTCTTCACTCTCTGTCTGCTGGACATGACCAACCCCGGCCACAGTGCTACATTTGAGAGTAAGCTTTTTTGAGCAATACAGCAACTTTTTTGGCAAAAAGTTGCTGTATTGATTATTGATATGAAGGTGTTGAATCGTATCGAATCGTATCGAATCGTATCGAATCGTATCGAATCGTATCGTTCCAAATTAGCCAATATCGTTCTTCATTCGTATTGAAACACTTCTAATCGATACATATTGTATTGTTACAAAAATGTATCGTTACACCCCTAGTGTTTAATATCAATAATTTTGTCATGTTGGTAGCACTGAAACTGATCAAAGGATCATGGTCTATGTAGTTCCCTCTGCTTTTTACCATTCTGCTACAATTCAATTCAATTCAGATTTATTTGTATAGCCCAGTATCACAACAAAAGTCGCCTCAAAGGGCTTCACAAACAGTTGATCAAACATAAACACACAATCAGACTTAACACACAATAACTACACTAAACAGACCCAGGACACTCCTGTCCTTAGACCCTCCTTCTCGGTAAGGAAAAACTCCTAAAAAAAAACAGCTGCGGGAAAAAAGAAGAAACCTTATGGAGCCCAACTGAAGGAGAGATCCTCTCCCAGGACGGACAGGCAATGCGTCTAGGAGTTAGTCCAGTAGTCCTCCCCTTGTGTACAGATGCTTTAATAACTTTTATTGGCCAGACTAGTGTGCACACCCATGGTGTTGCAGCAGAGGACAGTGTCCCAGCGTTTCAGTCCGTTTCAGTTTGACTTTAGCTCAGAGTTTGCCTGTATGTTTAGTGCGTAACAAAGCGGTTGAGAGGTACGAGGCGAGAGAGGGAGATGAAAGAAAAGGAGCAGCACCATGAACAATGTGACGAGCACTGAGTTAAACCTGAGTTCACGGTGGGATGAGGTGTGGAGAGCAGACAGAGCTCTGAGACGCCGAGGAGCCACTGCGTTTATTTAAAGCACAGAGTAGTACGTACCGGGGGCTCCAAAAAGTGACGCACAGGAGCTCCCTGTGAGATACCGCGGCTTCTAAGCCCCTCCTCCGAGAGCGACCAGAGACATGATAAACAGCTGTCTGAAAAGCCTGTGTCTCTTAGCCTGTCCAGCAATATACGATGGTCCACAGAGTCGAACGCCTTGGCCACAATATTTTTTATTGTCAATGGCACATACAATGTCATTTAGTTTATTCATGTTTTATTCCTGCTCTGGTTGGGTGTTAAATTGAAAGTGAAATTGAAGTAGAACACTCCTTTGTCCTGGTTTGGGCACATTAATTCTGGTTTTGACCTGGTTTAGTGTTAATCCTGGATATGTGCTGGTTTAGTTCTGCTTTAGACCTGGTTTAGTTCTGGTTTAGATGTGGCTTTGTGCTAGATTAAGTCTTGGTTTAGTCCTAGTTTAGACTTAATTTAGTCCTAGTCTAGGTTTAGTCCAGGTTTAATCCTGGCTTATTTCTAGATTAGTTCTGGTTTAGTGGTCTTAGTTTAGTCCTGTTTTAGTCCCTGCTTTGTTCTTTTTTCTTTGCCCATTTAGTAATGCTCATTTTAAAGATGGTACTTGGAAAGCCATTTTTTTTTGCCACAGATGCTCCACAAAGGGGCAGTAAAGGGACACATGACATGGCATCAGGGGCGTAAAGCCTACAGTAGGCCAAACCAACCAGCTGTGAACCACTGCACACTACAGGAGGCAGACCCCAGAAGGGAACAGACAAAAAAAAAAAAAAAAAAGAAGACAGTACAATGCAAAAATCACCAGTATAGTCAGGCTACAGGCTCCTCGGTTCAGATACAGGTCAGAGGTCAGAGGTCGTTGGAGTCAATGCTATTGATTAATTTCTGTGCCATTTAGGATTTTCACCAGCCACAATCTAAATGCTGAAATGCTGGTTCGTGTGTAATATACACATACAACACCACTTAACAAGTATTTGTGAAATTATGATTTATCATTATCAAAACTAAATGAATGACTTTCAAATGTGTATATTTTTCCTTGTTGTATAACATCTCATACTGAGATACTAAACGTCCCCCATTGAGTTAAATCAACCTTTTTCAGCTTTTAAACTTATGTTTGCACTTCAAAAACAGACCTGGAGTAGTATTTTGTTTCATTCACACATGTTTGAGTAATCTTGTACGCTCAGGCCGTCCTTTTCTTAAGATCTGAATACGCTCGGTCTCACAGCTCTACATAGACACGTGAAACCAGGAAGTGCTCCTGTGCGTTTCTAAAGCCTATACACCAGTCACCAGACTCATTCTGATCATTTCACTGCTGAAATTGCTGTCACTAGCAGTCAGCTCATTTATCTATCTGTTAGCCTCATGTTGCTAATAGCCATGCTAATTAGCCATTTTATGCTGTATCCATTCTCCACCGTTGCCAGCAGGGGCGACAGACACCTAATCTAAGCGTTCTCTGCAAAGTCATAGTCCCAAAAGAAAACCTTTTCTATACATATACATTATTTAAACTTATAAAACATGAAATACTAATGCAAAGGTATCTATTTATTTTAAAAAGCTCAAAAAGCTAAATATAGGACTTTTAAGGCTTTTTTTTCCAGTGATGATTTGTGACAGACTCTTGCTATGGATCCACAAGTGATGTAATCAAATAAGTTGCACAAGCAGCCTGTTACCGAGATTAGTGTCCTGTCCCATTTATTTGTAGGAGCAAAATACATTTTTTAATTGTAATATTTTTAGACGACAGGAATGAATGGTTTATATATTTGTGAAAAAGTACTATGAATTTTTATCACCTGATTGTCAGCTATAGTTTCTACAGTGAACTTATTAAAGTAAGATTAGTGGTGACTGATGGATTAAATCTAAGTGAACACATTTCTATTAACACCTGACCATAACATTAGAATTAGGAAATGAAAACTGCGTCACTTTTAGCTTATGTGCTAATTATAGACAATAATTGCCACGTTAAATAATAATAATAATAATAATAATAATAATAATAATAATAATAATAATGAAACCTTTTTTAGTCCCTCAGTGGGGAAATTGCAGTAAGTACAGTAAACTGTGGCACACAGTGATATCACACGAGAGCACAAAAGTGTATCAGAGACCTGTATAATAAATAAAATGGCTAAATGTTGACATACTCGCTAATGCTTTCCAACCAGGCTGTGGTTACTTACATATGGTTATGTGGTTGTCATTTTCCAAAATCATCATTCGTTCATTCATAATTGGCAATCCTTGGTGGCTAATGTTAATCCCTCCTCATTCCTGAAATCCTTCCTTAACAGTGTATTATGGTGTCAGGTGAGGAGCAGGAGGAATGGTAAATAAAAGGACCCAAAAAAGCAGGACTGTGAGAGTGCAACTTTAATAAATAATAATGGGTGAAAAAACAAAGTAACAATTTTTAAAAAAAGAAGGGAAAAAAGTCAGTACAAACAAAAAATCCAAAAGGACAAAAACAAGGGATTACAAAATGTAACCAAGCTAAATAAAAAGGTGGAGTAAAAACAAAACTTACTGAAAACAGGAACCAAAGACACTGGGTACACAGAGGACACAGACTAGATACAGAGACTGGCAAGACACTGACACAGACAAAGAAACGACAAAGAACTGGGGAAAACACAGAGACTAAATAAACTCGGAGCACACAGGTGAAACACATCAGGGCGGGGCAGGCGGGAAACACAGGAGGGCAGGAAGTAAAACAGAAAAACACAAGACATCAAAATAAAACACTGGGGAAACAAAACATGGACACAGAACAAGACAGAATCATGACATGTTTACGCAGCCGTTCTGTTTACAAACACTAAAAGAGTCTATAGGTTCTAAATTACAAAGTGGGTAGTGAGAGACTAATGCGTTTGGCAGGTTCAGGTTGTCTCGTGTTAATGTCGAGCCCTGGCCGTCCATGCCGTCTTCAAACTGTAGCGGTTCAATCTTATTTAAGTTACAGACTGGGCTAATATGCTGCACCATTACATCGTCCTCCCTTCGCCCGGCAACCATTGTCACGGAGCCGTAGACCCACTCGGTGCAGGATCTACGAGGGGAGTGGACACCACGGCTAATAAACTCTTATTAGGTACATAAATCGTTATGTTTAACTCCACTTTATTTATAAAGCACTTTAAAAACAACACAGTCGGCCAAAGTGCTGTACACAGCAATAAGAAAATAAAAACACAACAAAGAAAAATCCATGTAAGGAAATAAAAGAACAGAGACTTATGACTAATATAAAACAAAGGTGAATCGATAATAAATAATAAATAAAAACAATAAAAACTATAAAAGTCAACATCTCAAACTGAGGTAAAAGCGTCTGAGTAAAGGTGCGTTTTAAGAGAGGACTTAAAAACAGGAAGTGATTCAGCTCAGGTCTAAGGTGCAGGGGCAGCTCATTCCACAGTTTAGGGGCAGCAACTGAGAAAGAGCGGTCCCCTCTAAGCTTCCTCCTTGTTTTTGGGACGACTAACAAAGATTGAGCTGCCGACCTTAGAGAGCGCGCAGGGCTGCAGGGCTGAAGCAGGTCACACTGATACTGAGGGGCGAGACCATTTAAAAACAAATAAAATAATTTTAAAATTATTACTTTAAGGAACTAATTACTACTTTAAGGAAGTAATTATACTGTAGGGCTGAGGCAAGTTCAAAATGTCACAAGATTCTCGTGAAACTCTGTCCCGTGATCTTGTGATGAATCGAGACCAAGACCAGTCCGAGTCCAGAGTGAACCAAGACCAAGAGAAGGCTGAGACCTTGAGGGTTCGAGACCAAATTGAGACTTTTAAGGACAGAAACTGAGTTGAGACTGAAACCAAACCCTGTGAACTAACACTAAATTACGGAGCTGTCGGAGATGTCGTTGCTTTAAAAGTATTTATAACCACTTTCACCGCGGACAGTGGGCATTTCTCCATCATGCCCTGAGCCGTGCAGCCACAGTTGCTTCCGGACTGCGGCGGCTCAGATGGCTGCTGCTGCTGATGTTTTTTTTGTTTTTTTCCCAGCTGCTGCTGATGGTGCTTTCCGTTACCATAGCACTTGTGACATCAGGGCAGGCCAGGAGCAGGACGGACACAAATCTAACCAGCATGCACTGCTCATGATCACCGCACTCTGTGGTGGTCTGGCTCATGTCGAAAGAGGCTTGTGAGATCCAAACGGGATAAGCGGGGGAGCCGCCACAGTGCACGGCTCAGTGCGGGGGTTTGGGGAAACACAGGCCGCCTGTCCTCGATGAAGGGGCAGCTGGTGACGGTGACTGGAGCTAAACCATAAGGCGCTGACACTTCACTTTGCCCCCTACTTCTCCAGTTGAGTGCAGTTTCAATTGTGATCAGGGCCCAGGACACGCCGGTTAGATTTGTGTCCAACCTGCTCCTGGCCTGCCCTGATGTCACGAGTGCAACGGTAACAGAAAGCAGCAGCAGCCGTCCGAGCCGCCACGGTCCAGAAGCAACTGCTGCTGCATGGCTCAGTATGTGATGGGGAAACTCTCACAGTCCGCAGTGAAAGTGGTTATAAATCAATTTAAAGCATTTATTTCCAGAACAACATCTTAACACACAGAGACCTCACGAGATGTCACAAAACCTTCTCAGGATCTTGCAAAACTTTTCCCAAGATCTCGCAAAACTATCTCATATCTTGCAATAGTTTCTGGGGACCTTGCTTTTTTCTCTCTTTTTTTTCACCATGTTTTGTCACCAGGTTTTATCCCTCCTGCACCCCTAAAACATTTTTTGATGTTCTGCAGTTTTTTGTGGATAACTTTTGCTGTGTTGATTAATATGGCATAGATTTTGCCTCAGGTGTGTATTTTGGGATGAATTTTCCGATTTCTGATTTTTTTTTTTAAATCCTCTTAAAATGCTCTCTAAAAAATAGTCACACCTTTCCCCCTAAACCATTTTTGTGCCATTGACTCCCATTCATTTTCAGTCATTGCCATATAATTTCACATTTTTATCAAGTATTTTATGGATTCATGATAGTGAGGGATTGGAATTTTTGTTTTTATTGTTTTCTACTAGGTGGTGCACACATGCAAAATGTAGTCTTTACTGAGATCTGCATCAGTGCACTGTAGAAACTGTGCCGAGACTGAGCAAAGGCCTCTGTGTGAGCTGGATGTTTATGCACCACAAAAATAGGAATTTAAGGGGTAATTTTCATAAACAGAATGATTTTGTGCTGTGTACGATTAGGACTGAAGTTAATCATTGTAACCAAAAAAAAAAAAAAAAGAATTATTGACTAAGATCATTTTTCTATGGCAGTCTTTATTGGTGTAGTTTTTTGTGCCTTAAGGCGAAAGGTGTGACTAAAAAGTTAGAGGGTTTGATTTAACAGACTCTACAAACAGAGACAGATCATTTTGCTGGTTCTTCTAATGCGGCAAACGAATTACCCCAAACCATCACATCCAAGTCTGAGTAAAATTGGACTTGAGACCAAAACCAAGACCGAGTAAAGCTGCAGCCAACACCGAGACAAGACGAGACCAAGACTGCAAAAAAAAAAAAAAGGTCTCAAGACCGATCTTGAGACCAAGACTGGTCTCGGGTGCAACAAAAACAAGTTACAGTAAAATGAAAAAGGAAAATATTTTATAGATTAGTATGTTAGGTCATGTGATCTTGGTGAGTGGACAACCAGCTACTCCTGCCTGAGCTACTGCTGCCAAGGGGAAATATTCTGCAAAATCTTCTTTTTTTGCTTCCAACCATGTTATAATGTCGTTCCCTCATCAAAAACATACATGGGGTGTTTTTACATTAGATTAGATTAAATACTGTAGATACTTTATTTATCCTGAAGGAAATTCAGGTTCGAGCAGCAGCTTCAGTATAAGGCACTCAGCAATATTAGTAAGGTTTTGTTTCATTCACACCTGTTTGCATTTGTTTGTCCTATATTCTCTGGCGCTGAGTTTCTGAGGCCTCAAAACGCTTGGTTCCACAAATCCCCGCCCACTCCAGGAAGCACTGACCAATCAACAACAAGCCCTCTACATCCAGTCAGTGTTCAGCTCTGTTTCCACTGATTTCTCACAGACACTTTTCATTCTGTTGTAACATAGTAAAAGTAGCTCAGTCAAATTATTTCTTGAATTAAAGTCCTGGAGTATGTGCTTTCAAAATTACTCAAGTATTCACAATGGATTTCAAATCAGTGTAATGTTTGTACAGAACAAGTAAATGGGAAACAGAGGAAACTGTATTTTGTAAATGGAACAACCAGGGACTAAAACAGATGTAAACTAGGACTAAAGCAGATCTAACCCAAGTCTAGACTAAAATAAATGAATCAATAAATAATAAATCAGGACCATCCATTCAACAGCCGTAGGTAGCAATAGTGAACCGGTACTGAACCAGGTTTAGGCCAAGTCTTTCTCTTGGTTCACTCTCAGTCAACGTTAAGTCGTGCGTCAGAAATCTGGGCTTTGACTCAGAGCTGACCTTTGAAAAACATACAAGTAAAATAGTCCAGTCTTATTTAAGGAACATAAGCAGAATATGTTCCATGCTGAGTTTTAGCGACACTGGAACTGTCATACATGCTTTTATCTCCTCCAGACTGGGCCCCTGCAATGGGCTTTTAACAGGTATTAATCAAAAATCAACCGCCTACAGCTTGTTCAGAATGTGGCAGCCAGACTTTTAACCAGAACTGAGAAGAGGGAGTGTATCACCCCCGATTTTAATGGACTTACACTGCTGCCCATCAGTTTTAGGATTGATTTTAAGATTTTACTTGTTACTTTTAAAGCCCTTCATGGTCTGGTGCCTGGGTACAGAGCAGAACTACTGTCCTCCTATGAACCAGGTCCTCAGGCAGAAACCTCCTGACTGTTCCCAGTTCTAGACTCTAGGCTAACTCAGTAGCATCATTTAAATCCCCTTTAAAGACTCATTTTTGTAGAAAAGCCTTTTTATAATCCTGTTTTTGCATTTATTTATTGTACTTTTTAAGTTTTATCTGGCCCTCGACTATGCTGCACTTGACTCTGATTTTAAGTTTGTTTTATCATCTTGTGTGATTTTAATATACCTGTCTTGTATTTATTGAGGATGTGTTTGTGTATCCTTTTTCGTAAGGGATTGTCAAAAGTATTTGTGGTTCTGTTTTGAAAAGTGCTATAAAAATAAAGTTATTATTAGTAGTAGTAGTAGTATTAGTAGTAGTAGTAGTAACTGATTATCTTTAAGGAGTGAGACAAATGACACACAGAGAGAAACTAAACAAACACAGTTGTCTTTCGGTTTTCAGGCAATTTCCTGGCAAAAGTTATTTCTGACTTTATAGAAATGTAGTGGAGTATTATATTTATCTTTAAAATGTAATGGAGTAAAAGTACAAAGCTTCCCCCAAAAAATACTACTCAAGTAAAGTACATATTCTCAAAAACAGGACCTAAATACAGTACTCGAGTAAATTTACTACATTACTGTCCATCTCTGACTAGAACCTAGTGAAAAAAGCTCTTTTATTCACTTCTCTTCCCAGAAAGGACAAACCTTACACTGCTGGGGGAGATGCACGTTCATGTTTATTTTAAAGCATAGGCACATACGCACAGGGCTACCAAAGCTGTTCATATTGATACTGGCAGACGTTCGCCTCATACACAGTCAGGCTACTTTTCATTACTCAGGTTTTGTTACGATTAACTTTAACGGCTGCAGATGTTTAGACGGGCTGCCTGGTTTTATTACTGCTTATCTAATTGTCTGTCATTGGAGCCCTAGTTTAATATTCTCTGTGTATTTACTGGCTGAATGATAAAGTTATATTGACGTTATTGCCCCAAAGCTGCACAGGCTGGGCTCATGCATTTTAAATCTCTGCTGTGAAAACCTATTATCAACAGCTTTTCTAATTATATTTGGTTATAACAGTGCAGCAGGTGGTTCAGTCAGACCTGCATACATTTGGGGAAATCTCATGTTAGATCATACCAGGGCTCCAATAACAGATTATAAGGTAAACGCTAAGAAAAAACCTGTTCTCTTTTCATAAAGCGTGTGCTGGTTTATAGCAGTGGTTCTCAAATATACATGTTCTGTAGACGAGGAGCATTAAATGGATAATTACAGAGTGGTTTGGTTCGAGTACCAGCTCCAGCTTCTACTTTAGAATTATTATTTTAAAGTCACACTAACCTTTGGTATTGTGTCAAACTAAAATGAACCTAAATCTGGACTGACCCAGGAAGGGATAAAACAGAGATTATCAGAAAAATGCAATAGTAGAGAAGGACAAAACAGGGACAAAACCAGGACTAAAACCAGGTCTCAAAGCAGAACTAAACCAGGGAAAAACAGGTCTTAAACCAGAACTAAACCAGGTCTAAAAGCAGAACTAAACCAGGTCTAAAACCAGAACAAACCAGGTGTAAAACCAGAACTCAATAAGGAATAAACCAGGTATAAAACCAGAACTAAACCAGGTCTAAAACAGAACTAAACAAGGCCTAAACCAGTTTTAAAACTAGAACTAAACCAGGGCTAAAACAACAACTAAACTAAGTGTAACTCAGAACTAAACCATGCATAAAGCAGGTTTAAACCAGAAATAAACTAGATCTAAATCAGGTCAAACAAGGACTAAACTAGACTAAGACTATACCAAAACTGAACCAAGTCTAAAACCAGAACCAAACCAGGTCTAATCCAGAATTAAACAAGGAATAGGGCAGGTTTAAACCAGAAATAATAGGTCTAAATTAGGTCCAATCAGGACTAAACCAGGACTAAACCATGTCTGAACCATGTCTAAAAGCAGAACTAAACTAAGGCTATACCAGGACTAAACTGGGTCCAAACCAGAACTAAACTAGGACTAAGCTGGGACTAATCTGGGTCCTGGGGATACACAAGACCAAAAAGGAACCACTGCTGTAATTTATAACTCCCCCTAGTGTTTGACAGAGCTATTACAAGTTATGATAATGGTTTCTTTAGTTTAGCTGCTTAGACTGATAGCTTTAAAAGTAATATGCAATTTTTAATAAAGCATAAAAATAACTTCAGTGTGTCCCAGATATAAAAAAAAAAAAAAAAAAATTCACATCACGTACAAGTTATTGCTGTTGTTATATCAGCAAACACAATATCTATATCACTTTAACTGATAAACCCTCAAAATCTCTGGGGGGGTTGAATATTTCTCATATACAGCCTATAGACAGTGTTTTAAATGCATCGTTACAACCCTAATAGTTTCTTTTCGAAGATAAAAGTGTTAATCTGATTTTGTCTCTGTCCTCAGGGGCTGACTATCAAACCTCTGGTGCGCTGGCTCAAAGTCCCACGCTCCACAAACAGGAAGCCCACGATCAACGAGGAGATCCACGAGAGAGTCAGTGCCTTTACTCACATCAGTCCTAACTTAATATTTACACACACACACTATACGCTGAGATTTTTTTATTTTTTATCTCTTCAGGCCTTTGACCACATCCTGACGGCAGTGGAGGACATTGCTGGACTTCAGGGGTACCACCACTGGAGAGACAAGTCAGTCCCAAAAAACACAAACTGAAAATGGTTGTATTGTCAATCGTAACGCCCAACAATGGACACTAGATGGAGCTCCTTTCTCATGGTAGACCTAAACTGTAGTTTGAGCTCTGCTACATTTACAGTTTGTTTCATACGACAGCGTTTTAGGGTCACACTGAAAAAAAAGGCACTATATGAGAATAAAGTTGTAATTTTTTGAGAATAATGTCATAATATTTTGAGAATAAAGTTGTAGCCAAAAAAGTCATAATGTCACGAAAATCAAGTCAAAATTTTATGAATAAAGTTGAAATATTTGGAGAATGAAGTTAGCTGTCTGTGCTTTGGCATTTTGTGAGGTTAAACTTTCCTTTAGGCTTCACGCAGGTGAAATCCTGCGCCTTTTGGCCCAGCATCACCATTATCAGTAATATAAGGACTTTGGCGTGACTTTTTTTTAAATGAAGACTTTAATTTTGAAATATTGCGTCTTTATTCTTGTAAAATTATAACTTTTTTGGCTATGACTTTTGATATTTTATGACTTTATTCACGTAGTGTCCATATTTTAATTTTTTCCATGTGGCCCTGTTGTAGTTTCAGTATTTCAGTTCAAAGTTAAACACATATTGTTCATATTCAGTACACAAAGGTTTTAGTGACATGTGGAAACTAAAAGTGCTTTAATAAACACTCAATTATATTTTTGTATCAGGAAAAGCTCAGCAATGGGCCATGGACAAAAAAATTTTGCTTGAATTTTGGTGTGGATCTAGGTCACAGAGCGTTTTCATGCAGCGTTTGTCAAACTGTGGTCCGGGTACCACTGGTGGAACGCAGGCTTCTTCTGGTGGCACTCAGGAGTCTTTTGCAGTTCAAATTCTAGTTTACTTTAATTTAGAGCCAGTTTTGGGGCAGTTCTGGTTTTGTCATGGTTTAGACCTTGTTCAATCCTAGATTAATCCTGGTTTTGTCTGTGTTTAGTACTGGTTTAGTCATGGTTTACTCCAAAGTCAGACTCATTTTAATGCATTAAAGATGGTCTTGGAAATGCAAATAGTTTTTGAGGTGGTACTTGGTGTGAACTGTTTTAAGGGATTCAGCTACCATTTTAAGATTCAGACTCCGTGAATCCGCCGTAGAGCAGCATGTGTGCAGGGCAACTGCAGCCTGCCTCAATGTCTTGGGTTTGCCAAATGTCTCTCCCCACTCTCTCCAGTTTCTTACTGTCTTATCAACACTACAACAAAATCAATAACTACATTAGTTAAAATTATTTGAATACATATTATTAATCTTAGAAATAAATATATCTGTCCATGGGGTAAGAGAATTCCACTTTCACCATGGACAAATAATTTTGCTTAAAATACATAAAAATAGCTTGATACAGAGAAGAAATAACTTGAAACAAGTCAAATAATCTAGTAATAAGTTACCTAATAAGTAAATATATCCAATCTAGTGAAAATTGCTCAAATTAATATTAATAATCTGAATTCATATTAATTCAACTCATTTTAACTAATGTAGATATTGATTTTTTGCAGTGAATAAAGCCTAAATGCCCAAAAAATATTGAAAAAATAAAAGATACGAACCAAAGATACTAACTCCACTCACTAAAAAAAAAAAAAAAATGTTTAGTAGATTTTTTTTGCCATTATGAGATATAAAGGTTCCATGGCTCAACAGAAAGAGCATTTACCCCTGAACTAGAAGATCCTATACAGTTTGAGTCTTGGTCAGGGTACTATATCTTCACCATTGTGAGATAGAACCAGTGCCTAGTTTTGTTTTGTATTTTCGTACATAAATACACCTTTTTTGTTTATAGCTTCTTTCTTCGTTCTCAAAAACTGCATAAAACTCTTGCTGTGTATTGTATAAAGCCTATTTCCAGAAACAGCTGCGTAAAAAAATAAGCCAGAAGTGTGTCCGCAGTGTTAAAATGTTTGTCCCTGTGTGTGTCCTCTCGAGGTGGGAGCAGTTTGATAAGAACTACCTGAGTAAGCTGCTGCTGAGGAAGTCTGTTTACAGGAAGAGTGAACTGTGGGAGGCCTATCAGAAAATCAACATCCGAGACGCCATCAGTGTCATTGACCAGGTACTAACCAGACCCAGGCGGTTTGGACATGTCCCGAGGAGGGATAGTGAGGTTTGTCTGCTGTGTTTGTAGGGCGGTAACGTCCTGACCTCGGCGCGGCTGTCTCTCCCCTCGATGGCCTCCAGAGCTTCTTTCCCAGAGTTCACCAATGTCACCAACTACCTGTGAGTCACATGACCAGACCATGTGTTTCTGCAGAGATGGTTCTTTGTATAGACATACTAATTACATCACAACAAGACAAACAACCCACATTCAAACAAATACAGAGCCGGCCCGTGGCATAGGCGATATAGGCAAATGCTAATGGCACAGAGTGAGCCTGAACAATAACAGTATTTACCTAGATATTATGAACACTGAGGAGAGTTTTGAGTCCATAGATGTGTTCTACTCTTGTCAAGCTTTAAGTCACTTTTCATTGATAACAAACAACCTCTTACTTGTGAAGATACAATCATAAAGAGCTCATAAAATAATATATACAGTAATGAAAGATGCGATCTGAAGCATGTTACTGCTGCGACACCTTTCTCACAATATTTTAGCATGTTTTATTATAAACGCAACATAAAACATTAGACCTGACGTCCTGACAAAAGCTTATGTAGCCTGAAGTGCTTTCTGGAGCCTCTGTCCACACTGGGAACTACTAACAGAGGATTTCAACACAAGTAATAAGCAGCATGTGTAAAACATTAATAAAACTAAAGCTAAATCACACTCTGCTTCAGTCTGTGTAAAGCAGCCCATGTTTAAAATGAGAGTTGTTATAAGAAGCAATAGTCTTGAAACTTGAAGAGAATCATAACTAGTCTCCCTTTTTTACTACAGTGTGGTTGCTGATGAAAATCACATATGATCTTTTAAAATGCATCAGATTACAGGAAATTACGTTTTTTAAATTTTTTCTAGGGGAGAGCCCCCACACCTCTCTGTCTTCTATTTTACTTCATAAAAACCTACTGCAAAATAGACCAGGGCATAACTCAGGGAGTGGCAGGAAATCATTGTTAATGCTTTGTGAAGTCTTATCAAATGTAGCATATATTCTGTTTTTAATGGGGGGAGGGGGCAAAATTTAGTGCCTAGGGCACTAATGCACTAACAGAGCTACCTAGAGCTCTGAACAAATGTATAAAATAAATGCATTGGCACAGCATGTATTTTTTACTAATTCAACATGTTCACTAGTAAAACTTGATCCACAAAAGAAATTACTTGGTCACAGTAGCTACATTTTGACAAAAAAAAAAAAAAAAAGGTAAAACAGGTATAGAATAGTTAAAAACAATAAAATACTCAGAAAAAAATCCAACAGAATAGATCAAAAATATACATATTTGCAAATCATCAGAAAATAAGAATGGAGGTATATTATATAATAAGTAAATATATATTTGTCAGGGTGTGTTGGGCTTTGAGACTTGCTAATTAATATGCAGATGTGAAAGGATGATCGCTGACTCAATTTAAATTTAGAAATCCTACATAAAAGTGATCCTGCTCGTTATAAGTCTGATGTTTTTTTGAATATACCTCTGCAAGCAACAAGATGTGGAGTCTCTCTGGAGTTAAATAAAGACCAGAAATAACTGAGTCGGTATAAGAATCATAAATGTGTATGTATATAAGTATATATGTATAAAGTAATGCTGATGCCCTGTGTGCCCTCAGACGTGAGAACGGCAGTGGGGTCTGTCTGGACCTGCAGGTCATCGATAATGTCCCAGGAGCCAAGGTGGAGGAGGACACTGAGACACACCACGTCCTGGCAGAAAACCTCTACAAGCCCCGCAGGAGGGTAACTATCACCCCTCTAATGTTCATTTGTTAGATTTAGAAAACAGCCCCCAACACTTTCAGATTTTTTGAAGCACATTACTAGATACAGATACATTAGGGGCAAAGCCAGGAAGTGTTTTTATTCCTAAAGGGTCTAAACCAGGACTAAACCAGAACTAAAGTAGACCTAAACCAGGGCTATAACGCAGCTCTAAACCCAGATTAAACCAGGACTATAACAGACCTGGTTTAGTCCTAGTTTAGTCCTGGTTTAACAACATCTTCCAGTGTATTTTTTACGTCTGGGGTTAACTACAGAACCAGACTGTGGCTTTCTTTAGTTATTTCTGAGAATCCCAGGTGGTTTAACGTACATATGTCTCATTTTAGATTTCCAAAAGTGTAGATGTTAAAACATATTACATTTTCATTCTTCTGAGGGTCCATTGTTAAAGTTTTCAATGGTCCAGAAAGCGGTCTGCATATGTTTGAAATGCTTACCCAGGTTCTTTTTGGGTGGTGTAAAAGTTATTTGGGACTTTATTGGTTTACTCAGAGGCCGACATAAAAGACAGAGACCACTGTGATTCCACTGAGAGTCTCTCGTAGGCCGATTCTAAAATGTTCAGTTTAAAAATATTTTATTTAACTAAAAAGGTATAAATAGGGTTTGCATGAGAACAGGGGAAAAAGTTGGCTCTTAGTTATACTTTTCATCAAGGTTTGCTGGAATTCTGATGTTGACATTAACTTTTTTGTTCACTGGCCTCTTAAGTTAGGATACATGCACAAAATCCAACTGGCCAAAGGGGTTAGTCAGACTAAATGTGTCATTAGCCAAAAAGTAAATCTACCAGCGATTGGCAGGTTGGCTAGTGTTAATGTATAATCCTGCTGAGATTCATTCAGAATTGACTTGCCATGTCTATACACTGTATAGACATTATTTTAGTGTTCTAAATGTAGTAGTTTAGTTAAGATGATAATCAGTAAATTAAAAGTTAAAAGCTATGCCCAGTGAAGAAAACAAAAGAAGCATATGTGTTTGATGTAATGTCTGTAAAATAACAACATTAACTTTTGACAAAAACGTCTTTATGTTTATCAGTTTTCAGGCTTGGTTAATCCTTCATTAGCTGTTTAAAAGAGTTTATTGGCTTCAACAAACTAACGTGAGTAGTATAGTACACAGTAGCGGCCACAAGAGGGCCCCCTGTGCCGCCAAATTAAAAGTAAACAGCTTTGGTTTTTATGATTTTAGACACATTAGAGATTCTGAACTGTAGTTTTCATGAGCTGTTAATCCTAATAATGTAACACATTTAGATGAAACATTCCTGACTTAGCAAAAGTAACATTAGCACAAAGTGTAGTGCATTAGTATTAGTATTAACACCAGTGTGCCTCATTCGAATTTGTGTTAGAACTAATGATGATAAATGTGATAAAGCATTTTGATGTGAAAAACTGCACTTTTGAACTTCACAAATACTTTGCTCTATGGTAAGCACATGTTTACCATCTGTGACAAATCAAACAGCTCTAAAATTGGTTCAAAACGCTCCAATAGGCAACAGCGCTGAACGCAGTTTCTCCTGTTCATATCAGTGTCTGATGTTAATATTTACTGTAATGTTCTCCCTAGAGTGAAAGCATCTTCAGCCACATTTCTTTACATAAATGGGTGGTTGACACCTTTTTTTGTTGTCCTGCGGTGTGACACAACTTTGAAGTTGAATACAAAGAATATTAAATCATTATTTAAAATATAACATAAAGTATAATATGACGTTTTATAAAAAGTATAAAGAGCAGGACATTCACCACAATTTGTCAACTTTTAATGATTGTCATAAATTAATCCAAATGCCTGTTGTGCTAACTTAATATTTATATCCCTGCCCCATCATAAAATATGATTTTTAACATTCAGAATAATAAAATAACAGTGTCTTTTGACCTTTAGCTCCCAGGCCTAACTCCAGAGGTCTGTCTGGTCTGTAATGACACATGGGTCCTGTAGGTTTTGTTGCAGCTGTCTGTTTAAAAAACTGATTTTTCATGTCACACTGCAGGACACCATTCTGATTACAAGATTAAACATATTTTAATTATTGTTGTAGGACTCAGGTGCAGTTAAAAATACACTTTTGGAACTGTCCCAGACACCAGTGACTTATTTTGAAAATTTTTGTATTTTGTATGTTACAGTCACACTGCTGGACATTTTGCAGTTTAACATTAAAATACAAACAAATTGTGCATAACTTCTTTCTAAAACTTCTAAAAGGTTTCATAGTAGGCCCTGTGATGCACTGCTGACAGAATTTTGGAGGAGGAAAAACATTATTTAGCAAAACTTTTCAATTGATTATGAACAGCTGTGTTCCTCAGTCTAAACCCTGTGTAATGTGTTCTGTGTGGTGTGTGCAGTACCAGTCCCACTACAGCCGTCACTTCATGCCTCTGGGGGAGAAGGAGCGTCAGGACAGAGAGGTTTTCCAAAGAAACATGAAGTACCGCATGGAGACCTCGAAGTCCACCAGACACAAGCGGCACAAGAAGGAACGCAGCATCAAAAAGGTCTTTTATTATTATTTCATAAGTTTACGGCAGCATTTATTCATCTTCATTTTTCATATAACCTTTATTTCATCACAGTTCATTAAGAACAAATTAGTATTTACAGTAGGACTAAACCAGATCTAATCACGTCTCAACCAGGACTAAACCGGGATTAAAGCAGAACTAAACCAGGACTAAAGCAGGACTAAACCAGAACTAAAGCAGGACTAAACCAGGACTAAAGCAGGACTAAACCATAACTAAACCAGAACTAAAGCAGGACTAAACCAGGACTAAAGCAGGACTAAACCAGGACTAAAGCAGGACTAAACCAGGACTAAAGCAGGACTAAACCATAACTAAACCAGAACTAAAGCAGGACTAAACCAGGACTAAGCCAGATCTAAATCAGGTCTAAACCAGGACTAAACCAGGACTAAAGCAGGACTAAACCAGAAGTAAACCAGGACTAAACCAGGACTAAACTTGAACTAAACCAGGACTAAACCAGGACTATAATACAGGTCTAATCTAGGATTAAGGCGGGACTAAACCAGGACTAAACCAGAACTAAACCAGGACTTAACCAGGACTAAACCAGGACTATAATACAGGTCTAATCTAGGATTAAAGCAGGACTAAACCATGACTAAACCCGGACTATAATACAAGTCTAAACCAGGATTAAACCAGGGCTTTAACAGACTTGGTTTAGTTATGGTTTAATCCCGGTTTAGACCAGGTTTAGACTTGATGTAGTCCTAGTTTACTTCAGGTTTAGACCCAGTTTAGTCCTGGTTTAGTCCTGTCTTAGTTTTGGTTCAGTCAAGATTTAGTCTTCTTTAAAAGAGGTTCTTGGAAAAGCCAAACATTTTTATGTTTTTTTTTTTTTTTTTTTTTTTAGTTTTGTTTGAAAAGAGTCACTGCTTTAGAAACTATTTTTGTGTGGTCCCACTTTAACAGAGCAGCCCAATTCCCCTAACTTTAAGTCTGGAAGTTAAGTCTAGTCTAAGCTAAGTGGACAAAGTGGAGGTCAAGGAGAAAGGTCAAAGTGTGTGAACTCTTGTGGAAAGACGTCTTTAAGATGTTCACAAATCCCTACACTTCTGTTATTATTATGAAACAGAAGAAGCTAATTAACACCTTGTTTGGCTGACGTCTAACACTTTCCCAAATCCTGCAGAAAAGCCCTCACCACCAGTTGTTATGAGACACTGAGAGCTTTCCCAATTAAAGGCTGATGTCTGTCCCTGTTATGGCTACACGTTAAGCGCTTGTTTACTCTTTGTGTCTTGCCCTCGACAGCAGCGTGGATCTGACCCGAAGGAGGACGGCAACGAGAAACCGAGACGCAACGTCAGCTGGCACGACAAAGGTAACACAAATAAAGACGCTGAAAAGTGGGAATTATGCAGGGATAAAAGGGAAAAGCTGCTAACGCAATGGAGTAGGATCAGCAGACTACAGGGAAAAGCCACCATGTGTTTACTAAACTGACTTTTAGCACTGGGGCTGTGATGTAACCAGGATTTTTCCACTCAGTGTTGGTCTAAAGCCAGTTGTTCTCAAACTTTTCAAGTACCACCGCAAAAAATTAAAACCAGGATTAAACCAGGGCTAAATAAATCAGGTCTAAATGTGGACTTAACTAGAACAAAACCAGAAGTAAACCAGCACTAAATCAATACTAAACCAGGACTAAACTAGGATCAAACAAAAACCAGTAAACCAGGACTTAACCCACTCTAATCCAGGACAAACAAGGTCTAAAACCAGGACGAGTCAAAGAATGAATACAATTTTCAGTCCAATTTTTATTTGTATAGCCCAGTATCACAACAATGGTCACGTTAAAGGGCTTCACAAACAGTTCATCAAACATAAAAACACAATTAGACCAGGGGCGTAGCATCAGGCAGTGCAGCCAAAGCAACTGCACTGGGGCCTAGGAGGTTCAGGGGCCCGTGAGAGTGGCCTTTGTCCATGTAAGTCAGAGTTTAAAATTTTCAGAATAAACAAGAGCAGCACATTAAAATCATAAAATAATTTCAAATCCCGTTAAATCTGTCAACAGAATATACCTGGATTAGCTGTGGGTTAGTTTTAATATGTCGTAAAAAAATATTTTTTATTTTTTTAAGATTAACCCTCTCCAGGCAGGCATTGCAGATTTGCAACAAATGAATGCTCATTACCTAATTACAAAAAAAAAAAAAAAAAAAGTCAGAATTGTTTATGATAATATTCCCCAAATATCAGATTTTTCCTGTTACTAAAACTTAAGTTGAGCCTGAGAGGGTTAATCTTAAAAAAAGAAAATAATATTTTTTTGGAAGGTCTAAAGCAGGACTAAACTAGAACTAAACCACAACTGTAACAGACCTTGTTTAGTCAAGGTTTAGTCCTGGTTTAGATGAAATTCAGACCTGATGTAGTCCTAGTTTAGTCCTTGTTTAGACCTGGTTTAGTTTAGTCCTGGATTAGTTCTGGTTTAATCCTAGTTTAGTCCTGGTCATAGTTTACTAATAGTAATTTTTAGTGTATTAATTACTAACCTTTTGAATTCTTCACTACAAAAAAACGCCATGAGTCTTGACATTCACTGATTTATTGTACTAACACTACTAAAACCATCAGCTCCTGACACGTTGGCTGCGCTGAAACGGAGCAAAGGATCATGGTTTATGTAGTTCTCTCTGCTTTTTACCACGCAGCTGCAGCAAAATGTATTTCTGCTTGGGAAGCCTACCATTTGATAAAGTACGAGTCCACAACGACATTGAGAGACCTTTTCTATCGCCATATTGCGCTATCGCCAGTACCATTACACCACTTTGCAACAGTTAAAATTAAAATCACAAATAATGAAGCAACAATGACACTGTAAAAAGGTTATTAAATTGCAGAAAACCCAAAGAAAAGAATTACTGTAAAATGGCCTTTCCCAAAAAATAAGTGTGTTTTTAGTTCGGATTTAAACATCATCACTTGTTAAGTTCGCTGACCTCAGTTCCTACATAATTTTTGCCATATGATGCGAATGTAATACATCCTACTACTAATAATTAGACGGATAACTGAACAAATCTGGATAGTTTTGATGAAACCTTGATAACTTTTGTGTGTATGAACGGTCTGTGTGTTGTTGCAGAGCCTGTGGTGGTTCCTGTTGAGTCTGAAGAAGGGAAGGGTGAGCATTCAGACGCAGAGAAAGAGGAGGACGAAGGGATCACTTTTGTGGCTCGCAAAGTAGAGACGCCAAAACAGCGGCCCAAATCAGGTGAAACTGATTTTTCTCAATCAAAACAATGCAATGCTAATAAATAAACTTATTTTTTTCTTTTTTAGACAAGTAGACGTTTAAATATTATGTGCTGTCTCCTGTTTCTCCTGTGTCTTCAGTCCCAGTCGCTCTGGAGGTTGCCAGCAGCCCCCCGGCCCGTCCGCCCTCCCCTCCCAGCAGCGTGGACACCCATCTGCCCTGGAAGGGTGGCATCGGCTCCCCTCCTCCCTGTGTCTCCGTGGAAGCTACGAAAATCATCCCAGTGGACCTACAGCAGGCCTGGAACCAGAGCATCTCTTCACTGGAGAGCATCTCCTCCCCGCCGGCCCCCGCTGAGGCCATACACCCCAGAGTCAGTGCCCTGTCCCGGCTCGGAGCACCCCGTCCCGCCTCCTACACCCCACCGGGAAGCTCCACCTCCGCCACCGCCAGCAGTACCTCAAATACTCAGTTGGTGCAGGGCTCATTTCTGTTTCCTGAAAAGAAGCAGAAAGAAGAGGCAGAGGAGGAGGACGAGAGTTCGCAGGAGTTACAGCCCCTGATGTCCACCCTGAGGCCCCCAGGAGCCCTACCCCCTCCGCCACCCCCTGTCCCGGGACAAGGACGCAGGAAGAACCCCTGTGTGTACCTCAGGAGCCTGGTGTCGGCGCCCCCTCCTGGTAGCGGGGAGCCACGCAGCCGAGGACCAACCCAACTGTAGAGCATTATGGAGGAGGACATTACCAAAACACAGCAGCTTCAGGACCAGACATCAGGCTGCACTGTGTCTGTAACGTCAGTAATATCATCCAAAAATCAATATCGCAGCAATAGGTTAGCCTTAGACAAGCAGTTCTGTGAATGTTCTTATTCATCCAGGTCATGATCAACTCTAGGGACGCACAATGAACTAGAGAGGCTGTGTCCAAATCTCCTCCCCCCTGTGCCTCTCTTTTGCTCGCCATTACTCACATGATGCTGACATACTGTATGTGTAAAAAGAAAAGAAAATGGACTTCCATAATAAAACCTGACAAGACTTAAGTGACAATCTAGAAAGTATTTATAGGGAAAAAATATACAAGTGTTATAGTCAATGCGTGTTATCTTAATTAATAAAATGGACCAGATAATTGAAGCTCTCTACAAGGGAAGCTATCAAATATTCATCTACAGGCTTGTTTAAGCAATTTTATGTCATAAAAGCTCCGTATCAACTATTTATTTATAAAATTATGATGTGACAGACTAGCATCTCTAACTTGTTTTTACTCAAATGTGTTGTGTACAGTTTTGAAGGCTGATTGTGGTCCTACTGCTCTCCTCTGAAACTCACAAGGCTTCCTGGTCTATTTTAGCTCCATGGTTCTCAAACTGTCTGTCTCAAACTGAGTCTTTTGCAGTTGAAGTCCTAATGTAGTTAAGTTTGGTTTAGTCCTGGTTAAGACCTGATTTAATCCTATTTTTGCCCTGGTTTAGACTTGGTGTAGTCCTGGATTAGTCCTTGTCTGGACCTGGTTTAGTCCTAGATTTGTCCTGGTTTAATGCTGGTTTTGTCCTGATTTAGTTCTGGTTTAGTCCTGGTTGAGATGTGGATTTGTTCTGGTTCAGACCTGGATTAGACCTGGTTTAGTCCTGGTTTATACCTGGTTCATTGCTGGTTTAGTCCTGGTTTAGTCCTGGTTGAGACGTGGATTTGTTCTGGTTCAGACCTGGATTAGACCTGGTTTTGTCCTGGTTTATACCTGGTTCATTGCTGGTTTAGTCCTGGTTGAGACGTGGATTTGTCCTGGTTCAGACCTGTTCTAGTCCTGGTTTAGTCCTGGTTCAGTGCTGGTTTTGTCCTGGTTAAATCCTGTTCTTATACCTTTTAGGCTTGTTTTACCCCCAATAAATATTTCCCGAGGTGGTACATTGGTGTGAAAATTTAAATTTGAGAATCACTGGACTAGTTACCATCGCCATCCACTACTTCTCATGATGCAGTGTGGGAAATTTTCAGTCCCTAGACATTCGGACACCACTACAAAATGGCTCAGTCACTCTATATTTAATTGTAGGGAGTTGATTTCGGACACAGCCACTGTTATCTTTCATGCAATAACAGCACGTCACATTCACGCTTTAATTGCTCCATCAGAGGGAAAACCATAAATCTGTAGAACAAGTAAAGCTCTACAGGTAAAGTTCATATCGTCCTCATAATTACAACAACAGCAGCAGCATCTGGACCGTAGAATGCAAATGTATAAGTGCTGTTTAGGTGCAAAGATATTGTCATTTAAAGGAAAAGGTGTGCTCTCTTTTTGCTGAATGCTGAACACCAGCAGCTCTTCACCAGCGTACTCATTTTACCAAATCTATAGTAAAAAACGTGCTACAACCTTTTTTCCACACCCTTTAATAACAACAAAATCCTTTACCTGACCCCAAAAATACTGCTCAGACTCTGTTCCACCTACGTTTCTTTGCCAAACAGATGGACTCGTTGCCTTCACACAAACGGCTTGTATATGACACGCAAAGCTGCATTAGTATGTTCTGAAGAGTATTTTTTATCGTCTGTAAAATCAACAGAGTAGTTTATTATGAATGACCAAAGTGTGTAAAGATATCAAACATTTATACATTGTTGTCTACTCCTGCCTTATACTGACTTAGCTCTGTGTTCTGTCTGTTCAGTCTACACAAATCAGGCATAACATAATGACCACCTGCCATACAAATCTGTGTTTGCTAGTGCAGAGACATAATACAGTACTTACTTTATTGTAAATATTTTTTTTTCTTTTAAACCAAACTTTTTTCAAAGATTAAAAAACATAATCTGCCTTCTTTTAACATGAAAATATTAAATAAAAATTTAAATATAAACTTCTATTATGTTTTATTATTATTATTGTATTATTATGTTTTACTTATTTTACTATATATTTTATGTTAAATAAAAAAACTTAAACACATATTACATTTACTTAAAAGAAAAAATATCTTTGAAACAAGCTATAAACCAAATAATAATAATATTAATAATAATCTTTTGTTTCGCCCCCTTTTCTTCAGATAATGAGACGCTTGAGCTTGTATTTTGCAAGTTTCAAAAGTTCAGTATTAAAACATTGCAATTTTTTTTTTATGATCTTGTAAATTAATTATGTAATATTTCCAAGTACCCCCAGCAAAGTGCACGCATACTCCTAGGGGTCCTTGTACCTCTGGTTGGGAGACACTGGTCTAACCTTCACCCTTGTGACTCAAATCCTTACACTTGCCCATTTTTCCTGCTTCTAACGCATCAAAATGTTCTCTTGCTGCCTCATTTATCCCGCTAACAGGTGCCATGAGGAAGAGAGAATCTGTGTTATTTACTTGACCTGTCAGTGGTCATAATGTTGTGCCTGAAGAATTCTATTAAACATGTAAAGATTGTTTCATTTCTCTAATTTAAATGGCTGAGTGAGAAGCTAAAGCCCATAATGTCTCTGTACAACTGCAGGTGTTACTGACCTGGGACCATGTGAGTGACAGATTTAGTGAGTCCTGTCCCAGTGTGTGCTGCTGTACCAATCCTGGTGTGCTCTGAACACAGACACAAGAATGTAATGTACAGTGTTTTTGTTCAGTGTGATTCATTTTGTTTGTGGAAATAAATCAAACTCTTCTGTCTTTGAGCCAAATGTTTGTTAGCTTTGGTCTCAGCACAAAACTCTACCTTAAATAAATGTGAGGTGTGTTTTTTTCTAAATGGATGCGGCTGCTTCATCAGTTTAGTTCAGTTCTACCAACAGCTAAGGTTAAGGAATGCATCATTCATACTAATGTAAGTAAAATAATGAATGTGTAAGTTTTAAGTTTAATAGTAATAATAATACATCTGTTATTATTATTATTATTATTATTATTATTATTATTAATATTAATATTAATAATAATTTATTTAAAGGTTGCACAATAAGAAGTTCTTGTGTATTATGTGTGTAGAATTTATTTTAAACAGTAATCGTGTTCTCAGGCTCAAAAATTTGTGTTCCATCTTTGTTACAAATACTTTTGTTCAATAAAGTTTAAAAAAAAAAAAAAATCTAAATAACGGAGGCGAAAGGCGGGCCCCTGTGGGTGGACCGCTGACTCTTTCCCTGTGTTTTCCACTCGGCAGGAAACAAAAGTGAAAGTATTGTTGGAAACGCGGAGAAAAAGACGGTAAGAGAGTTACTTTATATTTAAAACACATCAACAGATGATTATATTCAAATGTGATTCCTGTGAGAATAATGTAGAATATGTACAGAAATAGTTGCAGCAAACATTGGGGTTAAAGGGCCGTTTATAGCTCGGCCCGTGGCACCTTTTTCTTTCGCCATAGTGAATAATTTACCTCCGTTGTCCCACGCATCCGCTTCTCTCACACCAAATAACTTCATGTCCTCTCCATAAATCTGCTCAGTCTCCTGACCTGTGTGGGGCCAAAGTTAATATTGCACTCAAGAACCTTTTCTGGAGCAGTGCTGAGAAACAGCAAACAGGATTTGTGTATCTCTGATCTAACAGATGATTACTGTACACAGTACACAGTTCATTAATGGACTGAGCACTGGCACAGAGATGGTCTCCTCTAGGTTTAAGTAAAAACTGCAAGTAAAGTGTTTGTGTGTTTAGTAAAAGTAAAAGCAGATTATTTCATTGTTCCTACAGGAACATTAAATTTGACCTGAATAAACATTTAAATCTAATTACAGTGAGTCTTTTTCTTTTCTCCAAGGCTGAAAATGTCTAAAGTTACAATAAAGACCCAGACTGGTGATACCCGTGTCCTCTGCCTCTGTGAGGATGAGCGCAGCAGTTCCAGCGGCTGACCCTCCAGGACCTGTGGACAAAGATTTCAGAGGCGTTCAATGACCGTGGCTACAATCCAGGTTTGTTCTATTCATGAAATTTACTGTTGCTAGAAAATGAGTCTCATGTAAATGTAACGTTTAGTGAAATTAATTGTACTGACCACTGTTGCTCTTTCCACAGTAACATGTTAACGGACTTACAGTTTTTTAATATATTCTGAATTTTCACTTGACTGAGTGCAGTTTTATTGTTATTTGTATTTTTTTTCACAGATACATGTGCCCTTGTATTTGGTGGCAGAAGATTTTGTGAGGAAAACTATTTCCTATCTGAAATTGGAATCCAGCATCTATCACTAATTTGTGTGGTTGTCAGGCTCCGAGGTGGTGGTGTTCCTGATGATTCTGACACTGACAAGAGTGGAGGTGACGATGGGGACATGGGCAAACGAAACGGCAGGAACACGAGTATGGACCGTTTGGCAGACTTTAACACCAGATGCCTAATACTGTAACACATCTGGTCACAGCCTGCCCACTTTTTACCAGAGGTGTTGCTGTTTCAAATACTTTCTCCCTGAAGTAACATAGCCTGTAGGTTTTACCTGCCCTCACAACAGAAGATGAAGGTTGCTTTTAAATGGCTTTATCTTTATCAGCCCAGCCCCGGACACTCTCTTCTCCCTGCTCCCCCGGCGTTTCATCCTTAAACTTTACTGTTGCCACCTTAAATTCTTTATTTTTATCATTATTATATTACATACAGTATATTTATTTTATATCATTGTGCCATGTGATCTGCTATTGTACTGTTTTATTTTTTGCTATTCAGTGCAGGTACAAAAATACATTTCACTGCACATTGATGCAGAGGCTCCTTAACATCTGCTCCAAAATAGTGGGCCATTCTGTGGGGTTCTCATTCACAGAGCTGTGACTCTGAGACTGGCTATAAAATCTCTACTGACACAGCTCACGTTTTGAACAATGAATTTGTTTTCGAGTGCCCTGCTGCAGAAGGAATATTTATAAGAATTTGCTTGTGCCATACTCCATCACACTCCAGAACCAGAGGAAGACCACATGAACACAGTAGACTCTATTTATGATGATTGAATGAATGATGAACGCTTGTTTTTATGTCTTGGAGCTATCTAGCAGATGTGTAAACCAAATTTCCGTTTTATCTTGTACTATGTATGTATGTGTGAATGAATGAATTAAAGTTTTATTTTTAATATGCATTCAAAATAGTGCCACAAAAATAGAAATACACATAATGTCACGTAACAATTTTACATATTCAAAAAGGAATGGGAAGAAGTATTAACTTTTCAAATCCCACCCCTTTTCCCTATAGTTCATGTTTTCACCTCATATCAGTTCTCCTGTTTCCTGGCATTCTCTAAAGAGTATCTAATTCATCAAATTTGTGATTCATGATTTGCATTCATCAAAAACAGTTATCGACACATACTTTACAAATGTCTATATCTACATACACTCCCATAAATACATGTGCACAAAAACCCAATATACACTTATACCCATACACTTATACAGTGTATGCATAGATAACAAAAACTTATACAAAATTTGGTCCACTAGCTCAATTGTGTGTAACGCGTAATTTCTAACTTTTATTTTCTTACTTTTATGTAGCCCCCTCCCCGTACTTTGTGAAAATCATAGCTCTGTAGCTTTTTTTTTAATTGCTTCATGTCTGGACATTCCCTAATCTCCATGACAGTCTCATGACAGTAAACAAATACAAGTTTGTTTTTGTTTGTTTTTTTTTTTTTGTTTTTTTTTGGGTACCTAAATAATTAACATTACTTTTTAATAATACAATTAATGAATGTGTAAGTTGTATGTTGTGATATTCAGCATTTTGAATAGAATAGATCCAGATCAGGGGTCTCCAACATTTTTTCCCCCTGAGAACTACTTTTATTAAATGAAAATAACAGAAAGCTATTTGTCTTTGTCTTTGGGTTAGGGTTAGGGTTAGGGCTGCTCAGAAAGTACTTCAAAAAAAAGTACTTAAGTAAACTACTTAAGTAAAAGTATCTAGTTACTGTCCACCACTGATCCTGGTTAAAGATGGTACTTGGGAAAAGCCAAATATTTTCTGAGGTGGGACTTGAGAGTTTGAGAGTCACTTAATACAACCTTTACAGACAAAAAAAAAGAAAAGAAAACAATGTCATTACTATTAGGGCATTTACTGATGTGCTTTCCATGTTTATTTTATTCATGTAATCCTGGAGAAGTGGACAAGCCAGGGTACTCATTGTGCTGATCCCAAGCCTAGATTAATGGGAACAGTTGGGTAAGGAAGGGCATCCAGTTTGTGAATCACTGCACACTAGGAGGCAGATGGTTTGCCCCAGAAAGGAAAAGCCGGAAGGAAAGAAGATATTACTGTTAATTCATGTATTACCATGTTGTTTTAATGGATTACTTGGAAGCTTTGGCCAATCACATGATCAAGAAGAGACGCTCCCATTGGCTGTTGTCTACACGACTTATCAACATGAAATAAATGGCAACAGAAAATCCTGCTGAGAGAGTGTATTATCCAGAGCTGGCTTCATCTGCATCTTCAAAGAAACATTCAAGTTAAGTTCAAGTTGAGACATTATCAACTGAAAGTGAGTCAAAGTCTCAAGTTCAAGTTGCAAATCCAGACCATTTAAGCAGGGACTAAGAAGAGTTTTCTCAATTGTACCTACAACACAAATGAACCGATTCAAATGCAGTCAATATTTCAACTGCATCTGTGGTACAAAAATCCACAGAAATGGTGTAAAAATTGGTCTTGAACAGATAACTCAAGACTAGTTTGGCTTTTTCTTATGATGCTGTAGATACTTGTTAATAATTTACCCTCCAAATACATTTTTACCACAAAAATCTAGATAATTTGCCTTCCAAATGCATAAGTTACTGAACATACACACGCAAAAAAGAAAAAGAAAAATATTGCAGTTTAAACAATAGCTGGGTTTCCATCCAAAGTAAAGTTACTATGAGCAGCTCAGCTTATGAGCACCAAATTGAATGCAACAAACAAAAGAAGAAATGCAGAAATAATGATTCAGGCGCTAGCAGCCAGGGCATTACAATGTAAAGCCTCGTACCTAAGGGAAAGACAACTGCAGAAAGGTTTGGAAAGGTTGTGGTCAGAAATTTTACTTCCAACCTTGGGCTGTTATATTTTGGTTAATTCGCCAACAGTCACGTGGTAGGGTTCAAAACAGTAATAGTATTTGTAGCAGGTTTGATGGTCAATAGCTTTCAACCTGAATTACAGGTCTTTGTAAAAAAAAAAAAAATAAATATATATATATATATATATATATATATATATATATATATATATATATATATATATATATATATATATATATATTAGCGCATGCAGATTAATAGAAAAAAAATTAACGTGTTAAAATTTATTAACGCAAATTAATCACATGATCTGTTTTGCCGTACACCAGCACTTCTCAAAGCACTTTGGAGGGCGTGAAGCCGTGTCAGGGGGCACGTGACCGTCTTGGAAATGTGCGTATATCACAACATTGACTTGTTTTCACGCTGAATGACTCGCGTGTCCAGGAAAGAGAAAGAACCTGCCTCACGTTTGCCTGTGGTTCCACTTCAGGACGAGTCCACTGCTTTGGCCGCTGCACTACAGCTCTCTCCTCTCCCTCCTCTCACGAGTCTCATGTAAAACTTTTTACTAATAAATGTTACTTGTGCTTTTTATATCGCTTCCTTTCACTGCCTCTGTCCGTGCTCGTTCCTGGAGCTGTGCTTTCTGTGCGTCCTGGACCCACGGTGAGAGGGGGGGGCCCATGGCCATCCCTGAACTTATGGAGCCACAAGCCGCAGACTCCTACAAACCATTTATTTGCGGTGTTTTTTTTTTTTTTCCATAAAGCGTCAGTTCTCGTCTCAGAGCAGCAGCCTCACTGCAGACAGGTGACCGTGCCCCGCCCCTGACAGGTGACCGTGCCCCGCCCCTGACAGGTGACCGTGCCCCGCCCCTGACAGGTGACCGTGCTCCGCCCCTGACAGGTGACCGTGCTCCGCCCCTGACAGGTGACCGTGCACCTGTCTGCGGCGCTGAGAGGAGCAGAGGAGAGGCTCAGGTGTCTGCAGTAGATTTAATGCAGAGCACAGTTTAGCAGACACTGTTATCTCAGTTACTACACAGACTTATTATAGGCTTTTTCACAATATTCAGGAGTTATTTCTGAGATGTATTTTTTTATCCAAGTAAAAACACACTCCTCAACCTCTTTGGACTTTTTTTTTAATTTAAATGCTGCATATTGTCATGGAAAATCTACCAAATTATATATTGTGATTAATTGTGATTAATCACAGCCCAAGAGTGTGATTAATCTGATTAATTTTTTTAATCGATTGTATCATACATTTGTATAGCTAAAAACTTTTTTCATTATCTTTGAAAAATGAATAAGGCAGATTCTAGCAGCAAAATACCAAACAAAATAAAAGTAAACAAATTGTACAAACTGGATAATTACAACAGATTCTTCAGAATGTGTGTATTTTTAAATGAACTCATACACAAACAAACACAGACACAGTTAACATAAAGTGATGGAGCAGGAAGAGGCCAAACACAGACTGAGCGTACAGCAGCCGTGCAAACTGCTCCAGGAGAAAGACCAGGAGATAGACAACATGATCAAAAATATACAGCGCCTCAAAGAACAGGATCTGGAGAACAGCCACTTCCAGGAAAAAGATGTGAAGGAGCAGACAGAGTCAGCTCCACACCTCTGTCCAGCAGCTGCACGTGAGAGCAAGCACCTGATGGAGAGGCTCCACAGAGAGGAGGAGGTCCTCCTCACAGAGCTCTGGGCACTCAAAGAGGACACCAGGACCCTGCTGCAGGAGGCATCGGGCTTCAACGCAGACTTCAAGGCCCTACTAAACAAGATAGTGGACCTCAAGGCAGAGCAACAGACCCAGAGTGGGCACAACACTGTCCTGGCACAGGAGACGCTGTACCTCATTGCAGAGGACCACAGCCAGGCTATGGAGAAGAGTGAAAACCTCTGCTTAGAGCAGGGGTGTCAAACTTATTTTGGGTGGGGGGCCGCATGAGACTTTTTTTGGACTCCAGGGGGCCGGACTAGAAAATGCACCACATAAATATGCAAAAATAGCAGGAAGTTAAAAAATATGCAGAGAAAAGTGCAATATATAGTCTTTTTTATTCAAAAAGCCATTGAATAATTATTATTCAATAAAATACATTATGAACTACCCAAGTTCTTGAACGTGAACTCCTTTCTGCTCAGTAAAAGAATAAACTCACAACAAAAATAATGAACAGGCAGCAGCAGATTTCTTTTTCAAAATATGAACATAGCACAGTCAAAGTCCTTGCATGTGTAATCAAACGTATATAAAAAAACACAGTGGAAATATAAATAAATAATAAAAAAATAAAATATAATATACAATATTCTTCCCAACCAAACTCTTGGGCTATAAATCTTACTAAAAGTTGAAACGTATTTTAACAGTAGAAGTCAGTTGTTTTTCTAACATTGTTTATTAATTGTGAACATAACTTTTCAACTGGGATTTAGCAGTATTTATTCCTGCTTTGATTTTGCTCCAGAAACTTGGCGTCTTTTAGTCTGCACAAGTGCTTCAATATCAGGTTCCATGTCCTGAGTAGCTTAGTTATTTAAGTGCTTGTGTGTTAGTTTTGAGCGAAGCTTAGTTTTATTAAGGTTCATTACAGAGAAAACCTGCTCACAAAGGTAGGTAGTACCAAACATGCACAGCATTTTTGCAGCTAGCGCTGTTAATTTAGGGTACCCTGGCAGAAGACACTTAGAAAATGTGTCCAAGTCCACAGAAGAAAATTTGTCCTTCAATGTTGAATCACACTGCAAATCTATAATTTCAAGCTGCATGTCAGTGGGTACATCAGAACTTTTGACAGTGAATGGATTACGAAAAACTGCCAGTTCTGTCTCAAGATTGCTAAAGACCTGAAATCGTCTCTCAAACTCCCTCAGCAATCCAGCAATCTTGTTTTTATAAGGACTCATGTCAGCAGTAAGGTTTGCTTCACACACGTCTCAGACAAGGAAAGTGAGCAGGGTCACTATTTGACAGTTGCGTCTCCCATAGCGTGAGCTTCACTTTGAATGCACAAATGTGATCATAATACTGTGTGACAATGTTTTTGTGCCCTTGCAAAATTTTGTTCCGATTATTCAAGTGCTCTGTAATATCAACCATAAATGCAAAATCTTGTACCCATGGTTCACACTGTAATTCCATCACAGGTTTCCCTTTTCTTGTCATGAACTGCCCAATTTCTTCACGTAGCTCAAAAAACCTCTTTAGCACCGCACCTCGACTTAACCATCTTACTTCAGTGTGGTAAGGAAGTCCGTGGGTGATGTTATTGTCACTGAGAAAGCAGTCAAATTGGCGATGATTCAGGCCCCTGGCTCTGATGAAATTAACAGTCTGGACAACATCCATAACGTGATCCATTTTTAAAGATTTGCAGCACAATGCCTCTTGGTGTAATATGCAGTGAAATGTCCAAAAAACATCTCCTCCATTTGCGCTTTGAACTTTCTCTCTGAACTTTGTCACAACACCTGACTTTTTTCCAAGCATTGAGGGCGCGCCATCGGTCGCCAGGCTGACAGCACGAGACCAGTCCACACCGACTCTATCCAGCGCACTGACTACAGCGCAGAAATCGTCCTCAGCTGTTGTAGTATCTAACATCGGCACCAACTCCAAAAGCTCCTCTGTAATAGTCAAAGTCTCATCTATGCCACGGATGAATATGGCCAGCTGGCTGACGTCTGTCACATCCGTGCTCTCATCAATAGCAACAGAAAATGCCACAAACGACTCCACTTTGCGTCTTAATTGACTGTCCAAATCTGTTGCTATTTCTGAAATCCTCTCTGCCACGCAATTCCTGGACAGACTGATGTTGGCAAAAGTCTGTAGTTTCTCAGGACACACAATTTCAGCAGCCTTTAGCATGCAACTTTTAACAAACTAGCCCTCACAGTACGGCTTCGATGATACGGCTATTTTGCTAGCAATCATGTAGCTTGCTTTCACGGCGGCATCACTAACCTCTCGGCTCCGTGAGAAAATAGACTGCTGTTTCTTCAGGCCCAGGAGCAATTCATTTATCTTCTGTCTTCTCAATTCTCCGTTCAAGTTGTTGTATTTCTCATAATGACGAGTCTCGTAGTGACGTTTAAGATTATATTCCTTCAGCACCGCTACTTGCTGCAAGCATACCAAGCACACTGGTTTGTTCACCTCTGTGAATAAATAGGAATCAGTCCATTTTTCTTGAAATGTCCGACACTCGATGTCCACTTTTCTCTTCTTAGACAGAGCCATTCTGAAGAGGGTATCACAAACAACTTGGCGCCTGTTACCTGCGTTCAAAAAAGCCAAGCCTGTTAGCGCCCGCTCTGCGCTTTGGTGGCAGGAGGCGTGGCAAAGCTAAGCGCTGTGTCGCGGATGCGGCGCATCGCGAAGAAAAATAAAAAATGTAAATTTATATATTTATTAAAAGTGAGCCACGGGCCGAATTAAATCTTTTGGCGGGCCGTATCTTTGACACCCCTGTTGTAGACCTATTAATAATATTAATAATAATCAAAACAATGACATAATTAAATGTGGATTACTAAACATTAGGTCCATTTCCTCTAAATCCCTGTTAGTTAATGAATTAATTAATGATAATAAACTTAACCTACTGGCCTTAACAGAAACCTGGCTACAACAGGATGATTATGTGACACTTAATGAAGCTACTCCCCCAAGTCATGTAAACTTTCAGACAGCGAGGAGCACAGGCGGAGGTGGAGGAGTGGCAGTAATATCACAGTCTAGTTTACTTCTTAGCCCCAAATCTAAACACACATATAATTCCTTTGAAAGCCTCATACTAACTATAAATCACCCAAACTGTAAGAAACAAAAATCAGTTATGTTTATAATCATCTACCGGCTCCTGGTCACTATTCTGAATTTTTAATTGCGTTCTCTGACTTTCTATCCAGTATAGTGTTAGACTCAGATAAGATTGTAATAGTAGGGGATTTTAATATTCATGTTGATGACAGCAGCGACTGTCTAGGTAATGCATGTGCAGTTTTATTAGACAGCATAGGTTTTACTCAAAACATAAATGAACCCACTCATTGTCACAAGCACACCCTGGACCTTGTTTTAACCTATGGTATAGAGATTAGTGAGCTCACTGTCCTCCCTCATAACCCCATACTCTCAGATCACTTTCTAATTACCTTTCAGTTTATACTCAAAGACTTTACTGTTCCAATGAACAAAACCTTGATTAGAAGAACATTATCTGACCAATCTGTGTCAAAGTTTAAACACATAATTAAGCCAATATTTAGTACAATGTTGAGTGAGTTTGTTGAGAACAGCTCCCATAGCTCGAGTCCCAGTAAAAATGATCGGTTTGTTGACAGCGCCATGCAGTCTTTAAAGACGGCTCTAGATAATGTAGCTGTTACAGTCCGGCTGGGGGGACCCCAAAGCAGAGCAAAAAACTGTTAAGTTTTAAACCAGTTTATTCATAAAACAGGCTGAGGCGACAGGGAGCTGGCTGGCTTCAGTTGGTAACAGCAGCAGTGAGACACCGGAGAGATCTAGGCACAAGGAACAAAGGTAAGTTCAAAAGTCCAAAAATTTCCAACAAAAGAAGCAGCAGGACACACAGAAGCACTACCGAGCAGGACGGAATTATCTGGCAAAGTAGTTGAGAGCAGGCCAGGTCTTTGTACTGAAGTAAATTGGAAGATTGAATGCAGGTGAGTCTCAACTGCCGTGGGAGGAGCCAGCCACAGCCCCTGCCACACACAAGCTCTGCAGGGAGAAAACACAAAGGGGAGGAGGGAGAAAACACAAAACCCCAACAGTAGCTCCATTAAAACAAAAGGTTGTTAGGCTGAATCGAGTAGCACCATGGTTTAATGCTGAAACACGTTCCCTTAAACAAGCAACCTGTAAATTAGAAAGGCTATGGTGTCACTCCAGCTCAGAGGAGTCTCTGAATGCCTGTAAATATAGTCTTTTAAATTATAAAAAATCTCTGCGTGAGGCCAAAACCAGATACTATTCAACTTTAATAGAAGAAAACAGGAACAACCTCAGGTTTGTGTTCAGCACTGTAGCCAGGCTGACCACCAGTCACAGCTCAGTAGAACCCTGTATCCCTGTTACTCTAAACTGTGAAAACTTTCTTACATTTTTTAACAACAAAATCACAAGTATTAGAGACAAATTAAATAAAATTATCCCTACAATCAGCTCAGAGCAAGCCAAAGCTGTAAAAAGGGAGGCCACTATAAAACCATCTGTAACATTAGACTGCTTCCTCGGTGTAGATCAAACTGAGATAACGTCAGTCATTATGTCCTCCAGTGTTGTGCAAGTTCACACTTTTCATGAACTAGTTCAAAGTTCAGTTCACACATGTTCAAAGTGAACTGTTCACGTTCATAATTCACAATTTTAATTTTGAACTAGTTCAAAGTTCAGTTCATTTTATTTTTAGGTGAGAAAGGCTGAACTTGCTTTTCAAACTATGACTTCTATCACTATACATGTTAACTACCTTCTAGCCTCACTGTAGATCTTAAATTTTATCACAAAAAATGGACGTTTTTGCATATATAAGCTTGCACAGAAAGGTAAGGTTTTTTTTCCGTCAGAGTCTGTCTGATTGTGTGTTTATGTTTGATCAACTGTTTGTGAAGCCCTTTGAGGCGACTTTTGTTGTGATACTGGGCTATACAAATAAATCTGAATTGAATTGAATTTAATTAATTATTATTATTATATTTTATGACATCACGTCCGGTGTCAAAATTAGTAAAATCGCGCGCCCGTCCTGTAGTTAACTTAGTTGCATGTAGTATGGTGCAAATTTTCACTAAACTATAAAAAAACAAAAAACAAAGGTAAGTGCCACCCACAGGCTGTACAGGTTGAAATTATTTTATTTTTTAATTTTAGTACAGGGACAGTTTTGCTAAGTTAACGTTAAGATAGCAGAAGCGATTAGCTTCAGTTCCATATGATTATTATTATTTTTTTATCATATTTTATATGTCACTGTAAGTAATAAACTGTATCTTTTTGTTATTGAAATTGTGTAAAAATGATGCATAACCAGAGAAAGTTAGCAATGCTAGTTACCTTTTGGCGGCTGAGTGCCATGTTGTGATGGTAACTAGCTTCCACGGTTCGTACAGTCATGGAAAATCTGGAAAAGTCATGGGATTTTAAAATGCAATTTTCTGGCCCTGGAAAAGTTTTGGAATTTTATATTTTGGTGTAAAATGTTGGAAAAGTTTTGGAAATTGGAAAGTGATTATGCTTTAAAACAAAGACCCAACATTTTTCTTCAAGTGACTCATTTCCAATTTTAACAAATGAAATTGCAGCAAACGTATTTTTCTAATGTACCACATTGGACATTTTGAATACTATTTATTAATATAAAAGTAATTTTTTGGATATTAAAAATTTAGTCAGACGTTTTGGAAAAGTCATGAAAAATTCTTGGGGAAAAACGTGTATAAACCCTGAGCTTAGTTCTAATGTTACAGTAAAGGAAAAGGTTATTTAGCACAGAAGATCATCATTTTTTTAGACAAGTCAGCTTTTACAGAATCCAGTGCAAACAATTAGCAGTTTGAGTGGCTCATGAATCCTGTGCATTTGTTTAAAAATTGTGGTGAGCATAGTTCAGTGTCTCACCATATCATTACATCGCGTATAATATATTATACTACCAATTTATATTATTTACAACTATTTACATAATATGACATTTGGGAACAATGCAATTTTTTCTCCGCTGCATTATACCATTGTAATACATAAGCCATCTCTGATTTATAGTTATGGGACGCCCCAGGAGGAGTGGTACCTCAGTATTATGGTCTGCCTCTAATAGAGAATACATCATCACTTTTTGTATCTCTGAAGGGGAAAAATAACCCGACCTTCTGAAATCATTGTTTGCATTTCCCATATATGGTGATGTAGTGTGCTGTAGTCAGTGATAAATGCACATTCTTTGCCTCATGTGTCAGAGGTAAAGTTGTTTCCTCAAACACAATGTTCTGTATTCTGTTACAGCGTAATTCTCTGTTTCAGTTCAGTAATTAACCTTTCTTTATAACTCCTTTTATAGGTGTTAATATCTGACTTTAAACAATGGGAAAGACACTAGTTCCCTGTTCCAGCATGTAGTATTGACCACCCACTTAACACACTATTACCCCTCAAAGAATACAGTGGCAAAATCAGTTATGTTTAATGTTTTAGCTTGGTTGTAAGATTGAGTAATCAGTTGTCAGTAGGGATGTAATGATGCACTGAAGTCATGATTCAAGTCGATTCACGATTTTATGTTCACGATTAAGATTTTTTTACAATTTTTTTTTTTTTTTTTTGCAGACTTAGTTGCAGTATAATTATGTTATATTATATTATATTATGTTTTTTTTTTTTTTTACATAGCCTATTTGTGTCTCCTTCTTATTATCAGAAACTGAATAAAAAGTAGATATTAAAACAATGACATAGGGTCAAAATAACAAAAATATATAATATAATTTGTTAGTGACTTTTATTAACATCTTTCTATTATCCTCCAAAAACAGATACACTATAGTAGCAAATAATGTGTAGAGAAGCAGCTTTTCATGAATCCACACCTCAGTAATTTATAATGGGCCTAATATAAGTCAAGTCTTATAAAAATATCAGTGAGGAAAGACATATCCTCAGTAAAGACTCTGATCTCCATGGAAACGCTCCGAGGGAGGGGCCACTAAAACTTCAGATAAACTTTAGCTGATGTTAGCCACTTAGCTTTGCGTTAGCTCGCTGCTAACAACAAGCTACTTTCTGAACAATGGCAAACGGAGCAAACAGGTATGGGCTCCCTAAATAAAACCTGACTTCCTGTCTGGCTCGATCTGCTCTGTTCAACTTTGTACCTGACGGATGCGGCATCCGGCAAAAATACACTTGATGCGTATAACGGAGCAACGGACACGGAGACGTACTGCAACGCAGCCGGTGAGAACTCACGCACTGACTTGCATTGTCTATTTCTTGCGGGAGTCATACGGGACACGCAACGGACACGCAACGGATTCAGTGTGAATTGGGCTCTAATTGGGCTTTAACCAGTAACTGCACAGTATGAGGTACTAGCTGGGGTAAAATAACATTTGATACATTTGAATGTCCGTTTACCAGTTCGAAAAAAGGGGGTCACGAGAACCCTGACCTTGGGCTTGTTGTTATTCTCTTGTGAATGATGGCGCTGTGTGTGCGCTCCTCCGTCTTTGAGAGACAGGGGTGAGGGAGTGCTCTTCTGAGCTGCTTTGAGTAATGAAGCTTTTGTACAGTCTTTTCACGTTCCCAGCATGTCGGGCTAATTATTTTGAGTCTTTTAAACTAAAACTTGATATAAATTAATGTTTTCATTCAGTAAAATGGCCAGGTAATAATGTCTAGCGCCAAACATGTGAGCCAGATTACCCATTATACTGTGGTGGCCTGCATGCAGTTTTGAAGGGACATCCCGATTAATTTTTTTCTGCACCAATTGAAAATTTCTCTCTTTTGCATCGATTTTTAGCCAATTTATGAAGAAGGGTTACATCCCTAGTTGTCAGTCACTCTATTTCAAGGGTCAGGAAACCTGGGCAGGAGTACCACTGTTGTCACTCTTAGCCATAATCAGTGGCACTTGCTATAGTGAAAGAACAATCATTATGCCTAGACGAGCTGCATTCATTAAAACCAGCAGTGCATCCCCTACTGCTACCCAGTCTGGGGCAGCGTACCCTCCCGCTTATTTTATGCTGAAGCAGAGGGCAGGGTATCCAAAATGTGTGTGCTATTACAGGGTTTCTGCTGGGTCTTAAAAAGTCTAAAAAAAGTCTTAAATTTAAAAATCAAAATATAAGGCCTTAAAAAGTCTTACATTTGACAAATTGCAGAGTATTGGGTCTTAAACATGTTGAAGGTACTATGAGCAGTAGATATATTTTTATGTTTCTCAAGATAAGATGTAAACATGTTTAAATCAAATATTACTTTTACTGGTAACATTGGTACAGCTGATGTATTCACAATTAAAAATATGTTTTATATAATGGCCAAGTTGTTGTTTACATTTTTTGTTTGGGTTCTAAAACTGCATTGCCAATCGTCCAATCAGAAAAACGAAAAGACTGGCAGCCCACAGACCATTGTTTTGATTTAAACTGCAGTACCGTTTTAAACCAGTATAGCGCTTACTGCTTACAGTACCTTTAAAGCAGGTCTTAAATATGTCACATACATTTTATGCAACTACCTGTGTTTACTAGATTTTTCTAGAATATTCAAAGGTGTGTTACTGATATGAGAGTTCAGATATTTTCTTACCAAGACCAAAATGCTTTGTGGCACTCACTGTTGCACATTTTTGTACATTACTTATACACTGCGGTCTTATCAAATTGGTCTTAAATTTCTTTGTGGTCATACAACAGTGGTCATAAAAAGGTATAAAAAGTCCTAAATTGCTGAACTCTGCAGAAACCCTTTATTAGTATGCAATTAAATGTAAGCTAGTTAAGTTAATTAAACAAGCATTGTCAAAGTATGGATCCTTTGTGGTTGTTAGTAGTAGAAGCCATCAGTAGTGGCACACTCAGAAACAAAAAGACTGACAAATAGTTTGCCAAAAATTTGCCACAAATATATATAATATATTTTTTCAGACATTTTAAATAAAGACATTAAACATATTTGAGACTATGTGTACATCCGTCCAGCCACAAGAGGCCAGTGAGTTCTTTGTGCCGGTCTCAAGCCTGGATAAACCAAGATGGTTGCTTCGGGTAGAGCATCTGGCATTTTTATTTATTTTTATTTAACCTTTATTTTACCAGGAAGTCCCTTGAGATAAAATCTCTTTTTCGAGGGAGACTTGGCCAAGAGGCACACCGGTAACTGTTACAAAAGACAGACAAATACAATTATACAACAGTCAACCTTATAAAAACATTTAAATCCGGCTCAAGAATAACAAGTACATTCTTCAGTCAGACAGTTGTTCAGTGAGGATTTAAATGCACCCAGGGGAATGAGATGCTGAAGCTGCAATTAGTGTTGAATGTTGTTCCATGACCAAGGTGCAGCGTAAGAGAAAGCAGTTCTGCCAAGTTCTGTGTTGATTCTGGGGACTTTAAAAGGAGCTGATGTGATGAACAGGAGTTGTACCCACTGTTGGCTGGCGACATGAGGTGACACAGGTATGGTGGAAGTTTACCCAGGATGGCTTTGTAAATAAATATAAGCCAGTGGTGTTGTCTTCTGAGGCTTAGTGAAGGCCACGAGAGCAGAGCATAGAGTTCACAGTGATGGGTCCTGTGTTGGTGATGAAGCGTAAAGCGCTGTGATAAACTGTGTCCAAGCAGTGAAGGGCTGAAGATGCAGCATTCCTGTAGAGAATGTCTCCATAATCCAGAACAGGGAGGAAAGTGGCCTGAACAAGCTGTTTCCTCACAGATGGATACAGACAGGTTTTGTGTTTGTAGTAAAAGCCAAGCAAAGCTTTTAGCTTTTTTAACAGATGTTCTACTTGAGTTTTAAAGGACAGTTTGTCATCAATCCATAAGCCCAAATCTTTATAACAAGATACTTGTTCAATTGCTTCTCCCTCTGATGTTTGAATGCCAACATGCAGTACATTATGAGAACGAGCTTTGGAAAATGTCATAAATTTAGTCTTTTTAGCATTTAGAACCAACTTTAACTGACAGAATGAAACCTGAAGTTGATGGAAAGCGGTCTGGAGGTCATTTAGCACATGGTTAACTGAAGAATCAATAGAGTAGATGATAAATCTATGCATAAAATCTATGTCAAATCACTGATGAATGATCACTGCAAGCTTTGAGGCAGATGATTTCTTGTGGTGGCCCCAGAAGGAAAAAGCCTAAAGGAAAGCAGAAGAAGCAATATTATGGCTGCTCTATTGTATGGAAAATGTCATTGATAGAAATTAAGCAAAGGGGCTGTTGCTAACTGTAAGCCAGAAAAAAAAAAGTTTTATATGCTATAGCCTGTTATAGGACTAGAACAGTTTGCAGTATTTATCGCAAATCCAGCTTTTTTGGAAATACATTATTATTGCATTTTTTTAAAGCAATATTTTAATTGCAATTTGTTTTGCAGTTATCTTTTTCTGCATTATTCTATAGCCACCAGCAGTAAATGTATGAGGTATACTCTAATGACCCTGTAAGGAAAATTATTTATTAATAATTTGACCCCTGGATTTGAGCCATCCCTCAGTGCTGCTGGGTCAGAAGCTGTGGGCGACCGCAGTGCAGCGCCCGGAGACCCTTCTCCAGATCTGACCCAGGATCCTGGTCAGGACTACCTAGCTGAAGGCTTAGCCTATTGTGCATGTTTTAGGATGTGACCAATGCAATATTAACCTTATTTTTTGTGACCGGCTTACTATATTTCTCCTAATAATTTCCAAATTAATTGTATTTAGTGCTTAACTTTAAAGGAATTTACAATACACCAAAAGAAGAGAAATTATGTAGCAATAAATTAAAATGTTCACGTTCAAACAAAATGGTAATAATGTCCTGCTTCTTGCTCTCCACCAGTTTTTGACATTTATGTTTGGTAACTTTACACCGCTCTCTCAGTTTTGCTTGATGGCCTGTGAGCAGACACTGGCCTGGAATTGTTGTCAGACTCAGAGAGATGCTGATTTAAGAATAAATCACAGTTATTTTTAACCAGAGCTGTAGTGTTTACTGTCTAACATGCTCCCTAATTCAGCCCAGTTTATCAAAGAGAGAGGAATGGTGTATTTTTAACTCGAGGGCTTTTGACAGAACACAGTGTTACCTGTTTCTTTCAGCTTCCACACATTCCCGGTACTTCCTCGCCTCTGGTCGTGTTGTGTTCCTGCCCCAGAGCCGCCCTCTCTTTTTGACAAACGACTGTCATTACGTGCCACAGGTGTAACTTTTCTGCTTCATTGATTTACCTCGTGTGTCATTTTTTTTCTCTGTTTTCTCTCCGCAGCCCTGAGTTGTGTAACACTGTCTGCCTTGTATCAACATGCCCTGGGATCAGGCCTAAACTGTAGGATAGAGAGAGCGTAAGTCCTGGATGAGAAATACTATGTCCCTGAGGCTGCTGACGTCTCATTGTGAAGAGGTAATCAGTTCATCCGTGAGCTGATTTATGACTGACTTGCACTTATTACATTTGTTAATGACGGTATTAACAAACATGTTTGTCTAAAGTCAGCATTTTCACAAAGTGCTTCTGTACAAACTGAAAACCATTTATATTGTTGCATTACCCTCAGTTACTTTACAGTTAGAAGAAAAGCACCTGAACTGTTTTTTTCTTGCACTGGAGGAAACCTGTGTAATCATCTACTAGTATATTGTAGTAGGAGTCATCTATGGAAAAAAAAAAAAACTTTAAGATGTCATAAAGTCTGTTGTATTGTTAAGGATTTTAATATGCTGGCAACACTCCAATAAAAGATGCTCTGATTGGTAGTTGAATTTTAGCTGCTGAGGGAAGTTAGACAGTGGCTACGTTCACACTACAGGTTTTAATGCTCAATTCAGATTTTTTTGCATAGCTGTACACATTACATTTTAAATTTGACCTCTCGTGTGTGAACCGTTTCAGGTCCTAAAGGGATCCGCATGCACAAAAAAAGACATGATGGAGCCTGGAGTGGTGGGGTGTGACATTAATTTAGTCATAATTCCACGATATTGTGGAAGATGTTTGAATACATCTGTCAACAACACTCCACAGTCCTATTTTCTTAATATTTCTCTTCTCATTTTGCCTCAGTACAGTTACAATGCGACCCCTCAAGCTTAAATTCAACAGATTTATCATCTTAAATAAAAATTAGGTTTAAAACCTTTTTTTTTTGACTGACTAGCACATTGTCTGCCAGGTTATCATTTGATCAGGCCAGTTCCTGCCTCTTCTAGCGCAGAGTTGGGCTGTCTGTTACATTTCAATGACAGAAAAGTCAGATTAAATGCGACTTGGCTGTTCAGACTGCAGTCACATTGAAAAAGATCAGATATGTATCTAATTTATGACCACAACATAGGCTACGTTCAAGTTGCAGGCAAAAGTGGCCCAAATAAAATCCAGGCCACTTTCATTTGTGCTCCTAAATCAGATTTGAATCTGTTTTTTTGCAATGCGTCCTCAATCTGAACAAACAAGCCACATTTTATCTGACTTTTACTAACTTATAATGCAATAGATGCCACAACTCTGCACCGGAAGAGGCGGGAACTGGACAGATTAAGAAGTAACAAGCAGACAACAGTGGTGGAGCTGGTCAGTGGAAAAGTGAGGTTTAAAGATAAAATAAAAATTAAAAATATTTCAAAAAAGAATTTTAAGGAGTGGCACTGACAGATGTATTGATATATCTGCCTTGACGTTCTTAAATTATAGTTCAACTCTGTGTCAGTGAAGCCCCTAATGTCATCATGTCATGTTTTTGGAGCAGATTAATGCAATGTGGTGTTTTTCCACTGATTAAACTGTGTCAGCTCAGCACATGTTCTCTCTTTGGAACAATTTACATACTGTTTGACTGTGCTTCTATAACACAGGTTTGTGTTTGCTGTGTACTGAGGACAACTCTGTTGTAGTTTGAAATTGAAATATAATTGCAGAATTGTATTGACCTTTGTACCAAAAGTTTAATTTGCTTATTAGCAATATAGCTGCTATGATATGCTAAATGCTAATACCTAAAAGTCAACCTTACTTTAAAATTAAGTAGCAGAAAATATTGCAAAAGTCAATACTTTAAAAAAGTACTGTTTCTTATGCTTCATCAGTCATTATAATGTTTTTTTATTTATTTATATATGGTTTCCAAATTTGAAAATTCCCAAAATTTCCAAGCTTATCTTCCCATGGAAAGTTTCCAGAAAATTTCCGGAAATTTACCGAAAATTTGCCGCCCCTTTGCAACCCTACCCAACATTTATGGCTCCATCTTTTGCACATGTGGGTCACTTCAGGGCTGTAGAGGGTTCACACAAGGCTCACCCACCGCTGTAAAAAAAAATCAGATTTCAGCCAAAAATAAGACTTGGGCTTTAAGATCTACATTGTGAACGTAGCCGTAGAGAAAGCGTTACATATGTCTTGTTACACATAGAAATAGCTGAAAAGAAAAACAAAAATGTAAAGGAGAGGAGGAAATTATAACAAGAATAAAATAAATTGACAATGCAAGACATGATGTTAAAGGGGGCAAAGATAACTGCTGGGTTGCATTGGTCTTAGGTAAACTCAGCTCTAGAGGTTTAAGGTAAGGTTTGAGTACATTTGTAAATAAAATAAGATCAGCAACGCTGGAAATGCTAGGGAACAGCAAAATCAGGTTGTGCTGTTTATTAAATATTTTGTTAAGCAAATTAAAGCACCACTTCATAGAGACTGATCTAAATTGTAAAATAATATAATATAAAATGGGTAATGCAGTGTGGAAACTGATGAATTTATATGAATGGCGAAATATTTAGTTTGTCTCACTTTCCAAAAGGGGGCGGTGTTGAGTCTGGTACAATTGACTTAATTATAAACTCTTGGCATTAGTGTATACTGTATAGGCCACTATACAGGCCACTCTACTTTGATTTTGAGAAACTGGCCACAGATGACATGTAAAATATTCATATTTAAGATTCAGGATGAAAATTAAAATGTAACTGACAGATAATGCATGTAAGACTAAAGGGGCTAAGTCAGAATTAATCATCCTTACAAAATTGTTATTGTTTTTTTTTCTATTCCATGCTCTAGTATGTTCCAGTGTATCTTTAAGGCCTTTAAAGTATTATATTTTATTAGTAGGTGTCACATTTTGTCACATTTGAAGAAAGCTTGAACTTGTCAAAAATATATGTATATATTTGAGTAATACTAGGAAGGTAGGTAGGTTAGGTTGCAGTTTATTTTCCTTGTGAGGAAATTGTTTGCAGTGAGTAAAAACATTTAACATATAAGACAAAACTTTTCCACATTAAGCACTTTACGTACAGTGTAATCAACATCCAACATATAATCAAGTAGAAACACAGGCTTTGACCAGGCCACACCGTTACTAAGAGGTCATTTCAAAGTTCACCTTCCATGCACTTTATACTATTAAAACTTTAGCTTGATAGAAAATACATTTTTAATAATCGAAAAACTCTAAAATTGTGAATTTAAAATAGATTTTGCCCTGTACAGACCATCTGAACACAGGGATAAACAATTTATTAATAAGAATTTAGACGTAAAAATGTATTAAGTGAACCAGTTGCCTGTGGAACAAACGATAGTCTGGTTCTATTTTTGCTGATGGCTGGGTCTTGATACCTACGCCCTAATGGGAGCTCAAATGCAATAAAAAGCGGGTGTTTTGAATATCTGATAAAAAAATTTCTGCTTTCTTAGATCGACATGAATAAATGTCCTGCAGACTGTTGAGAGTGATGCCTTGTATTTTACTGGCAGTGATAACTTTTTTTTGTGCCTCGGTTGCAGCCCCAAACCAACAGATAATGCAAAAAGTCAGCACACTTTCAACAAAAGCACTGTATTAATAAACTAATAATATAAAAATACATGCTGTCTTACATTTAACTTGCAAAACCCTGGAGGTATTCTGTTTTTGGTCCTGGAGAAAAGATTTTTTCTGCCCGTAACTTTTACAGTGGCAGTTTGTTATTTAATCCAGGTCTAGATTTATGTTAAAATCTTTTCTATGCTGAATACTCCTAGTCCTTCATATTTTCACATTGCCATGACGGAGGTGGAGGTTTTTTGGCGAATGCTGAGCCCTCATCTGTCAGAGAGACGGAGCGTGGCACATCTGTTTTACACCAACTGTTGTCAGGTCCACAGCCGCTCTAAGCCTCAGCTGTTTCTGCGCACTGATCCTGCCTCGCCCCGAGGCCTTTCCAAAAACTGTAAGCCTCACGACGTATGGTTCAGAGCACGGTGCCAACACACACACACTCCAAGCAGGCAGCCCAGTCACAGGTACTCGAAGAACCTGGAAGATATTGCCTGTTTTTGCAGTCAGAGCACAGTTTTGAAAAATGGCCAACAAAAATTTTAATAACTGTGTTTGGATGTTCATTTTGTGCATTCTGTTTTTTGCCATTAGCCTTTTATTTCACTTTTTAAGGTCACCTCCAAGTAAATTTGTTAGCTTTGACCCTCTCTGTCTCCATATTCTTCATTTAGTATGGTTTACATGATACTTTTTGTAAAAAAAAATATGCAAAAAACATTTAGATTAAAGCACATAGCAACTTGTATTATTCAAAACGTTGGATGGATCACACAAATGATCTAGTCTTTGTGTCAATTTTGTCCCATTTAGATCATATCTACTCTCCTCAGTGGCTTTTAGCAAAACCATAGCACATTTTTTTCACTGTTCAATAAAAAACAAGAAAAAAGAATTAGTTGCATTTACTGCCCAACCTTATATAAATAACTCACTGTATAATTATGTGTAAAAGGCGACAGACCCAGCCAACTCATAGATTAAAACAAAAAAAGCCTACGACAATGGGAGGCTCTTTTTATGAGCCCTCAAACATGTTGAACTTTGTCAGTGGAGCAGGTTTCCTCCTCAGTCGGTCTTTCCCAGAGGAAGCACGTGGATTATCGATTTAAATCACACAATCCCTGGCTTTTCTTAATATTTTGGTTTTCTCCTCTGAAAAAGACGATATCTACCTATAAGCCATTGCTGGCATTTGCCATAAATCTTGTTTTTGTGACTGAGGTAGACTTTATTTTTAAGGATTAATTATTTTTCATAGTCTGTGATTTGAATCTTTTGGACTCGAAAATCTTGATATACGTATCCCGCAAAATCTGAAATAACAAGGGACTTTATGCTATAAATTTTCCCATGCAGTCCATAGCTCAGGACTTTTGCTGACTGATCTTGTAGTATGTCGGTGTAGATTAAGTGTCAGGTATGAATTTGGGTTAGCTTGAAGGTGTTGACCCCTCTAGAGCAATGCAGTGCTTGCTTTCAGCCGTACAACTTAAAACTAAACCTAAAGCTTCTACTTCTCCAATACATTTGATTATATATTTTTGGGTATATTACCTTGAAAGGACAAAAAATGTTGACAAGATCACCCTGGACAATTGGCCGTTAATCATGGGGGGCAGGCAATAGTGGTGCACGGTCAGTGGTTCGATTCCTGCTCTGACCCACTGCACACTGCCTAGTTTCAAGGGAAGTTTCATTCCCCAGTGGGAGGGATCTTTAATGTTTCTTTGCATGTATAAATCAAATAATTAACACAGAATAAATCAAACAAACTACTGGTTTTAACTTACAGCTAAGAATTTTGCTCCAAAAATAGTTTTTTTATTCAATATAATTGTGTTTTTTGATTGTAGAAGATGAATTAGCTCATCATAGGTATCAGAAAAAGAATCGCTCAGGTATTGAAAACCAGGTATCGTTTAAGTACTGGTATAAAAACAAACAGCCTTAGTTGTGTTCCTGGGACTCTTCACCCACATTGCCTACTCCAGTCACAGTATGTGGCTGGTTGTGACAGGAAGGACACCTGCCTTAATAAATTGCAACCTGTCAAATCAATGAGGGTCAGGTGAAAGATTAAAAAATTATAATTTTTGTTTGATAATGACAAAATGACCTAAAACTTACCTTTTCCCACAAAGATAATATGTGTTGACAATATCAATTATGTCCCTCAGGCCAGTTATTTTTGCATATATGGGAAAACCGGGCACATGGAGTACCAAATTATTACGTTTCCTATCACTTAACCATATTCCATTCAGGCAGTTTTTGTAGGGATATTGTGTTCATGTTTGAAGATAATTTGCAAAACAATGTGTAGTCCTATCTGATATATCATAAAGATGTACTAAGCAGTGCCCAGGTCTGAATAGCTCAGTGTTCTCTGATGACTTATCTTTCTGTCCCGTTACAGGAGAAGAACATAACAGTCCATTTCCCAGAGCCACAGGCCTGGACTTGAGTCAGTCAACGGGAACAAAGCCTTTTTTCTGAAACAGCATGGTAAGACAGAGATATTTACTTCCTGCGGGTCACTAAGGTCACTTTTGTTGCCTTTCTTTCCTTTTTTACGTTGCAGCTAAATGTCTGTAATTGCTTGTGTAGCTGACAGCCTCACCTGGTCCAGTGGGTGCAAATCACAGGCTAATTGTCAGTTTGTCCAGACAGCAGTAAACACAGAGGAAACACAACCCTCTGAGGCTTTGATAGACTCTGTCCTCTCCCTTTCTTCACTTTACTGCTGTTACTTTTGTCCACAGTGCTGGATCTGTGAACACAAGGGTCAGATGTTTGAACGGAGCCTGAAACACAGCCCACCACAGGTTTTTGGATCCTACTTAATCAATATCACAGTAACTATGGATAATCATAGTCACTGTTTAGTCACACTTAGCATACAGCACTGTACTGCAGAAGTCTTAGACAGGTTTTAAAAAAAAAAGGCTATGGACAAAGTAAGGTGGGTCTATGCACACAAATGCACACAGAATTATAAAAAAAGAAGGAGGAAATCAAATTCAGAAGCACCCGGAGAGCGTAGGCATTACCTCCCATTTGCCTGTCTAAAATAATTTTAATGCATTTGTTTTAAACAGACCACATGTGTCCTATGGTTAAGACTGTGTCTGTTAAACTAATCACATCTCAGTCAGCGCTGCCCATTCGGGAGGTCCTTGTCTTTCTTTGGAAACAGAACCACAGTCCCGGGACTTTTCGGCCAAGAATGAAGCTATTCTGTGAGGCTTAGCTCTGGGCCTGGCCCTGCTCCTCATTGGCCGCCTGTGAATTGCTCTGCGAGGTGGAAACCTGCTCACATTCTTGCCTGATGAGCTGTGCTATCACCCTGCTATCGGCCTGTCACTGCCAGCTCAGGGCAGTAATTTTCCACCAAACAGAGGAGACGCTGGAGAGATTGTAGTTTTATAGATCTGTTGTCTTCCACAGAGGTGTTATCTCTTCTCATCACATCCTTAGACACCCGTAATTACTCAATACAAGAGCCGAACCGGCCCACCTAGTCGGGCTCCTGGGAGTAATCAGCACTTTCCTTTCACCCAGGGGGAGTGTGGAGTGGCGTGTGACTGCATGCTGGACATCCTCCCTTCAAACCTTCTCCAATAACCTGAGAATACACTACAATCACTCATCAAACACAGCCCTGTTATCTAACACACAGAGCCATACCTGAGGCAGTGAGCATGTAATTATCGCATTAAGACGTGATGTAACAAACAGGTTTATTTATTCTGTAACCATAAGCTGCTATTAGGATGGACAGGAGTGCACACAGTTGTTGGTATAAAAGCCAAAGACAGTAGAAAAACTTACATAATGGAATACTTCATGGCCATTATTGTGATGTTTACGAGTTCATGTAGAACAAGCAAAAAAGAGTTGTTTAAGTTTGATTTGTTTCTTAATCAAGTGAATCTGCCAGCAATAGGTTTAAGTGAATATTTTACTGGCTGTGTTGAAGATTTTTATGCTTTAGACTGACCAAATTATAAAATAACATAGAATAACTCAAATCTATATTCTTCCAATGCATTATGATTTTTTTTAAATTGATAAAACCAGGTAATGACAATCAGAAGTCTTGTCTTTTAACCCTGCTGTTGCAGGCAAACCATTACCAACCCTTAGCCAGGGTTTGCCCAAGAATTCTCCTTGCTACTGTTGCAAAGACATACAAATAAAATGGAAACAGGAAAATAACTAGACTCCAGTCTCAACATATTAAACAACAACAACAACAACAACAACAACAACACTACAATACCAGACAGGGCTATACTGAGACAATAACTCAAAACCTAAGAAAAATGTAAAAATAATAATAATAATAATAAAATAAAATAACATTTTTTAGTATTCGTAAAAAGTATTTTGTTTTTTATTTTTGTTTGATTAAAGTTTCTTACTAGGTTGGTGATTTATTGAAGTCATTTGACCTAGTTTAGCCCTTGGCCTCTTGTGTATGGCTCTTTTTGAGCAGCAGTATAAAAGGAGGCACTTTGGGGCCATTGAAGACAGACACAGGTTAAAGTGCGTTGGCTTAGGCAGCCCTCCTGGGAGCACTGGCGGGTACCTCAAAGACCTGGACTTAAGGCAGACTCCACTGAGAGGCTTCAAATCCAACTTCATAACCAGACCCACGCTGCTTTTTAAAAAGGTTGAATTTACCACAACAGAACAGCAGAGGAAATATGAACTTAGACAAAGTACAGAGATGGAAGGAGCAGAGACACTTTAATGTGGGCGGTGGGGCCACGTGGTCTGCTCCAACATGGATTTTGGATTAAAGGTGCTATGAGTAGTATATATATTTTTTATATATCATAAATATTACCCACACTTTTCCCAATATATAATATATAAATATAATTCATATATGTTTACCTCATATATGAATTTTACTGGTAACAATGGTACAGTTGAGTTATTAACAGTTAAAAATGTTTTACATAATGGCCAAGTTGTTTTTGTTTTGCAATTTTTTTGTTTTGGTTCTAAAACTGCATTGCCAATCGTCCAATCAGAAAAGAGACTGTTGTTTTGATTTAGACTGCAGCACTGTTTTCAAACCAGTAGAGCACATGCTGCTTATTGTACCTCTAACTTAAGTTCCAGTAGTCCATACAGACTCTTCCAGGAATGACGTGTTTAGAAAAGTTGTGCGCACAGCCTGGTACAGAGATTAATGTTCTATCCCATTAATTTCCACAAGGGAGCAAAATAAAATATTATTTTAGACGTTTAAGACAGCAGGAATGAATGGTTGTTGTTTATATATTTATTAAAAATTACTCTGAACTGATCTGACCCAGATCTGAGTCAGTTCCAGTTGCTAAAGTTAACTTATTAAAGTAGGATTTGTGGTGTTTGATGAATTAAATCTGAGCATTCAATGTCAAACTATTATGGTATCACACATTTCTGTTAGTACTTGTCCTGCATAACATTAAAATTAAGAAATGTAAACTATGTATTGTTTATCCTATATGCTAATTATAGACACTAATTGCTACGTTAATCAAAACAGCTTAACTGTCACACACTCGCTAATGTTATTAAACCAGGCTCTGACATTTCTCACATGTGGTCAGATGCCAAACCTGTCTTGATTATTCATAATTTGCGATGTTTGGTGGCTAACACAAAATCCTCCATTAAAAATGCATTATCGTCTTTTTTAACTTCCAGTACCAGTCTGTGGAACGTTTACAAACACAAGACAAGGGTCTATGCTATTGTGTATAGCTGCCATTCATTTTTGTACTAATTAGAAAAAAAACAAACATTGGACACATTTTACAAAACATATTGTGATGACCCCCGTACATAAAACACTATCTAACACTATCACTATCTATGTAAAAAAGTATCTAAACGTCTTATATACCTCTGGTTGAACTTGTAAGTAACAAGCCTATTACAAGAAGTGTAATGGCGCCCCAATCAAAAGGGTAATACTTAAAAAAAATACAAATTTGTTAAAGCAAAACATTTCTATTACTTCATACAAGCTGTGTATTTTGCCTTATCTGTAAAAGTATGAATCTTTAGCAGAGTGTAGGACCAGTCATGTGTCTCTAGCCCTTCAAACCCAGGTCATAAGAGCATTACCCTTAGCCTTATCCCACCGTAGAAGCCGATGGAACCAGACCCCTTGTTGCTTTTAGTCTTTATAGATCTGATTTACTGTAAGTTAACTCGCTATCCGATTTCCAAAAGCCTGACTGGTGCTGACTGTATCCCTTCCTGATCCTAACCAAATGGTGCAGCCCCAATTCCAAGTAAGGTGGGACACTGTAAAATGTAAAGAAAAACATAATGCAATAATCTTTCTTTTTTTCATAATGGTACATAAACAACATTTCAGGTGTTAAACTTTACATATTTTAACATTTCATAAAACTTAACCTTGCTTATTTTGAATTAGATGGTAGCAACACATCTAAAAAAAGTTTGGACAGGGGCAACAAATAGCTGGAAAAAAGTTACACTGTCATAATTAGCAATAAAAATCGGCAATAAAGTGCAAGAATCGGCAGATTGACCAAAAAAGTAAAAAATCGGCCTGATATCAGTCAACCTTTATTATTATCTGGCTAAAAGAAAACGTTTTTAATCAGTACTCTACTGCTGCTACAAAGAAACAGATGAAGAGACCAGCAGAGAGCAGCAGAGTGCAGACTGCTGTGGTCAAAGGAAAAGAGCATTTCACTTCCTTAAACTTTTTGCATATTGAGGGAACAACATTATGACATGGTAGAAAGCTTAGAAAAATCTGTTTTGCATTTTGAAAATTCCTTTAAAATGAGCTGCTATTTTTCATGAAACGATAAAACAGCTCAGATAAATCACCTTATATGTTGTTTGTGTTCTGTTGTGAATAAAATATGATTGATCTACCATTGCAGTTTGATTTTATTTGCATTTTACACATGGTCCCAACTTTTTTTGGAATCAGGGTTATAGGAAAATACGCTGGGTCTTGATCTGGGTCTTCACACTTCTTAACAGGCTATAATTGTGTTCACACTCAGAATTTATTAAACCCAAAGCCAGACTTGTTTGTCGGCCAAAAGCCATTAATCATGTGTTGTACCAGCGTTGGCCTGGATCTTTACTGCTGTTAGACACCTTGGAAGAGTTACAACTTTCACACTTTCATGTCTCTAAGGGAACCAAAGGAATAATTGTTGTTGTGCTGTTTTACATTCATGCAGCGCTTGGCTCCATACAAGCATTCCTACTATGGCTCTGCACAAAGCCAATGGTGACATCAGGGACAAAGACAGTGACAAGCTTTTTCCTGAACACATTATGGCTTCTTGTAGTAACTTGTGTAAAAGCTGGAAAAGGCTGTTAGACACTCTAGGAATAACCAGGTCATGTCATTCATTCTTCAGATATTGTTATTTAGGCGTCAAAGGGGATTAATGATTGTAAATGAGTTGATATGTTTGTGTTTTTACAGCTCTACATGGCAAAGGCAAACAAGCAAATAAGCCAAACAGATCAGATAAAGGTAAGGACTACAGAACAATACCGTCACATAATTTAAAGCCTCATACAGCACAGCTTTTATGTATAGAAACTAGGGCTGCACAATTAATTGAAATCAAATCGAAATCGCAATTTGAACCGTCCCAATTATAGCAAATCTCAAAGCCTGCAATTATTTAGGTTATATAATGTCCTCTGGAGGGAACAAGATATCTTAATATGTATAAATCTTGCTACAGCTGTAGTTTAGACCTCTGCAGACATGATCTGAAAGGGATTTGATTTTTTGTATCAATTTAGCAGTGAATATTTCTGTGTTCTCTTGTGTCAATGCTCAATCAAATGCCTAAAATGTAAACTGTAAACTCAACATTGATTTTATAAAATATAACGCATATCTAACTGCAACTGCAATATCTGCCAGAAAAATCACAATTAGATATTTTTTCAAAATTCTTCAGCCCTAAGAAACATATTCAAGTCGGTGTGGGTTTTGAGTTGAGTTGCATCAATGCACTTTTACAGGGTTCGTACAGTCATGGAAAACCTAGAAAATCACGGAATTTTAAAATGCAATTTCCAGGCGCTGGAAAAGTTTTGGAAATGTACATTTTGGTGTAAAGTTGGTGTAAAGAAATTTAAACAGTCTGAGTAGTTAAAACCTACTAGTTAAAACCTGCACTAGCTAGAACACAGCAAATGTAAGTGTTCAGTAGAAACAATGTCTTCTTGGCCGTGTTTTCACTGCAGGAAAAAGTGACCTATTTTTTGTCAGAATATTTGAACTAAATAATTTTGGTCATGGAAAATTCTTGGTAAAAAGTGTATGAACCCTGCCTTTATTTATATAAAGGAAAAAAATGCCCCAATACTCTGCCAAGGGTTTAATACCAGGATAACAGCAGTAACTACCGTAGTCTTTCTAACTAACTGAGGTACTGTTAACACTCAGAGTGGAGCCTGTATATCCTCCCTCTGTCTTCCAGGTACTGCGGCTGCAGATTTAGTGACTCTAAAATGCTCCTGGATGAATTGACTGAGTAATTGGTCATCAGTGTATCTCTCTTTCAGCCCTGTGACTAACTGGCCACTGTCCAGGGTATACCCCACCTAAGGCCCATAGTTGATGGGATAGGCTACAGCCACCCATGAACCACCTATCCCCCCCAAGACATTTATAACAACTACACTGCTGTCAGTTTGATATGCATTGTATTTTTATTTGGAAAGTCAGGCACCAAACTTACCTCAGAGTGGCTTTTGGACAAACCTGTGTCTGGACTGTTACTCTGAAATAAGGTACAAAAAACTTTGACTTTTTTTTTACCAATTAGGATTACCAGGAGTTTAGTTTTCCACTCACCCTCTGGTCACAGTCCTAAATCTCAGGAAATATCCCCATATTGCCACACTGTTTGTCCGAGTGTCAGTGTCCAACATTTATCTGTGTTTACTGTGAATGTAATGACACACAGCTGTGTCCTGCTCCTCCCACGTCTCACCAATACACAGTCGATGTCATTACTGAGCTCTGAGTGCTGCCTGCTTCACTTTCATTCATTCTGATTAAGCCCAGGTCCTTTCCCCAAAGAGGCTCCCAGGTCCCCAAGCGGCCACTAAAAAACCCTCAGGTTAAAGTTCAATGATGAAGGGAGGACCAGCTGCCACTTAGCATTAGCATTGACAACAATAACCCAGACAACCACATTGAGCAGTTTTCTTTGTCTCTGTAAGCTGCATCTATTAACTTTGCTTTACTGGATGCCCAATAATTTCTTGGCCACATCTTTTCTTTTTTTGTAAAATTACATTCACAGCTATTGGGCTTTTCAGTGCCAATAGTGAACTAGCCTCATATAGAACACCATTTAATAATTTTTTTGCATGCTGTAATTTGCAGGAAAATGGAAAAAAGGGAATAACAAATGGGGTACCATGGTTTATTCAGCCACAAGGATCACAAGTGGGTGGGAAGATAAACGATTATATCGCTAATCGCGAAAAAAACTGTAAAATTAATTGATCATGGCAATTTTTTATTATCGTGATAATCGTTCATCAAGATAATTGCCATTATCATTATGTAGGAGAGTGTGTGCCCGCTGCTATTTGCCATGTTTACATGCAAAGCATATTCCAAGAAGGCTCAAAGCTTGTCTTCAGTCCAATTTCTCCAGAATTGGTTAAAATACTTGATCTACAGCAGCGCAGACAGATGGACTGAGGCGCACAGTGGACTGTGAGGCGTTCAAGCTGTCTGAGTGCTAAATATTTGTAGCGCTAAAATCCTAATAAATGCTGCTAATTTACAAGGTAATCATAAGTTTACCATTAAATATAAACAGTGACACTTTGACTTTACAAAATGAAACTCAGTGATGTTAGAAAATGTGTTCCTTTCTTGGTAAACGTGTCTCTCACAGCCCCATAAACATATCTAAGCTAGATACAACATGAGTTCATTTTTAAACTTTTACAACCACATTATCTAAAATGCGTATTTCTATATGCGTTGTTCTGACAGTAGTACTACTGAGGGCTGTTTGAATGCCACTCCTACCTTCATTGAAATGCGCTGTACATGCTGCAGCAGTTTAACAAGTCACTGCATTATCGAGGTCTCTACAGCTGTTGTTTACATGTGTATTTGAGCTATATAGTTGCAATCGTTTATCCTAGAATCCTAAACTTGAGTCTGTTGTGTCACTGTAAAGTAATACCAGTATGTTTTAGCTACATTTTCAAACTACAAGAATAATTTCATAATTATCGGGATAATATTGTTAATTGTGATTATTATGGTCAAGATAATTGTGATATAAAATTCTATTATTGTCCCAAGCCTAGTCACAAGCCAGTGTACTCTTTGTGCCAGTCCCAAGCCTGGATAAATGGGAATGTGTCAGGAGAGTAGAACTTGCTCAAATCAATATATCTCTCATGAATAGGGCTGGGTACCGTTCAGATATTTTCTATATCAGTTGGGGCTGAACAATTAATCGAAATCAAATCCAAATTGCAATTTGAAATGTCACAATTACCAAATGCCAAAGGTTGCAGTTATTTAGGTGATTGAATGTCCTCTGCAGAGAACAAAATATCCCGTCCCCACTGGATCTTAATATGTATAAATCTAGCTACAGCTGTAGTTTAGACCTCTACACACAGGATCTGAAAGGCACGTGATTCCTTGTATTAGCTGAGCAGTGAATATTTCAGTCTTCTCTCAAGTGTGAATGTTCCATCACAGGCTTAAAATGTAAACTGTGAACTGGACATTGATTTTACAAAATATATCACAAATCTAATCATAACCGCAATATCTGTCAGAAAAAACAATTTGATATTTTTTCTAAATCATTCAGCCCTAACACCATTTCCAGTTTAACGGTACCCAGCCCTGCTCAGGAAGGCAGAGGATTTCCTGTGGCGACTCCGGGAGAGGAAAAGCTGAAAAAAAAATAATGCCATGAATACACAGTGGGGCACAAACAATGATATACACTGTATTTCAACCTATCTGCCTTCTTGCAAGAGAGAGTGTGTAAATCATGGTCTGCAAGTGCTCTCCCTCTGTAAATGTTAGCCCTACAATGAAATGGACTAATTCATCACCCAAAAAAGGATGAATGGTAAAAATGAAGCACAAAGTAAAATGTTAAATGGTCTGCCATGTGCCGCAGGTGCATGTTGTTAAGCTTAAATTCAATTTGCTTTGTCTCACGTTAGGAGACACATTAAGGTTGCTCTGTTCACATCTGCCAAAATCAATCTTAGCTTAACGATGAAAACACAAACCAGGTAAGTTTAATGGAAGAATAAATTCCTGCCCTTACCTGCTGCGACTGACTTGATCCACCTGTTGTGAACTTCTGTGGCGGAGTTAATTTTGAATCTGGCTGAGGACTGAAGGATTTGGCGAGTCTTTCGATGTGTGCGCCGTATTTCATGTTGATTTGTTTCAGATCTTTGCAGCCGGGTTACCACAGAGCAGACCGGATTTATGACCTGATAGCCCTTATAGCTGCTGTCTGATGAAACAAAAACATCTCGCTGCACTTTTGTGTTTGCCTTTCTTTTCCTGGAATGTAAAGTTCCTCTGGTCTTGAGACGCGCTGAGTGAAGTCTAACCCTTGGGCCTTTAAAAAGCATTTCCAACCAAACCATTAAGCCTCCAAAATAGCCCAGGACTGAGTTAACAATAATCACTTCTCATTCCCTCCCAAAAGAATGTGCCCACTTGCATATATTTTCATATTTTTCCTCTGGCTGGATTTTGCCCAGATGTTAAATTTGTTTCTCGAAACAACCCCAGGGCACATAATGTATGACTTTCCTCCTGCTCCTAAATGTCCAGCCCAGACTCTGCTGTAGATGTCTCCAGTGCAGGCTTTGGGGAATAGTGCTGTACATTTGTAGCACTCTGTCTGGCCACCAAGGGACTGTTAGACATTCAAGCCTAAACTTTTTAAAGGGAACTATGCAACTTTTTTTAGAGAGTCAGTTTGTTGCAGGATGAATAAAGGCCCTCTGCACCTTCTACTGGCATATTTTGATGGAAAGCCCAGCCTTGCAAGATTGGAAGAACTGACCTGGCGTATTGGGTCTTGCAAGAAAACGTTGTATGTCCCGGTGACACATAACAACAAGCCAGCGAAAAGGAAGGAAGCCCATATATACGGATACGAGAAGGAGAAAAGAAGAGTCAAGCCAAGCAAAGGAGGTTACACAGAAGTCAAACAGTTGTATTTTTTCTCAATCTTTTGACTGTTGAAAAAAACAACTTCTTATTCTTGGCCTGGATTGCTAGATCTACTGAGGCCAGCGCTCCACTAGATTCTTTAGTTGTGGGATCAGGCTCTCATATGTGAGCAGCCAATCCTTCTAAGACCTGGACGTTATGATGCTCCCCACTTTTATTGCTTTTGGTCCTGATCACTGCTAAAAGAACTGCCTAAAGGAGGTGCAGTTTTGAAGATACTCTGATCTCATTATTTTTATAAGATGCTGTGCTTGTCAGAATTACTATACAGTGCAGTATATTTAAAATCACTTACCTAATGAATTTATTACATCAAGTCTTATTTTAATGTCAATATGGACCGTGTTAAGACAAAGTACTTCAACAAAATAATGGTTGTATTTCAATGACAATTGCAAGAAAGGCCAGTAACGATTTAAAGAAGTAATTTATAGTTTTTTATGTGGAGTTGGCAACTGAATTTGAGATAGAGCCAAAGATAGCAACTTAAATGTCCCCTATTATGCTAAATCATCTTTTAACCATGTTATAATGCTGTTTCCGCCTCAAAAACTTACCTGGAGTAGTATTTTGTTTCATTCACACGTTTGAGTAATCTTGTTTGCCGTGCCTGTGCTGTGTCATTTTGATCATTTAAGCACTGAAATTGCAGTCACTACGAACAGTCAGCTTATATATCTTTATGTTAGCATAATAACTGTGCTAAATAGCCATTTTAAGCTCTGTCTACTTCCTACCATTGCCATCAGGGGATGGCAGACATCTAATCCAAATATAATCCAAAGAGGACAATTTACTCATATACACTATTGTAGGTTATAAAATGAAAAATACACTGGTCTACAAATTTTTGGACTCTGCTTCCGAGATAAAAGTGGCTAAATCTAATTTATTTTGATAAGATGAACTGAAAATCAATTGATAACTGTGCTGGTTAGCTAATGTAATCAAGATATTTAATGATATTGTTTCACATCAAAATCGCATCTGTTTATACAATAGATTTAGGCATTTTTGCTTAAAAATAATATTTATATTTTGAAAATATTTAATTTATTGACAATCATGCATTTTGTCCACTTCCAAGAGAGAGATTTCTGCAAATAAAAACAAAACATTTTATGTCAAAACTCTAGACATATTAAAATGAATGTATGTGAATGTGCAGACAGGCTTTCAGATAGAACTGGTTGCTTGCAGACACACTGTACCTTCTGATAAACTAACGTTTTTGCCTTATTTTGCATAAATTTCCTATTTTGACCCAATACTGTTTCTTGGAAACTATAGCCAATCTGCACTTCTGACTTACTTTTTCTTTATTAGTGACCTAATCCAAGAAAAATTTCACTACTTTTGTTCCGGAAGCATTTTGCTTGTAGTGATATTAATGCAAAGGTGTCCAAAACTATTTAAAAAATTAGATAGAACTACCCTTATTAATACTGCTTATCGATCCGGTCTTTTAATGGCGTGCTTATCAATACTTTTTATGCAGAAATCTAACAAAGAACATTAATTACTTTGTTTTTAAACCTTTTAGGACATTTTTCGTTCACAATACAGGCTACTTTATGTTTGTAATTTTTGTAATTTTGTAATTTATTTTTAAAATATTATTAATATAAATCTAAATAAAAATTTGAAATGAGTATATTTTAAGAAAGAGCTGTAACCTATTCTTATATAGGCTAAATAAATGCATAACCTGTGTGTGGTCACAGCTGTGTCTCAGGGAAAGTGGACTCAGATAAACACTGGGTTTGTTGGTTCTTATAGGCTAGTTGTTGCACCTGTGGGCTGCTACCATAATATTAGCCTTCCATCTTTCTATGTTCTCTGTTTTGTTGCACTGTCTCACGGTGCTTGTCCCCGCAAAGTTGAGCCACACTTTATAATACCATTATAATACCAGGTCAAGGTACCCATCCCTACCCTGAACTACAATATTCTTGGTTCAAGTCCCGGTCTGGGCACCCTTCTCGTACTGTACCTCTGTTTTGAATCAAATTGTGCTAATTGTCACATATCATCATTATTGTTCACTTGTCCCATTATCCAACCTACCCACTGCCAGATGACCACTCAGTTGTTATAATCCTGTTATGGCAGGTTGTTATGACAAATTTCCAAACTCATTCTGTCTTGTTTTATCCATGCATCACTCTAGCATCAATCTTATACTGAGGAGCATGCTTTGTATCTTCCCATCCATGCGTCAGAAGTTGGACTTTGTGGAACTGAGGTGTAACATAGCAGGGTTGTGCCACATGTATAGGATCTTTGATAGGAGCACTCATGTTTTTCCTGTCAGCATTTGTTCTAAGTCACATGGTCCACCAACCTGCCTGCTCTGGAAACCACCATCAGCTGTTGGGAGATTTACAGTTGACTGGAACTATTCATTCATTGAGATAGTCTTGGTGCTATGAACCAAACTGTCTATAGCTGGCCACAAGAAGTTGGTTGAGGTGACTTTGTAATGTACAAATAGCTAGGTTCATTCTCACAGTAGGCTATAGCTTTAACTTTGTCTTTAGCTTACAATGACGGGACAAGCCTTGAAGTTATTTTTTGGTGTATCTTGATGGAAAAAGAGTCATGCAAGAATGGCAGCACCCACACACTGCTTCATGTTCCAAGTAGTCATCAACAAGTCAGTGATGGCCTCATTTCTTTGATGCTTGTTATGGCAGAGTGGCCAAAAGGCAGAGGAAACCTTTGTACTGGGGATCGACAGATCTATCAGGCCGTTTTTTGCATTTTTTAGACAGTCAGCCATCAGCACTTCTATGCTGAATTTTGGTGACTGAAGGGCCCCAGCTTCCCCAACCATCTTTAAGCAGTTTGGGCATCTTACCTTGCAGTTTATAGGAAACATCCAAAATTGCTTTAACTCAAAAGCTCAAAATGGCAATAAAAAGATTATGCTTTACACTGGCAGAGAACCTTGTTGAACAAAAAATCCAAATACATTTTGTAGCGCTCCTCAAGCTCTGCTTACACGGAGAGTTTGAGATTTCCTTAATGGTTTTCTAAAATAAAATAAAAAAACTGCTTTAACTGCTGTCACTGTCAAATTCTAACACATTTGTTTCTGTTTTAATAAGCATTACTAAACCAAATGGCTATAAATGAAAGAAAATTGGCCCTAAATGTATTGGCAGTGTTTATCGGCCATCGCCTGCTCTGAATTTAAAAAAGCGGTATCAACATCAGCCTTCGAAAAACTCATATCTGTTGTCCTCTACTTTGTATATGAGGAGAAGTCAAGGGAGGGGTCACACAGGAGTCAACTGGACTTATGAGTTTTTACAATAGTGTTTAAAACAGTGACAAAACAAGTAAAATTGTATGGTTCTGCTTTAAAGCCTAGATATGGTCTTAAGAATTATTTTTTCATTTTATTGTTACTTATTACGTATTTGCTGATTACAGTTTTTTTTATGTCCATTTAAAGTAGAACTTTTGAGCTAATTTTTCTTTTTTGGCCTGTCTGTGGTGCAGGTGGCCTGGAGTGTTCTGGCCAGGGCACTATTAAAAGATTCAGTTCGAGGTCCAAAGAATGTCCTGTTAACTCTGGCCAGCACCTAGGCTCTGTGTCTGATCCCAGCTGTTACGTGCGTGTTGACAGCCTGCCATGATTCAGAGCATAGGACAGACAGGATAGGACAGTGGGCTGGGGGGGAGGGGCCAAAGGAGCCCGCAGCCTCGTATTCTGTTAGGGCTCTGAGCACATGCATTTCTTCTGTCTACTTTCCCACCACTGAGGCTGCACTGCTCTACGGACAGAGCAGCACTGATTTGGACTGTTTTGGATCACGCTGATCCCATAGTTATTGTCAGTGGATTTACATTTGTCAAGAGAGAAGTTGGATTTTCAGACATAAAAGTAAGTGTTTTCTTGTACAAGTTGCAATGTTTTTCTAATACATAGCGTAGAGTTTATTTTATAGGGAACAACCTCATTAATGCAAACATTCAAACCTAGTCTAATGCAATTACAGAGTCTATTCCATAAATATTGGATGCATAATTGTAGCTATTGATGTCTGTATTTCTTCAGCTGTTCTTTTTGACAGACCATTGTATAATATCTCTAAAATCCACTACATTCTCCCATAGTGTATTAACTTCTAGACCCACAAGCATTAGCAGCAAATGGTACTCACAGCTTCTTTTATCTTTCATCTAGTTCTTATCTCAGTTGTGTCTACTGTCCACTTAAAGCTTGGGTGTGCAGTTTTTGTTTTACTATGTAGAAGTAGGTTATCTTATCAAGTTGATGATACAATAATTGCTGAGAGATTTGCTATTCTGGGCTACTTTGTTGTCTGCTGTTGTATGGCTGTCAAAAAGCTTTGCAGTAGCAACATGGGGGATGTGTATTTATGTTATGTTTTTTATTATGGACACTTCACTTGGAGTTCATTTGATTTTTTGCCTTTCTCATGGAGGTCATACGTAAGGGGAAAGGTTAGTAATAGATCAAGTAACAAATGATTATTTTTTTGTGCGTGTCTGGATGACTGTCTGGATCTAAGTTGAACTGTAATGCCTTAGCAGAGGTCTGCGCTCTCCAAGGGCTTTTAGTTCAAATCTACAACTATACAATTGTACAACCATAAAACAATTCAAAGTTGGTGAAGGGCTACATATTGGGATTTGAGGCCTGCAGCCTTAAAGTTCTGACAAGTTGCATATATTTTAGTGGAAACATTTTTTTATTATTTAGTATTTATTTATTTATTTTATTTTATTGAAAGTATCAACAGTGCATATTAATTGACAAACTAAATGCATGCTCAAGAGAAGATTTTCTACTATTCTTTTGTCATGCTTAACTACATTAATCAGCATTGCACTTTTTTTTTTTTTTTTACAATGAAGCTAATAAATTTATTTCTGGATTGACTGTGGATTTTAAATATAGAATGGATACATGTCGCTCCTTTTGGAAGCTTGCAGAGTGAAGGTGTGGTCCTTTAAAAAAGCCAGACTTACCATATTTCCCACTGTGGAGCTGAAATTCCCTGAAGGTGGAGAGGGAGATTTGGGGAGGCACTTCCAGACAGGTAAATTTACTCTGTTAAATTGTGTGAAGAAGTAAGAACACATGAGGAACATTTCAGACGTGGATCATTTCACAGGAATGCAGCGCAGTGTATTTTACAGCTGATTTCACACCCATGTTTCGACTCTGGAGGCTTTTTTTGTCCCAGCTCTAACAACACAGGGCTGTTTACTGCGTTTGTGGATTTTTATGAGGTGGAAACAACACTGGCAGTTAATGTGGAAATATGCAGTAGTCTTTTTCAATGGAGCGCTTTATAATAAGTACTTGTACATACTCTTGTAATTGTTATGTTTATGTTTTTGGGAAGGATCTATGCCCAAGCCAGTCAGGATCATAGTACGATTGCACCATTTTTCTTGAATTTGTGTCCATTTAAAGTTTATTTGTGAAGCTGTTATAAAATCAGTGAAGTGCAGCGCAGCAGATAGTGCTTGTCTGAGGCTTGGTCTAATCTGAGGCCTGCAAAGGGAGAAACTGGCTCAATGCTCTGCTGCTGAGGCCCAACTGGAGGCTTGTTATAGCCCCTCAAATCCAACTCCTTTTCCTTAGCATTTGGTTGAATTTGATAGTTTTCTGAAAAGTACAATTTCAGAAAGGATTATTCAGTCTCTGCTTTTCTTCATATTACTTTTTTTTATGGAAGACCACCCTGACAAGTGCACTATCTATTTGAAGATGTCAGTGCTTCTGTATTCAGATTAAAGCTGCACAACACACTGGAAACTTATCAGTATAAGACTGATAAGCTAACACTGTGTGAATTGTAATAAAGTCATGGACCTACCATGCACAAATAAGTGACCAGGCGACACCTGAGAAATGATACATGGAACCTGCAGTAGTCCACTTGTATTTTTTGGTACAGTGACTATTTCCTCTATCATTTATACATATTCCAAGAACTTGACTTGTCAGATATATTATCTAAGGTCTTATCTGTCAAAAAGAAGTGGAGGCTGTTTTAATTAGATAGTCAATAAATAACCTTGAGTGCCAGCTTACAATATATACTGACAATTTTTAATTAACTATGAGATGACTTTATCACAACATGAATAAAAAACATTGGACATTAGGCAAAACTTGCCAATTTGAGTGTGGAGGCTCTGTTATGCCTGGTTCACACGGCAAGATAATTATGCCGATTTCTGACTCGATTCTCCCTTTCCGACAATCTTAAGGTCGCCCCGATTATTGTAATGGCACTAAAGATAATCTTATCAGATATTCCTGCTGTGTGTGGTGTGTTAAGAGTGCTCTGGTCTGCTCAGAAGGACGTCGGGACCACTCCAATCTCAAATTGGGGATATTCAACATGTTGGATTGTCTTGGCCCGATATCGCAGTGTGTGTGGTGTGTCCCGAGGACAAACGAGCATGCACCCTGTTGAATGTGATGTGTAGCCAGAAAGCGAGGTGACGGAAGCACGGAGGGGAATCCAAAATCGAAACAGCTGTCATGGCGCATGTTCGCGCTGTCTCCTCGCCACTCCTTTAACCAACGCCTTTTCTTTTTGTATTGTTTTTTCTCTGTTAGAAATAGTCCACAAACTATAACAATTGCCATGTTTGTGTACGTCATGTTTGTGTACGCCGAAGTCATGTTTAATCTTGTGAGGTTTTGCGAGATTTCCCGTCTGACCTGGGAACGTTCGTGAGTTAAATAAAGTGTGTGGTGTGTTGTCTTTGCCATGTGGCCGCACACCAAACACTGTAGGACCAAACCTGTGATAGCTTTGATTTTTTTATCGCTATGTGTGGGGTCTCTCAGGTTTTGAAAATCTTCCGACAATTTTAAGATCTTGCCGTGTGAACCAGGCATTAAATGAGAAAATTTGGGCACTAAATAAAAGTGACATAAAGAGACTTTGACATGCTGTTAAGGGTTGATGGGTTAGAACAGTGCTTAAACTTTACACACCAAGCACCACCTCAGAAAATATTTAGTTTTCAAAGTGCGATCTTTAATGGACTAAAGTATTACTAAATAAGACAAATAAGGGACTAAATCCAGTACCATCCATGCAAGGACTAAAAACATAGACCAGGAGCAAGGAGGAAACCAGGTCTAAACCAAGACTAAATCAGCACATAACCAGGACTAAACCAGAACTAAACCTGGACTAAAGTAGCACTTAACCATGGCTAAACAGTGGTCTAAACCTCACATTTAATCTTCAACCAGAGAAATACTAAAACCATAAAAAAACTGGATCTAAATTAAACTAAATCAGAATGACAAAACACTCCTGAGTACCACCAGAAGAAGTGTGCGTACTACCAGTGTTTCCAGAACTACAGTTTGAGAACCACTTAGGATCTCTCCTGCTTCTTGTGTGGACTACTCCTGGTCTGCGATGGACAGAAACTTTAGACCAAAAATGATGCATGGAAAGGACTGGTTGGGGCAAATTATGATGCAGATGTTGGGTCACTTTGATTGTTGACCTTAAATTTTGGTTTAACAGTATAAATGTTAATGGACTAACCACTATTACATGACAATACATCCATTAATGGTAGTCTAGTTGTAGCTGAGATGTGACCTGACAGTGATCACAATATCCTTTCAATCCTGTCTTAATCCCTGCAATAATCCTAAATCCTTTCTTGTTCAGTAAATTGATCACATTAAAGAAACCAGACTTGTGTACTAGCAATTGAATCTAATTTCTGTCAAGTGGCTCTATTTAACAGGTTAGCGTCCTCCTCAGCCCTAAAGTAATCCATGGCTGCACAATGAGACACGATTTGAGGTGAAGTGTTTCAAAAATGTGTAATTAGCCAGAGGACGTGCATAGCTGCTGCAGGTGGGGGCTTGTCTGTTTGTCACAGATAAGAAAGATGTTAAGATGGTACTGATCAAAGGCACCGTCAGAAAACAAGAAGAGACTCTTGTGTCAAAAGGCCACTAACTGAACACAGCTGGTTCAGTGGATCTCTTTGGAGTACATTGAGTTGGCATTTTCCTTTCACATTGTTAAATAACCCAAGAAATGTTGTCAAATTGAATATTGGGGGAATGATATTGTATTATGTAACATTGTCATTTTGCCTAGAGCTTTTCTCAGCAGGCGGAAGCCGAGTTGTATTTAAGGGTGAAATTAAGTGCATGTTGTAAGGGAATTATTAGTCAATATTGACATCTTAAAACACAATCTAGACTTTATTGTTAATCCTCAGGCCCCTCTGGCTCCCTTTTAGGGCTTTTCAAATGTATTTTTTTTTGCTCTCATTTTGGCATTTCTTCTAGGGTGATGATATTTGACAAAAATGTTCATTAATAAATGCATTTTAGAATTTCAGTGTCACAACAAAAATAAATTTTTACTGTCTGGACAAAAAATTCACATTTTTCCTCTTAAAGCCCTTTTTGGTCTCATTGACTTGCATTAAAATAACTTATTTTCACTCTACTGCCAGTGCAATACAGAAATAATAAATCATGTTAATTTGTTTGTAACCCTGTCAGTCAGAGGCTAAAAAAAAAAAAATCATAACCAGATGGGAAATAGTGCCATTATATTTCCCATTAGATAACAGTGACTGTAGACCAGGCCTCTTAGGGCTTTAAGAGGAAGAATGTGAGTTTCAGCCCTTTTTTGTAATGGAAAAGTAAAAATCAAAATCAGTGTTAGGGCTAATCAGCGATCTATCCGGGGATGGCAATCCCTGCACACCCAAAAAACACTTTGCTTTTTTAAATAGTAAATAATTCATGTTTAGTTTACACATATATGGCAATTATGTGAACATCTGGCATTTAGAGGGTTAAAATTATGAAAATGAATTTTCTTTTGCTATCATGACGAGGACAGGAATTATTGATAAAAAAAAAACAAAAAACATTTTGCTTCATGTTTTATATATTTATATAAAACATTTTATTGCTTGTCAACATTTCATCTATCACTGGTTATACAGTCTTAAGTTTGGTTTTAGTCATTTTTATATTGAGAAAAAAGGCGGAGTATATATATATATTTATTTTTTTATATATATGTTTTTCTATATACAGTGCTGTGAACATTTTTTTGTGAGGTGTGAAAAATGCTGTTAACTATGAGTGCTTTAATAAGTACAGAATTTTATTTGATAAGAAGATTTCAGTAAAGGTCAGTTACGAGCCAAGGACAAAATGATTAATTCTGGTGTGGCTCCAGATCTCTGTTTAGATTCAGGAGTGTTTTAAGCGATTCTGTGCCATTGTGAGATACAGACCAGAGATACTAACTTCTCTAACTCACTATAAGAACAAATGATTCGTTTTAGTAGATCCTTTACCATTGTGAGATAGGGCTATACTTTCCGAATGCTTCTAGTTTAGATTTTTCCTCTTTTTTTTTTGCAATATTGTGTATTTATGTACATTGATATGTCTTTCTTTTGCACATTGTATCTGAGCTATTTTGTGTCTTATCCTTAGCTGGGGTATATGGGTGCCCTGTCCGAGTGCAGTGGGCTGTGTAAAGAGGCCGTGGCACCAGGCTGGAATCAGACTGATGACCTTTTAAATCACCTTCAGCCATTCTCTGCTAATGAGTGAAAGCCTCTGTCTTTCTCTCTCTCGTGAACTGTATTGAAATTTGCTGAAGCCAAGGTCAGGCAGTTCAACTATGTCAAAACTTTTAATCCAGCTCAGAAGAAACCCACGATGCCCACTCCCAAAGTCAATAAGAGGATAAGTCAGTGCGGGCAGGCAGCTGTTACAGCGCGGCCAGTAAACTCGTGAATGCTAAAATAGATGTATGTCTAAAATTAGCTGCTGATATCATCCAATATTTTCTGCTCAGAGTTGAAGCAATACTGATAAGACGTGTTGAAGGCTAAAGATAGCATTTTGCAACCAACATATTCACATCTACTCCCAACAAGCATCACTGAAGAATAGGAATGTAACAATATCCAAATCTTATGGTAATTTTAAACTCACGGTACATTATTTGTGTTGAGGCTCACTTTTTTTGTGAGAAATGCTTATAGTATTAGAGGAATGCGCATGATAACAAAATGTACTGTATAAAAATGTCCTGCCGAGGCCTTGGTGCATTATTTATCACTATATTTCAAAAGACTTAGACTAAACAAGTGTTTAGTAACATCATCTACAGTGCAAAAATGCATGCTTGAAACAGGAGTAACCACTGTTTACTAATCTATTAGTTTTGTATGAGAACAATAAGCTATAAGTAGTAGCTCAAACATAGCAACATTTTTTTTTTCTCAGTTAACATTGTATTAATTAATGAGCACGATCCTCAAACTCAGTCCATAGCAGTGAATTGAAGTAGTGAGACAAGTGATAGAGGGCTGTTTTGGGCATTGAGCATCTTCTGTAGATAAGTTAGAAGAAGAATAAAATAAAACATCTGATAAAGTGGAGTACACAAACAACAACAATACAATCATGTTATTTATAGCCAGAGAAAGAAGAGCTCTGGTTGTGATTCGACTTTTGTACTTAAGATAAAAGAACTTACATTCATTTAAAGGGTGTTGATGAACAATGTTGCATGTAAGAGGACAGAACAACAACAATTCGAACCAAATTAAAGTGGAACTCAGTAACTCATTTCTTCACTGTTTTGCCTTATTTTCCTCTATAGAGTTCCCCCTACATTTTAGGGTAAAGCACTATCATAAATACTCACAAGTCCAGTTGACTCCTGTGTGATTCCTCGCTCATCTTTACTTTTGTTTTCCCATCTGTGTATCTGCACAAAGTTTTTTCTGCCATTTGGCTACTTTGCCACGTAAAAAATCGCAAAATAAAGACATTGCTGGCTTGTTGTTTTGCTAACCACGATGTGCCGCTTTCTCGTGAGACCCGAGACTTCTGTGACACCGGGTCGCTCACTGTTGCAAGTGTCATTTTCAGACAGAGACAGCAGGGGGAGATGTCATTTACCCCACAACAACTAATTTAACCATCACATGGACCCTGACCTTTTTTAAGTTACAAAACTTACTGACTTCTGTTTTAAACATACTTAACCCAAACACTACTCCTTACACTCAGCTGTGAAATGCCCTCAGAAAAAACATCAAGTTTGTCAAGTTTCTGGAACAAAATACTCATTTGACTTGTCAAACCATAAAGCAGAGCCTCTTGGCCTGTCGCTGAACTTTGGCTGTCTTGTCAAGTGCGCATTCATGGTTCAGATCTTAAAGGCTCACAGTCAGCTATTCGAAGCCAGAAAGGATATGAATCTGCTCCTCAATGCTGCCTTCTCTGTTTTAATTTCCTCCTTTGAAGTGTCAGATCACCTCCACCACCACATGGGCATGTGTTGCTCTTTGGGTCTGAGACTGTCTAAAACCCAATAAACAACGTGAGCAGGAGAAGGGAGGCATTTCTTGATCTGTTTTTTTTTTTTCTAAATGTGCCTGCCTTGTTAATAAATGAAGGAAAAAATGTATAAACTGGGGATAGGTCAACAGCTGTAGGTCACATGACAGGAGGATGGAAGACAAAAACAACACAGCCAAAAGCCAGAAGACATCACCAAAAATGGAAAATCCCATGTGTTTGGTGTATGGTCTTCCTTCTTTATGAACAGATAAGCCGGTTCCCACTTTCACACAGTCATATTGCTGTAAACCAACTGTGAGGTCTTCCAGAATTTATTTTTTTAGTTTTACTGTTATTGTCCCAACCTCTGGAAGTAAATGTTGCATTTCTTCCATCACCAGCAGCAGGATAGTGTGGAGGATAAGTGTTAAGCCTTGGGTGGCTTTAGTTGTTCTGAGTAGGAACTTTCCAGTGGGACATCCCTCAAACCGAATAATAGACTGATGATGGTCAAAGTTCAAGGTCAAAGTGGCCCCAAAAAATGTGTTTTGGTCATAACTTTTAACCTGTGTGTTAAAGGTTGAATTAATGATAGCTTGTGGTCTCTTTGTAGTAAAGTATTAGTGATAAATGAGCACAATACAGCCGCTGATTTTGAGGGAGAAAATGGAGAGGATGGGAGTGGATCCTGTTCTTGTTTCTTGGATCTATAGCTATCTGACCGAGCGGCCACAATATGTCAGACTGGGGGAGTGCTTGTCAAAGATGCTGGTGAGCAACCGGGGCCCCTCAGGGGACAGTACTATCGCCGTTCCTCTTTACCCTGTACACTGCAGATTTTTCATATAAATCTGCATCTTGTCACATTCAGAAGTACTCTGATGATACAGCAGTCATGGCATGTGTGAGGGGAGGGGACGAAGTGGAATACAGGGAGGTCATCAGCGCATTCACAGTGTGGAGTAAGAGCAATGGTCTAATCTTAAACACATCTAAGACCAAGGAGATGATAGTGGACTTAAGCAGGAAGAAACGTGATCATCTGCCTTTCTCAATAGGAGGAGAGACAATTGAGATGGTGCAGTCGTATAAATATCTTGGAGTCCATCTGGACAACAAACTGGACTGGTCGGTACACACAGGAGAAGTGTATTAAAAAGGACAGAGCAGACTCTTCTTTCTTAGAAGACTGAAATCTTTTAATGTCTGCAGTGAGATGTTACATGTCTTTTATCAGTCAGTTGTGGCAGGTGCTCTTTTCTTTGGAGTTGTGTGTTGGGGCAGCAGCCTTGCTGTAAGGGATAGTAGCAGGCTTGACAAGCAGATCAGAAAATGTGTTTCTGTGATGGGGTGAGAGTGGACTCAGTGGGGGCCATTGTTGAGAGGAGGATGAGGAGCATGATCCATTCCATCCTCAACAATAGCAGGCATCCTCTCCACAAGACTGTGGCTGCTCAGAAAAGTAGTGGCAGTGATAGGCTCCTCTCTCTGCGATGCAGGACCGAGAGGTTCAGGAGATCGTTTATTCCTGCTGCTATTAGAAAGTTTAACAGCTCTTGCTAGTGTGGACTTTATTACTATCACTAGTAACTTTTTAACTATTTATTCATTCACTTATTTATTGTAAATGTATTTTTATGCTGGTTTTTGAATGATTCTTAGATTTGTGTTTCTTTTTTGATGTGTGCTACTGGACAATTTGAATTTCTCCTTATGGGGATGAATAAAGTCAGGCTAAGTCTAAGTCTATAATAAAAAACACAGAACGTCAACAAAGCTAGCACCTTAATCCTGTTTTATTCCTGGATTTGGGTTTAGTTTAATCTTGGTTAAGTCCTGTTTTACTTCTAATGTCGTATCTAGTCCTTACGGTGTCCTAGTTTTGTTTTTGGTTTAATATTAATTTAATGCGGTCTTGTTTAGTTCTGTTTAATATTCAGTCCCAGTTTAGTTTTTTTTTAGCTCAGTTTTAAATGTAGTTTTAGTCATTGCTTAATTTAAACTTAGCCCAGTTTTAGTGCTTTTTAGTTCCACATTTTCCCAATTTAGTATTATTTTAGTTCTGCATTTCTGCAAGAAGAGGTGGAGGCTTTCACATATTTGGGCAGTGTGTGTTAGACATATACTGGAGGATCAGAGGCAGATATAAAAAGCTGGATCAACGAGGCAAGTTCAGTTTGTAACATGCTCAGGAAGATCTGGAGCTCAACACATATCTCAACAAATACCAAGCTTTGGATATTCAACTCCAACATGAAACAGGTGTTGTGCGGATCCGAGACATGGAGAGCAACTAAACACACAACAAACAGCCTACAAACATTTACTGACACCTGCTTAAGAAGAATATCGGGTGGCGAGACAAAGTGAAGAATGCAGACTTGTAGGAAAGAACAGGCCAGGATCCCATTGATCTACAACTTTGAAAAAGAAAGTGGAGTTGGGTGGACACAACCTCAGAAAACCACAAACATCACCCGACAAGTTCTGAGTTGGAATCCCCAAGGGACAAGGAAAAGATGTCACCCTTGGAACAGAGAAAAAGTGTTCTGGCAGAAATGGCTGAGACTGGCCACAACTGGGGAGACCTGGAGAGAATTGCGAATATATAATTGAGAATATTTTTCATTTCGCCCATTTTTAGTCCTGGCTTAGTCATGGCTTATCTTGGTTTAGTTCAGTTTTAGTCCCAGTCCTAGTCCAATTTTATCCTGGATTTAGTCATGGTCAAATCCTGGTTAGTTGGTGCTTGTTTTAGTCCTGATTTACTCTAAGTTTAGTCTATTTTTAGTCCTGGTTCAGCCCTTATTCCATTAAAAAAAAAAAATCTGGTTCTTAGTCCTTTATTCAATTGTATTTCAATCCTATAATATCCATTTTCTCTGATGAGCTTCCCCCTGGTGTCCATGACCCCTGACCTCTCACCCCTCTGTAGCAGACAGCCCAGAGAAGAGCAGCTTTTTTCAGTCAAGTGTAGCTCATTGATCGTCGGAGTCAACAGTAAAGGTCATAGGTCGCGGGGGTTTTACGGTCGTCCGAGGACAGTGTGATAAATGTCTCATCCTGGTGTGGACATCCCAAACTTTAAAGACAGTGCTTTCCTGAGTCTGTCCAGACCTCACACATTTCTCCAAGCTGCCATCTTTGCACATGATAAATAATCTTTCATCTGTGTCCAGTGCCAAGCTTAAAATATAAATGTAAATGCAAAATGTTATGTAAAATATGCAACTTTTTAGTCCATGTTTATTCTTTTTAATCCTCAGTTGTCTTAAAGGTCCCATAAAGGTCCGTCAGTCTGCCCCAGGGCAGCTGTGGCTACAGAAGTAGCTCACCACCACCGAGTGTGACTGAGGAGTGAATGAATAATTGATCAATTGTAAAGCGTCTTTGAGTGTCCAAAAAAGCGCTATATAAATTCGATGAATTATTATTATTATTATTATATTATGCTTTTTTGGGCTTTTTGAAATAGTACTGGACCCCTTTGCATTTAGTATTTCACATTTTATAACTTAAAATAATGTATGGAAAACGTATTATTTTTTGTTTAGTTTTTTTGACTTTACAGAGAACACTTGGATTAGGTGTCTGACGCCCCCTGCTGGCAGCGGTGGAGACTGGACAGAGCATAAAATGGCTTTTTAGTTATCAGATAAATTAGCTGATTGCTTTGTATAGACGAAAATTTAGGTGCTGCAATGATCAGAACGAGTCTTGTGATGGTGTAAAGGCTTTAGAAACATGCAGGAGCACTTCCTGGTTTCACGTGTCTACGTAGAGCTGTGAGACCGAGCATTTTCAGCTCTTTAGAAACTCGAAGCGTGAATGACACTAAATACTACTCCAGGTATCGTTTGAAGAACAGAAGAGGAATCCAAGGCACTCTGACATTATTAAAAGTCCTTTATTGTATGCGGGACATTCCAACGCGTTTTGACCCGTGCTGGGTTTTCATCAGGGCAGACAGACAATGTGCAATCAGTACAAGGTGATCTAAATAATGAGGCAGGGTCACGTGAGCGATCACATGACACCAGGACTATACATTTTTTGATTACGACAAAAAATATGTCATGTATATGCGTATTTGTATACACACACGCACAGATATATATACACACGCACACACACAAATAAAAAACTTTGTGAATTGGTATGATCTAGAGCATATCTATGGAGCAACCACATATTAAAATTACTGTCAGTTACCAGTCATAGATAAGTCTGTAAACACCCAGAGGTCAACAGCAAAAAAAGAGAAAGTACCGTGAATTTGATCTAATAGAGAATATTCACCAAACAAACGTTACCTGGTGAAAACACTCCTCAATAGAAATAGTAAGAGTAGATATGTCCTAATTAAATTTATACATTTATAAGTATTCTTAGAATTTTTATTTATTTATTTATTTATTTATTTATTTTAAGATGGGCCTATCAAACACTAAACTAAAATCATGTCACATGCATAGTTTTGAATGTTTGATAGCATTTTTAACCCTGATTAGAAAAGTATATATTTACAAGATAAATTCCTTAGAACCCGACTGTATCACAAAGAATGAATGCAATGAATAACAAACAATGCCTGGAGGAGGTGTTGACCCAGGTAAGTGTAAAAACTGTAGGACAAAACTGAAATACACCAAAGAGCAAAGGAAGTAAGGTGCTATAAAAACACAGAAAAGTCAATGTCCTCATTCAGGACAGGAAAGTGTGTGGCCCATAAAGTTTCTATCCAGTACGTTTCCCTTTGTGCAAGTGTTCTGAGTCTGTCTCCCCCCTTGATGTTTTTAGAGATGACTACTACTCCAGGTATGTTTTTGAGGTGGAAAGAACATTATAACATTGTTAAAACCTTAAAAGTTGATTTTGCAAAGTTCTGCATACCTTTAATTATAGTCCTGGTTCACTACAGGTTCACTACTCTTTAACTTATAGATTTTCTTGTTTAGTCCTGGTTTTGTCTAGGTTTTTGGTTCTGGCTTTATGGATTTATTTGACAGGACAGTGAGGATGAGACAAGAAATCATGGGGGAGAGAGCAGGGAGAGAGGTGTGGTAGATGGCCGAAGCCCGGACTGATGCAGAAACAAACTGTAGTTCTGTATACCAACCGAGCTATACTGCTGCATGGTTGATGCTTTTTTTAGTCGTTTTTTAGTCTAGCATTAATTTACTTGCCCATATCTCAAATCTTGGGTTTACATCTGATTTAGTCTGCTTTTAGCCTATGCATCTTTAGTCTGTATTGGCCTAATGTAGCGCTGATGTAGCCCAGTTTCTGTCCTGAACAGTTCTGATATGGTCTTGTTGTAGTCTATAATAAATTCATGGTTTAGTTGTGATTTATAGTCATGCTTTTAGTTGCCGCTTAGTACTCTTTGTCATTGTCTCATTGTCCTGTGCATGGCTTTAGTCTCAGTATAGTTCTAGTTTAATTCTGGGTTTTGTCCTCTAATACATTTAGTTATGTCCTATATTTGATTCCTGGTTAAGTTCTGAATTAGTCTTTGCATTAGTCATAGTCCTGCCTGAAATATAGTGGTTAAAAATCTGTTTTTTGTAGAGCTGTTTGTCCCTAATTTAACTAATATCTAGTTTTTGGTCTTGGATCCACTTGGAGTTTAGTTTAAGGTGGTCTGTCAGTGAGGTTATATCATTTGAATCTTTATTTCCATGGTTCATAATCCTGTCTAAATATGTGAATATGCTGCCTTTGCACATTCTTATCTGCCCCAGTGCTGACCTGTGTCTAAAGTAACAAGAAATAAACATTAAAATCTCCCTGAAATTTTTGAGATAAAGGCCATTTTAGACAGTGCCACGGGAAACAAGGCGTATGAGGCCACAAAAGCTGCTGTACAGATAAGACTTAATTGCCACAGTGTTTGCACGCCCAAACAGGAAGACAACCAGCCTTGTAAATCAGTGGGACGCTCCTCTTACACAGTACATAGAAAATCAATAGATTTTCAGAAATATGGCATTAGTTTGTTTGAGCTGAATATGAGATTGTATCCTGTTGAGCTGTTGAGTCTGTGTGTGTTATATAATATTGTGTGAGATCTGGAATAACTCAGAGGTGAGAGGTTTTGTGCATTTTTCACGTCTTGAGTGCCGACTGTGTTAGCAAATGTTTGGCTGGACATTAATGTTTGAGATTCCTCGACTTGGCTGACAGGACAAAGGGTCATCACCTCTGGCAGCTTTTTTTTTTTTTTTTAAATAAATGAGACACTTGTGACCTTGAGAACTTTGCTGCTTTGAATATCAGTAGTTAGGATCAGAATTAGGACCAGGCGACATGGCCAAGCAGTAAATGAAAGTATAAGGAGTAAATTTGATTTTGCAACATTGCTTTTGCTTTTATCCTCAGGCAGATTTGAGTTCTTGTTTGCAAAGTGTTCAGCGTTAACACATTTATTTATTTGTGTTGTAAAATAAATAGTAATGCATTATCGTTAGGGATGTAACGATATTGATGATATTATGATTGCAAAAGCCTCTTGATATCGTAGGACTCGTACAGTATCAAACAGTAGGCTCCCCTGAACAAAAATATATTGTAATATTTGTTTAGAAGAGCATCATGGCATCTGTTTGAGCTGTTGTTTAAAGCTTTTTGTTGTCAGACAAAACTAATGTGATCCAGATGAAAACCTATCTGTAGCAACTTAGAGCTGATAAAACATGAAATATAACTTGATTGCAAATACACAATATACATTCGGTATTACAGAAAATTTGAACAAACATGACAATTAGCAAATTCATTACTTTAACAGTAACTCCAAGTTCCAAAAAGTTGAAAAGTGGTTAGTAGCTGTGAGAATAAGCCAAAGGGTTTATGTAATGTCCAGATTTTATGTAAAGACAGAACCAGACTTTGATGCATCAACGAGCATTCCTCCAATACTGTGAGCCTCTCTACAATACCGCAATGAATATTGTACTGTGAGGTTAATACAGTAGTAATACCGTACTGTCAGATTTGGATATACAGTATACAAATATACAGTCAGATATTCAAAGAGGTAGTTCTTAAGGGTTGTACTGGAGCAATGTGGAAAATTCATACGAAGATAAAAGAAACGATATATTGCCAAGCTCTGATGAAAATTATAATTATACCAAGTCAGATGTGTTGTTTTTGAGCCTGTTCCAAACCCAAATAAATTGAGAGAGTTTCACCATAAAGAGAAACGACATAAACCTGTGCCAAATATGCAACTTACTGCATTGTAGGAGGCAGATGATTCACTGTGGCAACCCTGATAACTGCAGAATAGAAAAGCCAAAATGATTTCTACACAGTTAAGCAGCTCCCAACCTTTGCAGTAATGTAAAAGTTGGAGTCTTTTCACTCTGGGCCATTTATAAAAAACCCATTTTCATTATGGTGTGGTTTTGATATGGGTTGTGTCAGTATGGTACAGGTAACACTAGCTTTCTTTGCTTCTGTTGACAACTCATAAAATTGGCCACAATTACAAGCCAGTGCCTGACAGTGCCTTTTAGAAACGTGCTTAAACAAATTATTGCTGTGGTCAGGTGTTTGGTTTATTTTGTATTTTTTAAGAGTCCTGCGGTACCTGCCAAGTGAAAAGTGAGTGTAGGATTTAACAAATAAAATACATCTTGACACATAATTTTACTCTTGTTCCACAGCTGCGGTCAGAAATCCCATAAGGTGACTGGCACTGGTATATATATTTCATATTAGGCAGCACAGACAGGGCAGTCCATTTTTTAGGAACACCCTGAAGGTAAAAATAACATAACCCATTTAACCGAGAATGACGATGCCACATGCTGAACTTGCAAGTCTACATTTCTGCGAGTTTATTTAAGAAGTGGGTTTGGTTCTAATGCAAACAGGATTAAGTTTAACGCTCAGACAAATTGTTGATAATTGGATTAAACCCTTAGGGCCGTGCTCATTTGTCAGTTTGGACACATACATTAATTTTCTCCAATGGAAAGATATCATTAGGTGCAATAATGGAGCTGTCTGCCATTGTGCTAAAAGTCATTTTTCAGTCGGTTAAGGTCAGGGGTCAATACATTTTTCTATATGGAAAACCACGACCTAAATCTATTTACAGCCTCACCTGATGGAGTAATAGGGTCAAGTTTATGTGTCCAGCTGCTTGATTTTAACATAATATCTCGACGTTGGTCTGTTGGTCTCATGTTATTAAAAGCAAACATCTTCTTATTTCCTTCTGGAGTTTTCCTTTTGGATTTTCTTCAACTACAGCAGAAGCAATCGAAGAGTCCAGATATTGGCCAGAGTTGGACTCAAACTGTCAGTCTTGTAATTCTGGGGTAAAAGCTCTATCCATTGAGCCACAAAGCCATTATAATAATACAATTGAGGCATGTACAGTAGAAGTTGTTTTAATCCACTCAACTTGTGACTACTACAGAAAGGCAAAGTTATTTTCTCAGTCTGAACTTGCTGAACTCTTCGGCGATCACCAGTGGCAGTGCCATGTGCTATTTCAGGACTAGCCTGTGTTTAATGAGGCTTTGTGGACGGTCTGTTTCCTCGGTCATGTTGTCTGACCTAATCCCGTGAAAGTGCTAAACTTCCTGACTTTCACAGAAGCTGGAGTGGGGAGTTACTTGTGCTTCATTCACAATATTATCTCTCTGTGTACATTGGATTTCTGCTTGCAGCTGAGAGGACTGAAGTGGATATGGTTTGAATGTGGGTCATATTTGTCAGGCCATTGTTGAGGAATTGTTTGATGTTGATAAAGTTGCTGCCCTGTCACATTGAAGGAGTTCAGCAGTAGTGATAAAAACACAATTTATCAGTTCTAACAGTTTTTCCTGCCACTCCAGAGTCTATATTTGTTTGTTTCTTACTTGCTGACAGACAATGGAAAGATATGCCCAATATTAATAACATTTGGGCATAGAAACATTGGTGAATAACTACCCAAACATCAAGGGACACGAAGGGTGACAGCAGTAACATACTGTATAGACCTCGCCACTAAAATACCATGAAATGCTCAGATTTAGGGTAAAATAAAAAATTGAAAAATGGTTGACAATTCTTTACTTCCTTTCCTGGCTTAGTTTACTTTAGTACATCTTTGTCTTATCTCTGACCTATTGTATTAAATAGCCCTTGCCTCTTTTTTATGCTGAAAATTTGTCAAAACATTGGCATCTTGGAGTGCTTGGTCCTCTTTGAACTAGCTTTTGCGTTGCATTATTCATTTGTTTAAGATAATGTCTAAACCTGGACAACAAACCAACAAAGCAATCCCCTAAAACCGGTAAAGATTTAAATGCCTAAAGGTTGCTCCCAAATACAGCCTACACAACAATGTAATCTACCATTCCTTTTGCACTTAAAAAGATTAAAATAGGCCGAAGGTGCTTGAATTTGAACTTGGACTTGAGCCCTCTCCCAGTCAGGTACTGAACTGAAGTCTTGAGTGTTTGTTGCTGAAACCTCACACAGAGCTGAGCAGCAGGACGTTTAGTGTCCCTTTAAAATCCTGACATGTCTGGCCCCAAACACTGGCCAAACCATTTAATTTGACATGTCACCCTTTCACAGCCAACACCACTGGGTCCCTGCCAGTCTGTCTCTCAGATTTGGAAACATACCCAGGCTCCAGTGGGGTTTCCCTATGTGTCGTCTCACTGTTTCAAAGTAAAACTGACAGATTGCAACAGAGTGATATCCAAAACAAAGCCCCAGTGTTGGATCCGAGCTGAGGCCTCCTTCCAACGGGCTTAGCTCAGCAGTAATGGGTTTAGCAGAGGCTCATCAAGAGGTTAAAAAGTGTGGCTGTCAGAGGAAACTTCATAGTCTGTCTTTGAAATTGTGTTGTTTAAAAATGGAGTAGGTTTCGAACCCTTCCCCTAATTTAGTTTTGAATTGTCCGGAGGCTGATGTGTATACAGCTAAATAAAGCTTTTGTGGCAATACTGTGATAGAAAATAAAAAAAATAGAGCTTGATAAAACGGTTAAAAATCAGCTAACTCGAGTTTGTAGCCTTGGGTTGTTCATTTACTTTCTATCCAAATGGTGCCAGTTTTTTGCAGCATTTATTGCATGAAGAAACAAATGCTTTCTTAGACAAACAAACTTCAGCTCTAACTGTGTGAGAGACAGGCTTCCTTCACAGTGTCCACAGAAGGCAGCCGTGCGGAGATAACAGCTCTCTCTCATCAGGTGACAAAAAACAACAGAAAGTTTTCCAGGCTCTGAGCCAACTGGCCATTCACTGCTGCTCTGTGGTCCTTTAGCCCCCCCACCGCCACATTATCTGCAGCCCCAGACCCCAGTCCTGAACCCAGAGGTCGAGGGCGAGGCAGGAGTGAAGGAAGAGAGTGGAGTAGCTGTTTGTGTCCAGAAGTGACGCTCAGATTGTTTCACAATGGACAGTGTGGGAGTGCTCCAGGTTTTTGTCCCACTGCAGTTTTGCAAGAAACATTTGAAGGATTCTGCCGATGAGAGCCGGCTCCCGTTCGCAAGATGTTTTTTTTTTCTGAAAGGATCTTTTTTAAAAACAGGGCAGATAATAACAGAGAAAAGAAACTGGATCAGTCTCTCTAAGCTGAGGCACTTGGTCTTCCTCAACGCCAGTCTGTCCTGAAAAAATAAAAAATGTAAAAGTTGCAGTTAGATAGTTGATGGTGGTTAGTTCAGAGAGAGACCTGAAGCTGTTTGGTGCTGATGTTTTACACAGTGTGCATTGCCATATATTTATATTTATATATTTATAATAAGGTTTTTTGAGTTTTGAGGTCAGCTGTTGCATTTGTTTTTACTTTTTAATACTAAATAAAGCCCTGCTTTTTGTTAGGTGTTTAAAACAAAAAACATCAACATCTGTCTTTTTTTATTTTTAAGCTTAATTATAGGTGTCTTAATATGCTATGTGTAGTAGAGTGGCTCTGTAAGCAGTTCATTGGGTTGTTTCAAAGCACAGAACTTTTGAATACTTCATAACAATCCATGTATTTGAGTTATATATGAGTGCACAATACAACTCATTTGTCAAAGCTATGCTAAATTTGGCTTACTTACTTTGAGTTTATAGATGTAAGTATAGCAGTTTTGTTAAGAAGGCAATAACTAAAACAGATAGAGGTATAGTCTTAAATTTTGTCACTTAAGCTATGGCTTGTTCTAGTGTAGCTTTAAGTTGAAATTTCAGAAAACAGGACATGTCTTCAGTCCCTAAAACTGCAGATCTTCAGGAGTGTATAGTGTGTCTTTGTTTCCTTCTCAACCCCCCTGATCCAGTCTCACATGTGGAAGATGTTTGAGCCATAATGGTTTTAACAGAAGACAACTTATCAAAGAAGCATCTATTAGTCTGGCACAAGAGTAGAGCATCTCTTTGTTGTGGATTTATATGATGATCAGACTTGAATGCACCTCCATATTTCCAATCAAGAATACAAACTCTTTTTCACAATGTAATGTCTTTAGATAAATATCACAATTTGATTAAAAAACACTATTGGACATGAAGGAGGTAAAATAAGTGGCGTGCAATGAATGTTATAAATCATATCCATATCCCAAGTGCACCATCACAGTCTTCATGCTTAATTTCTTCTGAAGGAGCAAGAAAAGATCCAGTGGCCAGAGGATTTGCTCTCTCGAACCATTGCATTCTCCCATAACTTTAACTGGAATCAGAAATAATCCCAACTCCAGACCTGGGCAGGAATTAAATTTAAAAGCATTTTTGTATTTTTTTGTGGTACAGTAAGGAGGTCTGCTGTGTAATACCTTCGAGGGTTAGACATTGAAAATTAAATAGTGGTTATTAAGCAAAGTGTGTGAATGTGAGTCCCTGGTGATCTGTTAATGTTTTATGTGAGGTGTTGCCAGTCTGTAACCCCTTTTATACTGTTTTCTGTGTCCAGTCTTAATCAGCCATATGACACATTTATGCTCAACTAGAAACACAACAAAAACATTTTACTGTATCTTGCTCTGGATTTCTTTAAAAAAAAAAGGCACCCATCTTAGAGTGCAGAGACTTTCAAACTTCTCAAACCCAAGTACCACATGAGAAAATAGAAAAGAAAATCATCAATGGACTGAAATGACCATTACTAAATAAGGACAAAATGTGGACTAAACCCGGACTAAAACAGGTCTTGGCCTGGACAAAACTAGAAGTAATCTAGGACTAAAACAGTTCTAAACTAGCCCGTAACCAGGAGTTCTCTAGAACTAAACCCTACCTCAACCAGGACTGAGCAGACTTCCAATTTAGAGTAGGACTGAAACAGGAAAACAACTGCTTCAAAATTTTGTTCAATTAGAGCTGCAGAATACTCCTGTGTACCACCAGTGGTACCTGTTCCACTGTTTGAGAACCACTGTGCATGTTGTGCATGGCAGTCAAGTAAATGCAACTCAGTGCAAGATAAAATCAAAACCAAATAAATGTGGCTTTTTTGTGTAAAATTGCATGCATAAAGTTAAGCTCTTTTGTGTAAAGCTATGTGCTGCATTATTGCACAAGTGCAGTGTATGCAATATTGTAAAAGTATTTAAAAATATATATTAAATTTGCAAGTGTCAAAAATGAGAGTCTTAAAATTATATTTTAATGACAGGTATTAAATTTTGTCTTTAAATTTCAAATTCCAACATAATCTTTGATCATGAATTAGTAAATTTGTGTTGCAAAATTGGACATTTATGCTCAAGTCATTCACGTCATCCAACTATTTCTAATAATGTTATCCTCAAACAAAATATAAGAAGTAAAGTACTGCTGCAGCAACAAGCTTGTTCAATACACGTCCAAAAATATACAATCACTGTGAGTAATTATTGGTAACTAAAAGTAGACACATATGTTATGCTGGGTACGAAAATGGCTTTAAATTTTAATATGATTGGTCTTAAAAGGTTTTTTATTCCACCTACAAATCCCTGAAGGTGCCCTGTAGGACTGTATAGTATTGAGCCTAAAATAAACCACAGCGCTAGCCTACTGCCAGCAGAGGGCGCTGTAGGGTGTGGGAGCCGGAGGGGAGGAGGGGCCACAGCAGAGTGAGTGGCAGCTGGTGGGCGGGCCTTAACACGTGAGAGCCTCAACAGTGAATCAGACCAAAGTCAGACCTGACCGGGCATGAACCACTGACACATCACAGTCAGACTAACACATGGAATAACTGAGGGAAAATGGTCCCGAAGTGGAGTAAGCCCAGACTGAACCCCTCCAGACAACATGGTAGGACAAAATTTCACTTTTATTTTTTTGTACAGAGTTGAAGCGGTGTTTGTCTGTAGCTTGTAGCACATGGGCTGCAGAGTGCGGCAGGTTTGTTGTGGTGGGGGAGGGGGCTGCAGGGGGTGTTGGGTTGCTGCAAGGTGTGCTCTTCAAACAGCAGTAATTAGGGGCATGTTGAAAGTCAGTTAAAACGTCTCCTAGTGTTAAAGGAACCAAAAAACTGTCAATTTTAATAATAATGTCTAAGTGACCATGATATTTGACAACTTAGCATGCTTATTTGACATTTTGTTGAACCGAGTATGTCCAGCCTTTGCTAATATGACACAATGCACTACTGTTTATAGACTTATTTTTAATAGGAAGACTTTTACAACTATGCAATGTCTTGTGACAGCACAGACTGCTTTTAGGTTTACATGTTGGAAGTTGAGAGAAAAAAAAGTTTGCTTTTCATATGCCACCACAGTAAGACGTTTTACAAGGCTATAAAAAAAAAATCCCAAAAAAAAAAAAAAAAAAAAAAATCTCAAGTGTTTTAAAAATGTGGGTTGCAAAGAAAAACAGTTTTGATTTATGTCTGAATGAATGGGTTTGAATGCCTCATAAACGAGAGATGGCTCTAGTATGTTCTTAGTGGTTTGGGTAAAGTTTTCTCTTGGTTTAGAGCAGCTGTAAAAAAAAGAACTACTTGGTCTTAGCCTTGTAGATTAACTTAGAAAAATATAAATGGTTGCTTTGGTTTCTGGATTTGCTGAAAGCTTGACAGAAAATGACATCAATAATAATGCATATAGTTGTATAGATGTTAGATGTTAGACATTTTTATGGCTTTATTTGACAGGAAAGCTGGAAGAATCAAATGGTCATTGTGTCCAGATTTGAACCTATGATGCAAAGACAAGCATTAGTTTAATTTAATATGATAAGCAGCACTTAAATGTACTGTATTTTCTAATGTAATGTCGTATTTTATGGATCAATAGTGCATTTATTTTTTAGGAAGAATGCTTTGAGTTTTGAAAATTGTGCAACTAAAAATTAAATGTGGAATACAGCACTGGCTAACCCTAACCCCCTTTACGTAAAGTGCCTTGTCAAGCTCTGTTGTATCATATTGTTTGTCTCTTTGCTGTCACATGCAGTTCTGAATACACTCAGCGGATACATATGTCCATCATTTAGTCTGGTTCTGGTTTGGATTCTGGCTTATTATGTTTGTCTGTGTTGTTTTTATGGTTTCCAGCGCTCTTGAGAAGTGTTTAGTTGGTCCTTGAAACCCTGCAATCTGGTCATCACAGAGCTGAGAAGAAGGCAAACACAATGATTTGCTCAAGTGATATAATACATGTTACTTTGACTTACTTGGAGTTCGCGCTATAATCACAGAGAAATGCAAGTTCTTGTCAGCAATAAAGGCATCCATTTTGTGATTTTGTGAGTATCTTGACCACATAAGAGTGTGTGGTCGGTTGCTCTTTTTAAAACATATCTCTTCAAGCAGTGTACACCAGAAGTCAGTGCATATATATGGAGAAAAAAATGCTTTTATTCAGGTAAAACATCCATCGATCTATCTTCAAACACTTATTCAGTAGCGGGCCATGGAGGCAGCAGTCTATGCAGAGATGCTCAGACTTTTCTCTCCACAGACACTTCAGCAGCTTTTCTTGGGGAAACATAACCTTTCAAATCATTGCAAGTGCTGGGTACCGTTCAGATTTTTTCAATATAAGTTCTTAAACGATACCTGGTTTTCGACAACAGTGTCTGAGCAATACTTTTTCTGATACCTATGGTGAGCAGGTTCATCTTCCACAATCATAAAACACAATAATATTGACTAAAAAAACATCTTTTGGAGCAAAATGCTTAGCTGTGAGTTAAAACCAGTGTATTATATGATTTATTCTGTGTTATTTATTTGAGTCATGCATTCAAAGGAACATTTAAGCACTAGGGATTAAAACTTGCTTTCGAATAGAAGGTGTTGTCTAACGGTACCTAGCCCTAGTCACTGCCTTCGTATGACAGAAGTTATACTCAACCGAATTACTCTTAAACAAACTAACAATGTAATGGAAATGTTTTTATGGACTCTGATTGGCCCTAGCTTCCACCTAAGGCTGTAGCTTGTTTGTAAGTGGGACATAAGTCTGCCATATATGTTGTTGGTATTGAGTTGGTAAGCATGACTGGCTCTCCTCATCACCAGTTATACCAATGCCAAGCTGAAATCCTTTTTTTTTTTTTTTCTTTGTTAGTGACGGTCACATAAGGCACAAGCTGCTGCTAGCTAAAGTGCATCTGTTGTCTTGGTCTCTTAACGTCATGGTAGAGTTGGAGTCGGACATGGCTGACAGTCCAATTAGTCAACTAATTAGGCTGTTTCTGCTAATTTGGTCTGAGGCATAAAGTGAGACGACCGCAGGACTCTGGTCTCCATACCAAACATGCCAAAGTCAAGTTTCTTTCTGTAAATTTCACAAAGGTCTATACCTTAAAGCATTGTAAACAATGGTGCCCAAGTGAGTAGTTGGGGCTTGTAATCACACACTCAACTTAAACAAGCATATTTTAGGCTTTTTGGGTTGTCCCTTTGAGGCAAAACCAAGCGAGTCTAATTAACTTGGACTAAAACGCGCTGAAAGGTGCGACCTGAGGCTGTTGCTGGTGGCATGAGCTACATGAATAAGGTTGTATTTCCTTGTTATATGCTGTTACTATGGGGATGTTGTGTGATTGTACGTGATGCACAGTGAAGTGGGTGCGTAGGCGTGAGTTTTTTTAATGCAGCTCAGTGACAGGTCTGAGTTTGGACATGCTGGGAATAGATTACAAAACTTGACCTGTCATTTTCCTTTTGATAACAGCTACCTTGTTATGTAGTTTATGCAAAATCTTAGCCATGATCTAACCACAAAAAAGCTATTAGTAGGAACAGGAACGTTCCCAAAGAGTAATTCAAACTTTGAACCCTTTCAGTGTTGCTACATCAGATCAGTTGCCTCGCCATTTTCTGTATTTATTCAGGCTTGGGACCAGCACAGAGTACAGTCGTTTGTGACTTCTGTTGCTATATTTGATCACCAAGCAAAAAAGTCTGAGTGAGTGGATGACTACATTTTTAGCTTTGTCTATTACCAAAACAGTAACGAGACACTGGATTATTATTTACCCCCAAACAAGTATGTTCAATAAAAAAATTAAAAAAAAACAGACGGTGACAGTAAAATAGACAACAAAGCTAACCTGCCATGTTACAATCTTTAACTCTTAAAATAATAATGATTTGAATTAGATTGTATTATACCATTTCGTACCAAATACCATCTGTTTTACTTTGTAGTGAAATGACTTTTCTTAATGACACCAGTGATTAAATGTAAAATTGTTGGTGCAGAACTAAAAGCTGCTCAAGGGGACTTTTTCCTTTGAATATTTGACTCTTATTTCATCTTATTTTGACTGTTATGTTTTAAGGTGTGTTTGGATTGTTTGTTTTACTTCACTTTTTCAACAGTCTCATACAGCTCCCCTTTTACTTTTACCTATTTTTCCTTTTTCTAGTGTTTTTTAAACATTTTTTTAAGTGCAACGGAGCCACTTTGACCAAGTAATTTCCCTTGTGGGTCAATAAAGTCTAAGTCTAAGTTGGCTGAGAAAATATAAAGCCATAAGCATTCAAATCTGAATAAATGTCTTCTTAAACACGCAAAAGATAATGTACCATCATTTTACCATAAATTAGAAAAATACCATGATATACATTTTTGGTTATATCACCCAGCCCAAATCTAAACCTCTGTCCAACCCTATGACTCTTTACCCTTATTTAACAAAACGTTAATCTTAAACGTAAATCTTATTTCTCTTTTTAGATGTTTTTGTACAAATACCGACATTTGTGCAAGCATTATGTTGGGCAAGCTGTGTTTTGAAATGATTCTGTATCATTAATTGTTGCTCTGAGTTTCACCTAATGGTCATAATAAACATTCAAAACACTTCCACTCTTAGCGACAACTATTTTTTAACATCCCTTGTAAATGCATATGCATGTGCTGGCCTCTGCCTGCTATGTCCAGATGGTTGATTTATGCAAGCTCTGTGATGTTTTGCCATTGTCTTTATGATCCTGGGCCATAAACAGTGACTGCCGTTTTTGTCCGAGTGCATCGCTGTTAACCCCATCAACGACCTTCCACCCTGCCATAGTCAATGACCGATTGATTTTTACACATTCCTCTGCTTTTACTTGATTTTAGTCAAACGAGCATCCATCAGGCACTTAAAAGGCAGACGGCACAATTCTCTCCCACCTTATTGACAATTCTTATGCATGTCTTGCTGGCACACGTTGTATTAAGTAGGTGTTTTGCTTTGTCTGTCTGTCTTTATTTTAGAGACTGCAGAGATTTTAAGATATCTCTGGTATTTTACTATGCACATAAAAACCTGATGTCTGATAACAAATGTCTTGAAGCAATGTGCAGCCTGATAGTACAAAAGTCTTAGACAGTTTTTTTTTTTTTTTTCAATTCAAAGTTTATTTATAGAGCACATTTAAAAACAACCTCAGTTGACCAACGTGCTTTACAAGATAAAATACAAATAAAACCAACACCAGTAAAATCATTTTTATTGGATAAATAGGTTTTTAATTATACTATGAGCAAAAAAGGCACATCAGTGTACTAAAACACACAAAAATGCAAAAGAAAATAAGAAAAAAATCTAAATTGAAACACTCTTAAGAATGTGAATCTCGCAATGGTAAAGATATAGAGCCCAGACCTGGACTCAGACTCGAATATCTTCTAGTTCAGGGGTAAATGCTCTTTCCATTGAGCCACAAAGACCTTATATATCACAATGGACCTTCTAAAACTAATCATTTGTTCTAAGGGTGCTCCGATCAGGGTTTTTGAGGCCGATCACCGATCAGCCTCTGCTGTGATCAGCCGATACCGATCATGGCCGATACCGATCACGTGGTCTTCAATGTAGTAATGTATTGTATGCAGGCTATTATTAGTTCCATTTGAAAAATACTGTAGCCTTTGTAAATATAAAAGAACAACAAAATTCTACTTATTTTTGTTTTAGAAGAGGTTTTGTTGCATTATTGGTCTTTAATGTGTGCCCAGTGTCTGTGGCTTTGTTTGAATGCTCCGCTGATGTAAAAATCAGCTGTTCTTAATTGGTTCCTTTAATGCGATTCCGCGGGTGCAGCGGCTGTGTCCGCGTAACGCGCAGCCAAACCAGGTTGAAACACAGTGGACTAAAGAGCAGACAGCTCCTGCAGCCAGTTTTGACAACGTCTGAACGAAGAAAACGTGCAAAGAGAGCAGAGAAGACAACGATGAAAGGTGCTCCTCTCAGACTCACGGACACATGGGCTGCCTTTTTACTTTCTCTTTCCATTAGCAGCCATTTGGTGCAGTTTAAGCCACAAAACGCACAGTTTTCTCCGCGCAACAAGACACAGGCAGACTCTGAACTTTCTTAATCCTTTTAACGTAAATGTTAGCGGGTTAGCTGTAGCTCTATTTACGTTGGTGTTTGCAAATACACGCACTGCTGCGCCTCGGTTCTGTCCCGTGCGCTCCTAAAGCAGGCGGGGACACAAAGCAGCGCCTCCAGGGCAGGTTTGTGTTAGTTATAACCAGGGCTTAACTTAAAAACACTGCTAAAATAACGCTACTGCTGTTTAATCAAACCGGAGTTGCAGGACAGTAAATGTGAGAGCCTCGCGTGTTTATTGTAATTTGATCGGCCCTTCTGATCGGCCCATTTTACCGATCACCGATCACTCTATTTTTAGCCATGATCGCCGATCATGATCGGCGGCCGATCGATCGGAGCACCCTTAATTTGTTCTTTTTGTGAGTTTCTTTGGTCCATACTCAAAATTGTAGAGAATCCCTTAAAAAACACTTCTGGATCTAAACCTTGGCCCAATACTGACCTTTCCTTAAATGTTTGTAACCTATATACAAAAAATAAAAATTCTCTATTCATTAAAGCACTTTTAGTTAAAAGCATTTTTTACACCTCTTTAAAACCTTTTGGCACCGTACTGTACACAAACATGAAAACTACATAGTAATGTTTATCTTCTGACAGATGGCTCACGCTTTTGTTGACTCTTGCATTTTGGAAGAGTCCAACTGTGCCTTTAATCCTTGTAAGGAGATTAGGAGAGGTGCATTGTTGCTGAAAACCAGCTTCAACTAATTAGTACACCACATTAACTAATGAGGAGAGACAGTAAAGGCATTGTATTCATGATTGTCTTAATACTTTCCCCATTGCGACCATATCTTTTTAAACATGTTTCATGTTATATGCCGAGAATTTGTGTATCTCATCTCTTTCTTTAAAATGGTATCCTTTTTGATGTGCTTATAAGGGAAGCCTAAAGCTGTGTTAGACATACCCCAAACAGAATAAAGTAAGCTTTTAAGTCTTCATTTTTACTGATTATGAGGCTGCAGTGTGTATTTTTTGGTTCATTCATAAAAAGGGGCAATTCATGACCCATTTAATAAAGATAAAATAACTTTAAAAAAATATTTTTCGGTTTTATTTGATAGTGCAGTCGAGAAATGACATTAAATCATGGGGGAGAAAGCAGGAAGAGACATTCAGCGGAGTCCGGACTCGAACCCACAAAGCCAAGGCAGACTGTAGTTGCCGTACAAATGTTCTGCACCTCTACCAACTGAGCTATACTGCAGTGCGATAAAATTACTTTTCTACATAAAATGGGGCGACAGTGGCACAGCGGGTTAAGCCTCCACCCACCAACCAGAGGGTCTTGCCCAAAGAGCATACTGTTTTGTCTCTGTGCGCTCCTGTCACAGTATGTGATAAGAAGGGCATCTGGTGTAAAAACCTGCCAAATCCCTGTGCAACTTTGCTGTGATGACCCTGATTAAGAAAGGGAGCAGCCAAACAAAGCTAAAAAAACAACAGAATGATTAATATGTTCTAGTGTAATTTAAAGATTTATTTACTTAAATTAATGTTGACTTGAGACATTTTGTTGAGCAGAGATGGACTTTGTGGCAGTGCCAGACGCTGAACCATCACTTTATGCCCAAACTAAATTACACATGAACCTCTTCAGTCTTGAAACTATTGTGAAAGATCCCAGACTCTCTTTTCCCATAGACAATGCCAGAGAAATCCATTCTATTCCACAAGCCTCATCGTGTATCCATGTCTGCCTTTGTGCATTGTTTTGACATTTGATAAATACAAACTCATGAATTTTCAGAGATAAGTTGCAGTATCATCTCACGTGTCTCTGCTCGAGCATGTCTTAACTACTGCACGTCTTTTCAGATCAGCTCTAGATCAATTACAGCATTCTTCACCCTGTTTTGGAGGTTTATATTGGATGCCATTAGTGTGAAGACTGCAGAGAATTCCGTCCAATGTCTCCAGCTAAAATAAGTTCCCATGTGTCCCTGGGATGAAAGGCAGAATTTGGCTCAACAGTTGGTGAAGAATACAACTCTTCCTTGCCTTGTAAACTGTCCAGCAGGAGTGTGAATGGGAACAAAACACACTTATCTTTGTAGATCTTTTTGTATTGAAGTTAGCTGGCTGTTGCCCCAGTGCAGTGAAAGAAAAGATAAGAGAGCCTATAGCAGGACATGTCGGGGCTCTTCCTGGCTGACTGTAAATCTGGTGTGTTTGGACTTGTCGGGGGACTGCCGGGTGAAGAAGACCGCTGGAATGTATGAAGCACTCACATTATGGCGACACACTGATGGATGGAGGCTTATGAGGTCCCAGTTCATAATGCAGCAACACACAACAAACATGTGCCAAGTGTCAGCACGTTGTATGCCCATGACGGATCACAACACAGGCTATGGGGATGTGTATTTTGAACTGGTTTAGGTGTAGATGCCCCTCATGCATTTAAAAAGTTCAAAGTTTCTTTATTGGACATTGTGCTGAGTGTGACTTCTCATTTAAATGGCCACTCTCTTCTCATCAGAAATTTTCAAACCTAAAGATGGTCTGTTGTCCTGAGTAGAGGCCGACCGTATCCAGTCCTTCTGTCGCATGGCCAAAAGTCGTCATTAAAGCTCAAGCGTCAGCCGATGGCGGATTGTCTAAAATAAGGCCAAACTCTGACTGATCTGACTGATATATCGGTCTGTCTCGAGTCCTTACTGGAATGCCAAGTCCATAGATCGATAGCTGCTGCCAATGGTATTGTTATAATGACATTTAACTTTATGAAGGTCGAAAGAAAAATGTAAATAAAAATGTAACTTCAAGCAGACTATTCACCCCATATTCTGAGTATTAATATTTCAATCATATGACTTCCAAATATGACCTGTATTTTGGAAGATAGATGGGAAATGCAGACGTTTTGTTTGATTGGCTATCCCTTTTACTTTACAAAGCACAATCAGTCTGAAAACCCTTTGTTTCAAAAATATTTAATTTTGTACTTTAAAAAAAAGTTTAATTGTTGAATTAGTTTGGTCCTTTCCGCTACCTCAACTTCTCTTCTATTAAGAAACTTACAAGGTCAACCATAACAAGAGAGAACATGTAGAAAAGCGTAATGTTAAATAATCTTATAATCATCAATGTATAAATTTGTCTCTCTCTGGTCATTTGAGGTTCTTATAAAACATCTCTAACTACAGATGATTGGCGGGATGGACTTGATGGTTTCTGATGTTTACATGAAGAGGAAATCCCCTGGCCCCGCTCCTCTGTCTTGTATTTAGCACAGTGACCCACTGGGCTCCTGCTGTAGGCTGTTTTCTGCGCTGCGCTGGGGTCAAGTGTCGGAAAGAAACTCAGCCTCTGTACATCTGCTCCACAGCTCAGCCGGAACCACTTTTTATTTCTGTGAAAAGACCCCCTTTTAAAGGCGTGTTACTGGAGGAAGATGTCCATTAGCCACACTTTGGGGTTCCCATCGATGCTGGGAAACCAACTTGACCATTTTCCAGTTGTGGAGGATTGTTTGTCACCCTTTGGTCTAGTTGGGACAATATTACTGTATGGTTACCTCCACTAAGGACACAGGTGTTTTTGGTTTTCGGTTGCTTGTATGTCTGTTTAGATTACACGTTTATTATTTTGTGTTTTATGGACAGACCTTGTAGCGGATATATTTTTGGGCCACTCTGTCCTCAAGCATAAAGTATGCAAGAAATTACACAAAGAGCTTTTATTTTTTACCCAATGGTTGAATTTATCTAGTTTTCTGTAAGAGCCCAGCTTATAAGGAAGTGGGTTTTTGAAGCAACATAACTCAAATTTGAGATTTTTAGTAAGTCACAAATAAATGGGAATGAAACCCCTGAAGTGTTTTTAGGTGAGGATCTGGATCACTGTCTGGGTCGAGAACTATCCACATTGTTGGGACTGTATGAATGACTTGGCGGAGGTCTGTGCGCTGTGTGTGATTCTACAGTGTAGCCCCAAGGTCTTAAAAGCTTTAAATAGGTATTAAATTTGATCTTTTCAAAATCAAAGCCTTAAAAGTATTAAATGCTATGAGTAGGCATTGCATTTTGTTCATCTAGGTCTTAAAATTTGTCAAAACATTATGTTAATATCACAGAAAAGTAGAGTCACCACAATTACAAAATGTATTTATGGAAGAAATGTTAGCATTGAAATGATTCACTTTTTATTTTTTATTTTTTTAATGCAACACTGGAGTCCATTCTTCTCTATTGACCCTTGAGTTTCAGAGAGTAGTACGGATAATTCCTTAGTGTAAAATTCATACAGACTGTTATGTTGTTGACAATACTGGCATTAAATTTTACTCTAAGTGGCATTTGTGAATTTCACAAGACAAAACCCTGTTCTAGTTGAGGTGAGTCATGTAGGTTATGACTGTTTTATTTACCTTCCAAGACTTTGATATATTAGTAACATTGTGTTCACTCCCTGGATTGCAGTTTAACAGAGTTTGACTAAATAGGAACATTGTCGAGTCTGTGCATAGAGTCTTGGCATCTTGTTGGAAAGTTGAGATTTGAGTCCCATTAACTTGTCTAAGTTTCTGCTTCTGTTGCTGCAAGTCTCGTGTTATGTGTCAAACCTAGTGTTTCCTGCTTAAACCATAATTATTTTTTTGAGTACATTGCCACAGTTTTATCTTCAAGTTGTTTTTGTAAGAAGCCACAAAATATTAAAACAAGGACAAATTAATATCCCTGTATCAGTATGTTCATAGATACCGCAGGTCTTCCTCTGAACTGAATCTCAGGAAATGTTACATGGATACATTTTGGGAGACAGTGTTGCTAGGACAGTACAGTCCCGGGGCAATGGATGTTAACACAATGAACCTCTGTTCCTTAAGCTTCACATGGTTCTTGTCTCCTTCTCTTGGGCCCAATTCGAACACTCTGTCACATCCTCCCCGCTCCCTCTTGAAACCTGAATCTGTGAACCCCTCGCTCCTGTCTGGGAAAACATCCCCTCACCAAACGGGACACACCCCATCACCTGAATTTAACACCCTTCAGACAAGACTCTCCTGGGACCAGTCATTATTTGATCCACTTAAACGTAAGGTGAAGCAATCCAAAAAAAAAAAAAAAAAAAAAATCTAAGAATATCAATACTAAAATAAATCAAAAGATGTATTTATGATTTATTGATTTGCTGCAACCAATCAGGAAAGAGAACTCTCTAAAGATGCACTACCTGATTTTTTTCTCTTAGTATTTGAGGAAAAATAATTATTCAGCCAATAGCACAGCAATATAGCAATAATCTCTGAAAAAATTAACCCATACCACATTAATAAGGCGTCTTTGTCAGAGCGGGAACTAGAGCAGAGACTGAATTTTTTGACCAATCACATGCTCAGGACAAAAAGGGGTGGTCCCATTTGGATTACGGACACTTACATTGGTCGAGTCAAAGCTTATACACGTCTTTATTCGCTCGATTCATGGTGGTGGCAAGTCGAACTGGAAAAATACCAATGCTGGGTCCAACTGACCACACCACACAAACATAAAAAAGTAACAACAAAATAAAACATATGATATATTTAGCAGGGAAAGGGAGGGCTTTCTTAAACTTGATTTTGTTTTTCACATTCTCAAAACTCAGGTAGTGAACCTGTTGGTTAATAATATTCACAAAATCTCTTCACTATGTCGTACATGTCAGCCCTGTGTCCTTAATCATTGCTGTAATGCCAGTCGGAGTCGTGCTGACGTGCTATGGCGCTCTGTGACGTGGAAAAGGAATCTAAAAGGATAAACATAGACATTGAAATTAGAGTTACAAGTATTGAGTGACTCTCTGACTAGATTTATACACTGTAAATAACATGGAGCATAACTTACTAGAGAGACATCTAGGACTCGGTTGATTTTCATGGTCTAGATCTATAAAGCTTCCTGTACCAAAGCATTGGTTTTCTACATAAACTACCTTAAATCTTAAACTACCTTGTAACATATTATAATTTGGCATTTATTTTACGACTGATGCCCTTCCTGAACTCTCCTTGTAGTTGGAATGACTTCTGGTGGCTAGATTGAATATGAAGGTCCTATGTTGTGCTTTTTTCAGGCTTTTTGACCTAGTTTTTGTCTGTATAGAGCTGTCAGATTAAGCATTTTCAGCTTTTCAGAAAGAGAGGATTACTCAAACATGCATGAATGAAACAGGTATGTTTTTGAGGTGCAAATAAAACTATAACATGACATAAAGCTCAGGGCTTTTTGGGCTTGGCTTGTCTTCCTTTATGGAGCCGTACCAGAATTACATGGGTAAATGCTGTCAGCTGCGGACATGACTGGCACCACCTTATCTGATCTTACTAACACAACTACAATTGTTGTTTCTCACCGTCTGTAACTAAATGGTCTGGATACAGTATTCAAGGAGACCTGCCTGTTATTCCTCTCACTTTTTTCACAGTTGCAGAAGTCTGTGTGTAGTTTATATTTAGTTTTTACTTTGGATCTTTTAACGGGCACATTCATTGAATTGAACATATGTGTGCAGTGATTTAAGAGCTGCCAGTTTAAAGGTTGAAGTGAAAGGCAGCCCACTTTTGAACTGGACACCAGAGACGGGCGCTGGTATCAATCTCAGCAGCTTCTTCTGTGTCGTCCAAGGAGCATCCCAGGACGAACAAGTGGAGCTATAAAGTCTATTTCCAACTTATTTCCTATGTGAACATGTGACTGACCTCGTGTACATTAGCAATCAGTTTAACATTATATCTTACTCAACTTTACCTCAATTTGAACTTGACTTTCATTTTCCTGCTACTGTTAATATCATCCTCCTTTTTCAGGTTTATTTGTATAGCCCAGTATCACAACAAAAGTCGCATCAAAGGGCTTCACAAACAGTTGATCAAACATAAACACACAATCAACACAAACAATAACTACACTAAACTAAACAGACCCAGGGCACTCCGGTCCTTAGACCCTCCTTCTCGGTAAGGAAAAACTCCTAAAAAAAACAGCTATGGGAAAAAAGAAAAAACCTTATGTAGCCCATATTGAAGGAGAGATCCTCTCCCAGGACGGACAGGCAATGTGTCTGTCTTTTAACTACATTACACCGAATCTCCTCTTACATTTCAGGTTGACTTGATGAAAAAGTGAAATCTTTGCGTCCCTTCCGAGGCCCCATGGCTGTCAGATTAACTGTGAGGACAAACCTAAGAGTCCCACTGGGGCTGTGGCTTTACCTCTTTATTTCCCCAGTGAAGTGGCCTTGAGACTGGGCTTTTTGTGTGTAAGACCTGCACAGCTGGGCAGTAAGAAGCACTCAGAAAAGCCCTAGTGAGGCAGCGTCTGGAGCCTGAGAAAATCTAATGTTTAAAAACTGTCAAGGCCAACGCCGTCGTTTTTCTTTCTTTGGCACCAGGCAGTGGGAATGTGGGTGCTCCTTCATGGCCGTTTGAAATAACCTTTTGAAGTACTGAAAATATAGCTTCATCTCTGTTGTTTTTTTTAGTAGATCTGGGCATAGTGTCAGCATAAACTCATTTAGAAAAATAGGGGTGAAAGTAAAAAATAGGACTGATATATTAATTTATTCACTCTTTAGCATTGCCAGCATTGCCAGTGCCAGCGTTTTTCAATAATCTGTGCTGTCCCACAGAAAATGTTTTGCTATAGTTTTATTTAAATTTAAATACCAAAAGAAAGAAGAAAGTCTTCTTTCATTTTAAAAAAAAAAAAAGCATTTTATTCTAAGTTCATTTGTTTTTTCTTATCAACAGTTGAATGATGGTGCCTTTAACAAAAACCTGACATTTTCAGACAAAAAGCAGAAAAATACATTTTTGTAAAATGTTGCATTCTGTCCTGTTGCCAGAAGCTTCTTCGCTTGATTTTCATGTAGCTAGTGTTGTACTTTGTACAGAAAGTGCACAACAGCCCCCCGTTTATACAGAAAAGAATTGCAAGGCTATAAGCTATTTTAGGGCAGGACAATATACATCAATATATGGTTTTATCCTCCAGCTGGTAAGGTTAGGCACAGTCACAGTATGTGGCTGTTTGCATCAGGAAGGGCATCCGTTGCAAAAAACCTGCCCAACCAGACAATACTACCAAGTAGTATTGTCTGTGGTGACCCCTGAATTAAAGGTGCAGCGAAAACATGTTTAACTGTTGTTGTTCTAAAAATAATGGGGTCTGGTTTGTCAGGCAGAGACTAAGGTAGGATGTTATTTTTTGCTTAAACCAGTCTCAACACTAAGCTACAAACCTGTTATACCAGGTGTATACTCAGGTGCAGCCCATCAAGGTCATCTCTGCCTTTATCAGCCTCTGCTCTGTGGCACCAGGCGCTGGTTGTCTTTGTGCTCTTTCAGAGTTTGTGTGGGACCAGGACCCTCCCCCGTTGCTCTCAAACACTGCCAACTACTGGAAGTGTGAACTGCTGTGAAAACACTCCACAAGAGCCCAAAACAAGACAGGAGCAGGCTGTAAACAGAGGAGTCTGGATCTGAGCGAGTTAAACGCTAACAGACTCCAGCTTTGGGCCTGCTGTGCGGTGGCTCTTTGAATTAGCTGTGATCTCTGCGAACAGTGGTTATGGATGTGTCCTGACAGCGCTGGCATCTGTAGCATCTATCTTTACTTTTCTAAACTATTATCTGAACAGAAATCATAGCTGTCTCCTCTCACACTTCACATTTTACCCTGAGGAGCTTCCAGCTCACCGTACCTGTAATAAAGTTAAAGCAGAACTATGTAGCCTTTAACCTCAAAATATGGTGCCTGGGCAGCAGTAAAATGCATTAGTAATTTCGGAGGTTTTTCAGGAGTTTTTGTGTGGCCATAAGTAAAATAAGAGGTTTAAATTTTTTCTAATTGTTCTGATTTCTTTCTATGGGGCACCTTTCCATCATATCCCACCAGAACTTATCATGTGCACATACATTTACAAGACGACTTCTATGCATGGAGAAGTTGGTGTATTGTGTACAAGGTTAATGTCGTACAAGGCAGTTCTTTGCAATGGGATGTTGTGGCTGTCAGTGGTGTAACTTGGTAATGAGGGGCCCTATTGCAGGATTTCAGAATGGGCCCTAAAGTTATGAAGCACATTCAGTACTTCAGGTTCATGCATTAAACGTTTTAATTTATAAAAGGTTGCTCTTAGCTGTTTGAGTTTGATTAACAAAAATAAATAAAATAACAGCTGCTTATTCATTATTTAGAGACAATTTTGTGAAACTATATTTATTAAAATTTGTGTATTTATCTTAAGAAACTTTTTGTTCTTTTTGTTATGAGTTTACAAATTTGAAAGGATTTAAAATTGAATTTATGTAAAATTTTTGTTTATTTAGTTATTTGCTACTCCTAATTATTATGAATATTTTAAACACAGACTTGATCATAGATGAACAAAGGCCCACTCTAATGGGCCCCTAAACCTCCTGGGCCCCAGAGCTGTTGCACTGGCTGCACTGCCACTGTTACGCTTCTGGTGGCTGTTGCAATAACATTTTTTGCTATATTGTGCAATCATACCTATATTTCTTTGCACAGTTTCCAAGTTCTATTTTGCACATGGCTACTGTTTCAATCATTTTAGCAGAAGCTTACTGGGCTTTTGAATGCACAACAACCCTTTCTAGCACATCTGTGTGGACATAAATATTTTTGACAGTGAAAGGAAACAAAAAACATTCAAGATTTACTTGAGTGCCAGGTTAAAAATTTGCAAAAGCCAGCACTGACCCTTGGGCCATACGTTTTAGAGATAGCTATCTGAGCTTTAATCTCAGCCCTGGCCTCTCTCACAACTCCTATTTTGCCCTCAGGACGCCCCAACACTCAGACGTAGATTTATGCCAAATAAATATAGTCATTCTGTAGCAGCTTAATTCCTCCTTTGTTAGTCATCGTGTGTTGATGGCAGACAGATAAAACTTTGAAAATGGCAACAGAGCTATAATAGTACTGTGCAAACGACTTTTAGAGAGGGTGAAAAAAATGCTCTCTTTTAACTAAGAGCGTTTCATTAAATACAGGACAACATTTTTGTTATAACATTTTCAGGAATGGTCAATAATGAGCCACGGGCAAAATTATTAAAATGTTGATTTACCTTTAGGAGTGTTTTAAGGGATTCTGTAGCATTTTGAGATCGGATGGAAGATACTAACTTCACTCTCTAAGAGAAGAGACAGAAGGTCTGTTCCAATAATGAGGAATGGCCCGGTACGCCTTGGAACAGGTAGCGTCAAAACCTGCTCATGTTTCCATTACTCTGGGTCCAGGAATCCAGTAGAACACTTTTTAGGAAGACCTTGGAACGCTTTGGGAAGTGGAAACACCCCCAAACCTGTTCTGTCCTTGTGGAAAAGCGCCTTTACACCAAATTCACATAGAATCTGTTACTTGTCCTGTACGAACTCCGCAACAGATAGACGCAATGCAAGTCAATGCATGAGTTCACACTGCCTGCGTTGTAGTATGTGTCCGTGTCCGGCGCTCCAACAGGAAAAGGAAACAAGTCTATTTTCGCTGGATGCTGGAGCCATCAGGCATAAAGTTGAACAGAGCAGATCGAGCCAGTCAAGAAATCAGACCTGAGACCAGTGAATAGGATTCAGTAAATTTCAAAATAAAAACGCTTGTGCAGCCTTTCGCTCACATCGCTGTAAACACTACATGTTAACTGTGGACTGGACACCATTAAACGTGAGTAAAAAGAAAGTATTTATATATGCAGCGTCCTTACCCAGGGTTGAAGTATATATTTCTGTGACTTTTGGGCTTCAACCGTGGTTAAATTTCCAAAAAATCTTCAGATAAACGGGAGATTGTGGTTAGAGGCGAACGTGGCTTTTTACATGCAGCTCTCACATGGTTGTTACCATGTGAACTCATAACATCCAGCGTGAACTCGCTCTTCTCCCGTAAACTTGTGGTCTCCCCAGCTGGCTCTGGTCGGAGAAGTGCAGCACACACACTCAATGTGAATTGGAAAACTGTACCAGAGACGTACTGCACACGCAACACATTCAGTTTGAATCCAGGTCTGGTTTTAAGCCTGGGACCCACCAACCCAACGCCCGACCACTGTCAGCAGAGGCAGGGCGACTGCTCATCTCCTCACGTCTCTCCTTGTCACCACTGAAAGTAGCTGCAGACACCGGAGCGATTCAGACCCACGACCGAGCAGTGCGCATTTGCAAAATGTAATAACTATTTACAACAGCAGGCGGCACTAGTCACTAAACTCTGCAGTTATTTAAACTCTAATAAATAAAACTCCGCAACACACACGTATTTAACTCAAGTATTTATCAGTCATTAATAATTATATGCACTAGATCATACTCGTCTGATTACAGTAATGAATAAAAGGGACTGGATTATTGCAGCTGTTTGCCTCAGAGGAGGATTATATTTTTATCTGCATGAGGCTAAAGCTAAGGTAAGCTAACTGCAGCACATTACTATCACAGATGTGGAAACATAATGAAGTAGTTGTAGAACAGAAAGTTCCTTATATTTTGATGTTGAACTCTGCTGTTTGACTATGAATGGGCCAATCAGAGCACTCGTTGAGCACAACGGCCATGTTCAATCAGCCAGAACTATGCCCAACTGTGTCCCATTACGTCCGATGGTGCGGAACACACCAAACAGACTCACGTCACCAACCGCGTCAAACCATACGACCGCGCCCAACGGCTGATGATTGCCCCAGTGTGTCCCGGCCTTTAGATAAGACCAGTGCCTTGGCAGAGGTCTGTTTTCTCTGAATGCTTATAGTTTTTATTTTTATTAATCTTTGTACTTTAATACACCTTTTTTTTCATAGCCTCATAGATTTCTTAGAACCTGTTTAAGGTTTTTACAAGATCAAACCCATGACTTCAAACAAAAACAACGTCAGCACTTCTTACAAGGAAATGAAGCTCAAACTAATAAAGGTATGGATTACATAGTTGCTGGGTAATGTAAATGAACACCAGATGAACCGAGTGAGACAAAAGTCCCGTTCACACGGGAATAGCGTTACCGAGCTTCAGTCAATTTGTAATCATTAGGAAAACAGAGCCATCCTGTGTGTCCCTAATCCTCAGCTGCAAAGTCAAATTCCTCCCCAAATAACGTCTGTATTTCACCACAGACCTTCTGATGATAATAATGCAGTGGTAATGAAGGTTTGGTAATGTGACTCTCCCATATGGCATTTACTCAGGTCATGGAGGACTTCAGTCATTTCAAGCAGGTCTTAAAGCTTGAAATTAAACTTGGAAATGTAAAATATGCAGATGTCAGGCTTTGAAACTGCTGTAGACTCTTTACTGTAATGTTGCAAGGAATCTCTGTCTGCTTTGACTAAACATGCAACTGAGTATACACCATGTGGTTTATGAATAGTTTGAATAGTTTCTTAGCTAGCTTGTGTTTAATGTTTCCAGTCAAAATGCCCTGTGAATTGTGGAATTTAGCCTCAGGAAACCACTGTACATCTTAGTAGCATTTGACATAATTGCTGGTCTAATGGTCAGATTTAATAAGCTTTGAAGTTTTTGTTTTAGATGTCAGCACAGGTTCGCAGTCATCCAGGTGAAAGTCTGTAAAAAAAGTATTTTTTGATTTATTTTTGCGATTTGAAAAACAAAACAAAAAATCATTTTGTTGGTTGTTGCTGTATGACTATATAATATTGACTTAATACAGACTTTGCAAAATGATGCAAAGCTTTAATTTAATCTAACTCTGTGTTTCCCATTAATCCAAAAGACCATGGTGGCCCACCATAACTTTATTTCTCCCATTGTCCAAAACTGAACCTCACTTCACACACACAATAACTATGATATAACTTAGACTTTTTATTCATTTATGGTATTTAACTAAAATAGGTATTTAAGAATGTGTTAGTAATAAAATTGTATTTATTAAATTTAAAATTTTAAATATTTAACAAAGAATAGAGAATATTTAAGAAATCCCAAAATTTTATTGGTAATCATACATTTTCCCCATCACCCCCCTAACTGTAAAGGTGGGAAAATTGTTACGAAGAAGAACTGCAAGAATATCAAATAACACGCTGCTTTTTTGTTTTGATTGCACCACATTTGACTTGTGCAATCAATATCCGTGGGAACTAAGTGTGACAGACAATATCATAAAGTTATTGCCATTTAGATTGATCTGTGTGATATGGAAATTTTGACTATCCTTTTCTAACAAGAATTTATTTTTATTTTATTTTATATTGCTATCCTATATTTGGCTTGCATGCGACTTAAGTCAGTTGTTTACTATGTTTTGCTGACTTCCGTTCTACCGTGGTTTGTGTTGTGCATATCTACCCATGTCCAAAGTAATTTATTTATCACATTATTTCTCACAAGCTTTGGCAAAACCGTCCAGAACTACATAAACACAAAATCTGAATTATGTCCCTGTCTGACACTGCCTGGCCTCTTGTAAATTTTCTTGGCTTGTTGTGAATTTAGATTAAGTGCTTACCCACACAACTCATTATGATGTGTCTAGTTTTCCCTCTGAAGAACAGCTGGCGTGTCCCGTCACTGGTGGAAGGTCAAAGGTCATGTCTCATGTGGCTCTTTAGCCTGTGCCCCTGAATGTAGAGCTATGGCTCCTCCCACTGGGCGTCATGCCACTGTGATTGGTTACTAACGGGGTCATGACCCCTGCTTTTTGGAAACCACGACCTTCTTATGGTGGCGTTGGTTAAGCACATGGTGTCACCTCTTTGATGTTTCTATGTGTGGGCTTTGGGACCGGGCTACTGTAATTAAAACAGACGCCAACACCCAACACTATTTAGACAGTAGGGCTCCCACTGTATCGTAGAAAAGGACAAGGGATTTTTAAAAGTATTTTGACATTGGTTTTAACAATATTCTGGATAAGGGTGGAATTAGATTTTTATAATTTTCGGGATGTTCTCTATTGAAATAATTGTCAACGAATTTAAAGTTTAATCGTTAACTGTGTTATTCATAAACTCTGAAACATGCCATGTGCTCAGAGAGGAGGGTTTATTACAAAGACAGAGCAGTAAAGCAACAGAAACAGTTAAAAACGAACATCCTCAAGTGGCAGACTCATGGCTTCGTCTGGGTCAAATTTTGTAAAAAAAAAAAAACCAACAAAAAACTAAAATAAATTATCCAATTATTAATTTATTAATCAAAACAATAATTGACAGATTAATTGCTTATCAAAATAGTTGTTAGTTGCAGCCCTAAATCAGATCATATTAATATTTTTTACATAGACACGATGGTAGCTAAATCCTTGCCTTTTTTATGTTTTGAAACAATTTTGGAAAGCTAATTTTTCAAAGCCTTAAATTTACTGTACAAGTCAAAGTTGAAAGAAAAAAAAGACAAAAAAGTTATTTTTTTGATATTTTTTTTTGCCTTTTAACGGCTTTATTTGATAGGAGATAGGAGAGGGCAAGGAGAGACATTGAGCCCAGTGTCAGAGTCCAGACTCGAACCCACAACGCTGAGGCAGGCTGTAGTTGCCCTGTATATGCGTCGATGCTCCACCAACTGAGCTATACCGAAGCAAATTGTTATTATTTTTGTAGTGGTGGTCTGATTTACCATACAGACTTAAAGTAGTGGGGTCCTCTTTGTTTCTGGTTTTCTGTTACAGCCTCTCCAAGATGGTCCATGTTCCCCCTCCTCATCAACCATAACCAAATGATTAAAATATTTGAGATTCCAGGAATAATTTAAAAGTTTATACATTTTAAAAATGAAATGTTCAGTTCAGCATGCTGGTAGCCTTGGACAGATGAATAGTTTTTTTTTGCATGTTGTTTTTGAGTGGATGAGAGCCTTGATTGTTAGCAGCCTCCTCGTGCTCCACGCCCGACAGGAACTGTTTTGACCGTGGGCCGTCAGCTGGGCAGATCTCTGATGAGTCATGGTCCTCTGGGGAGAGACTCGCTTCCAGTGACTATTCATTAAAGGCAGCGCGACCTGAGAGATTGGATTAGTTTGAATTAACCAGCTCCATCTGTCTGCCTCCACAATAGGCCCTTAGAGCTGCTCACTTCAAACGCGGCTCTGCTCCCCTCCAACTGTTCTACCAGGACAATGTTTATATTTGTACCCACAAATTATCATGTCATTTTAGCGAGAGATTGTTGCTTTGGCTCTCTGTGCGTTTGACAGGGCTTTGTGGATCATTTGTGTAGAGAGATGTATTTATGCTCCGCCCTCTAAAAAAGAAAAACAAACCACAGCTTCTCACTGACTTTGAGTTGGGAGATGTTTTCCACTTCATTCTTCACTTCTGCAGATGATTCCTAAATGAGTTACAGCATGTGGGCAACCATAATTGGTTGATTATGTCAAGCCAACAGAGAGTGCAGAAAAGTTCAATATAACATTTTATTTCATTAAAAACACAAAAACACATCTGGTTTTATTTTACCATGCAAATTTCTATTATCAATATTTCTGTGATTATTGATTTCATATATCAATATACTCTAACTAGAAAATTATACGATTCAATACAACTAATGTAGTTGTAGGATATTTATTGTGACATTTATTGACCAATCAACGTCAACATTATCAAGAAAAACCCAGGTTGATTTTTAATATTGTAGCTTAGCATGTAGCATCTCTGAGCCCATTGCTAATAGTGTGAGGTGAGCTTGGAGGTCACATTGGGTGAAATGTGACCTGCCTGCATAACTGATGTGCTTTTTATGGCTCATGACCTAACACTAAAAAACTCAAGAGCATGAACATATTTACTGCATGCACTGATTAGCAGCTTTACAATGAAACATAAGCACTGTGGCCAACTCTGGCTGGATAACATGGTACCACTGCTTTGTAGTAGAGGCTAATATCCCTTTGTCCAATTTTATATCAAGTCTAGGGCTGCATAGGGCTGGGGGTAAATGATTATTTTTAAAACAATTAATCAGGTGATTATTTTATTGATTAGTCGGCTAATCTAACGACTAATTGGACGATTAGTCTAACGATTATTTTTCTGCTGTTTGATTAATAAAAACCATAATGTATCTTAAATAAATACAAAAAAAATCTTAATAATATAGTTTATTAAACAACACTGTTTTGCACAGCAAAATAAAATAAAAAAGAATAAAATTATACAAAATGAAAAGGCCAGCCTGTTTACTCTTAGAGTCCAACAAAAATCTCTCCTGTACAAAATTACAGAAGATAAATTCAGTGCAAAAACAAACACTGTGCACAATACAGAAATTCCTTGAACACAATATAACAGTCCCAACAAAGAACCTGATGCACAATGAAACTGACTCTCTTAACTGCTATTCTGTCAGTTTACATGCTAATGAAGAGTGTGCAATATATATAGTACTGTCCACTTTCCTCCTTCTCTCCTCCCTCTCATCCATCACAACTCTTTACTCCTCCAACACTACCTACTCTGAATTACTGTGGAGGAAAGTGAGTTAGTTGAATGAGTTAGTTTTCTGTGCAGTTTGTTCGTGCCGGGTTAGTAGCGGCTAAATAGCTGTGATCTGCAGCCGTAAGCTAGCTACCATTCCAGCCAATATTAAATGCTAACAAACGTTAACTAATACACAGCTGTCTAGCCGCTAGTAGCTAGCTAACATTAACTACTAACCAAACAAGCATGAACAAACTGCATGGAGAGCTAAGATAGTTAGCTAGCACTACCAAAGTGCACAGAGCTCAAGCTGCACAACACACTACATCAGTGGTCCTCAACCTTTTTCGGCTCAAGATCTATTTTTAAAGTCATCAAGGCCAGGATTGATTGATTGATTGATTGATTTATCTATTTTACCTATTATTTCTATTAAGCACAGTGCGGTGGGCATTTAAAAGAGTTATTATTATTACAGGATCCATAAACACGCCTATGGCACACATGAACTGGAATTCCCCTTTATCATTTTTACCGCTGTCACTTTGGCGACGCCCCCTTGAATACAGTAGCCATAATTAACCAACATTGATCCATATATAAGGAGCATCGGATTATAAGGCGCACTGTCGGTTTTTGAGAAAATTAAAGGCTTTTAGGTGCGCCTTATAGTGCGGAAAATACGATGTGTTGAAAATTGCAATAATGATATTGCGATATTTCAAAATAGAGCCTACTTTTTGAACATAGTAAGTTAAATTCACTACATTTCACAAAAATGTAAGTTCCTGTATTTACAAGTCAAAACAGCGACAAAATCAAAACTTACCACAGATTAAACCAGGAATAAAACAAGGCTAAGCTGTGACTACATTAATAAATTTACCACTAAAACTGGACTTTTTAAACATTTTTATTTAGTCACAACACATGTTCTTTTAAGGCTCTGGTGGAAAATGATTCTTCAGTGTAAATCTCTGTCAGATGGAAGACCATAGAGTTATTGCGATATATTTAGATTCTTGTAATACGAATATTGCGTTTGCTGATATTACAATAACTATAATTTTGCGATATATTGTACAGCCCTATTGGAAATCTATATATATACTCCAGTTGGCGATTACTAAAGAAGTTGCTGATTATTTCAGTAATCGATTATAATCAATTAATTTGATTAGTTGTTGCAGCCCTAATATAATCTAAAGTTATTCCACCTTTAAGAATGGGATAATATTGCTTTACTCATTGTACAAATGGTCAGAAGTATTAGGTCACGTTATTAACAAAACATGAACAAAAACAAAAACACTTCTTGTCCAGACAGCAGACATCTAACCATGAGAAACAACTCTGGTTTTGCAGTAATAAACACATTCAAATGGCAAGCTTATGAATGCCCCTCTCCACTGCCAACCTCCAAGTGCCAACAGATTAAAGTCCACATGATTCAGCGTTGACTTGGTGTAGGTGGCGCCCAAAATGTCTTTGCACTTGGCCTAACCCTTAAGAGCTATGTGTAATGTTAAGTGTTGCTATCCATTTCTATTTAGGAGCTGTAGTCCTCTCACAGTGCTATTTAAGCTTTTTTTTGTGCTTTGTGATTGAGACCTGGCTGTCTGGTTTGACTGGTCTGCCCTGTTGCTCGTCTCAATCCCATTCATTTACACTAAATAACACTTCGTAATGATGTTTACACTTACGCCCTAAGCCAATTACTGTCCTGTGCTGTTGTTTACAGACAGACAGACATAAATTGTATAGATTAGGATAAAGCTTCCAGGCTAAATGCTATGACAGGGTGGCCCCAAGGTTTTAAGAGTATTAAAGGTTTTAAATTTGATGTTACCAAAATCAAGTCCTTAAAAGTATTAAATTGTTTGGGCAGGTATTAAAATTCAAAATCTTTAATTGTCAAATCAGGACCTCTAAGTCAAGTTTTTCAGTGTTGTATTTTATATATTTTAGCTCAATACTTTATAACACGTGTGAAGTGCGTCTTTTTTGTGATTTGGATGTGAATGTGTGCAACAAATTCTATCAATAGTGATTTTACAAATATCTTAAAGTCACCCACTCTAAAGCGCTTTTATTTAGTATGTTTTTGAAAGCTAAATCTACTGTTTATATGGGCTGTGTAATATTGCAGGCATATTTGTTGTAACAAACATCCCCACAATACAGTAAATGCTGTTACCACTGAAATTCATGATTCCGTGTTTAGATTTTTAATGCAGAGCTGGAGTTATTTCACCTGTAGACTTTTGAAATAAATCAAATGAGTTTCAGAGAGTAATACAAATATTTTATTTGTGTAAAATTTATTGGCAATCTTGGCATTCAGTTTTATTCTAAGTGGCATTGAAAAGTCTTAAAAGGTCTTAAATTTCACGAGAAAAACCATGGATCTAACCTGGATAAGGAAATCCAGTCTTCAAACCCCGACCTTTTTTGTAATGGGGCACTTTGTATAGCCACTGATGTCGGAAATGACAATTTTTCTGCCTTTTATGCTCTGACAACAACTTGAACCAATAAAAATGCAAAGGCTAAATGAAATAAACTTGAATTAGTGTTTTTATAATCGGGATCTCGGGATAATGAAGGCATTATTCAGCATCACAGCAGAGTGGGTGGCCTCCCTGTTTCTCCCATGGGAACTGCAGTGAGATGCTTTGAAGTGCCGGCTCCTCTCCCCCTCACACACACAGAGAGGGCCGTCCTGACGTCTTGATGGTCTAATCCACTCATTTGTGGATACGAGGGGAGGCTTACGTTGATTTGCATGTAGTACAGTTGACCCTTACCACCCAAACTTTCTATCTGAACCAACAACAGCCACAAGAGTACACAGTATTGGCCAAGGGTTTAAACACTTTTTCACTGTTTCATTGGACAAATCTGGTCTTTGGGTTGTAACAGTAAGATTAGATTCACATGCATTCAGAGCAGCCGATAAACACTGCCGATTTTTGGGGGGGGACTAATCTGCAGGGCCGATTTTCTTAATTTTATGAAAGAAATTAATATAATATAGCCATTTGTCCTAGTAATACCTATTAAAACAGAAACAAATGTGTTGAAATGTGACAGTGAGAACAGATGATGAGTTTTTAAGATGAGTTTTTTGACAAAACCAATAATGCAGTCTTAAAGCTGCACTACCTGATTTCTTTTTCCTTGTATTTTGGTAAAGATAATTATTTAGTTATTAGTACAGCATAACAGAAGTCATCTGAGAAAAAATGAGACTTTGAGGTCACCTGTGAGCTGTATTATAAGGGTTTAACCAGTTTAACCAATCACAGGCTTTCATAGGACAGGAGCACTCTGATTGGTCAATACATCCTTTATCTATCCACAACTAGAATCTGTCAGGAATAATGTGAAGGAGCTGTTGTTTTATTTCAAAATTCAGTGTACAGACTTCCAGGTTTGTGTGAGACTGTGACCGAGCGTCGCCAAGGAGAAGAATTAGAAAAGGGGAGTGTATCATTCAAACTCAACATTTTTTTAGACACATCACTTTTACAAGTCACAAAGTAAGGTAGTGCAAAGTCTCTGTGCAGGTAGAGCTTGTTAATCTTAAATTGATCTTGAATACATCATCATATTTCTCAACAAATACATTTCTGACTTGGCTGGTTTATGGAGGAATGATGTTCTTTCCACTTCCGGATCATGGCCCCAACAGAGCTCAATGGGACATTCCGAAGTTTAGAAATCCTCCTGTAACAATGACATCAGGATGTTCTGCAAAGGTCATGAGATGTTTCCTGTGTGACGCCTTTGTAAAGTGACACCTTTTTATAGCTCAGAGCAGTGGCAGGATTGCTTTCTGATCACTGATTTCAGATGTGTTCAATACTGTTTTTCTGTGTCATTCCATTTTATTACATATATTAATTTCAGAATTTGTTTCTTTGTAAATGTGGAATACTTGGGTTGTTACCGACATTTGGTGAAAAAAGTCAATAGCCATGTAAGAAATTTATCTGTTGAGAAAAGCAGTGACATGTTCAATACTTATTTACTTATTTTACCTGCTACCCATATATCTTATGTTTTTTTTCTTTTCTTTTTTTTTTCTATTGTACTTCCTAATGTTAGAAATGAAATGCATTTAAATTTTATTTTGGTCATTTATATCAGCTGGTCAGAATCTGGGACCATTTTTCCTGAATTTACTGTGACACACTTTTTACAGAATCAAAGTTATTTTCTTCAGAATAATTTTAGCACAAGCTTTAACCACATGACTCTTTAAAGTCAATTTCACTGTTTGATGTAATGATTTGAATTACTAACCATTAACCATTATTATTAACCATTTGCATTACTTCAAGTACTTGTCATTAAAATTCCCACCGACAAGCATTTTTTGGCCATCTTAAATACATTTTTTGCCACCCACTGTTGGGCCCTAAACCCACCATTTGAGAACCACAACTCGAAACTGCTACCAGTATGTTCAGTTCACTGTTAGACAAATCTTCTTGATCTTATTGAAAGTCTAGCCTAACTTCCTCACATCAGGTGTTTTTGTCTAACACCTGACACTGTCTGTGGTTACTCTCACAATATTTACCTCAGTTCAGTTCATGCTGGTGGCGCTCGCTCAAGTTTCACCTGGAGACATCTTTCTGCTTTAGTCTGACAGTTGACAGTTTGCTCAGCGATGCCCAGCGCACTCTCCTACCTCCTCCTCTGCTCCTCCTCTTCTTCTCCCTCTCTGTTTCTCCCCTGCCCCTCTTCTGCTCCTCCTCTGTTCCTCCTCTACTCCTCCCCTGTTTATCCTCTACTCCTCCTCTGCTCCTCCTCCTCTGCTCTTCCTCTGTTCCTCCTCTGTTCCTCTTTTGCTTCTCCTCTGCTCCTGCTCTGTTCCTCCTCTGCTCCTCCTTTGTTCCTCCTCTGTTCCACATCTGCTCCTCCTTTCCCTCTCCTCCTCCTCCTCTGTTCCTCCTCTGTTCCTCCTCTGCTCCTCTTCTGCTCCTTCTCTGTTCCTCTTTTGCTTCTCCTCTGCTCCTGCTCTGTTTCTCCTCTGCTCCTCCTTTGTTCCTCCTCTGTTCCACATCTGCTCCTCCTTTCTCTCTCCTCCTCCTCTCCTCCTCCTCTGTTCCTCCTCTGCTCCCCCTCTTCTCCTCCCCCTCTGCTCCTCCTCTGCTCCTCCTCTGCTCTGCTCCTCCTCTGCTCCTCCTCTGCTCCTCCTCTGCTCTGCTCCTCCTCTGCTCCTCCTCTGCTCCTCTCTGTCTCCCTGTCATGTGATATACCGCGGCTAATATTGGCCACCGCTCCACATTTGGCGGCCAGTTGTTGTGTGTGAGTCTTTCTGGCTGAGTCACATCCACAAATTTCACCTCCACACAAACCAAGGAGGTGGCCTTGTTGCTGGGGACAAATTGTTGACGCGCCATTAGTCCAAGAATCTTTTTATTAAGATTAAAGCGTTTCTCGCCTTTTAAGTCTCTCACAAATTTTATTTTACATTTATGCAAAGCCAAGGCAGCATGAGACCCAGTTTGTTTTTTCAGTCAAGTTTAAAGAAGTTAAACAGAGTCTAACATTATTATATAGCTTGTTTGACTTTGAAGTTGGATGTTGACATAAAAATGAGAAAGTACTATCCAAATATATAAAAAAGTAGGTTAGATTTTCTCATACAACTTTTAGGACTTAAAGAAAACAGCATTCATTTAAGCCTGATATACCATTTAATTAGTTATCTCTTTTTCAGAATTTCACCTTATTGTGCACCTTTCTCTACTACAGTACAATTATTTATATTTTGAACCAGTGAACTTTGTTTATATTTCTGTATAATAAGCATTCTATTAAACTAGGCCCATTTTAACCAAACTCACTGTTTCCCTCAATATTTCTAATATTATGGGTAGGAAGGGGTCCCGGGCCAGTGTACTTTTTTCTTTTGTCCCAAGCCTGGATAAATGGAGAGAGTTGCGGAAGGGCATTCGGAGGTAAAACCTATGCCACTTTAACAGGCAAACTGCTGTAGTTTAGGAGGCAGATGATTTACTGTAGCAACAACGGAAAAGAAAAGCCAAAAGGAAAATAATACGGCTAGGCGTCTCTTACTCACGATTAATGTAGCATATAGTTTGTCCAAGTTTCATGTACACTCAAGGTTGTAAAGTAGTTATATTTTTGTGTAAAATGAGGCCTTTAAAAGGTACCCTTTTCATTTCCAAAAATTCAGTATATATATATTATATATATTTATTTATTTATTTATTTATTTATATCTGTTCTGCAGCTCTCAGTGTGTTGTCTTTTGTAGCGTTTGGTTTTGAGAAATGAGTAATAATGTTTGTAGAAATTGCAGCTCTAGGCCCCAGTAAATGTAATGTGTCTTCTGCCATAGGAATGAATGCTAAACCATACCAATATTTACTAATTTCTACTACAGTACTTGATTTAATCCATCGACAAGGGGTCACAACAAGTCAGTAAAGCTTCTGTGCCAGTCCCAAGCCTGGATAAATGGAGAAGGTTGTGTATCATGAAGGGCATCTGGTGTCAAATGTAATCAAGCCAAATAAATAGAAGCTGAAAGAAGCAAAAGAAATAAGCTGAAAGGTAAAAAGGACTTCAGTACTTCGTAAAGAAACAAACAAAACAGTAGTAGTTATTCTGATATATTATTTTAAATCTAGGGCAGTATGTTTGTTAATAGTAACCCAATCATGAGAGGTGCTGCCAGTGCCATTTTAAAAACTCCCAAAGGCCTCACGTTGTCATGTGACGACAGGAATAGAGTGAAGATAAAACAGCATGCATACATTAACATTCACATGCACTGAACTCAGCATTAAAAGTGTGTCAGAGCTTCGTCGGAGCCAGACGGGGGTATTTATACTGGACCAGTCTGCGCTGCCCACTGGACCACTGGATCCAGTTACAGCCCGCTGCCACACACACACACACACACACACACACACGCACACACACAGGGTTTCTCAGCCATACCTCCAGGGCCTGGCTGTGGCGGTAGTGGCGGTGGTGGTGAGCTGGAAATGTTGAACTTGTTGTTGCACTCCGAGGGTAGATAACACGTGCAGGAGAAGAGGCGTGCGACTTCAGAATGGGAGCAGCTGGAGGTTAAAGAAGAAGGCTATAAAAGCAGAATAAGTTAAGTGGGGACTAAGAAAAATGGTGTGGAGAAGAAAAAGTGGGCAGTGACAAAAGGATCCTTAAATGAGGAACGTGATTGAAGATGGTCTGGACCCCTGTTTTTGCCCATGTAAGGATTTGTTTTTCACCTCTGTATGAATGAATCCTCTATCTCAGTTGTAATTTGTCACATACCATATGTCTTTAAGCCCCTTCTTATCTCCTCGTATCCTCTTTCGGTTAATGCAATGTCACCAGTTATACTTTTACTGGATTTCAACATCAACAACAAATGTTGGTCCATAAAATACTTTCTGTCGACCACAGTGTAAAAAGAATAAAATGAACATTAACTGGATGACCTAGGTTAGATATTGTTCTGTTTATTGTCATTTGCTAAAATAGCATTTCATCTGTTATGTTGTTTACAAAAGGGACGTGTAGTTTGTGGTCTTTGTACAATGTTACACCTTACACTTCTTTTACAACATTTGAACAGCAATGGTGGGGACACGCTTTTATCTGCAAACAAACTTTTTTATTTATATTTTATTTGGCCAGGAAAGTTCCACTGAGATTTACAAATGTTTTTGCAGGGATTTCCCGCCCGTTGCTGGTCTCAAAACCAGAGAACCTAGAGGAAACCTGTGCAGACATGGGACGAACATACAAACTCCACACAGAAAGGCATGGTTTGGGAACCAAACCCAGGACCTTTTTGCTGTGAGGGAGAAATGCTAACCATTGCTAACCATGCCACCTTGCTTTGCCTTTGAGCCTGCTGCTTTTTTTGGGGGGGCCTTTATCTCTTATTTTGAGCACTTATCTTCCTCATATGTAACAAGATGCCAGGCTCTTTATTCATGGACTGTTTCAGGAGCTTAGCCAAGTACTGTCTTTAGTAAAATACCACTTTTGCAGACCTTTTATCTGAACAACTCATTTGCAGAAACCCATAACGCAGATTTTAGCAGATGCTTATTGTTACAGTGAGGCAGTTGTTCATTGTCATTCTGTTTGATTGGAATTTAATTTTGAGCTGTGCCTTTGTCAGAAACACAGGCTGGAAGTGCTCAGAGTTTTTCTCCAACAGATGTGAGGCTGTCTTGTCCTGCCGCTGCTTGTGTTCAAACGGAGAATGCACATGTGCTAGTCTACTGTGTTTACCATTAGCAGGTGATTGATGGTTGCAAAAGCGTTTTATGGCTTCATGATGTTTCAAGTCATTGCTGGTGATGCACAGGAGCGTAGTAGCTGCTGCGTAAAGAAAGGAATTTTGTTTGTCTTGACATTGCTTCACCATTTCACAACACATCCACCTGCCAAAACACATACACACAGACAGCCACAACTCAACACATAAGGCATATGTGCAATTATAGACAGATTAGGAAAAAGCATAGGCGATAAAATGTTATGGGAGGGTTTATGGGGAAGGATAAGAACAAGTGAGTTACTGTTGAAATTGTCAAAACATAAACCTATTTTAGTCTGTAGCACCATTAAAGTGTCATGGTTTGTGTTTTTGGTTTGATTGTAGAATCCTTTCCCAGTTGTACAGACTTCTCATTGTACAGCATTATCCCTAATAAAAGATCATTTATCGGTCTTTATTCCTTTAACCAGGAACACTAAAGCGTTTTGCTTGAGCAGAAACAAACAATACTCAACCTGTCATTTTAAAGAGTATTGTAAAGTAACAACCATGAGCCACGTCATTTATAATTTCAAGTAAAGTAATTTTTAAGTTATAAAATAAAGGATTTCCAGGCAAAGTTTAAAGGGGCTATATTATGCTTTTATTAATATTTTTAAATCAATCTTGGTCACCTTTAATACAGCATTGCACATTTTACAACCTTTAAAAACATTATCTGAATAAAAGAGAACATTTTTAATAATTTCTCTGCTGGTGCCATAAAGAAAAAGGTGAGGAAACCAGCAGAGGGCAGAATGTTGCTGTCTTTTGAACATAATCAAAGAAAAAAAGCTCTTCACTTCCTTAAACTCTTTGTACGAAGCCATTTTACAACAAAATTAAAATGTCTGTGAGGAATCAGTGGAAACAGAGCTGCACACCATTTTTTTTTTTTTTTTTTTTTGATAAATGAATGAGAACAGATGGGATGTAGTGGACTTGCTGATTGGTCAGTGCCTTCTGGAGTGGGCGGGTGTTCGTGGGAGAGGCAAAGGTTTGTGCAGCTGAGCGTTTTGAGGCCTCAGAGTATCCGTGGCAGAGAATACAGGAATACTTAAACAGGCGTGAATTAAGCTCCAGGTATGTTTTTGATGAGGGAACAACATTATAACATGGTACAAACCTCAAAAAATCGATTTTGCATAAAATAGCTCCTTAAAACAACTTTGCTTTGTCAATGAATTTAATTAAAATCAGGTTTACATTTTTAGTCTTCAGTTAGCTGTTTAAAAATACACAATTACATTTTTTTAACAAATGCATGAAGCTGTGAACTATGGGGGGCAGAGGTTTCTTAGACAGGTTTCATGCCTTAAATAAAAAAAAAGTATTTTGTGTTTCTGCCTAGTGTCAATACATTGCTTTTTTGTTTGTGAATGTTTGGACTGAAATTCAAAATCACAAGTCTGACTGAAGTTGTCTTGTCGAGTTCTATTTTAGCTTCCAGACATGAGCTAAAGAAATTGTTACCAACCAACTTAAGCAAAAGGTTGAGTCTTTGTTAAACACTCATTTACCAATTTATTTACATTTATGGCCATCAAATCATGACTTAACTCAGCAATAAATCCCAGCAAATTTCTGTTAATTATTTGTCTTTTATTTTCTTGACAGGACTCTGAATCCTTGGACCGGTGCATCCAGACGGCGCTGTCCGCTCTGTACCCACCCTTCCAGGCCACATCTCCCACAGTTCTCTGTCAGGTGCTCAGCGTGGTGGAGCGCTGTTACAGAGGAGACGGGCTCAGGTACCTACTCCACTTCCTGCTGCCGGCCAAGCAATTCCTGCAGAACCTCCAGCAAGATGCGTGTGTGAGTATCAACGCAGCTGTCCAATCACAGTTTGGAGCTTGGGATAGGGAAGGAGTGATCCCATGATATGAAAGTATTAAAGCTGAACCACACAATTTTACTACTGCCGTCCCAGTGTCCTGCTGCAACAAAATCTGTTACCTATAGTGTTTCCAACCCAACCACTCGCTAACAACAACAGTAGAGCTTTAATTTATCATAAGAAATGTAAAACCAAACCAATTTAGCACCTCAAAATATAAAATACCTCAAATATGACATCATTCTGAAATTTGGAGCTTACCTTAAACTAATGGCATTAGATCGATGCAAAAAAGCAGTTTCTCCTTGCCTCTTTGTCAGTCTGTGTTTTACTTTTCTTCCCTTTTATCCAGCAAGTTTTTCTGTTTAGCCTTTGTCTGTGTAAAAAATACATATTTAGTGCTAAAAAAGAGACTTTTGCTGCATTTGTGACATTTGAATCTCGTAAACAAATAAATACATTACTAGAACTGCTTGGTGTGATACAGAATTATATCATGGGATGTTTCTATTTCTATTTTGGTCATTCAGAAATAAATAAATTGTCAGAAGCGTTTTTGCAGAGCTTTAGCACTTATAGCTTTGCTATTTATATAAAGATAAGTACATATTTTATATTTTTTGAGCAAAAATCCTGACCCAAGAAGGTGTTTGGTGTTCAAGGCCATTTTTCTGAGTTGGAGATGGAGTTTCTGAGATTCTGATGTATCAAGAAAGCGGCATGACTCTAAGTTTTGTTGTCAGCAAATATTCAACAGCCGATCAGAATCAGCTCACTCAACAGTTTGGAGAAGCAAACGGAAGCAGGGCCACTGTTTTTTGTCATTGTATGGCTGTTAGTGGGAACCGTGAAAACAGACTTCAGAACTAAAAAATGTTTAATGTTCCCTCTTTATACAACCCTTTTTGTTCACTGGTCCCATTTACAGCACTCCAGACTTTAGCCTGTGTGCTGTTGTTCCTGTCAGCTTCTCCAAACTGGGAGTGTGCTAATAATGATCAACTGGTGGGGACAATAGCTTTACAAAACACTGATCTTTCAAAAAGTGTCTTGCATAATCATTTTTGGCTGAACTCTGAGGGTGAGGTGAGCACTTCGCAGTAGCAGATCTTAGGGATAGTCACACAGCCAACACATTTGTGGTTATTTTTTACACTTTTGCAGACTAATTAGTTCAGAACCCAGACACACAACTCTTGAGTAATCTGATCAGTATACTGATAACACTACAGTTGCAAATTTGTGTTTAGACTCGTCATGTTTAGAGACAGACTGTTCAGCAAGGTGTGCACTAATTAAAAAGGACTCAGATGCTGCCCACTCAGCACAGGGCATTTGGGCATTTAGTTGTCTTGAAGTGTAGCCTTGAGATGTAAATATTTTAAACAAATGTCATCCAAATGTCATCTGACTAAAAAACCTGGCATGTTAAAACTAAATCTGCAATTTAATGGGAGCCAAACTCAAGTGACTCAAATAATAATATGCAATTAATAAAACTTGCATTTGCTTTCTCAGCCAACTTCTTCAACTTTCAGTGTGCTCTGTTGCAAAACATTTTACGAATAGCTTCAATATATGTTGAAGTATGAAGTTAATTTAATCAAGTAGTGAACAAATAAATGTTTTGTTTGTTTGTTAAAAAAGCAGAATACTATCTTTCATTTTATAGTTTTACTTGCCCCTTTGCTCCTCTCCATTTATTTTTGTACAGCAAAGACAGAGATGCACTCCACCAGATTATAGTTCAATAGCTATTTTCCATCTGTTGTCTCTGGCTAAAGTGTTATAGTCAAGACCGTACAAATTGAGACCATGACCAGTCTGAGTCCAGAGTGAACCGAAACCAAGAATAAACCGAGCCTTTGAAAGACCGAGACTGAGTCAAGCCCGAGACCAAGGCAAACCGAGACCAGATCGAGATGAAGCCCAGTGATTTAACACTAAATAAAAAGGAAAAGTTTTTAAAAAGTGGTTCAAATACATAAATGTTTATTTTAACGATTTAATGCAACAGACTCTACAAACAGCTCATCGTCCTGGTTCTTCTAATGTGAAAACTAAGTACTCCAAAATTATGAAGACTAGCATTTACTCATAATGTTTGGTAAAATCTTACAGGCCGCCACATCTGAGACTGACACAAGACCGAACAAAATTGGATCTGAGAGAAGACCAAGGCCGAATAAAACTGCAGCCAAAACTGAGACAAGAGCAACACCGTAAAAAAATGGTCTCAAGACTAAGACCGGTCTTGGACACTACAACACTACCTGGGAACACAGGAATAAGTGCAGATGTAAAGTGCATTATGTAAAAAAGAACACTACAGTAGACAATAAACACACCCCACACTCAAGTCATTCACTATCTCAATCATAAAGACTTTTATTATCATCATAAAACAATAGGGGTTCAGAAATCAGCTCCAGATTTCATCACATAGCAGTACACATTCAATTACCTACCATATACCCATTTCTTACAAATTATCCACTGTCCTTTATGCATCCTACACAAGCCTGTAAGCCTTACACACAAAATATTTTATGTCACAGAGTACATTAATAGATTATTACACAAGTCAAAATAACAAAAAACACGCATTGCAGTTCTACATTGCATCGTAAACATGCAAGTACAAGACAAACCTTTGACAGGTTTGGCCTCCCTACTGAAAGTTTCATACTAAGATTTTTCACAACAGTATCTTGTCTTAATTAGCCTTATGTGTGGTATTTATGGTCCACTAGCTACACACCACAGCCATTTTCCCCTTTTCATGTTAAATAACGGTACAGTAGGTTCACTCAAGATTTTTCAAGTCAATCTTTATTTGTTGATGCAGTTGTAAGCAAGAAAATATGTTCCTGTCATCTTCACCTATAGAGTGTCATGTTTTTCATTGTCACACATGTAGACTGTAGATGAAAAAGATTGCGTATGAAGTACACCTTTGATGGGTATTGTTACACTGTTGATCTTCTTTTTACTTTGTTTTTGATATGATGTAAGCTGTTCAAGACGCAGTCAGTTAGTCCCAGAGATTATAGCTGTATTGTGCTGTGTTTGAGTGATTCAGGCTTCGGTTACTCTCGCTGATGAGTCAACAGGCCGCCCTGTCTCTTTCTCCAGTTCTCTCCTGACCCTGTCGTGTCTGTTCTTGCCCGACAAACTCTTGCGTATTTGGGTAATGTGTCATGTTTGGTTAAGGTGACTCTCAGGGATCGTCACTCACCTGAGAAGGAGTGGCCTCACCCAGAGACAGAGACTGTGCAATGCAGAAGGCACGTCGACTGGAAATCTGGTTTAACTCCATATAAAATGTGGTTTTACTCTGATAAAAATGTCTTAGCGGATATAAAAAGTGTTTAATTATTAGCTGGAGAATTTGTAGTTGGATGTCAGAAAGCTTAATTTGTCTCTATGGAGAAAGAAGCTTCATCACAAGGCATTAAATTTATATATCACACAAGACAAATCAGTCAACCTGTTAGTTTATAGATGTTTTTAATAGTATCTTGTAGAGCCATTAACACAATGGCAAAATCCAAGTGCTGGTAGTCTCAGCTGCAGTTTGTCTGCCAGGTCAGTAGGGGTGCTGTTGTTACTACAAACAAGAAAAAATTTCAGCTCCAAACATGCAGTTTTCTGTTGCAGCGCTCAGTGGTAGAGCTTCTGCGCTTATACAGAGCAATTACAACCTGCCTAGGTGTTGTGGATTCGAGTCCGGACTCCAACAGTTTGACGAATGTCTCACCCTGCTCTCTTCCCTCTGTTTTATCAATAAAGCCTAAAAATGGCCAAAGAAAATCTAATAATAGATTTAACAATCATATTGTTAGAACTTACACATTTAAATGACAAAAACACCGTAATTTGCCATAGTTGTTCCAGCAGCTGATATCTTTCTGTGACTTGACAGAACAATGAACAGCATCCAACTGTAGTGCACCAAACTAGATTAGGAAATTGCATTAAAAATATATCTTGTATGTAAAGGTGGACAAGCTTGTAAACACTTTGTGGATTCCTGTTGAACAGATTTATATTTCCAGTTTACTTATAAACCTGATAAATCCTACATTATGTTGAATAAATGTATTTCTTTCTGTTCTGCCCTGTCTAGTTGCGATATTGTGGTCTGCTCTTCCGTCACGAAGGTTGGCCCCTGTGCCTCCATGAGAAAGTGGTGATCCAGTTGTCCCACCTGGACCAGCACCTGCTCCGCCCAGGCGACTTCTACCTGCTGGTCTCTCCCTCCGCTGCCCCCTCTTCGTCCCGCCACAGCGCGTCACGCCACAGCACGTCCCGCCACGGCCCTCCCTCCCCTCGCCTCCTCCTGTGCAGCGTGTCCTCAGGCAGCCGCCATGTGGAGGAGCAGGAGATCCCGGAGCTAGCCCTGAGCTCGCTCTTCACCATGGCCTGGCTGGACTCTGTCAACAGGGACCGGGAGCAGAGAGGGGCATCCCGGATGGAGCGGATACTACTGTCGGCACACGGGGACGTCTTTAGGGTCCCGTGGGAGGATCTCATCTATCCGCAGTTCATCAGCCGACCGAGGGCTTTACTGAAAGATGACAAAGAGGCTTCTGTAAAGGATGGGCTTATCAATACCTCCTCAAGACAAGAAGGGACTATTTTGTGCTCAAATGAGCACTCTTTGGGACAAGATACAAAGCCCCTCCCGTGTCCTGTGAACCAATCAATGCCAAGCAGCGACGAGTCCGACTCTGAAGGGGAGTACGTTGAGTTAGCGGAGCTGCCATTGCCCCGTTTTTCACCACAAAAAGGCTCATTAACTCAATTGATCAGCCAGCAGCATAAAGCGCGGACTAGCACTCAGATTCTGGACAAAACCACCACCCCTGCCCCACGAACTGTTCCCGCACAATTTCAAAGCACTCAAAATCACTTACCAGCTGCTTCAAAGGCCTCTTCCAGCTCGTGTACGGAGTCGTCACACAGTGGTTCAAAGCCCGTAGAGGAAAAAGACAACACTCTAGTTGTCAATGGACCTGTTATACTTACACCAATAACTCAACCCCCCATCACATTGTCTTCATGTGCTGGGACGTCCCACAATATGGAGCAAACTGAAGGTACAAACTTAAGCAAAAGTCTGGATTTAAGGCCAACAGACAGCACGCAACAAGATGAGGAGAAGGAGACAGTGGTATTTGAAAATATGGACCCAATAGCTGTGTTTGAAGATGGTTTAGCGAATGTAGAATATGTTTTGATTGAGAAAAGAGAGGATGGTGTAATTAATAGCAAAGGCGAAAGTGTAGAGGAGGAAGAGGAGGTAGAATTGGTTGGCATAAACACTGGGGAGGAGGCAGAGGTGGAGCTAGAGGCTGAAGTTAAAGAGGTCATTGGGCCACAGGAAAACCAATGTGAAAGAGCAGACCAAGAATGTGAACAAACAGATCTAAGAATGGATTTGAATGAGGGGCAAATGCAATGTATAGACTCTGAACTGCCGGACACACAAGAAGCATGCATTGTGCAAACACAACAAATGGTTTCTGATGTCCACTCTGAGCTAATTAACCCACAAGACACGCACTTAGAGGAGACCAGTCCTGAAAACTTTGACATTATCTATACAGAAAGTGCATATCTTGAGACTGGAGAAGTGCAAAATATGGTTTCTGAAGAGTTTGAACTTGTACATTTACAGAACATACACTCCAAAGCGACAAGCAAAACATGTGAAATCGTTGAACTGTCACTAGACGCCTACATAGATGATGTGAGAAAACAGCATGACCAGTTAGAAATGCACTCTGAACTGTTACAGACACGTATTATATATTTAGAGGCGACAGACTCTGAAAACGTTGAGCTTTTTGACTCACAAGATGCATATGTTGTGAACACAACGAAAGATTTTGAGACGGAAGAATTGCAAAACAAAATGCAGGACAGACTGATTGAAGCAGTAGACCAGTCAAGACCAGACACACACTCTGAAATGGAAAAGCAAAAGCAAGATGAGCCATTTGTGGAGCTAGATATGCAATGTTTTGGCGCTGAACTTGCCAACACACAAAGCACTCAAGTTGAAAGGCCAGAAACAAAATGTAGATTTGCCAAAGACGAGGACACACAAGTTGAGTTGGAAAAAGCTAATCCTGAACTGTTAGAGCAAAACTCAAAAGAATTAAAAGAAACGCGTTTGGATTTGGACAAAGGGCATTGTACACAGCAGACCCACTATCAAGAGATACATCAGGAAATTAAACCTGAACATGAAACGCAAGATGCACTTTCTGATAAGTGTCTACAAGCTGAACTTTGTAACACACAAGTAGATCACTGTGAAGAGCCAGAAACACCTCTTTTGCTTACTAGTATGGAAACAGTGCACGATACGAGCTCTGTAAGAGATTTGCAAAACACGGACTGTGAGCTTTCTGACGTCAAACTAGATGGACAGACAGAAACTCAGTATCCACTCGATGTCTCCAAACCACAAAACAAAATGACTGAAAAACACATTTGTAATGTGGAAGAAGGGCAGCCAACGTTCTCTGAAAATATCCAAGACAGGCAAACACAAAAGCAACTTGTAAGCGCTGAAATGTCCAATAAACAAGATTTTAATGAGCTTGAAATTCTGCATATTTTATCTGAAATGGTAGACGCAGTTGAAGGCACAGTCATTGAAGAGACAGACTTACTAACGATAGAGGAATCTGACAAAATGCATGAGTCAAAGTCTAGTGCAAAGGTAACAAAGCAGGGGATGGATATTCTGGAGACAGCATCTGAACATTCACAAAGTAAAATTGACAAAATGGAACACACACAATTTGAAAAAAGGCAAAATGGTGTAGAGGAAATGCCCAACACAACTACTACTTCAGACACATGCTGTGAAATTGATGAACCACGAGATGACAAGATGGTAGCAGCAATGCATTCTGAAGAAAATTGTACGCAACTTGAATGTCTTTCGAGCAAGCCATCTACTCAAAATGACAAGGTGGAAGTCCAATATACAACAGAAAGTCTTCAAGGGAAAGTGGAGACAGAGCTTAGACAGACTGAGGAATTAAAAATGCAAGACAGCCATTGTAATGAGCCGACACAAAACAAAAAACTTGAGCTTGAACTTGAAAAACAGCAAATACAATCTTCTCAAGAGACAACTGAGACCATTGAAGATACAAACATTTCTAACCAGCCAGAAGTTCACAAAACTCTTTCAAATACAGAAATAATAAAGCCTCTTGACACTAAGACATCTTGCTTAGATTCTCAGATTTCTAACATACAAAGTCAGCCGGCTGAAATTGCAGTAACAGAGCACTTACCTTCAGTTCTGGAAATAATTCCGCACAAAAACGAAGAGAAAAAGCAAGCAAATTGTCAATCGTATAAGACTCAAGAGACAGACGTTAAGTTGGAAGAGACGGTAACGTCAGCGATGTGTGTGTCAGAAAATGGCCCTAAACATGAAGAGTTCAAAGCTGATAAGTTGGATACACAACATCCATCTGAGACCCAATATGGACAACCCGAGATGCCAAAAGTGGAGAAAATTAACTTCCAGGAGACGGCTAATGGACCTAAAGTGAAAACTGGAGAAACAAAGGAAGTTTTGAAGAAAGGACCAAAAATAGAGAAAGTTCAAACTGAAGGTACATAAAGCTGTGTCTCTCGTCAACCTTTTTCCCTCCTGCTCCTCCTCCAGACTCTGTCCCCATTCACAACCTCCTCTTCCTCTACTTTTCATAAAAACTCATCTGCATTTCTCTTAGCTTTTTACCCTCTACCTCCTCAAACCTAGTAACACACTGCCTTTTTCTTACTTTTTTCTTCCATTTATCTCTAAAGACTACAACCTAAACCATGTTTCTCCAATTTACAAAATAATACAAAGCTAATGTGTATTATTTTGGTCCCTTTACAGGTCTAACTCCAGAATTTTGCTTTGTAAGATGAAACAGCTCAGAGTGGACCAACATAGCTGTTGTTTTTTTTACAGGTTCAAGAACTGTGCACCTAGGAGTTAGTCTGAGCAATGGTTCCATCCCAAAAGCTTTTGAAAAACCACCTTTGGCTCTGCATGTGAACCACTCTGTCCCACTGCAGCTCGCCAAGTCGCCCCAGTCCAGATTCAACCGAGTCCTGCTTAGCTCTGGAGTGCTCTGCCTGCCTGGTAAGATACACATACAGTACTTTATATCACAGACTTTTAACATGCAGGTTAGGCATTTTAGGAATTTTAAAATGTTGTGGAGAGTGCAAGAAGTGCTTATGACTTATCTGCGTCTTAAAAGGGGATTTTATTTTATTTTTTCATATTTTTAAACCAATCTTGGTCACCTCTGGGACAGCATATCACGTTTTACAACCTTTAAAAACATTTTCTGACTAAAAGAAAAGGTTTTTTAATAGGTACTCAACTGGTGCCATAAAGACATAGGTGAAGAGACCAGCAGAGATAGCATACTTAACTTAAACTTTTTGAATGATACAGTTTTAATGCAAAATGAAAAATGTCTGTAAGGAATCAGTGGAAACAGGGCTGTACACCATTTTTTGTTTTTTTTGATAAATGAATGAGAGATTGGATGCAGATGGCTTGTTTATTGGTCAGTGCTTCCAGGAGTGGGCGGGGATTCGTGGGAGAGGCAGATATTTGTGCAACCGAGTGTTTTGAGGCCTGAGAATGGCAGTGCCAGAGAATACAGGATTACTCAGGCAGGCAGGAGTGAAACAAAACATATCTCTAGGTATGTTTTTGATGAGGGGACAACAATAGAACATGGTAGGAAGCTCAGAAAAGTATATTTTGCATCATATAGCCTAAAATATATTATGTTTCTCAATATCAAATCCAGCCGAAAGATATTCACAGAGTATTCTCTTTGTGCTGGATAAATGGAGAGGGTTACGTCAGGAAGGGCATCCGGTATAAAACCTATGCCAAATCAATGTGTGAATCACTGCACACTAAGAGGCAGATGTTTTGCTTTGTTGTTTTTTTTGTTTTGTTGTTGTGATAAAGTAACTTTTTTGTTGTTGTAAAAGAACAGATTATTAGATTTTTATAACATCAACAGTGTATTTTTATTGGTTAGGGCAAAAACAGGAAAGCCATTATTGTACCTCAAATTGAATTCAAAGTCAGTTAAATTGTGTTGGCAAAAAATGTGCTTTTTGTGTGATTTTGAAACTTTTATTTTATTTTATTATTCAAATTTTTTTTTGCTTGTCTTTTTTTTAATAGGAACCAGGGACAGAAGTGGACGAGCACTGCTGACCGTTTGCACCAGAAACACAGTGTGGTCCAGTCCTGACTGTGACAGCGCTGAACTGCTGCACGTGCTGCTCTACTACAGCTCCACTCTCAGGTAAAGAAAAAAACACCAACAATAACAAGACAGCTCCTATTTACTGCTGGACTGGTACAACGCTTTATGTAAACTGTATGTTAATTGTCAATATGCAAGTAGGTAAAGTAGTTAAAGAATTCAAATACAGGTGCACCTTAATTATCAGATTATGGACTATGAAGACAACAACGAGAGAAACTCAGTTAGCAGGGACTGGCTGAGAGATCGACGTGTGCCATTGCAACAGACTTGCATAACGATATAATTTAGTCAGTCCTAATGACACTTTTCCCCGTGTGGAGCAGGAAAGAGGTGCGAGCGCTGGGTCTGACTGTTTTGGTGGACGTCCGGAGAGCGCCCCCCGCGCCGGCCCTGTTCTCTGCACTCAGGTCTCTGCAGGTGAGGCATTTGGCACAGTGTTTTTTGACTGAACAGTGTGTCAAAAGTAGCTGATGAAACAACCAGCATTTTCATTATTGTGTTTGTTAAATCTTTATCAATGTGAAATGTCTGAACCGTACTTTACAGACGACAGAAGACTTTGAATTATTTTACCAAACTAAAGCTGGAAATGCCTTCATAAAGCTTTTTTATGTTTCAAAAGTCCCCGAGGCTGTCAATGCAAATTCTTTTTAACTTAGAAAGGACTCCATTTGTTTTTGATATAATAAACATGCCATGGCTAAGATTAGAAAGATGTGCTTTGATGCATTTCATGTGGCGTTTAATCCAATTTACTGCATAAAAGGATTACAGATTTTTCCATCATAACTGGTCTAAACAATGGCATGAAATGGAAAAACTCTACTTTGCAGTGCATCTTCCTGGAATGTTTTATTACACTGAGCTATGGGTTAATGTTTTGGTGCAAAGGACAAAACAATTTCCCTGTAATGGATTTCAAAAACATGATAAGATTAGCCTTTATTTTCCCACAGCGTGAGAACTTGCCAACATGCAAACACATTTTCTTAAACATGTAAGTTAAAGTCAGAGTCAGACAGGTGTGGTGTGTGTTCAGCTTCAGCTTAACCATTTTCAGTGACACAGTTACCCTCAATGAACTCAACTGTAAACATTAAACTAGACTCTGCTATTTACAATTTTAACTGCCAAACTGCAGCCTGGAGGGTTTTTCAACACAGGTGACACACAAAAGATTATTAGGCTTATTTTTAACTTTGCAATTGGTTCTTTTCAACGGCTTTTGTCCGACAGAGATACTGTATTGTCGATCTAGTTATCTTGTGGGATATGTGGGCCCATTTATCTTTTTTTAGTATTATGAATTTTCCTAATGCTTTTAATTGCATATATGGCCAACTTTTGCAGGAGGACACCCCAGGCTCTATCCACATTGTGCTGCTTTTAATAAATAAGGATTCACCTGTGCGGCTGGACAAATCACCATCTCTTCAGGTAACACCCAAAATGTATCACTTTTTCTCTCTTTTTTATGATAAATACACAAATTAGGCATAACATTCTTTATTTCTTTCAAGATCAAAAAAGTATCAATCTAATCTTATGTTACACCTACTGTTACTTACACCTCCCTATTATAGATGGTCATAATGTTATATGTTATGACCTTGTGCCTAAAATGCAACCACTTTTGATAGATATGGCGCTTTTCCAATAGGCAGAATGGTACAGGTATGGGACACCTTAGAACGAGTAGCCCCAAAATCTGCTGGTGTTTTCATGACTCTGGGTCTAGGAGACCCATGTCAGTTACACTGATGTCACAAAAGCGAAGTAAAATTTGTGTTAATAAATGAGATAAAAAGTGTTTGAAACTTACTTTTAAAATATAAATGTGCTGGTAACGCTTAATAAAAAGATGAGCATAAATTCTGGTGTGTGTCTGTGTGAGGATGGAGCTAAAGCTGTATTAGCTTCTGTAAACAGGAGACTACATCAGGTTTACCGCCAGCTTTCTGTGCAATAAATTCTCTTCTGTGCCCCACTTCAACACATTTTAACCACTGAACATATAACCACATGAGTTTAACTCGTGTTTAAAAATTAAACGTTTAGATGCTCGAAGTAAGAGCTGTGCTTCGCTAAAGCGGAAACAGCTGTTGCTAATATACACTACCTTTAGTTATTAGAAAAAGTCGCCTCAATATTAGCTCGTCTTGGAATACAGCTTTTTATCACAAGGACAAGTATGTGTTTGATTTAAAAAAAAAAACAAAAACATTTTTGCTTTTATTTCTGTTCTTTGGTTTGTTGTTTTTGCCTGAGTGTGGATTCTCTCTCGTCCAATCAACTCGCAGCAGTGCCCACCTCTAACCGTTCCAGAGCTGGACCCCATTGGGGAGGAGGGCCAAGAGTAGAACGGTTTGGACTACTTTGGGAAGTGGAAAAATCCTGACTCGTTCCGACCTAGTGGAAAAGCGCCTATACTGACCACTGCAGACCGGGAACACCCCACAAAAGCTGCACTTGTTTAACCATCACAATATGTTAAACTCTCAAATCGTTGCGCATTTTTCCAGCTTCTAACACATCAACTTTGAAGACAAAATGTTCACTTGCTGCCTAATATAACCCACCCACTAACAGCTGCCATAGTAAAGAGATTATTTGTGTTATCCACTTAACAGTGGTCGTAATCTTATGCCTGCTCAGTGTAAATGTATATTCTTTGTTGTTGCAGGTGGAGATGTTGCACTCCATGAAGTCCCTGCAGAAACACGTGGATCTCCGGCAGCTCCCTGTTGAATTTGGAGGCTCCTTTAACTTCAGTCAGAGCAGCTGGCTTTGCTACAGATCGGTCAGTAAACATATCACTGTTTATATAACATACACATAGCCGGAGCTTTTTCCTCTTTACAGGGAAATGAAAAAAACAACAACAAAGGAACTGATTCTTCAGCAACTTATTTTGCAGTAAAATTAATCAGTTTAAGGATTTTTGTAACATATTAAGATAATCATCAATAATTGTCTTTAAAAGGGTTCAAAATTAAGGCGTCTGGACAAAATTTGTTTTTTACTTAGTTTCATTAATTGATGATCACCTGGATGACTGATAACCTGCATTCCCTGCCTCGTGCCCTTTGATACAGTCAACATAAATGCATAATCAACTGGGCTTGTCCTATTTGCCACCAATGTTTAAATGTGTAGCTTTCAGCCAATCACAGCTTACAAAAAAATGAATACTGCTAAACCAAATAATAGGTGGTTAAAAAAACATGGTAAACTTGGATTTGACATTTACTCTGGTGAAATTAAAGTCGTACATGAGTCGTAAAATGGTTGAGAATATTTCATGTGTAAACACTGACTGTAGACTATCAATATCTGATAATATTGTCTAATAATAAGCAGTAAGTAAGTAGTCATGTAAATCTAAAATACTTTGATAGTTATATTCACAGTCAGTGTTTTATATTTTTCATATTATTTTTTTCTTCTTCAGAGAGTGGAGAACTTGACAAATCAGTGCAACAATGTGATCAGCCTCCTGCATAAAACCATCAACATCCTGGAGTCCACACCTCTGCCTGCTGACGCTGAGGTAGAATAATTAAAATATATTAGAGCCATTCTCACTTAATGTTTATATTTAGTTGGATTGCGGGGTCTTTAGATTTATATGTGGATAGTGATCAAGGGGCTGTGATGTAGCCAACTCTGATCAATGGATAAAACAAACACTTTCACTTTCAACTTCTGCTTATATAACAACTGACCACTCTGCAAATCTGTCTATCAAAACATGTGTGACATCATCTTTAACAAAACAGTAGTCTAAGTGAAAATTATGCAGTAAAAGTCACTAAACAAGCCCTCAGTTTAGTGCCAGTCCCAATAATCTGTGTTAAACTCAAATTATTACAAATTTATAAAAGGGAAAGCTTTTGATATAGATAGTGTTTACCAAGCTGTAATGTGGCACTGAGAAATTAGGATTTGTATAAATGCTGTATGCCATTTAATATTGCAGCTATGAGCCTAATAAATGTTTGATAATTAATTATAGCAACTAGTCTCCATTTGATTTTTAGGTTGACATTATATAGGTGCTATGAGCAGTGTGTATTGTTATTATTTCATAAAAATTACCCACTTGTGTAACATGGTACAGTTGAGTTATTAGCAATTATAAATATATTTTACATAAGGTTGTTTTTGTTTACATTTTTTGTTTTGGTTCTAAAACCGCATCGTCCAATCAGAAAAGCGACCATTGTTTTGCTTTAGACTGCAGTACCCTTTTTAAACTAGTACGAGTGCATGCTGCTTACCTTTTAATGTTGTCTTTCTTTTTTTCCCAGAATGCTGAGCAGCTGTTGTCAAAATACAAGGCAGTGATGTGCAGCATTCTTCAGGACAGCCGATTGGTCCAGCTACAGCAGGAGGGCGGGGCTTCACTGTCACGTCTGCGGAGAGACGAGAGCAGCATTTGTGCGACTGAGGACTACAGGTAACACAATTGAAGTCTGTTTATACGACGTTATGTGTAATTGAGCAGCATAAATGTTGTTTTTTATGAAAACAGGGCGGCAGTGGAGGCAGTGTCCTCTCTCTACGATCAGGTGGACGAGCTGCTGCACCGCCTCGTCACTTTGTCCAACTCCCGGACCCAAGAGTTGCATTTTATTGTGGAGTTCACGGGACTGGAAACAGGATTCAATGAGGTCAGTCTGGGCATGCTCAGTTTAGACTGCTCAAATTAAAACTGCATAACTTTCACATCACTGTTGGGAAACTTGTTACCTCTCAGCTTTGTTGGAGGTGAGGTGTGCGAAGGGATTTAACACTGGCCTGGGATGGTTGTCAGGCTCAGAGAGAGGATGATTGGTCTCATATTTTTTTACAATAAAAAATGTACCTCCAAATTAACCAATTAGAATGTGTGAACCAGGTGCTTACGCAGGAATTACAATTAAAATGTGTATCAGGTAAACATCACAAATCACAACATCAAACACAAATAACAGAATATTTAGGAAATGGATTGCAATAAATGGCGATTCAAAACAGCTAATGTGAACAGGTTTTGATGCTAATTTTTAAATTATTAGTTATCCACCATTTTGAATTTAAGCTGATAATGCGGTAATGAAGCAGCTTATGGTTAGGAAATAGAGGGACAGAAAATAACATGGTTGTAAAATGTTGAATGTAAAAAAAAAAAAAAACATTCAGATTGAACAACAAAAAAGACATTCTCTTTAGGTCTGAACTCAAAGATGATCAGAAGGCAGCACTGTCTGTAGAGGGCTTTAGAGGGCTTAGTAACTATGTAATAAAAATGTTGGATGATTTTTGCTGTTTTTGTATCGGGATTTAGAGAGGCATGATGCTGTCGGCAAAGCTAAAATCCACCCACTCACGACGGTACTACCACACCGCCGTCTGAACCGCCAGTGGTGCAGACCCAAACAAATCAGCGGGAGCCTGACAAATCTCACAACAGTTATTAAATAACAGTGATCAATAGACTGCATTGTAGAATAGGCCATCGTCCTGGATGTTGGTCATGTGGTGGAGGAATGTTGTATGTAGTTAATTAAAATAAAATAAAAATAATTCAGCTTGAATACAACTATTAAGTATGGTCTCTATTCTAATTTGTGGCTTTTTAAAATATTGGCCCCTTTTCAGACCTGGAAGTTAAACCCAGATAGAGATATCAGATCTGTTGTGGTCGGCCTTAAGGCGAGATCTGAAGGGGATAACTGCGTCCTGAGATAGGATCTAAAGAGGCGTTTATAGGTGACCACATGTATTTGGATCTGTGGGGGTGTGAATGGGTGAATGAGTCCTGGCTTGTGTTGAGAGACAGACATAATGCTTTAACCAATGTCTCATACACTGGGACTTTTAATGTTCTTTTGCATGAATCAAATAAAAAACACAAAATAAATCATATAAGCTACTGGTTTTAACTAAGGATTTTGCTAAAAAAAAATTGTTCTTTTATTCAGTATTATTGTGTTTTATGATTGTAGAAGATGAATTAGCTCACTATAGGCATAGCGCTCAGGCACCAGTATCAAAAACCAGGTAGTGGTTAAGAACTAGTATCGAAAAAAATCTGAACGATACCCAGCTCCACTCACCAACCATAGAGTCATTGGTTCAGACCGCATATGACTGTCGAAGTGTCCCTGGGCAAGACACTTCTCTCCAGTCACTGTATATGACTGGTTGTGACAGGAAGGGAAACAAAAAAGCTGCCAAATTACCGTATGACTGGTTTGCCTTGATTTTTTGTTTGTTTGTTTTATTATGAACTGTAAGCCATATCACAATTAAAATAAATAAATGCTCAAATACTTTATTTCACTTGGTGTGTACTGAATCTATACAGTATATGGATTTTACTTAAACTACTGAAACACATCCACTTTTCCACAACATTCAAAGTTTTTGAGTTGCACCTGCATATTTCAACAAAGGCGATAAAGGTGAAAGGTCAGAAAACCAATCAGAAAGTGATGTGACTTTGCATTATGAAGCAGGGAACTCAGCACCAGTGTAATGCATTTAGAGAGGGTCTTTAAACAACAGGTGTCTATACAACAAGTTGAAAATATAAACCAGAGAGAAGACGCAGCAAAAAGCAAAGCCTGAAGGGGGAATTGTTTAAGTACGAGGACCACCACACTAAATATTTGGCTTTCCAAGTGCTACCTTTAACGGACCACAATGGGCCTAAATCAGGACTAACCCAGGTCTAAACCCAAGATTTAATACAGGGTTCATACAGTCATGGAAAACCTGGAAAAGTCATGGAATTAAAAATGCCAGGCCCCAGAAAAGTTTTGGAATTTTATATTTTTGTGTAATGTTTTGGAAACGTTTGGGAAATTTACAGTGTTTTTAAAAAAAATTGTTTTCAACAGTTTTTTTTTTTTCAATTTTAACAAATACATTTGCACCAAAAGTTTGTTTCTAATTTGCCATGTTGGACATTTTGAAGACTATTTATTAATGTGTAAGTCATTGAATGGGTCTTGGAAATGTAGTCGAATGTTCTGGAAAAGTCATGGAAAATACTTGGTAAAAAGAGTGTATGAACCCTGTAAATAGCTATTTAAACTTAAGCATGAAAGTACTAGGCCTAAACCAGAACAAAAGCAGGACAAAACCAGAAATAAGGACAAAGACTAAACTTTTGTAAAGGGCCTGCATATACAGTAGGAATAAACCTGGGACTAAACCTTGGCAGGACAACTAGAGCAGAACTTAACTTAATCAGGATTTAACCCAAGACTAAACTTGAACTAAACCAGTCTGTAATAATGTATTTAACTGCAACGCCTCCAGTTTGAGAACCACTGAGCATTGGCATCGTCCTCAAAATGTATTTAAAGACAAGTGTTGACCCTATATGTGTTTCTGTTTCAGGTGAAGAGTTGGCTGCAGGAGGTCGGAGAGGTTCGTCTGCGGAGTCTGGAAGAGCCCGAGGACTCTCTGGAGCTGCTCACCAAAAACCAGAAAGACTTCAAGGACTTCTGCACCACGGCTTATGTACGGCGCGGGTCCTCTGAGCTTCTTAAATTTCTCTAAACCTTGAAACGTTTATATTCAAACTACATAACAACGCATGATAATGACAAAACTTTTTAGTATCCAGCATATTCTCTGGGGACCCATGTTTCAAGAGACCAAAAGATTTGTGACTCAAATCCGTTTTGTTCAAATAGGAGTGAAATTCTTTTTGTTTCATTGTAGATATGTTCATCATTTTTAAAACAATTTTCTATATTTTCAATTTTATTATTCTACTGTAAATGTTTCCCCATTAAGACATTTTTATTCTCATAGAGCCTTGTTTTTATTGTTATGTTATTCCTGGACATCACCAATTTTCAATAGTAGCCATTTTATCTCATTTTTATTTGGGATTTTTTGTGGTTACCCAGAAAAATGAAATCAACCTTCAGACCTCAACCCATCTTTTGAGAACCACAGCTCTATGTCCAAAGTCTTTTGATCACCCTCTAGTGGCTGTAAAGTGGATTCTCAGGTTAAATTAAAAACTAAAAATATAGGAAATATGACTAATAATTTTTTCCAAGGTGTGAGTTGTATCTTTACAGCTACATTCCTTCAGGCTGTGATTTTTTCCTCATTAGTCGTCACTGTCCTGTGGTATAACTCAGCTGACTCAGATCTACAGATGGGAGCTGGCTGGCCTGGGGGCTGCATGTTACATTCCTGCCTCTTGTCCCTACAAGAAATTATCACTTTATTGAAGCCATAAATGAACCTGCCCAAACCTGCTGGGGCTAATGCACTTTAATCTTAACCCATATATAACACTTTATTTCCTAGTGATTAATGATTAGGATGCCCTTGTGGTAAGGCTGCACGATATGGAGAAAACATGCGATATTCGATAACTATGTTGAAAATTGCGATAACGATAATATTGCGATATTTGAAAGTAGAGCCTACTTTTCGAACATAGTAAGTTAAATTCACTACATTTCACAAAAATGTAAGTTCCTGTATTTACAAGTCAAAACAGCGACAAAATTAAAACTTATTACAGACTAAACCAGGAATAAAACAAGGCTAAGCTGTGACTAAATTAATTAAATTACCAATAAAACTGGAATGTTTAAACATTTTTATTTAGTCACAACACATGCTCTTTTAAGGCTCTGGTGGAAAATGATTCTTCAGTGTAAATCTCTGTCAGATGGAAGACCACAGAGTTATTGCGATATATTTATATTCTTCCGATACGGATATTGTGTTTGCTGATATTGCGATAACGATAATTTTGTGATACCATACTTTGTGGTCAGATATATTTCTTTTCTTTTTTTAAATTTTTGTTAATTTTCAGTGTCAAAAAAATATGCTTATCTTCTCTAAACATCAATCAATCAATTTGATGTTCTTATACGTTTGCTGTCCGTATCTGTGTAGGACTGGTGCAAAAGGGGCCAGGGCTTGCTGAAGCACCTGGAGCACTGGGACAACATCTCCTCAACAGATCTTCAGGCCTACGAGGTCAAAGTTCACTCTTTCTGGGCTCAACTGCAGGATTTCTCCCAAAGAGTCAACACCACAGGGAAGAACATCGACCGGGCCGTCCGACTCTACAGCTTCTTAGATCAGGTAATAATTTCTACTACAGGACAGTAAAAATGTTTCTATTTTCCTGACATTTGTGAGTCAAAAAGGTACAATTTCTATACCAAGAAAGCCACTTTGCCTCAGATACTTTCTTGGACAGCTTGGTATATTTTGCATAGTAATTTTCTATCTATTTATATCTATGTTTGTGTATTCGGTACCTTAAATATTACTGTCATCAGCAATTGATGACTTAATGTGATGAGAAGTGCCGTGTTTTCACAATAGTCTGTCACTATAAATATTCAACATACATTGGCCTTTTACATCAAAATGTAAGTTGTTTCTAAATATACAAACAATTTTAAAATTACACAGAGGAGATCAATTATCCATTTAATTATCCATTCACTTGGTCACCCATGGAGGCATTACTTATGCTCTCTAAATCTTAACATTAGATAGAGGGGTGTCCTGCTTTGGCCCCATCTTATCCATAGGTAAAGGTTGTAGGAACTTTTTCCAATTACCTGCCTCTTTATGCAGAAGCTTGTGATTGCTGCTGATTGGCTAAAACAGTGCTTTTATCAAATGGAAATGAGTGAGTAGTGCATATTGTCATGATGATGATGCACCAGGAGGAGGCAGTAATAGTCGTCTTATAATAGGATACAACTTTTTTTTTTCTTGCCGGAGGGGCCTGTCCCGTGTCAGTCTGATATCCCGTGTCTCCATCACACCCTCCCTGTCCTCCTCAGATCGTCCTCTTGTTGTGACTGTGACAGTTTGTATTGAGGCCAGAGTGGGACGCGGGGAGGGGGGAGGGTGGAGGGTGGGGGGGGTTCTCTTGTCAATATTCTTTTATTCTGAAGTCTGCGTGTCATAAAGGGTGTGTCAGAGGCGATTGTCTGTGTCCACACAACCCTGTACTGTACGGGATGGGGAGGGCGTGGGCGTCATGGGTGGGACAGTCACTCAACACTGGACACAGCCAAAGCATAAAGTAAATGCAAATGACCAGTTGGAACCAAGGGGACTAGTCTTTTTTTTTTTTGTCAACTAACCCAGTGTTTTCCAACCAGGGGTAAATACTAAACTTGACCTAAACCAGGGCTAACCCAGGACTATAGCGAGGGATGTGACACTAAAGAAAGACTAAACCAGGACTAAACCAGGACTAAACCAGGACTAAACCAGGACTAAATCAGGTCTGAACAAGAAATAAACCAGAACTAAACTAAAAACTAAACTATGCTTAAAACCAGAACAAAACTAAGACAAAATCAAGACTATACCAGCAACAAACCAGGTCTAAACCAGAACTAAACTAGATCTAAACCAGAACTAAACAAGGTCTGAAACAGGACTAAACCAGGTCAAAGTGGGACTAAACTAAGACTAAACCTGGACTAAACCACGCCTAAAACCAGAACTAAACTAAGACTAAAACAGGACCAGGACTAAGCCAGCTCCAAATCAGGACTGAACTTGGACTAAACCAGGACTAAGCCAGGTCTAAACCAGGACTAAATCAGGTCTTGGGGGGTACACAAAACTAACCAACCAAATTCTTCTTTTTATAATTTTTGGTTAATGCTGCGAAGACCAACATATCTTTGTACATTTTATATCAAGTGTGCAGTGATTTGCATATTGTTTTTGCAAATGCTTTAGACCAGATGCCCTTCCTGACGCAGGTATTTCCATTTATCCAGGCTTAGCACTGGCACAAGTGTACTCTGGCTTGCAGTAAAAAAAAATTTTTTTCTTCAGCTTTTGTAACGTTATTTTTTATGTTTGTTTTGTTTTTGTTTTTTTTCCCTGTCTTGTGTTGGCGGGATATATAGTCATATTAACTTGGCTATTTCTACTTAAATTTTTATTGTGTTATGCGTAATAAGTCTTGACTTCAGCCTGAACCCTTTTGGTCCATGTCTCAGATCAAGTGGAAACATTGTTTTGTTTCTTGTTTAACTTTATTTAACCAAATAAACTGAACTGAGCTGAAGTATAAAGGATAGGATTTAAAAAAAAAAGTATAAAGGATAGGATAAAAAAAATCATTGCAGAGAAAACACTGGTAAAAATAACAAGCTTTTAAATACCGTGTATGTCTTTTCAGCCCTTTTAAATAGTCAGTGGAGTTTTGTGTTCAGTTATAAAATTGTGAGCTATGGGTGTATTGTCTAAACAGCCTGTCATGATGACAGTAAGTGGCTAAATGAATTAGAAAGTGTATTTTATATTAAGTAAATGAAAAGCCTGTGGAAAAGGCTTTGTAGCACAGCTTGGAGGAAGGGCCCAGAAACAGAGACCGACAGCAGAGCAATCAGATGTCCTTATGCTCATCACACAGCTGACATTAACGCGCCATTATGGTAATGTTGTTTCATGACCTAAAAAATCTGGACCCTTCTGCGTTTCTGCATTAAATATAAATGAATAGATTTCCCTTCTATACAAATAATTTCGGTAGAGATAATAATACATTTTGCTTTATCTTTAAAATGCTTTGTTTATAATGCCATTTGTAATACTTTTAGTGAAAAATTGCAATCCAGTCACAAGGGGGTATAATTAACATTTAAGTAGAAACACAAATATATATCACCAAAACAACAAGACAGGAAAAAACAAAACGCCACAAACCAAACATAATAAATAACATTTCAAAATGTGTTCATTACTTTTTATCATTATCAGTCTTTTTATTATTATTGCTACCATCTTTGTCCTTAGCCTTATTACCATCGCAACAATCATGAGAGCAACAGTAATACGGTTGTCATTATTTTGATTATTATTATTGCTGAATATTTAAGGCTAAGGCTATTCCCAAATAAACTATAACTACCATAATTTCCATACCATTATCATTAACAATATTAAACATGGAACAATATACTGTACACATACATAGGGATATTGTTTTATTTATGTTATGTAGTCCTAAAACCAACTTCTCTTTTGCAGACCAAATGCATGGGCCTCTCTTATTGATTATGTACCGTCTTATGAGAACTTGTATAATTGTAATTTATTATTATTATTATTATTATTATTATTATTATTATTATTATTATTATTATTATCTTAATGATTTAATACACAGACTCCACAAATAAACAGAGACAGATTATTTTCCTGGTCCTGGTTGATGGGGTTCTGATGCCGAAAAGTAATTACCTTAAGTATGAAGAATAGTATTTTCTTATAGTCAGGGTTCCTGCAGCTCATTAAAAAGCAGTAAATATCATTAAATTGAATTTGCAAAAATTAAGGCCTTGAATGGCATTAAAAAGCATACAATTTGATTCCAAGACGTATTAAAAAATCAATGACATTATTAGTTTTAATTGTGAATATAAAATCTATTTTTAAATAATAATTTACCATTTTTGTAGACCATGACATACGGATGGAATGAGTTTGCTTCCAGCGGGACCAAACTACTTAAACATCAGATGTTTGACTTTCAACATTGGTTCTTTATGAACTGTATTTTATACTACTCGCAAATAAATTTTAACAATTTAAGCTAGAGCTGGGCGATATGGCCTAAAAAAAAAATTGCAAATTTTTTCACAAAAAATTTGATTTATGATTTAAAAAACAATTTTTTTCCCCCACTTACTTAAAATCAAACTGAAGACAACAGAGAAATTGTCCAAAACAAGTTTAGCTTTATTGCTTTGATTTCCTCTTGAGGTTAAAGTGCAATCAGACAAGTCAAATAGTAGAGAAGGCCCTGTGATTTTTGCGGAGGATTTTCTTAAAAGTTGCGATTTTTTTTTTTTTTTTTTTTTTTTTTTTTTTTTTTTTTTGTCTTTAATTCACAGGTTACTTGAGCTTTTTCTTAAAAATAGTAGCTAGAACTGTAAAAACTAACAAAATCTGTTTGTAAACATGTATAGGTGGTAATTAATCTAATTACAAATACCTGTGTTTAAACAGGCCAAGCGTACCTACTTTTTAAAATGATATTACTGGTTATTAGGCTATTTTTTGGGCTATTACACTGCCTCTGATTGTGATACTGTTCCTCTCAGATCTCCTCTGGTGATTCCTGTTGTGTGCTGTAGAACATCCAGTCATTAAAAAACAGAAGAAGTGCTGTGCTATAGGCTTTTAGGAAGGTTATTAGCCTGCAACATTAACGTTTAAAGAACAATGACCTCAAACTTCATTGTTGTCTAAATACGCTGCCCATTCAACTTTTTAGACAACTATATCACCATGGCAACATAGACAGGCTTTTCAGAGTGACACCAGACAAAACTAGAAAGCACCACGTTCGTCTCCTCGTTCAGTCCCATCAACACTACTGCTGCTGCTGAGCACCTGCGACCTCATGTGCACTCAACCTCCGCACTGCAGCTCCCCGCTGCTCCTCTTTGCCGCTCTGTGAGTACGCCCTCCGCGCTGCTCTGTTTGTGAGTGCGTCTGACTTCGGCACCGCACCTCCGTCCTCCGCGCTGCGCCTCCGTGTCACAACTCCGTGCCACTCTGTTATTGATTGCGCCCCACCTTCCCGCAGCTCTGTCTACGAGTGCGCCACACCTCCGCATTGCACCTCCACGCCGCTTTGTCTGTGGCTCAACCTGACCTCCGGCTGCATTACCGGTGCGCTGCTGCTGAGAGAGAGGGAAGAGCAGCAAAAAGCAGTTTTAAAGGAAAATCTCAACAATAATTGACCAAAGTTGCAGGGTCACGTTGAATTCGCAGGGTTTGCTTGATTTCGCGTTAATAGTTGCAATCGCAACATTGCGAAATCCCAGAGGGACTGACTTTGCAGCGGGGCGCTGGTTGTGCCTGTCTGACGCTGCAAACCCGAACCAATTCCACACAACTGACGACACTGTGCCTTTCTTAGGAACGAGTTCTTCCTTGCTTGCTACCATGTTGTTTGTGTACCTCTAGGGCACGGAAGGAGGGAGGAAGAGGGGGCCTGGCCCACTATGAACTACGGGAGCCCAGAGCGCTGTTTTTTTTTAATCGATTTTTATTAAAACAAGTCAACCTGCACTACAAATTCGAATTAATCGAAAAAATCGATTTATCGCCCAGCCCTTATTTAAGCTGCTGCCATTGTATGTTTGTGGAAATAAAAATGTTAAAAATGGCATTTAAAAGCATTAATTTAGGCTTGTTGATTGCTGAAGGAAGCCTGATAATGTTTGTTAAAAAAATCTCAGAGATCCCTGACTGAGACAAGACAAGGATTCGAGACCAAGACCAAGTAAAACTGGAGCCAAGAGCGTAAAAAAAAGTGAAATGGTCTCAGGACAGGACTCAGGACCAAGACCGGTCTTGGGTGCTTCAACACTAGTTCAGACATGTCCCATTCCTTTAAGAAGTGTCATATCAATTGTCCTGGTTTGCCCTCAGTAAAACACAAAGCATAATATCACTAAAGCTGCAAAAGTTGTGGTTAGAGCTTTTATAGTGGAGCATAATCACTTCCTGGAATAAAACTGCTTCTCACTCACGTCAAACCTTTTTTGCATTTTTTTTTTTTTTTTTTTTTCCAAAGAATTTTCTATATAAACCTAACAAGTTCAGACAGGTGTGGTGTAAGCTGACACTTTGATTTCTGGTGGTGCAACAGTCACAGAGTCTTTGGTTTTACTTTGAAAATGACAAAGACGTCGCTGATTATGTGGTTGCTTTTTGGCGAGTATGTCCTCCTCGCGCAGTGACCTGTTATTATTGACCTGACACATACGTCTGCCTGTCAGTTCGGAGACAGGGCCCCAGTATGAAGCCCCATAGTCCAATAAAGCACCCCTCCAGCCCTTCTTTGTAGAGAAATAACTCCAGCCCTATTCAAATGTGGGACTGTCCCGTGAAGCCGTGGCCATGTTTACCTCCTCAATACTACTATGTGCTCAGTCCAGGTATCACCCAAGCGCCAACTTTTCCCTCCTTTCGCTGCTTTCTTCAAGTCTTTGTTGCCCCCGGAGCCCTCCCCTGCCCCCCGTCCTCCTTTGGGACCGCCCATCTGCCATTGAATCCTGTGAATGAGCGCAGGGCTGGGGGCGGGGGTGGATTGTGTGGGTGGCCGGGTGAGGCGCAGGGCTAGGTTAATTTGAGCTGCAGCGCTTCAAGGCGAAAACACCAAGGTACGGCACTTTTGACTTTCTTTTAGCTCTGTTTTATAATTGTATTACTTTGAGTTTTGAAACATTAACACTGTTTTATTCAAGTCTCTATCTTTCTTAGTAATTGCTGAACTTATTTCACTTCCACTGCCTTTTTACCTGCACTTTTTCTTGTCTTTCTTGTTTTTGTCTTCAATTAAACACATTCTTTTTTGCACAAAGTTGGTCTGTTAGCTCATTTAGCCTCGTAAGTTAGCCTGGCATTCATTACGTGGCTTGACGTTTAAGTGGTTTCCCTCTAAAAGTTTCCTATACATTACATCTTAGGAATGTCTTGGAGATGCTTTGGAGGGCAATGTATTCAGTCTGTTGTTGTTTTAAGCGCTTGCTCATAGCTCATAATTGCAGTATGTTTACTCACAAGTGTTGCAAAGTTAAAGGCCAGCACAGCTTATAATTTAACCAACTGCTTTTTTTAATCAAGAAAGTTACATATCTTTTAAATCTCAGTAATACAGAAAGGATCTGTCAGTACTTTTAATATACATTGTTTTAAAGGGGATTATATTGTAAAAGGTTGCTGACTGTTTTTCTACTGTTTTACTTTTTCCATGCTAGAATTTGCTTTGTTTAATGTTATGTAATGTTTAATGTGTTTGTTTAAAGTTTAATGTTGGTTTGAGACAATGTCTAGGCGTTAACTATATTCTAGATTTCAGAGGTATAAACAGGGTTTGTACACAATTTTAAAATTCAATTTCCAGGTCCTGGAAAAGTTTTGGAATTTTATATTTTGGTGAAAAGTTTTGTAAACAGTCTGAGTAACATTCAGCCACTATTAATTAACCCTGCCCAGCTAGAATACAGTAAATATAAGTGTCCCATAGAAACGCTGTCTTCTTGGCCTCTTGTTCTGACTGCAGGAAAAAGTGACCTGTATTTATTTTTTGTCAGAATATTTTAACAAAATAATTTTTTTGGTGGTCTCTGGCTCTTTTGGTTTTGGTAATGCTTTAAAACAGCATAGATGATTAGTTTATAGCATGTCAGTAAAATTAGTGGAATAATATATTTCAGGGGGAAGAAGCCCCAATAGTTGTTTTTTTCTTTAACTGACTAATTTCCAAATTTAACAAAAGTATGTTTCTAACGTACCACATTGAACATTTTGAATACTATTTAAACACAAGTAAGTAATTTTTCAAGTCTGTTCACGGAAGTCAAACGTTTTGGAAAAGTCATGTAAAATTTTTGGTAAAAAAGTTTATGAACCCAGTTTAAAGTTGCAGTGACATACATAACATAAATTATTTACTCTAAATGTCCAGCGTTTGTTTGTTTTTAGCCTTTTGCCACAAATGTTGATGCTGATAACCCTAATGTCACATGCTTTTTAACTAAAATGAAATCACAATTTAAATTTTCTACTCTAGTCAAGAGGCTGTGATGCATAGATTTATGCTTTTAATCAAGTATAAATGTAGTGTTTAGGCTCTATCTCCTGTTGATTGCTGTAAACTTTGTCTGGGGTTTTTGGTTGGTTGGTTTTCAGGAGGCAGCCCTGGTCTTATATTATTATTGAGGAACGGCTTGTGTTTCTCCAGAAAGTTAAACATTGAGGTGAAGTCAGTTTGCATTGAGTGACTCAGTTTCCGGTGGCTATCAGCACAGCAGCAGTGCCTGGCCTTATTCACGTTTTTCTTTTTTCTTTGGACTCTTTTGTCTAATCAGAGGGAGTGGAGGTCATTCAACACAAATCCTGATTAGCTTTTCGATGTGGTTTTATTGTTGGATCTTAGCCTTAGCAAAGAGCCGTGAAATCGCAAAACATCAACATGCGGGACACATGTTTAGACAACCAGCTTTGAGGACATTAAATTGTCCGTCCTGGAGCAAACAAGATGGTTTCATTTAGCTTTCTTTGCTTATTGTGGTTGTTGAGATGGATGCCTGCTACATAGCTGTACAGCAAAAGACTGTTTATTTGTTGTTGTTGTCATAAAACCAAAAGTGACAATTACTTTTTATATGCTCACAAACTGTCTGCATTTAGTCTGTCACCATGATCAATGAAAAGTAAGGAACAAAGTGGGATAAAAAATGATATCCATAGCATAGTGCAGTAGATGAAAGAGGAAAGATGTTTTAAGTCAAGGAAATGGACGTATGTGGTGTGGGTTATTGCGAGTCTGTCACATAAACCGCTGCAATAAACACTTTTAATAAGATGAGTTGGTGGGCATTAAAGCTGCAAATTTAGAGCGTAATTTAGCTCCAACTTAAGTGGTTTGGAGATGGGGAACAGCTAATCAAAAGTATGTGACGACTGTAGCCCCAAAAACTTACATTGCATTGCACATCCAGTCATGCATTTAATTATAATTCTTATACTTTTATATGGAGAGGAATGGGAACACTTCATGAAATGAAGTCTGACGTCACTGTTTCCAGTTGTAGATATAGCTTTAGTTTTGTGCATTAAAGTCACTGCATTTCATTGCCGTCTGCGTTGCATCAAATATGGTCGATACAAGTCTGAAGAAGTTCTTGAAGCTTTCGTCTCTTTTTTTTTTTTTTTTTTCAAACATTTTCTTCTTCTACTGTTTATCCCAGTGGCTTTTTCTACACCTCCAGCTACACCAAAGCCTGGAACACTGTAACTTCAGACCTGAAAGAAAAGTTTAACTGGGTCCTTTTCAAACATGAGAGGTCAGAAATGTGAACATTACTGACCTGCCGTTGTATTTGTAATGTTTTATTCTTGTCTTGTATTGTCAGTGTGTGTATTGTCACTCTTTGGCCGTGTTGTGTTTTGTGTAAAAGCCTAACTAGGGACGGGCTAAAATGTATGAGTTCATGAAACATACTTGTCCCTATCAAATAAACTTAAAGAAAAAAGAAAGATAACACAGTATACTAGAGGCACTATAAGGGATTTTATTTCAAACTAAAATACACTTTTCTTTTGAAGACAGCTCTTTAACCTACTTTAAAACTACAGCTTTTATAGTTTTGCTTTTATTTTTCACAAAATCACCTTTTTCTACAATGTTGGCTTGTTGCTGCATTTGTTAGTTTGCCTGTTTAGCCTCACAATTAGAATGGCATTTATTATATGGCTTGACATTTAAGTGGCTTCCCTCCTAAACTTTCCTACACATTAAGCCTTAGGAATGTCTGGGAGATGCTTTCAAGGACACTCCGTTCATTTTTATGTTGTTTTAGCATTTGCTCATAGTTACTGACTTCCCAAAACTTTTCACACAAATGTTTGCTATTTCCAAACTTTTAACGTGCATCTACTAGTTTTTACAATGACCTTAACTAAACCGTGCAGGGCCAAAATCTTGCTCCCTTTAGTTTAAAGCACTTTGGCCATTAGACACACTCAGCAGACCATGACCAAGGTCTTTTCTCTCTTTTTTCCCCCCCTTTGACTTTGCTGAAATCGGATGTTTCCACAACAACAGAGAGCAAATGAATTGGGTTAAATGCAAATTGTACAAAGAGCCCTGTTGGCACCTGACATTAATATGCGTCCCAGGTGATCAGGGCTCTTCACACCTGCCATTGGGATTTTTTTTTTTTTGCAAATAAACATCATTTCCATATTTCAAAGAACAAATGTATTTTTGTATGAAGCAAGGAACCGCGAGGTGTGAATACTTCCTCTACCTGCACCTCCTGTGGTTACTCCTGTCAACGGGACCTTTCAGTGCTGTTGCTTATTTGGAGTTTGTTGGTACTTTAGTAATGAGTGTTTTTGGTGTTTATACTGCCCCAACAACAGAAGGGAACACTCTCCAAAGTGCATTTCTCTGACTTTTTTTTTTTTTTTTTTTTGTCAAACCGGTTTTGCTGCATGTCTCTGTTGAAATTTTTGAAATTTGAACTATTAAACAAAATCTCAACCCTTTACATTTTCTTTTCAATACATCCTTGTCAGATAATTTACATATAACATTTACTTGAAAAAGAAACTGCTTGTTTGCACTTTATTTTACAGTTATAAAAATGGAAAGTGTTGTAAATTTATTTTAAGTACGCAATACTATAGTAATAATGCTGTTGTATGTAGTTCCCATGGTTGATCCTAGTACTTACATGTTTATAACTGTCTTCAGTAGTGTTGTCACGATACTAAAATTTCAACTCGATTTTGATACTAAAAAAATCCCTCGATACTGATTTCGATACCGCGGTGACAAAAATGACCACTTTTCATTGAATGTTAGAGGTAATACATGGGCTCTAACCGCCTCCTTTACCGTCACCATATTATTCAAACTATATTTTGTATAGAATAATATTATTAGGCTATTACTATATATGTAGCATACTTGGTAATTTTTTCAAACTTATATATTTTTTGCAAACTGTGGTTTATGCTCCACCACTCTGATACCTCTGTAGTCCACAGCTATGTAGCTACATGATGATCTTTTATTCAACATAATGCTAAATAATACAGTAAGTAGTTTGTATATGTGATCCAAAATTACTTCAGATTATGATAAATGATTCCTCAAAGCTAAAGTTTAATTACAGTTTACCTGTTTCCATTTTCTATAAATGGTAGTAGGTTATTAGGCTGCAGTAGCCATGGTTCATATTTATATTGTGGCCACAGTCATTGACAGTGATGGGTCAGACAGAGTCAGGACAACAGTAGTTCTTTAAATATGGCTGCTTTGCTAACACTAACAGCTCTCTCCTTGCTCCGCTGGTAACGAGACATTTGCAGTTACATTTAGGCTGTTTTATATCTGTTTGGATTGATGCTGCTGCGCAATGACTCCCAGATCGGAGCGCGCTCGGTCCGCTCGGGATGTCCCACGGAAACTCCCTCGTGCAGCGGCACTCGAGGTCTTTGCGCAGCGGTGACAGAGGCGAGCGAGTGAACACCTTTTAGTAAATTGTATGTAAAGAGCAGTTTTGATGGAGGAAAGTTTTGTGCTGCGCTGACTGAGCCTGTCCTCCTCCTGTACTCATCACTGGAGGGGAGGGGCCTTGTGTTTCTGCAGCGCAGGTAAAGTCGTCACATTATCGATACTTTTCCAAATGAATATCTCATTTAGATACTCATTTTAGTATAAATTAATATCTTGGTATCAATTTTTTTGACAACCCTAGTCTTCAGGTGTGTGTGTGTGTGTACATGTTATACTGTATAACAGGACATAATAATTGTCTTGTTGCTTATTGGTATAGTATTACCAAGCTGGAATATAAACAGGGTAGCCCCAAGGTCTTAAAAGTATTCAAAAGGTATTCATTTTAATGGTGTCAAAATCAAGGCCTTAAAAGTATTAGATTTCATGGACAGGTATTAAATTGTATTCATCTGGGTCTTAAATTGTCAAAATATGAAATGTCTAAATCAAGTCTAATAATATATAGATTAGTGAATGTATGCTAGAAAACTTTATTTATGCGTAATTAGAAGTAACACCCCAACAAGAAGCATGCACTTGTACGATTTGGTAAATAATATTAAAGAAGTCTGTATTTTTTTGAGAGTTTACACTTTATCGATTCTATTAATGATTCTGTTTTAAGATTTTTTTTTTTATCATTTAAGATGTGTTAAGTTTAAAAATAAAACCCTTAAATTTCTGGAAAAGTAGGCATATTTAGCATAACATATAGTTAATTTGCCTGGTAAGTCCAGAATATGTCTCTGTATTATTATACAGAGAAATATCAGTCTGGTCACCATGCCGTCCGCCGTGGTTGGATTCAAATCCCAGCCGTACCATGCATTTTGATTCATTTATTTAAGTCACGTGTTCTTCGCGAGCACTCGTGCGCACCGCAATCAAGATGGCGCACCGAGGAGCCAAGAGTTTGTTTCATTCAGCTGTAAATTCTGTTTTAAATGACCAAAAACATATCGAGTCATTAAAAACCACAGCAGTTTACAGCACTAGAAGCCTTTATTTTAAAAAAAGATATTTTCGCATTGCTCACTTTCTTGTCGCTTTGTTAACATCAGGTCCGCCATTTACTGATTGGCTTACTCCGCTGTAAGTTTACTCGGGTTTGCTCCTCTCTAGAAATCGAATTGATTCAGTAGCGACCAGACGCTGGTGAGGCTGGAATTCCCTGGCAAATAGTAAATTGTTATTTTTTACTCCAATATTGGCATTTCATTTTAAGTAGCATTAAAAGGTCTTATAAAGTTCTATATTTCACTAGATAAAACCTGGAGCTACCCTGATAAAGTACTACCAGCTTGTGCAGAATAAATAAGAAATATGCTGTATAAGATTGCGGTCAAAACAAAAGTATCACAAAAGATATTTTGTTGACGCTACCTATAGCAAGACTGCATTACGCAGTATTTGAGGTATTTGACTACTTTTAAGAAAGAAGTTGTGTCCCTCTTTGAGTTTGTATTTCAATAGTGTCAGTGACTAAGACGCTGAATACTGAATTATTGTTAAAGTGTTTGTGTGGCCTCTGTATGATTTCTATTTTCTATATCAAGCAGGAAGTGAGAGCTGAACTCGCACAGATCTAAGTGGATAATGTTGGTTGTAAACTAGACAACTAAAGCTGTCCGATTAAAAAAGAACAATAAACATCAAAATGTAAGACCTGAACTGACCCTTTCTTGAAAATTCAATGATTTTAAACTATCCCAAAAGGAAAAAAGTGATAGGGAGTCCCAGGGAGGGTTTAGTTAAATATTGAACATGCATTTAAAAGATCAAAAAGTGTTAAAATCTCCTCCTTTTTTCCTTAAAATTATTTGGAAAATGACACAAACCAGGTCTGAGCATGGTGCACCAGTGACCACAAATTGCTCAGAATCTGTGCGTATAATAACACAAGAGTCTCCAAATTATCTCGATGACCTTCACTTTTTCCCAGGAGACTTTGCGTACGCTCTGCAAAAGAATGTGGCCATATTGCAGCCAAGTGTCATTTTACACCAGACTCCAGAGGCTCCAGGCTCCAAATGTGGATTAATCTGGCACTAAATATCACCCCTCAACAAAAGAAACCACTTCCACTTTTTGTACATATGTAAGCCTCAATCACTAGACTCTTAAGCACTGCCATGCCACTGAAGAAGCAGAAAGAAGAAGAAGAAAAAAAAACACACCCTGCCCCCTCCAAGTCCCCCTTTCTTTCATGTTTCTGAAGACTTCACTCTTTCCCTCCTCTATGTCGTCGGTTGACTGGCTCCAAGAGTCCCGCAGGGCCACTGTCCCCAAAAACCCAAGCCTGTCTGCAGCATGGTCAGCCCCTCCAAGACCCCCCCACACCACCACAAAGTCTTCTCTTGTGTCCAGGCCTGTCTTCAGAGCACAATAACAGCCACATGTTATTTTAATTAGAGCCAAACTGCCTCTAGTCTTCCTCTGCTGCTGCCCTGTAGTCACGCTGTTTATGGCCATGCTTATGTACGTTACACAGAGCTGACCAATGGGGAGCTGGTCTGCAGTAATGGTGGTATTTACTGAAAAGAAGACGGTATTTAACTTCTTCTGCTTGACTCAACATTGCTCATTTTGACTTCACACTAAGTAGAAAGTAAATTTGATTGAATACCCTGCCATTATATTTAAGGACTAACAAAGCCGGGACTCTAACTTAAATCTGACCATGCTTGCTGTAAAGATAAGTAGCCATACGACTTTATCTTATTAAAATACAAGTCAAATTTAAGACTTTGGTATAGATAATTTTTATTTATTTGGTTAGTTATTTTTTTCTCCCAGTCAGCTTTTTGTCCATCTTAAGTCACATTTCCATAGATCAGTTCTTCTTTCCAACGTCTTTTGGGGCCATTTAGACGACAATGCATTTTGCCAAATCTGCAAAGGTTTGACTGCGGTTTGGACTTTTGTTTACATGAGGACGGGGTTTCCGTTCTCCAAATCTGCAATCTTTTGAAAATGCTGGAGGAGGTGTTTTGGTCTCACAGCAGGAGCCTCTTGGAGCCGCACCACTCTCTGTAAACCCTTAAAACACCGTCTCACTGAAAACGATGACGCATCAGCCCCAATCTGAACTGTGATGCCGGGAGTATGTCAGCTGACCCACGAGCGCAAAATACAAGGCTTTTATGTCTCATACGTTCTCATTTAGTCAGTAACTGTCAGTAATATCTGTATAAGTACTTACTTTGATGAGAGACTTTGTGAGAATGGCTCCAGAAAACCACAAGATCCTAAAGTAGTTGGAAAGTTACAGAGTGGAGCTATCACTTCCTCTGCTGTTTACTCTCTGTGTGGTGTAGAGCATTTGCAGGACCCACAACGCAGTTTGCTGGACAAATACAGGTACTACAGTTTATAATCGTTTTCCTCAAACCTCACCGTTGATGTGTAAATGCGAATCTGAGACAGCAGGACGGTTGTGTTTTCCTGGCCAGCGTTGTTGTGTAAACAGGCCCTTTGTCTTGCGTACCCTTGACCTTTTTGTCATATCATAAGTACCCCCCTTACTCAGACATAAAATGGGCATTGTAAATATCTCTCTTTATTAGTACATTTTATACTTACTTATTGTAAATGCTAATTCTCCAACATTTTTTGCTTTGAAAATTAATTTACAGATAAAAAAGCCTTTAAATAACAATAATACAATTTTAGCAATATAACCTATTATATTAACTTAACTACATATTTCATGTTCAAAAAGATCATCTTAAACCCATAATAAATGTACTACAAAAATACCAAGAAATTGACATTAGATAAATTTACTAAGAAAAAAATATGAAAAATAGTTATCATTATTTGAATCAACCCCCTTTGAAACAAGCTATTAAATAAAATAATAGCTTGTGTGTGGCATTGAGTCCGGTGGTACTTGGTGTGAAAAGAAGAATCACAAGACAATCACTGCCTTAGAATGAAATTATATGCAATATAGTTTCATGGTATTCAAAGCAGCCAATATATAAATCAAATTCATTAGTGCAAGATACAAGTTTTAAAAATATATTGTGGGAAAAAGAACCCGTATGTTAACATAATATATTAACAGTTATTCACATAACTATAGCATAAAGAACATAATATAACAAGTTCACCAAACTCACCATCTCACTCCTAATCGCTAAATCCTTTAAATTCTTCATCCTCGGTGTCGCTTCTGAACAACTCCGGAGGTAGACAAAGCGCCGCTTCCTCCTCTGCGTGGCTGTCGTCAGACTCAGCATCAGTTCTATTTCCAATTATTCCGCTCTTTCTCAGTTGTCTTTATAGCCTAAGTTGTTAGTGGTAATGTTTACATTTTAAATTGTCAGTGGTACAGGTGCAGCAGATGCTGGTACACAAGCCTAGAGCGCCCTCTAACCAACACCTGAAATATTTTAATATATAAGTCGCACCTGAGTATACGTCACACCCCTAGCCAGACTATGGAAAAAAAGTGCTCCTTATAATGCAGAAAATACGGTAGTTTTAAGTTGTTGTATTGATAGATGTTGGCTGTTTAATCTCAGGTTACCTAATCACCTTTTATTACAGGAAGCCTCTGCCATCATTAATATTTTATGATACATGCCTGGGCAGTGAGTATTATGTCAAAAGTAAACAAAAGGCTGTGATGTGATAACATGTTGTGATCTGCCTACACTGCCCATCCTCATCCAATTTTATTTAAACAAAAGCATTACACAAACAACATTTACTTAAGGAATGCTGGATTTGCATCATATAAGTTTTAGCTGTCACCTCTCTGTAGCCCTTGGACATACTCAACATAAAACACATTCAGAGATATACTATAGTACAGTTCATTTTTGTTTTTTAACTAAGAGTGCTTTAATAAATACAGAGTTTTACGTTTATTTTCGTGATGAAGTAGTTTTAGAAGATTTTTTTATTGTGAGACATAAGGGTTTGTGTGGCTCAATCCATTAATTTTCTATTGCTTATCTGGGGCTGAATCACAGAGGCAGCAGCCTAAGCAAAATATCCAGACTTCACTCACCTCAGACACCTCCTCCAGCTCTACCGGGGGAATCTCAAGGTGTTCCCAGGCCAGCCCAGAGACATAGTCCCTCCAGCGTGTCCTAGGTCTTTCTCTGGGTCTCCGCCTGGTGGGACATGCCCAGAACACCTCAGCTCCTCTTAGTGTGAAGGAGCAGTGACTCTATTCCGAGCTCCTCCTGGGTAACTGAACTCTAAGGGAGCGCCCAGCCACCCTGCAGAGGAAAATCATTTTGGCCGCTTGTATCCGGGATCTTGTCCTTTCGGTCATGACCCAAAGCTCATGACCCTAGGCGAGAGTAGGAACATAGCTCGTCCAGTAAATAGACAGCTTTGCCTTTCAGCTCAGTGTGTGGCTCAATGGAAAGCGCATTTAACCCTGATTTTTGAGTTTGAATCCAGGTCTGTGCATTATATCTTTACCATTGTGAGACAGGATCAGTGCCTTCGCAGAGCTCCTGGTTTTGATTTTTCTTGCAATTGTGTCCGTTTTTTGTACACTGATGGACCTTTCTTTGTTCATTGCTCTTCTTCAAAACCTTTGCACAATACAGGATTTAACATATTTCTCTATTTAGGACCAATGCCTGACAGCCTGTACCATTAAAGCACTGCCCTAAACTCAACACAGATTAAGTTAACTCACACCCTTTAGCTTAAGTACATGTGGGTAATTAGGTTTTCCAATAATTCGGTGTGACGGTGACAACAATATAAATCACGGAGGTGGGTCTGTAGATCTGGATTTACCTCTGTGGGACTATAAAAGTGAACATTTGCTTGGCTGAGTGCTCTCTAAACTGATTAGTGTTTGATGTGACTGGATCTCACAGCCGCTCCGTTCCCACACACCGCTGACCCACTGGCCTACTGCAGAAGTGTGCCCATACGCTTTCTTTTGTTAGCACTTTTGACCTTTTACAACACAATCTCTCATTGGCTCAATAACAAAAAAGCTTTTTACCAGCTACACTCAATTAATAGACGTCCATTTATTGCAAACACATTGTGGTATCCAGGGATGGAGATTTATATTTGGGGCATTTATTAGTGGGACAGCAGAAGAAATAATGGTGGAAAGAATGAGTAAATTAGCTGTGCAGCTGGGAATTTAACCAGGGGCCCTCTGCTGAAGACATTATTGTCCTTATGCCCCGAAACGCTCTCATATTGATTTTGTCCCCTTTTTCTTTTACAATCTGTGCCTTAAATGAATCAATACTCTTTGTGTGGTAGCTTTCAATGGGACTGTAGTGTTTTATCACATCTGTCGAGAAGCTTTTCAGTGTATTGTAGTTTTCTTATTCTTCTTATTCTTACCGACTGTATTTATTAGGGGCCATACTGAGGAATTATTTTGATATGATTGAAAAAGCTGGCTGGTATTATTCTGACTTAAACACCGTGTTTCCCAATCAGTGGTACAGGGACCCCTAATGGTACGTGAGGACATTGCAGAGGGTAGTTATTTGTAGAAAATACTTGGCTGTCAAAGACTAAAATGAACCTAACTACTAACTTAACTAACCCAGGACTATGTGGAGGGTTACAACAGGGATTAACAGAAAACATGCAATACTAAAAAAGGACAAAATATGGGACTAAACCTGAAATAAACCAGGAAAAAACTGGTCAAAAACCAGAAGTAAACCAGGTCTAACTCACAAATAAACTAGGTTAAACCAGGTCAAATCAGGACTAAACTAAGATTAAACCAGGACTAAAATGTGTAAAATCAGATCTAAACTAATACTATACTAGGCCGGGTCTAAAACCAGAACTAAACCAGGACTAAACCAGGTCCTGGGGGTACAGAAGACTAAAAAGGCTGTGAAATGTCAAAATGTATCAACAATAATTCAGCCTACAGGATTTGTTAAAATCACTTTGAGCTCGTTGTTCTCATCTGTTAATTATGTGTTCAGAAGCAGCGTTGACTACGGGATGTATCTGCTACAAGATTGACTTTTTGTCTTTGTATTTTTTTGCAGTAACCTTTTTTACTTGAATATCAGCTGGGGGTCTCTCACTTTCTTCATTGTTGTTACTGACTTTCTCATAAGAAACACCTCAGTGATGAAGCAAACATTGTGTTGTGTGGAGTGGTATGGATCTAATGCATCTAACAAGAAATACTGAAATATTTTTACATGAGGCGTGACGTTTGCATTAGCCATACTTTGACTTAATCTGCTATGAGCAAGGTGGGAAGTAGACCATATCCTGAGTAATGCATATTGGGAGTATTAACATTAGCATTAGTTGAATTCCTACAGAAATACTGACCAAAGTGCTGCACAAACATTTATCTTCAGAGAGCAGATTTATGTCTTTTTGAAATAAGCAGGCAGTGACCCGCTTAGGGCCTATACTCACGTGAACCGCATGATGTGACTCACTTGTGGTACATTTTAAACAACTTTTCTTTCAGGCTAGCCCCAAGGTGTTAAAAGAATTCAAAAGGTATTAAATTTGATGTTGTCAAAATCAAGGCCTTAAAAGTATTAAATTCTTAGGTCAGATACTAAATTTGTTCATCTGGGTCTTGGTCAAGTTGTTGTAGTGTTCTAGGCAATAGATAAGTCAATAACAGCTAGAAATAATAGTAATAGCATTTTTTTGTGAAATTAATTATTCAAATGATTGTGTTAATCATTTTGTTGTTGTTTCCCCCCAACTAGAAGGATGTACTTGTATTGTATCTAAATTAGGCATTAATTTCTATCATAAGTGGGTTTAAAATGTCTTAAAGTCCCCCCCTCACCTTTAGTTTGTGACAGGTCTGCTGTTTATATTTGCCACATAGTTTTGCAAAGAACAAAACTTTATCACTGAAATTTATGATTCTATTTTATTTTTTCCAATGAAGCTGCAGTGCTCCCTTTAATTAGTGTCAGATTAATGCAGATTATTGTTTCTTTGCAGGTGATCCCTGGGGTTAAATTTTATTCAAAGAGGCTTTAAAAAGTCGTAAAAAGGTTCTAAATTTCACAAGACAAAGCCTGGAGCTACCCTGTCTTCACCAAAATGCCAAATATAAATATAGTATAAGGATCATTAATACTGTGCATAATTAAATGTGTATGTATTATGAGTTTCTGCATATTTTTATTGCTTGCTACAGACCAGTGGTTCTCAAACTGTGGTACGGCGGCTTCCCCACTGGTACTCAGAAGTCTTTTGCAGTTCTGATTTAGTTTAAAGGGGGTATATTATGCTTTCATACATATTTCTAAACAAAGTTTGGTCTCCTCTAGAACACCATTGAACGTTTCACAATCTGTAAAAACATTATCTGGCTGAAAGAGAACATTTTTAATAAGTATTCTACTGGTGCCATGAAGAAACAGATGAAGAGGGCAACAGCTGCAGACTGTTGTAGTCTTTTGAACATAATTTAAAGAATAAAAAAGCTCTTCACTTCCTTAAACTTTTTGTATGATGGCATTTTACTACAAAATGAAAAATGTCTGAGGAATCAGTGGAAACAGCTATACACTCTTTTTTGGATAAATGACTGAGAGCAGACTGGATGTAGAGGGCTTGTTGATTGGTCAGTGCTTCCTGGAGTGGGTGGGGCTTTGTGCAACCGAGTGTCTTGAAGGCCCAGAACAGTCATGCCATAGACTACAGGATTACTCAAACAGACATGAATGAAACAAAACACAACTCCAGGTCTGTTTTTGATGAGAGAACGACGTTATAACATGATAGAAAGCACATAAAAGTCAATTAATACATCAGTTTTAATAACACGTCAGTCTTTTTTCCCCGTGTACCTCTAAACTCATTAAGATGTCAGATTTAAGTTCCTCTGATTTAAGCTGATTTTCTTCGGGGCCTGGTGCTGGGGACTGACCCGGTTCTGTCCTGGTCTCACTTGAGCCGCTCGCTGCTGCAGAGTGGTGTGTGTGTGTGTGTGTGCACATGGCCGTATGGGACCGTTCCGCTGCTGTTTAAAGAGTGAAGTAATGTGTAAGTTGTCAGTCAAAAGGCCAAAGACTCATTCAGTCCATCAGTGCAGTGTATAAAGCAAGGGGCCCCCTCGCTTTTATTATACGCCCCCCAAACACACACACTCAGGGGTATTTAACTATCCCAGGGAGGACACTCATATAAGCATAGTTCCTCTTCATTTTTATGTTGGAACTCTCCTGTTGTCTGTTGTATCGCTTATGTTTTAAATACAATTAAAAGTCATCTTGTACAGGGAGACATCTTAACATAACTATAAACCACAAAAACTAGTCTCTAAATGGATTTATTTGTTCATAATTATTCCGTAAACGAATGGAATAATGCATTTGATATTAAATGTATTTGAAATTAACACTGTAGTAACTATGTGAGGCCAGTAATTTTTTAAACCTTTCATGTGAAGTACCACCTCAGAAAACCAGGACTAAACCAAGATTAAACCAGGGCAAAAACGCACTTACCCAAGACTAAACCAGGACGTGACCAAGACTAAATCATGGCAAAAACCAGGACTAAACCAGGGCTAAGCACTGGTCTAAGCTTCAAATTTAAGCCCCAATCAGAGCATGACTAAACTAAAGAAATTATCTCTAAATTGAGCTAAATTTGAACTTGCATAAGACTCAATATCTCCAGAAGAAGCCTGCGTACTCCCAGTAGTGCCCGTACCACAGTTTGAGAACCACTTTGTTAGGCCAGTGATTCTCAAACTTTTCAAACTAAGTACCACCTCATGAAAATATTTGGCTTTCCAAGTAACATTTCTTTTTTCTTTTTTTTGTTATCTACCTAAATTGGAACTAAACCAGGATAAAACCACCAGGACTAAACTAGGACTAAACCAGAACTACACTAGGTTCTAATTCAGTACTAAACTAGGACTAAACAAGGTCTAAACCAGGACTAAACTAGGACTACATCAGTTCAGAACCAGGCCTAAACTAGGACTATACCAGGTCTAAACTAGAACTAAACTAGGCCTAAACCAGGTCTAAATCAGAACTTGGCAGTGGTGGTCTATACAACAAATGTAAGCCCAAACAGAACAAGAATAAAATAAAAATTAAACTATTTTCAACTCTAAATTAAACGTCATCAGGCCTTGAACTGCTGAAGACTCCTGCGTACCACCAGTAATACCCGTACCACAGTTTTGCTCTTTACAAACACACCGTCACCCGGACCCTTTTCTGAAATCTTCAGGAGGGGCTTGTTGTTTGCCCCCCCCTTCCCCCCTTTCACACCCAGAGGAGATCCTTGGGAGCCCCTAGTGCTGTGTCCAGAACGATCAGCTGTTTGTCTGCAGCAGTATTTGGTCCGGGGGCTGATGATGCGCATGCCGTTGGTCTGTCACCTAAAACCTTGTGTGCTCCACAACTTGTTTGTCCTTCACTTTACTCTGTGTAGTTAAGTTTTGCTTTAGATTGAGTAAGTGTAGGGATAATATCAGCGCTCAAAACCGCCGTTACTGCAAAGATCTCTGTTCTCTGCTCCTCTCCTCATTTTTTTCTTTGGTCAGGTCCTGTAAATGTGTTCATGTTAAAAAATGTAGGACAGAGGCAGGTTGAAAATAGTTTTAATGTTCACCTTTTCAAAGCAGGTTTTAAAATATTGATTATAGTAAAATAATTTAGAAAAAGTGTCCCACCAGCTGTGAACCACTGGCCTAGTCTGAACCCTACACAGCAGTCCGTATGTAAAAATACCTGACAAACCAAATGCAGAAAACACTCCCGATTTGTCCACACATCTATAAAAAGCGCTCCTCCCCCTTTGGACCTGAACAAAGAGGAGCTCAGCGGCCGCTCTCTTTGTGGCTCGAACACAAACTTCAAAGCTTCCTTTTGGACACAGACTTCGTGGGTGATGTCATTCTCCGACCGCGCTGTCTCTCTCTGGCTCTACTTGTTTTGACAAAAGAGATGCCCGGCAATTACCCTGGCTCCGAGCTTAGAAAACCTGCTGGAAGTTTCTTTATTGCTCCATTAATTTATTCCTTTCAATTGTAATCCAAACCTCTCCGTCAGATTAACTGCTGTAAAGACTGACTCCTAGGTTTGTCCATAAAATGCTTCACACAAACTAATCAGAAGAGGCAAACAGATGGAAAGCTTTGTAGGCACTTTAAAGTCTTTTTGGTTTGTGAAATTGATTTAATCAGTGCAACTATTGGTGTCCCACAGTGCTCTGATATTGTAAGGCGTTTAAACTGATTGTTAATCTGGAGCTTTTCCATGTGAACGTATCTGGTTGGTGTGTGATGATGATGTCAGGACATTGGTTTTCTTTTGAAACACAAGCAGCCAATCAACTACAACATAAATAATCTCATGGTCTTTCAAAGTGTTACAATTAAAGGTCCCCTATTCTGCTAAACAGACCTTTGAGCCATGTTTTAATGTTGTTTGCACCTTAAAAGCAAACCTATTGTATTGTATACTATTTGTTTCATTCACACATGTTTGAGTAATCCGGTATGATGAGTTTGTCTCTTAAGATCTGAAAACGCTTGGTCTCTTGGCTCTGTGTAAAAATGTGAAACTAGGAATTGCTCCTGCGTAATTCTAAAGCGCACATGCCATCATTGGACTCGTTCTGATAATTTCAGCGCTTAAATTGCTGTCATTTATCTATCTGCTAGTGTCATGTTGCTAATAGCCGTGCTAAACAGCCATTTTATGCACTGTCCAGTCACCACCGTTGCCAGCAGGGGACAACAGACACCTAATCCAAGCATTCTCTGCAAAGTCAAAGTCACAGCTCTCCAAACAGAAGACATTTTCCATACATATACATATTATAAAGCATGAAATACTTATCAGGGTATCCCAAGATCTTAAAAGCATTAACAAAGATATTAAATTTGTGTCAAAATCAAGACCTTGAAAGTATTAAATATTATGAGTAGGCTAAATTTTGTTCATCAGGGTCTTGAAAACATTATGTTAATATTACAAAAAGTACAGTCACCGCAATAACAAGATATATTTATGGAAGAAATGTTGTAATTAAAATGCATGATTCATTTATTTATGATTTTTTATATGCAGCACTCTAGTTCTTTCATTTGTGTTAGAAAGGTCTTAAATTTCTCAAGTCAAAACCTGGAGCTAATGCAAAAGTGTCCAAAACTGTTTCAAAAAGGCTGAAAAAAACTAAATCTGGCCCCTTCTACAATAGCCCAATGCCAACCAATATATATGAAGTTGTGCATTGATAATTGATTGATAAATTGATATAAATATGATTGCACTCATATCAAAATGAGTATTGAGAGTCAACATGTTAGTATTTCTAAAACTGAGGACATCTTATTAAACTGTTTACTGCAGTGCTTAAGTCCACTGAAAACTTCTCAAATTTGTTGGGAGCCCAGAAAAAGAAAAAAAAAAACTATGCTCATGCTCATTTTATCTCTGTGAAACCAGTGTTGTTTTATTATTAACTATAATTATGACACACTAATATTGGTATTCCTTATCAGTAAGTCCACAAACCCTGGCGCTGGCTTGTCCCCGCACTGAGGTCATGTCGTTTGTTATGCCTTTGTCAGGTAAAATGTAAAGGCCACCTCTAGATTTGTTCTTTTAGCTACAGTACTATGAACCATCACTTCCTAATGTCTTTGTTTAAATGCATACAGAAAATACCGGAAATATGGTTGTATTATTTAAATACATAGGAACACACACAGAAACAGCTCCTTAAAGTGAAAAATATTAAGTGCCACTTCCTTTTAATTATAGACAGTAAGTTGTGAGTTTAATTGGACCACTGGATGTCATCACTTTGTTTTGTTTTGTTTTTTATCTATGCCTTATTTTTGTATTATTTTTTTTGTAGTTGAGACAAAATTTAGATGCTGATGTTGAAGTGTTATAATTAGGGCCGTTCCGATTTTTTCAATACCAGTATTTAAACGATACCTGGTTTTCGATACCGGTACCTGAGCGATACTTTTTCTGATACCTATGGTGAGCTAATTCATCTTTTTCAATCATAAAACACACTAATATTGGATAAAAGAACAATTTTTGGAGCAAAATTCTTAGCTCTAAGTTTAAACCAGTAGTGTGTATGATTTATTCTGTGTTATTTGTTTGATTAATTCATGCAAAGGAACATTAAAGGTCCCACTAGGTTTTAAAACTTGGTATCGAATAAAAATATTTTTTTGATACCAGTAGTATCATAACTTTTCTTTTGAGACCACAAAGATATGGTTTAACAGTACCCAACCCTAGTTATAAGACATTTCAGTGTTTACAAATAATTCAGATGACTATGGTGGCCCACCATAATAAAATTTTATCCCCGATAACTTTTACCATATATACAAACTTGTAACTGGTTATTATCATTATTAATCATAATAATAATACCGTCTCAAATTAATTTGTCCTGCATTATGACACAGTAAAAAGAAGAAAAACCTTGACCCCTACAGACAAAATGTGTGGGAAACCCTGCTTTTACACTGCTTTTTTTGTACATTTGTGTAACTCTTCCCCTCTCCGCTGCAGGCCTATGGCTGGGCTCTCGAGGGCATGCGTCACTTAGCTGAAGTCACCATGGAGGACTGCTCGCTGCCTGACAAGTGCCAGGCTGTGATTGGCTGCCTGGAGGACTACAACCGGCACCACCCACCCATCCCGGACGCCCACTTCCAGGAGATGAGGGCACTGGCCGAAGAGCTGCGGGGCGAGCGCGGCCTCAGACAGTGGAGCTTTGCGTGGGCCAAGTGCCAAGAAACTAAGAAAATGTTCGACCGAAAGATGGAGGCGGCGCTTCGGACGCGAGACTCTGCCCAAAGACGGCGTTCAGACTCGGTGCAAAGTAAAAGTTCGTCTGGGTTTTCCAGGAAGGCTTTGTCAGGACTGTGGGGCACTAAGGAAGCACCTCAAATGTTGCCAAACCACACTGAGGAGGACAGCAGCTCGTGTTCTCCCATTATCCCCTCACCTCCGCGAAATTCAACAGCTATACCTGTCACGTCCACCCCGCAGCACACGCCTCTGCTCCAAAGACTGTTTAGAAGCCCCTCTACGGACGACGCCAAGGACCCCACCGATATCTCCCCGTCCCCTGCCCCAAGTCTCCAGCGACTAGATTCTTCTTCGAGCTTTGCCTCTAGTTTCACCTCTAGTTTCACCTCTAGTTTCACCTCTAGTTTCACCTCCCCCTCCATTTGCTCCTCCTCCTACACCCCTCTGAGCAGAAGGCAGCAGCTTCGTAAAACACAGAGCTTTGACTGCCCCCCCACCCCAGAGTCGTCCCGTTACGGAGCCAGTCCCAGGACCCTGAGCGAACCGGCCCGTAGGGGGAACACGGGCGTCTTCATCCGTGGACTGGAAGTGACCAGCACAGAGGCTGCCGACCGCACGCTCTGTCCCAGGACGGGAGCTCAGGGCTGGGCGGGACAGCGGGCGAGGAGCCCCAGTACGCCCAGCATCAAGAGGGACAGCGCTGTGGTGGACCAGCGACCCAGAGGGAGGTGGGTGTCATGAGTTAATGGGTGGTGTTTGTCCCACAGTGTGATACAACTTTGAAGTTGAATGCAAAATTATTAAATAATAATTTCAAATATAAATTGTTTTATACAAAATGTAAAGAGTTTTTCGCAAGCAATTCGTAATTTTAAGCTCTATTATGTCAAGTGCTAGATCAAATAGCTACATATGTTGCTGTGCAATATCCAATTTCATATGTACCCCCTACATTTAGAACCTTCTGGATCACCAGAACCAGAATATCAACATGATCCGGGTCAAATTGTGTCAGATTATAACATCCACCATCATGTCATCTGTAATTATTTGTCAGTGATTCTGGGCAGTATTTGTTGAGTTAGAAGCTGTAATGGCAATATTAGCCCCATCTTCCAATAGTAAACAATCTTTTTAAAATTCCTGGATCCAGACGGTGAGCCGGATCACCCCCAAAATATAATCACTTGTTTCTTAGTCCATTGCTGACATTTCCTGAAAATTTCATCAAAATCTGTCAATAGGTTTTTGAGTTATGTTAGTAACAAACAGACAGACAAACAAACAAACCAACACTGACGAAAACATCAAGGTGGAGGTAATAACAGTTTCTTTGACCTTTCTCTCCCAGCCTTAACTCCAGAGGTAAATAACAGATGGGTCCTGTAGGTTTTGTTGCAGCTGTCTGTTTAAAAACAGATCATCTATGTCACACTGCAGGACACCATTTTGATTACAAGATTAAACTGATTTTAATTATTAATGTAGGACTCAGGTGCAGGCAAATGTGTTGTTATAGTAAAGTACATATATTTGACAATATGCCGAAAAATTTAAGAACTTTCACAGATACTTGTGACTAGTTTTGCAAATGTTTGTATTTTCTATTTTGAAAATGTTAGTCACACCGCAGGACATTTCACAGTTTAACGTAAAAATACAAAAAAAAGGTGCAACTTCTTTCTAAAACTTCAAAGGTTTGGAAGTAGGCCCTATAATGCAGTGCTGACAGAAGTGTGTGTGTGGGGGGGGGGGTGGGGGGAGGGGGCATTATTTAGCAAAACTTTTCAATTGATTACGGAAAAAGTGGGCGCATGACGACCCTATGCATTTTGGGTGCTTTGGACAGAAATACGCCTAATATGCCCACACAGGGTTGTGGTGTGACCTTAAAAATCTGTTTGTGTTTCTTTGTAGTAAACTGCGGCACATAGTGGAGGAGATGGTGACCACAGAGCGAGAGTACGTCCGCTCTCTCAGGTACATCATAGAGCAGTACTTCCCTGAGATGGACCGTCCCGACGTCCCCCAGGACCTCAGGGGCAAACGCTCGGTGGTGTTCGGAAACCTGGAGAAGCTGCTGGACTTTCACAGCCAATTCTTCCTCAAAGAGCTGGAGGCCTGCTGGAAACACCCGCTCCGAGTGCCCCACTGCTTCCTCAGACATGTAAGACTCCACAGGAAATCACAGTTTACTCACCGTCGACATATTCAGTTCAAACAGAAATGCTATATTAAGAAAAAATCATAAGAAAATTCTCCTGGGATCTGCATTAGCTATCATAGCAGTTTTTTATGACAGACCAGGTAAAAGGCAGCTATTAGAGGTGGGAAAAATAATAATTTTTCGGATGCATTGATCGTTTCTTTAAAAAGATTCTGAATCCATTCAGGAAAGCTAATAATAAAAATTTTGTAAAGACTAAAAATTATTAAAATAGGCTGTGTCCAATACAAATCTTATGCCACTGGATTGCAAAGAGTCGGCTCTGGCAAACGCTAACCGAATTTGCTACTGCAACATATCAGCTATTAGCTCTCTAGTTTTGGTGTAAGGCTTCAGTTTTACGCCAGCTTTGTTCACAGCAGTGGTGGAAGAAATACACTTTTTTTTTTTACTTTAGTGAAAGTACAGATAAAGGAGCAAAAATGTACTCAAGTAAAAGTATCGCATGAAAATATCTACTGAAGGAAAAGTATAAAAGTACTTTCAAATGTACTTGTGAGTTAAAAAAGTAAAAGTATTTTGCACAGATTCAAGAATTAATGAATCTGTTAAATGTGAGGGATTTTGCTGAAAAACTGTGCTGAAAACTAAAGGTTAATGGTGGAACAGAAGAGACTGAATCTGTTGGTGAGGATTTTCTGAAGAGTACTACTTTGCTGCATCTTTTATACTGAAGTACTGTGTCTACAATGACGACACAGCAAAAACACATGATTTTAAATCAAACTCAAAATACTTTTTACTTCAAACCAACTCAGTAATGTAGTGGAGTAAAAAGTCCTGATACTTGCTCGAAAATGTAGTGAAGCAAAAGTAAGAGTATCACTTGTAAAATTTACTCAAGTAAAGTACAGATACATGAAAATTGTACTTAAGTACAGTTACTTAGTACTTTTACTTTGTTACATTCCATCACTGGTTCACAGACGCACTGAGAGTTGTCAGTGAAGTCATGAGACGAGCTTTGTTGTTAATTAAGCAGAGCCACCTGGTTAAAGCTCTCCTCCTACAAAAGGAAGACATTACTTTTTGTGGATAAATGCTTCGTTACCTCTGCACAGGCTTCATGTGTGTCCCGTCTTGTGTTGTGTGTCCCAACAGCAGGAGCAGTTCGGCCTGTACGCGCTCTACAGCAAAAACAAGCCCAAGTCGGACGCTCTGCTGGCCAACCACGGGAACTCCTTCTTCAGGGTGAGGCCCCACTCCTTTCAGTGTCTCTGACCTCTGACGTGTCCTGACACAGCCCGACCTTTGACCCCGGGCTTTGAGCGTTTGTTTCCACATTCCTCACATTTTTAGAGCAAACACGCTGACCCTCGTTACAGCCTTTGTTTCCTTATTCTCAGCGGTTTATTTTGTTCTGCTCGTTCTCACCACTTGACATTTCTATCCTCATTCAGAGGCCTTTATTCATTGTAAAATGGCCTAAAATCCTTGAATTTTAATGTTGTTTTTTTCAAGGTTAGAGAGCACATAAATGTTTGATGAAATAGCAAGCTTCATATTTTTTTATCTAAAAACTATAGCTACTATAAACCATTTGAGTTTTTAAACATGTTAGGTTGCATCAGAAATAAGGCACAAAATAAAATTTCAACCAAAAACAAATGAAGTAACACTTTTTAAAAACTCTCAAATATTAAGCAGTAATAAAGCATTAATAAATATGTGGTTAGCAATAATTCAATAATAAAAGCAATTTATAGATACTGTATGGACTTAGATGTTTATAATTTTGCCTTGATTTACATTACTCATGAGTTCAACCGTAATAACAATGTTCATAACACAGCAGTGTTTATTCATGTGAAAGTAATGCTCTCTAAACAATTAACTGGTTATTAATTTTTAATTAATTCTTAACTAATGCTATATAGTGAGTTATTCTAAAGTGTTAGGACAAATGAAATGTTTATGAAGTTATGTTTTGTGCTCTCTTAGATTTTATTTAGTAAAAAAATTTTTTTTTATTGCGAAATATTTAATGGCCACATTTAGTCCTTCAAATGTCCTATTGTTCAGTAGTTGTTTAAGTTTAATCGAAATAAAAAAAATTACGTTACACATTAGGCAGGGATCCCCACAGATAAAGTGGTTAAGGTTAGATATCTGATGCTCATCTGCCAAAAAAACATTTTTGTGATGCAGTATTTATGTTGGGTAAACTTTATGTGTTTATAAATCTGTTGTATAAATAACAGTAACTTTACACATTTAGTTACACATTTTGAAATACAGTGAGTTGGTTACCTTCACTGACAAATGTTCTGCAGGAAACATTGAGTTGGGGATTAGTAAACACTTTATTTACAAAGCATTACATTAACATTAATAAACACCATTGAGTTATAAACATTGTTATTAATGTTTAATTCTTGAGTAATAAACTCTTGTAAATCTATGCAAAATTATAAACATCAGTGGTAGTTCAGTATATAAATATTTCTCTGTAAAATATTGTTAACTACATATTTATTCATGCTTTGTTACTCCTTTATAACGGTGAGATATTCTAAAGTGTTATTAAATCCTTCTGCTTTATTAGGAATATAAAATTGTATGTTCTTCACGAGCAACATGAGCTGTATAAATATTTGTGCAGGAGAAAGTAGGCAGGCTGCAATATACATTCAATACATTTAAATTTGTTTATGTCCTTTTACTATGTTTTTGATATGACAAAGAACAGTTAAAGTTATGTTTCAAGTGGCTTTTATTCAGCCTTTGCACTGCACATAATTTTTTTAAATATATGATTTATATTTTTTCGGGGGGTTCGCCCACCAATTATTTTAAAGTTATTTTTATACAGGTTTTTATCATTTTATTGCAGTATTATAGTGCAAATATTAGAAGGCAATTCCCCCATCTGCTTTTCTGTAATCCTTTTCAAAATGCACAAAAATTAAACTTTCTTCTGTTGTGGTAATTTTTAAATAAGCTTGAAATCAGAGTTTAAAAGTGTTTAAAGGTGCTTGTAAGTATGTGCCTGACGTTTCGCCGTCCCGCAGAGGAAGCAGGTGGAGCTGGGCGATAAGATGGACCTGTCGTCGTACCTCCTGAAGCCCGTCCAGCGCATGAGCAAGTACGCCCTGCTGCTCTCCGACCTCATCAAGGAGGTGGGCGTGTCCCAGTCCCAGGAGGCGGAGCTCGTCACGCTGCACAACGCTACAAGTATGGTCAAGTTCCAGCTTCGCCACGGCAACGACCTCCTGGCCATGGACGCCATCCGCGACTGTGACGTAAGGCGACAGAAATGTGGAGAATGTGATCGGCCAAAACCAAATGCCTGCTCTCTTTTTAGTTCACGTGTAGCTCAGAAAATAGAACTTTTTATCATTTTAATGAGGGATGTAACAATGCACTTAAGTCACTAGTCACAATTTTCAGTTCACAATGCAATTTTCTCATGGTTTTTAGTAACAGAATGAACTGCAGGCCTATTATAACTTTTTTTTTTTTTATTTACACATCATTTGTGGCCCCTTATCAAACCTAGATTGTGTTAATTATCTCGTGAGCAGAAATTTTATATTTATTCATTCTATTAAAACAAATCTCACATAAAAATGACACAAAAGTTAAACTTGATTGGAATAATTTCTTAATAAAAATCAACAGCAAACATGTAAGCCATATGCTGCACTATTATACAGTACCTTGTGTTGTTTTTTTTAAGCGGCTATATAATGAAACATTTTCTGCCCCGTTATAATGTTGTTCCCTCCACAAACCCCTGCCCACTCCAGGAAGTACTGACCAATCAACAACAAGCCCTCCTTTTCCACTCTGCTCTCATTCATTTATCCAAAAAACAGTATACAGCTCTGATTCCTGACAGACATTTTTTATTTTGTTGTAAAATCACATCATACAGAAAGTTTAACAAGATAAAAGCATTTTTTCCCTTTTTCGTTAAAAGATTGCAACACTGCCCTCTGCTGGTCTCTTCATTTGTTTCTTTATGGCACCAGTAGACTACTTATTAAAAACATTCTCTTTTAGTCACATGTTTACAAAGGTTGTAAAACATGTAATGCTAGAAGTGACTACGATTGGTTTAAACATATGAATAAAAACATAATTTATTTCCCTTTAAGATGCAGCACATTTTTATTTCTGCCAATTCAAATTTTAACTCCTTTGAAATTTTTTTTTAATTATTTCACAATGCATTGTTACATCCCTAATTTTCACCAGATAACTCACCTCTAATGTTGAAAAGCTGCAGAAAATGTCATAGATAAAACAAATCAGTGAACTCTGTTTTACTATAAAGTAAAGCCAGAAATAAGCTAGGAATATGAATATGTCTTAGTATTTTAATTCAGTTCAAAACATTTTGCTATCTAAAGACAATTAAAATTAAAGGTACTGTAGGTTACAGTGCTCATACTGGTTTGCAAACGGTACTGCAGTCTAAATCAAAACAATGGTGTCTTTTCTGATTGGACGATCGGCGATGCAGTTTTAGAACCAAAACAAAAAATGTAAACAAAAACAACTTGGCCATTATGTAAAACATGTTTTTAATTGTTAATAACGCAGCTGTACCATTGTTATCAGTAAAACTAATATTTGATTTAAACATGTTTATATCTTATTTTGGCACACATGTGGGTCATTTTTATGAAATATAAAAAATATATACTGCTCATAGCACATTAAGTTTGCCTTGTGTCATTAGAATACAGGTACTTCCCTTATAGGATTATAAATAACAAACTAATTGCTTCCTTGGTTTTTTATTATTGGTTGTAGTGAGATTTTGCAATGCTCTTATGGTAGTTAAGTATACGTACTGAAAAGGTTAGATTTTAAATATATTTTCTGGTGTTGGTTGCTGTCTGTGTCTGCATAGGTGAACCTGAAGGAGCAGGGCCAGCTGATCCGTCAGGACGAGTTCACTGTCTGGAGCGGGAGGAGGAAATGTCAGCGCCACGTCTTTCTGTTCGAGGACCTGGTTCTGTTCAGTAAACCCAAAAGGATGGAGGGCGGGCTGGACGTCTTCATCTACAAACACTCCTTCAAGGTACAAACGTCTTCACCGTCCTAATGCTTTTTATTTATTTTTTAGGTAGATGTATGCTCTGTACAGCTAGAGGAAAGATTGGGCTGCACGATATGGAAAAAACATGTGATATTCGATAACCATGTTAAAAATTGCGATATTTTAAAATTTGTCCTACTTTTCTGACACAGTAAGTTAAATTCACTTAAAACAAAAATGCAAGTCAAAACAATGTCAAAATCAAAACTTTAAACCTGGACTAAAACAAGGCTACATTTTGACAAAATGAAGGAAGTTACCATTAAAGCTGGATATTTGTATTTAGTCATAACACATTTTCATTTAAGGCTCTAGTGGAAAATTATTCTTTAGTGTAAATCTCTGTCAGATGGAAGACCACACCGTTATTGCGATATATTTAGATTCTTGCGATATGGCTATTGCGTTTGCTGATATTGCAATAATAATAATTTCGCAATATATTGTGCAACCCTATTCTCGATAAGCTCTTCTTATGAAAATGCGTACTGCTCTCTGTAAGGATTAATACTGTTGTTGTTTCAGACGGCAGATGTGGGTCTGACTGAGTCCACTGGAGACGACGGTCTGCGTTTCGAGATCTGGTTCAGGCGAAGGACGTCCAAGAACCAGACCTTCATCCTGCAGGCGTCCAGCTCCGAGGTCAAGCAGGCCTGGACCAGCGACGTCGCACGCATCCTCTGGAACCAGGCCACCAGGAACAAAGGTGAGCTGTCTGAAAATACAGAGTTAAACCGATCACTGACCAGTGAAGAGAATAACACAGATCATCTCTTCACTGTGGCGTGGATTATATCAGACAGCAAGTGAACATTTTGTCTTTAAAGTTGGTTTGTTATAAGCAGGAAAAATGGAGAAGTGTAAGGATCTGAAGTGAGTTTGACAAAGGCCACGCGGTGATGCTGAAGGTGTCTGGGTCAGAACGTCTCCAGAACTGCACTACAGCGGTTGATGTTTGGAGGTGTAACTCTTTTTTTGTGTGTGTCAGGGTTCGTACAGTCATGGAAAACCTGGAGAAGTCATGGAATTTTAAAATGCAATTTCCATTCCCTGGAAAGGTTTTAGAATTAAATTTTTTGGTGTAAAGTTCTGCAAAAGTTTTGGAAATGTAAACAGTCTGAGTAAAATTGAGCTAGAATACCGTAAATATTGTTGTTCTGTTCAGTAGAAACGCTGTCTTCTTGGCCTCTTCTTGTTCTCACTGCAGGAAAAAGTCACCTATATCTATTTTTTGTCAAAATATTTGAAGTAACTTTTTTTTTTTTTTTTTTTTTTGCTAGTCTTTGGCTCTTTTGGTTTTGGTAATGCTTTAAAACAGCATAGATGATTAGTTTATACCTAATATAGCTTAATTATCTTATTCACTGGTGTTTAGGCTATAAGTCAGTAAAATTAGTGGAATATTATATTTCTGGGAGAAGTCCCAGCAGTTTTTTTTTCTGATTTTTCTGATCTGATTATTTTCCAAATTTAATTAAATTGCAGCAAAAGTATGTTTCTAATATACCACATTGGACATTTTGAATACTATTTAAACACAAGTAATTTTTCAGGTCTTGGAAATTTAGTCAAAAATTTTGGAAAAGTCATGGAAAATTCTTGGTAAAAAGTGTATGAACCTTGTGAAGTTGAATGCAAAGAATATTAAATAATAATAATGGTAAATATACATCTGTTTAATATAAAGTGTAACGACAGCTTTTTGTGAGCAAAGTTTCTTTGACCTTTCTCTCCCAGCCTGAACTCCAGAGGTAAATGACAGATGGGTCCTGTAGGTTTTGTTGCAGCTGCCTGTTTAAAAATATATATTTTTTATGTCACACTGCAGGACACCATTTTGATTACAAGATTAAACAGATTTTAATTATTATTGTAGGACTCAGGTGTATAGTAAAGTACATATATTTGACATTGTGCCAAACACTTTATGAACTGTGCCAGACACAAGTGACTTATTTTGGAAATGTTTGTATTTTTAAAACATTACAGTCACACTGCAGGACATTTTGAGTTTAAAATACAAAAATATAACATACAACTTTTTTTTCTAAAACTACAAAGCTTACATAGTAGACCCTGTGTTGTACTGCTGACAGAATTTTGGAGGAAAAACATAATTTAGCAGAGGTTTTCATTTGATTACGGCAAAAGTGGGCATCACATCAACCACACATTTAACAACACAATGACCGCCAATAATGCAGGTGGTCATTGTGTCATGTCTGATGGCCGTATAAAATGTTTTTTGGTCCTTTGTTGGTGATACAGTAATGTTTGTGTTTCAGAGATGCGTCTGAAGGAGATGGTGTCGATGGGAGTGGGCAACAAACCGTTTCTGGACATTCAGCCGAGCGATGCCGCCATCAGCGACAGAGCAGTTCACTACATCATGAAGAGCAGAGGTAACAGGCACATGAATTATTAATAACACTTATGTTCTTCCTCTTAAAGCCCTTTTCGGTCACTGGGTCATATTTAAAAGTATGAAACATGATCATTAACCCCTGTCCTCATCAGAGAGAGTGACTTCATTTTCATATTTTTAAACCTCTAAATGCCAGTTTGTTCACATAATCACACACATTTGTAAATAAAATAGGAATTATTTACTATTTAAAGATGCAAAGTGTTTTTGTTGTGTATTTTTTAGCCTCCGATGGTTTACAGAGTAATAAACATGATTTAACATTTCTGTATTGCGACGGCAGCAGAATGAAAATAAGTGATTTTAATGTGAGTCAATGGGATCAAAAAGGGCTTTAAGAGGGAGAGTTTTTTTTTATCTAGACAGAAGGGCATTTAGTTTTTTTCAGTTGTGATGTTGAAATTTTAAGAGTAAATTATTAATGAAAATTTTTGTCAAATATCATCACTCTAGCATAAGAAATGCCTAAACGAAAGCCAAAAATACATTTGAAAAACCCTAAAAGGGAGCCATGGGGCTCTGTTTAATTGTTATTTCACCTTTAAAATATTTTAAAAAAACTTTGTCTCTGCAGGCGCCCGGACCAGAGCATCCATCGCTGTCTCTGTCTTCGACCACTCCAACCCTTTTAAGAGATCAGTGGGGACCTCAAACCCCTCCTCAGCCTCTGGACCGTCCTCCTCCAGCCTCCTGGGACCCCTCAACCTCCACATGTTCAGGTACAGGATGCTTCAGGACTGATTCAGGACTGATTACCATAAAGCAGACAGTATCTTATGGAAACCTCTCCTGTGCATCTCTCGCAGTCAAACTCTGCCCTCTGCTGCTGCAGCCGAAGGATCTTTCATGAACTCGTGCATCGAGGAAGACGAACAGGAGCACGAGACCAGCAGCCAGCCATCAATGAGTGAGTTCTAACATGTGCAGCTAGGGCTTGGTTTAATGAAAACATAAATAATATCACAGTATATTACAAAATTCTTACTTTTCTTTTTCAATAACGAGGAGCATTTTGACTTTTTTACTGAGGCAGATTGTAAGTCCTATTCTCTGTGTGTTCAGTGGTAACACATTTATTTAAATTCAAATGCTTTATGGTTATGTTATGGTCCTGTTAAATATAATAGTCAAAATAAAATTTAATACATAGTCAAATATTCACAGAGATTATACACAAGAGCTGTATTGAAACACTTGTGTGGCTTTTAGTTGCAGCAACCATTTTTCCTTTATTCAACAAATAAATATAGAAAAAATCTATATAATTCAAGGCAAGAAAAAGTATTGTGTACGAAACGGTATAGCTGATATTTTACACTTCTGACAGGGGCCAATGCCAAAAATATTTTCTCTTGAACAATTTCACTTCTTATTCTTGACAGCTGTGACAGTGTAGGCTACCTTTTTACTTTTTATACTAATTTACAATAGACCTAAATGTCTTTGCATTCCACACCTTCAGATCGATCATCGATACAGCAACTTTTTGCCTAAAATCATAAAGATTTACTCTCAAATGTAGCACTGCGGCCGGGGTTGGTCATGTCCAGCAGACAGAGAGTGAAGAAAAGTTGAATATAACATTTTATTTCCTTAAAGACACAAACGAACATCGATATTTCCAATTCCTAAAAAACGTTACGATTCGATACAAGGTAATACTTATCGATACAGTTGTATTGTAGGAAATCAGTATCGTTACTGTGTCATCACTCCTTAGTTCACATTTTTCCATCATTGTTGTAATCTATGGCTAGAAAAATTATAAATACTGTGTTGGTATGTTGGGCATTAAAACATTTTACATGCCCTACATTTTTCCTTCAATAACTCGTCTGAAGATTATTAGTATGCATCTTAAATGAAAAGATATATTTTTTAAACTATGAAACGTTTCTTTCTCTGTGTTTTTCAGCCACAGAGAGCTCCGGCTCGTCGTCCCGCTGTCTCTCCGGCTCCACGGGCTCGGACAGCGGCTGCGTCTCGTCCCACCTGCAGGAGGCGCTGCAGGAGGAGCCCAGCCCGAGCCAGCCCTCCTCATCCTCCTCTTCGTCCTCGTCCAACGCCCCTCCCACCAACAAACAGCACCTCAGCAGCCAGTACATTTCAGCTGTGAGTGCACATTCACCTCACATGGCAATAATCTTAACAACACGTGACATGTTGTTCACGTCAACGTTAAAAGAAAAGATTTATGTTGAAGGGTAAATGGTGTCGTGTTACTTTTGTCTTCACAGAACGCAGGTCCGGTCATCAGTCCAGCGACTATCGTGTGATCAGCTGAGGTCGTCTATGGTACGCAGTATTTTACTCAAGTTGTTGAATTTGAAGTCTTTTTCTGACCTTTGAGCTACTGTACATGTCACTGATCAGGCATAACATTATGACCACTGACAGGAGAAGTGAATAACACAGATTATCTCGTCTTCATGAAACCTATTGGTGGGTGGGATGAGGCAACAAGTGTTGGAAGAAGGAAAAAAAAAGGGCAAGCGTAAGGATTTGAGCAAATTTGACAAGGGCCAGGGATTGTTATGGCTACAGACGACAGGGCCAGAACTTCTCCAAACCTGCAGTTCTTGTGCTCAGATTTAAACCAGGCAAAAATCAGGACTAAACCAAGACTAAACATGATAGACCTTAGTATTTCTAAAATCCTGCATATGGCCCTGGTCAGGATCTGTCAGAAGTGCAAGGAAGGAACAGAGGCGAGCTGGCTACAGGTGATGCACATCTGCCTTGTAATGATGGGCCATACCAGACTTTTACGATTCGATATGATTCTGATTACTTTTTGGGGAAATTTATTCAATACTAATCACTTCTTATGAGTGAGTTTTGTCTTCTATCAAAATAAAATCACCCTTAAAGACAACTCCCATAAAAAAACCTTAATGGTGCTATGAGTAGTATAATTTTTATATTTCCTAAACATGTCCCATGTGTCCCAAGATATGAAGTAAACATGGTTCAATCCAATATTAGTTTTACTGATAGCAATAGTACAGTTTAATTATTAACAATTAAAAATATGTTTTACATAATGGCAGAGTTGTTTTTGGTAACTTTTTTGCTTTGGTTCTAAACTGCATTGCTAATCGTCCAATCAGCAAAGAGACCATTGTTTTGCTTTAGACTGCAGTACTGTTTTCAAACCAGTAGAGGGCATACTGTACTTTTTAAATGTGTTGTTGCTAGTACAGGGTATATGCAGGAATCTTGAGGTTTTTTTAATACCTTTTTAAGAAATTTTAAAACCTCATCACCACTTCAAGAAAACAGTAAACAGATGTACTTTGCGATCGGCCGATATACATTTTTTTGTCCAGCACTGATGTCTGATATCAATCTTACTCGTGGCCCATAACTGATATTGGGCAGTGTCGATATCACCATTTGTTTTTTTGTTTTTTTTGGATTCTTAAAGAATTAATCCAATAATGCATACTTTTTGGACTGAATTTTAATAACAACTAACTTTAATACCTCATAAAATAACATTTAAGACTTTTTAATACTTTTAAGGGCCTTCATTTACCCAAAATTGATTTTTCAACTTGTAATACTTTTTACCCTGCAGACTCTCCGTAGTAGGAAACAGAGTGGTCAACTTCTGTCACACCCCTCACCAAAATGCTGCTGGGTGCAAGTGTTTTGTCATAAACGCCCTAAAACACATATTAACATATGTACCAATACTTTATTAAAGTAACTGATATCCAAATGAGTATTGTTTAAGTATTAATATATCAATACTGCAGTCTGCTCATCAAGAAGTTAATGTGCTGAAAGAAAAGTCAGAATATACATCACAGTCTGTGTATGAGGCAGGTGGTCATAATGTTACGCCTGATCAGTGAATCCATGAATAATTAAATACAATTTGGCGACATTTTGACTGATAATTTTCTTTCTTTCTTTTTTTGCAGGTCTTGAGTTTGAAGCAGACACTGAGAGAGCACTGTTTAAAGAGAAACACTTTTAGTTTTTTATTGTTTAAAGTATTTTGTTATTTATCTGTTCCTGAGCTACAGTTACAGTAGTTTGTTCTGTAAATAAAAAAACAGTCATAGTTTATTATTAAGATGATTTTGTTTCCCTCTGTTCGGAGTCTGTATGTTTTAAATCTGCCATAGCCTTAGCTTTGTGCTGATTAACTGTACATGAGTGTAAATATTTGCATCAGCTGTAACTTTCTACTTGAAAATAAACAACTTTGTGTTAAATGAACTGGTCCTTTTTTTTTCCTCATTTGATAAAAACAACTTTTAGCTCAAGATTTAACACACAAAAGGTGGCATTTTAGCAGCGATAAACAAGGTACTCATAGGCAGCAGTAGTTCCACAGTGCTAGCATCTAATAAAGTTAAACGGCAACAATATTTTTAGGCCTGACTGGTTTCCAACTTTTTTCTGCTTTTTTTCTATCCAAATACTAAAAAACATGAACAAGAAACATGGTTAGTTTCATTGCGTGCGTGAGCTCAGGGGTTCAAGCCATAAAACTACACAAACCAAATGAGATGGTCTCAAGCTCGGATAAATAGTGTCGCGTCAGGGAGGGCATCTGGCGTAAACACTTATACTAAAGTTACACGTGAAAAATGTATTGTGTCGATCTCTTTTATATCTTTGTCGTTTATGTGCTATGAATATAATAATGCTTTGGTCTTATGAAGCACTTTTTTTGTAGTCACAATACAAGTTACAATATTGAATAAAAGACCCAGAGCTTTGGAGTTAAAACCAGTAGTGTGTATGATTTATTCTGTGTTATTTATTTAATTCATGCAAAGGAACATCAAAGGTCCAACCAGGTATTGGCTAAAGTCTTGCCCAAGGACACAATAATAGTATGCAATGCCAGTAGCGGGCATCAAACTGTCAACCTGCCACCCTGAGCTAATCTGGATTCAGTAATATCTACAAGTCTGGACATTGTTTGGTGGGACTGATGGTTTCTACAGTAACAATGTTTTGTGCCTGACTAGTTTCCAATATTATAGTGTTGTTGTTTTTTTCTATCAAAATAACAGTAAAAAACAAACCAAACAAACAGCAAAGGTAACTGTGGTGCAGTGTCCCGACATGGAGCTAAAAAACACTGCAGCGACAATAAGAGCTGGTCCCAATCCCACATAAATGAAGAGAGTTGCGTCAGATAGGGCATCCGGCGTAAAAAAAAAACAAAACACAGCCAAAGTGTTAAAGAAAGACCAGAGTCCAGACCTGAACCATCCAGAGCAGAGTCCTGGAGAAGGACCTGGAGATCTAAACTGTATGTATCCTGAGTAAAGGCAAAACAATGGCTTGTCATGGTATTAAGTCACATTATCACATTAGGTATTTCTATTGTGGTGGCCATTCATTTTTTCCACTGGAGTCCCGTCGTCGTTTGAGTTCGTAGTTTTCTTTTAGCGTCATCACCAAACGCTTCTTCAGCCGCTCCTGAAAAAAAGTCTGTCAGTGGTTATATAATTCATTCAAGCATTCATTTATTCACCTTCTTCTGCTTTTTGCTCATCTGGAATAATCCTGGTTTAGCCTTGGTTTAGTCCTGAATTAGACCTAGATTAGTCCTATTTTAGTTCTAGTTTAGTTTTGATTTAGTCCAGTGTTAGTTCTGCTGCTGTCCTGCTTTTTATATGGTTAAACCTGGTTGAGTCTTAGTTTAGTCCTGGTTTAGCCGTAATTTTGACCTAATTTAGCCTTGATATGATTCCAGTTTAGTCTTGGTTTAGTCCTGCTTTAGACCTGAATTAGTCCTGTTTTAGTTCTGGTTTAGAACTGATTTGTTTTGTTCTGCATAGTTTTGTCCTGTTTTTTTGTTTTTGTTTGTTTTTTTTGGTTAATCCAGGTTTCGTCTTAGTTTTAGTCATGACTTAGACCTAATTTAGTCTTGGTTTGTTTCCGGTTTAGTCCTGAGTTAGCCATGGTTTAGTCCAGATTTGACTCATTCTAGTCTTTAAAGTTGGTACTTGGAAAGCCAAATATTTTCTGAGGAGCCACAGTAACACGGGGAGCATAAAAGAGACTAAAAAGCAGATAAAAACAAATTGACAGTATTATCCTGTCTATCTGACACAGCACTAATGAATCACTGACCAGCTGCTGTTCACTTCTCTCCAGTCTTTTCCTGAGCAGCATCACTTCACCGTTGACTGACGCCGGCTTTAACTTGACTCCGCCCTCGCTGTGTGAAGCTCCGCCCCCTGACGGCGCCATCAGCTCAGACAGAAGGTCATAGGCTCCTCCTGAAACAGAGAAACAGGACGAGGGCACAGACATCAATCCGTAGACCCATAAAGACCATCCCCAAAAAGCATCTACAACCCTCTCCATTTATCCAGGCTTGGGACCTGCACAAAGAGTACTCTGTATTGTGTTCCTGAGTACTGTGACTGAGCACTGCTGACTGTTTTTACCGAGGAAGGCAGCGTTTCTTTGCAGAGACCTGGCTCCAGTCCAGTGCTGCTCCACCAGGTCCAGAAGTCCTCCCAGCACTGCAGACATATGGGACACCCCTCCACCACCAGGGGGCGCTACTCCAGTCTGAAAACCAAACACAAATGCTCACTTTTGTGTAGTTTAACATAACCACCTCAGGAAATATTGGGCTCTCCAAGTACAAACTAAAGTGAGCGTAAATGATGAATAAACCCGGACTAACACAACAATAAACTGGGAATAAACCAGGTTTAAATCATGGCTACATCAGGACTAAACTAGGACTTAATCAGGACAAACTTAGTTATTTTGCTTTTCATTTACTTTTTACTTTTACAATTTTCATGTATCTGTACTTTACTTGAATTAATTTTACAAGGAATACTTTTACTTTTACTCCACTACATTTATGAGTTGGTTTAAAGAACAAAGTATTTTGAGTTTTGGTTCAAAATCATGTGTTTTTGTTGTACACACAGTACTTAAATATAACAGATGCAGTAAAGTAGTACTGCTTCAGAAACATCAGAATAATAAAGACCTCAGAGCTCAGAGGCAGCAGTTTGTTCATTTCATCTGGAATCAGCAAAATCCCTCACATTTAACTCATTCATGAGCTGTCGAGTCTGTGAGAAATACTTGTACTTTTTTACTGACAAGTGCATTTAAAAGTAAGCACTTTTATACTTTTACTTAAGTAGACATTTTAAGGTGATACTTTTACTTTTACCTGAGTAAATTGTTGCTCCTTTATCTGTTATCTGTAGTTTTACTTAAGTAAAGAAACTGCATACTTCTTCCACCACCGACAGCAGTAAAACTAGCTCTATATTAAACCAACTCATAACTTGAACTGCAAAAGACTGCAGAGTAGCACAAGAAGAAACCCGTGATAAAGTTCAGTATATTATACTGTATTTATGTATTTATAAACAGTATTAGTGTTTGAGGTTGAAACTGGACTGACCTGCCGTGGTCTGGGTCTGGACTGGGACCAGGTCAAGCTTGGCCCAACCCAGCGGAGACTCAGAGCCCACTGATCCTCAGCAGAACTGTCCCGTGAGCGCTGAGTGGCTTCCATCAGATCTGGGGAAAAAAATAAAAGTAAACATGAGCTGTTTGTTAGGCTCAGCTGCCATCTGGTGGTCAATAAGAGAAACTGCAGTGGAAAATATATGGAAGATGGACAAAAAACAAAAAAACAAAAAACAAAACACAAACTTGAGTTCATCACATCTTAACCTTGCTACACTTATTTTATTTACTTACTTATATTTACCTGGTGGTTAAGTACTGATAGTACTACAGTCCTAGGCACTGTAGTAGTGGAAGTATAGCAGCTGGTAGCAGTAGTAGCTATAGTACCAAAAACTAGTAAAATGTTTTTCAGTCAGGTTTCAGAGCTGGCCATAGCCCTTTCTCTGCTGCCACAAATGTAATAAACAACATAATTGGAACCCTAGATAAAATACAGCACTGTGCTGCCTTATTCATGGATCTCAGTTGACCACAGACTGCTCCAAACTAAGATCATTGGCTTCAGTCATAATAACATAAAATGCTCTAAAATTATCTGACAGACTGGTCCCAGTGTATTTTTGTAGAAGGCCACAAATCTGAATTTCTTAAGATAATGAAAGGTGTTCCACAGGGATCTACTCTGGGGCCTATTTTGTTCACTATTTTTCATAAATGATCTGGGTAAAGATATTCAAACAAAAATACATCTATATACTGATGATACAGTGGTTTATCTTCCGGCTGCATTTCAGTCATTAGAAGCTGCACTTCTGAACTTAAAATTACTTTTAAAATTTCAGAAAACAAAATTCATGTTCAAAAGCCTGCTCCCCATTAGATGATGATAGCATCTCTACCTCAGATGGGAAATCTGGGCTGACTGTATGGACCGCTACCATGGCCAGGTCTCTCTTGATAAACAGATTCTTAATGGGACTTCCTGGTTAAATAAAGATATATTAGCAGTAGTTGTAGTAGTAGTAGTAGTAGTAGTAGTAGTAGTAGTAGTAAGAGACTGTCGCCCATGTCCATAAAGTTGACATAAAATATTTTTGTTACCTCTTTTTTTGTAAATGCCAAACTATTAATGCTTCCCCTGGGTAAGAGTATTTCAACATTATGGACAACAGTGTAAGATAGTAGTCGTAGTAGTAGTAGTAGTAGCAGTAGTAGTAGTAGCAGTAAAAGTAGAGGTTGTTAATTGTCAAAATGCTTTCAAAGGTACTTCAGTAAACTTTACTTTTGTTTCTGTTCAAGGTACCATAACTAAGTTGCACTCTGCTGCCCTCTGCTGGTCTTCACTTGTTGTTTCTTTTTAGCAGCAGTAATTATTAGAAACATTTTCTTTTAGTCAGATAATGTTTGTAAAGGTTGTAAAATCTGCCCTGCAGTTCTAGAGGTGACCAAGATTGGTTTAAAAATATAAAAAAAAGCATAATAAAGCCCCCTTAAACTAAATCAGAACTGCAAAAGACGTCCGAGTACCAGTGTTAAGCCTCTGTACCACAGTTTGAGAACCGCTGTTCTGTAGCAAGGCGCTCCATCAAAACAACATAACCCTAACCTGAAGTGAGAGCCTCCAGTCTCTCTGTGTCCCCCTGTCCCAGAGACAGACTCCCTCCTGGCTCCATTCTCTCGGCCTCATCTGAAGCCACGCCCCCGCCACCTCCAGGCTCCGCCCCTGGACTGAAGCTCACTCTGTTGGTGGTTCTGGTGGGTCCAGACCTCAGCGCTGACCGAAGAGGAGGCCGCTCGTCTGCAGCACAGAGACAAACTCATCTAACTGAGATTTCACTGAAAATCAACTTAAACGTCCTTGAACTTTATTCAAAAATAACAGTAAGTTATCTCTTACTCTCTCTCTAAGTTAACTCTAAAGACTCTTTTTCTGTTTGTAAACAAAATGAATTGGCGGACAGGATACTTTGTCAGTGTATGCTCAGATTTAATCCTTCAATGGCCACCCGAATTTATTAAGTTCACTTTAAGGAACCGACTCAGTGTGGTGCTAATAATTCAAAGTAAATTATAAGGAATATATACAAAACAACATTTGTTCCTGCAGTCTTAAAACGTCTTAATGTTTTTAAACCTTTAACACCTAGTCATATTATAGGCTGTCTTGGATTATTTATGTTATTTTTCCCTGTAAAATGTCATAAAATGTGTTGAATAATAACTTGTTTTTTTTATGCATCACTGTATGTTAGAACTATGTATAAAGTAAACTGAGGCCTAAACCAGGACAAATCCAAATTAACACAATGCACCTTTAACTTAATAGAAAAATGATAATGAAAACTCACCATCTTCACTGCTCTTCATCTGGACTTCACTTTAAAACCAAAGGACCTGAGAAATCAGAGAGGCCCAGTGAATGTTTTTTATTATTTCAGCTGTAGTTCACTGTAGACCTCACAGTAACAGGAACAGGACACTTCTCACATTTGTTTGTTTCATGCACATTTACAGTTCACTCAAGTCGGCAGCAGTAGTAACTGTAGTAGTAGTAGTGGTAATAGTAGTAGTGATAGTAGTAGTAGTAATAGTAGTACTGGTGGTAGTAGTAAAAGTAGTGGTTGTAGTAGTAGTAGTAGTGGTAGTAGTAGTAGTACTGGTAGTAGTAGTGGTAGTAGTAAAAGTAGTAGTAGTGGTGGTAGTAGTAAAAGTAGTGGTAGTAGTAGTAGTAGTAGTAGTAGTAGTGGTAGTAGTAGTAGTACTGGTAGTAGTAGTGGTAGTAGTAAAAGTAGTAGTAGTGGTGGTAGTAGTAAAAGTAGTGGTAGTAGTAGCAGTTTTAGTAGTAATAGTAGTAATGGTGGCAGTAAGGACTTAATCATGTCTTTTGCCTTTATCTAAGTGCTATAATAATTTGTATTGAATATTTTGACTTCTTGAGTGTTCCAGATTTGAAGTAGCAGTACTTTTACCTGCCTCAGAGTACTTGGTTGCTCTCAGAGGCAGTGTCCCGTTGTCCTTGCAGGGTATTTCAGGACAGAGGTACGAGTTAAAATCTGCTAAAACTGTGTCAAACTCCTGAGCTGAAGCCTCTCTCACCTGAGATACCTGGCTTTGGAGCTGCTCCCCCATCCCACAGAGAGTCCCCCCTCCAGACGTTCAGGTTGCAGGACGTCCCGACACAGACCACGGCTGCTGTTTACTGGTCGTCAGGGAGACAGAACAGGTGACACAGGAAGTGAACAACAGGTAAGAGGACATTGTGTAGAAAACATTTAGTGTCCTTAGCTGGTAGCACTTTAGAATAACTCATTTACCAGCAGTTAAGGATTAGTAACTAGTTCATTTAATAACACAGATTATATCTTCATCATGGCACCTGTAAAAATTAACTTCTATACAAGAGAGAAGTGGTCAGACAGCAGAACATGTCCTGATACAGTCTCTACAGTTTGGTTGCATAAAAAAAAAAAAAAAAGCTCTTACAAGAAAGCTTTGAGAATATATATATATATATATATATATATATATATATATATCTATCTCACAGCCTACACATCATTAGCAGGTCTAAATTATACCTAGGCTATAACAACATGTACATCAACATAATTATAGCAAAATAAGTTAAAATTAAATCATCAGAAAGAGCAAAAACAATTACCGTATTTTCCACACTATAAGGCGCATCGGATTATAAGGTGCACCTTCAATGAATGGCCCATTTTAAACTTTTTTCATATATAGGGCGCACTGCATTATAAGGCGCATCCACTAGATGGCACTGCACTAAAGGGAATGTCAATAAAACAGATAAGTCAGTCAAACTTTATTAATAGAATACAAACCAGCGTTCTTACAACTCCCTCGTTGAAAACAATGTATTTCCAACTCCATTTGTCACAGTTCAAAGCTACATGAACAGCGTTCGAGCGCTCAGTTTTCTGTCCCCTCAAGGTCACAACTCTTCTACTGAGATGGAGCAAAGGCCACGCCTCCTTGTTCTTTTGCGGCAGGATCCATAAACACGCCTATGGCACACATGAACAACTGGGACTGGAATTCCCCTTTACCGTTTTTACCGCTGTCACTTCGGCGACGCCCCCTGAATACGGTAGCCATAATTAACCAACATTGATCCATATATAAGGCGCATCGGATTATAAGGCGCACTGTCGGTTTTTGAGAAAATTAAAGGCTTTTAGGTGCGCCTTATAGTGCGGAAAATACGGTAGACCATTTTAAAAATGAGTCCTCCATGCAGAGCTTTTTATGAACCGTTTGGAACAGGACTGAGGCTCTGATGACATCTTTGATTGTATTATTACAGAACAAGTCAGTATAATGATTAAAAAAATATTTTTTTTAAAGTTTGTTTTTAAACTGAAATAAATTGACAATATTATTATTAGCCTACCATCAAAAGTAAATGAAGCACACTTATAGTTTTGTAGTGTTTATTAAAAATAATACAAAAAACAGACTGTAGAAACCTACAGACACAGGAGCAAGCAGACGGCCCAATCATAGCTCGACGACAAGAAGACAGCAGCTTTTCGCACTTTTTACTTCAAGCACCTTCTTCTACAACACACTGCACACTTCTCCATGGGATGGGTAGAGTCCCGGTGTAGCAGGAGGGGGGGGCACACACAGAGTCCCGGTGTAGCAGGAGGGGGGGCACACACAGAGTCCCGGTGTAGCTGGAGGGAGGGGCACACACAGAGTCCTGGTGTAGCAGGAGGGGGGGCACACACAGAGTCCCGGTGTAGCAGGAGGGGGGGGCACACACAGAGTCCCGGTGTAGCAGGAGGGAGGTCACACACAGAGTCCCGGTGTAGCAGGAGGGGGGGGGCACACACAGAGTCCCGGTGTAGCAGGAGGGGGGGTCACACCAGAGTCCCGGTGTAGCAGGAGGGGGGGGGGGCACACACAGACAGACAAAAAATAACGGTCAGAGTCCAAGGAAGACGCATTGAAAAATCAGACTTCCACTTAGGACAGCATTAATAGACGAACATTTCCTTGTATTGCTTGAATCCTATTGGTCAGTTCGCCGCTATTGGAGCACCCTGATTGGATAACACAGGACCACAGGAGACAAAGACAGATCTATTGGTAAAACTACAAGTGGTTTCAGGGATAGTTTAAGGTTTTAAAACGTCACATTAAGTTGAGAAATATTCCTTCAAATGTCTACAATACAGGATCTCACCAGTCCAAATCCTTTTCGGGGGAAATAAAACTTAAAATTAAAGCGTCAAACACATAAATATGATGCATATATTATAATAATCAACTACTTTTTGGGTTAGAACATTATCTAGAAGTTTAAAGTGCAGCTGTACAATTAAAACAATAAGAATACTGTGATTGGAAAAGCATATACTGAAATAAACACAGGTTCTGTCGTTCAAATGGGAAAAGGGGCATCAGTCCACGGAGAGTTCATTGTTCGTAATTGCTGATCAACGGTGCCAATATATTCCCATAAGTCAGGTTGCTTCATAGTTCGAGCCTTTAATCCAGTGAGGGGGTCAGAGTGGGACGTCCCGTTACGTCTTCATGCTGTTAGCTTCAATCGTCCTGCAATGAAAAGGAGAATTTTAGTAAGAAGTTAGAGAGGAGACACATGTCCACGCTGACAGAAATGTGGAAACTGTTGTCGTTTTGCAATTGTTTGTTGTGATCTGTGCCATAGAAAGTGAGATTACAAAACAAGTGTTAAGTTAAGCTCTACACTACAATTTTTTAATTCTCTGTGGGCCCAAAATGCTATAACTTTGAACTTTTTACTTCTTAATTCAACAGCTTTATATTTTTGTGACACAGGCCTGGCATTAAGTTAACAAAAATAAATTTGGTTGAGGCATCAAAAAAAAAAAAAAAAAAAAAAAGTCAGCCATACCATGTGCCAGCCCCAAGCCTGGATAATTGTTAGCCTGGCCTGCCAGACAAACTCTTTTCCAATTCTATACAAAGAAGTTAACTCTTCAGTAACATTTTGTTTCTGTGGTGGAACAATGACAGGCGGAGTAACCAATCACAGAAACAAAGGGCGGGACATAAGCAGTGCACCGCTGACCAAAGCAAACATGGATACTTGCTGCTTTTTTTTCTCCATAAAACTCTGTGCTTATTTCTGAACAGGGACAGCAGCAGAAGCCAGTTAAAGACTTGTAGAAAAAGTCTGTTGTTTTTTTTTGTTTTTTTTTATGTGTTCATTACATCAGACGTCAGTGGGACTTTACTGTTGTTAAAATGGCAACAAGACAAAGAAAAAAAAGTCCCACAGAGGACTGGACAATAACACAGACTTCAGCAGAACCAACAGGTGACGAAGGAAAGCACTAAACACCGTTAATCAGCTCAGAGAAGTTATTACATTTGCCCTGTAGCCAGCGCTACCTTGGTTAGTTCTTCCGCTTTCATAAGACGCACTGCAGATAAACGACTGTGATAGGACAGTTCCTAATCAAACTGGAGAAACGCTTCACTCCGAGAGGGGCCAAAAGCCAAATGGGGACTTTTATTCACTGGGGTCCAAAATACGTCACCTCAATTTTTTTTTCGATTTGTAAATAGAAAACTAATGCTACACCTGGATATGAACAAAAGCATATAGACAACAGTCCCAAATATTTCCTTTGAGTGAACATGGAGTTAGATTTCCCACAATCCTCAGCTCCACAGCACAGGGCCAGCAGACCACAGAGCAGCAGAAATGAGCTCAGAGTGAAGACAACCACAAAGTGCATTCATACAGAGCACATCCATCACTCAACACCTGTTTTCAGCCAAAAGGTGATGTTTGGTCAGTGGTCCATCGTCTTCCTCTTCCTCGACTGAAGTTCTTGTACTGAGTCTCTTCTAGACCCAAATCTGTTTAAAAACCTACTTAAAAGAAGATTTTCTTAGGCTTTGAGATGACATGGTGATGAGACTTGGGGAGGGGTGTTAGAATGTGACAGTGAGAACAGTTAAAGATGAGTTTTTAGAGAAAACCACTAATGCAGTCTCAATCAAACTCTCTGTGCAGGTAGAGCTTATGGAGAGCTACAAAATGCTTTTGGATTTTTTGTTCTACGAGGTTCTGTTCCAGAGACATGAGAGAAATCTTTTTATTGATGTTTTGAGCTTTTCAGGCTGCGATAAAGCGATTTAGGGCGTTTCTTATGAACTGTAAGAGTCCACACTGCTAAAAGATGGCTGGGGTCCTTTAGTCACATGATCGCCCAGACATGTGCCAGACCAAAAATCAGCATAAAAATGCAAGAATCGTCTGATTGTCAAAAAAATGCAAGAATCTGCCTGATATATTGGTAGACCTCTACTAAAAAAGAGTTGCTTAACAATTTGTTGCATTATTCCTTCTTTCCTCGGTCACACTCTGTGATGGGGAACTACTTCTGTAGCCACAGCTGACGGAAGCGTGGCTGCCAATCTGCACCTACGACCACAAACACAAACACACAGTCACACTAACATTCATACAGGGAAGGTGGGTGAAGTGTCTTGCCCAAAGACACAATGACTATATGCAATGGCAGTAGCGGGGATCGAACCGCCAACCTTCAGGTTAGTGGACGAACGTCTGCGCTGACTGACTAGATGAAAGATGAACCACTGACCAAACATTTGATACTGTGAGAACAGGCTCTGGACACTCTCTCTTGGGGCCTGAGGCGGGGCCCATCAGTCTCTCTGTTAGAGTACAGTGTTTGGGAGGAGGGGGGTGTTAATGGTGGGGGTCCAGGGGTGGCAGGGGGGCAGACCAGGCCACACACAGACATCATGTGGGGGCCATGCCATGCGGAGCACGTCCATGCCAAGCTTTCCACCAATCACCGGGCTCTGAGCCAAACCTACCTGCCCACCATCCACCAATGGGCCAGCTCGGTCTACCTGCCTATCTGTGAACCGACCAATCAGACGACAGAATGAGGAAAAGAGAGGAACAGATGGGAAACACACCTGGATTTGGACTAAAGACAAACAAAGGCTGTGTGTCTGAAATCACTGCACTGAGGTTGGAGCACTTAAATCTGGGCTCTGGGCCTTCTTGGTCACAGCAGTGTTTCCCAACCAGGGGTGTGGGGACCGCTAGGGGTACGCGAGTGTGTTGCAGGGGCTACTTTGGACTCTGATAATTTATTAAATACAGCTACTATTGACTAAAAAAGGAGGCAAAACTGAACTGCTAAATTATTAGTATATTACATTATTATAATTTTTTTTTGCTTCTGGCTTCTCCTTTTTTTTTTTATTCTGGGTTGACACAGCAAACCAGTCGCACAGTGATTTGGCTTTTTTTTTTATGCTGGACGCCGGGACACAACAACAGTATGCACTTCAGGCAAGATTTTAACTGGCTACCCTCCGGTGCTTAGCCCACTGTGCCGCTGTCGCCCCTATATTTTAAATTATGATTTATTATTATATTTTGTTACATATTTTTTGGTGTTATAGTTTGTTTCAAAAGGGAATTACTTTACATAGATTTACTTGTAGTAAATGTATTGAGTTCAAGATTATCTTTTTTAGTTTTAAGTTTATTTTGAATATACAGTAAAATAAGTAAGTGTAATAGAAAGGCAAGGAGAATTTTAATTAAATCTTAATGTTTTATCTTCATGTGAAATTTAAGTTTTAAAAAAAATGCAGGAGAACAGCAGGATTCTGCCTTATTCGGGGTTGCCACAGTGAACCAGTTCACGGTGTTTTTATGGCGGATGCCCTTCCTGTCACAACTAGCCACATACAGTGGCGGGAGTAGGGAATGTGGGTGAAGTGTCTTGCCCAGTGACACAACGACAACATGCACTTCAGGCGAGATTCAAAATCAAATCCTTACACTTGCCTGTTTTTTCTTGCTTCTAACACAAACAAAGAACCACAATGTTCCCTTGCTGACAAATTTACTGCATCTCCAGCATGGGACCAGTGAGTGATTTCAGACACGCTGCTCGTCTATGCTTTCCTACATTTCCCACAATCCCCAGGAGCGGGCGGGTGTTACCTGCAGACAGCTGGGACTGGGACCTCCTGCGGGATCCGGAGGGGGTCCTGGAGGCCGAGGACAGAGTGGAGCCCGCGCTGCTGGCTCTGGAGATAGGCAGAGGGCCCGGGGTCGAGGGGGGAGAGTCCAGCTGGGGACAGAGGATCAACGCATAAGATGAGGATTTGTGCTTCCAGAAAAAAAAAAAAAAAAAAAAACATTTAATATGAGATCTAAAGCTGTGGTTCTCAAACTGTGGTGCTGGTACCTCTGGTGGTACACGACATTTATGATTTACTTTAATTTAGAGCCACTCCTGTTTAAGACCAGCTCTGGTTAGGGATTAAAGTGTAAACCACTACTTAATCATGGTTTAATCCCAGTTAAGGTTTGGTTTAGACCTAAATTAGTCCAGACCTAAATTAGTCCTGGTAATGTCAAGGTTCAGTCTGGTTTTAGTCCAAGTTTAGACCTGGTTTATTCTTGGTCTAGTATTGGTTAGTCCAGGTTCAGTCCTGCTTAAAACCTGGTTTGGTCCTGATTTAGTACAGAAAAATAATGCATTAAACATAATAAACCCCTTTTTGTATCTGACAGTTTGAGACGCCAACATTATACAGAATAAATGTAATTAAAAACATCTTAAGGACTTTTCAGTGCTCGTGTTACCTCTACACTGTCGTGGGTCGGTGAGGAGGAGGTGGAGGAGTTCTCGTGTTTTCTGGACGAAGAGGAGCTCAGTTCAACTGTACGAACGCGCTGCGCAAACTTCAGCGAGCAGACAGACTCACTCATGTTCGACGGCAATGGGGAAACCTGCACCAAAGAAACACAAATGTAATTCAATTTTATTTCTATAGCCACAACAGTCGCCTGAAAGGGCTTCACAAACTGTTAATCAAACATAAACACACAATTAAGCACAAACAATAAATACTCTAAACTAAACAGAACCAGGACATCCCTGTCCTTACAACCTCCTTCTCGGTAAGGAAAAACTCCTAAAAAAAACCCAGCTGTGGGAAAAAAGAAAAAACCTTATGGAGAACATATTAAAGGAGAGATCCTCTCCCGGGATGGACAGGCAATGTGTCTAGGACTGAAGCAACCCATAAATTAGAAAGGTTATATTGTCACTCCAGCTCAGAGCAGTCTCTGAATGCCTGGAAATATAGTCTTTTAAATTATAAAAAATCTCTGCGTGAGGCCAAAACCAGATACTATTCAACTTTAATAGAAGAAAACAAGAACAATCAGGTTCACTAGGCTCAGCACTGTAGCCAGGCTGACCACCAGTCACAGCTCAGTAGAACCCTGTATCCCTGTTACTCTCAGCTGTGAAAACTTTAAACTTTTTAACAACAAAATCACAAATATTAGCCCTATGATCAGCTCAGAGCAAGCTAAAGCTGTAAAAATGGAGGCCACTATAAAACCATCTGTAACGTTAGACTGCTTCACCGCTGAGATAACATCAGTCATTATGTCCTCCTCAAAATGCAGTGAGAAGTGTCCTGAAGGGGGCAGGAGTGATCTTTCAGACTTACAAATATTAATGCCTTCATGTTTCTGGTTATATTCAGACCAAGTTTAATGTTAATCTATAAGTTTATCCTTTGGAACTCATGGCTATAATATTTTAGGACCAACCTGGACCATCATGAGGGTTTTGCTGTCCCCGCTCAAAGAGTCCTGGAGCAGGTAGGTGAGGCGGGAGTTCCTGAACGGGACGTGGGCGTGCTTGCTGCGCAGCGCGTTGATGACATCACCCAGGGCCGACAGAGACTTGTTGATGCACTGGGCCTCTCGGAGTCTGCTCCCCTCAGCTCCGGACTTACTGATGCGCTCCGAGCCGGCCAGGTCCACCAGGTTCAGCTTACCTACAACAACAACAACAACATAAAGACTTCTACATTTTGGCCAACTCCAGACAATAGGAAGTGTGTTTGATTGCTAAATGTGATTCTCTACTGCTAATGAAGGGGCAAGAAAAAATGCACAAGAAGACTGATGTTGCAAGGTGAAGGTTTGTTGGTCGTAGTGCCAGCAAATAAATGTTTTTACATATAGTCACAAAATTTCCTGGCTTTTGGAGTTGAGCAAGAACAAAAGGAAAAATGTACAAGACAGTGGTGAGAGCAGCAATGTTGTATGATTTTGAGGCAGTGGCTCAGAAGAAAAGACAAGAGGCAGAGGGGCTGAAAATGTTGAAGTTCTCCTTTGGCTTTGATGTGGAGCTTTGAGGCACCAGGAGCCCGATTCCTGATCCGAGACCCCAGTCCAAGGTTGCAGTGTTTTGGCATCTGGCTCTCAAGAGGAAAAATTTCAACAGCTCCTCCAGGTCCGTCTCTATGGGGTCGGCGGGAATAGATCCCAGCTGTGGCAGGGTGGTGGCAGACACTGATTGTGTGGGTCTGCTGGGCCTGGGACGTGGTCACGGTCACAACTTTTCAAGCAATTTGTCTTTTTGCAGAAGCTCCAACTTCAGACGGCAGATATCTTCTTTTAACTGTTAGTCCACACACACAACTCCATTACTGGGTTTTGCAAACAATGAAAAGCCACTGGCAGTAGTGGTTAAGGTGTTTTAAATTATTCTAAAAATAAATGATCATACATGGAATGAGCGGTGCCTCGGTGAGTGGCTAGTGACGAGTTAGCCTGGCCTGCCACACAAACTCTTTTCCTATTCTGTACAAAGACGTTAGTCTTGTACACCTTCGCTTAAATTTTGTTTCTATGGGCGGAACAATCACAGGCGGCGTAACCAATCAGAGAAAAGGGTGGGACGTAAACAGCGCACTGCTGACACAAACAAACATGGCGGATTGCTGGTTTTATCATAAAACACCAGAATACAGTGTATTATGAGCAGCTCTGTACTTTTTCTGAACAGGGACAGCAGCAGAAGCCAGATGTACAAAGACTTGTGGAAAAAGTGAGTTTGTTTGAATGTGGTGGTTATGTCAGACGTCAACGGGACTTTACTGTTGTTAAAATTGAAACAGGACAAAGAAAAAAAGTCCCCCAGGAAACTGAACAACAACGACTTCAGCAGAACCAACAGGTGATGAAGGAACGCACTAAATGCTGTTAATCAGCTCAGAGAAGCTATTCAATTAGCTCAGTAGCCAGCGCTACCATGGTTAGCGTCCACATTCATAAGACGTGCTGCAAATAAACGACCGTAGAGGAATGTTTCACTCTGAGTGGTGAACCAGACTGTCCTGCTTTTGAAAAGAAAGTAGGAGAGGCTGGCACTAGTAGCAATTAGAGCGGTTTAACTCATGAGGAACAGCTTGCGTTAGATGTTTTTGTCACAGAGACCCAACAGGAACCTAAAGAGGAGATTTGTGGATGTAGTGAAAAGAAAATGAAGTTAGTTGGTGTGAGAGAAGAGGATAGTGCTAAACAGAGGCAGATGATTAACTGTAGTGCCCCCTGAACAGCTCACTTACCTACAATATAAAGATTCTTAGTACCACTAAGGTTGGGAAAAATATTAAACATGGATAACTAACTAACTCTTCCTTTTTAGGGTGCGTCTATGTAGTGACGTTACCTTGAGTGTGTGTCCCGGTGGTGGTGTTGTACCCAGACACAGTTATAATGAGCAGAGCGTGAGAACGAGAGCTGTGTTCGTTCAGGTTGGTGCAGGCCGTGGCTCGGTTCATGTGGCCCAGCTCAAATACCTACAACAAAACTAAATTAATACAAACTTTCCATTTTACTGCAGGATATAGGAGATACCAGGAAAAGGAAAAAATCCAAACAGGACGTCCCATACCCTGTTAATATCGTCAGGGCTCTCCACATTGAACGTAGTGAGTCCCGGGACATAAAGCTGACCGCTACCGTCCGGGTGCATCTTAATCTCCAGCTTCTCAGTGGGATTGTCCCCGAGCAAGTTCCTGTGGGTAAAACAGTGAAGGTTTACAGCTTGTAGAAGAAACTTGGGGCACATAAAAATCTGCAGACAAACTGGAGGTGGGGAGCTGTTTTTTCATTAACTTCCTGTGACTAGAAAAATGCTGTGTTTTCCAGTGTGGGAATAGTGCATCAATTTTTATTTAGTATTAGAAGCTCAGTACTCATTTCTGAATGGGACAGCAATAAAAGCCAGTTGTACAAAGACTTGCAAAAAGTCAGTTTGGTTGGATGTCAGTGGGACTTTGTTGTTAAAATGGAAAAAGACGACAAAAAAAATCCCACAGAGGACTGAACAACACAGACTTCGGCAGAACCAACAACAGGTGATGAAGGAAAGCAGTAATCGGCATTAATCAGATCAGAGAAGTTACAAAATTAGCTCTGTCTTAGCCGCCACCATCTTTGTTATTTCTGACAAATTATCTTGTGTATTTTTAAGTGGCGCTGCAGATAAACGGCTGTGATAGGTCGGTATCACGTGAACCAATGGAAAAACGGCTCCCTAGGTCTGAAAAACCAGACCCTACTGCTTTCAAAAAAGAAAAATAATAAATAATAGGTGAGGCTGGCTGGCCAGTGCAAAAGATAGGTTTTTAGGAAAGGTTCTGAACAAGACTTGGACTCAAACTCAACTTCAACCATCTTCTAGTTCAAGGGTAAATGCTCTTTCCATTGAGCCACAAAACCCTTAAATGTGACAATGGTACAGAATCTGTTATAATTATTTGTTCTTTTAGTGAGTTAAGTTAGTGTCTTCGGTGCGTATCTCAGAATGGTTCAGAATCACTTAAAGGCACCGTAAGCAGCATGGGCTCGTACTGGTTTGAAAACGGTACTGCAGTCTAAATCAAAACAATGGTGTCTTTTCTGATTGGACAATTGGCGATGCAGTTTTAGAACCAAAACAAATAAATGTAAACAAAAACAACTTGGCCATTATGTAAAATGTAGTTTTAATTGTTAATAAAACCGCTGTACCATTGTTATCAGTAAAACTAATATTTGATTTAAACATGTTTACATCATATCTGGGGACACACGGAATTAATTTTTATGAACTATAAAAAATATTATATACTGCTCATAGCACCTTTAAAATAGTCATTCCAAAAGTCAAGAGTATCAAGGCCCCATTGAATGTCAGGAAATCCCACGCAAACCCCTAACAAAAAAACTTTACTCATTCATAAGACTGGGTCAAGTTTATCTCCAAAGATTTCTATAAAAATGTTACAAAAACACTGACTTGGTTGCTAAAAACTGTTTTAAAGTAAAACTGTACTTCACTTCAAACATTTCTTTTTATGTACTTCATATAGACAACCTCTAGGGGGCCCCCCTGCAGTACCTTTGCGGGAAACTTTGGGAACCACTGCCTTAAAACACTCCTGGATCTAAACAGTGATCTGTATCCACATCAAAGATTATCATTTTGTCCTAGGCCCATTACCTTTCCTGAAATTTCAATACAAATCTGTATATATATTAAAGTACTCTTAGTTAACAGCATTTTTCACACCTCACTAAAACTTTTGCACCATGCTGCATGTGTCCAGTTTGCTATAAATAGTAATTAAAAAAAAGCATGTCAGTGTTACAGATAAGTTCAGCTCAGTAAACGTACACATAAACCTCTACATGCACCTCTTGGGGGGGGGGGGGAAAGTTAACTTTAAATGGAACTTTTCATAAACAGCAGAAGATTTAAGATAAACATAATCTGAGCATTTAATCTAAGGAACAAGACGTTCAAGATTAGTCTTCTGCTAAAAACTGTCCTCTTCCAGTCTCCACAGGACACACTCTGTTCCCGTCAGGAATTACAGATGTTCCGGTTATGCAACAGCTGGACAGATGTGGAAAAGCTGACAGTGCCACCTTTATGCAACACCTCCTCCTTCACGGTTACAAAAGGAGCATAGACCAGACCAGTTAGTAAAAAAAGATGCTGCCATTTTGAACACTTAATGAAAAACTGGTTTAACTGCCTAGTAGCATATTGTAATAAGACTTGCCTGTAACAAAAGAAGCCCTTACAATGCTGTCTAAGCTTTATTATTATTGTTTTTAATTATAATTTTCAGCGCATACTAGACGGTTTGGATGCATTATTATATATTTAGCAAACTGGTCATGAAAAAAGCAGGAAAGATTTTTCAACTGAGACAGAAGCACAGTTTAAGTAATGTAGCAGGAGAGGCACCTACACTGTAAAAAAAAAGAAAACAAAAAAACTCAGAAACTCAAGGCAACAGGATCCCTCAAGATTTTTGAGTTCTGAGGCAAACTCCAAATCTCAAGTTTTCAACAACTAATATTCTTGTTCACTTAATTTGACGTTCATATGTCTAAAAACTTTCAATTTTAAGTTTTACTCACTCTCATTATTTTTTAACTCTTCTTACAGCCAACTTACTATCCATTGTTCAGAAAAAGTATTATTCTTTTGTTAAATTGTATATATTTAGTTTTTATTGTTAATATATGAAATTAAGCGAACAAAAAAATATTAGTTGGTGAAAACTTGAGATTTGAAGTAGGCCATAAAACTCAAAAATCTTGAGGGATCCTGTTGCCTAGAGTTTCTGCAACATTTTTTTTTACAGTGTAATAATAATATGAATTTATTTATGCAAGACAACTTATATGTACGTCTTCTGTTGGTGAACTGTTACTTTGACTTTGCAGAGAACACTTGGATTAGGTGCCTGTCGCCCCCTGCTGGCAACGGTGGGGACTGGACAGATAAAATGGCTAATTAGCACAGCTATTAGCAACATGATGCTAACAGATAGATAAATGAGCTGACTGCTTCATAGTGATGGCAGTTTAAGGCTAAATGACCAGAACTAGTCCGGTGACTGTGTATGGACTTTAGAAAGCCACAGGAGCATTTCCTGGTTTCATGTTTCTATGTAGAGCTGTGAGACCGAGCGTTTTTAGCTGAATGAGAAAATAGTAAAATAGTAGGACTGTTTTGAGGCGTAAACAACATTATAACATGGGTGAAAGCTAAAAAAACAAAAAAAACAAAGTTAATTTAGCAGAATAGACATGTTCTTGGTAACTGCACCATTCACTTTCTTAGAGAAGTGGGTATGCAACCTCTTTCATCTCCTTATTTCCACCAAATTCTCATCCATCTGACACTGTATAATGAATGTTAAAACTGCTTTATGCCTATTTTCTTCTCTGATTGGTTGAATGTTTTTCAAATTGCATCGGCCCTGGAGAAGTTCTGTGTGTTGTTCCTGCCCATGTATTCTGCTTTTCTAATCAGACTGGTTTTGTATAGAATAAGTAATGGAAGCTTTAAGTCAAAACACCACTAGAGAACGGTTTGTAGGTAAGGCAGCAAGTACACAAGTATGCAGTAACCTGATCAAGTACTTTGAAAGCGTCAGGTGTTACGGGACAGTGGTCCAAGACCTCACCTCAGGGTCTCGTTGTAGATCTCGACCATGCTCACAGAGATCTTGTAGTCCCAGTCCGGAGCCTTCTCTGTGACCTCTGAGAAGAGCAGCTGGAGGGCGCGCTGGTTTATCCCGGGGTTCTCAGGCACACCCTAAAAACACACAGACATATAATTTAGGACAGAATTTAATAACAGAAATAACAAGACACCACCAGGGTTCCAGTTAAAAAAAGGATAAGATTTAATGCCAAATGCACACCCTCAATGTAGACCTTACTTCTAATTATGTGTATATCTTGTCTGAAAATACCATAATAGCGTGTTTTGAGCATAAATGGACAAATTTGCAGCATTTTATATTTACTAATTTACAAACCCGCAGCTCTGAAAAGTAAGAATAGGTTGAAGTGTGAATATCTAAAACCTAGATGAACAAACACTAATGGCTGGCTAAAAAAAATATTACTTTATAGGCCTTAATTATAGGCTGCAATTAATGGCTATTTTACAAATGTAATAATTTCTCAATTCTTTTTCCCAATAAATTGATTGATAATTGGATAGTGACGCACAAGTAAATGTGTGATGACCTGGTGGTCTAACAAAGAGAAACTAGGCCAAAAACAGAGAGTTATCAGATTAGATCAACACATTTGCTTGTCACTGTATCTTATATGCAACCTAGAAAGATACCAATTAGAAAAATAGCATTGGTTACCTCCATGGTGTAGGTTTTCCCTGACCCTGTTTGTCCGTAGGCGAAGATGCAGACGTTAAAGCCATCGATGCAGGAAGTGACCAGAGACTGAACTTCCTGAAACACCTGCTCGACCAATCAGAAATAAGAGAAAAGGCGATGGAGGAACTATTCGGTCTAAAAAAAATGTCTTTATTTCCTAATTAAAAAGTTTCCACTGACCTCCTCCTGTGTGGATTTGGGGGGAAACACCTTGTCAAGTTCAAAGGTCATGATCTTGCCCTTGTTGGAGAGGTAGAGGATGGAGTCGTCATCGGAGTCAAAGCTCAACATGGTTTTGGCGTCGGCGGAGTCCTGCTCCTCCTGACTGACCGGGCGCACGCGGCAGAAAACACGGATGTTACCTAAAATAAAAGGCAATTATGGTAATTATTTACACCAAAACTACTAATAATTTAATTTTGTGTTGGTAAGTCTCATACCTTTGAGTCGAACCAGCTCATTGTGGCATTTCTTCCTCAGGTTCATCTCTCGTTTGTATTTCCGCAGCAGCTCTTGGTTCGTGGTGCTCACTTCACTGATCACCTGACAGATCTGCAACCAAAAAAAAGCCCTCAACATTTAGGATTTTCATATATTTAACTATTAATTCTGTAGTAATCGTAACCCACCTCTTGCTTGGCCTCTGCAATGGCCTTGTCCAACATGAAGGGAAACTCCTGGACTTGTCTCTTTAAACTGTTGTAGTCGCTGGTGAGGGTCCTCAGGGCGGGCTGCAGACTCAGTAAGTTCATACGCACTCCTGATATGACAAAAAATACAAATAAATAACTATCAAAAGTCATCAAGACGAGTACGTATGCTATCAAATTAAAAACTATGCAAGTCTCAAGTGTTCAAATCAGGTGATTTTTTACTTTGTTGTGTCATTTCCAGCCAGAACAGATCCATTAACTAAGTGGCAAAAGGGGCAGCAGTAGCTCAAGAGATAGAGCCCACTAACCAGAGGGTTGCTGGTTTAATACCCACTCCTTCTGGTGCTGCTGTTGTGTCCTTGGACAAGACACCTCACTGTGTACACTGGTGTATAAATGAGTGCAAAGGGGTGAATGTTTCCTTGATGTAAAATGCTTTGAGTGGCCATGGAGGAATGAAAATGTCACTATTTAATAAACATTTTAGTAGGGGTGAGAGGTAGTTTAAATAACTGAAAATTACCAAATGCTAAACATTTTTGGTGCATTTTAATAGCAGTAACTTAATGTTTATGAATTGTATGCAGTTAAAGAATGTAAATACTGCCAATGGTTTTACCACAAATGTTTTTTTCTTCCACCAGAAAACCAAAATTCTCTCAACAAATTCACAAAATGTTGATTCCAGTCTGGACTCTGGTCTTGGCCGCTTCCAGATGTTGACCATTTCAGTTGTTGGGCAGAGCAAGCAGTATGAATAAGTTTGGGCTTAACTGTACAGTAAATATCTAGTCAGCTATAAATTTCTACCATATACAAAGAATCAAAACAAAAGAAGTCTTGTTTCTGTGCATTTAAGTTGCATTGCTAAAAGCTTGTAAGAGATTGATGCAAAACGAACTGCTTCTGTTTGCAATTACTTTGTGGATGGAGCATTTAACTTTAACTTAGAAAGCTACGGACTCAAACTAGGGATCTTCTAGTTAATCTAGTTAAGTCAGAGTAACAAAGCACAGTGGCTGCTGACCTGCCAGGTTTTGGTGGACCGCCTTCATCTCGCTCTCGGCTCTGATGAATGCCTCTTCGATCACGCGGTTCTTCTCCTCCTCCAGATTCTGCATCTCGGCCTCCAGTCGTCCTTGGGCCCGCTCCATCTCCCCCTCATAAACCAGGATCTGTGGGACAAAAGGAGCCGAAATAATTAGCATCCCACCTTGTACCAAGGTACATTACTAATAGAGCAGTGTTTCTCAAACTTTACATGGCCCTTCAGAAAACCAGCACTAAACCAGGACTAAACACTGATCTGCACACACAGCAGGGTAAGGTCACATCACAGGCAGATTGTGCTATAGTTACACCACAGAAAACACAGATCACAAGGTTCAAGAAAAGAACAGGCTGAGAACAGGAGACTACCTTCACTACAGGCTCTACCTTATACTGCAGAAAAACAGCAGTTGAGTACAATGTTTGTAATAACTTGTAAGTGCTTCTTCGACTCATTTAGGTAGGACCAAATGCCATTTTGTTTTTGTTTTTTCAAGCTTTTTAAAATAATTTTACACTTTTGCATGAGTATTTCACGTTTTATAGCTTAAAATAATGTATATCTAGGAAAACTGTCTTTTGTTGGGGAGCTGTTACTTTGAAGAGAACGCTTGGATTAGGTGTCTGTCGCCCCCTGTTGGCAACAGTGGGGAATGAACGGAGCATAAAATGGATAGATAAATGAGCTGACTGCTTCGCAGTGACAACAATTTAAGCTCTGAGATGATCAGAACAAGTCCGGTGACGGTGTATAGGCTTTAGAAACGCACAGGAGCACTTCCTGGTTTCACGTGACTACGTAGAGCTGTGAGACCGAGCGTTTTCAGATCTAGAAAAAGGGCAGTGCCTCAGCATACAGGATTACTCAAACATGTGAATAAATACTACTCCAGGTATGTTTTTGAGGTGCAAATATTACAACAAGGTTAAAAGCTCAAAAAAGTTGATTTGGCATAATGTAGCACCTTTAAACAATATGGTGTTTTGGCCCTGGTAGTAGTTTTCATTAAAAGGCATGTAATAAATAGTCATGGAATACAGGAGCAGTGGGATTTATAAGGAAGGTCCAACATCACAGCTTCAAATAAATCAGACAGGTCCCAAAAGCTCACAGTAAAACTAAGCAAAGGCCTTTGTTATGGTGATAAAACCCTAGTCTCACAATTCATTGTGAAATGCCTCAAAACATTAATTTTAAGCATTAATTTCACAACAGTGAATAAACATAGGAGCCATATGCTACTAACACTCAGATAGTTTTGAATATTGGAGGTATTTATTTTGTTTGATGGCTTTGGAACCTGTGAGATACCAGGAGAGTGTCACGTGTCACAGGGCAGAGGGCAGAGGGCAAAGGGCCAGAGCGGACCTTGGACAGCCTACACACGACCTCAGTGCTGCCCACGGCTTTGGTGAGCAGGCCGTACAAACGACCACGGTCTGAGAGCAGCTGGGTGCAAGCAGGAAAGAGAAGAGTTACTTTGAGTCAGCAAAGTAAAGCTCACAATATCACTGACTAACACATACGCTAAAATTCATAATAACCATAACCAGTGGTGGATGCACTTAGTTACTTTACTTAAGTACATTTTTCATGTATCTGTACTTTAAGTAGATTTTACAGGGGGTACTTTTACTTTGCTACATTTTAGAGCAAGTATCTGTCCTTTTTACTCCACTTGCAGTTGGTTTGAAGTACAAAATATTTTGAGTTTTGGTTCAAAATCTGTGGTTTTGTTGTGCCCTCATTATAGACAGACAGTACATAAATATAACAGATGCAGTAAAGTAGTACTTCTTTAGAAACATCAGAATAATAAAGAGCTCAGAGCTCAGAGACAGATTCAGTCTCTTCTACTGCAGCAGTTTGTTCATTTCATCTGGAATCAGCAAAATCCCTCACATTTAACACATTCATGAGAAATACTTTTACTTTTTTACTTGCAAGTACATTTCAAAGTGAGTACTTTTATACTTTTACTTAAGTAGAAAATTGAAGGTGATACTTTTCTTGAGCTCCTTTATCTGTACTTTTACTTATTTAAGTAGTAGAGTACTTCTTCCACTACTGATGAAATGTATGTGACATATTTAAGACCTGTTTAAATGCATCTAAGACCTAATACTTTGCATCTTGGCAAATGTAAGACTTTTTAAGGCCCTGCAGAAACCCTGGAAAGAAAAGAAGTTTTCCTGGTTCAAAGGTTTTTTTGGTTCAAGTTTGATTTAATCTGGGCTTTCATGAGTCAAAGCCATGCATTTGTATTGAATTCACGTAAACTATTCCTCTATCAATGAAGACAATCATACACAGCTTTTCTAACAGTGTCCAGCCCTGCAAAAACTCTCTAAAAACAGCACTTTCTGAATATTTCTTTTATCTTTCCACTGACAGAAAACTGGTCAACCATGTCCCCACCTTAACCTTTCATGTTTCTCCTCAGCTCTGAGTCTCTCGCCTGCGTCCTCAGCTCTGAGTCTCTCGCCTGCGTCCTCAGCTCTGAGTCTCTCGCCTGCGTCCTCAGCTCTGAGTCTCTCGCCTGCGTCCTCAGCTCTGAGTCTCTCGCCTGCGTCCTCAGCTCTGAGTCTCTCGCCTGCGTCCTCAGCTCTGAGTCTCTCGCCTGCGTCCTCAGCTCTGAGTCTCTCGCCTGCGTCCTCAGCTCTGAGTCTCTCGCCTGCGTCCTCAGCTCTGAGTCTCTCGCCTGCGTCCTCAGCTCTGAGTCTCGCGCCTGCGTCCTCAGCTCTGAGTCTCGCGCCTGCGTCCTCAGCTCTGTGTCTCTCAGCTCTGAGTCTCTCACCTGCGTCCTCAGCTCTGTGTCTCTCACCTGCGTCCTCAGCTCTGAGTCTCTCGCCTGCGTTCTCAGCTCTGTGTCTCTCGCCTACGTCCTCAGCTCTGTGTCTCTCACCTGCGTCCTCAGCTGGGTGCATGTCCGCTGTGAGTCGTGGAGCTGTGTCTCCAGCTCTCGCAGCAGCTGCCTCTGGACAGAAACCTGTTCCTGAAGAGCCGAGTTCTTAGACTGGAGCTCGGACAGGGCTTTCTGAGAGTCGGGCGACTGCACTTCCACCGTCTGCGTCACATACTGGAGAGACAAGACAGGTCAAAGGTCAGATGGACCGTTTTCCTACCAATTTCAAACCACAAATTAGATTAAACTTTGCACATAAAAATACAAAATGCACTTTAGCATCTATCCAGAGGAGCCGAAAATAGTAAGTAAGCATGGGGAAATAGTCTCGGTATGGGACACCTTAGAACGAGTCGCCCCAAAACCTGCTGGTGTTTCCATGACTGTGGGTCCAGGAGACCCACGTCTGTTACATAAACACTGACATCACACAAGCGCAACAAAAGTTGTGTTAATAAATGCAATAAAAACGTGTTTGAAACTCACTTTTAAAACATAAAAGGCGCTGGCAACATATAATAAAATGACAAGCATAAATCCTGGTGTGTGTGTGTGAGGTTGGAGCTAAAGCTGTATTAGTAAACAGGAGACTACTTCAGGTTTACCTTCAGCTTTCTGTGCAGTAAATTGTTGGTATAAATCAAGTCTAAACTAAAAATGAAATGTTTAGATTCTTGAAGCTGTACGTCGCTAAACCGGAAACAGCTGTTGCTAATATATGCTAGCTTTATTTTTACGAGAAAGTAGCCTCAGCATTAGCTTGTCTTGTCTTGGAATATGGCTGTTTATCACAAGGACAAGACAAGCTTGATTAAAAAACCCCAAAAACAAACATTTTCTCTTTTATTTCTGTTCTCTGGCTTGTTGTTTCTGCCTGAGGATTCTCTCTCATCCAATCAGCTCGCAGCAGTGCCCACATCTAACCGTACCAGACGCTTAACCGAGCTGGACCCCATTGGGGAGGAGTGCTAAAAGTAGAACGATTTGGACCGCTCTGGGAAATGGAAGCACCCGCCCAAATCGCCCTGACCCACCCCGTTCCAACCTAGTGGAAAAGCGCCTTAAAACTCTGCATCTGTCCTCTTCTGTCCCCTCACCTTGACTCTAGGGGGCGTGGCGGCCTGTCTCTGCAGCTCCTCCTCACACTCCTGTATTCTGAGGCTGAGTTTGTGCTCAGTCTGTCCCTGCCGGCGCTCCGTCTCCTCCAGGTGCCTCGTGGTCTCGTCCAGCTCGCGGTGAAGACACTCCACTTTGGACGTCTTGTCGAGCAGGTCTCTCTCCAGCTCAGCCAGGCGACGCTCCCTCTGCCGGGCCTGGCTCTCCCAGCGGGACACCTCCCTCTGAAGGGCCTCTGCATTCTGCACCACACACAGGACAGACACACAATTAATCTGCATTTTATATATCGCAGTAACTTTGGCAGTCCACTGGCAGTAAGGCAGAGTGGAAGCAATGGTTTGCAAAGTAATAACTCAATATTAATAATATTAATAATAGTAATAACAATATTATTCAGTGGGATATTTTACCATTTCATCAAAAAATAACAGCACAGTTTTAATTGCAGCACATCTCAAAAAGTTGGAATGAGGCAACAAAAAGCAGGAAATAAAAACATTTTACTTAAAGGATCTTTTAATAATCTATGGTTTTCACTTTGGATTTTATTTCCAGCACTTTTAAGCTTTTTTGGGGAAGCAGAAGTGGGGCAGTAGTTACCTGGCTGTGGGGGCAGTAGTTACCTGGCTGTGGGGGCAGTAGTTACCTGGCTGCGGCGCAGGTGGGGCAGTAGTTACCTGGCTGCGGCGCAGGTGGGGCAGTAGTTACCTGGCTGTGGGGGCAGTAGTTACCTGGCTGTGGGGGCAGTAGTTACCTGGCTGTGGGGGCAGTAGTTACCTGGCTGTGGGGGCAGTAGTTACCTGGCTGTGGGGGCAGTAGTTACCTGGCTGTGGGGGCAGTAGTTACCTGGCTGTGGGGGCAGTAGTTACCTGGCTGTGGGGGCAATAGTTACCTGGCTGTGGGGGCAATAGTTACCTGGCTGTGGGGGCAATAGTTACCTGGCTGTGGGGGCAGTAGTTACCTGGCTGTGGCGCAGGTGGGGCAGTAGTTACCTGGCTGTGGGGGCAGCTGGGGCAGTAGTTACCTGGCTGTGGGGGCAGTAGTTACCTGGCTGTGGGGGCAGTAGTTACCTGGCTGTGGGGGCAGTAGTTACCTGGCTGTGGGGGCAGTAGTTACCTGGCTGTGGGGGCAGTAGTTACCTGGCTGTGGGGGCAGTAGTTACCTGGCTGTGGGGGCAGTAGTTACCTGGCTGTGGGGGCAGTAGTTACCTGGCTGCGGCGCAGGTGGGGCAGTAGTTACCTGGCTGTGGGGGCAGTAGTTACCTGGCTGTGGGGGCAGTAGTTACCTGGCTGCAGCGCAGGTGGGGCAGTAGTTACCTGGCTGTGGGGGCAGCTGGGGCAGTTGTCTGGGGCGGGGTCGTGCTCTGAGCTCTTGCATGTCTTCAGCTCCTGCTTCAGACGCTGGTTCTCAACCACCAGCCGCTCCAACTGCTTCTCCAGGTCTGTCGCCCCCTGCAGGACACAAACATACACCACAAGATAGGTTTCTTGTTCTATTAAGTGTTGATGACCTTTATTTTATAAGGCTATAATAGATACAGTTTCAGTTTTGATATTTGGACTGTGTCTTAATTCATTAAATGCACATTAGTTAAATGATGGAGGCCTTAAAGTAATGCAGAGGGAGGTATTGCTGTTATACCAAGAAAAGATTGCATAATTATACATAGGTTAGAACAGAAAAGCTACTTCCTGTTGTGACTGGTCAGCTGCCGCGTCACTACTGACTAGATTGACCTATTCACCTCATTATGTAAGAGAAAGCCAGGCTGAACCATTTCACACATACACACAGGTCAATACATTACAATACAGCGGAAAGGTCCATTTAGTTAAGAATCGACTATTCTAACACCCTCCACATTGAACTCAATCAATCCCTCCTCCATAAGCTCCAGTTGGTTCAAAATGTGGCTGCTCGCCTTGCTCCAAAAACACACACAAACCACCCCTGTTCACCTGTCTCTCCATTGGCTCCCGGTGCATTTCAGGTTTAAAGTTTAAAGGGGCTATATTATGCAAAATCAACTTTTCTGAGCTTTCTACCATGTTATGATGTTTCCTCATCCAAATACTTCATACCTGGAGGTGTGTTTTGTTTCCTTCATGCATGTTGAGTACCTGCTGCTGTGACGTCCTCATGACCCCTCTGTCTCGAGTAATCCTCCATTCTCTTACACAGTTAGTGAGAGGCCAAAACGCTCTGTTTCACCGCTGTCTACACACAGCTAAAACACACTTATTCACACCTGCATTCGACACCTAATTTTTGGCTTTGAATGTTGATGTAACTGTACATTTTCCATTTGTGCATTTTTAGTGCTTTAATGTTATTTCTTGTTGTTAGTTTTAATCTGTCTTGTTTTAAAATGATCTTCTGTGAAGCACTGTGGGCACCATTAGGCTGTTGTAAGGTGCTCTACAAATAAGGCGGTGTTCACACACTGCAGGTCTTAATGCTCAATTCTGATTTTTTTGGCATGGTTGTTCACATTACATTTTAAATGTGACCTCCTTTAATCTCGTGTGAATCGTTTCCAGCCTTAAAGTGACCTGCATGCACAAAATAAGACCTGAGGGAGCCTGGAGCGGTGGGACTGTGATGTGAGGGGCTTCACTGACTCCATAAGTCAGTCCATAAGTTCAGGATATTGTAGAAGATGTTTGAACACATCTGTCAGTGACACTCCTCAGTCCTGATTTCTTAATATTTCTCATCCTCAGTACAGTTACAATACAACCCTCAAGTTTAGCTTCAACAGGATTGTCAGCTTATATACAAATTATGTTTAAAACCTCATTTTTTTTCACTGACTCAGCCCCATCAGTATTGTCTGCCAGGCTTGTTACCATTTGATCTGTCCAGTTCTCGCCTCTTCCAGCGCAGAATTACATTTTCTTTTGCATTTTATGACATAAAGTTCAGATTAAATGTGGCTTGTTCGTTCAGACAGCAGTTACATTGAAAAAGATCAGATATGTATCTGATTTAAGAGGAGCACATATGGAAGTAGCCTGGATCAGATTTAAAAAAAAAAAAAAAAAAAGTGCTGTTCACACACTCACAAAAAAATCTGATATGGGGTCAGATTTGGGTCACTTTTGCCGGCAGTGTGAACATGGCCTAAGTTTGACCTGTTTTTTAATTACCGTATTTTTCGGACTATAAGTCGCTCCGGAGTATAAGTCGCACCAGCCAAAAAATGCATAATTAAGAAGAAAAAAACATATATAAGACGCACTGGAGTATAAGTCGCATTTTGGGGGAAATTTATTTGATAAAATCCAACACCAAAAACATACATGTCATCTTTATTTATTTATTTTAAAATTAAAATAAAATAGAGAACAACAGGCTGAATAAGTGTATGGAATACTAACGTTACATGACAGACATGCCTGGTAATGTCAGTAACGACGTAACATATTAAGAGTTATTCAGATAAGTCTAGCATAAAGAACATGCTAACAAGTTTACCAAACTATCAGTTTCACTCCAAATCACTAAATCCAATGAAATCTTCATCCTCGGTGTCACTTTTAAACAACTCCCTTAACTCGGGAGGTAGACAATGCGCCACTTCCTCTTTTACGTCGCTTACGTCAGACTCATCGTCAAATGATATAATTATCAACACAGGCCTATGGCGCCATCTTGCGGTTTAGTGTGAAAATTACATGTGAAATGATATAATAATATCATTTCAAATGATATAATAATATCATTTCAAATGATATAATAATATCATTTCACATGTAATTTTTCACACATAAGTCGCTCCGGATTATAAGTCGCACCCATGGCCAAACTATGAAAAAAACAGCGACTTATAGTCCGAAAATAGCAGTTCATTCCTGCAGCCCTAGAACATATGACTGATGTTTTTTTGTATTTAAATCTGTCTGTTCTGTTGCGGTCGCACTGCTGAGCCTCACTCTCTCTGTATTAAGTTATTTCTGTAGATATTCCCTTTCTTGTGACCTGCTTTGTGAAATGTGAACGCAGCTTTAATAGGACACCACACACTTTCACTCACAGGCTTATTTTTTTCCCAGGGTTCCTCAGGAATGTGGTCTGTCGTGGGTCTTACCAGTTCAGAGCGCAGTCTCTCCACCTCCTGGGTCTGATCCAACAGCTTCTCCTCCAGCTCCTCCACCTGAAAAACACACACACCACATTCAGTGATAAGCAATACAAGAAACACACAAAAGTACTGTAATGCTAGGGCGGGGATTCAAGACTGTCAATCATAAATTAGTGGCTGCATGAATAGTCGTTTGTTATTGAATGTGACCAAGTGTCAGCCCTGCAGTTGGCACTTATTTAAGGTGTACCACTATTCTCTCTCCTCGATTAAAACTTCACAGCCTTTTCTGAAATCGCCTTTCTTAACCATCTTTAACTGTGTGCAATAATAATAAAATAAATACATAAAACACAGGGTATTCTCAAAGGTCTTAAAAGCATTATATTACATTGTATTACATTTGATTGTGTCAAAATCAAGGCCATAAAAGTAGGGGTGTAACAATATGTTTTTGCAATGATATGTATTAATTAGAATTGTTTCAATATGATTCAAGAATGATATTGACTAATTTGGAATGATACGATTCAGTACGATTTAACACCTTCATATCAATAATCGATATAGCAGCTAAAATCATAGAAGTTTACTTTTAAATGTAGCATCGCGGCCTAGGTTGATTATATCCAGCAGACAGAGAAGAAAAGTTGAATTTAACATTTTATTTCATAAAAACAAAACAAAACAAAAAACACAAAAATTATATCCAAAATGCCGTATCTGGTTTTATTTTTCCAACATCAATATTTCCGTTATGGTCATGAGTTATTATACATTTTTTCCCCCTGTATTGCTATGCATTTCCTAGAAAGCAATACAATTTGATACAAGGTAATGTGTATCAACAGCCTATAGTTGTAGCTTAGGGAAAAAAAAAAAAAAAAAAAAAAAAAAAAAATCTATGTATTGATAGAGTTATTATATTATTACACCCCTACATAAAATTATTAAATATTGTGAGTAGGTATTACATTTTGTTTATCTAGATCTTAAAATTTGTCAAAACATTATGTTAACATTACAAATATGAAGAGCGACCGCATTAAAATATATTTATTAAATAAATGTTATCAGTAATTGAGCATAATTCATTTATTCACTGCACTGGAGTTTTTTCATCTGTATTAGACTTTTAAAATGAAACCTCTGAGTTTCAGAGCGTTGTACTGGTTTAAAAACTGATTGGACGATCAGCGACCCAGTTTTAGAACCAAAACAAAAAATGTAAACAAAAACAACTTGGCCATTATGTAAAAAATATTTTTAATAGTTAATAACTCAGCTGTACCATTGATATCAGTAAAACTAATATTTGATTTAAACATGTTTACATCATATCTGGGGACACGTGGGTAATTTTGATTAAATATAAAAATATACACTGCTCATTTCATTATTCCTGATGAAAAAAAAAAATACTAAATGGTGTACTCAAGCAGAGCAACATAAATTGACGCCTAACCTCTAATGTAAAGATAAATAGGTGCATAAAATCCCACCAGCCAAAGTGTTATCTCAAATCATCTTGTAAATATATTGTTGCACATTGATTATATTTTAGGTTTTTGCCACTCTCAAAGCTCAAAAGGCCTGGAGTCTGGACGCAAATGTTTAATAGACAAACAAATCCTAAGCAGGTCACAAAAATCAGGTTAAACCTTAGCAGAAGCAGCAGCAGCAGCACACAGAGAACAAGGGAGTGTTCGAAACTTTATTAGATCAATAAAACAGAGCTGTCAAACCATCAAAGCGATGTTCACACAAGTTCTCCAAACAAGCACTGAACAGGTTTTAAATAGACTCCAGTCACAGTCACTTCTGTCAGCGAGAAAGTGAGTTTGACACATGCAGGTGGCAGCCATCTTGTTGTTCTCACTATGACTGCGTTCACACTGCAGGTACAAGTGGCCCAAATCTGACTTTTTTGCCAATCTGTGTATATGTTGTATGTGATGTTTTCGTGACAGTGTGAACAGCACAAATCAGATATTTTCAAATACGACTCGTATATATGATGTATGCAAGTATGTATCTGATCTTTTACAATGTGACTGAAGTCTGAAGGGACAGTCACATTTCATCTGACTTTTATGTCATTGAAAAGTAAAAGACAGCCTAATTCTGTGCTGGAAGAGGCAGGAACTGGCCCGATTTAATGGTCACAGCCTCGCAGACAATGCTGATGGAGCTAAATTAGGTTTTAAACCTAATTTGTATTTATTAGGATTGAGGAGTGTTACTGACAGATGTATTCAAACATCTTCCACATATCCTGAACTTATGGAAAAACTCTGAGTCAGGCTGCACCATGACTTTTTGCACATGTGGGTCACTTTAAGGCTGGAAACGATTCACACACCTGAGACTGATGGAGGCCACTTTTAAACTGAACAGCCACAAACCAAAAAAAATCTGATTTGAGGAAAAAAAAGCAGAATTGAGCATTAGGATCTGCAGTGTGAACAAACCTGTGTGTGTGTGTATGTGTACGTGTGTATGTGTGTGTGTGTGTGTGTGTGTGTGTGTACACAAACCTGTGTGCGCAGCCGAGTCACGAGCTGCTCCTCCTCAGGACGGTGACGGGCAACAGACTCACTGTGCTCTGACAGCGGGACACCTGCATAATAACAGAGTATATGTTTGTCATTGAGAAATTATTTGGCTTTTACTTTTTGAACCAAGTATGCTTTTCTTAACCATAGTTTATTTTCTGGTTGGCGGCAGATAATCTTTTTTGTTTAGACTTTTTTCTATCTGGTGTCATCTGTGTCCAGTGTGCAGTATTTTTGCAAATTGATCTGGCACAGATTTTGGACCGGATGCACTTCCTGAAGCGACTTTCTTATTTATCTGCCAGAAAGAGTACAATGGCTTGTGACCCTCTGTGGCTTGATTAAACATTGATAAGCATACATTACATAGCAAGATAATAAATACGTAAGTCAATAAGTTGATAAAGCAGACAAGACTTTCATTGTTTTGTAGTGTGAATATATAAATAATTAAAGTACTTTCATTTGTCATTATACAGACAAGGTGTACAACAAAATTGCATAGATGTCAGATGGATGGTTACCGCGAATTTATACTGAAAATGTCATGAGGACGTTGTAGCAGCAGGTCTTTTTACGTGCGCCTGTTTACACCGAGTGCGTCAGAGCTGCTGCTGTTACACTGCACAAGAGGAACTCCCCCCGGCTCACTGTCTAAACAGAAACTGTGGCTACTGAGCCCCGTACCTTCTACCGCTGCACGTTCCTGTAATTCTTTGTAAAATGGCTGCTTTGTGTTGAAATTTACATTACATTTCTCCCTCTCAAGAATCAAATTCTTGATGCCTGTTTCCTGTGTTTCCTCGGCTTTAGCTCTACAGATAGACGCTCAAAAAATAGAACTCCAACCATCCAATAATTTAAGTTTACTGGACCGAAAAATGAATTAAAAAAAAGCAATTTCAGCGCCACTCCCAGCATTGTTTTAGCTATGTCTCAAAATAGCTTCAGCTTGAAAACACCATCAATAAAATAAACCAGGAGTTGTACTAAAAAACTGAAATAACTATACATTTCTGTTTTGGTCTACAGAACTGACACTCTTAAAAACTCACCGTTACAATGAGCCGGTGGCGTTTGGTCTTGAGGTGAATCCACAGCAGTCTTCCCCTCGACGTTTTGCTGCTGCAGCTGCTGTAACAGGAGGTGACGAGTGACTTCTTCAGACCGGAGTCGAGCCTGAAACTCACACACCTTCTCCTGTAAAGTCTAAAAAACACAAACACCCACACACACAATAATAATCAGTGTATGATAAATGGTACAAAATATCTGTTTATAGCACTTGGTGGAATCTAGTTTAATACAACTCCCGGACACGCCCTGTCCTTAGAGTCTGCTTCTCACTAGCTCTGCATTTCTTTACTTAATCCTATTCCACTTTTACTATGGTCATATGGATTCTAACATTGCCTGACTCAAGATTGATGTTAATTAGTGAAAAAATCTATATAACAGACTAGTTTAAATAGAGCAGCTGATTTCTACACATCTACATTTCTCTATAGCTCTGTTAATTATAGAAACTGTGATAAAAAACATCTAATGCAGTAGAAAAGGCAGAAAATACAGCGTGGACTAGCAAAAAGGGAGAAACTCTGGAGGACTTTACATTGGCTGAAGTCCAGAGACAGGACCAGGTGACCTTCTGAGAGCAGTGTGGAAAATGGGAAAGACAAGGACAGCACAATGAGAGACAAATGAGTTTAGAAGAAGAGAATGAGGATATGGTAGGACAAAAAACAGGTGACGATGAAGTCCTTAAAAATGCACCGTTACTAAAATGCCACTCTGATCGGACAGGAGTGAAGGGATGAGTGAGAGACGCCCCTGAAGAGCAGACGCGGTGAAAACATGAGTCAGCAGAAGTCAGTGCTGAGGCTGTGACAGTGGCTCAGCAGTTTGTCACTGAAACTGACCAGAGAACAGTCCACTGTCAGGCCACTGTCACACTGAGTCCACCATGAAAGAGGCTGCTCATTTGTACGACAGCTAAGGAATGATTTTAGCATTTTAAAACAAAGTTAAAGACTATTTTTACTAATTTTGGCCTTAATTATAGCTTTCAGTACAGCGTTGTCTTTTTTTTCACTTTGTGTTTATTCTAATCTTTTTACATTATTTTCAGTGTTATTTTTAAGTGGAATTTATATAATTTGTACTGCTTGACTTACCACTCTGGTCAACCGAGGCTGTTTTTAAATGTGCTATATGAATAAATTTGATTTGTTTTAAGTTTAATGAGTCTAGTCAGATTTTTTTCTTTTTGGACCTGGTTTAGACCTGGTTTAGACCTGGTTTAGACCTAGTTTAGACCTAGTTTAGACCTAGTTTAGACCTAGTTTAGACCTAGTTTAGACCTAGTTTAGACCTGGTTTAGACCTAGTTTAGACCTAGTTTAGACCTGGTTTAGACCTAGTTTAGACCTAGTTTAGACCTAGTTTAGACCTGGTTTAGACCTAGTTTAGACCTAGTTTAGACCTGGTTTAGACCTGGTTTAGACCTGGTTTCGAGCTGGTTTAGACCTTGTTTAGGCCTGGTTTCGAGCTGGTTTAGACCTACTCGTTCTCATGATATTCAAACTTAGTTACTGTATGTTTTTCTAGCATCATGCAGCCCAACAGTACAGTACAGTAGAGCAGAAGTATATGCCTGTGTGTTACCTGTATGAGGAGCTGCTGCCCGGGCGTACTGGCCTCGTTCAACTCAGAGCTCAGTGAAGGTCTCTGTGAAAAGGCTGACGTCGGTAAAGACAGAAATGAACCGTCCTCTTCACCATCACTCATCAGGAAGTCCACTGAGCTCGCTGCAAACACACACAACAGGAACACAACATTAAAGTTTATCTCCTATTGGGCCTCAAAGTCTCATATTATGATACAAATCTGTAAGCACTACTGTCTATGTTGTCCAGGTCTTTTTAGTGTTATGTGCAGTCATTTTTCTCACCAGTATGTTGTTTTCTTCTGCATACACTGCTTTGTGCACACTGAATACAACATTGGTTTTCCTTAACAGTGAGTTGTCCCAGTTATCCCACCTCTTTGACACCTCCCCATGCAAGAAAGAGGGGACAGACACACCCCACACCGGCACTGCAGCTTTTAGGATGAGGCGAGATGTGAGAGAGATAGGAATATCTGGAAAAAGTAAGCCTGGAAAAAGGGCTTATGTCTTCAACCCATCTCCGCAAAGTACCTCTTACTCTAATAAGATGCTGCCTCGTGTCAACTGTAGAGACCCGATCTAGTAGCCTGGCCAGCCACACAAACTCATTTCCTATTCTATACAAAAAGTTTAGTCTGGTACCCCTTCATGAGAGTTTAATTTCTATGGGCAGAACAATCACAAATAGAGTAACCAATCAGAGAAACGTAAGCGGTGCCCAGAAGCGGTCAGAGAAGTGATTAAATTAGCTCGGTAGCCAGCACTGCCTTGGTTAGCGTCCGTATTTGTAAGTGATAGGCCAGGTCCAAATCGACCGGAGAGAAACAGTTTGCTGCGAGTGAGTAACCAAGACTGTCCTGCTTTCAAAAACAAAGTTATGCATGTCACTATGTAGCAGGTAGCCAGGCTAAAAATCAGCTAGTCTTAATCAAATCATGCATTAATCATGCTATTACAGCCCCATAATCAAACCCTGTTCAAGGCTTGGCAAAAAGAGATTAACTTGGACAAAGTGCAGAGAGATGTATTTTCCCCATTTGGACAGAGTGCTTAAGCTGATTTGCAAGTGATCTCTGATTGTAGCAAGATTTTTAACTTTATTCTACAGAAACAGGAAGTCATCACAATGAATGCTCCTCCCCCAAAAAAAACATTTTCCAGTGAAGACCACGAGAACTAGTCAGACAGGTGAAGAGCAGGAGATAAGAACTGTAGAAACATTAAATGCATGTGTGTCAGCGTGCAGTCACAAGTTTACTAAGTCCACACGGAGCTCAAATCTGATCAACCCTAGAACAATCCACCCTCTGTGGGAAGAATCTGGGCTTTAACTGGGCTAAGCTCGCTATGCAGTAAGAGGATGATATAAAACATTCAACATAAAGCAAAGAGGAGGAAACGGCTGACAGATATTGTGCTGAAAATGGTGACATTAAATGTGTTTTAATAACAATATGATCTGGTGTTTCCTAGTTTCAGTCTGTTGATAAATAGTTTCTATGTTTCATCATAACTACAGTACATTGTGTGCATAGCTTCCGTCACAATCATTGATGTCTTACATTACATCATTAAACAGGAACTGGATTCCTTTGGAGAGATATTTTTCAATGAGTCCTTGTCTTTCAAAGTAAAATATGATTGTAAACAATGCACATTATAAAATGGATAAATATGCAGTATGTTCAGGCAAGTGCTTGTGAACAGACTTGGACCAGTTGGATTTTTAGTGCTTACCGCAGAGCAAAAATCAGGTTTATTCTGGGTTTAAAGGGCTCCTTACCTAAACCCATTATAATAGACAATATATTGGAAGAAAGACCATTTCTGGGCCCCTCTGACCATGAGGCCTGGGACAAGAGACCCCTATCCCCCCCGGCAATGGGCTTGCCCCTACATTTCGGAGTAAAATTGTGAAGCCTCACTTGGCTTACTTTTGTTTTCCCCTGTGTGCATCCATAGCGACGCTCATTTTCAGCCCAGAGATGGCAGGGGGAGACGCAGGACGTTTCATTCACTCAACAACAAGTCATTTAACCATCACACAGACTCCGAAACTGTTTATTTAAAAGGTGCTATGAGTTGTATATATTTTTCTATTTAATTAAAAATACCCACATGTCCCAAGATGAAGAAGAGGTAAACATGCTTAATCAAATATTAGTTTTACCGATAACAATGGTTCAGCTGATTTACTCACAATTAAATAATGTTTTACATAATGGCCAGTTTGTTTTTGTTTAGATTTTTTGTTTTGGTTCTAAAACTGCAATGCTGCATCGTCCAATCAGAAAAGAGACCATTGTTTTGATTTAGACTGCAGTACTGTTTTCAGACCAGTAGAGCCCATGCTGCTTACAGAACCTTTAAGGTAAAAAGTTACTTAAGTTCTGCTTTAAACGATTTTCTTTTTGATTGACTGAAAGAAAAGCACTCATGTGGATTATAAATACAGGCAACTATTTTATTTTAACTGTTTAAAATGTATCTTTAATAATTTCCAGTGTGTAAACCTCATTTTTATTTTTAATTTATATTTAGTAAATTCTGTACAATGCGTCTTGTAAAAATATTTCTTTTGTGCATTGTCTTGTGAATATTTTTTAGATCCCTGTCTAAAATCCATACCAACAGCATACATTCAAGAAGGGCACATTTCCTCTAGATTTCAAGCATTCATCTATTAAAGTAAGCATTTCTCTGATAGTCTAAACCTCTAAAAGCCGACCATCAGCTCATCAATCAGTGGCTGCTTAGCTCCAGGCATGTTTTGTTTTGTTATGACCATATTTTACGAGCATTAAGTGAGCTGTCAGGTCAAACGACATTAGCAATGCGTTGTCAAATGTGAAACTGTAACCTTAGCAACGTCTAACAGGGAGAACAAGCTAAACATGAGAATCAACAATAACTTTCTCTCAATGTCACAATGGATATTTCAGTGATATGGTTGTTTTATTGGCATTAAATGACAAGCAGAAACATGCCACCCAGTTATGTTACTTGTTGTATAAGCTGCAGATGTGACAGTGGTATTTATTCCTTAGCAACAATGAACATAATCATATTAACATTTGAAGAAAATTTAAAAGGGTATTGTTTTATTACTAAGGGAAAGGGAAGGGTATTTATATAGCGCTGTAACTATGATACAAGTCACCCAAAGCACTTTACACACAGCAGGGAAGGGGTATTTCATTCACTTCATACTCGGTGGTGGTAAGCTACATTTTGTAGCCACAGTTTCCCCTGGGGTAGACTGACAGAAGCACGGCTGCACACATCTGCACTAACGGACCCTCCGACCACCACCAACCACTCACTCACATTCACACTGAATTCATCACACAAGAAAGTCCTACAAAATGCAATATTTAGCTTAGTCCTGGATTTGCCCTGGTTTAGCCCTGATTTAGACTTGGTTTACTCCTGTCTTTTTCCTGGTTTACTCCTGAATTTGCGCTGATTTTGTCCTGGCTTAGTCCTGCTTTGGTCATGGTTTAAACATGGTTTAGGCTTGGCTTAGTCCTGGTCACATCCTTGTTTATTCTTGGTTTAGCCCTGGGTTAAACCTGGTTTTGTTCTTGTTTAGTCCTGGCTTGGTCCTGGCTTAGTTCTGTCTTAGTCCTGGTCTAGTCCTTGTTTAGACCTGGTTACATCTTTGTTTAGTCCTTGCTTAGCCCTGGTTCATTCTTGGTTTAGCCCTAGGTTAGTCCTGGCTTGGTCCTGGTTTAGTCCTAGTCTGTATGTTGTCAGCAGGTTGTGGAGTGAAATATAGGTGTATACTTTTCCTCTAAATAAGCTACATTTCCCCATGGGACTACAGGTCGGAAATGGCAACTTTGCTCAAAATAAATATACAACTATGGGCCTGGACAGGGTTAACACTTCCAGACACTGACAGACAACCACCTTCTCTCATATTCATTCACTAGGGGCAATTTAGATTCACCACTTCAGCCAACACATGTCTCTGAACCTAACCTTAGGCCCATAGTTGCTTGGATTGGATTCAGCCACACACAACCTGTTACGAGAACAAGTGAGAGAAGCTGAAATATATATCACTTGCATTATAGGGTGGCTCTAAAAGGTGGCTCTTACTTTATTGATAAAAAACACTGTCTAAATGAAGCCAAAAAAACTACATTAAATAAGACAAAGAGGCATTTTTGACAGCTAGGAAACAAAAGGATAACATTCATTGTGTTTGACAAAGTGCATACAATCTCCTCTAAACCTCTAGCACTACACAAGAGAGCTGAATCACTTTGTTAAGCGCCTAATATGCTCATTTCTTTCTTTGTCATTGCTAAAATCCTCTTCTAAAAGCGACATTAGTTTAATACTTTGCACAGTGCACTTGTAAACAGTGAAAACGAGCTTTGAAACTCTGTCCATTTCCCTGTGTGTCCTACAATAGCTGCTGTGTTGTAACCCTGATCCTTTTGCTCTCCTGGGACAGAGGGTGTAAGGCGATCAGCTCAAAAGCACTCACCACAAAATGACAAGAAAAACAAACAAATATATAAATCGTAGCATATGGTAGCATAGTTAGCTCACCTGTCGGCTGCATTGACACCTCTGAGAGTCTGTTCACGGTGCAGGCTCCCATTCATTAGTTTAAAGGTAACACTCGCCCCTCCCTCCACACAACAAGAGACATGACAAAAATGCGGCCATGCTGGGTTTCCCTTGCTCCGCTCCAGCCCACTTGTCCCACTCACCGTCCAATGAGATGTCTTTCTTCCAGAGCTCCTGCAGGCAGGGGGCGTGGCCGAGGTCCCAGGTCTTTCTTGTGCCAAACATGACCGCTGGGCTGAGCAGAGCACTGGACCGCTGGACCGGCTGAGGACACAAGAGAGAGACAGGCAAGTTTAGACCTCATGGTTTTACTGTGAAGTACCCCATAGGTTGTCCAGACAGGCTTTTATCAGAATTATGGCTGGATACTAGGAAAATATGTTTCCATACAACATTTTGCCTCACAAGATGATCCTGGTCTAACCATAGGCAACTTTAGACATGCAACCATTAGAAAAAAAAGCCATAATAACGCTTTGTCTGTCACATAAGAAGCAAACAGTCTCACAAAAATGCTCATAAATTACATGTTTTGGGCACTTTCATGTTACTTAAAAGTCCAATATATCTTCGACCAGACCCCTGCAGTGTATGGTTTTAGAGCCATATGCAGCTCTTTAGCCCTGCTCTTGTGGCTCTTTGGGCATTTGACATCTGGTTATGCAAAGTCAATGAAGAGTTAGATGACTTTGAAACAAGCTGCATCTGCTTCATCTTGTCAATTTAAAATAAACCTTTCTCCCCATTTTCCAGGATATGCAATGGAGTTATTATTAACTGCTGTGTGCAGCCTTTATTGGCCTCTCAGTGCTAAGTAGAAGTGCAACACACATCCTGTTTGTTAATTAAACAGCAGGAAGAAATAGTTACTGAATGTAGCTCCAGTTCTGTGAGCGTGCATAGCTCCTGTATTACACTGCTGGCTAGTGGCCTATTAACAGATGATCAAAACAATGAGTATTTAACAGAGCTCTTTGTTAGTTTGCAATAATTAATGACCACCCTTAGGCTATATTTCAGTTATAGGCTAAATAAATTTTGTGCATTAATATTGGTTGTGGCGCTTTTCAGTTGCAAATTTATTTTTTCTGGCAACAATTGGCTCGTTGGATCCAGAAGGTTGTAGACCCCTGTCTTAGACCAAGTCTGAACTAGTGCTGCACGATTTGATGAAAATGTGCGATTGCGATTATTATGGACAATATTGCGATTACAATAACGATATTATAAATGAGTGGTGTCATGAGTGTACTTGCTTGAATATCAAGGACAACACAGAGAATATAGTTTGTGTATTTCTCAACTCAAAACATACATGACACAGAAAAGATTACAGAATGTGTTTTCCAAATAACTTAATATCAAAAAATAAATAAGTTTGAAAATAAAGATATTTCTGCAAATTGCAAATAGAACGTCATTATAAACTTAAATGCGATTAGCTTAATCGTGCAGCACTAGTCTGAACCCATGATGGTTTAGCATAGATATAGAAATGTTCAACCAGTCGCTGGCGTGCAATGCATTAGCAGGCGTGTGACCTTAGCAGTACTGACACCAAACATCAAGTGAAGAGGAAACAGAGATTTAAAATTAAAGGCCCCCTACTGGAGTTTTTGAGAATGTGCGGAAAAAAGTAATACATTTGTGTTTTATTTCATGTATTGTCAGATTTGCTTTTCTGTTTTTCTGTCTCTGACTTTCTTTTTTCTGCTTTTTTGTGGTGTAAACTGTTGAACCCAGCGCTGCAATTGATATCTTTCCACTTAGACTTGCTCCTGCCATTTCCCCAGTGTATAAAAGACATAAGTCCACGAGCTTGGACTCAACCAATTAAAGTGTCCTTGATCCGGATGAAACCACCCCCTTTGTTCTGAGCCTGTGATTGGTCAAAAAATTCCGTTTCAGTTCAAATTCCCCCTTTGTCAAAAGCATGTTATACCAAATCCTAGATGAGATCTCAGAGTCTCATTTTTTTCAGAGATGACTTCTGTTAAGCAGCTGTTGGCTGAAGAATGAATTGTCCTCAAATACAAGGGGCACAACCTGAAGGATTTTAAGAGAAAGGTGTGTATGCAGACTCAAGAATCTAGACTGGAGCGGATCCTAAGGCTGATCTGAGCACTTGTCCTGCGGTTGATAAAATCTCTCTCTTGTTTTACCAGTCCACGTCTGGATGGTTTCCTCCGGTCCAACGTCCCACCATGTCTCTCTCTGTCCAGCCAGCCTTTATGGACGAGACTTCCCACCCAGCCGAGCATCACGTCCAACTCTTACATGGTCCACGCAGGTCTCTGACTGAGCACCACCATGACCCGGGACGGACTGAGCAGGCAGACCGCTCACAGGTGATCCTCCGAGCCACTGCCAAACTGATCTGGAGTCTGTTCATCCACGCATAGTCCCAACAAAGTTTTAAGTCCAGATTATCAACTACAGATCTAAAGTCAGTGGACAAACACAGTGACCATAATCTGTGCTAATCCCGGGACAGATGGCCGGTTTAACCCCTGAACGCACTCTACTCCCAGTGTGGACTCACTTAGGCTCATTAAATGGTTAATGAATCAATTAAACTTTCACTACATCCATTCAAGATACTGGATACGGCTCTACAGTAGTAAAAAAATGTCAAATTAGAAATTTGTTTTATTAAAAAAGTGAAACAAAGATATTCAATATAGACAGTGAAATATTTCAAGCATTTTTTTTTTCATTGTGATGACTAATAACTTTATGAGATGCACAATTTAAATGTTCACTTCATTAACTATAAGTCATAATCACAATGAAAATAAATCAGTAGGGCTTGCATAATTAAACATTGTCTAATTTATTACTTGATACCCTATTTTTCATTTTATTCAAGATAACAACTGTGATTTTTAGAAATAAATTGTTACTTTTACTAAGTTTTCTTAATCTTTTACTAAATTTTCTTTGGTTGACTACAGCCCTTTAAATCAGTCCTTGAAATATTTCACTGTTTGTGAACCAAATCAATGTAATAAAAGTGTTTCAAGATAGTTTTGTCCCATCAAGGCTTTTTTTTATATAGAACAGCTTAGAAGTGACAGAAAATCTGTTGTCAGTTATCAGAGTCCAGGCCTGAGTCACTCTGTACATGTGCTGTACGCTCTGAGCAGTGTGGCAATTTTGGCCTTTTTGGTGACACCTGGTGGCAGGTGAAGACACTCCTTTCCTTTTTAGCATGTGGCAGCCCTTCAGGAACTACTGCTGTCTGGTAATGAATATAAATTAACTAAAAATTCTTTTTGCATTTGTATTATAAAAACATGTGTTTAGTAACTTGTGCTCACTATTTTTCCACACAACATGCAAAGCTAGATAGCAGTTACTTCATTTAAATACGGCCAAGCATTTTCCTTCCTAATCTTTTGTGACACAATCAATAACTTAAGCAACCTTGTGTGAGCATTTCTTCTGTATGTTCCTCTGAAGGATAAACCAGGAATTGGACTTTGCTCTGCATTTCTTCTCATTAAAAGCTGCAGAGAAAGAGGGTATTATGCTGCTGACACACTCAAATGTACCATAATGCACCGACAAAGAGAGCTCTGGGGAAAATATGAGTGGAAAAAAATGCATGTAGACCTTGTAATCTTTTTTCCAAGCTTAAACTCAACATAATCTAAACTCTGAGCAGAGGTGGTTACTTTTCCTGAAGTACATTTTTACTTTGAGTACATTTACTTCTACTGCTTGGAATTGCAGAGATATTACACAAAAAAATACTGATGTTGACATTTTGTGTAATATCTCTGCAATTCCAATTACGCATTTCCTATTTATTGTATGCAGACACACGTAAGTGCTTTAGTATGCAGCTCTGCATGCATTCCTTATGCTTAAGTTGTTATTAGTATCACTTAATTTTTCTTTACCACATTTCCTTTTTCATTTTTTTATTAATAAACAACACGCATAACACACATTTACAAAAACATCTGAGTCGTGGCTCCAATTTCTCAAAACATAAGCTCAGGCTCTTACTGCATCATACACACCCCTCCCCATCCTAGCCCCCTCTCCATCCGTCTGCCTCCTCCTTTTTTTCCTCTCTACTTCACCCAAGTCCAAACGAAAATTCCATCATGTGACCACGTGTACTGTGTCTTGTTATGTTATATTACTGTTGTGTTTGTGTATGTATGCCTGTGCAAACTGTATTTAACTTTCTGGAGAGTGTGTGGCGGCGCTGACAAATAGCTGCGGCCCGGAGGCTTGCTCCAAACACAATTTCGCTGTACTTTTTTGTGCATGTGACAATAAACCTATCTACCCATCTACCAATCTACCTATCTATCTATCTATCAATGGAGAGGGAGTTTCCTTATGCCCCTCCCTATATAATGATGAACACACCTGTGTCCTGAGTCGGGCTGTGCTCCCTGAGGAAGGCCTTTGAGCTGAAATGCATTGGTGCGTTTTTAATTCATTAGCCATGCTTTTTAATGAAGAAACAGTCAGAGTGACTTGGATTCGTTTGCTTTTCAGACATAATTTACACTTTGGGGTCTGCATTTTGTCCCTAAAAGCGCTGAGTCCCAGTGGAAACACAGATATCCCACAAAAGACCACACACAGAGAGACAGTGTTTGAAGCAGTTATTAAAGACTGCAGCTGCTGACACATCCAACCCTGGCTCTGTCTGAACCACACCGCAGATAAAGTTACACAAACACTGACAACCAAGGGATCCAGTCATTTTCAACACGGAAAGACAATTTTTTCTACCCTTTATGCAATTTAGTGCTGGTTCAGTAAACGCGGATAAAAAGAAAGAAGTGTGGTCCAATGGAGGCTAATCAGCTCTGTGGTAACTCAGGACCATAGCGCAAATAATTTTAACAAAAAAAAATCTTAAACTTGAATAATCAGCAAAATACATTTGTAGCTTTGCCTTTTTACAAGTTTCAGATTTTTTTTTTTTTAACAGAATTAATTGATCATGAGTTACTACAGAGCTGATTAGCCCCCATCGAGCTTTTACACTCTTAATATATGCATTTTTCAAAAAGTCTATGGGAAAAATTAGCTTCCAGCTCCAGAGGGGGGTGAGCACTGTTGAGCTCTATTAGATAAGTCATCAAGGGCAAGTTGAGAGATCTGACCGACCAATCAGAGACGAGAGGCATTGAGGGCTGGGGCTTAAGGATACAGATGGTAAAAAAGATAGAGACAAAAGGTTTCTTCCGATTTAAAATGTTAAAAAGGTCCCCTATAATGCTAAATTTACTTTTTTTAAATAGCTTTTAACCATTATATAATGCTGTTTCCACCTCAAAACCATCCCTGGAGTAGTATTTTCTTTCATTCACGTTTGTTTGAGCAATCCTGTTTGCTGAGCCCGTTTATTAATAATAATAATAATAATCATGCATTAGTCTTATTTATCGCTTTTCTAGACACTCAAAGTCGCTTTTACAATGTGGTGCATTATTCATTCACTCATTCATACAGGTAAGGTGGGTGAAGTGTCTTGCCCAAGGACACAACAGTATGCAATGCTGGGAGTGGGGCTTGAACCGCCAACCTGCGGGTTAGTGGGCAAGCGTCTCTACCAACTGAGCTACTGCCGCCCCCATTTCTCAAGATCGGAAAACGCTCAGTCTCACGGCTCTGCGTAGACAAATGTAACCAGGAAGTGCACCTGCATGTTTCTAAAGCTCATACACCATCACCTGACTAATTTCAGCACTTAAATTGTTGTTATTACAAAGCATTCGGCTCATTTATCTATCCGTTAGTGTCATGTTGCTAATAGCCGAGATAAATAGCCATTTTATGCTCTTTCCATTCCCCGCTGACCTTTAAAGAGTGCAAAACTACATTAAAACCCATTAGCATATACATTATTAACAGGAAGTCAATACCTGAACACAATAAGAGCCTTTAAAGCTTTATAAAGACATAAAGGTAAAAGGCGGAGCTGCTCTTTAATGGAGAAGACTGAAGTGCCTGAATAACAATCTCTTTTATCATCCCAGAGTGTGTTTAATACGGGTCCTTGTAGTTTAATAAGCCATTACAGTAGCAGTAGTAAATGATGAAGTGTGAAGTGTGTTTTCTCTTGTGGTGAATCAAAAGCTGCTGACCAACATGTGTAAGGATTAGTTTTTTCCAGCAGCGTCAGACCTGTTTCCTGGCCGGCAGTGAACACAGCACTGAGCATCTGCTGTCGTCTGACGCCTTCACGCTTCAAGAGCCATGTCCCACTCAGAGACACATCATTAATATCTATAAGCATCTCAGAGTCAGTGGCATACTGTTTTATTTGTCTCTGATTTAATTTTATAAATAGTTTTGTGTAAATATAGAAGATAGTTATCATCCCTACACAGGATGAATCAAAGACACTCAGAAGCAGAAGCTTTCTAACCATGTTATAATGCTTCCCTCATCAAAAAAATACCTGGAGTGGTGTTTTGTTTCATTCATGGCTGAGCCGGAGCTCGGTTCCACAAACTTCTGCCCACTTCAGGAAGCACTAACTAATCAACAACAATCCCTCTACATCCAGTCTGCACTCATTCATTTATATAAAAAAAAAAAAAAAAAAAAAACGTGTACAGCTCTGTTCCCACTGATTCCTCACAGACATTTTTCATTTTGTAGCAAAAACTTAAGGAAATAAGCAGCTCTTTTTGTATATTTATGTTCAAAAGACCTTAACAGCTGAGCACTCTGCTGCCCTCTGCTGGTCTCTTCACCTGTCTCTTTATGGCACCTGTAGAGTACTTATTAAAAACATTTTCTTTTAGCTACATAATGTTTTTTTAAAGTTGTAAACAGGGCTTGACATTTACTTTTTTGCTCACTGGCCACCGTGGCTAGTATTTGTTGCTCGCTGTGTCTTTACTAGCCACAATTCAATTAGTTAAAGAAATGTAAAATTTGGTTTTATGTATGGACAGAATAAATTGATGTAACAATATTAACAATAATGTGATATCACAATATCAAAAGTCTCACAATATCATTGTAGGACTTGTAGCAGAAAGATAAAAAAGCAAGGGAACTACATAGACCATGATCCTTTGCTTCCATTTCAGTGCAGCCAACGCGACAAAATTATTGTTATTAAAGACGTCTTAATCTTTTGAAACATTACAATAACTAAATCCCTAAAGGTTCTTTTTTAGAGAATACGTTTTGTTATCGTGAGCTTTTCTACAACACATGAGCCTTGTGTCAATATCTCATGAAGAAGAACCACAACATTAATATTGTGATAATACCGTATTTAAATATTGTTACATACCTACTAAATGGTGGAAAATTCAATCAGAGCAACATAAATTCAGGCTTAACCTTTAAAGTTAGGATATACAATAGGTAGTCATAAAATTCAGCAGGCCAAAGTGGCAGTGGGAGTATTTGTGTTACAGCCAAAATGAAAATCTGCCTAATTGGTCTGGTGGTTGGCAAGAATTAAAGTCAAGCCCTGGTTGTAAAACATGCAATGCCATTCTAGAGGTGACCAAGATTGGTTTAAAAATATAAATAAAAGCATAATATTGCCCCTTTAAAATCAACTACAACATCATTTATGTTCTTTATTAAGCAATAATCTCTCTAAACAGACAGCTATGAACATCCCAATGCCAGTCTAGTTTGGATTAACTAAAGCTTTAGATGTCTTTATTGAGCTGCTTATGAGCTCCTATTGATTACAGTATAAGGTCTGCTCCTTTGAAAGCAATAATGGTTTAGATTTATACAGCGCACAACTGAGCCTAATATTCATTCACTCCGCTCATTCACTTCAGGGATCAAAGTGCCCACCTTCTGGTGACGACCTGGCGAAGCACATCTCGCTCTGAAGCCATAATCTCGCCATTGCCATCATCTGACATCTTTTAAAATGTGTGGCTTTCTAACTCCAAGCTCTTTCAGACTTTAAAACACAGTATCAGCATTGGCAAAGATCACCACAGTCTGCACATCCAGCAACAGCTTTTAGGAGCTTAAATAAATCTGCTCCATCAAACTAAAGCTTTGCCAGATCTCCAGAGTCGCTAAAGCTTCTGTTAAAAATGCCAGAAAGTCTTTCAAATTAGTTTATTTTAACACATATCCGTCTGTTCGCTGTATCTTTTGCTGAGTCAGTAGCAGTTTATGGGAGTGAGCCAAGGGAGACGTGGCCTGATTTCTGCAGCACAAAATATGAAAACTGTCAAAATAAGACGATGTAAGCCGCCGTCACACAGTGCAGCTCCTTCAGGCGTCTTAAAGCTCTGCCTGCATCCCTAAAACTGGGTCAAAGCATCCTTTATGTCATCCCCCATGTGCTCACTGACTGCTCGCTCACTGCACGCTTTGTTTACTATCACAACCAACAGAGCTACATGACAGACCAGCCCGTGTACTGAATAATAAACATAATATTACATGTCATGGCAGTAATTTTATAAATAGACTGTTTGGTGCAAGAAAAATGCCATCTTGAAATAGAAAGAATCAAAATACAGTACGATTACACAATGCACAAATAAAAGCAATGCTGTCAGACTGCAAAGAAAGCTTAAAATGTTCTGAGACTGTTCACTACTGTTAGCAAATTAAATAGTTTTAAGTTTCATCTTGAGACCCACTTTTATTCTGTCTTTTTTTTATGGATTTCTTTTTATTTGTTTAGTTTTTTTACTCTTAATTGATTTTACGGCTTTTTATTTTTTAATAGGGACTAGTAAAGCTAAACAAAGTAACAGTTATTTATCGTTTTGTAATGTTCTATGTATAGCACTTTGGAAACTGACTGTATACTCCCAATGAAGATTGAACAGACCAATTGAGTCAGACCACCGTAAACGGGACAATATCACAACCAAAACCAGTTTGAGACACTGGAAGAGAGTTTCTATCATTTAGCAAAGGCAAAGTCCTTACAAATAATCTTTTAAAATGAAAATGCAACTGTTACATGTGCATAAGGAACTAAACAGTGTATGAAAATCTATAAAATGTGGCGATACTAGGTTTTCACCCGATAACAAAAAAGACTTCAGTCAAGACAAATAAACATTTCTAAAGCACAAACGGGCAGGAAAGTGATCACCTAAAATAAAAAAATAGTATAATGTGGTGTAAGGTTTGCGACAACAACTACAGGTGTATAGCATTTTGAAACACAGCCACAATCAAATATTACATTGGTAAATTCTGACCTGATGGAGGAATTGCAGAAAATACAAAGAAGTCATGAATATAGTCCATTTGACAAAAGGTAAAACAGTTGCGTTTAGTCCGTGGACAAACTGCAGACACCAGCTGCAGTGGGACACCTGGTGCAGCTAATGTTACCTGAGTTTAGCTCCGCCCCCAAGCCCAGGCTTCACTGGGCTCATCCACACAAGCAAATTGGACCAGTGCAGCAACAAGACCCCTATCCATGTCCCATTTAAAAATTAAGGAAGTAATGTAATTAAGAAGTATCATTTTAAGACAAAGTTCTGTCACAAGGCATACAAGGAGAGACTAGTAAGATCATTTTGTGGTTCTAACAGTGAAGTGGGTTTCTGAAAGGTAGAGCTAAAAAACAGCAGTCCTTTAATAGAGAGTCCTTAAAATGGCAATTAAAAAGGGAAAAAACAGGGTTTTCTTAAAGAGGAACAATGTAACTTTGTTATTTCACTGTTTTTGGTCTGATTTTTCCCTCTACAAAGCTCCCTCTACATTTCAGAGTCCGGCTGACTCCTGTGTGACCCTCACTCAGCTTGACTCTAGTTTTCTCCTCCTCCAATCATACTAAAGGTTTCCTCTGCCTTTTGGCTGCTCTGCCATGACAAAAATCTAAGAAACAAAGCCATCGCTCACTTGTTGTTATGATTAATTGGGATGTGCCGTTTTTGCAAAAGACCCAAGACTTCAGGGACACTGGGTTGGTGCTGCCATTCTTCCAAGGCATTTTTTTTTGCCAAAATACACCAGTGGGCAATGCAGGGGGCTTTATTCACTCTGCAACAAATCACTGAGCCATCACACTGGCTCCATTTTTTTTTAAATTTTAAATTCACTCTTTAAAGTTACACTGTGTAACTTTTCTTCTAAATATGTGGGGCATACTGACTTGTTTTTGTGATTTTTTGAGCGATTATAAGGCCTGAGGCGCGATCTGTTGCTCCGAGCGGGGCTTCTGTACTGAGAAACCACCCTCGCAGTTTGGCCGGGAGCGCTCCGCTGTTCAGGAAAAGTCACGTGACAGGGAACGACTTGCTTTACGGCATTCCCTTCTGCTCTTATACCTGAGGCGCAGGTATAACCATGAAGCTACTTTTAGCATTGTTATTTTCGCCAGTTCGTCATGACCGAAGGACACAAGAAGATGAAGACAATGTCGGACGAGGCAAGAAAAAGAAAATGTGAAAGGGACCGCACCAGATCACAGACAAGAGTCAACATCGGACAGACTTTTGCTCGCTGGCGTCAGATGAGAGACAGAGAAGGCTGCAAATCGGATCACGTTTTTGCTTCTTTACTGTTGGACAGGTAAATTAGCCTCTTTATTTTTTCTTTAGAACGTGCTTTTTCATACAGTTATTAGTTGTTTTAATGCGACCATTGCGCGATAAGCTAACGCTAGCGCTAACTCTATAGAAGATCCAATCTGCGGCCACACAAGTGGTTACAGAAGTTTATACAGTAAATATGAATGCACTCTCTAGTCCCATTGTTAGTTTGACGTAACGCACGCTCGCACAGTTTCAGAAGGAGGAGGGGCCCTAGTGTTTACGTTTTGCGACAGTGCAGTGGCACCTGTGGCCTCTAGAGGCGCAAGACCGGGAATCTTACACAGTGTAACTTTAAATAAGGTGCTACGAGCAGTATATATTTTCTATATTTCATAACCTACATTTCCCAAGATATGATTTGATAAATCAAATTAGTAGTAATAGTTTTACTGATAACAATGGCACAGCTGATTTATTATCAATTAAAAATATATTTTACACAATTGCCAAGTTGTTTTTGTTTTGGTTCTAAAACTGCATTGCTGATTGTCCAATCAGAACAGAGACCATTGTTTTGATTTAGACTGCAGTATTGTTTACAAACCTGTACGAGCGCATGTGGCTTACAGTACCTTGAATATCAGTGTCTATTTCTAGTTTTTGAAAAGCATCTACAGCTTTTTCGAAATAAATTTAAACAATTGTATTCACCAGTGTGTTCCTAAATTGCAGGAATGTAGACTAGATCTTATTAACTTCTACTGCTTATTATTTTGCAGCTACAAAGCAGGAAAGTTTTACTCGGGGGGGGGGGGGGGGGGGGGGGGGTTAACCTTACCAAGCATCTCGTACTGACCTGGACCGCTCTAGTTTAGAATAATGTCAACATTGTGATTTCTCATTTAATAAAAAATAATGTTAATGTTATAGGATCCACCACAGGATATAATGTATATTTCTAGCTGCAGTATTCAAGCTGATAGAAGACTGTGTATGGCAGGAAATCAATATTGCAATTAATTGAAAATGACCAAGACTATGAGTCATAAATGGCCTCATATTCCACAGACGAGGTTACTGCTGTAAAATATGATATTAAAAAGCAAGGAGAGTGATTCATGATAAGCATATTCTTTTATTTCCTAGCTTTTCATCATCAGTTTTTCTAAAATGTAGCCAGCGCTGGTCCCGTACATTTGGGCAGGACAGGTTTGGGGGCCAAGCCTCTCAGTCATTTTTGAGACCATTTAAATATTACTTTATAACATTTTAGTTTAATTTTAATAAAGACCTGGTTTAGACCTGGTTTAGACCTGGTTTAGACCTGGTTTAGACCTGGTTTAGACCTGGTTTAGACCTGGTTTAGACCTGGTTTAGACCTGGTTTAGACCTGGTTTAGACATGGTTTGGACCTGGTATAGACACTGAATAAAACACTTAGATAATAGACCGTTTTTCTAAGGGGAAGAAGGCTTCGAGACATTTTTCATTTGCAAACTCAGCAAGGGGGGCCCAGGAAAACAGGAATTAATATACGTTAGACCCCGCTTTCAGAAAAACCCTCAACAAAAATGACCTGCAATTGCAAGTATTACCAACATATTAATCAAATAGAGTAGGCCAATTTATCAAATAAGCAAATAATGGGGTCGTCTAATGTCTGTGGGGCCCTATGTAGCTGCTTAGTTTGCCTTAGTTTGACTGTTGGACTGATGGACCTTGATTTAATGTTATTGATATTTTCCCAGTTTGGGATTTGATCAGATGAGATTTGATTAGATGCAGTGTGGGAAAAGTGATGGCTGTAAATGCCAATACTTCACCACAAAGCGAATGAAAATGATGTAAGAATGTGTTCAGAAAGAAACCTGAGGGTGCTTCAGTGCTCAGTTTGTCCTCTCTGAGCTATAAGAACATATATTACAAGACTAACAATGCAAAGGTGTTATTTTTGATTGAACACAGCATTGCTTTTGGTTCAACAATATAACAGTGGCTCTGAAATTGTGCCAAGGGTACGCAGGCTTTTGTAGTTCTGGTCTTGATTTAGTTTAATTTAGAACCAGTTTTATTGTCATTTATTTAGCCATGGTTTAGTCCTGGTTTTATTCTTCTTTAGATCTGCTTCAGACTTTGTTTAGACCTGGGTTTAGACCTGCTTTAGTCCTGGTTTAGATGTAGTTTAGAGCAGGCTTAGTCTTGCTTAAGTCCTGCTTTAGACCTGGTTTAACACCTGGCTTGGTCCTGCTTTAGTCCTGCTTAGACACGGTTCAGACACGGTTCAGACACCGTTTAGCTAAGATTTAGGCTCATTTTGGTCCAAGGTGGTGCTCAGAAAGCCCAGTCCTTTCTGGGGTGGTCCGTGTTTGACAATCACTGCACCACACCACTGAGCACCATCATATTCCAGCACTTTTACAGAACAAAAGCCCATGAAACCTTGTAAAATCCAGGGGGAACAATACCTCAAAATAATAATGCTGCAATTAATATCTATTTAAGGTCACATCAACCATTTCCATTTGAACATACAGCGGGTCTTAGGTCATTCTTCCTGTGCTATGCTAACACGTAACAATCAGTTTCCCTGTTTAAACCTAAATACAAAACCTTGTCAAATTTAAGGCAATCAGGAGAAAAAAGTCCCATCTTTTGCAAAATGATGATGCTGCATTAATTATACGATCCATTCTGGCTCCAATAAACCCTCCTCTCTTGATTGTTGCACTGAATAGCTCTGCACATTTAAAGAGCTCGGGGGATTATGGAGATGCACTGGAGCAGAAATAAATATGTAATAACAGTGTGTGGTGTGTGGCGGCCATGCTGTGACACACATGCAGGCCTGAAACACAAGCTTCTGCATCAGGTTACGTCCCCGGCCTCTCTCCCTCCCTTCCTCTCCTCTCTGCGTTCAACACGTCTATCCTCCGTCTATCCTCCGTCTATCCTCCATGTTTCCTTCTCCCCCCTCTGCTCTTACCTCTCTCCGCGCGGCCTGGGCTCAGCATCATCCCTGCATTGTCGTCGCTCTGCAGCTCTTTTTGAAACAGCACCCTCCACCGCCACACGGCCAATGTCACTGTCACGGCCGCCTAATGCTGCAAAAGAAGAAAAAAAACGCTGCTACGGTCCCTCACTCTCCCCCTGCCCCTGCCTCTGTCTCTCTCTCTCTCTCTACCGACCGATCTGTTCCCGTGGCAACAGCACACAGCCCACATCACGCCTTGTTAAGCTCCGCCCACGACCCCCCTCTCTACAGATAAATATTTCAGTCCTGAATGAGAAGCGTGCTCTCCTCCTCCTTCTTCTTTAGCTGAAATATTCAACAGTCTCGTCAGCGGATGTGTCTGATTATATCGTCTACAGCAGTGTTTCACAACCAGGGGTAGAGGGACCCCCGGGGGTATGCAAGGACTTTGCAGGGGGTCCTTGGTATTATTTCATAACTAACAATATGTCAAGCTCAAGTATCTCATTGACTGCTAAAGAATATTATTTGAATTGTATATTTTGTTACATATTTAAAGGTTTAATAGCTTATTTCAAATAATTTTATAGTAGAATATGTATTTGTTTAATAGTTGGCTACTATTCATTTATTTTTTTATTTATTCTAAACATAAAATAATTAAGTAAAATATGTAAATGTAATTGTTCTATTTTTATTTTATACATTTTATTTTAAAGGCAGGCAAATTATTATCTTGAATTTGAGTTTAGAAGAAAATGCAGGAGAATTTGTATCTACAGAAAAAAAAAGTATTAATAAATTGTGATGTTCTTTATGACGACCTTTTGAAGAATAAGCAACACAGCTAGTGTGTGGGTGAGTGTGAGTATTTAGAAAAAAATAGGATATGCAATAACTAAGCTGAATATTGCAATATGATTGGCAATATTTTGATGTGTTATTATTTTGAGTTTAATAATAAAAAAAACTAAACTAGGACTAGGCTAACTGAGAACTACAGTAAGGGAATCATAACAAAATTCTGATTTGAAAATATTTTTATTTTGGTCACATTTTCATTCAAGGCTGACAGGATAAAGAGTGTCAGATGGAGGATGACATTATATACAATATTGTGATACACTTCTTGCATTAAGGATACTGCGTTTGCTGATATTACAATAATAATATATTTTGAAGCCATAGTGTGTTGTACTTTACCTGCCTAAATATATGGTTTAAAAAAAAAAAAAAAAAATCACTAATAAAAATTATGCCATAAACATACATATTGTAACCATAAATTGTAATGTTGTAATGTACAATGTGTGCCATGCCAATCTGCTGTATATTCTCAAATCTATAAAATGGTGGCATCCCACCACATCTAAGGATGAATTTAAAGTTACACTGTGTAACTTTTATCCTAAATATGTGGGGCATACTGACTTGTTTTTGTGATTTTTTGAGCGATTATAAGGCCTGAGGCGCGATCTGTTGCTCCGAGCGGGGCTTCTGTACTGAGAAACCGCCCTCGCAACTTGGCCGGGAGCACTCCGCTGTTCAGGAAAAGTCACGTGACAGGGAACGACTTGCTTTACGGCATTCCCTTCTGCTCTTATACCTGAGGCGCAGTATAACCATGAAGCTACTTTTAGCATTGTTATTTTCGCCAGTTCGTCAGGGCCGAAGGACACAAGAAGATGAAGACAATGTCGGACGAGGCAAGAAAAAGAAAATGTGAAAGGGACCGCACCAGATCGCAGACAAGAGTCAACATCGGACAGACTTTTGCTCGCTGGCGTCAGATGAGAGACAGAGAAGGCTGCAAATCGGATCACGTTTTTGCATCTTTATTGTTGGGCAGGTAAATTAGCCTCTTTATTTTTTCTTTAGAACGTGCTTTTTCATACAGTTATTAGTTGTTTTTACTGCGACCATTGCGCGATATTTGTTGATAAGCTAACGCTAGCGCTAACTCTATAGAAGATCCAGTCCAAACTTCCAAAGGTAGCAGCAGGTCAACTAAAGTTGAAACAATGATGGAAATAGACGCACGCTCGCACAGTTTCAGAAGGAGGAGGGGCCCTAGTGTTTACGTTTTGCGACGGTGCAGTGGCACCTGTGGCCTCTAGAGGCGCAAGACCGGGAATCTTACACAGTGCAACTTTAAAACAAAAACAACATTTTTTAAATAATTTTTTCACTTTTTTGCTGGTAATGTGCACTATTGTTAAGAGTAGTATTTTTTGTATTAGAATTTTATTCAAAGTTGCACTGACTAAACTAAAAGGGACAAATGCCAAATGCAGCTCGCAGAACATTTTTTATTGGCCCTCTGGCTTCCTGTTGGCTCATTTGAGTTATAGCTCCATAACAAAAAATGTTTTAGTGTGAGATGAATCTAGCATTAAGAAAAAAAATTTAATCAGTAGTTGGTGGTGCCAAAAAAAAAAAAAAAAAAAAAAAAAAATCTACGTGAATCCCATATGAATGATTCTAGGGTTGCAACAACTAATCAGAAAATTTGATTATAATTGATTATTGAAATAACTGTCAATTTAGTAATCGTTTTTTTATTGTAGACTCTGAAACATGCCATGTGCTGAGAGAGGATGGTTTATTATCCAGAGCAGTGAAGCAACAAAAACAGTTAACAGTTGTACATTATGTGTTTTTGATAAAAAATAACTCTGTATGTTCTATCCAAAGGTGCTCCAGTGACAAAGTTGTAGCTCCGTCTGGTTCAAATTTAGAACAAATTAAGTGATTTTTGGTAGAATTTTCAAAAAAATTTTAAGGTAACTATAAAACATCTCAATTTTTAACCACTTTAACCACACACGTTACTATCTGATTAACCAATTAATCAAAACAATAATCCACAGATTATTTGATTATCAAAATAATCGTTAGTTTCAGCCCTAAATGATTCACTACGGAGACTATTGAAAGAAATGGAGCAACAGAATGAGACTCACCTCCAGTGAGTGGCCCTCCTCTGGATATAACATTGAGTATGTGGCCCTCAATGAGCAAAAGTCACCCCTGAACTGTGAGCATTATGTTGAAATAATGACAACGTCAGTTTTGACTCTTAAACTTCACCTCTATAATAACCACAAAATTGTCCTTTAATTCACAGCTTTTCTTTACTCCACATCATCCAATATTGTCAGGGTAGCTCCAGGTTTTGTCTTGTGAAAGTTAAGACCTTTTTAAGACTTTTTAAAGCCACTTTGAGTGAAATTTAATGCCAGCATCATCAATTATTATTTTAAAGTCTGACACAGATGAAAGAACTTCAGTGCTGCATAAAAAATAAAATCATGCATGATGATTTATTGTGGTGGCGCTACTTTTTGTAATATTAATGTTTTGACAAATTTGAAGACCTAGATGAACAAAATTTAATACCTACTCATAATATTTAATACTTTTAAGGCCTTGATTTTGAAAAGATCTAATTCAATACCTTTTTAATGCTTTTAAGACCTTGGGGATGCCATGATTGTAGATGATCATTATTCACTGATTTATTAAACAACATTGACAACCATTCACTCCAACATTCATCCACTAGGGGCAATGGAGATTCACCAATTCACCACTACACAGGCAGGTCTTTGAACGATGGGAGGAGGCCAGTGAGAACCCACAGTAAGACAGGTCTTAGTCTGAAGAAGAACAATTTTCTTCTTTCTACACATTTAAAAAGCTTAAGATAACAGCTGTTTTAGTTTCACAGCTAAAAGCACGTCCCAGTGGAAAAGTGTCCGTATATAAAAGGTCAGTGAGGTTTATCCACGTCATACAGATTACATGATGATCTGCGTGAGAATAAAAATGTCCTGAAGCTGATGAGGCTGTGATCCCAGGTCAAAGTTAGATCCACAGCATCATGATTATAGAGTTACGCAACACTGTCGGACATACACAGGGATTTTATCATGTGATCCAACTAAAAATAATATTTATCTGAAGACGGGAACATCCAATAGGCATAAAACCACCACTAATATACACTAAAATGCACAATATTTTAGTGTAGTAGCCTTTAGTTTGATGCTAGGGCTGCACAATTAATCGAAATCACAATTTGAACTGTTTCAATTATTAAAATGCAAAGGCTGCAATTATTTAGGTGATAATGTCCTCTGAATTCAGATTATTAATCTTAATTCAAGCAATTTTTACTAGATTGGATTTATTTACTTATTAGGTTACTTAATAGATTATTTAACTTGTTTCAAGTTTTTTTTTTTTTTTTTTTTTAACTTAAAATTATCCATCTATGGATAATGGACAGATAATTTTGCACTGCTTATGTCCCGCCCTTTGTTTCTCTGATTGGTTACTTTGCCTGTCATTGTTCCGTCACAGAAACAAAATGTTACTGAAGAGGTACCAGGCTAACTTCTTTGTACAGAATAGGAAAAGAGTTTGTCTGACAGCCAGGCTACTTTGATGCATCGTCTAAGACCTAAAATGGGAGTTGCGCACATCAGTCAAAGCCATATTTTTAATTTTGCATAAATATAATTAAAATGACAAACTTGTAAAATAAACTTGGAAAGCTTAATAGAAGTAAAGCAGGAATTCATTGCTTTCCATTTTTACAGCGGTACAGAGAGGACAAGCCGAGCTTTTCTGAAAGCGTTCCAGGCCCATATTGTTGCTCAAGATATAAAACATTTATTGGTTTTGTTTGAAGAATGACAGTTGTTCATATTCTCCACATAAAAAGATGGTGGCGTGAGTTTGCTTTCTGCACCTTCAGCACCAGACAACACTAAAAGCGGGGTAAGCAATTTTAAAAAGTGCATAGGAAGGGCCCAATCTTACACAATCGGTGCTTTTGCATTGGAGATGGTCAAGAATGTTTGTACAGTATTAGAGGTCGACTGATTTGTGTTTTTGTATGGCCAAGACAGAGTTTTAAAATTCAGAACAGCTGATGGCCGATAATCACTGCTGATTTTCTGGGGCCGATATGTAGTGCATATTTTCATAATTTTATGAAAGAAATTAATTTAATATAGCCATTTTTTAAAATGATGCCTATTAAATTACAAACAAATGTGTTAGAATTGGACAGTGAGAACAGATAATGATTTGATATGTTTTTGAGAAAACCAATAAGGCAATCTCAATCAAAGTTGCTGTGTGAGTAGAGCCTATGGACTGTGAAGAGCAAAAAAAAAAAAAAAAAAAAAAAAAAATCGTCTTTATATATAATTATATATGGGTCAGCCTCTACAGTATGAAGGTTAGTTTTCTTCTATTTGAAAATACTGACACCAAGTGTTTGGCCGATAACTGACATAAAGCCAAGATTTTCACATTGGTTTGTGTATTGTCATCTGTATCTCTGTCTGTATAAACGAAACAAAGAAATTCCCTTCATAAAAACTACTTTGAAGTCATTCATCTGTAACTCAAGACAGAAAACAGAACTCAATTTATAAATCCCATAGGTGAATACTAGCGCAAATACTGAGTGCAACAGGTTAACATCAGTTGACTGGTATTGGTGCATGCCAGCAACTTTACCGATAAGCTGATACCAGTCAAGCTCATGCCTATCAGCCAATACTATCCCTACATTTATTTAATTTATGATATTTTATATGTATTGTGCCCACTAATATTGCACTGACAGAAGAATTTTGATTGGCAAACCAAAACTTGACCAGTGGCTTAAGATGTGGTATAATCTTTCTTATTTTAGATGTACTAAACTGACAACATTAGTCCTCATTGTCCGTGGCAACATAAAAATCTGGCACACTGTCTTCAACTAAAAATAGTTTTCCATTTCAAGTGAGTCCTACTTTCTCTTTCCTTGCTGCCCTGCATGTGAGTCAGACGGTCTCCTGCTGTGAGAGTGTTCAGGTCGACTGAGACAGGTGGAAAGATTGCCTGCCTCCATTATTCATTCTATTTGGTGCAGGGGCAATGAATAATACATTTAAGACATGTTTTGAGCCAAATACAATCTGACTTCAGGTCCTGGTTAGGTCCACAAATGATAATTTTTGCCCAGGTAAATCAGTGTGAATGGTGAGTATTTTAAAACCAAAGAAAAATCATTTAATCAAGGAGTACTTTTTTCTCCCTATACATCACCCAAACTTCTTACCTGTCCTTTCTTCTGACTATCAGGGACATTACTGATGACACCGTGTCTCCTTTTTGATCCAGGTTTGTAGCCGATCAGGATGCCACCACCATGACTCCCTTGTCCCAAAGCCCAAGCCGTTGTCCCATCTTTAGATAGACCTTCACGTTTAGGCTCACCCTCGTCCTCAGCATCCTCTGGGCCATTCTCGATAGCCTTACTGGTGCGGTTTTTGAAAAAGCTGTGGATGGTCAGAGCGACCAGGGTGCACAAAACGTACATGATGCTGTCCAGTTCAACCCAAGAAAATGTCCAAAAAAGTTAAAATATGTCATGCAGCTTCATTTTGAGATCTGTTTTACGACAATCAGCTCTTGCAGCGTCCATTTAGGAGTTTTTGTCCCACTTCTACATCTTGAAAGTCAGTTTAAAATGTCTTCACTTGCAAGAATATCGCACTTCTCCACTCTGGAGTCGCCTGTAGTCCTTTATATCACTGCGCGCCTCACTTGTTTGACCCCTGCGCCCTATCTCCGCCCATTCAAAACCAACATCAACAATTCCACAGAAGCGATAAAACTCCTGAACCTTGTCCCGTTAGCCTTGCTCAGTGGCGTTGCTGTGGTTGATGTTGTTGTCACGCATCTCACAATGGGGCGGTAACTTGAGCCTCTGAAGGTGTCAACTTCAGTCCAAGTGTAACTCAAGCAGACATGCCAGACCTGGGTTTGCCCCTTGCAAAACAGCACTAAGCCAGGTTAACCTTAAAGCTAACTAAGTTGGATAATTAACTTTGAGGTGAAAGTCCCTTTTAGGAAAAACAAACAGAGGTTATCAAAGGGGGAAGTTGGATGGGTATAAAATCATTGCAATAAAAATGTGGCCACAACCGCACCTTCTCTAAACTTTCACTTAAGATTTATGTTTTATAATTATTAACTAAAATACCTCCCAAAAGTCCACAACCAACACAGCACCAAAAATATATATATATAGATAGCAATTTAAAAATATGTTGTGTGTGTATGTTAAGTATGTTAAAGTATGTTAAAGTATGTTAATTGTGAGATAACCAAGCGTCTTTCTAAATTGCCAAAAACCAAGTTTGACCAAAAGCTGGTTAATTCAAATCCACAATATAAACTTGATATGGAAGCAACAAACTTATCTAAGCCAGTGGTTCTCAATTTGTGGTACAGCTACCTCTAGTGGTACACAGACTTCTTCTGGTCGCACTCAGGAGTCTTATGCAAGACCTGGTGTAGTTCTGGCTTAGTCCTGTTTTAGTGCCGATTTAATCCCTTTTGAAACCTGGTTGAGTACTGGTTTAGACCCTGTTTAGCCTTGATTTAGTCCTGGTTTAGTCTCTTGAGTCCCAGCTGAGTCCCGGTTTAGTCCCGGCTGAGTCCCGGTTTAGTCCAGGCTGAGTCCCGGTTTAGTCCAGGCTGAGTCCCGGTTTAGTCCAGGCTGAGTCCCGGTTTAGTCCCGGCTGAGTCCCGGTTTAGTCCCGGCTGAGTCCCGGTTTAGTCCCGGTTTAGTCCCGGCTGAGTCCCGGTTTAGTCCCGGCTGAGTCCCGGCTGAGTCCCGGTTTAGTCCCGGCTGAGTCCCGGTTTAGTCCCGGCTGAGTCCCGGCTGAGTCCCGGTTCAGTCCCGGCTGAGTCCCGGTTTAGTCCCGGCTGAGTCCCGGCTGAGTCCCGGTTTAGTCCCGGCTGAGTCCCGGTTTAGTCCCGGCTGAGTCCCGGCTGAGTCCCGGTTTAGTCCCGGCTGAGTCCCGGTTTAGTCCCGGCTGAGTCCCGGCTGAGTCTTGGTTTAGTCCTTGATTTAGTCCCTGGTTTTGTTCTTATACAGTAATGCATGTTTCTGTGATAATCCCTGTTTTGTTCCTTGGAGTTCGTCCAGACTAATGCTCGTTTTAGTTAAAGGTGGTACGTGGAAAGCCCAGTATTTCCTGTGGTGGTTCTTGAAGTGAAACATTTGAGAACCATTTGAGAATAGCAGCGAAGCTAAGGGGCTATTGACCATTCTCCTTGACATTCAATAAAACAACTAAATAAAAAACTCCATGTAACCAACTTAAATCTACTGCTCTAAAATCCCAGAGATGCCTTTTTTAAGTTTTCAAAAAATGTCCAAAGTTAAAGGAAGAGAAAGATTGTAATAATCCAAAAAGTTTGTTGTGTTCACGCTGTTCCTCCATGTTTTCACTGAGCCGGTCGGTCCTAGAGCTTGTGAGTTTGATGGGATAGTGCATTCATGACTGGGACAGCCCGAGAGGTTGAAAGTGAGCTGTACCGTCCCATAAGCGTTCATCAAAGCAGATTAAAAACACGAAGGCAGCTCAGGGCTTCACCTCTGTCAGGGAGAAAGTGAATGACCGAGGGATGGATGGTACAGAGAGCGAGAGTGTCCCATTCAGAATGCACCTCTCCTCCCTCCTCCTCCTCCTCCTCCTCTTCCTCTCAGGCTCCAACCCCTCTGTCCCGGGACCATCTGTTGCCAGGGCAGGATAAACTCAGCCACTCACTGCTGATGTAACACATGATGGTACTTAGAAATATATTTATGTTATGCATTTGCGTTAATCACTATCAATTATATTACTGAAAAAAAGATGGCAAGCTCGGAAGAAGGTTAAACAAGTTTTAAAATATACAGTATATGAAATGCAAGCTGTTATTATGTCCATAAAACATGCAGCGTGGGACTTTTTAATGAGTAAAATGTTATCACAATTATAGATGAAGAGGACTGGGAAAGCAAGTTTTGACTAATCACATAATAATTAAATTCAAATGGGACCAGACCCCCTTTGAATGGACTCCACTCAGAGTGACACACATTAATCTGGGATAATCAGGCACTGTGCAACCTAAGATGGTCTGCACATCTGGTCAGCACTGAATCAACCATTAACAGAAGACAATACCGTTCACGGACAGGGTCGAAAAAATTCCCTCATGAGGTGTTTTTGTCCATCACTGTATAAGAATATGAATATTACTAATAATATAGGTTTATAATGATTGCGATAAAATTTTATTTTTAAGAATACTAAATATGCATACACCAAACAATACCTTAACTCATTTACTGTTCATGTAATTAATGAATGTGTCCTGAATCGTCTAAAATATAGCAACCTATTGGACGCTAGTGCTCCACATTCAGAGACATTTAGGATCTGCAGAACAACGCAGCTCTTCCCCTGACGCAGCCTGATGAGCCCTGAAAACGCCAAAATACAAAACTTTACACACTCTTTCCTCTGCTCACTGAGCTGCACAGCACTCTGCCTCAGACCTGTGGCGCCTGCAGCTGTACTGTACGGCTGTATGCACTGTGCGTGGCCTACCTTTAGATGTTGCCTGTTAAATTCCCATAGCACAGAGCCATAGTGGTGTGTGTATTTACAAATGTGTGTGGAACTCCTGCTTATAGCCAGGAGTGTGTCCATATCCGACTTTGGTTATGCGGAAAAGACGCTACATGACGCGCTCTGAATGTGCCGCTTTATTTCCCCTCACGGGGGTTTGTTCTTTTACTCAAATGCATATTGAAGCTACAGTTAACGTGCTGAGAGTCACAGGATGAGAGCCATGAGCTTGTTTTATGTGGAGAAGATTGCACGCTCCATGGCAAAAAAAAAAAAAAAAAAAAAAAAATCAAAATCAAAAGGAAAAAGACATGTTTAATGGAACCTTAAAGCTCACCACACCACTGTTTTGTATTCATTTCCAGACAGTGCAGACCATAGGCTGCAGAGAGCAGCGCAGTCTGTTCTTAGTCCAGTGTTTTAGGGTTTTTGGGTGTTTTAGCGTGATTCGGCTTGGCGCTCGCACATGGATAAGTCCAGTCCAAGAAGTATATGAAGTTGACACAAGACTATGACAGACAGGTATTTAATTAACTCATTCTGTTGCCATGTCCTGGACAGAACTGGGAATTGCAGCTCCATTTTCCTTCATTTTATTCTGTCAAAATGACAGGTGGCCTTCAGAATTTTCTGTCACAGCTATAAATAATCGGTAAATGACGGAAAATTCTCGGTTAACATAATCTCTGATGGGACCCCAATAAAGAGCTGATTAATACACTTTAAAATCTTGGAGTTTAGAAGAGGCCCTGATTAATGATGCTAATGATCAGTGCCTGTGTAGCCCAGACTTGGAAAACCTCCATCTCCATGTTCAATACCGGACAGGCCTGGGAACGGACCGTGGGAATCTGAAGAACTGCACCAAAGCAATGACTGCACTCAGCTCAGGACAGTTACTGTATTTAGCACAAACGTACAGTAAACAGAGCTGCGATGTTAGTGTTGAGCAGAAATAAAAGAGAGTGTTTCCAGACCAGTGACTCTTTTCACGGCGCTAATGAGTGGACAGAGCCTAAGAAAGAAACACTAGCTTCTATTCAGGCAAAGGCCGCACTGACTAATGCAACGTCAATGTCATGGTCCTAAAACACTGGACATGAATTAGAGAGTACTTTCAGGATATTTAAAGCTGCGATAATTAGATGATAACATACCAATATCCAATATGAACGCTAGACCAGTGGTCAACAAACTACAGGTACTCATTTAGTTTGGTTTAGGGCCTGGTTTAGGGCCTGGTTTAGGGCCTGGTTTAGGGCCTGGTTTAGGGCCTGGTTTAGGGCCTGGTTTAGGGCCTGGTTTAGGGCCTGGTTTAGGGCCTGGTTTAGGGCCTGGTTTAGGGCCTGGTTTAGGGCCTGGTTTAGGGCCTGGTTTGATCTCAACCTCTGTTTGTTGGCCAATGAGCAAACTAATGCAACGGTTACTTTCTTTTACTTTCTGAGCTAAAAGAAAGTTGAAGATGGCAGACTGCCTTTTTTAATGGGTTTTAAGACGCCACATTCTTTGTCTGGCAACAACATTCAGCCACTTTTGTGAACTCGGGATGTTATTTTTCTTCCTGCTTCAACTGAAAACATGATACTAATGGCTAACTTACTAAGTGGTATCACTTATATTAACAAGATGAAGATAGCTGCATCTATGCCCTTGGGATTTTTAAGATGTGGTACTTCCTTGTACATGTTATTTTTCTATTATAAATTAACTATTATAGCTTAAAGTGCAAATAATTTTCTAACTTTCTAACGTTAATAATCAAATAATAAAAGCCTTTATTACCATATGACAATTGTATTAAAACAAAGTTTGCTACTTATACAGTATGTGTTATATCTGTGCTGAGAAAACAACTTTGAAATACTGAATTTACTGAATTTAATCTTTGAATGCAAGCCAAACAAAAAATGAAAAGACAACTTTGCTTGTTTCTTGGCTGTTTTTGGCTAATTTTTCTTTACAGAGCTCCCCATATTAGGGATGCACCGATACCACTTTTTTCAACAAGTACGAGTACTTCCATTTGAGTACTCGCCGATACCGAGTACCAATACGAGTACTTATATAGGGGTTACTTTATAGTTTATACAGTCACACTGCTGTATCTCATTCATCCCAGACTGTGTCGTCTTTTTGCCGTCTGTCCCCGCTCTGCGATGCCAAGTTATTTTTACAACAGAGAGGTTTGAACACAGCTAACCATGGCTAAACTTTGCTCAATATGGACATGTTATACCTCATTTTAAAGATTAGATTCTCCTCTCTTCAGTTGCTAACCAGCGGAGATTCGCCAAGACATACAGCAGCTAACACAGTTAGCGACGGTTTTATCAGACAACAACTGCTTCACACTCCGCGCTTATATCATTTTCGGAACAACTAGGACAACAAAAGGACAACTGCTTGAGCAGAATGTAGAGTCAGCTTTGCTTTTATCTCCATACAGTTCACTTTGAAATCCTTCCACTCGTTCTCACTGCTCAGCTGAGAGGGAAGGTCACGTGACAATGCTGTAAAGTGCTATCGGTTGTTGGTATCGGGCCACTTTTATGAATACGAGTATGAGTCCTTGGACATGGTATCGGTACCGATACCCGATACTGGTATCGGTGCATCCCTACCCCATATACTTCAGAGTAAAGCAGTATCATAAAAACTCATGAGTTCAGTTGACTCTTGTGTGAGCCCTCACTCAGCTTTACATTCATTTTCCCCTCCTTGTGTTTGTACAAAGGTTTTCTGCCTTTGAGTCACTCTGCACTGCCAAAAATCAATAACTAAGCCACAACAACATGCGTGGCTAACAAGCTAGAAGTCTCGTAATACTCTAGACTTCTGTGACACCGGCTCAGCGACGCTAACGGCTGCAAGTGTTGTTTGCCACCCAGAGGCAGCAGGAGTAGATGCAGAGCACTTTATTCACGCCACTACAAACCAGACGGACTCTGAAACAGGTTATTTAAGATAGAAAATGTTACTTAATTATACCACTCTTCTTTGCTTGATTGTCAGTGAACTCATAAAAACAGTGAGATGTGCAAAGAAATTAACAGACAGTGGCCTGGAATGGCTGTCAGACTTTGGCTGATTTAAGAATAAGTTGCCATGGTCTCTCTTTTGTTCTTTGTGGTGTTGACAGAAACATAATGCTCCTTTTTTAAACGACATGTATTGAATACATGATCAGATATGGAATTTCCACATGGGTTGGGAATCTGTCATTAAACTAAAGTCAAACATTGTTAATCTGAAAAAGAGAGCTGTGAAATCATCGGCATGTCCTTCGCTTTCTCTCCAAGACATTTTTGAGGCAAAAGCAATTAAACAGGTCCAGTGAATAGCAAATGATGTTAGTCACATTCTAAATGATCGACCAATTTTTTGGTCTTTAGGGAGGTGCAATATCAACTGCACTTTAAGGATATCTAAGGAATAGTGCAATATTTAAGAGTTTATTAACTTGTTATTTTGTGCAAAATCATGAGTTTGTGCAAATAGTTTATGTAGTTTTAACAGAGTATGGAGTATGTGCAATATTTTTTTGGAATATGTGCAATAGCTCTGGGATCATCAGGTGATTGGTTGAATGAACTGTTCTATGCACTTTTATAATGATAGTCTGCTATGCACAAATTTATTGGTAATGTTTGCCTGTTGTCTGTTTTTATGTTTTACACTCTCTAATGTCTCAGACAAATTTCTCCCTATGGGAGACAATAAAGGCTCACCTTATCTTATCTTTCAGATCTGTATTTGTTCATTCTTTGATATTTGACGTCAACATCTCTCACTCCGCCCTCTCATGAGATGTTTATTGTGATGGACGTATCATCACAATAAACATCTCATGAGTGTGTTGTCAATATTTATCCCTTACTGACCTTTTTATCTACTTGCATTAAGTACTTGCACATCCTTTATTTTAGCATCATTCATCTCATCCATTACTCGCCTGTGAACAATTCAGATGGATACATGCAGATTTTGACTGGTCTTTTCCTCGATCCAACGTGGTGCCCTGCCAACTTCCATCAAACAGTAACCACTCTGATAATAAACCAGACAGTAAACAGGACCGAGGCGAGGTGGTGGAGGTATTTACATGGGTTAAGGGGAGCAAAGTGGTTTAAAATCCTGAGTCATTTGGCGCCACAGTAAAATCAAGGCTTGTATAAAAAGATCTGATAAAACATTTGGTGGTTATATGAGCTCCAGAGGGCAGTAGGACCAATGTTATCAAACATTAATATATTCTTAAGAATGATAATCTGGTCTAAGTTCACTGACACACCTGGTAGAGGCCCGTGTAATAAAAAAAATAAAAAAATAAAATCAGAAATTACACCTGGTTAAATATATCTAAGTCAAGCCCTTCCTGGAGACCCAATAAAAATTTAATGGAAGTCAGTGAAGGACAAGTTATTTCACTCTAGGCACAAGGGAGCTGTTTTCAAAGGTGAGCAACAAGACAAAAGTACGCCATTACTTGGTACATAAAAAACCTGCACAGCGTTCGTGCGTTAAAGAAGTGGGACAGTCAGTAGAAGATTTCGAGGTGATTGGATAAAGCGCCAGCTAAGTAGCTAAACAACAAACCGCTACGACAGTAAAACATAAGAAAAGTCAGAAGATACTGTATTTATTGTTTTTTGTAAATGTTTAGCGGCATACGGTATGTTTTTCAGCGTTGCAATGTTGTTAACAAGTATTGCTAAAAGTGCATTTTGCTGCCAACAAACCTAAAAAACTTTAGATAATAATCGGAATTTTAGAGACTACAATTTATTAAAATAGGCAATGTCCAAAACAAATCTTATGCTGCTGGGTGGCAAAGAGTAGGAATAGACCGATTATCTGCCCCGATATTTGGCATTTTGATGCATTTTGGCATCAGCCTTTTTTTTTTAATCCAACGGCCAATAAGAGATCAAGAGAGCACTGTCCCACCCACAGCACCATCTGATTGGCTGTTACTCGTGGCTCTGCGTGTAACTAATCAGCAGTGAAAGCTGTGCATGCACAGTGCTCACTCACACGGCGGAGAGGAGAAAAAGTTCTGCCGAATGGAGAAAGGCCTGAGAGCAGATATACGTTTCAAACATGGATGTATAGAGAGAACTGGATACAGCGTCGGAGACGGGCCCTGTTCATTCCTATGGACACTGCTCAGTGCTGCATGATGCCAAAAAAGTTAGTTTTCCGGGTGTCATGGTGGGCATAAAAATACCTGGATTTTCCGCATCAGTTCCGCATTGTCTGGCCCATAGAGCAGGCGCATTAGCGTTTCCTTTAACCCCGCCTCCCGGAGCGTGCGTACCAGAGACTTCCAGCAGCTGGCGGGAGTTAGCACTGCAGGCTAACTTGAATGGGGAGCAAACAATTCAATTGTGTGGCTCTTTTGGACTTTAGAAATGTTATGGGAATGAATGGATCAAATTCACATCCCATAAGTGATCTAGAAATGTAAGCTTTTTTTCAAGCTTTCAGTGCAGGATTTAAGAGAACCTGCAATTTGATAGTGTGAAGGAGCTTTTTTTAAGTGGATGCAGTGTGCAGAAAGGAAACTCAAAAGGATCAGGATCCGGTTTTAAGAGTGTTGTTCAAGAGTGGAGTCTGCAAACAGGACAAGATCATCTCACAAGAAAAACGCAGCATTCAGTACGAGTGTTCACAAATAAGACATGTATTCACTCAACACCTAGATAAGAGAGCAACAGTTAAAGGTTTGAAAGGTTTACAGAAGCCAAAAGCAGTCTTCATCTCAGCTATTTAAGGAGGAAATTACAGAGTGAGCAGAGAGCAGCTGGTGGAAACACACAGTGCAGTATACAGATGTTTATAGACCATGACTACAACATGACATGAGCCAAAGACAGGAGCGAAGAAGGGAGAGTAAAACGCTGACAAGACAGGAAATACCTCAGTGGGAAAGGGTTAGAGAGGAGCAACGTGCTGGGTTCAATGCATGAAAATGTGCAAGGAAATTTTTGTATCTGAAACAAATGCTAAAACAAAAGTGTGCAAGTGCAACAACTTACTTTCCCTATAAGCTCAACAGGATGTCTGCTTCAGGTGTTACAGAACTACCAGAGAGAGCTCCTGCTGAAAGAGTTACTTTTTGGATTACTTCACAATAGCAAATTATATATCGGCCTAAATGAACCCAATTCTAAACAGAAGTATATTGCCTCAATATTACCCTAACGGCACACACACACACGCAAACACACACACACACACACACACAGAGAGGGGGGCAGCGTAGAGGGTGAGCAGCGGAGGCTCACATGAAGAGGAACAGATGAAGGGAACAGATGAAATGAAAGTAGGAAAAGTATTAGTGCTATTTATTTACTTAATTTTTGTTCTGTGTCCCTCCTTGAACTGACTCTAACGCAAGTAAATAAGTATTTAGTAGAGCCCATCCAATATATTGGCTGGCCAATATATAGCCCATTAGAAAATTACCGGGTATTGGCCAAATCTGGCCGATATCCGCAGATATAAACAGTACTATTTTTACTGTGTGCTGGAGTGCTGGAATAAGACCCGTTTACTTGCAAATGATGGCCTTCTGCTATTTGTGCAGCAGAGGGCGCTGGTGTTTCCCAACAGTTTGGCTTTTACTCTGCAGCTCATAGGAAACAAATCGCCTTCTCATGGCCTGAAAAGCTCAAAAAGGCAATAAAAATATTTTGCTAATTTCTCTGCCATAAAACCTCATAGAACAACAATTCAAAATGTCGTTCTCCCCATGCTCTACTTGGAAAGTTTAAATGAAATTTAAGTGAAACAAATTTTGTTAAAGCTAAATAAAATAAATACATATAATACATAATAATACTCCCCACAAATGCCCACTACAACCTACATATCAATCATCATAATGAATAATAAGCAGCTTTCTGCAACATTTTAAAAAAGATGTTTAGTCTAATAAAGTGGCCTGAGGTGTACATGCTATATTCATGAGAGGAAAAAAAAAATGCTTTAAAATACTTTTTCCTAAGGTATAACTGTATTGGCCGATGTATCGTTTTTTTTTTTTTTTGTTACCCAATATCGGTATCTGCCTCAAAAAAAAAATTTAAGAAATCCATATCGGTCAGGCTCTAGTATTTAGTTAGTAACTGTAATATTATTACTGGTGGCTCAAAAGTAATGTGATACCTACTGCGTTACCTACTGTATTACTGACAATTGTAATCTTGTTACTGTAGCTCATTACTTTGTAAAGCGTTACTTTCAACTCTGCTAAGGACAGACTACAATGATTTGTTTTTGTCAATCATAACAACTCATACTGTATGACATAGGAAAAAAAACAAACCGATACAAAAGTAATACAGTTAAATGTCTGAGTATTTTTGCTGTTTTTGCAAATGCATAGCAGCATATAGCGCTCACCTCTTTCAGTATTACCATGCTGTTTACAAGTTTCTATAGACGTCTGCATAGGTCCTCAGTCATCCAGGAGAATTTAGTAAAAAAAAAAGTTAAACAACAAAGTCATCTGGACAAGGTGGGGTTTTGGAAAAAGTTTCGCCCTTTATCCTAAGGGTTAGAAGGACGTAGAAATGACTAAGTTAAGTTTAACCCTTTTTGCCAAATTTTTAGAGAGGCTTGTTAGCCTAAAGCTCACCCACTCGTGACAGCCCAGCCACACAGATGGTCAAGCGGAGTTTGTAAAGTCAAAATCGTCCAGCATCCAGGTTGTTGTGCCGGCTAACAAAAAGGGCCCATTACAAACATTTATCTACATTGTATATTATCAGATTTTTGGGATTTTTTTAATATTACAAATAACTAAATACACATATAAGGTTTACTGAAAGAAACCTGGACATCACAATACCATTTGAAACAGAGACAATAGACAAAGAGTAAGTTACAGGAAAACAGTCCTCTTTCAAAGGCTTCATTGAGTTCGAGTCCAGACAGGAAGTGATGTCATGGACCAGCTGTTTATAAAGCTCTGGTATGTCAACACTGGGACAGAGGGAGGCTCAGGCACAGGGCTTTTTATGGGACACTTCTACATCCATCTGATCCTCAGCTAAAAACTACGACTGAACACTCCACCTGTATCCCACTGTCAGTTTTTATTCAGAAATTAAAAGTCATTAGTCCCAAAGCTGTTTTAGGGTCCAAACAAAAGTTTCAGGGGAAAACTTTACACTTGAGAGCAAACAATCTTTGACCCAACAATTAAAAATGCTTTCAGCCCAAGAACATAAAAGGGCTCAGTTTGTTTTAAAAATAAAATGTTCACATTTTTTACTTAAAAAGGGGTCATACTGTGCTTTTTTCCAGACTTTTTGCATTAGTATTTCAGGTTTTATAACTTAAAATAATGTATGTAGTATCATCTTTTCCTGGGGAGCTGTAACTTGGACTTTGCAGAGATAGATTAGATTAGGCGTCTGTCGTCTCCTGCTGGTCATGGACAGAGCATAAAATGGCTAATTAGCATGGCCATTAGCAACATGGCGCTAACACCAGAGCCATTAAATGAGTGACGGCAATTTAAGGGTTGAAATGATCAGAACAAGCCTGATGACCGTGTATGGGCTTTAGAAATGCACAGGAGAGGCCCATTAGTGTTTCTGTAGGTTTATCCATTCATTTGTCCATCTTATCTACTTTTCTATTTTGCTATATAATTTAATCAATTATTTGGCTTTTGAAAAGAAAGCAGAGACTGTTGGCCCTCGAACATTCACACATCTTTAAATTTGGGCCTTTTGAGGGTAAGTTTGGGCACCCCTGATCTACACTGCTACACAAGGGACACATTTAAGAACCAAGACATAAGATTTAAAGGCTTGATATTTATATTAAATTAATTTTCAATAGATGTCTTTAAGTAGAAGAATAACATGGGTAAAAAAGAGGCAAACAAAGCACTCATGTGTGACCATTTTTAACACAGTTTTTTTTTAAGTCAAAGTCCAAATCTCTGTTTTGTGGTCACAAATGCCAGCTTGTGTGTGCAAAATAAACTGCAAAATAAAGGACTGAAGGATCATCTGAAACAAACTCTCAGATGTCCGCATAATTTTATAAATCAGAATTTTGTTGTAAGATGTAGGTATAGAGACCTTAGTTTGAATTAACCACAAAGACATGTAAACAGATGTTCTTGCTCAGGGCTATTGAGTAATGGGATTGTGTTCAGTCGCTCTAACATTAAAACAGATTATGACTCGATTACACAAGATACATTTCATTAAACAAGACTTATTAAGGTCTTTGTCTTGTCTCCAAGTCTTTCATCTTACAGTACTTCTTCATTTCGTGACTTTTGTTGAAAAACCTCCTCTGGCTGTTTTATTTTATTTTTTTTAAAGCAGGAAATGAAGTCTGGTTCAGATGCAGACAGTGGACCCTGCAGCTCCGGCTCAGGGGCACCCTCTGGTGGTGGGAAACAGGACTGACTGAGGTCCACAGCTCACAGTCTGGGTTTTTGATCAAACACAGATGTTACACACAGACGTGACACTCCCAACTTCAACTCACAATTAACACACAGTACAGTTTTTTCCATTTTACTTCATCTGCCACTGAGAAACTACTGCTCCTCTGTCATCTAAGGCCTATAACAATATCTGCATCACATAATAACATTGCAACTCTAAAGTTTAATTCATTTGCGCATCTTTATTGGATGTTTTTTTAAATTTTGTTTTCATTTGGAGCTTTTGAGCTACATTTTCCAGCTAGCTTGAAGTGGAAAGAACATCATACCTCCATAAACCAGCCATGTCAGAAATATACTAGTTATGAAATATGGTGACGCGTGCAATACTAATTTTATCTGCAGTCATTGTTTTTACATTAGTCCTTATTCCTGGCTGAATGACCCACCCGGTTACTCATTGCCCTCGTCTCTGTGTATGTGAGAACTCTCAGTCATCCAGGCTCTCACAGTCAGAACAAGGTTAAAAAGAAGCCAACTACAAAGCAACATTCAATCTCCAATACGCAATTGTCAGTGAGATTTAAAATTCATCCTATTCTGCTAAATTGACTTTGAGCTTTTAGCCATGTTATTAATTTGTTTCTTCCTCAAAACCATACTTGTAGTAAAATTTTGTTTCATTCTTGAATCTTTGAGTAATCCAGTATGTTGAGGCTGTCCATTTCTCTGAAGCTGAAAATACTTAATCTCACAACTCTACATAAGACACTTAAAACCATATGTATGAAAAAAGAAGACGTTTTCCATACATATACTTTTTTTTATGTTATAAAACGTGAAATACTAATGCAAACTATTTCAACAAGCCTCAAAAAAGTATAATATGGGACCTTTAAGAAAGTCAAGGTATGTTTTAAGACATTTTATAGACTATTACATAACATAACAACAGGATTATATGGGTGCTTTAATGTGAGGCGATATATACAAAACCACACCCAGCACACGTCCCGGGGCAGTTTGGTGGTACAAAGCTGGAGTCATGTTTGACAAGTCGGTCTGGTTCAGAAACATCAAAACAACCTCCAGTTGGTTTTGTGTCTAAATCAGTCCTGGACCTTTTCTCTTTTATCAGTTCAACCTCTCTTTGTATAAATCTTTTTATAGTGCATTAATGTTTATATTTTAAAATGGCAACTACAAATCATTGGCCACTCTTGTTTATAGTAGCTTTTCTAACTCAATAATAATACTTCAGCAAATGAATGAGTGCTGCACCATTATGGGTTAATAAAATATTGCAACAATGTACAAGCACTTTATCACACACACACACACCCAAACTGGCTCAGCCTTTCATTTTTGAGGCAGTGAAAACAGTTCATTGCTACTTATTAATAATGGATAAGCTATCGTCATATGAACCTAACCTAATTAAATAAAAATAGTGCAAGAGGTAAGATTTGGACCTTAGACAGGCAGTGTGCATTTCTTTTCTTGTATTTGAGGAAATTTTGTAACAACAGAAGCCTCATCTAACCTTTATTAAAATCTTATATTATGCTTTTTGAAAAAGTTTTGGACACTTTTGCATTAGTATTTTACATTTTATAACTTAAAATAATGTATATGTATGGAAAACGTCTTCTGTTGGGGAGCTGTTACTTTGACTTTGCAGAAAATGCTTAGATTAAGTGCCTGTCGACCCCTGCTGGCAACAGTGGGAACTGGACAAAGCATAAAATGGCTAATTAGCACAGCTGTTAGTGACATGAGGCTAACAGATTTCTGAGCTGACTGCTTTGTAGTGACAGCGGTTTAAGGCTGAAATGATCAGAATGAGTCCGGTGACGGTGTCTGGGCTTTAGAAACGCACAGGAGCACTTCCTGGTTTCTCGTGTCTACGTAGAGCTGTGAGACCGAGCGTTTTCAGATCTTAAGAGGATGGCCTGCGTATACAGGATTACTCAAACATGTGTGAATGAAACAAAATACTCCAGGTATGTTGTTGAGGTGGAAACAAAATCTTTATAATCTTTGTTTCCCCTTACAGATAAGTAGGGCTGGGTACCATTCAGATTTTTTCAATACTAGTTCTTAAACAATACCTGTTTTTTGATACCGGTGCTTGAGCGATACTTTTTCTGATACCTATGGTGAGCTAATTCATCTTCTACAATCATAAAACACAATAATATTGAATAAAAGACCAATTTTTGGTGCAAAATTCTCGTATAGTTGTAAGTTAAAACTAGGGCTGGGCGGTATGAAAAAAAAAAATCATCATGATTTTTATTCCCATATTGGTATTTTCATTCGATTTTATGTTTATAATAAAAAACAAACATGGCTTTAATATGATTCATCTTTTATTGTAATAGAAAAGTGTGGGGTAGAATGTAGAGTTATTCATTTCTAGTTTTTAAACAATAACTGTAATAATTTAAACAAACAAAAAAGTATGTTGTGAGTTTTTAAAACAAAGAGAGAGCAGCGTCTGAACTGCAGCCCCAGTGAGAGAAAGAAAAACTCCAGTCTGTCTCTTCAGGACTGTCCTGTCTCTCCACACACAGCCTGGACCTAGTTCTCTCAGTTTCCAGGCTACTGACGGTAAAATTACTTATTTTAAACTCCAAGCTGCTCACAAAGCTTTTTCAAGAGACAAGATGCGGCGCTGACGCAGTCACGAGACGCTGGTGTTAGGATGGTGACATGTATGGACAGTAGTGCCCCTTTGTCCTATGGATTAATTGCAGTATAAAAAAAGCTGTAAGGAGGACTGCTGATTTTGTACAGCAGGGCTAATGCTAATGTTATCTTAGCTCCTCTAGCGCTGAAGTTGGAGGCACAGTTGTTGCTGAGGTTGCTTGTTTTTAATTCTTTTGTTGTTTTTTTTATGCGTAGTACCTTATTAGGTGTTTACTCCTGTAAACTCCACTTTTGTTTTCTCTTCCTCACGCTGTGACAGGTGGGATGAGGTGGTGACCGTAAACGTGTATTGAAACTTGGTATCGAATTTTTTTTGTTTTTTTTTTGTTGATAGCAATAGTATCATAACTTTTCTTTCGATACCGCCCAGGTGTTGATTAATGGTACCCAGTCCTACTGAGAAGGAGGGTCTAAAGCAGGGGTCTCCAACCTTTCTGGGTTTGAGGGCTACCCAAAAGATGAGAATTTGTACTGAGGGCTACTCGTGCAAAATAATCATCTATATTAAATTCTTGACATGCCTTTCAAATGACACTAGGATTGTATGATTGTTTGCTTTGCATTAATGATAATGTTTATAAAAAATAATCTTGTAATTAAACATGAAAACAAGTTTAAAAAAAAGAAATTATGACTAAAACACTCCAGTAGTCACTGTTTATAAATATCCCTCGCGGGCAACTCACAAGCTCCAGAAGGGCTACCTGGTGCTCGCAGGCACCTCACTGGTGACCCCTGCTCTAAAGAAAGTCCTGGGACTGTTTAGTTTAGTGTCGTTATTGTTTATGTTTGTGTGTTTATGTTTAACTGTTTGTGAAGCCTTTTGAGGAGACTGTTGTTGTGATACTTCACTATATAAATAAAATAATATTTAATTCTAACATGCTGAAAAGCTCAAATAAGTCAATTTAGCAGAATAGGCAAGGCAAGTTTATTTGTAAAGCACAATTCATACACAGAGCAATTCAAAGTGCTTTACAGAAAGACTAGAAAGAATAAGACTCCTTGTTGTGGCTGCTTACACACACACACCACACACACACCAAACACACACCACACACACACACACACACACACACACACACACACCAAACACACACACACACACACCACACACACACACACACACACACACACACACACACACACACACCAAACACACACCACACACACACACACACACACACACACACACACCAAACACACACACACACACACTCACACACACACAAAGGGAAAGCAAAGTAAAATAGAACAAAGGCTTGGCAGTGCATTCTTAAGATGACCAGGGAGATGTTTGCAGGATCAGTCTAACAAATGACGCGAAACGCAAAATAATAATTAGCTATTCATTCAGTGAAGTGTCAAACCAACATTTCTTGTTGTTGGTGATTAATCTGATTCCTTCTGTAATATTAAGTGTGCGTGTAACCACACAGGGCTGAGTCAATGGCACATACTTCACACATCGGGTGTGTCCAGTCTGCGTCTTCACTGTCGTAACAAAGACATCAACTGTGATAGGACAGGCGCTTTTGGTCACATGCAAAATACTTACAGGACAACCATGACATTGTACTATATTTAATTTTGAAAAAAAAAAAAAAGAAATTAGTTGCAAATTAGTCTAGCATGAACACTTTCACTGGTGAGTGAAAAAGCTTGACCTGGCTGTAGTTGAGGCAGTACTAATATGTATTTTAATTAGGTACTGTTTATGATTAAAAAAAATATTCTCAAGTAACTCATTTGTAGCTTCGTCTTGTTAAATTTTTGTAAAAAAAAAAACCCTGTCAGGACAGCAGTTTATCATGCATTTACTTGCACTTCATTATTCAATTATAAATTAATTAATTAAAAAAAATCAGATTAATCAATTATTACAATAAATATTAGTTGCAGCCCTAGTTACATTCCTAATTCCAATAAAAAAAGGATAAAGCCTCAGTGGCTCACCTGGTAAAGTGCGTCTCAAATAGAGGTCGACCGATATGGGTTTTTTTTAAGGCTGATGCCGATTTTTAAATTCCAGAGCAGCCGATGGCCGATAAGCAAAGCCGAATTTGAGGCCAATATGGAGGGCCGATTTTCCTAATTTTATGAATAAAAATTGTTTAATATAGTCAGATGTTTTCATGTTGCTTATAAAATATAAAGAAACATAAAAACATCACTTTAAAATGCAGAAAAACATGGACTCCTGTGCAGGCAAAAGGTAAAATCAGCTCTCAGCTTTGCACTCTGGGCTACGGTCTTCAAATAGTCTGCTTTGTTCTGTACTGAAGCTGTAAAGTTAAGGGCTAAGCATTTCTGTATCATGTAAATGATGATATTTATGACATTAAATAAGTTAGACTGTTGACAATATATTCATTTTATTGTTAATCACAAAGCACATATTTTAAAATAAAAATATTAAACGAGGGGCACTTTTATATTTGCAAAACATATCTTTGTGTACTGCAAATATGAAAGTGCTCGCTGACTTGCGCAAAAAATACTGCTTCGATTTAGTTCCATGCGAGTCCTCATACTGGGTACGCACTGGCGCTCGTCCCCGCATCACTTAATCAACACTGCTTTTCTATTTGAAAGCAGCTCCTGGCTGAAAACACACGCATATGTTGGCAGTAAATACAGACAGTTCTCTGCTCTGTGACACTTACAGACAGCAGAATGTCCAAATCTAAGGTCAAAGTAGTTCAGGCTAACGTCTTCGTCTCCATCCCATTTTTTAATGCACACATTTTTATACCGCGGTCACTGAGGCGCACTGCTCCACGTTAATGTATTAGATGGAAAAAAATTTGCCTCAACTATGATTATATGAAACCACCACCTTTTCCCCGTTTTACCAAATGTTTCTCTTATGCAACATTTTAACAAGTTAACGAGACTGATGTTATTTTACAGCGGACCGTTCCTACCTGATGCTAAGCTAGCAATGAAAGCTAATGCTGCAGGTTGCATACAAAAGTGCTCGAACATAGCCTAAAGTGTCTGGGCATTTACATTTTCTCTCAACCAGACATTTAAAAGTTACACAGCGTTATATCTTACATGCGCAGATTTGGCGAGAAAAAAGTCTTCCCTTTTTTCTTTCAAAACAATAGGCCTTGCCTCAGCCTTGTTTGAGTGATCTCCCTCACTCGCCCTGAGCACAGTCAATGGTGCCGCTGTAGCATGGACGGCATGGACACAAAAACTAGGGTCCTTCAGTGGTTGTCCGGACATGCGCCTGACCAAAAATCTGCATTAAATGGGAAAAATCGGTCGATCTCTAGTCTCAAATACCAAAGCAACCCGTGTTTGATTCTCGGCTCGGACAAGTAATTTGTTTCATCTTTTGATTACCTTTAAATCTACTGTCAATTTATAAAATTTTCTTTTAATCTTTCGGTTCCCTTTTTCCTTCAGGGGGCGTCGCAGTGAAACAGGCATACAGTGATTATTTGGCAGGTTTTTACGCTGAATGCCCTTCCTGTCAAAACCAGCTACACACTGTGACGGGGGCAGACAGTGTGGGTGAAGTGTCTTGCCCAAGGACACAACAGCTCTAACATGCTGCATTCATTCTGTTTTTTTCCCCAAACCACAAAAATTACGCAAATTAAAAAGACAAACCTAAAAACTAAATAAACTTAAATCCACAAAACCATTCCTGGCATCTGCCCACACATTTCACATCAACAAAACAACACACAAACAACACTGAACACAGCACGACTTCACCATAAATTCCCTTCAGTCACTTCATTAGTTCCTGCACATTTTTTGAGTCCAGGCCCAGAGCAGATTGAATGATAAGCAGTAAAAGGCATTTTAGCTCAGCCCCAGATTAGAGCCGACCTCGTGCTGCTACATCCTTCACATTTAGTCCACTTTTCCACTTCACAGTATCTCCAAACTGTAATTACAGAAACCCAAACAAGAGCAAAGGAGGATAAACCAGTTGTTAGTGAGACTGGTGAGGCTATCCGAGCTTAAAACCTTGGGTAAAGGTTTAATTTTTATTATTATTATTTTTTGTATGTTTGACTGTGTACTGTATACATTTTTTCATCTTGGTTGTTTTGTCTGACATAGACAAATGACAAGTGTTATTTTGAAGTGAAGATACCTTGCTGAAAACTACAGATTTTGCCCAACCAAGCAACATGAGTGTACACATGCACCTTTAAACAGAATGTTTTTTTATTTATTTAAGGAACACCTAAGCCACATGGGATTCATCTATAATCCAGCCACACAAAGAAAATAGCTGTTTGAAATAAAGCTAAACTTATAACTAGTTTAAAAGGGGCTATATTATGCTTTTATTTATATTTTCAAACCAATCTTGGTCACCTCTAGAACAGAACTGCATGGTGTACAACCTTTAAAAACATTATCTGGCTAAAAGAAAGCATTTTGAAAAATTACTTTACTACTGCTCTAAAGAAACAAGTGAAGAGACCAGCAGAGGGCAGCAGAGTGCAGAAGTGTTTGAACAGAAACAGAGGGGAAAAAAGCTTTTTACTTCCTTAAACTTTGTTTTGTGCCATTTTACTACAAAAAGAAAATATGTCTGTGAGGAATCAGTGGAAACAGAGCTGCACACTGTTTTATGGATAAATGAATGAGAACAGACTGGGCTTGTTGGTTGATTTGTTGAGTAGAAAGTAGGAACGAGCCGTTGGAGCTCACTGAAAGGCACTGCCAGAGAAATACACAATTACAGGTGTGAATGAAACCAAACTGAACTCCAGGTATGTTTGTGATGAGGGAACATTATAGCACGGTAGAAAGCTCAGAAAAGTTGATTTTGCAGAATACAGCCCCTTTAAGGTAAGCTCTAAACTTCAGTTGTGGTCATTTACTATTATTTTAAGGTGTTAAATTGGTCCAATTTTCCTTTTTTGCTTGTTTGTTATAAAAGCAAAAAAGTTAGCTACCACCACAATTCTCTTTATGGTATATCTAACCTGTAAAGCAGTATTTGTGGTTACAGCGATAGCGGCTCATTGTGGCGTGTTTATCTGCAGCTGATAACATTCCTCTAAAGGGTTTCAGCTCAGACCCTGCCTCATACAACCCTCCACAAACACACAGTTAATCTTTAATCATCGCACAGTGGCTGTTACTGGGGCAATGGAGCTGGTTCACTATGGACGGACAAAAAACAAAACAAGGAATAGGCCAGGGAGGTACCATTTCAAGGGTTAAAAATGTTCCATCTTACCTTTCTGACACACTGAAGAGAGTAGAAAGACTTAGAGCTGTGCAATTAATCAAATTTTAGACATGATTAAGATTTTGGCTCCCAACAATTACAAAATCTATATATGTGAGAAAAAAACGATTAATTAAATTGGACTCTGAATGAGGCGCATGCTCTTTACATCCATATGTGGGGACTTCACAGAGCTGTCAAAGTTAGATGCACACTTGTATTTGTCCAGAACATTGTCCAAAGTCTTGTCTATCAATCTATTAACAAATAAATACATTTTTATACATTTTTTCTTCCTCTACAGGTTATTATTTTGGCTGTACATGAATAATTGTTTTAAATAATCATGATTCCATTTATGACCTAAATAATCGTGATTATTTCCGTAATCGAGCAGCCCTAGAAAGACCACACAATTGCAACCAACTGCATTAAAGAATCTAATTTCAAAGATGAATGGCATGTGCAGGGAAAACTTTCAGTAATGGCGTTGTTGTTGTTGATGATAGCCAAGCATAGCAGCTTCTGTAAACTAAAGACATTTAGAAAAAAGGTTTGTGCAATGATTCACTTGCTATCCATGCAAGATTAACAATATTTATGGGTTCTATACAAACCAATCAGACATAACATTATGACCACCTACCCAATACGCAACAACACCACCTTTGTGGTATCAAAAGAAAAGTTACTACTACCACCACTTTTTTGATACTACTGGTATAAATTTATTTATTTTTTAATACTAAGTTTCAATGCATAGTGTGACTTCTACCCCCAGTTTACACCAAAAGCAGAAGCAGAGGGGAATGGCAGCATTGCGGCAGCTGCATCTGAACCACTTTTTGTTCAGTCTGACAGTTCACACCAGCAGTGGCACACGGACGTCCCAGGAACGACGCAGAGCTACAGCCAAGGAAACACAGGAAACAGGCTCCAAGTGTCAAAATAAACTTCCGCTACACTTTCAAAATAACGGCTCACGGACACAGCAGTAATGTAAACACTACGCATCGAGAAGTTAATTATTGTGAGGGAGAAATGTAGTGTAATTTGCAACACCTAAGTAGCCATTTTAAAAGAACAACATGCAGAAGTTGAATGCTTGGTTACAGTTTAGTGTTCAGACGGTGAGTCGTCTGAACAACAAAGGGGAGAACGGTTCCAGCTGCGGAGCAGCAGCAGCTCTGTCGTCCTCAGTGTAAACTGACGCTTTTAAACATGCGTGCAAATCAATGTGCTCCTGTGACACCCCTGGTGTACATTTGGGCTTAATGTTCCTTTGCATATATGAATCAAATAAATAACACAAAATAAACCATACAAACTACTGGTTTTAACTTAACTTTCAATTTTGCTCCAAAAATGTGTCTTTTATCTAATATTATTGTGTTTTATGATTGTAGATGAATTAGCTCACCATAGGTATCAGGAAAAGTATCACTCAGGTACAGGTATCAAAAACCAGGTAATCGAAAAAATCTTAATGGTACCCAGCCCTAATCAGAACCAGTATTAACTTCTTCAGCACGTCAAGCTACAGTTGCTCATGTGTGGGATGGAAGCACCCAGGCCAGCAGCATACTGACCACTGCAGACAACAGTTTTGGAGAAGCTCTTGACCCAGGCATCTTTAGCCATCACACTTTGACAAACCATCCTAAAGAACAGTCCGGCACAGCACCCGATAAGATTTCACTGTCGGTAGAGAAGGTGCTTATCTGTAATGTATCCATTCCTTCATAGATTTCCTCGTCACTTTTGTACTTAAAAGCAAACCTGAGTCGACAAAGACTGGGAGCTGAACCAAGCAACTGCAGCCTGTGTCTTTAAAATCTGTATTTGATTTTAAAAAAAAAAGAGAGAGAGAATTTGTCCTGTCATGGTTTTCTTGTGAGATAAGTCTGCTCAGCCCATCTCAGTAACATAGGACACTTTGGACCAGCTGCTCAGTGGAAACAGTGCCTCTTGTGTTAAACACGGCATTCCTGGAATTTAATCTGAAGTTAGCCATAGCACTGTTTCATTACACATTTTACAGAAATTACAACTAAAGGCTGGTCCCAAGACTCAGACTGTAACTTTCCTTCAGCCAAGACCTCTTACAAACACAGCTGCAATCCTTATGGGACTTTTCACTGCCGTCTGTTTTCATCATTTTCACTTTGGGCCTGGTATGCAGAAGGAGGAATATGTGAACTTAAAGCAACATTGCATCACTTTCCCAGACAAGCATAATTAACATGGCCTCTTGTTTGACTGCTCAAGTCATAGATGTTGCTACAATAAAAAAAAAAAAAAAGCAGCTGGATTTGTTTACAACACTGAAAAGCACAAAGACAAGTACACATGACAGACCATTTATCAGATACTAAAGTTAGTTAAGAGTTAGTCAGGTTAATCTTTTAACACTGAAAAAAAAAAAAAACACTGAGGCCTAGGTTGCACCAACAAGGTTTAACTTAAATTTATATTAGTTTATAATCAAAGTTGACAGATATGGGTTTTTCTAAGGCCGATGCAGATACTGATTTTTAAAATTGACCAATCTTTAAGGACATTTTATTTTACTTTATAAGTTAATGTAATACAGCCATTTGTTTTAGTAATGCTTATTAAAATAGAAATAAATGATTAAAATTGGACAGTGAGAACAGTTAAAGATGGGGGGCATGGTGGCGGTAAGCGGAAGAAGATGAATGAATGAACAGCTAAAGTTTTTTTGAGAAAACCAATAAGACAATCAAATTCGCTGTGCTTGAGGAGAGAAAATGCATTTGGATTTTTGTTCTATGCCTCATGATATGAGCAAAATCTTTTTATTGCCATTCTAAAACGATAAAACGATTTTGGATGTTTCCTATGAACTGCAGTGTAAGAGCTCAAACTGCTGGAAGATGGCTGGGAAAGTTGCCCAGACCTTTAGTTTAAAATGACTGTGCTGTGGTATAGCTCAGTTGGTAGAGCATGTGTTTGCCTCCATACAGTGACTATGGGTGTATGATGCATCAAATAATTATCATTTTATTCAAGTAAACTTTTAATAATCGCCAAAAATGTGTGCACTTTCCTTCTATAACATGCTTCTATTTACAACACGTAACACCTCAGCATTATTACACTGTGGGTTGATTAGTATTTACCACTAAAAGGTTCCTGCTTTTCTTTTAGATTGCTAATATATTATGACACATCACAGTATAAAAAACCAAAGTGGACTTCAAAGTTATATTAATAAATAGTTTTTATTCAGTTTATGTTTTTCACTCTCTCCTCTCACATTGCCTCCCTCTCCAACCTCTCCATTCAACCTGAGACTAACTTTCCTTTTCGGCCTCACACAGAGTAATTACTATCTTTAGGACGTTTTGTTCCCCCCCGCCACAGTTCACTTCCTCGCTGATGTGGCTCCTGCTCCACCTCAGAGTCACAGAAAAAAGACAAAACACCAGTTATTTATAGTCTTCTTCCTTCAGCAGCGGTCAGCCCCGGACACACCCAGCAGCTCTGCAGAGGGACAGCCAAACGTTACTGTCACGACTTCAGCTCTGCAGACCGCTTACACGGACGCACAGGAAGCCACGGAGTGAGTCTGTGTCCCGAATGGCTCCGGGAGAACAGGAAAAAGTGATAAATCGTGTGCTGCGAGGACATTTAGCTGCTCCTCACGTCTTCACAATGTTTAAAGCTACAGTCTGTGGTTTAGGATTCAAGTTTGGGCTGTAATTAATGTCTGGCGGAGTAGATTTATCTGCGTTAGAAAATGCTTAAGTGATGGGAACAAAGAGGAAAAGCTAACCAAAACTCCACTATCTTTGTCCAAGTCTTTTCTCGTTTGTGCATCTCCTCCAGATAAGTCTCTCCAGCCATAAGTCTCAGATTTATTTCAGTCTGAATTTGAATAATCAGATTTTTTCATGACAGTGTCACAAATCAGATTTTTTTCAAATCCAACCCAGGCAACTTTCATATGGAGTCTTAATCAGATACATGTCTGATATTTTACAGTGTGAGTACAGTCTGAAGGCAGGGTTTGTGGATGGCTCAACAAGTTGAATTTAAGACTTTTTTTAGACCTTTTTAAGACTATTGTTGAAGAAAATTAAGACCTATTTCAAAAGCCTGCAGTGCACAAAAAGCTGAGTCAGAAACGTGGCTGCGTCACTTAATTATGACTGATGACAGCGAGTCCTCCAAAGAATTTTGTTCTTGGTAAGAAACAGGCCTTTGAGAATTTAAGTGGGCTTTTAAGAATAAGCTGTGAACGTAAGTAGTTACATTAAATGTATCTCACATATTTAAAACCTGTTTAGTATTCCTCATTTCAGCAAATTCAAGACTTTTTAAGGCCTTTAATTCAGATTTTAAAATGGGAACTGGACAGACACAAATGATAACAAGCAGCAGACAGCACTGATAGAGATGTCAGTAGAAAAAAAAAGGTTTTACACTTAATTTGTGTTTAAGGTGACAATTCTGTTCAAGCTAAACTTGAGGGATTGTTCTGTAATTATACTGAAGAGAAATAAGATGAGAGATATTAAGAAATTAGGCTTGACAAGTGTCGCTTAAATTATGCATAAACTGTCAGCAAAGCCTGTCACATCACAATCCCACCACTCCAGGCTTCATCAGATCACACACAAAAAAACAAAAAAAAAACGGACTCCAGCTAAAATCTGAACTGAGCATTAAGACCTGCAGTGTGAACATAGCCTAACAGACACTGGACTGGAATAGCAGCAATAGCAGAGAGGGGCTGATTAAAAAGAAAAACAAAAAACAGTGCAGTGCTATTTTTTGTTGATTAACTAGTGAACAACGTCATATGACTATACAAGCAAGGATTAAACTGAACCTTAGAAAAAGTATTGGACATTCGACATTATGAACGCTCTCAATTCTAGCCTACTTGCACAGAAACCAAACAGATCATTTCAATAAGACAGAGACAGTATATCACAGCGAGAAAACAAAACTAATAGAAGACAACTGTCTGACATCTGGAGCAAAAAGTACATTAGGAAAAGTTGCATCTACAGCCAAACAAAGTGGTCTCATTAAAGGGATGTTAATTATGCACAAAGCCCATTAGAGTTTTCTGAAACTCAGCACTTCAGGCTTTACAAGTTCATGAGAGAAACTACTAAAGGAAAGAAAGAAGCCAACTTCATGGAAAAAGTTGGTAGTTGCTAAGTTTGATCAAACAAAATTTCCAAAATAAACTGGTAGTTTCCAAAACAATCTGGTGCTGTACTGATTTTCACATGTTTTCATACAATTTGTCCTTAATACTCAGCATTAAATTGGATTAATCCACTCCCAGGATTAATCTAACTGCTCTAACTGCTTTGTGCCAGCCCCAAGCCTGGATAAATGAAGAGGATTGTGTCAGGAAAAGCATTCAGCATAAAACCCATATATATGCCAAATGAAATATGAAAATCACTGCACATTGGGAGGCAGATAATTTGCTGTGGTGTCCCCAAATGGAAAAGCCTGAAGGAAAGAAGACGTCCTATATTTAGATAAAGTTGTTATGACATTTAACAGCCCCTGCTTCTCCCTGGCCCCATCACAGTCAAACACAATCTCGAGCTTCAAACTGGGACAATCGTTTTCAGACTGGTTGTGAATTAGCTGCTTTTTAAAGACTTTTAAAAGACCTAAGATGATGCAAAGCCAAATGAGTTCAGACTTAAACTGATGCAACTCAAATGTAATCTGTAAAGGAGATTTGTATAGGGATTTTTTTTCCCCAAATAGGAGTAACATTAACTTGGGCCAGATCAGATAACATTAGACTTTTACCATTTCCATTCTGTGGGGAGTCCTTCTACAAAAACTGGAAGAAATTAGTCTGAAATAGGAACTATGGAAACATTTGAAAGCTGATAATCTAATGTAATATTGTTACTATACAGCAAGTACTATTAATATTGAACAGAGCTGGGAAAAATAATCATTTTTCTGATGCACTGATCGTTTCTTGAAAAAGATTCTGAATTGATATGGAAAGGCTAATAATTGGAAATCTGTAAAGACTACAAATTATTAAAGTAGGCTGTGTCCAGTACAAATCTTATGCTAATGGATGGCAAAAAGTAAGCTCCAGATGCTAACAGAATTTGCTACTGCAACATATCAATTATTAGTTCTCTAGTTTTGTTTTTTGGAGTAAAAGGTGTTTAAAATTACATTTCAGATGTAAAATATACAATTAATGTTGAAGAATTAATGCTGACATGAACAAGAAAGGAGTCTGATAGATCGTTTTTTTTAATCAAACCATGAGCCTCTGAATCAAAGTCGAATCATGAGATGCCCGAAGACATCACACACACATCCCACATCACTATTTTTCTCAATGAATATATTTCTGGTATTATGGCCCCAACAGAGCTCACTGGTACGTTCAGAGGTCTAGAAATCCTTCTGTAACCAGTGTCATCAGTACGTTCTGCCACAATAGAGTTAAAGCAAACGTCAGAGAGAGCTCTGTGCTTTTACCCTGTCATGAGATGTTTCCTGTCTGACGCCTTGGTAAAGAGACACTTTTTCATAAGTCCAATAGATTTCAGATGTGTTCGATACTTTTTCTTTGTGTCATTCTATTTTATTATACATATTAATTTCTGAATTTGCTTTGTTTTCTGTATATGTAGAAGTACTTGGGTTGTTACCGACATCTGAAAACTTCCTGTCAGTACCAGGTCAGAAATGTATTTGCTGAAAAAAGCTGCAACGTGTTCAATGCTTATTTTGTTTGCGGTATATCATTAAATCCTTTTTGGAGGTCAACATTTATCAAAGAGGAACCAGCAGAGTCCATCTTCAGACTTCATCTGATCTGCACAGTTTATTATCGGACAGTATGACCCTAATGCATATTTGTTGATAAAAGTCTTCAAACTGATAAAACAAAAAGAGGAGCACATTGTTTGACCATTACATAATAATGTGACAGCACTGGAAAATGTACAGTCTGATTTTTTTAAACGTCCTATATTATGCTTTTTTCAGGCTTTTAGAATAGTTTTGGACACCTTTGCATACCATTTCACATTTTATAACATCTTCTTTTAGAGAGCTGTTAGTTTGACTTTGCAGTGAACGCTTTTATTAGGTTGCTGGCAACAGCGGGGACTGGACAGAGCATAAAATAGCTTTTTAGCACGGCTATTAGCAACATGACACTAACTAGGGATGGGCATTGAAACCTGGTTCTAATTTTTCCAATCCATCAGAATTGTCTGCCTCCGCCGTTAACGATCCTCTTATCGATGCTGCTTTGGGCAGCTGTGTTTGTGTGAGCAAGGTTTTGCTCCGAGACCCGCCCGCTCCCGAGCAGCATTTAACCTTTTTACTTTCACTTCGCTGCAAAAGTCATCTTCGATGAGTAGCCTACAAAGCACGGCGCTCGTCGTGCAGTGCATGTCGCTCTCCTCTCTCTAATTAATGAACATTCGCTCACGGGACACAGCAGCGTCAAGGTGGAGACGCAAGGAGCCTGGTGCACTCGCATCCCACTGCGTGGACACACCAGAGAGAAGCCAGAGCCGCGGAGGTAGGAGCTAAATGTCCGCGCACTGTGACAGCAGGAGCTCATTCCTCTGCATAAGAAATACAGTATGGAAGGGAGCGAGCAATAGAAAGAGAAATCTCCGTAGAAAATGCCGACTCCTGTCTCACCTGTCTGACCCTCACCTGTCTGACCCTCACCTGTCTGACCCTCACCTGTCTGACCCTCACCTGTCTGACCCTCACCTGTCTGACCCTCACCTGTCTGACCCTCACCTGTCTGACAGACAGGCAGGTGCAAAGCTGCTTCTGCTGCTCCTAAATTAATATTAAAGCCACAATCCTGTTTATATAAAAAGCATCAATTTCCAGTAATTTACTGCTGTACATTCAATACATGTTACTTCTGTTTAGTGAGCCCAGTTAGGCCCACATACATGAAAATGAAAATAAGGTTCTATTTCTGCTTCATAATAAACTGTATGGTCACAAATCTGGTTAATTTTTATTCACAGATTTATCAGGAATCGATAAAGAATCAGATTGATGAGCAGAATCGACAATGGCTTTGACATTGATAAAATCTTATCAATTCCCATCCCTAGCACTAACAGAAAGATAAATGAGCTGACTGCTTCTCAGTGACAGCGGTTTAAGCTATGAAATTATCATATAACATATATCAATATATTAATATAACAATTAATATTGTTTAAGGGATGCACATTCAGTTAATTTTCTTTAATTGATTAATTGGTAGTCTTAACAAATGGGCTTGAGATATCATTACATTTTATAAAAAACAGCTCTTTATTAAATTCTAAGTCATGGACCATAATAAAAAAGTTACAAGCTGTATATTTTAGGAAACAGTTGCCTTAATTTTATGTTTAATCTGCCCTAACTCTCCAGTGGTACTGTACTTTACTGCAGCGGTTCCCAACCTTTTTGGTTTTGTGTACCCCCAGGACCTGATTTAGTCCTGGTTTAGACCCAGTAAGTCTTGGTTTAGTCCTGGTTTAGTCGTAGTTAAATTCAGGTTTTAGTCCTAGTTTAGACTGAGTTTAGTCCTAATTTAGTCCCGGCTTAGTTTGAGTTTACAAGTGAGTCCTGATTTAGTCAAAGTTTAGACCTGGTTTGACCTGGTTTAGACTTAGTTTAGATCTAGTTTATTTCTGGTTTATTCAATTCAATTCAGATTTATTTGTATAGCCCAGTATCACAACAAAAGTCGCCTCAAAGGGTTTCACAAACAGTTGATCAAACAGAAACACACAATCAGACTTAACACACAATAACTACACTAAACAGACCCAGGACACTCCTGTCCTTAAACCCTCCTTCTCGGTAAGGAAAAACTCCTTAAAAAAACCCAGCTGTGGGAAAAAAGAAGAAACCTTATGGAGCCCAGCTGAAGTAGAGATCCTCTCCCAGGACGGACAGGCAATGCACATTATTCCTGGTTTAGTTTTTGCTTTGACTAGGTTTAGTCCCTGTTTTGTCCTTTACTGTCCCTTCACTCTCTATAGTCCTGCGTTAGTCCTGGGTTCTGGTCTAGGTTTATTTTAGGCTTTGAAAGCCAAATATATAAATGTACAATAAATGATCATGTAACTCTTTGTACCCCCTGGAATGTGCTTGTGTACTCCTAGGGGTCCCCGGACCCCTGGTTGGGAAACACTGCTCTCCAGTACAGCAAAACCATAAATTGTTAGGGTTTCTTTCAATCAAATATGGCCATAGTGCAGATTAATCAATCAATTCGACTTTTACTTTTAGCCTTATGTGAAGAAAGCTACAAACCCATATGTGTAGGGGCCCAAGCTGCTCTCTGCCAAGGGCCTCCCTGGGTTTAGAACTGGCTCTGGAGTCTGGACCAAGTCTCCACCAGAAAAGCAGATTTGTGTAGTTTATGATGTTGGCCCCACTTCCACGCGTGGCAGCAGCAGAAACACTTTGTTAACGCTACAGGCTGTTTGGAAACGTCAGTACTGTCTGCCCCCATACCCCCATGCACACAAATATTCACCATATAAACCTACATTTCCTGAATTTCCAAACCAATCCTTGCGCCTCGCTCTGTAAAAGCGGGAAAAGTTGCCTCACTCTGACGCTGCAACATTTCTGTAACCGCGGCCAAATTACAGCCTTCACAGTGACACGCTGTAAATAAACGGACCCACGCACAGACAGCCGCCTTTCAATCAGCATCACCATGGAAACGAGCACGTGTGTACGAGCCCAGGTGAGGCCGAGGCTCGCGCATTGTTTCAAATAAAAAACCGCTGCGTAAAAAAAAAAAAAGAAGAGAAAAGGGCTTTGAAGCGATGGAAACTGCTGGACCACCGCATGAAAGGAGCGCCCACAAACAGCGAAAGTGCATTGTTTGTCACTTTTAACCCACAAACAATTGAGCGACAGCGGCTCGACAACAGTTTTTTAGTGACAAAATCACATAAGAAGCACAAAAAACGAGCGCAAAATCCAGAGAGGAAGTATAAAGTTTGAAGCTTGTCTTACCCTTGGTCCAAAGCTCCAATGCTGAGGCTCCTCTCTCGGGTCTTTCCTTCCTTTTCGCACTTTTTCGCCGTCTTTTGTTCAAATATATCCACGCAAATAAGCTCAAAACGTGAGTCCAAAGCCTAGAGTTGGTGGTGACAGCGCATAGTTCCCAGTTTTTCCAGCCGCGTCGTAGAGACTCTCTGTTCTGTTCTTGGAGAAGTGAGGACTGGAGCTGCGGTGCCAAAAGTGTGACTGACTGACTCTGGTGCTGACTTCACTGCGCGTCGGGAGTGGAGGAATTCAGAAAACGCCGGGGCAAAAGCGCATGGGCGGAAAACAGCGGTGAATTTATGGACATGGGCGTGGGCCGGATCTGTGGGAACGTAACAGGACCACGTTAAACAAGAGTCATGCTTCTGGTTTATATGGAAATTACAGCCTACATTGTATAATTAATGGAGTAGAGGATTGTTTGTGCCTATTGTGTTGGATTAAAGAATAAAAATAAAGACTTAAATATGTAAAAGTGAATGCAAATTATCTATTATTTGAATAACATAACTGTGGAGTATGAAAAATACAAAGGCGGTAGAAGTACTCAGTTTCTTTACTTTATCTGTGTAAATGTACAGATAAAGGAGCAAAAATTTACTCAAGCAAACATAAAAGTATCATCTTAAAATTTCTACTTAAGCAAAAGTATAAAAGTATTCACTTTTAAATTTACTTCCAAGTAAAAAAGTAAAAGTATTTCTCACAGACTCAACAGTTCATGAATGTGTTAAATGCAGAGGCGTAGCCACGTGGGGGCCTGGGGTGGCCATGGCCACTGTTGGTCAGACCTTGGCCTCCTTTGCTCCTTTATCTGTACTTTTACTGAAGTAAGGAAATGGAGTACTTCTTCCACCACTGGTAATAGGCCTCATGATAAAAACAACTTTACAACTAATAACCAACTCACCAAAGTTATGGGACACATTTGGGCCAGAGTGGAAATTTACGAGCCTCTTTGAAGGCAGCAGGGGTGGCTCAGAGCAAAGAAACACACAAATGTTTGCTTTGCTGTCAATACAAAGACTCTGTTTGACATAATGCATTCCCTGAACTTAAACAAATGTGACTTTTAACCTTTGAAACCTATCATTTTAAACATGCAAGTCACCTCCCCACCCAAAAATAAAAAATAAAAATAAAAAATTCTCCTTGATCCAGAAAAAAATAGGTCATAGGTGTCACTGGTATGCACAAACAGATACAAGACCCTCAGATGTGAACCATATCAAATCCTTAGTTTAATCGAGTTAGAGTTGCTGTGGACTGTTAAAAAACTGTTATAGATGAGTGAGTAAAGTGCTTGGGATCAGCAGTTTTGATCCAGTGTCATGTGGCCTTGAGCTCCTGCAGAACTGACAGTAAAAGTGTGTAAGAGATAGAGATATCTGGGAAATAGGGCTGTTTTTTTTTTTACTCTGTTTGGTTTAAAGGAAGCTCCACTGCAAAGACACAGTGTACTTTACAAGTCACTGTTACAATACAGGGCAGGAAAAATCCTTACTTCTAACTTATCTGACCTGTAGTTGTATGTAGGGATGCATGATGCTGGATAGAGGAGTAAAATAATGAGAATTTCTATGGAGGCAATAAATAATGTCACATGCCTTTCTCTGTGGAGTTTGCATGTTTTGTTTTTTGTTTTGTTTTTTTGGTTTGGTTGGTACTCTGATTTCTACGGAAGCGCATAGTTGTCACCAAAACAAAAAACAAAAAAAACTATCTCGTATAAATAAAAATAATAAGTAAAATAAGTCGTAATTAGATAGTTTTTTTTTGTTTTTTGGTGACTACTATGTGCTTCTATAGTAAGCTAGCTGGTAGTTTCCCGCATGCTAAGTGGATAGTGGATGATAAGTGGATAGCCATTTAATGTCCAAGCTTCATTGTTATAAAGCCCAAATAAAAAAATATCAAAATAATTGATTAATTGACAGGAATAATTACCTCAATTAGCCTACTGAGGCCCCTGGAGGGAGGGGCAAAACTCTCTGGCCACTTACGCTGCGATGACTTACTTACTTAGGTTACTTAGGTGCTTTCTGGTCGCAGGCCTGATCTGGATCTTGAGCTGAACTTTACTTCATAATGTTTGTGATTTGCGACATACTGGGTTTGAAGTAACTAAAGGAGTTATCTTCCCAGTTAAAGTACCATGGGTGGTGTTTCCAGAGTTTATAAAGTCGTGATTTGAAGCTGTTCAGACTTGGAGCAGTTACAACAGAGGCTGGCAGGGCATTCCATGTATTTACATCCTATTGCTAAAAAACCTTTGTCTCATACTGGTTACTGTGACGGGCGCCATTCAATGTCCTAAAGGGTACATTGATCTTTATCTTGTAATTACGCGATAGTTTCTCAAAATTACGAGAAAACTATCTCGTAAATATGAGAAAAACTATCTCGTAATTCCGACTTATTTTCTCGTAATTATGAGATAGTTTTTTTTTTGGTGACTACTATGCGCTTCCATAGATTTCCACCCTCCACCTAAAACATGCACAATAGGCTAATCCTCCAGCTATAGGCACTCCTGACAAAGCTGCACTCTCACTGCAATCGCCCACTGCTCCTGACAGGTTACCCCAGCGCCACTGAAGGATGGGTCAAAGGTCAGAGGACAGTACAGTAAAGATTACCTTTGCCCTGTAGCCACACAGTGTTTACTTACATCACTGTGCACTTCTGGACAGACAGCGGAGGAAATGCAAGTTCAGATCAAGATACTTCAAGGCCTGAAAACTTGACAGTTTAACAAATGAACCAGGACACCCAGAGTAAGTGCTGTAAGTACTTAGACAGCACTACGCTCTGACCTGACCCTCCACAGCTGTTTGTGCAGTCGGCCCAGTTCAGTGCATGTTTTAGTTTTCTGCAGCTAAACTCTGGAACAGTCTCCCTGACGATGTTAGACAGACCTCTACTCTGACAATGTTCAAGTCCAGACTTAAAACTGTTCTTTTTAGCTGTGCATATGACAACTGAAAGTGTTTTATCTGCACTCTTCTCTTTTAATTTACTTTTAAATGGATTCTTAATTATATTTTTTAAGTTTGATTTTATTGTTTTAATTGTAATTCTTGTCTTTGTACTTTTAAACTTGTCTTGTGTATGAATTGTGCTATACAAATAAACTTGCCTTGCCTTACCACTGTTGTTGCTTCAGTGTCCCAGATGAGAAACAGGAATTACAGTCAGAAGAAAAGCAAGAGCACAATGTTTGTCCCTTTGTGGGCAGCTGTAGTTGTACTTTAATCAACTATTTAAATACCAAAGTTACTTTTTGAAAGACTTTTTGCTGAAATTCTTGCTGACACTAGAGCGAAGACATAATTGTTGTCCCGACCTGTGTGGACCAAAACCAGACTTACATGTATTGTTTCTTTATTCACTAATGCTTTTTCTAATAAATAAGGGATTCTTGGGTTATTTTGAGATTTTTCCTGGAAGGAAAAGGAGTTTGAGGAGAACTTGACCTGGGTCAGTCTGAATCCAAGGCCTGAAGGAGGGCTTAAGGTTCATGTAGTCTACAATGTCCAAAAAGTGGGTCAAGGGGTTGATATTAGTTACAATGTTTAGTTTATTTGCATACTTAATATTATTTTAATGAGTGAGACAGATTTTATACATAGTCTGTAAAGGTTGATTTAAATCTTCTGTCTTTTCAGCGTTTCTTTTCTGAGATTGTCACAGCAAATCCTCTTCCTCTTAGTTAGCACATAGGAATTGGTAAACTTTTATTTGGTGCATGTTTTCTTCCAGATGCCTTTTCTGACACAACCCTCTTCATTTATCCAGGCTTTAGCCTGGCACAAAGGGTAGACTGGCTTCTGACCTCCTGAAGCTGGACTAAAGGATTGTTTTAATTAACAGGTTTGAAAATACACAGCTGTAGTAAAATTTAGAAAAATAACTCTGGTTCTATAAAAAGTTGATCACAGTAAAATGAAAAAGGACAAACTTGGGTCCCACAGTCAGACTAAGAACCGCTCCTCCATGGCGTGTACTGTAGGTTCATGTGTTTTCTGTCTCTGTGTTCAAGTTAGCAGCTGCCAGAAAGATAGAGGAGGTTTGATAAAGGTTTTGTAGAACAAGGACATCAGCTTTAATCTCCATTAGAAACATTTGAGTTCCACACGGAAACACGCACTGCTGTCTCTTTTGATAAACTCCAATTACTTTTATTATCTCAAGATTAACTACTGTTAAATAAATGACGCTAAAGAAACACTATATATATATATATATATATATATATATATATATATATATATATATATATATAAAAATTGTCCTCTCGCCCTCCGCGCAGTATCTTTGCTGTTCCTAGGACTGCGCTCTTCTGGACTGAGATGTCTGATGTTTTTCCTGGGATCTGCTGTAGCCACTCTTCCAGTTTGGGGGTTACTGCCCCGAGTGCTCCGATGACCACGGGCACCACTGTTGCCTTCACTTTCCAGGCCTTCTCAAGTTCTTCTTTGAGGCCTTGGTACTTCTCCAGTTTCTCGTGTTCCTTTTTCCTGATGTTGCTATCGCTTGGTATTGCGATGTCAACCACAACAGCTTTCCTCTGCTGTTTGTCCATCACCACAATGTCCGGTTGGTTTGCCACTACCATTTTGTCTGTCTGGATCTGGAAGTCCCACAGGATCTTAGCTCGGTCATTCTCTATCACCTTTGGAGGTGTTTCCCATCTTGACCTCGGGACTTCCAGACTGTACTCTGCACAGATGTTCCTGTACAGTATACCAGCCACTTGGTTATGACGCTCCATGTATGCTTTCCCTGCCAGCATCTTACAGCCTGCAGTTATGTGTTGGATTGTCTCAGGGGCCTCTTTGCACAGTCTGCACCTGGGCTCTTGTCTTCTATGGTAGATCTGGGCCTCTATTGCTCTGGTGCTCAAGGCCTGCTCCTGTGCAGCCATGATCAGTGCCTCTGTGCTGTCCTTCAGTCCAGCCCTTTCTAGCCATTGGTAGGATTTCTCGATGTCAGCCACTTCAGTTATCTGTCGATGGTACATCCCATGTAGGGGCTTTTCCTCCCAGGATGGTTCCTCCAGCACCTCGTCCTCTGTTTTCCACTGCCTGAGACATTCACTGAGAACTTCATCTGTTGAGGCCATCTTCCTGATGTAGTCAAGGATCTTGGATGTTTCATCCTGGACAGTGGTTCTGACACTCACTAGTCCTCTGCCTCCTTCCTTGCGCTTAGTGTACAGTCTCAGGGTGCTGGATTTGGGGTGGAACCCTCCATGCATGGTTAGGAGCTTTCGTGTTTTCACATCTGTGGTCTGAATCTCTTCCTTTGACCAGCTTATTATTCCCGCAGGGTATCTGATGACCAGCAGGGCATAGCTGTTGATTGTCCGGACTTTGTTCTTGCCATTGAGCTGACTCCTTAGGACTTGCCTTACTCGTTGGAGGTATTTGGCTGTGGCTGCTTTTCTTGTGGCCTGGTTCAGGTTGCCATTTGCTTGTTGGATTCCAAGGTACTTGTAGCTGTCCTCAATGTCTGCTATTCTGCCGTCTGGGAGTGTGACCCCTACTGTATGGACTACCTTCCCTCTCTTTGTCACCATCCGCCCACACTTCTCAAGTCCGAATGACATTCCGATGTCATTGCTGTAGATCCTGGTTGTGTGGATCAGTGAGTCAATGTCTCTCTCGCTATCATCCATGTAGAGGAGGTGACTGATGGTGGCCCCGTTCCTGAGTCGGTACCCATAGCCAGTCTTGGTGATTATCTGGCTGAGGGGGTTCAGACCTATGCAGAACAGCAGCGGGGACAGAGCATCGCCTTGGTATATCCCACATTTGATGGACACTTGTGCAATTGGCTTGCAGTTGGCCTCAAGGGTGGTCTTCCACTGCCTCATCAAGTTTGCAATGAAGGCTCTTAGAGTCCTGTTGATGTTATACATCTCCAGGCATTCCATGATCCATGTGTGTGGCATTGAGTCATAGGCTTTCTTGTAATCAATCCAGGCGGTGCACAGATTAGTGTGTCTGGCTTTGCAATCCTGAGCGACTGTTCTATCTATGAGCAGCTGGTGTTTTTACCAATGCCCTTCTGTGCTGTGCTCATGTATTGATCCATGTATCCACTTATCTTAGTCGCTATGATGCCTGACATGAGCTTCCATGTGGTGGGGAGACAGGTTATTGGTCGATAGTTGGATGATGTTCCCTTCAGGGGATCCTTCTGGATCAGGATTGTCCGGCCTTCAGTTAGCCATTCAGGGTGGGTCCCATCCTTTAGCAGCTGGTTCATTTGTGCTGCCAGGCGCTCATGGAGTGAAGTTAGCTTTTTCAGCCAGTAGGTGTGGATCATGTCAGGCCCTGGTGCTGTCCAGTTTTTCATACCTGAGACTCTTTGTTGGATGTCTGCCACTGTGATGGTTACTAGTTCTTGTTCAGGGAGGTCTGCTCTTAGATCCTCCAGCCACTGTGCACTGTTGTTGTGTGACGCCTCCTTCTCCCATATGCCTTTCCAGTATTGTTCAGTCTCCAGCCTTGGTGGGTTTGCTCTGTTGTTATTACCTTGCCACTGAGAGTACACTTTAGCTGGTTGAGTTGAGAACAGCCGGTTTATTCGCCTTGCTTCGATTTCTCTCGTGTACCCCAAGGCTTGGCTTCAGGTATGGACATCTTGCTGTACCTCTTGGGTGCTTGTTGTTTCATTGCACCTTTCTGGAGCTCTGACAGTTGGCTCACTTCTCTCCGAGTTACCTTGATTTTAGCTTCTAACCTTCTTTTCCATGGTGGATATGGATCTTTATGGTTGCTCTTTGGTTGATAGCCAAGCTCCTCAAGGATCAAGTGTATATCAGCTCATTGGTTTCAGTGATGGTCATCGTAGGTATTGTTCCCAAAGCTGCATTCACATCTTCCAGGAGACTTTCTGAAGGTACTTCACTCAGCCTGTGTAACTGGTGTCAGGGTTGCCTGGTCTTCATTTTAGCCATGATCTTATCTCTCAGGTCAGTTGCTGCCTCGCTCAGCTCGATGGTGCTTATTGGGGCTTCGTACCCAAATTCTGGATGGGGAGTTGGTGTTAACTCCCCTCTGACCTTGCGTCCTGGCTCCCCCTTGCCGTAGCATATGTGTTGTATCTCGTCAATCTCAAGTTGTGAAAGCAGGTGCCACTTGTGGATGTTGGAACACTGAGCTACTAGTTGTTTAGCAGTGAGTGTTGATTGTGGGTTTCGAAGTTGCCATATTTCCCACATTCTCTTCATGTAACCCCTCTGACTAGGGTTACTGGAGTAGTAGCATTCCAACAGAGCCTTGTTCTCGCATCTTGTCCACTTCCGTCTTGTTCCAGTAGCCCACTTCTCATCAGGCTGCTCTGGTTCCCCAACACCTGACGCAGACCTTGTTTGACCGGGCGACGTCTGAGCCAGTATGTCTCGTAATTCATTGTCTCTCATCATCATTATATATGAGGTAGGCAATAGCGCAAAGGGTCTTGCCTAAGGACCCACACTGGAAGTTGGTATTCGCCTCGGATGTGAACCCGGGTCCCCTGTGTGAAAGTCGGTTGACTAACTCACTGAGCTACCCAGCCGCTAATATATATATAAAAGTTCTGAAAAATCAAACACTCAAAGAAACAGGATCCCTCAAGCTTTTTGAGTTACGAGGCCAACTCAAAATCTCAAGTTTAGTATATTCAGCTTTTTATTATTATCAATAATAATACTTTTTCAATAATGGATAATTGATAATGGATTTCATAACAATGGATAGTAAGTTTGCTATGAGAGGAGTTAAAAAAATTAACTTTTTTTTTTTTTTACATTGATTATAAGCATAAAGTGTTCTTTATTTTCTTTGGCAGTGGTAATAATGATGCACTTATAAAGTTTAAGGAGTTTTTTTCCATCTTGTAAAGCTGCAGACCTCATCAATGATCATCCGTAGACCTCAGGTTTGTTCCTGTTTCCTGTAGTTCTCTGGTTTTCTGTCTTTCCTCTTGGAGCGTCACAATCAGTGCTTCCTCTGACTCTGAGGCCGGAAGCGTCTCGCGCTGATCGGATACACTCACTCACACACTTACTGCACAACAGGACTTATATATCTGTGTGAGGACAAGAATGTGCTTTCTCGAACTTCTCTGACACTTTTCTTTTAATCCACTAAAATATCAAACAATAAAGGAACACTACCCATTTATTAATTTGAAGAAAAATCTTAGCATATTGTAGTAGCATTGGTCCTTCAGATGTATTTCTTTATTTTATTATTTTATTATGAATTAATTAAGTAAATAAATAGATGAAGGTTTAGCATGTGCAGCAAACAGCACAGCCATCTAATTCATAAAGGTCCCATATTATGCTTGTTTTAGTTTTTTTTATAGTTTTGCATTAGTATTTCACATTTTATAACTTAAAATAATGTATATTTTTATATTTTTATTTTAACCATTGTTTAACCAGGACAGTCCCATTGAGATTCACAGATCTCTTTTTCAACAGAGTCCTGGCCCAGAGACACCAACAACACAACCCACATTTCACGCAAAATACAATAAAGAGAAACAGGAGTTAAACACAAAAATATAAAACTTATCAAAAACACATTTAAAAGAAGTGGCAGGTTAGTGATTGCATCTCCAGGTTTTTCAAAATAGACTCAAAAAGACAAGATTTTGGACTTTTAAGGTACATGTTTAGAAAACATTTTCTTTAGAGAGCTGTTACTGTGACTTTGCAGAGAACGCTTGGATTACGAGTCTGCTGCCCCCTGCTGACAACAGTGGGAACTGGACAGAGCATAATATGGCTGTTTAGCACAGCTATTAGCAACATGACACTAACAGATAGATAAATGATCTGATTACTGAGCTGGGGGCTGAAGCCTGTCCCAGCAAGTATGGACTTTAGGAAGGGTTTACCCCAGACCAGTGATTTTTTAACTTTTCACGTCAAGTACCACCTTCGAAAATACTGAGCTTTCAAAGTAACATTAATGGACAAAATTAACCTTAGTCTGGACTAACCCAAGTCTAAACCAAGGGATAAAATCAGACATATAACATAGAAAATGTATTATCAGATAAGAATAAAATAAGGCTTAAACCAGAACTAAACAGTGGTAAAAACTCATTCAGCACAGAATGTGATTTGTCCAACTTTTATTGCAATTTTTTTTTTTTTTTACAAAACTTTATTTCTCTTTTTTACATCTCATTTACACTCTATTGTTAATTTGAGCAAAATCATCTTAAACATTGAACATGATAAACAGTGCTGTAGGTTATAATGTAAACTGACATCTGTAAACAGAGCTTTGAGGTAACTCTCTCTAAGTCCAGCTTACTAATACTTCATTCAAGTTATTATGTAGTACCCTAAATATAAGTACTGCACAGTGCACTACCATCTCCAGCATTTTCAAATTGAAAACCTCCACAATTAAATTAAAATATCACTGAAAAAACAAAAAAAAAAAAAAAAATCAATCTGCTGAAAGCGATCAGTGTGAAAAAAAAACAAGAAAAAAAAAAAAAAAGGACTGCTTCTATTAACTTGCATCTTACAATAAAATAAAATATTGTGTGATAAAAACAAAAAAGGATAACTAACATTTTAAAGAGAGCTAACATCTGAAAATATCTGAGATGTACAAAAATCATGGTAAAAGACAAGATTAAAATTTAACTACACTTCCCAAGGTGCATTTCACCCAGAGACATAAAAGCACAAATCAACTTAAGAAGTGGTGTGTACATAATGTATAATATGTGATACATTCCCATACTCTATTCTTCCTGAAGTCTCTATGTAAGCACTTGGAGGTGGAGTTTGTAATTTTTAGTGACACCTAGTGGCAGAAAAGCAGAATGCATTCCACCTTTCACTCGTTTTGCAATTCATTTAAAAGACTCTAGTGTACCAGCAAATATGACTAATATGATCATTTACAGTACCTTTATATATCTGGCTTTCAAAGACTAAAATAAATCTAAATCAGGACTAACCCAGGACTATAGCAAGGGATGGGACACTAAAGAAGGACAAAACAGGTTGCCTGGAAAATCCAGACTGATATGTCTCTGTGTTATTCTACAGAGAAATATCAGTCTGGTCACCACGCCGTCCGCAGTGGTTTACTCAAATCCCAAGCGTACCGTGCATTTTGATTGGTTTATTTAAGTCACGTGTTCTTCGCGAGCAGCGTCACTCGTACGCGTCTCCTCGCCGACAACAATCAAGATGGCGCACCGAGGAGCCGAGAGTTTGTTTCATTCAGTGGTATGGTACGGTAATGTTGAAATAACTCCCTCGTTCCTCCCTCGTGGCTTCACTACTCCGTTTGTTTACTTTCTTACTTTCTTGTCGCTTTGTTAACGTCACGTCCGCCATTTTCTGATTGGCTAACGCCGCTGTCCGTTAATTCGGGTTTGCTCCGCCCTAGAAATCGAATTGATTCTAAGGCGACCAGACTCATCCACTGGTACAGCGGTGAGTCTGGAATTTCCAGGCAACAAAACAGGGACTAAACCAAGGACTAAAAAACTCAATCACAGACCGTTCTGGACAGTAACCAGATACTTTTACTCAATCATTTATTTAAGTACATTTTTTGAAGAAAATGTACTTTCTGAATACATTGAGTAGAGCATACTTTTACTTGAGTAAATTTTGGATAATTTTAATTGTACTTTTACTTGAGTAAACCTTAGAGAAGAAGATTTTTTTTTTTTTTGTAAAAACATTCAAATGGGTACTTTTACTTCTACTTGAGTACAGCTTTTGAGTACTTCATTCACCACTGATCAGGGAAAAACTGTTCTAAAACCAGAACTAAACCAGGAAAAAAACAGGTCAAACCAGGACTAACCTAGAACCAAACCAGCACTAAGCCGGGTCCGAACCATTGCAAGGTCCTGGGGGTACACAAAACCAAAAAGGGTGGGGACCACTTCCCACCAAAAGCTGAGACCAGAAAGAGTTAGTGCATTCATTTGTAGTTGCTGCAATTCTTTCTGAGATTGAACCAGCTTCAGAGTTTCAGGAGCTACACAAATGTTCACAGACATTATCACAATGCTATGACAACTTCAAAACTGAGACAAATGGAACAAAATGTCATCAAAAGTTGGGAATTTTCTTGAACAACACATAATCCTTCATTATGTTTTGGGACAAGTTCAGACTCTGATAGTCCACTCCTGGTTCACTTCTCCTCTGGCCCCGGGTCTGTGGGTGCGTCCCCCATTGGTCTCCTCCTCTCCAGGGGAGACCTCCACACTCAGGACCTCCTCTCCCTCTCTCCTGGGGGTCATGCGGATGATTAAAGAGCTGTCTGCGCTCTCTGCCACTGTGTCGTCGTCCTCCTGAGCTCTGAACACTGGGATTGGAGAGCGGCGGTGCATCGGGGATGGAGGCGGTCGTCCTCCCGTGGTCGATAAACCCTGAGGAACCATATGAATGAATGAATGAATGAATGAATGAATGAATGAATTTTTCTTATTGTGTCTTGCATATAAACATGCCCAGCCCTTACTTGGGTTCATAAGACACCGTCAACTAAACAGAAAACTGGTTTCCCGACAGCAGGCACAGTAGATGTACACAAAAATATACAATCCAAACAACTATATCTAAATAAACAAGACATTCAAATTAAACAACCTTTTTTCTTCTCATCATCAGAGCTCCAGAACATCTCAGAGTTTTGGACAAACATTTCATTTAACAAGGAGTTTCTAAATTCATCATAAAGAGGACAATGCAAAACAAAATGAGTTTCACTTTCCACCTCACCTACAGTAACTCTCTGTCTTCTTCTGGAGTTTGGTTAAATCTCCCGGTTTCTAAATCCAGAGGAAGGATTCCTGTTGCAGCTGAGTAATCAGGGACCTTTGATTCCTGCTTAAATTTGCTATGACATCAAATTCTGTCATAAATGTATCTTTGATTTGAATATTTGTCCACAACTTTGGTTTAGCCATAATCCCATTCACCCATTTGCTTTTATATACTGAGTGTTGATTTGCTCTGATCTTGTTAACGCTACATGTCAAACTGTTATGGAGTTTATATATTGAGGTTGTTATGCTTCAGCAGAGACAGCTCGGAGCTCTGCAGCCCAGGGCGACTCTAACTCCAGTTAATGACTTTCTTAGTTATTCTTATTAAGCATGTTAATGATTCAACAGTGACCATTTCACATTTTCTTTGAACTGAACCAGGATCCCAGCCCAAATCACCCTGTGCTGCCAAAACTGAAACAATCGGAGTATGGCTATTTAAGACTTTTTTAGACCTTTTTAAGACCATTTTGAAGAAAATGAGGGCCTATTTCATAAGCTCGCAAGTGCACAAAAAGCTGAGTCATAAATGTGGCTGCGTCGTTTTAATTGTGACTACTGATGATAGTGAGTGCTCCAGAGCATTTTGTTCTTGGTAAGAAAAAATCTGAGCTCTTGTATTGGCGATGGCAAAACACCTTTAACAATTAAAGTGGTTTTTTTAGAATAAACTGTGAATGCAGGTAGTTACATTGTATGTGACATATTTAAGACCAGTTTAAACATTATTTAAGACCTACTACTCTGCATCTCGACAAATTTAAGACTTTTTAAGGCCTTAAATTCAGATTTTTTTTAGACTTGTTAAGCCCCTGCCAGAAACCCTGTATATTGGTCTGTGCATATTTAGGCCTTTAGTTTGATGATGGTGCTCATGTCAGAGGTTTACAAAGTCTCAGGTTAAAAACAGTTTTCTCCTAATCTTGGTCCTTTTCACTTGTCTTTCAGTTTGTACAATATCAATGAGATGCTGCCAGATGCCCAGCCATAATCATTTATTTATGATACGTACAATGAATTAATCTGGTTTCTGCAGATTCATGTTGGATTTCCAGTTAATCGTCATTCACAATCAAAAGGGGGCTAGGCTCGTCTTACCTCTGTCTCTGATGGTTTGTAGACTGCCTTGAGTTTGGCGAAGGTCCCCTCGATTCCGGCCTGTTCGGTCACTTTCAGCGCCGCCTTGAACATTTTGGGGGTCTCAGGTCTGGGAGGGATGACCTGCACGGCCTCTTTACCCCCCTCCTTCTCGTCAGGCTTCTTATCCTTTGTCAGCATCTTCCTGCAAAAAAAAAAAAAAAAAAAAAAAAGTTATGACAAGATTAATTACAAGTTAAAAGTCATCATACATTTTTAATTTTTAAGGGTTTTAGGCAATGGCAGCAAAGGACAAACTTTGCAATTTTGAAGTAAAAACACATAGCATTTGTGAATTAGCTGAGCACTATCAGAGAAGAAGCACATGCGGATTGCTTTTTTAAAAAATATTCAGTGTATCATGAAGGTTTAAGACGTTTACGAACTAGACTGATAAGTTTGTATTTATTTCGAGTGAAGAAATCAATGAATCTATTTCCACAGGGATTATTTTTAGCCAACAGCATGTCCCTTGAGGGCTACCATATGTCCTCTGGGGCTTTAAAAAGGATTAAAAGCTAGATTAGATCAGTTTGTTTGACATTATTCTTAAAAAGGCTCAGAAATATGGACTGCTAAACCCAGAGAAGTAACATACAACAGGAGGCAAAGAAGCAGTAGCTGGACAAAATCAATGCAAACACCTTAAAATTTCACAGAAAAATGTGACTCCAAGTACTACCCACCGTCTTTACCATCTCTAACTGACTAAAATGGACCTAAATCAGGACTAAACCAGGTCTAGACCCAAGATTAAAATGGCGATTCACTCTAAAGCATGAGTATACCAGGACTAAACTGGGTCAAAACCAGGACAAAATTAGGATTTAACCCAGGACTAAACTTGAAGTAAAGCAGGAATAAATAAACACGGACTAAACTTCTGGTACAAATATGGTGACCACCTGTCCCACTTTTGGTTGTACTGCACAGCCAGTTAGTCCACTGTCCATCTGTCCCACTTATTCAGATAATGTCCCTCTCTTTCATTGGAGCTGAGTGGGTCTTAGAAAAAGAGAGATTCAAGTTAAGAACAACAAGGTCAGGTCAGTAATCCTGATGTAAAATCTAGAATAATTATTTGTGGGGGTATATGGTTGATGTGTTGCTGCCCCTGTGTTTCAGGACAGGCCTCTCCATGGAGCTGTGAGCTGGGGTTGTCCTGCGGCTGGATTGTTTTGAGAAAATGCACACTGAGAACTTTGATTTTTGTCTCAGTAAAGACATTACTTTGCAAAATGTGGGTTTTTGGGATAAAAACAGCACATCATGTGTTTTATAGGCCCTAAACTGTACTGTCTTATATCACAGTGAGTTGGTAAGTTAGATTTGTTTATCAAAAGATCTATTTCTCCTACCTCGTCCCACCAAATCATAAAACTTGTCCTACTTTTTGTTCTTTTTGAGCTACAAATGAGTGCACACTGGACTAAACCGGGCCTAAACCAGGACTAAGCACGCCCTAAACAACAAGAGCAGGACAAAATCAGGATTAAACCCAGGATTAAACTTGAACTAAACCAGTTTGTAACCATCTATTTCAACAGTCCTTATGCTAAAAATTGAAGACAACTACACAGAGCCTGCGTACCACTAGAAGTCCCCAGGCCATACCACTAAATAAACATGCAGAGAAAAGAAAAAAATGCTACTAACCTGTTGCTATAACTTCTCAAATATAAAAACCATTTCTGTCCCGACCGCTACAGCACTTCGAGCGCAGCTGACCTCTCACAGCATGACCTGAAAGCTAAACCTGGCTCTGAGCTTGCCTCTGTCCTGAGTCACTGTCTGTCTGTCCCGTCCTGGAAGCACATTGGCCCAACCTGAGCAGATTAGAGGCCTGCAGAGTCTAATCCTGACTGGGACAGGGGGCTGTAAATCAGGACGCCACCATGAAGACGACGAAGGTGGAGGACGACAGAGACCAACTAGACATGCAACGCTAAAGAGCCATCGTTTAAGAAATCAAGCTCCAACCTTTTTCTAAAATATTTATCTATACAAATTTTGACCTTCAGCAAGGTGCAAAAGGTTTTTAAGAAAGGATATGAGCAAAGAAATTGTACCAATATAAATTAATACACAAAATTACACACACACACACACAAAGAAGAAAAATCTAAACTAGAAGCCCTCAGGGAGTGTAGACCTCTGCAAAGGCACTGGTGCTACCTCGCAATCATAAAGATAAAGTGACCAGACCTGGGCTCAAACTCAAAGATCTTCTAGTTCAGGGGTAAATGCTCTTTCCATTGAGCCACCAAGCCCTTATAACTCATAATGGTAAAGAATCCACTAAAACTAAAGTTAGTATCTTCAGTCTGTGTCTAAAAACAGAATCCCTTAGCATAGCATTGTTTTTGACAGTAAGTAACTTTCCACTTTCCACCACAATTTTTTTCTGTGAAAATAGAAGCTGTTTTCTCTACTGAATCAAAACCAACATTTTATGAATAGATACTGACATAAAGCACAGTATTTGTTTTCAGTAGGATTATTTGATAATACTAAATATGTTTCTCCATGTAGACAGATGAATAAAATGTATGGGCTAAGGTCTGACTTTACCTAACAACACAACGCTTTGAGCATTTGCCTTACTGTAGTGTACTGGCAGTTCATTAATATTACTCATTAAGATCTCTGTGGGGCTAGTATATTTTAACATTTAAAAATAATTTATAACATATAACAGGTTTGCAAGCTATTATATCACAAAAAGCAACATAAGCTAAAGCTTATTTCTAGTTTCTAGTCTAAAATAAATAGCTACAGGTGATTAGTAATATCTAGCTCGTTGTAAGTGGGTGGAGCTTCAGGGTGAATGGGCGGGGCTTTAGTGCAAGTGGGCGGGGCTTTATGACTTACTTGGCCTTCTTTCGGAGCAGTTTCTGGGACTCTGGGTAATGCACCAGGATCTCAGCGAGGTCTTTCTTGTCTAGGATCATGAGGTTAGCAAATCCATGGGCCTTTACATTAGCGGTTCTCCTGTTTCCTCCGCCCCCGGCCAACAAACTGACCAATCAGAAGACAGCAGTGTTGGTCATCAATAAATAGTAGAATAATCAGGGCTTGACATTTACTTTTTTCTCACGGGCCACCGTGGCTACTCTTTGTCTTGTCTTTGTATATTTTATAGTATACAATAAGCTTACAGAAATGTAAAATTTGCCCTGCGACAAGCTGGCCCCTGTCCAGGGTGTACCCCGCCTCAGGCCCAAAGTTACTGGGACAGGCTCCAGTCACTCGTGACGCCTAATGAGAATAAGCAGAAGTGGATGAATGAATGTATAAAATGTAAAATTTGGTTTTATGCATGCACAGGGATTTATCAACCATAAAAAGAATAAAGTGTTTCTCTGTGCATGTGGTGTAACATATTTTAAAACATGTTATTTTTTTTAATTACTAATTTTCTTTCTTTAACTATGATAAATTACTCTACAATAAATGGTGTACACTCGAGCAGAGCAACATAAATTCAGGCCCTACTTATAATAAAATCCAACCAGCCACAGTGGGAGTATTTGTGTCACTAACCAAAATTAAAATCTACGTGCATTTGGCTGGTTGGCGAGGGTTAATGTCAAGCCCTGAGAACAATTAATACAAATTAGAGTTTTCAATTTATTTCTTATTTAATTTTTTCAGAAACAACAAAAAAGTTGCCATAGTTAGAAGAAACACAACATAACTCCACAATTTTTTTAAAGTAATTTTATAATATTATTCATAAAATTTCTTGTTACCAAAAATGTCAGTGTCAGTGTAGTCCACTTTTAAAATTAATAGAGCACTGGTTCTCAAACTGTGGTATGGGTACCAGTGCTGGTACACTAGATTCCTCTGGGTTTACAACATTAAAAACTACACTTAACTATACTCTGAACTTCTTGTGGGACTTGAAAGTGAATTGAAAAGACAAGTAACACTTGATAACAACACAGCAGAATGGATAAAATAAACTATTAAATTTTCTTTTTCAGTATTCCTATGATATATAATAAAAAACAAATATTTCCCAGGCAGTACTGGGCCTGAAAAGTTCCAAAACCACTACTGTAAACATTCTGAGTTTCTGTAGAAAATCTCTGCCTGAAAACTGTCCCACTAAGCCGAGCCTGAGTCACTGGTAAATAGTTTAATTGGATGAGTGTGGGCTCTGACCTGATCTCTCCGAACACAGAGCCAGCTCTAATGGTGACAAACACGGTCTTCAGGTCAGGACCTCCCACCACCTGCACCTCGCCCTGTTTGATGATGTACATCTCTCGACCAATCTCACCCTGAAAATGAAACAAAGTACTCATATTATCTGAACAACAGACAAACTTCATATCTTTCTTTAGCCGTAAGTATCTTTACCTTTTTGCAAACAAAGTCTCCGGGCAGGAAGACGACAGACTTGAGCCTCGTGAGCATGTCGAACACCATCTGTCTGTCACAGCCCTGGGACATAAACACATACAGTTTTATTTATATAACAAAAGCTTTCAAAACAAGGTGGAACAGAAGTCATCACATCCAGGTGACTGAGAAGCTCCGCAGACGTCAGAAAAGCTTACATGTCTTACATCTGCCACATGGTCTTTAAAGGTGCTATGAGCAGTTTATATTTTGTATATTTCATTAAAATGACCCACGTGTGTCCCAAGATATGATGTAAACATGTTTAAATCAAATATTAGTTTTACTGATAACAATGGCACAGCTGAGTTATTAAACTATCTGTACTATATAAACTATAAACAACCATAACTATAGATTTTTATAAACGTAGCATTATCGAAAACTCAGAACAACAGCAACATTTATCAAGCTACTCTAATATGTACCTCTACCCACTCACTGACAACACACATGTGCTCAGTCAGTTGCCTGTTATTGCTAAAAAAAAAAGTGGTTGTTTATGCAGAATTTACTAGTTTTGCTGGCTACACTGCAAAAATATCTACATTAGTTAAAAGTGCTATGAGCAGTAGATATTTTTTATATTTCATAAAAATGACCCACATTTGTGCCAAGATATGATGTAAACATGTTTAAATCAAATGTTAGTTTTATTGATAACAATGGTACAGCTGAGTTATTAACAATTAAAAATATATTTTACATAACTGGCCAAATTGTTGTTGTTTACATTTTTTGTTTTGGTTATAAAACTGCATCGCTGATCGTCCAATCAGAAAAGAGACCATTGTTTTGATTTAGACTTGCAGTACTGTTTTCAAACCAGTAGGGCGCATGCTGCTTACAGTACCTTTAAAGTATACACAATGCAGTATTTCAAAATCACCTTTTAATCCCAGGAAACAAGACAAAATGAACTCCTTGAGGTTGTTTGTATAAACTATTTATGCATCAACAGTTGGTATCATGAAAACAATAATACACTTGTGACCCCTGCTGGTGGCACCAATATAAAAAAATGTAAAAATGTTGCGAGAACTCAAAAACTCAAGGCAAAAGGATCCTTCAAGTTTTTTGGGTTTTACAACCAACTCAAACTCTCAAGTTTTTAACAATGAATATTTTTATTCACCTAATTTAATAGTTCATATGTCAAAAAACTTTTTTTCTTCAATTTTAAGTCTTACTTCACTATCATTATTTTTTTTCAACTCTCTTGCAGCCAACTTACTATCCATTGTTTAGTAAATGTATTGTTCTTTCGTTAAACTTAGTATATTTAATCTTTATTACTATCAATGATAATACTTTTTCTGAGCAATGGAGAGTAAGTTGGCTGTAAGATGAGTTAAAAAACATATTTTTAGAGGTTTTTTTAGGTTTTTAGACATATAAATGTTAAATTAGGTGAACAAAAAATATCAGTTGTTGAAAACTTGAGATTTTGAGTTGACCACAAAACTCAAAAAGTCTTGAGGGATCCTGTTGTCTTGAGTTTTTGGAACATTTATTTTTTACAGTGTAAGCGCTGAACTGTATTATATAAAATGACTGTGTTACTGGAGACCTAATGAAAGTTTATGCAAATGTCTTTTGTTATTTATTAGCTGTTGCTGTTGAAGAAAACAAAATGGCCTTAAAACACGGCCGTGTATGGCTCAGTAATAGAGCTGCGAACGCATATACAGGGCAACTACAGCCTGCCTCTCTGCCGTGGATTTGAAGTCTGGGACTCCTGACAGTTTGCCAAATGTTTCTCCTTGATCTCTCCCCTATTTCCTACATGTACTCTGTCTTTTCAATTAAGCCTAAAAAATGGCCAAAAATATCTTGAAAAAAAAAAAAAAGCTCTAAAACAGTACCTCAGCCGTCCACAAGGGCAAAAAGAGTAAAGTAATGTTTCAAACTTTACTCTGTGCCATTTTCATGTTTACTCAAGTATGTTTAGGCATAGCTGGTTTGCAAAGTTGTCTTCAAAATGATTTTACTTTTGTGTCTCCCTGACCTGAAACAGAGCGACTTTACTGACGATGTTGTAGTTGACGTCCACAGCGATGTCCTGCCTCATTTTGACAGGAAGCTGGATCAACAACTCCTGTTCATCTAAAACAAAATCACAGTCCAGGGTTAGCATTGACACCATGATCAATAAGACCTAAATGTTGATTTTGTCCCTTACCGAGCATGCCCTGGCTCATCCAGGTGTAGTCGTACCAGGTCTTGATGCGGTTCTGGACCTCCCGGGGGATGTTGTAGGTCGTCATGTATTTGACAGTGCTGTCCATACAGGCGCGGTAGTAGTTCTCTCCAGCCGTCGCAGCCCCCACCACATCTCTCATCTGGAAATAATAAAAAAAACTTTTGATTATTAAGTCGTGCCAAGCTTTTAGCCTGGACTGGATGACAGCAAGCAAGTTCAACATGTCGTCCCCTTAGAATTAAAGGCCTCTGTCTGACACTTTTGTCAAAATTGAGTTATACATATATTCTTGTTCCTGAATACTTTATCTAACTATATCAAGGGTTTTTCACAGCTGTGTCCATTTTATTTTATTTTATTTTATTTTATTTTTTTTATTTCAGAAAATAAAAAGTTATATCTGCAATGTGAAACCTTAACTTGGAGCTCAACTTTAGAACTTTAGTTTCAACAGTCTGCACAATGAGAGCTGAAAATATAAAAAGTGTAGTCTATATATTATTTGTAAAAAGTATAAACATAGCATCAAAAAGCATAATGTGTTAAACATTAAAATATAGAGCTATTGCTTACATGCTGACAAATTCTACATTAAATATTGTCAAAGAGTATTGCATTTTACTTTTAAATGTGTGATGTAGTCTCAAAAACTGTTAAAATATAAAAAGAAGTCGGCTGCTGAAATAAAACTATTGATTTCTGTTTGTTTTGTAAGATAGAACCTTATAATTCTGACAGAATTTGAGTTCCCAGAATTAGAAGATTCTAGCTGCAAAACCAGTTCTCAAAAGTCCCACTTCAAAAGATTTTGAAATTATATATTTACAGTCTGCCTTTAAGTCCCATGTATTAAAGAAATGTGTTGCTCATATCAGTTTTGCTATTTTTATGGTCAAACTTTAAACCTAAATATCTAAACTACTCAGAACTCAGATGGAAACCTATAATTCCAATGGGACGTTATAATGCACAGGAGCTAACACACGTCTTCTTAATGCTCCGCAGTGAATAAATGTTGAATAAATATTACAGACTACAAAATTGGTTTTATCCTCTTTGTGTGTTTATTATTATGGTACACTTGAAAGCTGATTGGAATACATTGCAATAAACCAGCCACAAGGGGCCAGTGTACTCTTTGAGCCAGTCCCAAGCCTGGATAAGTGAGGTTGCGTCAGGAAAGGCATAAATATCTATGGCAAATCAATATGTAAGTAACTGCACACTAAATGGTAAATGGTCACATTTATACAGCGCTTTTCCACCTCCATGGACACTCAAAGAGCTTTACACCAAGAAACCATTCACCCATTCACACTCACAAGAGCTCACACATTCATACACCAGCGTGCGCAAACACTGGAGGTGAGATGAGTGTCTTGCCCATGGACACAACAACAGTTTGCAATGGTGGGAGTGGGGTTTGAACCGCCAACCTTCTGGTTAGTGGACAAGCAGCTCTTATCACTGAAATCTCTCAATTTATCTGAGCTTGGGGCTGACACAAACAAGCACTGGCTTGTGACCCCTTTGTGGCTGGATTACAATACAGCCATATAAATATACAAATATCAAAAAGTAAAGCTGAAATCAAACTACAATGTTGTCTATGAATAAAATATGTGTATTATTAAGTTCAACATTTTTTTGCTAACAATATTATTTATTGCATGAACAGAATAAGATCTATGTCAAGTCTTGCATGTTTTCTGTAGGAAGTTACTCACATATCCTTATCTTAACTCTGAGTCTTAGGGAGTAGGGCCAAACATAATGTATCTAATTTAAAATAAGTTAGAGATAACTTTCTGAACCAGGCTGTAATGAAATTAGCAGCAGCAGATCAGTCTAATGAGGTTAACTTGTGTTATTGAATTACTGACCTGACCGATCATGATGGAAAAGGCAAAGACACCCACGAAATAGTTTATGAGCTGGAAGCAGATCTCGAAGACGGTGGTGGGGTCCGGCAGTCCTCCGATGGTGATCAGGGTCTTCACGGCAAAGTAATAACACCGGATGTACCTGAGGGGAAAATACGGTGAATGGTTTGGTTAAAGCTGCACTGTTTATTTTTGCAGCTCAAAATACACAAGCTGTAAAAAATGTATATACATTTAAAAAAAATATATATATATAAATAAATTGGAATAAAAAATAGAATGAATAAAAATAAATAAAATTAAATTGAATAAAAAAACATAAAATAAAAATAAATAAATAAATAAAATAAATCTGTCAGATTTAATCTGACGAAGATGTGGCTGCCATTCTGTGCCTACAGCTCCTCCGACCACCACCAAACTGACAATTACAGTGACATTCACACGAGTAACGTGGGTGAAGCGTCTTGCCCAAGGACACAACAACAGTATGAACTGGGAAGAGCAGGAGCAACAACCTTTTGGTTATACCTGCTGAGCCACTGTCGCCCGAATTTATATGCAACAGAGCCATTTAATATGACTGAATATGTGTTTTAGTTTTAGCTCCAGAAAAACAGAAGATACAAATTAGTGAAGCTGATTTAACCCTCAATCACGTTCTTCCTCTTAAAGCCCTTTTAGGTCACTGGGTCAATTTAAAAAATATAAAACATAAAACACATACAACCCCTCTACTTATCATACAGAGCTAAAGTGAATTCATTTTAATTTTTTTTAACCCTCTAAATGCCAGTTTGTTTACATAATTACACAGATTGGTAAATAAAACATGAATTATTGACTATTTACAAATACACTAGGATACAAAGTGTTTTTTGATTGTGCAGGGATTACCAGTCCTGAATAGGTCTCTGATTAGCCCTAACACAGCTTTTAATTTTGTTTTTTGTTTTTTGTGGCATTACAAAAAAGGGCAGATATCACAATCTTCCTCTTAAAGCCCTACAGTCAATGTTATATAATGGAAATTTTGAGGGAATTATTTGAGGGAATTATTTCTCACAATGTAATGAGAAAATGGTGGATCTGGTGATGATTTTTTTGTTTGTGTATTTGTGTATTAGCCTCTGACTGACAGGATTACAGAAGAATTAACATGATTGATTAACATTTCTGTATTGTAACAGCAGTAAAGTGAAATTAAGTGATTTTAATGTGAGTCAATGGGACCTAAAAGGGCTTTAAGAGCGAGAGTGTGAGTTTTTATTTTGACAGTAGAAACAGCTTTGTCAAATATCATCACCCAAGCATAAGAAATGACAAAATGAGAGCAAAATATACATTTGAAAAACCCTAAAAGGCTGCCAGGGGGCTCCTGAGGGTTAACGTACACAGCAGCCATAGAGTTTCGATGCCTTATAGACTTACGCATTGCCTTTTCCATTGTAAACCCATTTAGTGGACCCAAGTCCTTCATAGTCTGAGCCCCAGTAGAACAGACAGGCGTTTATGTGCAGAGAGTAAAGCAGGTAGGAGGACGTCCGGATCACTCTGAAAAAGACAAAGACACACATCAGCTCAAGTACATGAGCTGTGGGGGCTTTAAAGTATTCAGATGTTGTCTGAGTGGATCCTCACCTGTAGATGTAGGCTTTCTTCATCACGGCCTCCATCCGGTCGTTGAACTCACTGAAAACCATGTACTAACATAAACGTAACACACTGAGCTGTTAAAATACTTCTTTCACTGGGAGAATGTGTACTGTGTAACTGTGTCCTGACCTTGAACAGACGAGGGAAACGCAGCAGAGAGTTGACGCCAGTGAAGTAGTAAAATATCTCCATCGGGAACAAACTGATCACATCCATCTAGAAAACAACATTAAATTTACAGATTTACAACAACACGCTGCTTAAATTAAAGCAGCTGACAGCCTTACTTTTACTTTGATCATTTAAAGTTCCCCTATTCTGCTAAATCAACTTTTTTTGAGCTTTTAACCATATTTCTAGCACAAAAACATACCCAAAGTTGTATTTTGTTTCATTCAGGTATGTTTGAGTAATCTTATATGATGATGAGGTGCTGCTCTTCTCCAGAGCTGAAAACTCTCGGTCTCATGACTCTAAGTAGACATGTGAAACAGGAAAGTGCTCCTGCGCATTTTTAAAGCCTATACACCGTCACCGGACTCATTCTGATCATTTCATTGATTAAAGGTGCTATGAATAGTAAATATTTTTTATTTTTCATAAAAATGACCCATATGTGTGCCAAGATATGAGGTAAACATGTTTAAGTCTAATATTAGTTTTACTGATAACAATGATGGAGTTGAGTTAGTAACAAAAATTTATTTTTATTATTATTTCATTATTTATTTTTATTTTTTATTTTAAACATTTATTTTACATTATGGCCATGTTTTTCTTTACATTTTTTGTTCTGGTTCTAAAACCCTGCATTGCTGATCCTCCAATCAGAAAAGAGAAAAGACTGGCAACCCTTGTTTTGCTTTAGACTGCAGTACTGTTTTCAAACCAGTAGGCATGCTGCTGCTTACCTTTAAGTTGCCATCACTACAAAGTAGTCTGATCATTTATCAATTTGCTAGCCTCATGTTGCTAATAGCCGTGTTAAATAGCCATTTTATGCTCTGTCCAGTCCCCACCATTGCCAGCAGGGGGCATCAGGCACCTACGTAATCTAAAGTGTTCTTTGCAAAGTCAGAATAACAAAAAGAAAACATTTTCCATACATATACACTATTTAAAGTTATAAAGTGTGAAATACTAATGCAAAGGTGTCCAAAGTATAATATAAGACCTTTAAAGATGGAGACTTGACTATCTAACCCAATGGGTGAGAACATACAGCAAATCTTGTAATTGTCACTGGCAAAAGAAATTCCCAAAACAAAGCTAACATATAATTTACAGAAACTAGCCTGTTTTAATGCAGAGAAACTTGAGGACCTGAAGATCATAAACATCTAACAAATCCAAAACAAATGATACAGACTGTGCCTTTGTAAGAGGCTCATTTTAAAAATGTCACTGAAATGTTGCTAATTAAACTGAATATTTGCCAAATGTTCCTCCAGCTGCTTTTTTATTAGTATCTGCTCTTTGTTGCATCATCCCAGCTTTTTTTGGGACGTGTACCTGCCATCAAATTAAAAATGTGCTATTACTTTTCATGAAACTGTCAAATATCTCAGTTACAGCCACTGATATATTTTTTGTTGTCTATTGCGAATAAAATAAAGTTTTGCTGCAACATGCTGTTAATAATGTGACTTTCACTTATTGTGTTTTAGTTGTGCTTTTTTTGTTATTTTGCATTGGTATTTTCTTTTATTGCTACATGACAAACTTACCTTAAACCTTTCTGTTGTCATGTAGTGCTCTCTCATGTCCTTTTTATCACACTGTAAAAAACGCAGAATTAGACTGGTATACAAAGAATATTAAAGGGTTGTTTAAGCTGAATTATTTTTTCGTGTAAAGCCACTGACCACGATGTCTCCTGCTCGGACGAACTGCAGTCGTGGCTGAAACACCACCATGTCCACGATGTAGATGAGGTCGCAGGTGTAGTCTGCCATCAGCCAGAGGTGGATGTTTTCGGGCGTTTGATATGGAAACGCCCATCGGACCGGGATCAGCCACACGTTCCAGTTCCACGCAGCCACCACAATGAAGAGCCAGAAGACGTAGATCAGGTCTGAGGAGGGGAACGACGTTAGTAAATAAATGTCATTATTAGTGTTAGGTACAGATTATTTTACTGTTTGTAAACAACATGAGCTGGATTTGCAATTTGGTAAGATAAAGTTAAGACTGCAATAAGTCTGAATGAATGTAAGGGCATTAGCAAACAGCTTCTTTTCTTCCAGCTTTTTCCTTGTGAGGTTGCCAAAGCAAATCGTGTGCATCCTAGTGAACCCCTTTCCATTTATCTGGGCATGGGACTGGCACAAAAAGTACACTGGCTTGTCCACTGTGGGTGGATCTGAGGGCATTACACTGCAAAAAATCAATATCTCCATTAGTTAAAATGACATAATTCAGATTATTATTATTTTTATTTTGAGCAATTTTCACTAGACTGGATTTATTTACTTTTTAGGTTACTTATTACAAGTGGTGGAAGTACTATTTATTTATTTTTTTACTTAAGTATAAGTACAGATAAAGGAGCAAAAATTTACTCAAGTAAAAGTAAAAGTATCACCTTAAAATTTCTACTTAAGTAAAAGTATAAAAGCTCTTACTTTCAAATGTACCTGTGAGTAAAAAAGTAAAAATATTTTGCACAGATTCAAGAATTAATGAATCTGTTAAATGTAAGGGATTTTGCTGAAAACTAAAGGTTAACAGTGCAACAGATGAGACTGAAGCTGTAGTGAGGTTTTTCTGAAAAGTAAAACTTTGCTGCATCTTGTATACTCATGTACTCTGTCTACAATCATGACACAGCAAAAACACATGGTTTTAAACCAAACTCAAAATACTTTGTACTTCAAACCAACTCAGAAATGTAGTGGAGTAAAAAGTACAGACACTTGCTCTAAAATGTAAGTGAAGTAAAATTAAAAGTACCCCTTGTAAATGTTACTAGTACAGATACATGAAACTTGTACTTAAGTAAAGTAACTAAGTACTTTTACTTTGTTACAGTCCACCACTGCTTATTACTAGATTATTTGACTTGTTCCAAGTTCTTTCTTTCCTGTTTCAAGCTATTTTCATTTATTTCAACTTGAGCTCGAAAAAAGTCAAGTAATTTTCACTAGATTGGATTTATTTACTTATTACACAAGATTATTTGACTTTTTTCAAGCTCAGGTTGAAATAAATGAAATAAATCTGAATTCAAGTCATTTAACTAATTTAGATATTGATTTTTGCAGTGTAGCCAGCAAAACTATCAAAATCTGCATAAACAAACACATTTTGGGCAATGACTGACTACATGTGTGTTGTTAGTGGGTGGGTAGAGAACATAAAGAGTAGCTTTATAAATCGTGCTGCTGCTCTGAGTTTTCAAAAATGCCACGTCTGTAAAAATCTATAGTTATGATTGTTTGTTCTCCGCTCTCTGGTGGGTAAATATTGGTATTGCAGTTTTTATTTAGAGAGCAGTTTCAGCAAATTCCCACTATTTACAGTATTTACTTGTGTTATGTAATGTTAGCATTTGTAATGTATTGTCACTGACAGAACAGTAGTTACCAGTGTATGGGTCGATGCTGGAGGGGAAGCGGTACTCAAAAAAGGGCCGTAGCCAGTCAGGCATGGGCGGAGGTTTGGGTATAGGGACTTTCACTGGATGTCCCAAAAGTTCAAATTCAAACTCCATCCATTTGTCGCCCTCCTCTTCCTCTTTTTCTCCAGCAGGGGGCACATCTTTCTTCTCCTCTCCAGGAGGAGGAGGGGGCGGAGAGGGCGGGGCTTTGGCTGGAGCTGAAAAAAGATGGTTGATAGTGGTACAAGCGACTGGCAAATGTCAATTAATTATAAGAATATTATGAAAGTTAATTTATTTCAGTGGTTTAACAAAAAAGGATAACACAGAGCGGAATATTTAAAGCATTTATTATTGTTTGTGAAGACTCTCACTCATCCAGGGTAATAATGCTAGGAGCAGATAAACCAGCGCTCACCAGTTCAGCTTCAGAATTGTGAAAACCTCTTCTTCAACTTTAAAAATCCAATCCAGATGACTGCTTTTTAACTTTTTTGTTGTGAGCATTTATTATTATTATTTTTTAGGTAATATGTATTTATGAGACAATGAATTAATTTTTTTTACAATTAAATTAAATAAATGCTTAAATATTTTACTCTGTGTGTCCTAATCTATGTTTAAATTGAATTACTGAAATTAATGGACATTTCCACAATATTGTCATTTACTGATGTATGGCTGATAGATAGTGGGAATTTTGATGCACATGAAAACAGCAGCTACTTTTCAGAAACTACACATCTATACATCTAAAGATTGTCATAATACTGAATAGAATAATAAAAAATATTACGTAAGCAAGCCTGCTTTTACTCATCTAAACTAAGGGGCCCGTTTAAATGAGAACGCAGGCCAGGAAAACGCAACATCCCAAACTAAGGGTAATGGGTCAGCCAATATGACAAAAACATGCTTTTTCTATGGTGCCCCCTTAATCACGAGCTTGTGTATTAGATGGTGCAGAAGGCCTCTGTTACTTACAGGCTGTGGGACTCTCCCCCTCAGATTCGTCAGGATCCACAAGTCGGTCTTTCTTTAGCTCAGTGCGACCTTTAAACAGTCGGACCAGTTCATTCAGACGGTCCTGGATCACAACACTGCCCACGCTGGCCGCTGAGGCAGGACGCATCCTACAATACACACACAACACATATTAACTAGTGGTAAAAAAGTGAAAAGAGTGATTTTTTGTGTGTGTGTGTGTGTTTGGCGTTTTACTCTTCATCTGCAACCAGCAGATCTCCTTGACTGCCTGTCTTCCGTGTCTCATCCTGTTCTTCAACCAAGAGCTGTTCACCTGATGGACTGGACACATAATAAAAATAACAATTAGCATTTACTAAGTACATAGATTTAATAAGATTGTACAAGTTTGTGTATCTGATGCATGTATTTCAACTTATTTTGAGAATCTTAACTCAATACACCCTATGTAAATGTAAATAAACGTTACTGGTACCTGAGTTTTGTAGATATGGGCACAGTTATAATGGAGGAGGTCTGATGTTCGGGGGTGGTCACAATTTGGGGGATGTTCAGGGTTTTTCTTTGACCCGAGTCTTGATCCACATGGTCCACCTTCAGCATCGGGGTTTTAACAAGGCTCGCTGAAGGAAAAACAATAAGAAAATACATACAGTATCTGTAAATGATTGCTATATAGTGGTCAGGTTAAGTACTAGGGCTGCACAGTATATGGCAAAATTATCATTACTGCAGTATCAGCAAACACAGTCTCTGTCGCAACTAAAATGTATTGCAATAACACTAAAGCACTTCATCTGTCAGGGATTTACTCCTAAAATGATTGTCCTCTCATTGTTTTCAACTACTGCTGACTACATTATGACCAACAGGACGTGTTTTAGTCACGACTTCTCAATTTAGCCCTGGTTTAGACTTGTTTCTTGTCTATGTTTCAGTTTTAATTTTGACTAGGAAAAACACTGATTACATTTCTGCTTTAATTTAATTAAACGTAGGTCAAAAATAGTATATCAAAAATATTGCAAATAATATTGTTATCACAATATTAAACAACTCCTATCATGGAGCCCTATTAAATACTCTCTTCTTATTAGTGGACTAGTGATGTTAGGTATGGAAGCCCAAAGGAGCTGTGCATAAGGTTTGTTTTCCCAAAATCCCAAGTTAATTTTCTTTTAATTACAATAAATCAAAAGTATTTTTTTTTTCTGAAATCCCAAGTTTTCCCTGCATTGACTGGACTTCCATCCGAGCATCCATCTGGATGCCAAGTGTGACTTTTCCAGAGAAAAAATGTGACGTTGTCTATGTCTAAAATGGTCGTGGTTGCAACCTGTAGGTTTTGTTGCTTTACCAGAACTAGTGCCAAGCTAAAATGAGATGGTAATATTTAAGTTTACCAATTTTTCTTTTCAAGGAAGTACAGTTTCTAAAGACATGTATATTGTACATGGTCCAGCAGTCCTACAAACACAGTAGGCTTGTAGGCTTTACCTGATGTAACCTACATGCATGTATTACTAATATCCAATATGCAGCAGTTGAATATCACAGCCTCTTGCTAATGCAAGTCCATTGACTGGACTTCCATCCGAGCATCCATCTGGATGCCAAGCGTGACTTTTCCAGAGAAAAAATGTTACATTGTTTGCACGGCCACTTAGGGCGTCCACAGTTCAGTATTTTTCCACCAAAATGTAATTTAAAAAAAATATGATCATATATATTATTAAACATTTAAGTGACAAGAGAGGACCTAATGTTGCCTTTCCATAGCATTTTAAAGGTCAAAACAGTCTGTACACACAGGCAGGACAGCTGAAGGTTTTGCTGGGGCCCAGGACAAGAAGGCTTCACATGGGCCCACTATAATAAAAAATGTAACATGAGAGATCGTTTCTGGGGCCCTCTGACCCTGAGGCTCAGGACAACAGACCCCTTTGCCCCCCTCAGTGTCAACAGGCCTGCACACAGGAATACAACAGTCAAGTGGTTCCAGAGTGAAGTAGTTTCCTTACACAAACAACAGTAAATGGAAGCACTGCAACGCACTGGACAGCACTCACACCTACTTACTACTACTATAGATCACCTGAGCAGTGCAGTTAGCTGGCTCTTGTTGAAGCAGTGCATGATGGGAGCAATGCTGGAGGAAGGAGGAAGAGCACTGGGGGAGGGGGCACCTTGGGAAGTAGTAGTAGTGTAGTAGTAGAAGTAGAAGTGTAACGTTTGGCACTTTTTAAATTGTATATTCTAAATAATAAGACAATGACAGACTCTAAGCTGCTCTAGGAGACAGAGATTTGGGGTTTGGGGTTAAGGCTGCTGCTGGGTCGGTTGCTGGGGTTGCTCAGTTGCTTGAGTTTGCCCGCTTGTTTGAAAGTGAGTATTAAGGCTTTTCATGCGATTTATGAGCGCCACACAGTACTGCTGCGCCTGCTTGGGGAGCTGGGCCAGTTCCTGGGTCAGCAGGGCCAGCTCGGGAGGCGGGGTGGGCAGGGACAGCTTGGGAGGGGTCAGGTAGTGGTCATGCATCAGCTTCTTGCAGCTCTCCAGGTACTCAGCGGCCAGCGGGAACCGAAGCATTATGGTCCTGATGGGGGAGCAAATGGCGGGGGCTGCATAGAGAAATAATAACATGAGAGATGGAGCAGGTTGTTATAAAAGCGCCATGCAGTTTATAGCAGAGGGCAGTGAATGCAAGCCTTTTAACCTTGATATAAAGTAAGAAAACAAAGATTTATTGCTTATTATACAGATTTTTTTTATCTTATTTTGTAAAATTTGTCATTGGAGATATTAATATATCTTGAATGTCTTACTTCCACATCCACTTTCCTCTGTTGTAGCTGTTGTTGTGGCTGTTCCCTGAAAAAAAAACAAAGGCAGAAATCTTAATTTAACAACATAAACAACAAACATTAAACCTTATGTTCTTCATTAATACTACAGTAGTTTCTAACACGGGCATTTTGAACCTATTGATTGACTTTTTTTTCCTTTGTTGATTGACTTTTCTACCAATATTTCTTTGTATTGAATGAGTTCATTCTTATATTGCAGTAATGTTATGTTAGGCTTAGATTAGGTCACTGTTGGGCTAAATAAATCAAACTGAATTGAATTAACCCTTATACCCCAATTTTAAAATCTGATGTTACTGTTAAGTCTCCCCGTCACAAAACAACATAAAAATAGCATACATTAAAATATATATTGTTTGTACTTTTTTGTATGTTACACTCAGGGCACAAGTTGATTTAAAGATTCATGTAAAAAAAGTAAAAAAAATAAATAATTTTTTTTACATATACTATTATTACATACACTATGATGTTTTGTGATGGGACACTTTTGTCACTTGTAACAATGTAACTTTTTGTTACTACAAAACAAAACAAAACAAATCCTAAATCCATCTAAATCAGTGTTGTTTGTAATCACTGACACACTCAAGGCCCTCTTGTGGTGATAACAGAAATTGATTAAAAGATGCAAAAAAAAAAAAAAAAAAAAAAAAAAAAAAAGATTTCTATGATGTTTTGTTTTGAGACAGGGACACTTTTGTCACTTAACAGTAGCAACGTAACAAATTTAGTTAGAGAGTGTTAAAATTAAGTAATTTTGGATTTGTGTTTAGAAAATCAACATTTGTGATAAAATACACACCTGAGACACATTTCAGAGAAAAGGTAAGAACCACTGCAAAATTATAAAAAGACAAAAAAAAAAACATTTGAAAAGGACACTTTTGTCCTCACTGGCGCATATGGAGACTGAGAACAACGTACTCCACTTACTGCTTTTGTGTAACATAATGCAATAAATGCCTTTCCAAAGTGTGATACTTTAACCAAATACATTTGTACTGTAGAGTCTATGTCTAAAATGGTCGTGGTTGCAACCTGTAGGTTTTATTGCTTTACCAGAACTAGTGCTAAGCTAAGATGAGATGGTAATATTTAAGTTTACCAATTTTTCTTTTCAAGGAAGTACAGTTTCTAAAGACATGTATATTGTACGTGGTCCAGCAGTCCTACAAACACAGTAAGCTTTAACTGATGTAACCTACATGCATGTGTTACTAATATCCAATATGCTGCAGTTGAATATCACAGCCACTTGCTAATGCTCTCCTCCCACTCACTGACAACACGCACATGTAGTCGGATGATTCCAAAACCATCTTGTTTATTCAGAATCGGTTAAGTCTCTTTCATTTCCATTGGCAAAAAGCATCAAAGTGCTCAACATTACCTGATCTGTGTTGGTGGGCGGGGCTTCTGCAGCTTGAGGCCCAGGCTGCTGTGTGATTGGCTGCGGCGCTGGCTCTTGAGGTTCTGTAGCCTCCACGTTTTTATTCTCAGTCACCAGTTCCACCTCTGTTGTGGACGGAGTGACTTCTTTTGGAGGCTGGACCGCTTCAGGAGCAGGGTCCGCTTGGGCCTGGGCGGGTGCACCATCAGCGGGACAGATGTCAACCAGGGATCTGGAAAGTAAATAAGAAAGTAAAGTTGTTTTGATATTGTTGATTCATTGACTTTTTTGTATGTATATATGTGTGTTTATGCCAGTGGTTCCCAACCTTTTTTGTCTTTTGTACCCCTGGGCTTTTTGTGATATCATGAGCACATCCTCTCTCATAAGTGTTTCAGATTTTTCAAAAGTGGTAAAATGTATCTCTTTATTAGTACAAAGACAGTTTACACTTACTTTATTAAACACTAATTCTTTAGCATTTTTATTTAAAAAAAAAAAAAAAATGTTTTATCTGGCTTTAAAATAAAAAATAAAAAAATAAATTCTATTAAATTGACTTATTTTACTATGTATTTTATGTTTAAAATTAATTTTAACTCATGACTACTACAAAAAAATATATAATTTGAATAACTAATTTAAATTATCTATACACAATATATACTTTTAAAAATAATGTTCTTTAGCAGTTACACAAATATTTTCTTATCATCTTGAAAATGTACAGGATGTCCACAAAGTCTCAATTTAAAAAAATATATTACAAAGGCAATTGAAAAGATATCGTAATCAGATTTGTTGTATGTACTCAGTGGTTATCAAAGTTTTTAACCACATCCGTCCTGCTGCAGACAGTTACAGCTCCACCTTCAACAGTACACAAAGTCCCACACAAGAAGCTTACAAAGGTCAACTCTTACAGCCTGCACTCGAGCCAAATCAGAAACCAAGACCAAAAGAGTTTGCAGTTAACCCTGGAACCAATTTCTGAGGATGAAACGTTCCTCACCCGAGTTTGTTTTAGTGATGAGTTTCAGGGAAACTGAACACACATAATGTGAGAATCTGGGATCAGAACAGCCCCATGTGACTCAGGAACTTCACAGAGAGAGTCCAAAGGTGAATGTGAGCTGTGGGATCATCATTGATGAGGCTCTGCTACAGAGAACATGGCAACAAATCCAGAACATGCTTCATACAACTAATGCTGCTCATATAGAGGTGGATTAATGAGGCAAAAACTTCAGTATCTACTCCTTATTTTGTAATCATTTCCACATATTTGTCTGTTCATTTGCTTTAGTAATATTTTTTTTAATTTGTAAAGAGACTTTATGGACACCCTGTATTATGAAGTAATTCTCAACTACCCCTGAAAAAGTCCTTGCGTACCCCTGGGGGTACCCGTACCCCTGGTTGGGAAACACTGGTTTATGCAAGGAGTAATGTTGTTAAACTGTAACATCTGCTCTCTTGAGAACAGATAAGTACAGCTGCTATATACTTTTTGATTCCTATTTTTATAAACTGAAGCATTGTGCAACTTTAAATGGGGTCACTAACTCAACCTACCTTTTAAGGGTCGCCCTGAAAGAGTATAAAATATAAAAAAGTAACACAAATATACATAAAGTTATAAGTTGATTAGAATAAGAGCTTTAATTAACTATTCAAAACTAAAGGCCTGGCCACTGTCCACAGCTAATCCTTGGCACAGACCATTACTTTATATGAGCAGCCTTGCTCTAAATGCATGTAAATGAATGGAAGGAGGACTGAAAAGTGCCTACGCCTCTGATTTAAAGCAAGATTGCTAATTATTTTACCATTAGCTGCAATTTTTTGTTACTTGAACAATTATTCAGTCACAAAGTAGTTAGCCTGGTCCATCAGCTTAGCTCTCAAGCTTTTATTGCAGTTCTCTACGCCATTCTCTCTTCAAGCATCTAACTATGAAGCAGCTTGTCTGAGCTTACCTATCCACAGTTTTCTGTTCAGTGCTGTCTTCACTTTCCTCCTGCAGTGTTTGTAACCTTTGAACATGGAGACCCTTGTCAGACCCCACAGCTCAGTGGATAAAATGTAAAATAGACAATAGTATGGCAATAGCATGTCTCTGTTGGGCAAATGTAGATGCACACAAGCTGCAAAAGTAGGGCAGTGAGGTGTGGAGTTGCTGCAATCTGTAATTTCATCAGCAGAGGCCGCCAAAACATTACATTTATAGGCAGAAAGCAACTGCAGGCTTCTGGCAACAGGTCCATCAAGGGCTGAACTTTTACCAGCAGAGGGCAGTATAACATATATATTTGTAGACTGAACATCCCCTATTCTGCATTTTAACTTAGTCCCAAAAGCTTAGTCACAAATAACAATCAGGTGGCTCTGTCAGTCTGAATTTTTTATAAGATTTTGACTTTTGTGTTACAGCAAGAAATGTAAAAGAGAGAGCAAAGCTTGGTGATAGATCGGTGGAGACACAATTTAGGGAGTCCAAGGCCTATCTAAAAAAGGAAGCAGTTGGACAATCAAGAGTGGGTTATCTGACCAATCAGAGCAGAGACAGCTGAGAGCTGTGCTGCGGTTCTCAAACCTGTCACACCAACAAGCACCAGCTCAGAAAATACAGACAATAATAGGGATGATACAGGGATGAAAAATGCATTAATAAACAGGGATAAAACAGGGACTAAACCAAGACGAAACAGGACTAAACCAAGCCTAAACCAGGTTTAAACCAAGACAAACCAGGTGTTAACTGAGCCTAAACAAGGCAGTACAAAGCAGTGGTCTACATTTCAAATTTAGGACCTGGAGCAGGCTCTAAATTGAACTAAATCAGGACTTGAACTGCAGTAGACTCCTGAGTACAGGCCGCGTACCATCAGTGGTACCCCCACCGTAGTTTGAGAACCACTGGTTTAGAGGTAAAGGCTGATAAAGACACTACATTAAAGCACTGAAGCAGAGAGCAAGCTTGATCATTATAATAGCTTTAGACTCTTAAAGCACCTTCACTTTAGCAAAATAAGTGAGCGAAAGCCAAGCAACAGAGAAGTAACTGTGACCCTCCTGCTCCCCTAACACATGTTTGATGTTTTGCAACAGTTTTTTGTGAATAATTTTTGCTGTGTTGATTCAAATGGCATAGGTTTTGCCTCAGATGAGTATTTTTTTCTTTAGAAAAATCCTCTTAAAATATTCTCTAACAGAATAGTCCCACCTTTACCATTAAGACATTTTTTGTGCCATTGACTCCCATTCAAACAAAATTTTTCTAAAACACTGCCATTGCAATATCATTTTACATTTTTATCAAGTATTTAATGGACTCATGAGAGTAAGGGACTGGAATTTTTGTTTTTATTGTTTTCTACTAGGTGGTGCCATTTCCCCAAATATGGTAGACAGTGGTATAAATGGCCCCATTAATGTTTGTATCAATGATCTGCTGCAAGGCAAATAAAAGAAAATCTGAACCAAAACTATTTGAGTGTGTTTCAGGGTTAGAGTTGGTGTGAAAGTGTTTGCTGAGAAATTTGTTTATTTGTGTTTGCGTGAGAACAAATACAAAATGTCGTCTTCACAGAGATCAGTGCAGAGGCCTCTGTAGGAGCGCCACAAAAACTGGAATTTAAGGGGTTAAGTTTCATAAACTGCATGATTTTTTGCTGTGTATTGTGAGGACTGAAGTTAATCATTGTAACCATAAAAAAATAAATAAATACATTTTCCATACAATTTTCTATGGCAGTTTTTATTGTTGCATTTTTTTGTGCCTTAAGGCAAAAGGTGTACCTAAAAGGTTAGGGGTGAGGAGGGTGAAAAGCACCAAACTCACTCTGGGTCATCCTCGTTCTCCTCCTCTTGGATGTTGGGCAGACTAAACCACAGACAGAAGAGAAATGTAGCAGCTGTGAAGGCGTTGTTTTGTGCGTTGACTGTGTGCACTCACTGGTCAGCCTGCTCCGGGAGAGTGTCGATGATGATTTTGGCCGACTGTTCGACCTCCAGCTGCCTCACTGCCTCCTCTGCTGCTCTCAGGGCCAGCTCCTCCGCCACACGGGCCGCCTCCAGACGATCCTGCTGCAGCCTGGCCCAGCGGCGCGGTAAACAAGTGTTGAACAAAGGTTTGGACACATTCATTCATTCATCTTCTACTGCTCATTACTGTCAGGGGTCATGGGTGACTGCCTGGAGCTTGTACCAACACTGACGTTAGTAGGATTAGGCTCTGATCAGAACTGAATTTAAATGGCCTCTAGCATTAGTAGTTGGAGTGAGAATCTAAAGTACATAAGTGACATTTTGGGCAAATTTGAGATATACACTGTAAAAAATATCTGTAGATTTCATGGTAAAAATCTGTAAAATCTCAACAGTAAAAGACCGTAGTTGATATATCGGTAAAATACTGTTTTGGTTACGGTAATTAACTGTAATATTAAAAATAATTTAATTAATAATTTTTTTTTTGTAATGTATACAGTATAGCACTGTTAAAAAAATTGAGTCCTGTCTTTATTACAGTTTAACACCTTTTCAAAAGATAATAACTTTAAATTTTACAGTAAATGTTGATTAAAACTTAAGTCACAAACTAAAATATACATTAATCTATTTTTTTGAAAGATAACTCTAAATTTTACAGTAAATGTTGATTAAAAGTTAAGTCACAAACTAAAATATACATTAACCTATTTTTTTTTTAACGATAGCTTTATTTTGCAGTAAATAATAATAAAAACTCAAGTCAAAAACTGTAAAAACAACATTTGTGATAAAATTATACTGTAAAATGAAATACAGGCCTCTTGTAGTTTTTACGGTAGAATTCTGGCAACCACAGCTGCCAATTTTTTACCGTAAAATTTATAGATTTTTTTTTTACAGTGTATATACACCAAATCAAAGCTTATGACGAGCTCCTTTACTACCAAAATGTCACAGTAATATTGGCAATAAACAGCTGAACATAGACATAAGGGGAGACACTACAGGTAAACAAAACAATTCTTTCTTTAACTCTGAAATAAATACAGTGTCAAAATCCCACATTAAGGTGTTTAGTTACTACATTTAGTCACTTGTTTCCATAGATTTCTGTTGACAATGTTAATTTCAAAGGCTGTTTTTCTCTCTCTGAGTCAGATATCTCCATTTCAGCAGCACCTACAAGCAACAACATTTACAAAGTGTGGTACTTCACAATATTTTGAAACTTTTACAGAAGGATTTGTTGATATATAATTCCTAGCCTGATTTATTAGACATTATACTCCTAAAAACAAAGAGAAACTTATTGTCAGTATTTTCAAATTTACTGAAGGACAAAATAAGATATCTATAAGCCCTTTGTAAAAGCCTTTTATGTAGTATGTTGACAAAATAAATTAGGAATTTTAAACTTCTATCCAACATTCAGATTTTGTTTTTTGAAATGTATGCAAATTTGCTATTTTGTACATATATAAAGCTTCATTTTTATGTTAAATGATTCAAAACTTGCAATACATTTTTTTCATATCTTTCAGGAATCTACAGGAAAACTTTGACATCTGTTGGTTTAAAAATAATGCCTATTCACCTGCAGCGTCTCGCCATAGGTCTGTGCTAAAAATGTGTAAGTGCACATAACTACTATATCAATTTATAAGTGACATGAAAAGTTGGAGCCAAAAAAAGCATATGTAACATTTTTTTCAAATAAAACTAAAATTAGCATATATCCTTAGCAAAATCTGACAAAATTGTTGACATTTTCTCTGCTGCTCCTGTAAACTTAGCAAAATGTCAAATGCATAGTTTAGATTTTCAGCCTTATAACTGTATTCTAGCATTTGACTGAGAAAGCTTTATGCCAATAGACTTACTACTATTACTACTACTACTACTACTACTACTGACCTCTCCTCCATGTGAGCCAGCACGGCCTCCTCTGTCCCCTTCTTGATGCTCTCCTTCAGGGGGCTCAGGTGCTCCATCTGGGCCTCTGGATCTTCAGCCTGAGACAACAAGGTAGGTAGTAGGTATACTGCATTTTCCTATGTTTCTAATACTTCATTTAGTTAAAATTACATTACATTATTTTTTAAGGTTGCAGATGTGAATGTGGTCAGTATGTGTTTACCTGCTTGTCTTTATTTTGGGCAGGTGTTTCTTGCTTCTCATTGTTCTGCTCCAGATCTTCCAACACCAGGTCGTTTTTTGTCTGGCCAATGTTGACTGCAGCCACAGTGCAACATTATTGTGTTATAGAACAATCATAAAACTATCACCAGGACAGGAAATATAGATTATATGCAATTAATCATTATGCACAAAACCAGCCGTACATGATTTGCCATAACCTTCTTATTAAAATGTTTCAAGACTGGGAGAATAACATTGTTCACAAGAGAGAGTGATTATTAGAGGACATTTTTGGACTAATGACTCCAATACCCGTCATACACTTAATGCACGACTTTACAATTTGTATGGCTAAGGATGGTCAGACTGCTCCTCTATCAAAATCCAGTTTTCATTTCATATTATAAGTAGGATTATTATGTCATTCTTACATCAACATATGTACTCCTTGGGCTACCAATAAATGTGTTAAAATGAAGGACTATATTCCAGTCAGATGTGATGTGATGTGTAATTGATTGTTTTTGACCACCGCTTTGTCTAAAGTCTCAAAAAAACAACAACACAGAGTTAGAACTTGGATTTTTTCAAGTTGCATATTTTATCTATGAACACAAGAAATGCTGAATCAAATCCATTCTATTGAATTGCATTTATTTCCATTTGAATAATCTGATACAAAATCATCAAATATTTGCAAAATGGACCAGCACCAGGTCTGTAAACAGTGAGCATTTTCATTCCCAGTGAAAAGGTGGAAATAGAAAATTAATATGATAATCTCTGTTCAGGTTATAAGGTAATAAATAACAAAACAAATTATAGTACAATTATCTTTAAATTTGACTAAAAGTGATTAAATGCAGATCTGGGTCTTTTTAATAGTCCACTTTGTAGCGATCATATACAATTATTACAGAGGCTCCCAGGGCCCTGCGAAACTAAACAGGCAGTATTAACAGCAGGCAGAGGTTTGTGAAGGCTGAAGTGATGGCGATATTTTGGAAAATGCTCACAGAAAATATTAATCTAGCTGTTGCTTTTGAAGCTGGAGATGCTAATGAAACAAGAAGTATTTGAGGAAGCAGTATTGGAAAGGTCCCCAAACATGTTTTTAAAAATATTATTTGCACTAACAGCATCTAAAGATATGTCTCAAGGCAGTTAATCACTTACATATTGGTCTATAAAATGTCTTTGTTATTGAGAAAACATTTATGGATCCCCCTGAACAATCAAGAAAATATTCAGGAATCAAAATGACTCCAAAATAATAGAGAACCCTACTGGTTTAACTTGGTACTGCTGTCTAAATCCAAAACAATGGTCTTGTGGGTTGCCAGACTGCAGCCAGCGCTCTCTCTTGCACAGACTAACTACACTACACTACACTACACTACACTAACTACACTACACTACACTACACTACACTACACTACACTACACTACACTACACTACTACACTACACTACACTACACTACACTACACTACACTAACTACACTACACTACACTACACTACACTACACTACACTACACTACACTACACTACACTACACTACACTACACTACACTACAGGTGTTGACCATGGCAAGAGACAACTGCTTAGACTTTGCCAGCTCAGATGTGGAGCTCTCTCTGGTTTTGTGACTGCACGATGGCAACTAAACTCCAAACATAAACAACTTGAACAGAATGGAAATATATTTTTACTTGTGAGTAAATCAGCTGAACCAAACTAATATTTGATTTAAACATGGTATCCAGGGACACATATGAGCAGTGGTGGAATGTAACAAAGTAAAAGTACTTAGTTACTTTACTTAAGTACATTACATGAGTAAATTTTACAAGGATTTTACTTTCACTTCACTACATTTTAGAGCAAGTATCTGTACTTTTTACTCATTTCTGAGTCAAGTACAAAGTATTTTGAAACCATGTTTTTGTCATAGCCTCATTGTAGACACACAGTACTTAAATATAACAGATGCAGTAAAGTAGTACTGCTTTAGAAACATCAGAATAATAAAGAGCTCAGAGCTCAGATGACAGATTCAGTCTCTTCTACTGCAGCAGTTTGTTCATTTCATCTGGAATCAGCAAAATCCCTCACATTTAACACATTCATGAACTGAGTCTGTGCCAAATACTTTTACTTTTTTACTCACAAGAACATTTAAACTTACATTTATACTTTTTCTTAAGTAGAAATTTAGGGTGATACTTTTACTTGAGCATATTTTTGCTCCTTTATCTGTACTTTTACTGAAGTAAAGAAATGGAGTACTTCTTCCACCTCTGTATATTTTTAGGATTTATTCCCCTCAAATATATTGCTTTGCTTGTATTACCTTTAAGAAGTTTTTTTTAAAGGGACTCAATGGGACCCACGTATCAATTGCCAGCTTTTACATCCGTGTAACACATGACTGCCAACAAAGTATAAAGTATATATAACATAATAATTAATAATCTACTGGTCCATTCATTTCTTCGTCAAGGATTTTATAAAAGTACAAAGATATCTACCATAAAAAAGTACAATCATATTCTGTCTGTGGGTACATCTTCCATCAGTTTGTAATATTTATAGCTGTAATAGCCTGGATTTTATTTAAATGCTGCATATTCCAGCTTTAACAGTAAATTGTAAAGTCTAGTGTTGGCCGTGTCTCCCCGGAGCCTGACTCTGGAGCGGTCAGTGTCAGTGTGAGGGGCTCTATCCAGCTCTTCCCCCTGAAACAGAAGGAGAAGCCGGGTTAGAGTCCGCCTCAGCACCAACACCGCCGCTGGCCAATCAGCAGCAGCCGGCAAAACCAATCAACCAATCAGATCGCCCACGCACGCATTTGTTTTTTTTTTTTGTTTTGTTTTTTCTCAGCTTCCCTAAAATGTCCCTAAAATGATACGGTCTTTTGAAATGTGGCTTCTAATGTTGGACAAGATGTTCACGGTGACTCACAAATTGACATTTTAATTTATTATAAGGAGGCAATTATAAATAAAAATATAATTTAGAGCAATATTTCCCAACCAGGGGTACGGGGACCCCTAGGGGTACGCAAGAACTTTGCAGGGGGTACATGGAGTTATTTCATTATTATATTTCCAAGTTGAAAAAACATTTGAGATATTTTAATATTGAGCTATTTAACTCTTGAAAGACGAGCTCAGTTAATGAAAAGTGCAGAATATAAAAGAATATTATTTTCTAATAATATTCTTTTGCAGTTTCAGTTTCCATCTAATATATTTTATTACATCTTTTTTTTTTTTAGGTTTAATAGCTTGTTTCAAAGAGTTATCAAAATATTGTAATTTTTCTTTCTAGTAAATTTGTTTAATAGGTTTAAGATTATTATTTATTTATTTACATTTTTTAAGGTCATTTTGAACATTAAAATATACAGAAAAAAATGTAATAGGGGTTTCTATTGTTATATTGTTATTTTATATTTTAGGCATGTAGATTATTACGTATTTCATTCTGAATTTGAGTTTCACTGAAAAATGCAGTAGAATTAGCATTTACAATAAATTAAGTATAAAATGTCTTTGTACTAATAAACACAGATGTTTTCAAATAAAATTTTGAAGAATTATCCTCGTGTATGAGTGAGGGAGTACTCATGATTTGACAAAACAGCCCAGGGAGTACACGAGACAAAAAAGGTTGGGAACCACTGATCTAGAGCAACTATGGCAGAAATGTAATAATAAACTGTATAATAGTGTTTAAACAAGCATTATCCTGCAAAAAAAGTCCGCTTTTATATAGAAACAGTTTACTTACTGTTCTGTACACTGTCACCACCGTCCTGTAGCAAGAAAAAAAATACAAAAATTACTATGTATGTTTTATAAAACTCAGATTAAATGTTTTTTTTAATGCTGCATTAACACATGGTTTAATTGACCCTATGTGTGTGCGAACGTATTTCTTATTAATAACACACCGCTTTCATAACCGGCTGAGGCAGCATCCGCCCAATCCCACTGACGATCCATCCCACCACACTGGAAACACAGAAAAGGCATATTTTCACTCAGCAACTGCAGTTTGTGAAGCAAAAAAGGCTTTGTATAAAATAAATGTCACCTACTTGGTTTGTGGCTCTGCTGAAGGCCTGGGGAGAACAAGAAAGAGTTGAATTGATACATTTTAAGAACTGATAAATTGTATATTAGTGCAGTCTCATGTGTGTATCTGTTCAAGTGTAAGTACTACAGAGCACCCCAGAGGGAGGCTGAGCAGAGTCCTACTTCAAGCCTTAATCATCAGGAGAAGTTACATACAAGGTAAAAATGGTAAAAATGATCCATCCATGGGGTGAGAAAATCCCACTTACCCCATGGACAGATCATTTTGCTTGAACTAAGTAAAAAAAAAAGCTTGAAACGGGAAGTCAAATAATCTAGCCTAATAGGTAAATAAATTCCAATCTAGTTGAAATTACTCAAATGAGGTTTAATAATATGAATTCAAGTCATTTGAACTAATGTAGATATTGTGAAAATGTTGTGAAAATCTAGGTTTTAATATGAATGATTTTAATAAACGAGTGCTCAGCTCCCAGTGTGCTTCAGTCACATGTTTGCATACATCTGCTTAGCTGCTTCCACATTTGACATTGAAGTATTCTCCAGTTGCATTTGGTCGACTGGTCTTGTAAACACCAAATGAATGGTTGACTATAAATGATATAAGTTATGATTATATTGTGAATGTGGACTTACGTCTCTTCTGCAGCTGGTTTTGGAGCTGGAGGAGGCTGTGGTGGAGGAGCTTCGACTGAAAACATCACAAAAACATAAAAGTCAGCTACTGAGAAAACAAATGAAAGTGCAGTTAATGCTGAGGATAAGCTGGATATGGCTGTTGTCACCTTTGGGTGCAGCCGGAGCCTCGGTCTTCCCAGAGCTGTCTGCCTTTGCCTTGAGATGCTCCGGCTGAGGGACCACCTTCTCTATGCCCTGCTTTATCCAGTCCATCATGCTGAGAAACAAGGATATTTCACATTTAAAATATGCAAGATGCCTCTCTGGCTCATTTTAGAAAGACACTTGTTGCAGAAGTGAATGCAGTGTACTGTGGGCATTGCAGTTTTACATCACAATTATGTGGCCAGGTGACTTTAAAGTCTCTGAACTCTGAAATGTGTGTGTTAATCTTCGTTTCAACCACTTTAGTAACAATATCCCACCTTGTTTTGTTCTCAGTTTTCTCCTCTGAACTTGTCTTCACTTCCACAGTCACTGGAGCAGCTGAAAAGTAGAAAACAAAAATTACATTATAAAAGGATACAACACAATTAAAATCATATTGTTTTTGGTCATGCCTCACCTGGTGCAGTTGCCGGTCGTACTGGTGCTGGCTTCTCTGCTGGGGGTGACTCTTTGTTTTTCAGTTCAGGATGAGGAACAACTTTCTCTAAACCCTGAGAGATCCAGGCCATCATCCCTTTGCTGTGGGGAGAGAAGAGAGATAATAAAAATATAGCAAAACAAGTATGCTCAGCAGGGTTGCCAGATCTCACTGACAGTTTCCAGTGCAAACAGAACTTAAAACCCACCCACCCAACACAATACAAAGCAGCCCAAATTACAACCAGTCTGAATGTTAAAACCATTATGTGTAAAAAAAGAACACAAAACTTAACAGCAGCACTAAAAAAAGTAAAACAAACACACAAAGAGTGCACTCAGACAACCAAAGCTTTTTCTGGTCAGGGCGTTATAGATACTACAAAAAATATATGAAATACTACCATGAAATGTGAGCAACCAAACTTGAATCACTCATTTTAAAACAAATGAACTGATGATAAGAGTGGGAGGACACAGCAGTTTATTGAAATGTGCATTTCTACTTTGTTTGCCATGACATGAGAACTATTTTGTTTGTATTTTCTCCAAAATATTTACAAAAAAACATCAAATATTGTAAAAAGCTGGCCAAATCCAGCCCAAGGCAATTTTTTTCCAGCTCAGGGTGTCCAAAAGAAGCCCAATTGAGCGGAGACCTGCCCAATCTGGCAACACTGATCCTGAGCAAGCAAAAGCAAACTACACTAAGTCATTTTAATGTTGCAGTGAAGCAGCTTACCACTTAGCATTTAGCATATGACTAAACTAATGAAAGTGTTGCTGAATTCAGTTTAAGGCTCATTATTTTTGCACTATTACCTTTGCTGCTGTTTGCTCTGTAGCTTATTTGATTGATTTACTCATGACTTACTTAATGTAGACTGTGATAAAGATTTGTGGCTCCCTATTTGGCAAACTGTCAGCCCATAGGTTTACCAAGCAGGCCTTTATTTGGCAGCCTGCTTAAACTGGGGTGAAAAGCAGCATGTGTTCCTTTATACAAGCAAGCAGCTCACTATAAAGCAGCCTTTTCTACTCAGTTACTCAGTTACTCACTCGTCTTCTGGATTATTGCTGTCCATTTACAGGGAAGAAAAGACAGAGTTATGTATTGTCACTAATGTGTGTTTTTGGGCAATTTAGACACGTCTCTAGCTTGTTGTAACAATCCTGATATTGGTATTTTTTCTTTTCTCTGCATTTTATGGCATTGTTGTATAAGAAACTAATGCTAAAAAGTCAGTGGTAAACTGTGTACTCTCTGTACATGCCAAAAAAACATGTTTCACAAATTTACATCTAGCAGGCTGGCTTCATTCAGGTTTTGATATTTGGGGTCAACAGTTCAGTCAACTTGCTACATCAGTGAAGCAAAATTTAGTCTAAAAATGAACTAAAAACAAGTAAACTTTGGGGGGGTTTATGATATTTTCCATGTAGCAAAACTCCAAAATGATATATTGCAATACTGTCAAGAATCCTTAAAAATGTTTACATCTTATTTAGCACAAATAATATGTACTATTATACACAGATCTGAAGTTACCTTGGCGGAGGACTTTCTTCCTGTAGATGCAAATCAGAAAAATTAAAAAGAAGGACAGATTATTACCCAGCAATTCGTGAAGAAACTAAATCTTATAAATCTTATACAGACCTTGTTGACAGAGTTGGTTGCATTCGCAGGTTGTGGCATCGCGTTGCTGATCCATGTCAACACAGCCGTCCCAGGCCTGAGACAGTAAACCCTCAGTTTGTTTCTGTGGATATTTCATCATATTTTTCTTCATAACTCACCTGTTTCCCTCTGCTGCCGGAACGTCTTTGCCTTTGTCTGCATTCAGGACTGAAAAATTATTAGAGACTAGTTAATATTATTAAATTATTCAAAGAAACCTAAAAATTGCAAAAAAATTAAGACTTGCCTTCATCTTTGAACGTCACTTTTTTCTCCTGTTGAAGAAATAATACTTATCAATAGTTCACTAGTTGTTTATACATGTTAGAGTATAAGTTAGCATAATTTTAGCCCATCAATTACATATTTATAGTCTAAAAATGTCCTAAATTATAATAATATGGAAATAAATGTGGGTGTGGCTTACAGGGTGAGGTGGGGCAGTGGGCGGGGCAGCAGCAGCTGGTGCCTCCTCCTTCGCCTCACTGTTTTTGGGCAGGTCAGGAGGCTGTGGTACGACTTTGACCACCCAGCTCAACATCCTGAAACACACACAAGAACAAACAAAACACACATTAGAAGATGGAAAAACTAGAAAAATTGCACCTCTGATGGTCTGTGCTCGGTCTCTAGTGCTCACAACCAAAAGTTTTAAAAATAAGTTCACACAAGTTAAACACACACAATACACAGCACCAAAAACTGTGTTGAGGATTTTTATCACAGTAGACATAATATTGTGTAGCAATTAAACTTTCTTTAAACGTTGAACGAGATCTCATTGTGTCATATTTCATTTAATTTCTTTATTTATCAGGACCATGCAAAGACATTAAAGAGGCTAAATGATGCAAATTGACTTTTCTGAGCTTTTTACCTTGTTTTAATGTTGTTTCCTCAGCAAAAACAGACCTGGAGTTGTGTTTTTGTTTCATTTGTGCCTGTTTGCGTAATCCTCTATTCTTTTACATTGAGTTTGTGAAAGCCAAAATGGCTCGTTTCACTTGTATCTGCCTTTTCCACCTGACCACGCCCCTACCCCTCATGGCCCTGTCCTGTTCAGGAAACACTGCTACAGCTCACGCCTCCCCCTCAGCAACCAAACAAACCCAGCCCCAAACTGCAGCAGACACCACTGAAACACTGCTTCTGCACCGGCATGTGTTGTTGGGACACGCTGCAGGACAGCAGGGAGGGAGGGCTCTTAAAGGGACAGAGACCTAATCTGAGCATTTCTCACAGAGTCAAATGATGAGTTTCTTCAAATAAGTTTTTTTCAATAATTATTGTGTTTTCTGACCAACAAAATGTAAGATGCTCTAGATCTAGAGGTGTCCTGAATTAATTTAAAAGACACAGAAAAAGCATAATATAGCCCAGATAGAGCACAGTGGTGGAGTACTTGAGTCCTAGACTCAGACTACTCGCATCATTGGCCTCATTTTCAGGACTCGCTACTCAATACAAACATAGGACTGATGATTTGCGACTGGACTCGTCAGTTTTGAGGGGCAAACAACTCCTGACTCGACTCAAGGTGCAAACTAAAGACTTCGAACACTAAGGACTCGTGAGTGACTTGGACTCGAGAAATGGTGACTTGACTACAACATTGATAAAGCAAATTTCCATCTGTACTCGTGTAAAAGGAAAAGGATAGAAGGAGTAGACAGGACACAATAACATATCAACAACGTAACATATATTATAGCAGCAGCTCATTTACATCCACACAACCATAGCTAATATTGTAAAGAAATGTAATCTTAAAGTGCAGGTCACATTTAAAATATTTAGTTCATCCTAGTGCACAGTTGAAAACATTTGGTTCAATCTGATATGGGCACAGTGCACATTACACAGAAATACAAAATGAGTGCGTACATATCTGATTTCTTAGAAGACAAAAGTTTATCTGTATCTAGTCACTTGACCACTACGTAGCCAAACCACATACCTACCACTGATTTCCATAGAGGTTCCTTCACATGCATGAGATTATCAGATCGACGGTGACCAATAGCAACACAAATGCATACTGTGCCAGTGTGTGGTTAAACTACCTGGGAGTAACCCTGGTAACTTTTAGTAACTTTTAGTAACTTTTAGCAATGCCTTATTAACTTTTGCTGTTATTAGAGCAACACCTAAAGCACACTGCACACTACTGGTTTGTCTGAATCTGGTTTTGGTGGGACTCACACAGATTTCTGTCAACTTTGTCAACTCAAAGTCCAGCTGCTGCACAGGGCAACTTTTTCTGATGTGCAACATAGTTTTATATAATCATGTATAGTCCAATAAGCTTAAAGATTAGCACAAACTAGACACTGAAGCCTATCCTATCCTAATATTTAAATGATTTATGTCGTACATTATAAAAATAAAACCATAACTAGACCAACTCTGAGTGTGCTCTGTGTAATGAGTTAAGATCATGTCTGGCTCAGTGTCACTTTGAGTTATGGCTGACGCAGCGTGACCTTAATCTCACACAGGTCTGGACTTCAATAGCTGTGTCACTGTATATTAATATCCATATCATATAATCATTCATTATAAACCCAGTCCATTCACAGTCACTGAGACAGAGACAGTCACCAGTTTGACTCCTAACACCCCTCCAGTCACCGGCCAGGTGTCAGTGAACGACATCTAGGAGTCATTAAGTCCGGTTAGACCAAGTAATCGGCTAATTCACCTGTAAACAAGTCGCCAAGTCAACATTTACTGACTGCAGCCGGTGCGCCAAAGACACATATTTACCATTTAACTAATTTAGTAAACAGTAAACAGCTCCTCTGCCTCATTACCTGAGCAGTCTGTCCACTTCAGGTCAGTATTATCACTGTCAAATTAAAGACGTCTATGATTAATGAATCTGAATCTGGCTTTTGTTTTCACACTTTAATATTTATTTTAGGATTATTTTATTTAGGATTTTGGTGAGAGCAAGAATATATTTAAGCTACTGTGAAGGTACTACAATGATCCCACTGTGACACAAATAAAGGTTTTCTTGTTTTTTCTTATTTAAAAAAGATTCCTCCCTCGAGCAGTATGTCCATGTGAATATTATTTGATGGTCACACAAAGGATTTCGGCCTCTAAGACAGTGTTTCCCAACCAGGGAATTTATCTTTTCTTTTCATTGATCTTTTCATATTAAATGGCTGAAATGTATGACTGATGAAAAGGAGGTGAAACTGCTTAAGAATATATTCTGAACATAATATTTAATATTTTTAGGTTTAGTAACTTTTAAAAGAAGAGTTATTCAAAGCATTTGAATTGTTCTTTGTTGTAAATTTATTATGAGTTTGAGATTATTATTATTCTCTAAATGATTATTAATATTCTCTAAATTAGATATAGAGAATTATTATTCTCTCTAGCTCATTCAACCACTGCTGTTTACTGTATCTGTACTGTTTTCATTTTTGCACTGCCATTCAGCTTTAGCTTTACTGTTGCACTGGTCTCAAGGACCTTGCTTCTTGCACGCCCTTATTTGTATATTTTTTTTATTATAGTGTTTTACTTACTGTTACTTGTTTGCACCGAGGGTTTGAGAGGAACACAGTTTCAATTCTCTGTATGTCCTGTACATGTGGTAGACCTGACAAGAAAGCAGACTTAGACTGTGACTTATTCTTTAACCATTATGTTTATTCTGAACATAAAATATAGAAAAATTGTGAAATATTGTTAACTAAAGGAAGGCCAATTATTATTTTTTAATTTCATCCTGAACTTGTGTTTCAAATACCATATGCAGGAGAATTTGTGGCTGAACAATCACAGGCGGAGTAACCAATCAGAGAAACAAAGGGCGGGACATAAGCAGTGCACCTCTGACCCAAACAAACATGGATTCTGGCAGGGTTTTTTTTTCTATAAAACACCAGAATACGCTGTATTATGAGCAGCTCTGGACTTATTTCTGAATGGGGACAGCAGCAGAAGTCAGTTGTACAAAGTGGAAACAGTAGTTTGTTTTTTTTTTAAATCCATTTGTCACTTTGGATGTCAACACAACTTAACAGTTCTTAAAATGGCAACAAGATAAAGAAAATAATCACACAGAGGACTGGACAACAGTGAGGACTTGAGCAGAACCAAAGCACTAAATGCCATTAATCAGCTCAGAGAAGTTATTACATTACAGTTATTACATTAGCTCTGTAGCCAGCGCTAGTCTTGGTTAGTTCTTCCGCTTTTGTAAGACACGACTGAGATAAACGACTGAGATCGGCCAGGTTTAAATTGAATCAGAGAAATGCTTCGCTCCAGAGAGGAACCAGACTGTCCTGGTTGGAAACACCAGTTAGGAGAGTCTGGCTCGCCAGGCTAAGCTAACAGGGGATTCCCAATTAAATCCCAGTGCAGTTGAGCCAAGTCAGCTCAGGCAGACTCAGCCAAATGGTGTTTAAGGCCAAGTTCAGTCTGGACCCAGAGGCCTTCTGTCAGTCTAAAGCAAAACATGCCCATTTTTTTTTTAAATCACAAAGTTAATAAAGTTTTACATCACATTCTGAAGAATAACAACATAATCCTAACATATACAGACATTAGATCAGTGGTTCCCAAAGTGTACTCAAAACACAATTTTATTTAATGCCTAGAAGACTGATGACTATTTGACATGCAAATGGTTATTATCTTGCACATGTATATTAAATCCTTACTGCATGGTCATAGCATATTCACATTGCCCATGAATAAAAAACACTGTGTCACAATTCTTTTGGAAAAACAAAGTAATGAGCCGCCGTATGCCTCAGAGGTAGAGCTGAGGCGTTGTATGCAGGGAGACTACAGCCTGCCTTGACGTCCTGGGTCAGTCAAAATGTTAATACATTTTATATTTTTGTTCCTCCACGAGGGAGGGTCTCTGTTTCAGGCTGAGCTCATTTTCAGCTTGACATCTGTGACATTTTGCAGTTAATCTAAGAGGCCTTTAAACTGTTCATGAGCTCAAAGACCACAGGATTTCCTCGAGCCAAAAATGTACACAAGTTGTTATCCACGTGTTCATCACTCTGCCACTGTTGACTTTTGATTTAATGTGGCTCGTATCTGCCGAGTCCGACCACCAAAGACAAAGATACTGCCTAATCTCATTTTCAGCTGTGTGTTGGTGCTATTGAGACCAGATCTGGACTTGGACTTGGTTTGTTTTGGCTGCACGTTTATCACGAGACTGGAGAGAGTCCAACCACCAGGTGTTGGATTAATGACGGGCTTTTTTTTGGCTAACAGTAAATGTAAACATTAAGGTTTTATAGACAGAGAACTTGTTTAATTTAGCTATTACATAAACTCAAAAACTCAACAACAACAGGATCCCCCAAGAATTTTGAGTTTTAGGGCCAACTCAAAATTTCAAGTTTTCAACAAATATTTTTTTACTTTTTCAATTTAACATTGTCTAAAAGTATTAAATCAAGTTTTTCTCACTATCAGCATTTTTTAAAACTCATCTCATCTCCCACAACCCATCAGGAATTCGAACTCTCTACCAAACTTCAAATCAAAGCTAAAAACTCACCTGTTCAATCTTGCCTTTTCATAAACGTTTTATTATTATTATTTTTTTTTTTGTGTGTGTGCGTGTGTGTGTGTATGTAAAGCGTCTTTGAGTGTCCAAAAAAGCGCTATATAAATTCGATGAATTATTATTATTATTATTATTATCTTACTCTCCATTGTTCAGAAAAAAAGCATAATTATTGATAATAATAACAACTTTAAAAACTAAATTTAACAAAACAATTTTACAATTTTAACAACGTTTTCTGAACAATGGATAGTAAATTGGCTGTAAGATAAGGTAAAAAAAAATATGATAGTGAGTAAAACCTAAAATTGAAAGTTTTTAGACATATGAATTAGGTGAACAAAAAATATTATTTGTTGAAAACTTGAGAGTTGGAGATGGCCCCAAAATTAAAAAAATCTTGAGGGAGTTTTTGCAATTTTTTTTTTTTTTTTTTACACTGTAGGCTGTAACATAACAAACATTTATGTTGTACTTGCATGCAGTATTAAATATTGTAGTGATCATGTTCTACAATTTGATGATGTCAAAAAGTCAGATGGAACGCAGGGGCCAGTGACACTGTAAAGGTTAGACAGTAGAGATGTAACAATATCCAAATCTCACAGTTTGATGTTATCACAGGTAATCTCACGGCACAATATTTATTGTGATATTTGTGGGGAGGCTCATGGTTTTGTAGAAAAGCTTGCGATAAAGTATATTCTCTAAAAATGCTGTGACAAGCCTTTAATTATTGTGATATTTCAAAAGATTTACACTCAATAAATGTTTGATAACAAAAATTTTGTCATGTTGGCTGCACTCAAATGGAGCAAAGGATCATGGTCTATAGAGTTCCCTCTGCTTTTTTACCATTCTACTGCAACAAAACAATGCATCTCAGCCCCGGGAGCTTACCATTCAATATTGTACAAGTCCACAATGATATTGTGAGACTTTTGATACTGCAATATCACAGTATTGCCATAATTGTTACATTCCTAAAATAAAATAAACAGAAAATCTACAAATACTGAACCTGATCATTTTTTGTTAAGCACTGAGTCCACAAACTCACTGCATTTATCTTATAGCTCAGTGCCCTGTCTACTGTCTACCATCACACCGGTGTGATTGTATAATACAGCCATTTTTTGACACTGAAAATAATAATAATTTCGCCTTAGGTAATTTGTTCTGACAGAGAAGACGTTAGGATTTGTGCCAGTGTTTGTTTCATGTGGACAGACCCAGTAATCGCAGAAATATTAGCCATAAACCACGCCAAGACATCTGCATTTTGAATCTTTTATGACATCACATGAACGGAACCTTTTAAATAAAACAAAGTAAAGTAAAAATAGACATGAGCAGAAGCGGAGTAAAATAAGATGTAGACTTTGCAATTGCACTTTGTTACTGTACTGTGTGAGTAAAACGTTCTCGCTAACTCTAAAGAGATTATCAAACTATAATGCAGACAATAAGTAGATACATATTATTTACTGCTACGTATGATGTGAGATTTCTAATTGTGGTGTCAAAAAACTTTTTTTCATATACTGTATGTGCAACTGGATATTCAATTTGTAGAACATGTCTATTGGCAGCAAATTATCCCTATTTTTGTAATATTAATCTAAACACATTTATACAAAGTGTCTTACCCAATTTTTGACCTTAAAAACTTCAGCTTTTGTAATTGGCCTGAAGGTGTATTTGACTTTCAAACTTTAAAATATATAAAAAAGGCAAAAATCAATGTGCTTATGTTCAGGGAATTGTGACATTTTGGTTGATAGTTTTTTATTTACAGTGCAGGTTCCAGAAGCATCTTTAGTGGAAAAAAAAAAAAGAACCAGAATCTAAAATAAGATAGCAACAAATACACTGAATAGATAAAGTTGAACATTTTAAAGTTCCTAAACAGACAATAATCCTGTCTTGGAGTGCTGTGATTAAATAATAGCGTGATGTGTCCCGTGGTGGGTGTGGTCAGAAAGTGGGGTCCTACCTGAGTTGTCAGCGAGGGTCCAGCAGCATCCCACAGAGCTGAAGCTGTGAAGACGGCTCAGGGACGAGGCGCTGGTCCAGGATTACAGAAACAGAAACTCCACTAACAGGATTACATCAGGCCTGAAGGGCAGGGCTCAGCGGGACTGCTCGGGACACAAGGTTTATGCTTCCAGAGGCTGAAACAGGACGGGAACCTCTGGATAGGACATACGCTTAGTGGACCGCAGGGCTAATACATGGAGACACATCTACACCAGTGTTTCCCAACCAGGGGTGCATGGACCCCTAGGGGTACGTGAGCACACTGAAGGGGGTACATAGAGTTATGAGATAAGTTATAGGACCTTTATATATTTGGCTTTCAAAGACTAAAATAAACCAAAATCAGGGCTAATCCAGGACTATAGCAAGGGATGGGACACTAAAGAAGGACAAAACAGGGACTAAACCAGGTCTAAACTGGGAGTTAACCCCCCCCCCCCCCCCCCCCCCCCCCCACACACACACACACACACACAAAAAAAAAAAAAACTGGTCTAAACTACAGCTAAATCAGAAATAAGCCAGCTCAAGACCTGGACAAAACCAGAACTAAACGAGGTCTAAACTATGTCTAAACCAGGACTAAAAAATGCCTAAAACCAGCACTAAACTAAGACTAAATCAGGACTTAACCAGGACTAAGCCAGGTCCAAATCAGGACTAAACCAGCAACAAACCAGGTTTAAGCCAAAACTAAAGTAGGACTTAATCAAGTCTAACCTAGGTCAAACCATGCCTTAAACCAGAACTAAACAAAACTAAACTTAGATTAAACCAGGACTAATCCGGGTCCTGGGGGTGTGAATGTGAGTGAGTGGTTGGTGGTGGTCGAAGGGTCCGTTGGCGCAGATGTGTGCAGCCGTGCTTCTGTCAGGGGAAACTGTGGCTACAAAACGTAGCTTACCACCAACCACTATGGAGTGAATGAAATACCCCTTCCCTTCTGTGTGACTTGTGTCATAGGTTAAGCACTATATAAATACCTTTCCCTTCCTTACTCCTGGAGGTGACAGAGGACTGGAGACCTTTCCAGCTACTTTGGGCCTGGGGTGGGGTGCACCCTGGACAATGGCCCATGAGTTGCAGGGCTAACACTTCGGAAACATACTTCATTCATTCATTAAAAGCAACTTAATATACAAATACGAAACTTTTGATCAAGTTAAAACATCTTTATAATGAACAAAAAGGGGGCAGACAATATATTGTGGTGAACAGACAAGCTAAAATAAACAATACATAGTACAGACTAGAGGTCGGCATATTGGGCCAATTTTTGCCTTTTTTTAGTCAATTGGCAATCGGGCGATTCTTGCTCTTTAATGACCATTTTTGGTCAGGCACATGTCCGGGCAACCCTCTGACTGAGGGACCCCAGCTCCCCCACCCATCTTGTAGCAGTTTGGACTCTTACACTGGAGTTCATATTAAACATTGCTTGCAAAATTGCTTTATCGCAGCCTGAAAAACTCAAAATGGCAATAAAAAGATTTTTCCTGTTTCTCTGGAACAGAACCACCAACAAAAAATTACAAAGCATTTTGTAACTTTCCTCTACCTGCTCTAAGAGTTTGACTGAGATTTCCTTATTGGTTTTCTCAAAGAACTCATTTTTAACTGTTCCCACAGTCCAATTCTAACACAGTTGTTTGCAGAAGCATTACTAAAACAAATGGCTACATTATTTTACTTTCTTTCAAAAAATTAAGAAAATCTGAACTTCATATCTGTGTTTATCAGCCATTGGCTGCTCTTAATTTTTTAAAAATCTGCATCGGCATCGGCCACAGAAAAACCCATATCAGTTGCCTTCTACTACAGACTGGTTGTATACAATAATGAGGAAAAAGCTGTAAATGTAGGCTAAGGCAGGATAGTGCAGCGGAAGTGTCTGAGGAGCTGAAGGTCTATAAATGAGTGTCTCACAGGGGCCAGGGGGGCCTCACTGACCCTGGGGCCCGGTTTACAGCCTCTGATCTGCTCAGGTGAGGGACAGCACTGAGCTCAATCCTCTGTTTCGCTGACGCCGGACTTAACCTCGTTAGCAGCTAATCCTCCTCAGGCCTGGGCTAACAGCCTTAGCGCCGTCTCACTGCAGTACGCGCTGTAAGAGACACTGGCACCAAAACATGGCCGGACGTGACCACAACAGAGGCGGTCAACCAGGATTTAGGGCTCCAATGAGCTACTAAAGAAGAAATAATAATACCACAAACTTCTTTTCCTTTCGACTGTTTCCTTTCATGTACTCATTCCTAATCCTCTTCATCCTCATCAACAAACAGAACCTCAACATCTCCAGCTCTGCTACCTCAGCTCTTCCTTCTATCTTTTACTCAATGCCTAAACCAGTGATTCTCAACTGGTGGGTCAGGACCCAAAAGTGGGTCACAGAACTGTTTTCAGTGGGTCGTAGGTCTTTGTCTGGGCAGGAAAGGGCAGAAATAATAAAAGGCGTAAAAAATGTCACTGTTACGCCAGAAGGTTGAAGTGAGAGCTGCTTCATTTTCTTCAAAGCACAAAGTAAGGTTCAGCAGAGTTAATTTTGTTCTTATTACATTCTTATGAATTGCACTATTTCTCAGTTGCACTTTTTTATTTCATGTCTTTTGCATAAAACCACGACCTCAGCCTTAGCAGCCAGCCTCTTATCTGATAAATTCACAGGAGAGTTTTAACAGGACACTGAGACTTTTTGTTTTGTGTTAGTGCATGAAAGCACGGCTGAGTCTGTTGAAAAGGTTGACTTTACTGAGCTGTGGTTTTAAATTGAATGCAGGAGGTTTTAGTTCCCTCTGTAGCTTCAGTACTTGCTTGTTTTTTTCATTAAATATGTTCTTTGTTTTGCAGAATGTGATACACACGCCTCTTCACGTCTTTTCCACACTCTCCATTGTTTTGGACTGTTGCTCACAAAATCTTAAAATCCAGCACCTTCTTCACCTCACCCTGACCTCACCGCTCCACCGCCTTCTCTAAATCTACCAAGGCACAATCCAGCTCCCTCTGACCTTCTCTGTACTTCTCCATCAACATCCTCAGCAGTGCTCAGTTTGTCCCCTCTGGGCATCTGTAGAAACAAGAACATGGGCCTTTAAATGACCAGCGATAGCTACAGATAAATGCAAAGTGTGTTATTTTAGGTGATCATGAACTATTGGAAAGACTGTTGGGTATATAACAGTGTACCTTTAAAGAACACTGGAGGTTGCTGTGATCCTCTAATTTCAAATATTCTTTAGTTTACCCTTATTATACCCCCTACTTTTCATAACTGTATTTAACGTAAGAAATATATGATTAAAAGTGCATCTTCACTTCTTAACTTGCTTGATTAAGAGTAAAAAAGTAAATTTTACCCTCTTCTAGTAATATAGCTAGTGGGTAGTTGTCATAATGGTTATAGCCACCAGTGTTACTTCAATATTCTTTGTGAAGCTTGAGGATCTGCTCGACTGCTGCAGGGATGGTTCGTGGAATAATGTGATTACTAATGACATCAATAAATCATTTTATTGTAAGGAAATATCAAAATTTGTGCATTATTTTATGTTTTTGTTTTCTGACAGATGCCATTGTAATTGATGTGAACTCTTCATCAATTCATATACATAAGACAGGACTCAGTGTGAAGTTGATCACGTTTACTTTTGACTTAGTGATAGACATGAAAATACTAGACACTAGACAGTATTTTAGTGCCTTCACATACAGCAGGCACATCTGGCTCACCAAAACTGTGCCATAAAATGTAGTAACCATAGCAGTCTGAATAAAAATGTACAAAACTCAAAATTTGCTTACAAATGAACACAAAAATAGGACCATAACATCCCATCTTAGCAACAACATACAGTATATTTAAGTGAGAATGAAAAGTGCACATTAATTATACTCTCTTACTGTCAGTACTGACACCATAAAGGACTGGGGAGAACACAAGGACTGTTGCCGCATTCATGATACATAAGAATCTCTGACCTCCGGCCTTGAACACCCTCGTGCGCGGAAGTGTTGGACTCCGAGTTACTGAGTTGACGTCATGATCCTGGGTACTCCCTTTGTGACAGGAGGACAGTGTGGTTACTAACGCGGAGAGAAGAGAGAAGAGATCTCACACTTATCTGCAAATACATACTCATCTTTATATAATGAAGGTATGAGTGCTAAAGCTCTGCAAAAACACTTTTGACAATTTATTTATCGCTGAATGACCAAAATAGAAATAGAAACATCCCATGATATAACTCTGTACCACAGCAAGCAGTTCTAGTGATGTATTCATTTGTTTACTATACAATAACATGGAAATGCAACCATTGTTATGTTGTTATTGTAATGATCCACACGTGTTTACTAAGCTGATGTGGTGATCAGACGTTGGAAGTCGGGACCTTCAAGATTTCGATGTATCCTGAAGGCGGCATAAATACACCTGGAGAACATGGCACAGGTGAAACACATTAGGGCGGGGCTGGTTATCAGACAGGTGGGAAACACAGGAGGAAGGAAGTAAAACAGAAAAACACAAGAGGATACTGAGACTCAAAATAAAACACAAGGTAAAGAATACAAGGACACAAACAAGGTCATGTCACAATAAAAATCTATATATTAGCCACCACACAAGAGGCCATAAAACTACGTTCAAAAGTACTGTGTGCTGCATACTTTTTTTACATATTCAATAAACATTTCTGCAAACATGACTGAAATGTGGCAGTGGGAAATACTGAGTGCATTTAAGAAAATGTTTTTTTTTTTTTTAAATACTGACTTCTCATCAAAACAAACATTTAAAAACAATATTTATCTTCTATCGGCTATGTTACCTGTCAGAGAGAAAGTATTTGAAACAGCCAAAGGTTTAGGTTTAGAGTTAGGAGCAGCTGTGTACTTATCTGTGAACATGGACAGCAGCAGAAGCAGCAGTTGTACAAAGAGTTGCAGAGAAAGTGGGTTTGTTTGATTGTGGTTATTACTTTGGATGTTAACGGGACTTTACTGTTGTTAAAATGAAAACAGGATGAAGAAAAAAGTCTCCCAGAGGACTGAACGACAACGAAGACTTCAGCAGAACCAACAGGGGATGAAGAAAAGCACTAAGAGCCGTTAATCAGCTCAGAGAAGTTATAAAATTTGCTCTGCTTCATAAGACGCACTGCAGATAAACGGCTGTGATAGGCCAGTTCCAAATCGACCGGTGAGAAACGCTTCACTGCAAGAGGGGTAAAGAACACCAGACAGCTGCTCTCTCACTTGTTAGGCTGTTATTTTGTCTGCTCCAAAATAAAAGTGTTGAAACATTTATGGAACAAAAACATCAACGTCTAAAAAAGTCTACACTACATCCACATGACTTCTGTGATTAGGTTTTAGACACTGTCTGACAGTAGACAACAAAAGTATACATTTACATTTACAAATGTGGCAAATGTTTTGATCTATTGGGTGGGTTTAGATGTGTGATTTTTATTTATTTATTTTTTTTCTGGGCCTTGGCGATCCTGCTGTGTAACGTCCATTACAGTGCTCTGACAGCTGTCACTCAGGACTAGGCCCCGCTCCTCCCTCAGTTCTCCTCCTCTGTCTCTGCCTTGTCTCTATCAACTTCTTCAGTCATTTTGTCTCCTGTTTGTGGGCGGAGGAAAGGCCTGAGCAGGGTTGGGTTGCTCATTAAAGTCATTCAAACGATCCATACTTCTGTTCCTGTCATTTTGTTTGCCCATATCCCCATCATCACTTTCGCTCTCAGAAAGGTCACATTGAGCCACAATGTTAAAACCATCATAATAAAAATCCTCAAAGTCGTTGTGTAGGTTAATAGAAATCACAGACAGATGCTGGATTCCAATTTCACATAGTAAATTGTTTTCATCACAAAATCGTCTGCCTTCAAATTCGAGGTTACACCAGTCTGTGAAAATGTAAAAATATATTACTAATCAAACAACACTCAGTCAAGTGATAATTCAGAATATATTAAAAAACTGTAAGTCCATTAACATGTTACTGTGGAAAGAGCAACAGTGGTCAGTACAATTAATTTGACTAAAAGTTACATTTACATGAGACTCATTTTCTAGCAACAGTAAATTTCATGAATAGAACAAACCTGGACTGTAGCCACGGTCATTGAACGCCTCTGAAATCTTTGTCCACAGGTCCTGGAGGGTCAGCCGCTGGAACTGCTCCTCATCCTCACAGAGGCAGACGTCCTAGGTATCACCAGCCGAGGTCTTTATTGTAACTTTATACATTTTCAGCCTTGGAGAAAAGAAAAGGACTCACTGTAATTAGATTTACATGTTTATTCAGGTCAAATTTAATGTTCCTGTAGAGTGACTGGACATCCCTATTTAACTGGGACAGTCCCAGTTTTAGGCTCATTGTCCCTTGTCCCAACATATGTAAAAACACTCATATGTCCCAGTTGTCCCCATTTTAACAATTAAACAACAACTAAAAACACATTTGTCTAAAGATTGTTGTCACTAATATTATTTACAATGTGATTATTTTTATTTTAAAAAATGGCGATTAAAATTCAAAACTTGCATCATAGCATCATGAACTTTAATTACGTGACATAAAACTGTATGGCATTTATGATTTCGGAAGCTTTTTGGTCACTTAGTGAGTTCAAATGCACCGTGATTAGAGGAAAAAACAAAACAAAACAAACAAAAAACAAACAAAAAAAAAAACAAACAACAACAACAACAAAAAAAAAACACCCAGTTTTTGGGTCTTCAAAAATCCGGTCACCCTACTGTAGGGAGAGTGAAATAATCTGCTTTTTACTTTTACTAAACACACAAACACTTTACTTGCAGTTTTTACTTAAACCTAGAGGAGACCATCTCTGTGCCAGTGCTCAGTCCATTAATGAACTGTGTACTGTGTACAGTAATCATCTGTTAGATCAGAGATACACAAATCCTGTTTGCTGTTTCTCAGCACTGCTTCAGAAAAGGTTCTTGAGTGCAATATTAACTTTGGCCCCACACAGGTCAGGAGACTGAGCAGATTTATGGAGAGGACATGAAGTTATTTGGTGTGAGAGAAGCGGATGCGTGGGACAACGGAGGTAAATTATTCACTATGGCGAAAGAAAAAGGTGCCACGGGCCGAGCTATAAACGGCCCTTTAACCCC